>OZ005670.1:4170915-5447513 GCA_963930725.1 Candelabrum cocksii | reverse complement strand
AAGACTCTCCATAGAAATGGGCCTCCCAACTGGGGCCACCAACTGCCATAACCCTTTGACCCCCATAACCAAAAGAAACTTTTTAAATTATTAGGTTACTTTCATTACATCTAAGAAGAAACTGTTGAACATTTTCAAACAAATTCCATAAAACTTCATCCACATATTTCCTGGGAAAACCCTTGACAACATTTAATATTTTTTGCTACATGACCTAATTTTCCTAAAATATTAATAAATCAAATTGTTAACGTAGTGTGTTGTTTAATATCTTATGTATGCTCAACAATTATGTTTGGTTGTATATGCTGTGACGTAAATCATCACAAAGGACGAATAAAGAAAATCATATTGGAGAAGATGATAAAAATATATTTTACATTGAGCCTAGTTACGTAAGCGTGTCTTCATTTCGAAGATATTCACCAATATCTGCTTGATGGAAGCACACAATATCTGAAGCATCCGCATGCCGACACTGTTGCGTACTTTTCGCTGCCGCTCCAAAGCCCAAGGGAGTGTCGTCCATAGAGTATACGACAACGCCTTGGTATTGCGCTGTATTATCGGTTATACGACCAAGACCACCCTTTAGAATGTGATTTCCATAGAGAAACGACTGCTCTGCACTTGGCTTCACCCACAGTTTAAATTTGGCATACGGAGCCAAGAACTCCAAGGCAGTTATGTGAAGCTTAAAAACTCCACTTTTGCTGTATTTTCCGAAACAAGTTCCCAGTGATATCAGATTTTCTCTTCCTATGTTTGTAGCTTTCTTCATAATGTCTTCTTTCACGTAGTACACTCTATCCCTGTGCAATCGGAAGCAGTACATTCCATCAACACGGTCAATTAAGCATTTGACATTTTCACCTATGTACTTGGTCAGCTTTTCAAAGACAAATTTTGTTTCTTCTTCACTTAGCGGCCGCATGACTTTATTGGGTAAAACTGTAGAGCAGAATATAAAGCAATGAATTTCAAAATTTTATAATATCAATCTTTAATTAAAATATGTCAGACCATTATAAACCTTTAAAGAAGTTGCGAAAAATGATTTAAGCTGTTTTCTGTTTTCTGATTTGCCTTGATTTAAGCTAAAGTCTAGTGTTTAGTTGCATTCATAATTTTGAAAAAGAGAAGTAATTTATAGTCACATAATTCTTAGGAAAGATATGTAAAGATAAAAAATCAACAAGCAATGTGCGGCAGCTCAAGGTTCGTTCTGTCGTACTGATGCATGTCGGGAAAGTTGTCGTCTCTAATCACATTCTCTGGTGAATCTAAACAAAACGATACACAAATCTTTACTTTAGCTTTTAGTGCTTTTCAAACAATTGCTACCTCTCTCTTATCTAATATTACCAATTTTGTTTCTATTATACAAAAAAGAACAACAGCAAAAAGGTGAAAAGAGATATATACTTGTGTTGGCAGAACCTAGTTCAAAACTTTGTCTGTGGTATTTGTCGCATTGCAGTGCTCTTGGTAGACACTGAATTAAATATTGAATTGTCGGATGGGAAAAGCCAAAAAACTCAGGACCAGAGCCAGTGTTGGTGGCAATCTTTCCACGAGCAGCGTTTAACCGTTTTAGAACAACACAATGACAAGCTGTTGCCGTGGCTGCAGAAATAATATTGCTAGGTTCGTCTTCAGGGACAATTTCGAACTAGAAACAACATAGATATATGAATATGAATTACTTGGTGAAATCCTATAAAAAAACTACAACGTAGTGTAATTATGACCATTTTAAAGCATGTACTGTTAAGATAACATTGCATACAATTGTAAATAATTTAACAAATTCTTAATAGTGGAAAAGAATCATTTTATGGAACCATTCTGTCACAAAACCAAAACAAATAGTTTAATTAACATATCTAAATAATACATAACTTTAATTAAAAATCACTGGTTGTAAAGATGTGTTTTCTCTCTTGAAGTAACAGTTTTTACCAATGGCTCCGAGCCACCATCTTTAATATAGCAGAAATATCGAATTCGGTGTTCCGGGTCTGACATGCTGGGATACAACCGTGTACTGCAGAAACCAACAGGCCATATGTATCGGTCGGAATGGAAACCAGGTTTGCTTGATATCACCTGCAGATGACAACAAAAATTAGAATGACATCCTTCTTTAAGATGTTGTTGTTAGACTTGTTGAATGACACTGCAAAAGTATGATAACGTTATTGATTTATAACTACCTCGCCAAGATCATAGACACAGAGGGTACCAAGTGTAATAGGAAATAGCGGTACACCTAAATACAACAGGTCCTTATTAGATGACAAAAATCAAATCGGAATAAGAAAGTTTTATGAATTTTTTTTTTTTAATTGACAAAAGTGACGGTATAGTTGGCATATTGACCCTAACATAAAGCCATAAAGGAATAGCATGGAAAATATGGAATTCTCAGTACATAATATTTGACTGAGATAGCTAAATACAACATCCATTACCTAATTCATCCATAGGTAATGGCTGCACACGCTTCTTTACTGTCCCAGGTTTTTTACGCTTTGGTTTGCAAGCTTCTTTTGTGGGATCTTGTGACATTGCGGTTGCTGGGGAAATACATATAATGAAGTATTTAGAAAAAAAACAAAAATAATTAGGAAAGCATGTTGCCTTATATTAATTTCTACTTGTCATTTGAGCAGGCCCTTTTTAGGAAAATGATTATGATATACTATGAAAGGATGTCTGACATTATTGGTGTTTTTCTCATACATTCATATGCTCCTTGTCATTTAGATCTGTTTAAAATCATCCATGGCCATGGTAACATGAAACAAGTAATCTCGTTTACTGGGCCAGTTAAGTTCCCGAGAGAAGTCATTTATAACAATTACAGAGTGTTTCTATTTTGCAAAGGTGTTGTTTTTTTGCAATATTTACTAAAATTGACAAAAAAGATAATAATTTCATAACTTATTTAGATATATCCAACACTTTCAGGCACTAAACAAAATCTAATTACAGATGATGATTTAGCCAACACAAATAACAATATTATAAGACAGAAGAAAATAACGAGATGTTACGCTACAATTTTTAGCTGCCAAGAGAGTAGTTTTATTGGACTGCAACTTCACTTTCTTTTTCAATGGTGCAATGACATCTGGCTGATCTGGGCTTAAAATAGAACGAGGTATCTTTCCAGGGTTGCTTTTCTCTAATGCATCAAGCGCCTTTGTGCTCTGAATGACTTGCGACTCAGACATAGGAAGATATTCAAAAAGCTTCTTCAAAAGATATCTGAAATCACACAAAAACCATTTGTCACTAGTCGTCACCAACAAAGAGTTTCACCAGTACAATTTGATCGTGCACAAAAATCAATTATGTTGAACATTATGAGAACTTTAAAACACTTTGGTCACAATACAACCGCAAAATATAAAAAAGTTAATTTAATGTTCTGGCTCTTAATTACTGGGGAAATTTTTCCTGCGCTTCGATATTATTTGAAATATCTAAAACAAATCAATTAAAAATGAAAGACCTTAAAAATTGAATGACATTGTAAAACACACAAAAAAAACTTATTTTTATGTGGAATTTATATAAATCGCGTGCTGGCGCCTCCACACAAACTTTAATGATTTAAGGCATAGAAGAGATTGTGAGTTTTTGTCTTTTTTCTGCGCTTGCTAAGGTTTTACATGTGTGATTTATAGTTAACGTTTTTTACTTTTTGTTGCCCATAGATAATGTCTCAACTCTTTATCCATTGATATATTATGTAGAGAGACAAGTCCTCATTTTCAATAATCACAAAAGTCTGAAGAAAAAATTTATTTTTTTAAAGTCTTTTTTAGGATTATGACATACAACAAAAGATGAAGACTTCGTCAATAATAATTTGTGTGTGTAAGATTTGATTGACCCTGTTCTAATGTTTACTCCACCTGTAAGTGCACTAATGGAGACTTGCTTTGTTTGTGCCTTGCCGGTGTTCACCTCCATACTAGTGAAGAACCACATGGTCAGTGATCATCCTTAAACACAGGCCACCAAAGAGAATGACATCTGGTAGACCTGGTTCAGGAATCCGTGAATTAACCGGAATGAACAGGTTGGCTTTGAACAAGCTTCAAGGGTCACATGGGGCAAATTATAGCAAAGGTTGGCATAGAAAATTAAGCAACACACTATCAAACGCCATTTTGAACTTTTTCCCGCAGTGTAACGCTGCACTGTCTAAATTACATCTTAGTTAAGCCAGTTTAAGCATATCAAAAATCAATACAACTGGAACATTGAAAAACAATATAAAACAAAATTACCGATTGAGCACCTCGCAAAAAGATAATCAAGTGAGTCACATCATCACACACCCAGAAAAGTTACTCACTTTCTTTCTGCTTTTGTACGAATAAATTGTCGCTGACATTCACTTATTTCATCGCATAAAGCTGCATTTATCTAAAAAGAAAAAGGATTGAAATTGAAATGAAATATATATTTAAGTAATAGTTAAATTAAAAAATTAAAGAAAGATATATAATTATTTTATCTACATTTATCGATTACCAATTGTGAGTAAGAAAATATTGGTGCAAACAAAATGACCTCAAAACCTTGATCTTCTTTACAATATCCCAAATGAAAACACAAACTGAAAACATTGTCATCACATTCAAGATTTCTCATGTGAGGCGTGCTATGGCATGCGCACGTCTCTACAGACGTCATAATCTCCTCAAATTATTTTCTTCCCGAAAGGCGTACCTTTGTGTGCTAAAAGCATAAAATATGGGGAAAAGGGTGTATTAAAAATGACGGCAAAAAGGGGTCTTCCACCTTGGAATGTTTGGGAATTTTAGTATGTTAAAAGTAAGGTATTACAGAACATTCCCTGAAAGTTTCAGCTTGTTTTTTTAGGTTACCCCACTTTTTTACTCAAATCACTCTGACTATGAACTGTGGTGAGGTGAGCAAAGTGCCACATACCTATTTTTTTCTTATGAGAAAGCCTGTACATTGGTACAACAGAACTTGATCACTAAATTAACGCTGCAAAGTGTGAACATAATAAGAACATTTTTATTTATTTATTTTATTTATTTATTCATTTATTTTGTCAACTACAGTAATATAGACCGTATAAAATATAATTGGTATAAATAACAGAACATTTACCGTTGCAAATTAATCCAATATATACAAAAATATTAATCAAGACTGTAGTTAACAAGGAGACATACCTAATACTTGACAAAGTAATTAAAAAAGTAGCCACCATAAAAAAATATACAAAAAACAAAACTAAAAAGAAAATCCTTTTCCCATACACAAAAGACATCTATTCATATTAAATTAAAATAAAATAAAATAGTGAAAAAGTGAAAATATTAAATCTCAAAAAATAATCAAATTAATTGTAATTTTGTAAGAAATGCTGTTATTATTATTATTCATTTATTTTGTCAACTACAGTAATATAATCCATATAAAATATAATTGGTACAAATAACGGGAACATTTATCGTTACAAATAAACCCAATATATACAAAAATATTAACGAAGACTGTAGTTAACAAGGAGACATACCTAATACTTGAAAAAGTAATTAAAAAAATAACATCACATTGTGAACAGGCATATTTTTGAATGGATTTGTCACACCAGATCACCATGCATGGCAAACAACACAGATCGAAACTGAATGCAACTTATAACAAATCTCTATGAATCATGATATGGAATGGAATGAAAAGAACGCAGGAACATAATGGCACTGATGAAGATACTACAGAGATAGATTGGCCCGGGGTCCAGACTATTCTCACGCCTCACATATCACGTTTGTTCTGTTTAATTTTCAACTTATTTCGTACTGAACACTAAACGTTCCGAAAATATCAAATATTATTAAATCAAAAATATCAAAAATTATTAAATTAAACAAAAACTTAAACGAATTTACATTCACATTCATTTGAATGACCATTAAAAACATGTGATGATTGTTGTTTAGTGACGTAGTATGTTATATGTTGCAATATTATGACACACATTATATATATTCTAATTATAATATTTATTGTATGAAACATCGGATGATGTAATATATATCAAGTTATATATAATATATATTGTGTGATATGTAATATATATATATATATTTAATTTTTAATATATATTGTGTGGTGTATAATATATAATATATATAATTTGTAAAATTATATGGTCAGTAAAATTATCTCAGTTAAATCTTCGTCTGGTCCTGATTGTCTGTAGCGCTTCTTTTTATGAGCGCGTTCTTAAACCGCAAGAAAATTTAAAACAAAGATGGCTGACGAAGAAACAATACGTTGTCTAATAATACGTTTTGTTTTGTAGACCCCAAGATTTCCCTCGACTTATTTTTGTCTGGTTTGCTCATACAACAACGTTATCAATCCATTCAAATTATCCCTAGCATGGGGGAAATCTTCCTTCAGTGATTCAACCGAAGAAATTGCTATGCTTATTCTTTCCAACAGTTCATTCAAATCACGTTCGATTGCCAAGATTAACAAGATCTGATGTTTCTTCAAAAAACAAAGCAATCTCTTCAGTTCCATCAGTTTCAGAGTCTGCCATCTTTATTATTATTAAATTTTTCAATTTCAGTTTCTCTAAAATAACGCGAGCGTTAAGTTAATTTTCCAGACCAGACCGAACAAAGTTGGTCAGATTTCACTGACCATATATTTTGAACATTGAAAAAATATATAATATGTAACATAATATACCATCATATACCATAATATATAACATAAAAAATGTACAATCTTATTTTATATATTATGCATTTTAATAATATATATTTTATATGATTTAACATACCGTAAATGACCAATCTAACGCCCACTCCCAAACTGACGCCCCTCCTGAATAAACGCCCAGGGTTAAAGTTAAATTTTTTAACTAACGCCCACTCCCGATTAAATGCCCATTCCCGAATAAACGCCCAGGTCCATAGAGAAAAATTGAAATAAACGCCCATGGGCTTTCATTTGATTCACAGCAAAATTAATGCTACTTTAATCTTTAAAGTGTGGATATTTTGAAACAGTTTCACTAAGCGTAAAATGTTCATACAAGTTACTCTTTCTATTCAGTTCGCTAAACAACACATCTGCAATCTTCTTGCTCTTGGTGTAGCACAAGTACGTTCCAGGCACAACTAGTCCAACTTCTCTGTATCTTTTCCCAGTGACTCAAACTTCGACCATGTTTTGTGAGTTTGATTCTAAGAATTGCACCAATAACTTCAATAACTCTATCAGAACATGGCCTACTTCATTGTTCATCTTTGTCTCATCTTTTTTGTAAACTCCGATGGCATGCTTGTCGTGTTCTCTCGCTTCTTCTTGTTCGTCTTTGCGGCAAACTAGGATTTCTCTCTTTTCTGGAGTCCACTTTGCCTTATAGATATGATGTCCTCTCACAACAGATTCAAAGGAAACACAATAAATCATTACAAAACTTTCACAAGGAGCACTTCTCGCCATACTTACTTTATGGATAATTACGACCGTTTACTTTTAAATTAACAAACATGACCAATGTGATTTTCAACACCTGTATCATGTGCGCAGAAAAGTTAAAAGCACAACTAGCTGTAATGACAAACGAGGAGATAGGTGATACCAATCCCTTTTCTTTCATTAATGAAGAAGATATGGAGGCTGCAACCCAGCCATTCCACCTCCTCGATGACGATGAAGAGAATGACGAGAAACTTGATATCATGTAGTCGACGTACATCTTCTTGATTATATTACTTTTGTTGATGGACTTTGTTTATTAACGCCCCTCCCTTACTAACGCCCCTCCCGAATAAACGCCCAGGGTAAAATTTGTTTGTTAAAATAAACGCCCGGCCCAATTGGTCATTTGCGGTATTACATATCATAATATATATTACCTGTCAAAATATATATAATGTGTATCATAATATTGCAACATATGAGCAACCATAACGTAGTTTACAACATTGTTATACTCCTTCTGTATGCCAAAGTTATGTTGAAAAATGTGCAAAATGTTCAAGTTTCATTTGTTGATTTATTGTCAACATGTTTTATCTTTTGATTTTCTATCATGTTACAGAGAAGTTCTTCTGCATTAGTTTGTATTTGAGTTGAATCTGTAGTGCATCATGTTAGCATGTCTGTCAGTTCTTTTTGAAAATAATTGTGTTGACTGGGTTTTAATTATCTAGCCAATTTCGTCAATTCCGAGTTTGATTTTGAATAAATCTTTGTAAATAAAGTTTTTTCTTTGTAAATATATGTTCTATACGTTCTTATTTTAATTCTGCTGAAAAATAAATAATTGTCTATTGAAAACATTTTCTCCAAGCAGAAAAAAATATTTATTGCGGAACTCAAAGTATCATCAATGCATTCAGCTAAAAAAAGTAAAACTTATTTACAAAAAGCCTTGTTTTAAAAAAAATTGTTTACAGATTTAAAAACATTGATGTCGACAGACAGAAGTGTGTATGTTACTATGGTTACTAATCGTATGATTTTTTTTTATTGTAGTTGCTCAGAACAAGGCCCTAAAAGCCACTTGAGTATAAAGAGCTAGAAAAGTTACAGGGAAGTTACGCAGTTTTCAGATATCGATGAACGTTTGATTTGAACAGTTGAAAGTTATAGACCGATGAAAAGCATGTAGAAGGGAGTTTCAAAGTCTGGATGTTCGCGGGAAAAAACTGTTCTTATAGAAATCCGTGACAGTTTGGAATGCAAACAGTCCATTGATGAGAAGATGACAAAAACCTAGTTGTACGGTGAAAAATTCTGGGAGAAGGTGTAAGAGATGATAGTTCGCTTGAACAACGTCCATAAAAAAACTTGTAGAAAAGACAAAGAGAAGCTACGTTTCGCCGGTGTGATAGGGAGTCCAGTTTCAAAGATAAGTTTGCGCAGATTGCGTTGCAAACACGCCGTTGAACACGTTCTAACAAGTTCAAGCAATTCGCAGGAGCACCTGCCCAAATGTGGCAGCTGTATTCCATGCAAGGACGTATTGACGATTTGTACAGGTAAAGGATACACTCAGGGGTGAGGTAACTCATTTCTCGTAAAAGAAAACCAACCTTCATGGCAGCTGATTTTGCAATGGTTTTAATGTATGAACGCCATGAGAAATCGCTTGTAAATATGAGACCAAGAAGGCGAAATGAATTGTTTTCAGGCAAATGAGAACCATTCATCAAAATTGGAGGTAAATATGCTTGCTTGAAATGATTAATGGAAGGGTAATTCTACATCAAATCACCCAGTATGTTGAACCATGGGTCTTCAGATTTTGTTGAAACTTGGTGTAATGATCACCCTAAGTGAGAAAAACTCACACACAAATTTTTAGTGCATAATCATAACCGGTTCCCGAGATATCACGGTTTTAATTTTGACCCGGTTTCCCAAAATGACCTGGTTTCCACGACATTTTTATTTTTTGTTTTCCTTAATAAAATGAGAAATAATATAGGGAAAAATAAGAAAATGTGCATCTTAATGTATTTTTGGGTGTAGAATCCGAAAATAGCCCTTAGAAATACTAAAAACAAAAGCAAGACACCTTAAAACCAAAAAAAACGTAATCTTTTGTTACGCAACTTTGTGACCCTGTAGCTCAAAACATCCCCATCTGAATTTTTTTAATTTTTGTTTAAAACTCTTCATTTATATATAATCTAACCAGGCATGAATTATCTAAGTGGAGAAATGACTTAAACATACCAAATTATACAATTAATGTCAAGTCATTTTTCGGAAGAAAAGACTATACATATTTTTAATTATAAGGCATCTGCAACAATAAAGGTCCAAAAAACAAGTAAAATGACAAAAAATAGTCTAATTGATAATCTTACTCATTTCCTTGTATTATTTTCGACACCATTTCTAAGCAGTTAAAAATATATATATAAATCAAATTATATTTTTCAATTAGTAATAGTTTGCTATAGTTTACAATAATTACTACACAGGAAATTATATTAACTGTTGTGTTTCATAAAATTAATATAAACTAATTGATTTTTTAGAAGGATAATTGTGTTACTTGATTTAAAACTGAGATTAAAGTTGTTGAAAGGGAAAGATTAAATTTATTTCAAGAAAAGTAATAGAAACGGAAGTAAGATTTCTTTATTTTTACTAATTTTTACAAATCTGATTATGATGACCTATTATTTTTTTATTTTTCTTATATATTTATATAAGCCCAAACAAGAATTTTTTTTAAATTGTCAAATGCCTTTTTTTAAATTGAAACCGATTCTTATGTGAATATGTACTAAGAACCACGTTTTAATTAGGCTTGTTCTATTGGTTTGAAAATGGTTGAGATGTGTGGCAAAGTCATATACAATGTTAGTGAAAGATTGAATGAAGAGGAAAGAGAGATCATCTCTTTACGCTGTTATATTATAACAGACCAGCAAACAACGATATGTGATAAACATACAAAGTATTTGAAGATGTACTGTATGCATCAAAAAGTTTGTTGTGATCCGCATAACATTCACAGGAAGAAAATCACCAGTTAGTAAATTTGGTTTTGTCAATTACTGACATTAAATCATTGTTTAGGATAACTAACTTACATAATGATAAATATAATGTAAACATATTGACTCATCACGTAAACATCATAACATGAAAGTGCCAATAGTTTGCCTTTAATATAAACCTACACTAAATGTTTATATACTTTAACTAACAGCAGTGAAAAAAGTTTGTTTGTTACTTGGTTGATATTTCTAATTTAAAATTTACAAAATAGTTGTTATTATATTACTACTTCAATATTTTTTTTACTTACTAAAAATATAAAAACAAGTTATTACTTTTAGGTATTATATTGCTTTTAGAAGGTCTTTCAATTATTATTATTATTAATTTCATTAGAAGAATCACGTAATATCCAGTCAAAGAGGTTTTGTATAGCTCCTGGGAAGAAAATATGTAAATCGTGCAAAAAGATACTAGCAAAAGAGGAGCATCACATTGAAAGTCAACAAAGTGAAGATCAAATTGGTGAAGATTTTGTAACATCATCGCTTGAAGTGACGCAAGAAGAAATTAATGAAAATCTATGTCAGCTTGACATATCTCCTATAAAAAGACATGCAAAGTCTGGCACACATATACAATGTGAAGGGAAAAGGAAAGTCGTTCGCATTAACAAGAAGGTATTGGACTTGACAGAACAAATTAAAACTCATGCTAATATACCCTTCAAAGAACCTTGTGTTCCAAGTAACATTACTGAAAAGAAAGCTGCTAACTTCGATGAAGTCATGGGTTTGATAAAAGACAAAATACAACAATCAGAGAAAAGAACTAAAGTCCAACTACTGACACTTGCACCACCATCCTGGTCAATAACGGAAGTAAAGGAACATTTTTCTGTAACTGAGTACCAAGCCAAGAAAGCTCGAAAATTGTTCAAAGAAAAGGGAGTGCTAGCTATTTCTCCTTTATATAAGGGAAAACAACTATCACCAGAGATAGAAGATTCTGTGAAAATTTTCTATGACTCAAATGATTTAAGTCGAACTATGCCTGAAAAGAAAGACTATGTGAGCATTGGGAAGAATATCCACAAACAGAAGAAACTGTTACTATGTAATTTGAAAGAACTATACATTGCGTACAAATATCTAAACCCAGGGAAAAAAGTTAGTTATTCAAAGTTTGCTTCACTTAGACCGAAATGGTGTATTCTTCCAGGTGCAACTGGTACACATTCGGTATGTGTGTGTACTTACCATCAGAATGCTATATTGTTAGTTGATGCATTAAACATCAAAGAGACAACATACAAAGATTTAATAGCTAAAACTGTGTGTTCTTTTGATAGAAAAGAGTGTATGCTTGGACAATGCGATGAGTGTCCGGGAAATAAGGTACTTACTAATTACTTATATGAAATTTTCGAAGAATATGAAGAAGACTTTGAAATCACCTACAAACAATGGCAAACCACTGACAGAGCAACATTATTAAACTTGACAGTAGATATTCCATCATTTATTGAACATATAGTAGCGTGTCTTAGCAAGTTGCAACCACACTCATTTATTGCACGTTCCCAGGCAGCATATCTGAATCAAGTAAAACATGAATTGAATACAACCAGCATCATAATACTTGGTGACTTTGCCGAGAATTATGCTTTTGTCGTTCAAGATGAGATTCAAAGCTACCATTGGAACACTCAACAATGTTCATTACATCCTTTGGTGATATACTATAAGGAGGAAGACATTCTTAAGCATTTATCATTTTGCTACATTTCAGATGATATAACACACGATGTGACATTTGTTTACAAAATTATTGAGATAATAATACCTGAATTGAAAGAAAGTTTTACTGACTTAGAGAAAATTATCTTCTTTACAGATGGATGTGCTGGACAGTACAAAAATTGTAAAAGTTTTTATAACTTATGTCAACTTAACAGAGAGTTTGGTGTCATAGGTGAATGGAATTTTTTTGCCATGTCTCATGGGAAGTCACCGTGCGATGGAATTGGTGGCATGGTCAAAAGGCTAACAGCGCAAGAAAGTTTGAAACGTCCCCATCGTGATCAAATATTAACATCAGAAGCAATGTTTGAGTTTTGTGTCAAAAAAATAAAAGGCATTAAATTCAGATACATCAAAGGATCTGATTTAACAGCACAACGTGCAAAACACAGTGAACGTTACAAAGGAGTGATGACATTACCTGGTACTAGAAGCTTTCACCAGTTTATCCATCTTGGTGACAATAGAGTTGGGTCAAAAAGATGCAGTTCAGATACCAACTTCACCCTTATCCATCATTTGACAAAACAACAAGAAGAGTTTCAGCCAGAAACTGTTACATTAGGCGCATATGTAGCAGTTGTTTATGAACACAGTTGGTGGATTGGCATTATTACAGAGATTAACGAAGATGAGTGCGATGTCAAAGTCAAATTTTTACACCCAAAAGGTCCAGCTTCATATTTCAACTGGCCCAAGCGTGATGACTATTGTTATATTGCAAACAGCAATGTTTTGAAGCAAATAACAGCTCCACAAGTCAGTTCAAGTTCTGGCAGGAATTATACACTGGAACGAGAGGAAGTAAATGCAATATCTGAAAAATGGATTTAGTATTGTGAATTAATAGAACTTTGATTTTCGGATAAATTTAAATGTATCTGTTTTTGTATTTTAAACAGTAACATAATTTGAACATTTATACAAAAAATTTATAGAAATAAAAATTATGTAGTAATTTTACCTAAACCGTCGCATATTACAACTAGTATTTCTTCCGAAAAATGACTTGACATTAATTGTATAATTTGGTATGTTTAAGTCGTTTCTCCACTTAGATAATTCATGCCTGGTTAGATTATATATAAATGAAGAGTTTTTAACAAAAATTAAAAAAATTCAGATGGGGGTGTTTTGAGCTACAGGGTCACAAAGTTGCGTAACAAAGGATTACGTTTTTTTTGGTTTTAAGGTGTCTTCCTTTTGTTTTTAGTATTTCTAAGGGCTATTTTCGGATTCTACACCCAAAAATACATTAAGATGCACATTTTCTCGTTTTTCCCTATATTATTTCTCATTTTATTAAGGAAAACAAAAAATAAAAATGTCGTGGAAACCAGGTCATTTAGGGAAACCAGGTCAAAATTAAAACCGTGATATTTCGGGAACCGGTTATGATTATGCGCTAAAAATTTGTGTGAGAGTTTTTCTCACTTAGGGTGATCATTACACAAAGTTTCAACCAAATCTGAAGACCCATGGTTCAATATTTCAGAAAAATTGGGTGATTTGATGTGGAATTACCCGGAAAGAAGACTAGTTTTAGATGGATTGAAATTAACCAGCCAATTCTTACCCCATTCAACTACCGAATTGAGATCTCTATTGAAAACAGAGGCCAAATTAACCTTATCACAATCATCTGATTTATCAAGACAGGAATACAATGTGGAATCGTCAGCGTAAATAATGGTTTTGGATAATAAATTGTCTGGGACATCGTTTATGTAGAGTAGGAACAGGGTTGGTCCGAGAACTGATCCTTGTGGAACACCAGCATTGATGGAAAAAGTTGAAGATGAATGACCACTAAGGACAACCTTGAGTCTACAGTTAGAAAGGAAGGAAGAGATAATTTTGAAAAAGGAACCTTTTAAACCATATGCTTTGAGTTTATGCAATAGACCCAGATGCCAGACTTTATCAAATGCCTTGGAGATGTCAAGAGCAACTGCTCGCGCTTCACCGGAAACATCAAGGGCACGATAAAAACATTCAGTTATAACTGTCAAAACATCAGCAGTGGAACGACCAGAACGAAACCCGTACTGGGAATCATAAAACAAATTATTTTTTTCAATAAATTCCACTAAGGTCTGGTTAAGTAAAGTCTCAAAAACTTTGCTTAAAATAGAAATGAGACTAATCGGTCTATAATTTCTAGGATTAGAACGGTCACCACAATTTTTAAAAATTGGAATAACGGAGACAAGATTCATCCAAACACTTTTTGTAAACAGCACACAAAACAGGAGATAACTCTAAAAGAACTAAAGAAAATATTCAATAAATATGGTGAAAAATATTTTTAAAAACGCACAAATATGTGCTTTAATATTATAACTGATTGATTGTTCAGAAGAATTCAAATACAAAACCTTTTTTTATATATATACCAAAGCCGCATGTTTTTAAAAGAGGTTTCAGGTTTATGTATTTCAGCTTAATGTAAAATGATTCACTAACATGAACTAAAAAAGTTAATGCTTCCGTCCTCAAGTTTTAATATAGAAGAAGGCAATGTAATACGAATATATACGAAAACAATAGTAAAATAGATAGTTGTAGCCGAATGTCAAACGCTTTCTTGTTTTTTTAAATTTAAATCATAAATATACAACAACTTTTCAATAATAGTCGCGGAAAGAGGAATATTTTATTAAGTGATAAAAATGTTCTGCGTTAAACATCGCGTACGTAAATCATAAAATAGATATTCACAGAACAATATGTAATTATGCCGTAAACGACCAAGTCAATGTATTTTCAGATTTAAAGTCAAACAAGAAACGGAATAACGTTTCAGAATTAAAAAATGAGATTAAAAATTTATCGCAGGTCATCGCACGTCTAGACAAATTCAGGCGAGTGGATATCGCAAAGCACCACAAAAAAATCATCTTCTTTGACCTCATTGGCATAAGCATCCATGACCCTAATGCATAGCTTCCAGGGAGTTTTAAATAAACTTCTTATGGGGTTGGAGTTAGGAAGGACATCCATCCATAAACATCTGGACCAATAAACTCAGATGATTAAACCTCTGTAATCGAATAAAATCGTCTTTTGAAGCCATCCAACCTATGTGAGCATGAAAAAGTGATGTTAAAAAGATGATGATGATGATAATAACTTGAATAAATAAATGAAGCTAATCTTATGTATAAAAAGTGTAACTTGTTTTATTTTTTTTAAGCTTGTTTCTCAACATAACAAGCTATTAACAGTCAATTGAATCGAAGCATTGGTGTCACTTTTTCCATATTCTAAACCACTTTTTTGACGCCATGATGGTAAATGAAATTTCCTTAAAAACCTGTTTGATTATTGTTGCATTTTTCAAAAACAACAATATAATACATAACTACAAATAAAGCAAATGATTTATTTAAAAATAACAAGGGCTTTTTATTACAATGAAATCTCTATTAATTATTATGTTTTTTCTCAAAAACACCCAATGGAAGATGTAATAAGGATGGCTGCTTCAGATTATCTTTCGCATACATTAAGAGAAATTAATGGTGTACGTTTCTGTCATGTTGCTTTACTTAACGACTTATAATATTTCACACAGGTGTATGTTGGCATTCGCCTAAACTTATTTACTTGTATGTAGCTTTTTAAAGATGTATAAACCGTACAAATGCATAAACTGTCAACCCCTGCCATATGAAATCACTAACGAAAAACTCTACAATATAATAAATATATATAGCCAACTATTATGAAAAACAACAGAAACATTGCATGGCACATGTCATCCAGAGAGAGAACAACCATCCCTGTAAGAAGTTGACATTCCACTCAAACAAGACTGAAAGAAGTGCATTTGATACCAAAAAGGACCGTATAAGATATAGAAGTGGCCTTTAAGGCCTTGTTTTGAGTAACTACAAAATAATAAATTATCAAAAGTCTAAATATTATTATGTATATAAATTCTTCCAAAATGTAAACAAAACTTCTCACAAAGAACAAAGAATGAGTACATAACAATAATTGAAATATGCAAATTGTGTGCTACAAAGACAAGTAACTTACAAATAGCTGTTGTTTTATGATGTTCTTCATTTTCTTGTACTTCACTTTGTATGAATCTTGTTTGTATGGTGATTGCATCTAGAATCCCGTAATTTTTTCAGCTGCAATATCTATAACATTCAATATTATTTAAAAACAAAACGTTTTACGTGCAACCTGCTCCAAGTGGAAAATGACACATTAAACAAAACAAATGATGAATTAAAATCACATTAAAACGCCCATTTGTTCTTGACGTTCACACAGAAAGAGTCTTCCAGAAAAGCCTTCTCAAAATAAAAAAAACTTGATTGGAAATTCAATTTCTTGTTAGGTTTCTCTAGCTTTTTATTTTCTGAAGCTGGAAAATGACAGTTTTAATTAGCTATAAAGTAAATATGAGCAGTTTATGGTATTGACAATCAACTACAAAAGGTAATTTTGGTAGTAAAAGAAACTAATTAATTGTCTTTTTAAGAGCATCATACCTGCACAACATTTTTATTTTTTTCAATACTCCATACTTGGATAATTGTTACCTAGACAATTCCTACCTGAACATTGCTACCCATCAACATTTATTATCAGCTTTAGCGAGCTGCTCAAGATACAAAGCAAGATAAAATTAATACAATTTATTGGCAATTTAAAACCTAATTGTGGTATTCTAAAATTGTTTTGCGGGCTTTGAGATTTTAGGTACTTAAGCTTCGGGGACACGGAAACAAATTTTCATGCAATGGCAACAAAAGTAAAATGTTTCAATCGCACAAAAATTTGTTTCCGTGTCGCATGGGTTCCAGCTCATGAAACAAAATTTGTAGAAACAAAATAATGTAAATGTTCGCAGTTCATTATTATTTAACAAGATAGCGGTTGCAACAAGTAAGAAAAACGTGATTATAACATCTAGCACTTCTTCTCGACAAACAATGTGTGGATGATAAAAAACCTTCAATGCAATCAATTTGGACAAGACCATGGCTTCTACGTAGAAAGACCGATGGAGCCTTTCATATACTGTTCAAAGAACTTAAAGGAGATTCCGAAGGGTTCAAAGGATATGTCAGAATCGATTTGATATTATTTTTTGTTTCCGAAACAAAATTTTTTGGCCAAAAATGTTGCAGTCGCATGAAATTTACCATGGCGACACAGCTAAACATTTTCATGCAATTGCAACAAATTTTGTTTTTTGTTGCAATCGCATGAAATTTGTTTCCGTGTTCCCTTAGCTTTATGGATAAAAAAGTAATTTGCTAGTAAATATTAGAGAAATATAACTAATTATAAGTAAACAAAACAAACTTTACTAGTTGTTGTATTTTTTCCATATACAAAACATTAATTAATCTAAAAGATAAAAAAGGAATAGAGCCAATAGTTTAAAATGAAAGGTTGTGTGCTATACTCCAAAGATATTTGTTCAAAGTTAGGGTATTTATCCACGATGCAAATTATTCTTTGATTGCAGTCAGCATACCATCTACACACTTCATCATGGGTGGAATTATCAGCTAAAGATTGTAAGATAGTAGCTCTACACATTGCCTCTCTCATGATGTCCATCCATTCGCTAGCAGTTTTTGAAATGAATATAAATAATCAACTTTGATCACTTATCTATTGCCTTTTCGTTACTTTCAATTCACAATCAAAAAACAAAATGTGATAATGACACTACAGAATGCACATGCTTTGTATTAAAACATTGTACCCTGCGTTATTGTTGATTGTTATGAAATTAGTAAAGAAAGATATTATATATATCCAAGACATTTTTTGAGGACTTCTTTATTATATACATCAAAAACATAATTTGTTGTTATTCAGAGGAATTATCCAGATATAATCCCAGGGGGTAGTAACTCATGGCGTGTATCAGAGATAGCAACTTCTTAATAAACAAAATAGGCACCATGTTTATGTTTATACGACTGTAACAGAACAAAAGTCAAGGTTTTATTTTGAATGAGGCATATAAATGTGAAAAATCAAGAAAATTAAAGTTGGGTGAACACATATTCTTTCAGGAAACAGTTTCAAAAAGCTGAAATATTTTAATATCTCCCTGGCTTTTACTCACTTTGTGTTAGTTGCATATGTTTTCAACCGAGTCACAAGAAAGAATTGAACTCTGGTTTTCAATGACAAAATCCGGCGTGTTGTACAATTTTTGTGTAAACACATACACGAAATATTTAGACCGGTGTAGCGGTACTAACATACCCCCCAAAATTAATACCCCCGGAATTATTATACCGGAACCGTTATACCGGGAGGTAAGAATATACCGGTATAATATTACCCCCGGGGTATAATTATACGGGTATCTTCTTACCCCCACCGGAATAAAAGTACCCCCACCGCTAATATAAAGTTCGGTTAAATTAATTTTCGTTATTAATGAATACTTGTACTATTACTCTTCTTCTTATTTTATTTTAAGCGATGATTTAAGAGTGACTCACGTTGGAATACATCGCACCAGGTTTAAAAACGCATCTTTTGGAAGAACGTTACTAAGGACGTGAGGGAGTTCATTTTACGATGCGATCGCTGTCAGAAGGTGAACCCTGCAAAGATAATGGAGATAGCTGAACTGCATCCAGTGCTAGCGCCAAGTGAGACGTTGATACAGATCGGTGTTGACATAACCAATTTTCCAAAACTGAATCTGGATACCGCTGTGTTGATTATTTTTCCAAATGGCCAGAAGCACGGGCTCTTAAAGATCACACTTCAAGGTGTTGCTGCCATAAAAAAAGGTACTCTTGCAATTTGAAAAGGTATTTGACCACTTCTGAGGATGAAAAGAAGACCGCTCCGCCACCACCAAAACATATGAAGTATACTTCTTTAGCTAACATTGAGAACATTACTGTGAAATGTGTATGCGAAGATTGACAATGTGAACCATGCGACCTACTTAAATTGGACTTTGTTTGTGGTAATGGTAGGCAACACAAAACTGAATTACGCTTTCTTCGTTCACGAACAACTGAAAACATCAATGATCAAAGGGGGCGGTAACTGTCTGTTCCGTGCATATTCTTTCGTTATCACTGGATCACAGGAAGACCACGCACTTCTTCGAACCCTCACAGTGTCCTTCATGATTAACAACCTGGATACCATGCGCATCATCTGCCCTGACATCGCTAACACTAGCGGCATGATTTCTTTGGAAACAAAAACAAAGGTCGAAATATTTGCTCTGGTCACTATTTTAAATATCACTATTTACATCTTCAGTCGGTGCGGTGACAGTCAGAAGTGGCTACCATATAAGTCTCTTGTTGCAGGTGACGACAACCACCCAGATGAAGTAGTCATCATACAAAACTTGCAACATCACTATGAATCAGGCATACTATAAGCGTATATATATATATAGACGTGTACACAACTTTATAATCACCATAAACGCACGATTAGGCCATGAATTTTATGTATTAATGTATATAATTGTACACCTCTCATCAGTCGGAATAAATAAGTTGACAATAACACATTATTTTAATGATTTTGACTTAAGTGATTTTTAGTGCATATCCTTACAATTGCTATCGTTAACTTCTGGTATATAATAGCATTTATTACAAAATCATTGCTTTGAAACTAGAACTATTCATTGAACAAAATATAAACTATTACCAAAAAATGGTTTATTTCACTTTAAATAAATTACACAATTTGTGCAATAAATAATTTTTAAACTATAAATACATTTAAAAGAAATATTGTAAAGGGGGGGGAGGTAATATTATTCCGGGGAGGTATTATTATGATTATACCTCCCCGGTATGGTTTTACCAGGAGGGGGGGGGGGGGGGTATAATAATTACGGGGGTATAATAGTTCCTTTACACTGGTCCTTTTGTGTTCGAAGAAAAACATTTATATTCCATTTGAACATTATAATCAGCGGCAGTTTTAGGGACCCGGGGCCGAAAGCGAGGCCTCTGTTTCCGGATCGAAGAGAAGTGCTGGATGGCCATATAACACACCGAAGTCGATCACTGGTTTAACAGGAGCAAATCTTCTGACTGCAAGGGGCGACAAAGTACTATGGAGTGCTAAATTTGTTGATGTTTCACCGCCGCCACAAGGCATTGGATGACTCAAGACAAAAGACGACAATAATATCGAACCCGTTACCTCGTTCGATGGACGCTTGTTCGGACTAGGCGTTAAATCGATCATGGAGGATGTAAGTTACTTAACGCGCAATAGAGAATAGCAACAAACGTATTAGAATTTTATAAATTAAGATGATCTTTTCCCGACAAATTGAGCCACACACTTATATTTTGAAAAGTTATTGTTTTACAAATTACCGTAAATGATCGATTACCGTAAATTCTCTAATTTAGTACGGCTTCTAATTAGTGCGGATAACCTTTTTTCGAAAATTGCACAATTTTTTCCCCTCTATTTATTATTGCGGGTACATCTTATAGAATTTTCAATTTTCTTCTTATTTAGTGCGGGTTGACTTTTTCTGACATAATATTAGAAAACGAAATTCACAGATTTTCGACCTTTAAGCATTTATGTTTTTCTTTATTCTACTAAATAATTTTTCACTAAATTACAATGTAAAGGGGTCATCATCTTCTGCTTCATCGTCCAGATGTTTACATGCGTTCTCCATGCAACTCTTGTAAAAGGAAACATTACGAACCTTTGTCTTATCAGTTGTTGTGTTTCCACAGACATCGAAGGACCGCTTCACCATCTTAGTGTCAAGAGATATGACATTAAAAGCTTTCTCTACCCAATCAACCATGTCTTGGCGACTGGGTGGAGGGATCTTGACAAGACTTTTATCGATTATCTCCGACACGTAATCCACCCAGCTTTTTCTGAGAATTTCCTTGAATGGCTTATTGATGCACACATCCATTGGCTGACATTTAGAGGTGCAACCGGGCAGAATCATCAAAACATCCGACTTGTTGTTGATGAGTTTTGCGTCTATCTCGTCTGTTTTATGGGCTGAAAATGCATCAAACGTCAGCAAGGAATTATCGAAATTGAGCTTCTCCGACATTGCCTTTGTGTGTCACAACCATACATCTTCTGTCCAAACGTGCATCAAATGCTCGTTTGATGATAAAACCTCCAGGAACACGTAGTTTCTTTCACGTAGATCGTTTGTTCTGTTTTTCCTTTGAAGATAATCATGGCAGGAAGCATTTTTCCATCAGCCGTAGCCGACAAAACAACAGTGACATGTTTCTTTTCGCAGCCTGATGTCCGAACAATGCATTCTTTGGATCCAGTTTTGTCAATGTTTTTGCCAGGAACCATGTCAAAAAGCAGGTGTTTTATCCATATTCCCTATCAACGAACTTGAATATTTGCCTATACGCATATAGTGACCAGCATCCTTGTAGAATTTTTTTAGAACCCCTTCAAGTTGGTGAGGCATGGCCTACTTAAATACACGGCCTGATATTCTGCATTTTGAAGAAAAAAATAGAAGGCCTGTTTTTTTGTTATTGAAAAAATAAAGATTTTCAGAAATAAAGTAATTTTTTAATGATGGGCTGGCTAGATACTTAAAATATAAAAACAGTTTTTAACGCGAAATGTTTGTTTTAAAATAAAGAATACAAAGGAAATACAATTCTTTTATACAGTAAACAGGTATAACATTTTTCAATTATTTATCAAGTTTCCTTTTTTCCCTTTGTCGCTTTTTAAACGTCTTTACTCCATCAACAATAACAGCATCAGTCGAAAGCTTTCTTTTATTATTAAGAAATATATTTGCTATAATTCGATTAGCAATTCTACAACCAAGGGTTCGATGTTCAACACATGTAAAATAACCATTACTCAAAATTATATTAATAAAATATGTTCAGCAGCTAAACGTGCAGGCAAACCTGACTTGTTTATAATATCGTCGAAAAAATCCAAAATTGCAAAACCATTGCACACATAATTACTTAGGCCGAGGGAAGGAATTGTTAATCCACCCCTTGATAATAATTGCAAGTAGTGGCTATCAGAACATTCTGGAGATAAATTACCTATTAACATCATACTGCAACAGTCACGAAAATGTTTATTTAGCTTTTTTGCAACATAACCTGCTACGTGCACAACAACTTCTCTGCTGTCTTCACATAATGAAATGTTATCAGTACTGTTATTTGCGCTTTGTATACTTAATGAAAGTCTTTCAAGTAGCTCACTGTTAGTCATATCAACTTTTACATTTTCATCAATATTAATATCTTCCTTCAACAAACTTTTAATTTTCAGTATTCTTTCTGAACAATACACATCTTTCAACGCAACCAAAAATCTTCCACCACTCATTTGGCGATATTGACCAAACCTCCTTTCCAAAGGGTCACTTTGCAATCTAGCAGTTAAAACAAACTTGTATTCTTTCTCGCTCAAAAGATCTTAAATTAACGATGCATGGCATCGAAGTGTACGTTTAAATGCAGAACTAAATGTAAAGTAAATTTTTCATGGTGTGAAATTCGTTCAATCTGCCACTGTTCAATCCAATCTGCCATTGCCCTTAAAAATTTAGGCTTATTATCACCTTGTATAGTAGCATTTCCCAATCGGTTATTAGAGGAAAATTGGTTCTTGGAGTTTGATATGGTCCACCAAATATTAATTAAATTCAAAAATTCAGCTGCATCACTACGATCTGGAAAATATGACTTGATGGCAGTAGAAGTTGTTTCATGAAATATTGCAAGTGCAACTGACACGATTTGTTTGCAATTTCCAGGATATAAAACCTTTGCAGAAAGTTTTGGTGCCTTTCGTAAATTGCCATCAAGTTTTTTATCTTTCTCATGAGTATCATGCAATAATTTCCATGATATCTCACCTCCGCTGACATTAATTTCATCATAAAATCCATCAAATCGGAATGGTGGAAACAAGAACCTCTTATTATTCAACAAATTATTTCGAATATTCTTTATAAGGTGAACTGAGTCGTAAAACAAATAACTCTTATTTCCAAAGAGAGTTATGAAATCATCCTCACCATGACTGGTAGCTAATAATTTACTGTATGCTGAAACATTAGTTGCATGATTATCACACACAATACCACGCACATTAAATCCATATGAATGCAAATTATGAACACACTTGAGAATTTCATTTTTCAACCATTCTCCTTCTATCTTTCTTTCAGGAAGAGCTTTCACTACATATGGTATATTTTCCTTTAAACCAACTATCATAAAGGAAACAATTCCTTTAAATAATTCTCCATTTTCGTTTGCACCAATTAACTCTCCTCCACAATATTCTTCACATTTCTGTAAATACATCTCATCGAATAACAGGACAACATCACGCGATATATTTCCGTTCTCTCGCAAAAGTTGAGCAGATTTCATTGTATCAATACCACCTTTTTTCCTTAATAATGATAAGGACGGTAACGGAAATTCACTTAACAGCAGTTTATAAGCTTGAACTGATGTATATCTTAACAACAGTGCATAACGTATAACATTAGAGGAATATATAGGTCTTTTTTTGTACCTCAATTCACGTAACTCTTCAAATAATGAGGCATAATTTTCAGCTTGTGATCGTATATACGCAGGGAAATTTTCAAGCATACTTTTATGTGACAACACACAATCTCGACCATGCCGGAACCACTGCGGAAGAGGGATTTGTGATCCTTTGTAGTACAGTTTTTGTCAACTCTGATACATTCAGTAATTTCAGGAACCGACATGTCATTTGTTACAGTTTTATAATAAACAACATGATCGTTATATTTAGTACAAGCATAATCTACTGGACATAAACATTGATCAACAGAGGTGAAATCCGTGATAACATCACTTAATTTAAACTCATCGAATCCATCTTTTCTGAAATGTCGTTTAATAGGTGATTTTCGAGGCAAAGATATTGTGGAATTTAATGATGGTTTCGCATTGATTTCTATTGTATTGCTGCTGTATAATGATGGGTAAATTGTTGGAACTTGCTTTCAAAATGATTGACGCAAACAACTGAATATGAAGAAGGTTGCCAATCCTTCCTGTTTATAAATTTGACCCAGCGTTTCCTCAGATCTTCATCGGTTGGGAAGAAAAATACAGCAGTTGACTTCTCTTCTGTCAAGTAATTCGATCGACAATTTACAACGCAACATTTATTCACCATTTCATTTATTATTTAGCTATATTATAGTAAAATATATATATATATATAATTATTATATAGTTACAATATAGTTAGCTGATTATTTCATAAAGAATTATATTAAATAGCTAGCTATATATTTAGATCATAACATATTTCTTAAAGAAGAAGTTTTTCATCTTTTTCATCATTTTCATGACTATTTTATTTTCCAATAAAACTAGCTACAAATACCGTTTTTACAGGTCGCAATATCAATATATGCATAGGTGTATGGTTTATATATAACTGAATAACAATGATAATATATAGATTAAAAGTTTGGTTAGATTAAATAAGTACCTAGGTACCTTTTACCAAATAATATATATATATATAGGTGCTAAAAATTAATTATATAATATCTCTAGCTTCTAAATTTTAATTTTAAATACACATCATGATCAGTGATTGCACTTCACAGCCAAATAACGAATAAATAATTTTTCAATATCCCCATCCCCATAAAATAAACCTCCATAAAACATTTTTAAATATTGATAAGGTAATGTCAAAAACGCCATTCTTAAACTAAAACATGATGCCAAGTCGTACGCCGGTGTAACGGTCTATTTACTCCCCCAGTCCAAACCATCCGCTTGTCGCTTATGCGCATGCGCCATATTATTTGGATTTATGACATCGCTGTTTCGACAGTCTTTTCGTGGAAAGGTTACGACACTGTATTTGCGGTCTAAACGATCCCCCATACGATACCATTTGCGGAAAGGTTACAACATTGTATTTGTGGTCTAAACGATCCCCCTTACGATATCATTCGCGGAAAGGTTACGACATTGTATTTGTGGTCTAAACGATCTCCCTTACGATATCATTGGCGGAAAGGTTACAACACTGTATTTATGTTCTAAACGATCCCCCTTACGATATCATTGGCGGAAAGGTTACATTGCATTTGTGGTCTAAACGATCCCCCTTACGATATCATTCGCGGAAAGGTTACGACACTGTATTTGCGGTCTAAACGATCCCCCATACGATATCATTCGCGGAAAGGTTACGACACTGTATTTGCGGTCTAAACAATCCCTCTTACGATACCATTCGCGGAAAGATTACGACACTGTATTTGCGGTCTAAACGATCCCCCATACGATATCATTCGTGGAAAGGTAACGACACTGTATTTGCACTTATTAGGGGTCATTCACTAAAAAAAACAAAATAATATACACTTTTAGCCGAAAAATAAATATTATTTACAATTTTTGCAAACAAAGACACTTTTTTCCGTAACATTATTGGGAACTTTATCGCAGCGTCTATGAAACCACTCGCTGCAGCTTTCGCACTCTATCATGAATAGAGAGTCATCGTAAGGTATTCTGCAATGACAGAACACCTCAACTGTTTCGCTCCGCAAACAACTTGAATGTTTTCGTGGTTCGGAAGGAAAGTTTGTCATTTGACAGTT
The DNA here is from genome assembly GCA_963930725.1 of Candelabrum cocksii. Taxonomy (NCBI): domain Eukaryota; kingdom Metazoa; phylum Cnidaria; class Hydrozoa; order Anthoathecata; family Candelabridae; genus Candelabrum; species Candelabrum cocksii. Next base: position 5,421,515 of record OZ005670.1, on the reverse strand, counting down.
TTTAAAACACTCAACCAAATGACATCTCATTTTACTTTGCTGGAACTCCATTCCACGTGGATCACGGCCCCCGCACAGTGCTGCAGCTGTGGCAATAGCGAAAAGACCACAATCAGAGCCACCGTTTTGTTTTTGCGTATCAACCCAACACACATCAAATGATTTTTGACTGCAACGCATTAACAAACTCATTGTTACAAACAACTTCTTTTTGAAAGCTGTTGGCAAGTCACTATATAAAGAGTCATACACATAAACTGTTTGTGGATTCAAACAATGGGCATTACTAACTGTAATCCAATGATTGCCACACACATTTAAAATCTGTACAAATCGTCTGTCCCCTGACGTGATATTGGCAGGATCTTTAATTTGAAACAAACAAACAGGCATGAGACCAACAATATGGGGGTACTTTTCAGCTAGAAGAGCTTGAGCGTGATCAATATGCTCATCTGTGAGCCAAAATTCAGGTTTCAAAATGAAATTTGCCATTCGTTCTGGATTAAAATGTTTTGGAGCCCTTGTACTAATCAGCCTTTTTGCTTTTTCTTTCATCAGTGAAGGCTGAGGAGGGGTCTGAGTAGCCACAGATGTTGAGGTTGCAAGATTATTGGCAAACAAAGGAAGGGTGGCTCTAACAGGTTCTTTGGAATCAATAGTTGTGGATAGAGGTTGTGGAGTTGAATTGTCATTGATGTGTGTTTCTCTAAACTTGGGGTGCAAAATGCTGTTCTTGAAGGGTTTGAGTTGGTCGTAGGGTATTTTTGTTTTCAACGATGCTGTATTTTTTCGAACCGGTTCCAGGGTTACTCTCTGACTTTTGTCAATGTCAACTATCCTATAAAAAAATTAGATGCAACCATGAACGAAACTCAATTGATCAACTTATACTGACTGGATATGAACTTACTTGTATGGACCCAGCCAAATTGGTTCCAGTTTCCCCCCTTTCCTTCCAACATTTCTCATCTACTTCCTTAAAACAACATCTCCAACATTAAAAGAAAAGGTTTTTACACCCTTGTCTTTCCTTTTTGCATATACTTGCTTTTGCTTCATTTGTGCAACATCTACATTCGAAGCAACCTGTGAAAAAATACATGCATGAACAATTTTGATTCATATATAAAAATGTTGTACCAACAAACCTGTTGGTAAATGTCTTTTGCATTTGAAGCCCTCTTCTCAAATAATTCTTCCAAGTCCTCAATCTCTCGTTCACATTGTCGGTCACCCTCATTTCCAATGCACATCTAAAAATGCAGAGGAATCATCATCACCATTTTCCATGCAAGCATGAGTTGGACAAATGGAACAAATGACATTCTCCAATTATTGAAGTTTAATCATCTGATGTTTATTGGAGCAAGCAGATGTTTTTATAGCTGGATGTCCTTCCTCACATCAACCAAGAGAGGAAAAACAGTTGGTGCCAATTTATATTTGAAACTCTGTTTTTTTTAAAAGGCATGGATGCTTGTGGCCATGACGTCATGCTGCATGACCCGCATAGCCATAAAGTAAACAACAAATCAAGTTGGACAAAATATTTCAAAAAATAACCTTTATTTTAAATAAATCTATTGTTAAACCTCTCTTGCAGCCCGTGGGTGGCGACCAAACATCAAGAAAAATGGTGTATATTTCGTGGAGGTCTGCTTTTGAATACGTATGGAGTAAGCAATATCTTCCAAATATTCATCCCAGTCATCTTGGTTTTCATTGACAAGTTTTGATAACCTTGTCTTCAGTGTTCGATTAGTCCTTTCGTCAAGTTCATTAGTTTGTGGATGATATGCACTTGTAATTGATCGTTTTATTCCAAGTTCTTCACACTGTGTGTCATTAACCTACATATGAATGATATACAAGCAAATCTTAAATTGCTCATCTTAGTAAACCAATCTTCTGTAAAATTGGAATCTACTCTAATAGAATTTGCTTTAAAAAATGTTTTTTTGAACTAACCTTTGCGACAAACTCTTTTCCCTGGTCCGAAAGAAGCCTTTCAGGAGGACCCCATCTAAAAACAATAATCTTTATAGCAATTATTATCAAAGTCTTTTTGCAATGCGAGTTGAAAAGTTTTATTATCACCTGAGCGCAAATGACTTGATACTTTTTGATACACCAATTGCTGTCTTATCTTTTAAAGGATAAAAATCCACAAACTTTGTAAAATAATCTGTGAAGGTACAGATATACTTGTTTCCAGAAGCAGTCATTGTTAAGGGCCCTGAAAAGGTTACAGTTGAGTGACACTAAATGTTTTGTTACAGTGTTTAAAAATAAAGTTGCAGTTGAAAACATACCAATCAGATCCATACCAACAAGTTCCAAAGGTTCATGAACTTTTATTGATATCATCTCTGGTGCCTGTGTTTTAATTTTGCCGATTACTTGGCACTGTGTGCATGTATCAACCTTTAAAACAATGTGGTTCATTTATAACTATGTGTAAACCACAATGCGAAACAATGCCAAAGTCATTAAAAGTGTAAATATATGCATATACAATATATATACGCATACTCACATATTCTTTTATATCTTTTTTCATTGACTGCCAATAGTAGAGGGAAGAAATTTTTGCCAATGTTGCATTAATCCCACTATGACCACCCCTTGGTTTGGTGTGATAACTCTTAAGAATGTCACACATTTCCACTGTAGTTGAAACAACCTTTCTTTTCACACTATTTCCCCCAGGGTTGTAGTATAACTCTCTTTCTATTCATGAAAAGATTATCATTTATATTTATAGTGTCCTCACAAGTCACAGTTTCTGGCATATATCCCATAAGCACAAAATTGATTATTTATAAAACTATGTATTATGCCTTGCTACCTAAATTTATTATTCAAATCCTCCAAACATTTCATTTCACTAGTTTAACATCTTAACGTTTTTTGCATAAGTATATATAAGAAAGACTTAAACCTAGTATGATAACTACGTAAAGGAACTTACTTGATTCATCCCACACAAAATTATTTGCCTGCCCTCGAATTACACGTCGCTGATTATGTGTTAATTCTTTAGCATAGTTGTTTGTAATGAGATATCGTGTGATGTTTTCAGATTTCTCCCTGAACTCTTTCATGCGCGTTTCTCGGCAAATGTCTGGTTTAATTCCAGCCTCAACATTTTTACCGTTGACAGCTAAGTTTGATGAGACATCCATAATAAGTTAATTCTAAGCTAGCTAGCTACAATTTCACTACACAAGTACCTACCTACCGAAATTCTTTTCTAACCTGTTCTAATTCTTGTAAACAAATCTTTAAAATAAACTTTATCTCTAATATTCAACTATACCTATAATACTCGGCTGCGCTAATACTATAACGCAAAGTTCATATCAATTTAATAAATAAAACGTGCTTTCTTTTCGCGCCACTCCAAATCAGGAGGTATCATAAATCCAAATAATATGGCGCATGCGCATAAGCGACAAGCGGATGGTTTGGACTGGGGGAGTAAATAGACCGTTACACCGGCCTTCTATTTTTTTCTTCAAAATGCAGAATATTAGGCCGTGTATTTAAGTAGGCCATGGGTGAGGTAACTTTTGACGTTACCCCACAAGTAACCCCCAAAGCGTTTAATCGATCATTTACAGTAAGTGACTAATAACCTTCTTGAATCACCCATTAAGAGTTTCACAGTTTCTGCAGCTGAGTATTTCTTATTTACCCTAGCAACGGGAACCGTAATTGGTTGCTAGGTACTTTTCTCAGAAATGAAATCGTCTATGACCTCAGAAATAATTAGCCGTTATACTAGTTTGGCTTTTTGTTGAGTGTCTCATAAGGACCGAAAATCGTAATCTAAACTTTTATTATTTTTTAAAATATTTTATCGATGGCAAAATCTTTTCTGGTCTGTTATTTTTATTCTTTACCCTAATTTTCTTTATTAGTTATTTATTTGAGTTACTTTGGTATATACCTTTAGGTAAAGTACAAATTACAAATTCATCGGGCAGAGATTTTTTTTGTTGACAATCCGCTTATTCGGCAGGGCGTTTATTCGGCAGAAGGCGCTTATTCAGTCATTTACGGTATGCTTTCAGCAATGTTGCAGTTGCGAAACCTCTGCCATGGAGCCTAAAAACATCAAATTAAGTCAACATTCCATTTTTTATTAACTTTGCGATTGTAGAGCATCTAGACACGATGGGCGTAAATTCTTTCGACGAAAAGTTGCTGTTGTCTCTTTTAGAGGAAACCTCCTTTCACAACTACCATTGTCTGCACAGTGACTTTTTTGCGAACCACACGGCACATGGTATCATTGCTCTCTATCGGTTGGGGGCTAGTGAGTCCCAAGTGCGAAAGTTCATTGAGATATATACTGAGAATTTAAAACCTCCTCAGGTGTTTACACCGTCTGAACGTTCCGTGGAGGATCTTCTGGGAAAGTGTTCAGAGTTTTCTCGCGTCAGGAATTTCTATGCTGATTTATTAACGGAAAATGATTCTTGGAAAAGCGTGTTTCAGTTGGTATTTAAAAATCTCTACAAGGGCTTGTTGGGTGGTTTATTACATCCCTTAATTCATATTGGATATGGAATATTAGCAGATTCACGATCGGTTGTGATTGATGGACTTGCTTTTATGCATTTCTCTTACCTTCCAAAATTAGAACATGATGAAGATTCCAAATTTGGAGATGGTAATAGTTCTATATTTGAGGTTTTAAAAGAACTTCACGAAGATAAAGAGTTTTTGTTGAAAGTGAGAAAAGCTGCATTGGGAGTAGAACCGGTGCAACGTAACTTTACCCACACTCAAGTCTTTAAAGTTCTGTTCAACCAGGAGTCTGATACTTTAACAAGATGTGTTAATAAAATCAAGTTTGACGCAAGTATCGATCTGTCTTCATTGCCAAGCATGCGTCAAAGTATAGACCATTTGTTGAATTTCACAATTCATTTGTATTTGGCTGCTGAATTAGATAATAATTTCTTTTTGCTGCATGGCATAACAACTTGCTATGCATTGAAACAAATCTTGTTGCATTTGGATGATTATGAAGTAGCAAAAGATATTGTTCGACAGTTTGTCACTTCCTTGGTTTGTGTTTACATCTCAATTAAATGTCCACGTGTAAAAGAAAATCTAGAGTTGAATCTACCGAAAGAATTTGCATGGACAGAAATGATTGAGAAGTTATTGTCATCCTTAGATCGCGATGAGCATGTTTTTAAAGTGGTTCAGATTTGCAAAGAGGTGTCAGATAGTTCAACCTGCATCGAAATAAAAGCAAAGTGCTGGATGGCAGCTAAAATGGTTTTAGAAAATGATTTTACATATGGAGACCTGATGGACATTAATCATTCATAGAACATCATGGCTTTCGAACATCTACCTTTCCTGCATTCAACTTTTAACTTACATATACACTTACATACACATGTACATCACTGAATAAATACCAGTATATATATTATTCAGCAATTTTGAATTACATGTCTTTTTTATAAGAAACTGTAGTACTACAAAAATATTTCCTCAGAATCCTTAGTCTGGTTATCAATAGCGTCGTAAACATGCTAACTTGAAATCGAATGTTTTAACGGGATGAGCAGACATTGTTGTCTGAATAATAAAAGTAACATACATCTGTTAATGATAACTAACACTTATACTTTTATCAATTTATTCACCTCACCTAGGTCCTGCCAACCAACCAACCAATTTTATGATTTAAGAAACTATTTAAGAAACTTTTGATACTTAACCACTCCCAAAATTAAGAAACTGCAACTACTAGGGCCTTTGCTTAGTTTCTTATAAACAAAAACAACGTGTATTACTAGTTTATGGTGTTTGTTTTGTTGCCGGGCAAATAATTAACCGCTTACCTTAAGGACATTCATGAATTAATGCTGGTATAAAAGAATGCGTCATAAATGTTTGCGAATCAAAGGTCCAAAAAAGTGGATTTTGCGATATAAATGTTTGCGATTTTGTTCTTTCCCCTAAATTTTGCGGCATTAATTTTTGCGATTTCACTTTTTTGTTTCAATTTCTTTTCTACTACATCGAAAAAATCTGGTTCGGGGATACATAGACAATGATAATATATAATAATGTGATGAAGTTTATGGATTTTTGGGTACCGCCCTGATCGTTTGCGACATTTAATTTTGCGATTTTAGGACTAATTCGCAAACTTTTATGACGTATTCATTTATACCAGCATTAATTTATGTCCTTATGGTAGCTTTCTATTTGAACTGTATCCAATCACATCTTAAAGGTGTTGCATGACATAACAGTGCCATTCCTCCATCTTGATATGACGTCACAATGGGTATTCCGACCGTATCTCAGCAGTCTTCAATAAAGTTTGTGTGTTACTCACTGTAAAAAGTTATTTTTTAAAAGTTTTTTACATTTCGGAACTTTCATCTCAATTCAATCAGAAACAGTCTGATGTCAAAAAGAAATTAGCCTCTTGCAAATTTTTCGCCTTGTGGTGGATTCTCCACGCTTTGTTTTTAGTAGAAAAAATAAATTTACACCGTTTGTTTGTCAAATCCTCACGTTAGTGCACGCCCCATAGTTCCTCTTTAATACCACATTGTGAAGATTGAATAAACCAGCATACGTCGCACGCGGTTCTGAAAGTGCATTCAGCATTTTTTAATTGTTCAACCATTCATTTATTAATTTGTCCGTGTAATTAGACTTTTCAATGGCAGTCCCAACATATAAGCCGAAGTATTTCCGTCCTGATGTTGTTACATTGATCTGAGTGTTTCCAAAGATATCACATGCAAACTTATGATGTTCCTCTTTCACTACCAACCATGACTTTGAGGCGTTAGGGTGATAGCCCATCAAAGGACCATAATGAAAAACATTTTCCCACCACGACTTTATCTCAAGCAATGCACCAGCACCAACAAAATCATCTGCATAAGCTACATGCTTTACTTTGCTTTTAGCTGGTTTTAGTAATGGTAGTAGTGGGATAACTCCAAATGCATAACCAGGCATTGCAAACGGATCACCTTGCATTGTTCCTTCAGAGGATTTTATCTCTTTGCCGGCACTTTCCATAATATCACGCTTGATGGTGACTCTAATGATTGATTTGCTTTAATGATCCTCATCAGCACTTCTTCTATACCGATTGGTCGAACTCCAGGATATCAAGAGGGACCAAGCGATAGGAAACATATGCCCTAATGCTCAGAGTCTCAATTCCCGAAATTCTTAGAGACTAGTATTCTACGCCATCCAACGGCATTCATTCCAGAGAGACCTGCTGCACCTTTCGTGTGTAACACAGCTTTGGCAATAGCTGTTTCATCGATATTCTTAAACATGTCGGATCAACGAAAGGAGTCTCTAGTGCTGTCATAAGAATGGAAGGATCTGGTGCTGAAGGGGGATGTCTCATTTTTAATTCATCAATAACTTTACCAGACAGATTTAATAAACCACTTCCATTGTTATTTATCAAATAATACCATGGCTGCATTGATCTTTCCTTCAAATATAAGCTTTGCAAACTTCTTTTCTGATGAAAGTTTGTTGTTATAGCTAGGAAGTTTGAATAGTTACATTCTCTGACGTTTGCATCAAAATTTCCTTCCAACCACAAATCAAGTCTTCTTCGTAGACATTCACCATGTTGTTTTACCTTAGATCTAAAAGAAGGCTTATTAGTATGAGGTTTGGCATAATCATCGCTGCTTAAATGGCAATATCTTTCAGAGAACCGACTTCTTCATTCCAGGCATTAATTCAACAAGTTATCTCTGCATGAATATGCTCATTCTCCAATATACAATCTCTTCATAAATGGCAGAAATGTCCTTCTTCATGTGATTTCTCCACATTTTTTTACCAGTGTCTAAAAATACAAACGGTTGATTATTCTTTTTATAGTCCATAAAAGACCAGTTCTGTTGAAACACGGGCGGCGCAGAGACCACGGAATTCAATAGCGTAATTCAAATTCGAATTCAATAAATCATTCTGTTACCAAACACTAATGAACTGATGATAGCACCAAAGGCCTCGGTAACAAAATTCAGAAAAATTCGGCAAATCTTGCTCGGCTAGGAAAACACGTCATTGAAATTAAAATTCCAAATTGTTAAACTCCAAATATCCGAAAACGTTTAGACGGTTAAGACGTCCGCTATCATCATCATCGTCTCTTCTATACTTACTCGAAAGGATTGTGCCAAACATTAGTGAACAGGGTTGACGCATCGTCTTTTCCTAAATATTGGTTTAATGGTGAATGGTATGATGATAACATCCGCAGGTGTTACGATTGAGATAAAAATGTTATTGGGCAGTCTTCTTAACTTTGTAATACAGTCAAATCTCTATATAGCGGACACAATCAGGGACCAAAGAAAAGTGTCCACTATAAGGAAGTGTCCCTTAAGTGGTAGTTTGGACATTTTAAAGTCTCCGATCCAAGAACAGGTAGCCTCCCTTATATAACAAGTCTTCTAAATGATACTAAAATGAAACATGTTTATGTTTATACTTTAAGAGTACTTTATATTTCGCGGGTACTAATTTTAGCTTCGCGGTTTTCGCGAATTTTTGCCAAATTCACGAAATTAAATACCCACGAAATATTCTCGAAGACAGCGTTCGCGAAAATTAATTCTCGCGAAAAAAATCTGGAAAAGCTAGAATTCGATACAATTTTTTATCTTTAAATTTGGAAGACAAAGAAACAATGTAAATAGGAAATAACTGATCTTTTGTATAACTAAATAGTTAATCAAGTACAATAATTTCGCTGGCGTCATTCTTCTCTGATGTGTTTTGGAACATGTCGCGAATGTCTTCTGTCTTTTTTTTGGTTGTCAAACTTTTTTCTGCTTCCAATCCCAATAATTTTTTCGTTTTTTTGTTCAATGTAAAGTTCTTCCAGCAGCTTTTCATACCGTTGTAAGAGAAGGTGGTTGACTACACTACCACTCGTAGCTATTGTCACCTCACAAGGAACCTCTAGACCACCTTGTACAAGAGGGCTTCTTTGATAATGTCGGCCAGTGATCTTCAAGGAAATACTTGCCTCTCTGTCCATGATGAATTTTGTAATTGTAATTTTTGTAATTTTAATAATTAATGATTTTTCTCAACAAGCGAAAAGGAATGTGGTCTGAATATCATCATAACCTTATGTAACACTTATTAATGACTTTTTGTAAACGGAAAACCTTTCTGGGATGCGCGAATATTAATACCCGCGAAATATTTTATAAACGATCATTCGCGAAAATTAATACCCGCGAAATGCAATTTTTTTCGACTTGCGAAAATTTAAACCCGCGAAAATAAGTACTCTTAAGGTACTTAAAAGATATGTAAAGTCAAGTGATGGTTTATTGAAATCACTAACCACTTTAATTGTAAAGTTGGTTACACTTTACTTACTTACGATTCGTTGTGAAGTGCAAATTGGGAAAAGAAGATGGATAGCGCTTATGATCATAATCATGATCATCATTTTCATGGCCATCATCATCAAATGATGAAAAACTAGCACAATATTGTACGAAGTAGAAGTCTTCTTTCCTGTAGAAAGTGTCCGTTATAACGAAGTGTCCTCCGTATTCGAGATTAAATACAAGTCACGAATTGGGATTTCGCTCTAGTTAATATTCATCACTTCGCATCATTTCACGTGCAAATAACAGTTTCCACCTTGGTATGGTGGACACTCTTTATAGCGGACATTTTTTTTACAAAAACAAATTCTTTACAAATCTTCTGTGGCCACTTGACTGCCTTTTGTGGACCCCAGATAGAACACCATTCAGCATTGTTTCCAAAAATGTCACAATAAATCCACCTGAAAAGAACGACATCGACGAGGAATCTGAGGGAATCTTTGCTGAACTCTCTGCTAGAGAGGAAGTTTCTTTAAACCTGCTAAAGAGGAGGTGTTCATTTCGTTGAAATTGATTGACGATGAAGTGGAAACATGTAGGAGGCAGTTTAGTCTTGATTTGGTCGATTGGCGGGAAACAGCCACAGAAGAGGCCATTGAGGAAGTTACGAACAAAGATGGTGAAAATTTGATATCCCGGGGAACCGCAACGTGCCTAAGAAAAGGATAACAGGATCTCAAGCTCTTCAGAAGCTGGACGAAGAGTTGCTTCAATTTTCCCTTGACAAAGACGACAAGGGATAACTCAGTTGATGAATGAGGCTATTGGAAAAATTGCAATCAAATACTACTAGTTTTTTAAAAAACCAAACATCTGTATGATTTGTCATGAAAATTCAATGTCCATTTTCCTTGTCTAGGTTCATAATTAATGTTAAAACTTTCAAACCTGTTTATAGCGGAAACATCGATATAGCGGACACCACGATATAGCGGACACCTCGATATAGCGGACACCTCGATATAGCGGACACCTCGATATAGCGGACACCTCGATATAGCGGACACCTCGATATAGCGGAAACCTTTTTCTAGTCCCAATAGAATCTCAATTCTTATTTTAGCAAAGAAATTGTGTATTTTTCTCGTGTTCTATTTTTTTATTTCAAATGAACAAATTGTTCTTAGATATAATTTGAGAAACTTTTTTTGATTGATGGTTCAAAAATCAAAAAGATCGTGAATTTTGTCTTGTCACCGTTTAAAGAAAGCTTGTTTTAGTTAAACCAATTCACTATTAATTTTAACTCGCGATTCATATCATAATAGTTTAGTTAAGTTTACATCAGCAAACATAGTAAAATCTGCATTTTTTGAAGCGCAAAATAAATCGTTTGTATATATTAGAAAAGGAAGTGGACCCAAAATATATCCCTGAGATACACCACGTTTAATTGTAAGAATTTCGCTAGCAACATATTGTTTAAAAAGTTAAACATTCTTTTGTTAACTCCATAGTAATTTAATTTTTTAAGTAATATCGTGTGGTTAACAGTGTCAAACGCCTTTGAAAAGTCTATAAAAACACCCAGAGTATAGGTATTTCTTTGGAAATTTTTACTTATTTCGTGATACAATTGAAGGATGGCATGTTTATATTCTGTTGAATTATTTTTTTGGAATCAAGACTGTTTCTTGTAAAAGAGGTTGTTATGAAAAAGTGATTATAAATTATTCGTTCAAGGAGTTTTGAGAAAATGGGTAGTAAGGAAATTGGTTGATAGTTTGATAGTAAAGTGCAATCAGACTTTTTATAAACAGGGAGTACTTTTGCAAGTTTACAATCATCAGGGAAGATACTTGTTTTTGGCGAAAGATCGATTAAATGAAAGAAGGGTTTAGATGATCTAAAGTATTTACTACAATATTACTGCAAATTCCATCGTGTCCAGGGGCTTTCTCTTGAAGGTAATAAGGACCAAATTCATCTAGAGTTAGATCATTAATATTGATAGTTGTATTACATATATAAACGGAAGAAAATTTAAAAGGATTTGATTAGAAGAGATTATGGACGATGCGATATATGGACCTATATTCTTTGAGAATTATATTTGAATTAAAAATATATTTGTTAGCAATGTTAATTATCTTAGTTTTGGTTTTAGACTTCTTCTTTCCAATTAAGTAATTTAAAATTTCCCAGGTTTTTTCAATTATATTAATTATTCATGAAATAAATATAACTTTGTAGAATGCTCTTTTAATGCCTCAAATATATCTTTATATAATGTATATTTAGTTTCGTTTTCTTCACTTCTTCGTTTTTCTAAGAACTTAGCATAAAATCTTTCCGTTTAGAACTTCTAATTAACTTGACTTACTTGACTTATTTCGAGCGAACTCGAGCACCATAACTAATTCTTTTCCATTCTATTCTATCTTCCATCACCACCTTCAGACTGTCAGTTGATAAGCCAGTATCATCGTGCAGTTGGTCGACATATGTCTTAGCTGGTCTCCCTTGTCTGCGTTTGCCATGCCTTGGGTCCCACAATAAAATCTTACTGATGATCTCATTCTTCCTTCGCCAGCTGTGCCCTACAAATCTCAATCTTCTCGTACGCAATGAATCGGATATTTTTGGTAGTTTTCCATACAGCTCCTTATTGGTTATATGATCCTGCCAGGATACCCCAAAAACAGCTCTGAGCATCCTTGTGTAGGTGACAACCTGATTGTCATTTTCTTTGTCATAGTCCAGCTTTCTGCTCCGTATAAAAGTACGCTTTCTACTGTAGCTCTGAAGAAAGATATCTTGTGATGATCCTTTAGGTTCGATTTCCAGACTTTATTCATCTTATTTAGTGCACTCCAGGCTTGGCTTATTCTAATCCCCATGTCATCTTCACTAGATTATATCCAGGATCCAAGATATTTGAACTTGTGTACTTGTTTCAGTGTGTTTCCTTCTAACGTGACTAAATCACCATCTGCCTGATTGTACAGCATGTATTCGGTTTTCTTGGCATTCACATGCAAACCAATTGCTTGTGCAGCTTCCTCCAATCTCGATAAAAGTAACTGTGCTTGCTCTAGGTGGTTCGTGAGTAGAGCAAGGTCATCTGCAAAATCTGTATCGGTGATGTGCATAGCTGGGTAGCGTGAGCTCTGTCGAGTTATTAAGGTGAATCCAATTTGTGTGTTACTAGTAGCTTCACGAAGTGCATAGTCCAATGCAATAATGAACAAGAATGGAGCTAATGTATCCCCTTGTAGAACGCCTGCAAGTATCTTGAAAAAGGGAGTATCACCATCCTGTGTTATTATCTGTGCTACGGTGTCTTGGTAGAGTATCCATATAGCGTTCACTATCTTTTTTGGTATTCCATATGCTTTCAGGGTCTCCATCAGTTTCCCTCTATGTATAGAATCAAATGCCTTACTAAAATCTACAAAAGTAAGAACCGCATGAAGTTGCTTTGCTTTTATTCCTTCAATCAACCTCCTCAGAGTTAGTATTTGTGACAACGTTGATCTGCCAGTACGAAAGCCATTTTGGTTATCTCTGAGTATTGGATCAATGTGTGGTCGTATTCTATCAAGTAGTATCTTGTTGAAAATTTTCGCTGCTGTAACAGTTACAGAGATTCCACGGTAATTCCAAGGTAATCTGTTAATCTCAAATCACTTTTCTTTGGCACAGGTACTATTCCACTCTTACTCCAGATGTTAGGTTTATCTCCATTGAGAGCCATGTTACACACCACTAACAATTCATTATTCATGGCACTACTTTTCCACACCTCGATTGGAATATTATCAAGGCCTGCTGCTTTCCCATTTTTAAAGCTTTGCACACACTTAAGCATCTCCTCCATGGATATGTTCTCTGTATTGATAGGTAGTGTTTCCTCTACTATTGGCATTGTCAGTTTTGATGTTATCATTGGTGGCTGGCCTAGCAACTTTTTGAAATGATCTTGGTATTTATGCAATCGTTCTGCTGGATGTTTGGCTTTTATGCAACCCTTGTTTGAACCCTTTCTACCAGTGAGCTCATTTACAGTTTTCCATGCCAGACCAGATTTACAGTGTTCAATAGATTTAGTGATAGTATCGACTTTTTCTAGAACATACTTCTCTTGTTCTGAGTCATATGCATTCTGGAATTCAACTTTGGTCAAGGCTAGTTTTGCCACACTGCTCCTGGTTTTTCTTTGCATATTGTCTTCAAATGCATTCTTCTTCTGTATGTTGTTTCACTTTCACTATTAATGGTACGTGAGCTTTTGCTGCTTTTTCATGGGCATGCACAATATTGTTGTATGTTTTGTTTGCATCTTGATCTACCTCCAGATTCTGTAGGGCTTGGAATTGGTTTCGTATCTCCACTGTGTACTAGGTTTTTATTGTTTCATCACTCAACAGCCTATTCCAGTCATATCTGATCTTTTTGTTGTTAGGCTTTCTGTTTTGACGTAAGCTCAGGCGAATCTTTGCCGAGACTATGCGATGATCTGATCCCACTGTATTGAAAAAATTGTATGCTTCACAATTTATAGCACAGTTTTTCCATTTGTTGTTGATCAAGATGTAATCTATCTGAGATTTGAATCCATTCGGAGATATGTGTGTCCATAGTTTACTTTTTCTTTTCTTGAGACAAGTGTTAATAGCTTTCATATTGCACTCTTCCATAACTTCCAGAAGAAGCTGACCATTTTCATTGGTAGCATTGTTGTAGAGAGACCCCTTCGCTTCTTTTGTTCCTATCTTCGCATTCATATCTCCACCCACTAATGTCACATTGTGTTTCGGTATAGACTTTGTCAGTTCTGTCAAGTCAGCATAAAAAGACTGTCTTTCATCTTCATTTGACACGTTTGTTGGACTATAGCATGAAATTACAGTAACAGTCGGATTTCCATTAAAAGTAGCAATTACAGTTCTTGAGTTGATGGATTCTATAGCGTTTAATGCCTTCCGCGCTTTGGGGCTTAGCATCATACCAACACCTCCTATTGTTGCGTTGTTTTGGGCTTTGACTGCAGAGCTTGTGAATAAAGTCCCACCACCTTTCATGTCATGATGTTTGATGTTGATATCATTGTGGTATATGCGGTGTTCTTGTATACATATTATATCGATGTTCATTTTTTGGGCCATGACAACTAATTCACTTCTATTTTTGTCAGGCCTCAAAGTACGACAATTAATCGTTGAAACTAATATTAGTTGTCTACATTTCAAAATAAAGGCCTTGATTGGAGTCCTCTTGAAACCAGTAACTATCTTTTCGATCTCAGCCTGGCTATCCACTGAGGGACGCGCTCCTTGTTCTCCCACGCGACGAGCGATGTGGTATAGATTATTGGAAGTCGTATTTTTCATGTTGCTTTTCAGTTGCTATTGAACCATCATAGATGGAACAATTCAGTGAAAGTGGTCGCAACTCCTACTAACTACCGCAGTATTCTATTGGAGATCATTTGGTCCAAGCCGTTGTCTAGTATTAGATCTTCCGCCTTGGATCATCCCAGAAAAGCCAAAGTACCATAATGATAATTGCCTTTAATCTGATCCGAAGCACTGCTGCCTACTTCAGGTTTTTGTCAAGGTTTTCTCCTTTTATAACCCTGATTTGGGTGGCTTCCAGGTGTTATGCCTTGCCAAAGGGCAACCTGTGATTTTGTCCAGGACTGCTTATTGGTTATTTGCAGCTATCCTCTATATCTAAAGGACGTTCCCCTATCCGCAACCTGGGGACCCGATGGATGGGAGTTGTCATCTCCACACCACACCTTTAGTTATCCACGTGTTATCTTTGCATTTAGTTTTTAAGTTCAGCATGGCAAGCGGATGTTGATCGTATAGGTGTAAGAATTTTGTTATGTACAAGTGATATGCAGTATTTACATCAACACACGAGACTACAGAGTGACAGCTGTCGATCACGTTTCTGACAAACATATTACGGCAAAGGAATGCTTTAAACTTTGTAAGAAATGCTTGAGGTTTGCAAAATTGTTACGAATACTTCGATTGTTCACATGTAAAATAGAAAGAGAATTTGATGTGGATTTAGCGAGTTTAAATTCCTCAGGGGTAACATGCGAAGTTTCAAAATTCAAATCTCGACTATCCGTTTCTAATGATTGCAATAAATAATTGTCAGAAGGTGTTAACGTAGCCATAAGAGAAAAAGTAACTCTAAAATATAGATGTATATAGTACTTAGAGTTGTGGTGACGTATTCTTCGGAAACTCTTTCATGGCTAACTTGTCGTACACCACTTTCGCAAATCTCCCTTCCTCTCTGTACATCTTTACTTGTTTAAACAATTCTCGTCGTATAGCCACCCATTTACGTTTCTGACATCATCGTTCATTATCAATTTTTTGTCTTCGAAATTTGACAATCGTAGTGCAATCGTCCGATATTGATTTTTTGGTAAATTTGGAATCAATACGATGAGGTCTGTTGATTTTGATGTCTCTTTTTACTTTGACTTTATTTTTAAACAAATTTCTAATTTTTGTTTTTGTTTCTTCCCATGATTCCATCTCATCTTCCATCACTCCGTCTACCCTCAGGTTGTTTCGTCTGTTTCTGTCCTTCACGTCGATTTATTTCGCTTTTATTTCTGCTGCATCTTCCCCAAACTTCCCTTGGATTTGCTTTACAGTAGAAATTTCATCTTTCACGGTTTTTCGGTTTTCAAATTATTGCATACTTCCTCAATTTCCTCCTTTTGGAATTGTCGCAAAAATCCAAACTTTTCTTTATCTCTTCAATGTCTGCAACAGCCGCGTCAACATTTTTAAATGTTTCAGAGAAACACGACAATATTACGTCTTTGCAGCGCCAGCATTTCTCTCGTCATTATCTCTCAACTTATGAAAAGCTCTTAAGGGCAGAAAATAAGTCGAGGATAAAAAGTGCAGAATGTATTAGTGCGATTTGAAATTTTTATGAAATTTTTGGATTTAATTTATGCGATTCCGTACGTTTTTTCACTTCGTAAGCAAGGTCCCCAAACAGCCCTATTTTCTAAGACAACATAGATATCTGAAGACGTGTGGAAGTCCTAAGTTCATTGTGAGTTTCACGGAAATTTCTAATGCTGGCCAATTTTTTAACATTGGGCGGATTTCAATAGTACGAATTGCTATTTTTTGCTTTGGGCGGAATTCATTAGTGCAAAATACACCCTAATTTGGACTAATTAATTCCGCACTATTTTATCCTCGCTATATTTTCATGGATCGACATTGATTAATAGGATACCAGAGAAGGAAAAGGGCTATTCTATTGAATTCGTTGGTCCGTATTCCGGAGCGAAGTAACGCAAACATGTCCGATAACGAAAACAAATTTCTGATGACCGCCGCAGGCAAATTTTTTTGGATTATGTATATCAAACCCTAAAAACGTCAAATCTTCTGGAAAAGAATGACACTCGACAAACTGGTCCCAGAATGTGATTATGTACACATGTCATACGATTGGTAATGTCCAAGTGTGCAACAGGATCTAGGCAAACAAATCTGCAAGGATTTGTCACGTTTATTTTTCTAGTATGGCTGCTGTCTGTCACACGTCACACCAAAGGTGATGGATGCGCTGGAAATACACTGGCAAGCGAACAGTTTGGAAGAAGATAGCGCGAAACAAGCAGTACCAGTCCTCAATATATACAAGATTCTGTCCAAGTTACCTTTTTTGGACGCGAGTGATGGTGAAAATGAAGAAGAGTTTTCAAACCTTAATTTTGTTTAAACTAGGATAAAAATTTTCAGCAAATTTTTTATGGACGCCATAAATGTCAGGCCTCTAAGCTCGATTTTTGGTTACTAGCCCAAGAAATGTTAGCGTACGAAATTTGACTATGAATTAAGCTAAAATCAATTTAAGATAGCGAGGGTTGATATATCTTTTGATTCTGCTGCGAATTCGTTCAGTCACAATATGTACTCTCAGGTGCTTAATACAAAGGGGGGGGGGGCGTTTATTAATTTTTGGAAAATCCCCCCCCCCCCGTGTATTAATTTGCACTTGTTGTAAACTGTATCTCACTGGTAAAAAAAAAACGTAATCAGGCCTTAGTTAAAAATGTTCGAATAAGTATTGATTTATTTTTGTTTCGAATGGTTTTCTTGTTGTCGAGAATTTGTTAAAACTTTTACTTCTTATACAGAGTACTAAAGATTACTAATTGATACTTATATACGTAACATGGTGTCAGATCGGACGTTTTCACGAACTGACCGAGTTAAATGACTTGAAGACTGACTTGAAGAAAAAGATGCTTTAGACAAACTTTGTAAGTTACAAAAACGAACGCATATGAATTGTCGGTCACTGAAAACTCCCAGAGTGAACTTTAGTGACAAAAGAAGAAAACATTGTCACAACTCCCCCCCCCCCCCTTTTTATTAAATCTGAGGAAAATCTCCCCCCCCCCCGGTTATAAAATCTGAAGGAAAATCTCCTTCTTTGTATTAAGCACCTGAGAATTTTTATATTTAATTAGCGTCGTTATACTACTCCTAGTTTGAAACAAATTTATGTTTGCATTCGTACTCTGCCCAATGAAATAAACAATTGTTGGCCAATTTACTTTTTTTCTAAATAAATGCTAACAACAGATTTTTGTTGGGACATCTAATTATTCCGGTTAGAGTCACATGACTCAGAAGTAAGCTTATTAGGGCAAGATCGCAAGTTTTCCTATAATTAGCCAATCAAAGAGCAACTCAATGGAATTTTCAGGTCACCTCCAACTTGAAAAAATCCATTCATTTATAAGAAACTTAAAAGATCGAACTATGATGTTGTCCAGTGAGAATGTTACAAACGACACCATGAACAGCTAGATTTTTTAAGACAAGTTTTTAAGTAAAATGAAGATCGTTCTTGTGAGGTACACCTCGTTCCCAGTCTATCTGCTTCTCGATCTTCGTCTTTTTCGAGGGGATCGGGAACGAGAGCGCTTGGGAGATATGGATCGGGACCTAAAGAATAAAACAGCAATGGGAATAATTAGAAGCAGTAAATTGTTGGTGATTTTCCCTTTTTAGTAAAAAAAAAGCTGTCGAGTTATTTAACGTGGGAAACTTCCTTTGAAAACATTCCCATAAGAGCCTACGTGATCCTGGCGTATTTAGGGCGCCAACGAAATCGCACAGACCTACCGATTCGAGCTAGGCTGGCATCACGTGATGAGCTCAATTGTAACTTGTAAAGAAAAACACAACATGGTTTGAAACCGTGCTTTCCGGTGCAAATCGAACCACTATACTATTTAAAATTATTTCTGGCTTTAAATTCCTACAGAAAATTTACCAAGGAACAAATAAATAAGGCGTAAAATTATGCCAACGATAAGTTGAAATCTTACGTCATTACCTCCCTCGCTTCACGTTGGGGCCACTGGCTGCACCGCCACCCACTCCGGCTCCACCTCTTCTTCTCCCGTACAGTTTCCGTCTAAAAGACACCACTCATGCTTTACATCGTTACGTTGCGGCTCCTGGATGTTTACCTTAACTCTCTTGATATCGGTTTCAAATGCATAAAGTTGCAGAAACCACCCCGAGTGCATTCGCTGTAAATAAACAAGATTGTTGATTTCATTGCATCAAGTGTAAAGAAGATGGAAATAATTTTCCACAATAATACTAGACTAGAGCACTGAAAATGTAGCCATCAGAGGAAATATGAACCTCACCCCATCTCGTACTGCCTGCAGCAGGACTCCCTGAAAAATTAAGAAAGTAAATTCAAAGATGGAACAGTTGAGTTTGACAATATCTCCTAAGTGAATACAGAGTTCATTTTTACCGGAAATCAGTGACTGGAGATAACTCTGCATATATGGGTTGCCCTGTAAAACAAGATTAAGGCATCCAAAACAGATGGAAAGAATGACATACTCTATATAGAACTCAAGACAACATTACTCATGGATACATTAAAGGAGCTTTTAAATTTGACTGAAACACTTTCAATCAATGTTTTAATAGGAGATAGGAGGTAAGTAAAAAATGTTATGTTATTTTTTCTTATTTTTGGCTTATGTTACTAGAAAATGTCCATTGCAAACAAGCGCCGTGCTTCTGATAATATATAAAGAAAAGAAAAAAGAAGATGCGGAAGTTCAGGTCAGGTTTTTAATGATTTACGATTTGAAAACAGTAAATCTACCCATACTACGAACAAATTCGTCATACCATTGTACCAGCGATTGTTGACTTCATCGACAGCTTTCTCTGCGTCCTCTTCAAACCTGAACTTCACGTACACATTTCCTACCAAATGATCACCAAGGTTATCACACACATTCATCTCTTCAATCTCGCCATACTAAAACATGACATGACAGTTCATAATATATTCTTCTGTTTATGCTTGGTAAAACACCTGAAAGTAACCTTAAAAGAATTTTCACAACTTACTTTTGTTATAAAATTAACTATGCATGTCAAAAATCATACACCAATTTTTGCATGAAATCATCAACAGGAATATTGCGCATTGTTGGGAAGTATTATTGTTTAAAAATTGATCTGAAGTTGCTCCAGTGTATGCTTCACAAAAAATATATTTTTAAAATAATAATGATCAAGCATTTATTCAATGAAATTAGATTACCTGCCCAGTAACAAAACAAGTTTTGTCAAATGGAAAATAATTTAGTTAGGAATGTAAAACAAGGAGTTGAATTCAACTGCATTACCACAAAGCTCGATGATTATGTTTTGAATTCAATGCAAAAAATACTATTGATTACTTATTAGAGATGTTTTCATGCTGCCCAATGAATTGTGAAACTATTCAACATAGCATTTCTCCATAGAAATATGAGTTGAATAATTGTTCCTGCAATAAGCCTTATTTTCCCACCATAAAATCTTGATGCGTAAATTTTAAAACCAAGTACCCGCTTTTTTAAATAAGAATATCAGGCTGGGAATTTTGCAAAATTTAAGATTATGCTAAGAACATTTCTCAGACTGATTTTTATGTAAAGATAATTTTTCTTGCTAATAAAAGGAATCGAAAGTAAAGGAAAGGGATTTGAATATTAACAAGAAGATTAGTTTCTTTCTCATAGGTATGGAAGTACATAAATAGTGATATTATTTTGCGAAGAATATGTCTCTGCTGTCTAAAACAGGATCTCCGCTAAACCATAAAAAGTTTATCTTCCAATCTTTTCAAATTACATATAATAATTAAGAATATGGTAAGAATGATACAAGCTGAGAATCGGTTAAAACAAAAAATAATTGAGCTTGTTCAGATTTTTTTCACTCTTTATACAACAAAAGTGTGTAATACATACAAAGCAGTTAGAATAACACCACCTCCGAGAATGACAGGCAATGTTTTTGTTTAATCTGTGTTTGGTATTTTTCCAAAGCGAAAGCCACAGTCTTCTGACTAATACAAAGTTTAATTTAGGGTTGAGCTAAAATATTACACAACCAAAAAGAGGAAAAGACAAGAGTTCACTCCTACTTCGTGGTAAAATAAAAGTGGTCACAAAAATTTCTTTCGGGGTTTTGTAGCTCAGATTTATTGAATATTCATCAATCAAAGAAAAAAGGTCAGATGTGTGTTTGTTTGAATATTAAACTCTCAATGAAGCACAGTTTTAATGGAAAGAACCTTCATTGATTGAACATCTGTATTTCACTATATAATTTTTCTGTTCAACTTTGTAGACCAATGAAATGTAGGCCTCAAAAAATTGTGCGCCCAATAATCCTTACGCGGCTTAAATGTTAGGCGCCAGTAACGATTATAAATTATATCCGTGCGTATTATTCCTTTGAGAAAAACTTCTCTTTAAAGAAATATCTAATCTAAATTATGTTAGGAATAAATACGTTTTTTAAAGCTAATAAAGTTGTTTTTGTTGAAACCTTCAATCACCGAAGCAGCTGCTTTTAAACATTTGGTGACTAAATTATGAATGAAGTATGCACATCGGAGTCCAGTGTGAAAACAAGAAGAAACTGGGAAAGTTTAAAACTGGGTAATTGTGCACGGCAAATTTTCCACCTTGAAAGGAAAAGGATCCGGTTAAAGACTCAAATAATCATGATTTATCAATGTCTATTCAACAATAGCAAGAATTCTGATTATTGTCACCGAACAGTCCTTAACTTAATCAATGAAATTCCATGAACAGATAGAAGCAGTAACTCACTTTTGCTTCCAACTCTAGAAACACATCTTCAAAAAAATTATCATAATGTTCTTGAGCTTCAACGTCTCCCATAATCGATCCTGAAACAATTCCAAATTCTTATAGTACAACTGCTAGAGCTGAGTCTAACTACAGCTAAAATATCAATCTTAAACATTGAAATAATTATCTTGACAATTGAAACTGTTCGAGGATGTTTTTATTATGATTTCAAGAACAAAGAATTATAAGACATATTATGTTATTATTATTTTATGATACCAACTGGAAATCTAAACATAATTTTTATAAAAACGATTACCTGCATTACTTTGACCAAATTCATTTGTTACGGCCAGGTTTTGTGGGTTTTGAAACATGTTCTGTAGTAAGATCGTCTGCAGAAATAAATAGAATAATAAACATTGTTTAAAAATAGAAACTAGTGATTCCATGGTGCAAATACTGATTTGAGACCAGAATACTCATTAATAAAAGGGGCCCCCTAAATAAAATTTTCAATTCCATTCTTTTATTCAAGCAATGTTAAAAAACAACTCAAACATTTCTTTGTGATTGACAACAAGGGATTATTACCGGTTTGTAATTGAAGGAAACACAATTTGCATCAAATTTAAATTATAACATAGAGGCAATCCTCAAGCAATAACTGATTCATTTTATTAGGCTTCCTTTCTTAATGATTTTATAAAATCTGGTTTGCACAGTATGGCAACAGTGCAACAGAAACATAAAGTCCTTTGTCTTCTGCAAAGGTCACATAACGTTAATGATGATGCAATTGAACCAGTCAAAATCTTGTGTTAACTGAAATCTCATTGAAATGGGTCATACTCTGCAGGCTTATCAAAAGGACTATTTTTGACAATTAAATAGTAGAAACAAATAGTGAATAGTGACTCACTTGGCTGTATGTTGGCTTGTTGTGCAATCTAGAACATTTGTCTCCATGACGACAAGCTCCAATTTTAAAGTAAAATGAGCAGTTAACCCTAGAATGAATGAATTTCAATATCATCTTTAACAACATTTTTATTTTAATTTTGCATGCTTCACATTTTGCAATTGCAATTGAGAATTTGAACATTTGTTATACTTTCAATAAAGCTAGCTATGAGAATTCCAATGCACATATTATTTCCTTGAGATGCTCTATTGTTTTTGCTATACGAGATTCCTGTTAGGGTTAGTGTATTGCACTGTCTATGTAAAACTGATCTTCACCAAAGAAATTAAACAAAAACAATAGGTGGTACATATATATATATCTATCAATATAATGAGAGATAAAGTCTATAATCTTTTGAATAGACACGTATACTTGTTAAGCATAAAAACATTATATGGGAGTATTCTTGTCGAGTACATAATATATTAAATATATATATTTACTATTTACTATAAAATTATATTATAATTATGATATTATAACATTAATTCTATATACTTGTCTTTTTCTGTTCCAAAAATCGATGCGAGATATTCCGCCATTTTGCAGTTCAGTTATTCTATAATCTTGTTTTTCCCGCGTGTAAAAGAAATTTTGTTGGTTGCGCACACTGATCTGAAAAAAAAATAACGGGCATTATCATTTTGCGCTCCCAGCCACTCAGACCCACTCGCAGCCATTCCGACCCATTTTTCGAAATTTAAGGCACACTCCGACCCATTTTTCGAAATTTAAGGCACACACTGTAGTAGTTTATCTCTGGTATATATATATATTTCGAAGATAAAGCCACACACCAAAATTGTTGTAGAATTTCATTTTTTCTCAAAATTCGTTAAATAAAAACATTATGCTAAACAAAGTGTCCATGAGAAAAAAAATGATGATGATGATGCTAACTGTTCTAATTTGAAAACAAAACATACCGAAAGTATTTCACGTGCTTAATTGTTCTACGAGAACTGTCAAAATTTGTGACATTTAAGATTGCTTGCGTGAATGAGAAGTTAGAAAGGAAATGGCCGATAAAAGTTTCTCGATAGAAGACATTATTGGAAAAGAAGTTGGACCGCGTCAAAGTAAGTGTACTTATTACTTCGCAAATAAAACTCATACAGTATTGAGAAATGTTTTAATTTTCTTATTGATGGAAATAAAAGCTTTTGCAACTATAAACTGTATAATTTATATTTACTTACAGACAGTGATCGAGGTACAGATAATACACCGTTCATTCAACCATGAAGCATTATCACTGAATACAAACACTACAACCAGAGTAAAAGTAACTTTACGTAGTTACTTTTATAAAAACACAATGATTGATACGTTTACTATGGATCACTTACTTTCAAAACTATCATCATTAACAAATAAAGTCATGTCGTGTTTGTCTCCTATCAATAATGTAAACCTACCGTATTTTGAAAGGTACCTTAAGAAAGAGCACACTGAGGGGAAAAATTGCTTTTAATTCCACTATGCGACAGTGTTCACTTTCAAGGTTATATAGTGGACATTCAAATTCATCATATTGTTCATGTCGATTCTTTAGCTTCAAAAAGTCCAAAAAATACAACTTCCAAGAAAATTTCCGAGATCCTTTTTGATACTCAAGATGCTACGTATTCGTCACTTTTTAACGAAAGAGTTCAATTTGATTCGAATACTTGCGGAATGTGGTTGATTTCGGGACTCTGTTCGTACGCTCTCGGTTTGCCAATTCCACAAAATAGCCAAGATGCGTATGAAATTGCTTTTAATTTGTTCGAAGAAAAAGAAAACATAGCAACAAGCGACGTCACTAACGCCACAATCTCTGCTAGCAACATTTCACAACATCACGACGATACAAATATAAATTGCAATGCAGTCTCTTCTAATTCTTATTCAAACAAAGCTGAAGTAAACCCACCTATGACAAACCATAACATTGATCAGTACGCATCTGCTGAATTCTTGATTCGCGTTTTGACAAATGAGCCAACAAAATCGGAACATTTTCGTAAACATTTTCCGAAAGGAATTCGATCCAGTTTTTTTATTATTTCCATGTACTCTTAAGCTGACGCAAAGACCGATGACAACGGTGCATATAATAATACAAGAAACACTTACAGAACTTACTACTGTAAAGATAACAAGGTGAATATTGTTCATCACGAAAATGGAAAGTTTTACCACAACGTTAAAGAATCATACAAGTCCTACAAAAAAGTTTATAGTTCAGAGAATGATGTGGTTGGCCTTCGCAGGCGCTATGGTACAGCCAGAAGTTTCCCTCTAAAACGAATAATAGTTTCCTCATCGTATCCAGTAAATGGTCCAGAACTCCCTTTATTTATTTATTTATTACGAATGTTTATACAGGATGACTACAGGATTGACTAAAAAATGCTATATACAAAGATACATACAAGTTCTGTTCTACCATTAGGTCCTGTTATAAAAATACTAAACTAATGAGATTAGTTAAAAATATAAGTTAATAAATAAGTAAAAGAAAGAATAAAAGAATATACAAAGGTACTAAAAACTATACATCAAAATAATTTAAAAATTCGTCGATATTTTTGGCAGCTCTGACATGAGAGGGGAGTTCGTTAAAGCATTTTGCCCCGTAATAGAAGAAGGTCTTTCTAGTAGATTCCAACCTGATTTTCGGTAATCTTGAAAGATTGTTTTTGTTTCTTGTTTTATTCGACATTAGTTCAAAGTAGTGGACGAAGTGTTCACATACGTCTCCTGAAAGACACTCGAAAACGTTTTTACAAATTGATCTCTTCATCAAATGTTCAACAGATGGGATTTTGAGAACTGTAGGATTGCCTTTGCAGATGATTTTCTAAGGACTGCACTTTCAAATTATAACTTTTATTGGTTTGACAAGTGATTATCGAGCAGTATGTAAACAATGGGACTAACATCGATTGGTAGATAAGAAGTGCTGCTTTTTCAGTCAACTGCGGTCGTAATCTCTTCAGCAAATATAATCTCCCAGTGGCTTTCTTGAAGGTGGTCCTGGTATGGTCCGACATGCTCAATGATGAGTCTAGGTATACACCCAGATACTTGTTACTACGTCATCGACACATAGCAAGAAGAGAAGAGGACCAATGATCGAGCCGTGTGGGCACTACACCACATTCATGAGCCATTCATATCGCTCCAATCAGATATGGATGAGTTGAAATTACTGGATCTAACATTGGTTCCTGATAGCACAAGGTGATTTTACTGACGCTGACCAAACACTTTGCGTGGCTCAGTCTGCAACAACAACTGATGTCGAGATATTAAATCACTACCGAGAATCATGCAGCATTGTTGTCACCTCTGCTAACGATGACGAAGAGAGCAGTGAAGAACCTAGACCTTTACAAAGACCTGCATGATCGAAAATATTTCCACCTCTGGAATTGCTTCAAAACTGCACCCTCTAAGTAGCATCTCACTTGAAAGCTCATCTAGAGAATTTCAGTATGTTTATGAGAAAGTCAAAGAAACCGAGAAAACATACAAAGATAGATTTTTCACCACTTCTCTTCACTTTTGTGAACATGCTTTTGCATAGAACCGACTTATCTAATATCTCTCTCCATATATTGACCTTTAAAGTATCTACATAGCACATTGATTTTATCAAACAAAGACGGATTGGACTTGTCTTAGACATATCTTCTCATTCCATAAAGGAAATCCGCACCTCTGGGGAATGAGGGCCATTCAAAAGGAGACAAATGCATACAGGGGGGGGGGGGGGGGGATTAGGGAGTCGGACGGTCGTTAATATGAAAAACAGTATCTTTTTGGGAAAATTTACTAAAGTGTGTGATAATCACGAATTGTTTCTGTTTAATGAAATGCACTTGAACCTTTTTACTTAAAAGTAAAAGACAGCAAACTTCCAATCTTAGGATATTGAAGTAGATAGTTTTACTGCGTACGTACTTTATGGACGCCCCTTTAGTTTAAGACCACAAATCACTAAACTTTACTTTTTTAAATACCTACTTAATTGAAGCCTCGATATTTATTCAACTTAGAAAAAGTATTTGTGTCCACATGGACAGGGGTGGGCCAAGAAAGAGTGAACAGGTGTGGAAATGAGGAAATTGGGATTGTGAGGAAATCCTTTATGATGCCCCTTATACAGAAAACAAAATTATATTATGCATATGCAATCAAAAAAAATATATATATGTATAATAAATATTGATTCAATTCTTGAAAAATAATTTTGATCTTTAAGTTTTATTCTTCAAAACGCTTGGTTTATTCTTTGATTCCAATGCAGTTAGTGTTTCGCAGTGCTTCGTTTTTTGGCAATCCATTTCTTGATCCCATGTGCCCTTGAAGTTTCCCCAAGGAGATTTCTTTGATATGCGAACTCCGCTTAGGAGATGGCCTCGGTCGTTACTTATAACCCTGGTCGCTCCTATTCTAGCAGTTGGGCGCTGGAACGTAATTTTCAAAGATATATACCTGTCAAACACTTCGTAAGTTGTCTCCTTACCTTGGCATGTCTTTTTGGTAGTTCATAGTTTTGTAATCTGTTGGCAGCAAAGGAATTTTCATACTATAAAACAACACAAAGATAACTGTTATTTGACACATAATAGCATTGATACTTGCAAACACAAGAATGTAAAATAGTGACTTCACTGTTAAACTGTGTTTTTGTCTATTAATACAACTCCATTAAAACAAAAAAATTTTTTTTGAGGTTTGAAGAAATGATATATATATATATATATATATATATATATATATATATATATATATATATATATATATATATATATATATATATATATATATATATATATAGAATATTTCTTAATGTGGTTTTCTCCACCATAAAGTACACTAGTTAGTCTATTTTAAAATAATGAGTGCCATGTGACGTTCAATCTGGTTGAATGCAGATAATACTTTGGTGTTGTTTCTGCTGCTTATTCCGCTGACACTTGACCTCATGCTGTGATTTGAATTTTGAATGTATATATAATCAAATTCTGCAATATAATACAGATGACACTCATTCGCATTTGTTTTGTTTGTTTCTTTTATTTTTGCATGTGGGCGTAACAGTAGCAAACCTTTTGTTAACCTACATATATATTTAATGGTTTATAAAACACAACATGAAGATGAAATATATATATATATATATATTTATATATATAATATATATATTTATTTAGAATATACTAAATTTGGGCCGCAGCTGTTATTCTTCACTATAACTTTGAATATTTTTCCGTAATGGGGTCTTACAGTTGCAAATGCACCAACCTAATTATTAATTAAGCCTTAGCCTTGTTCTTAGTTTGTTCTTAATTTTTGACCAATTTAAGCCAATTTGTGACTGTTTGTCTTCTTATAAGTTAAAAAGTATTTGTTGTAGATCCCTAAAAGACAAGTATATATTTTCTGATTCAGCATCACCACGCAAAGATTGAAAAAAATAAGTTATATATACTAAAACTTTTTTAAAACATAATAACAAACAGAACTTTTTAATGTATCTGCAAATTTTCGGACATGGAAAGAATGCAGTATTATTAGTATCGTCAACCAATAAATAATTTAAAAATAAAACAAAAACATTTATTATTTAATAAAAGTTACATATAGTTGAATAGTTATTGCTCTGACATTTCATCAGTAGTTTTTGCAACTCCATTGAATATTAGTCATTGATAAGGCATTAAAGGAGTGTTTAAATTTGTTGAACCAAACATCGAGAATTTTACTTGACTGTAGTGTAGTAGATATACATAAAGTATCGTTTGTTTTGCTATTGCCTGTTAGAAAGTTATGAAAACCAATTCAAACTTTCATGCACACAATCCAACACTTTTTCTTTAACATTAATTTTTGTATCAGCGCAAACGGCAATTCATCCAACATTTAAATCCTAAGAAATCCTTCTTTTTATAGCAATATATTAATTTGTAAAATCTTTACCTGATTTGCACTAAAATGAGTCGCCATTTTACACGAATGATTTATTTCTATACAACGTTTCCATAACAACTGGATTAAGCATGTGACGTTTTACTTTTGCGAGTTAAGGATTTCAGGAAAATGTGTTTTGATACAATTTTTTGAATGGTAGATATCTTCATAACGAAAAACTGAACAGATTAAACGAAGATTAAAAAAATTGCTCTTTGAATAAAATTTGATAGAAAAACACGTGAATTACGGAACTTGAAAATTATATTCTGATACTTCAAGACTGACTGAGCAAACTTGACTGAACAAACAAGACTGAATGCTTGCACTTTTATTACATATTATTGGGTATAATGGCCTCTTAAACAAACGGAATCTAAACTTGTCCCACATTTACTAGACACAAAAATGTCAGTTATACAAACCTTGTAGGGGAAGAGCGAAATGGAAAAATTAAAATCTTTTTGAAGAAACAACTGATAAATAATTGGCGTTTAATCGAACAAGGATATTTTGGAGGGTAACTTATAGTTCCTCTCAAATATGAGTACAATTTGTGTTTTTTAAAGCTGGTTTTGTTGCAGTAACAAGCTGGAAATGCTGATAAGTGGTAAAGCTGGAATTTTTTTTAAAAGCGATTATTAATACCCATAATCACGAAGTCATAATACACTTTAAA
This sequence comes from Candelabrum cocksii, assembly GCA_963930725.1. Taxonomy (NCBI): domain Eukaryota; kingdom Metazoa; phylum Cnidaria; class Hydrozoa; order Anthoathecata; family Candelabridae; genus Candelabrum; species Candelabrum cocksii. Next base: position 5,392,317 of record OZ005670.1, on the reverse strand, counting down.
ATAGATCGCTCGATATTTCTCTTTGGCCGCAGTAGCATGATATGAAGGGGCAGTACCACCATTTTTGGCACTTTTCTGAAGCCAGACTTTGAAATTTTGTTTGGCCCGGTAGATGGTTATTCAGACTGGACGTTAATTCGGGTAATAGATGTTTAATCTACCATTGAAAGTAAAACAAATATTTGTGCATCATACGTCAAGGTGGTCATTACCCGCAAATTCAAATTTTTACCTACTTTGCAATTTTCACGATGATTCCTTATTGGATAGATATATTTTAATGACATTTTGAGTGATGGTGTTTAACTGTTCATAAATTATAGCAAAACAAAAAAGAGCGAAAAAAATTGGACCCGGGATTTGATAACGAAACTTTACAGATATTTCAATTGATAAAATAAAGGTTCTGAACTGAATGTAAAAAAAATTGAAAAAACTTTTCGGGGTAAATCAAAATGTTTTTAAAAATATTTTTTGTCTAACAATATAAATTGCAAATATTTCAGAACACACAACCTATTTATAAAACTTTCCTGCAAATTTTCGTCAAGGGATTCAAAAGTTACCCCCGGGAATGTAAGATGGAGAAAACGCGTGTTAAATTTCCAAAATTGTATACAATCAGAAAAAATGGGTATCACATATTAATATACTAGTTTGTAACTTGTCTCAAATCACATCTCATCTCTCAACTAATCTCATCCAAAAGACACACCTAAAAATCGTTCTCTCGCCTATTCCATAACCTTTTCTGCAACATCTACAGACTTTCCCATAAACGATTTTGCAATAACTTGGTATGATTTTGCTTTAATGGGTGACGGTTAATCAGACATGATGTCAACCCGGCAAACCCAAGTGATTGGAAAACATATATTTACGTGATATTTATATCAAACGGACGACCTTTTGCGTTATCATTCTCGTATTTGTTATGCAAGAACTCGAAGAAAACTCTGAATTGATACATTTACAGGAACTACAAGAAAGAATGAGTTTCTCAGCCCCTTTCAAATGATGGTAAAGTTTGTTTGTTTGTTTTTTTTGTTTTTTTTTATTCATTTATTTTGTCAACTACAGTAATATAATCCATATAAAATATAATTGGTACAAATAACGGAACTTTTACCGTTATAAATTAACTCAATATATATAAAAATATTAACGAAGACTGTAGTTAACAAGGAGACATACCTAATACTTGACGAAATAATTAAAAAAGTAGCCACCATAAAGAAAATAAACAAGAAGCAAAACTAAAAAGAAAATCATTTTCCCATACACAAATGACATCTATTCATATTAAAATAAAATAAAATAGCGAAAAAGTGGAAATATTAAATCTTGAAAAATACTTAAATTAAATGTAATTTTGTAAGAAATGCTGTTTAATAGAGTTTGTGAGGGAATTATTAGTTTTATGATCAGTGAAATTTAGTTTATCCAAGAATAAGTTCCATAAGTATGGACCTTGATAATGAAGCGACAACAAACCATATTTAGTAGTTATTATTTTAGGAATAAAAAACCTATTAACTGAGCGGGTACTATGGTTGTGTACAGATTTGGTTAAAGCAAAGATACTCTTTAGTCCATCGGGGGAAACCTTTTAGAAAATAGCCATACAAAAATTTTAAAACTTGCAAAGTTAAGACATCTTTGATTTTACAAACCCCATATTTAAGGAATATTGGAGTTGACTGCGTATCATAATTTGAAAATGTAATGATTCTTAAGATTTTTTTTTGAAGTTTGTAAATTTGATCAAGGTTTTTTTGAGATGTAAATTGCCAGGCTAAACTACCGTATGTGAGATGAGAGTAAAAAAGAGCATAGTATAATAAAAATAGGTTTTTAGTTGGTAAAAAATGACGTAGCTTTGATATTATTCCACACGTTTGAGTAAACTTTTTACATAACATTCTTGTATGTACATTCCAGTTTAAATGCTCATCAATATATACTCCCAAGTAACATACAGAAGGTTTCATAGTTAGTTTAAATCCATTTATTTTGATACTAATAGAGCATTTAGCACTCCTCTGTGGTCTAAATAAAATCAATTCAGTTTTCTTTGAATTTAGAGAGAGTTTATTAAAATTTAACCACTGGACCAAAAGTTTAAGTTCGTAGTTCATTATTGTTTCTATTGTCTTTAGATTTTTGCCACAAAATAAAATGTTAGTATCATCGGCAAAATGATGCACAACAGATTTTTTAAAAACTTTATGAAGATCATTAATAAAAATTAAGAAAAGCAAAGATCCTAATGTGGATCCCTGGTGTACCCCATATTGGACTGTTAAAGAAGAAGATTTACAATTTGACAACCTGACAAATTGATTTCTATTAGTTAAAAAGGACTTAAACCAACTATTAGCAACACAACTTATTCCGTAATTGTAAAGTTTATCAATTAATATTTCATGGTTAACAGTATCGAAAGCTTTTTCTAAATCTATAAACACTCTACAAGCATATTTCCCACAGTCAAGATTTTTTTAATTTTCGCAATTAGACTGATTAGTGCATGACTTGTAGACATTTTGTTTCTAAATCCAAATTGTAATTTATAAAGTATTTCATACTTTTCTAAATAATTGTATAGTCTTGTGTACATACATTTTTCAAAAATTTTACTAAATATTGAAAGTAGAGAAATAGGTCTGTAATTGGAGCAAAATTTGTCATCACCTCTTTTAAAGACAGGAATGACCTCTGCTGATTTTAATAAATCTGGAAAAACTCCTTCATTAAAGGATTGATTTACTAGCATTGAGAGAGGTTTGGCAAATAAAGTAGCACTTTGTTTAATGAGAAAAATGGGAAGGCTATTTGGGCCAATTGATTTTTAGTGTCTATACTTTTAATAATATTTTCTACTTCAGACAGGTTTGTAGGTTCAAGATACATAGAATTTAATTGGTTATTAATTGAAAATATCTGATTTGAATGTGTAGATTTACGGATTTTTTTGGATATATTTGGACCAACATTAATAAAAAAGTTGTTAAATAATTCAGCCATTTTATCTTAAGAGGTTATCTTTTCTTTACGGTTTATTAACATAGTTGGATTCGTTTGCTTGATATTTTTAAATAAAGATAAAGAATTTATGCCTTCCCAAATTTTCTTAGTACAATGACTGTTTTCCTTAAAAAAAGAATCATAATATTGTTTTTTTTTAAACCTTATTTCATGAACAATTTTGTTTCTTAGACTTATAAGAAAGATACAGAAATTCCTTTGCAATTACATCTTTCGAATTTTTTTTAACAATTTGTCACGGTTTCTTATTTCACGTTTGATGTTGTTTGTTATCCAGAGTTTACCTTTTAAATTAATTTCTCTTTTTGTTAATCTTCTAAATGGAGCATGTTTATCAAGCAAGGTTTCCATTGTATAAAAAAAGTTTTCAAAGTTTTTATTAACAGTATTTGCATTAAAAACAAAATCCCAATTTATCGCCACTAATTCCTCCTTGTGAAAACATTTACAGTTTCTAACAAATTTTATATCAGGTTTTGGTCGAGATTTCTTATACAAATTATCAATAACAACAAATTGAATGAGATGATCTGAAATTTCAATTGTAAGGTTACCAGCAAAATGATTGAGATCAAGGCTGTTTATAAATATGTTATCAATAAGAGTTTTAGAGGATTGATTAATTCTTGTTGGATGAAGTATGTAAGGAGAGAAAAAATTTGAACACATTGTTAGATAAAAATTATTTATTGACTTAAGGATAGAAATATTTAGAAGATTGATATTGAAATCACCCATCAACATACAAATTTTGTTTTCACATGATATTTTATTCAGCAGGGGTGTTAGAAAATCTACGACAAACACATTGATAGGCATATGAGGATGCTTATATATGCACTCTAATATTGTTTTTTTATTGAAGTGATTAATTTCTAGAAAAGTTGATTCCAGCTCGGATGGTTTTGAGATGAGTAAATCATTTCTTATGATATGTTGTAATGAAGTAGAGATAAAAAAAACCCAGTTCCCCCATGAGTACTTTCTGTAAAATTATAAATAAATTTATAGCCAGGTATGGTACCTGGTAATTTCGATTTTTTTTTTAATTTATGTTCACAGATGCCAATGACATCAGGTTTATTTTTAATTAGTGATAAACAATTTTTTAAATCTTCAATGTGTTTGTTCAATGATGCAAGGTTTATATGAAAAACTGAAAATGGAATTTTTAATGGAATTTTATTGAAATCATCAATATCATAATACTTTGAATTTATTGATGTTGGGTGGCTATCAGTATCAAAAGGTGTTTCAAGTAAATTATTGCATTCCCTAGCAAATTGCTTGTGCTTTTTGCTCAGCTCGTTGTCATTTGGAACTTGGCAGAATGGTAGATTGTCAGAAATACAAATCAAACAGAAATATGAATTTTCAGTTGAATTGAAGCTTTGGAATTGCTTAGCGGACAAATTTAGACATTTTTTATGAAATATTTGTTTACAAATTTTGCAAACAACCACTTTATGATTGTTTTTAACCGTTAAGCAGCATTTCTTACATAGATGATGTTTCATGAAAAAAAGTAAAAGAGAAAAAATCTTCCGATAATATTACTTTTAGTTTTAGTTTTAAGTTAATTGCTGGTTTTGTTTTAATGCAGAAGTTTTATAATGAATAACGAAAATTTATATCAAGCACAAAAATCAAAATCAGGTTATAGATTGACCAAGGTGTTAAGATGGTCTACCACAATCCTTTTCTCATTCATGGTTCGTTTTATATAAACTTTCTCATTAAGACAAAAAGTGTCGTTTATTAAATTTGACCTTTTTAATAATCGGCAATAATACGAGAGCTTTTCGAAATAGGGACAAAGATTTTCTCTAATAAAAATCTTTGACCTAGGGCCTAGTCTTAGTGATTTAAAATCCTTTAGCTTCCTCCTGTTTTGAAAAGCTCTCGTGACAACCTTCCTGTTTACAAATCTAACAATTGATTTCTTGGGAGACGATCTCCCAATGCAATGACACGCCTCAATATCGCGCTCGTCGATCGTAACATCCATCGCCTCAAAAATCTCAATCACCGCCCCCTCCAGATGTTCGTCTTTCACGGAGTCAGGAATGCCGTTAACCACGATGTTGTTCCTGCGGTTATAACTCTCAAGATTGTAAACTTCTTTTTCAAGATACACTTGATCTTCCTCCAAGTTATCTACTTGTTTTCTTAAACGTCTGTTCTCCTCCACAAGATTTTTAATCACGACGTCTTTTATATGGGAGATGCTTTAATTGATTTCTTCCAGTTTGCCAGTCATAAAAGTCTCAATGTTTGTTACTTTCGATGAGATATCTAAGAGATGTTTCTCGAATTTCACCAACTGATCCTTAAAGTCATTCATCCTTGTCATTGATGCAAAGTTAATGTGATTGGAGAGAATGGAAAGTCAAAAAAGTGTGAAATACTGACTCTGCAACAAAACCAGCTTTCCAGGAATTACATCATTTCCCCGCTATCAGGAATTTGTATAATTTACAAGTCATCTCCAAAAATTTCTGCTAACAATATTGCGGTTTGCGATTTTAGGGATGTGTTGTTGTTTTCTGGTTGTGCGTTGTCATTTTGTGTTTCTCTTATGTTTATAGTTTCCTTTTCTTCTTCAACTTTAGGTGGTTTAGTTTCCTTCAGCGTAGTTGGTAGCGTGGTTGTGATGTCATGTTTTTGGTGTGGTGTGTTTGCAATAAATGTTTGACAATCCGCAATACTTTCAATTAGTGTGTTTTCAAAAAAGTCTATGTGTTGGTTTTTAAAATAAACAAGTGTTTCTAGATATATAATTTTGATTTTATTGTTTGCTTCGGTCTTTAATTTGTATGCAGGAATACGTTCTTGCTTTTCCAAACACTTTACCCAGCATTCTTTGACATAGGTTAACTCAGATGAAACATTGTATGATCGGAAATGATATGGTATTTTTGAAATCTCTTTTGTGTCTTCAAATATAATGCCATCTTTTGCTTCTGTCCAAATTCCATCAACTTCCAGCAAGAAATCTGCGTTCCAAGTAAGATTGGTAAAGCCACGGCTTATCGTTGATTAAAGAAAATGGTATAAATGTGTCTTTATAGGTAATATCTTTTATTATTGAGTAGCTTTGTGTAATCTTAGATGTATCTCTTAATAATGATCTTTGTGGGTTGAGCTTTTCTTTTGCTTGAATTCTAACCAAACAATTTAGTAGAACGTGTGCAGGGTGGTGATTAGATGTTGAAGATGAGATTGTTTTAAAAAAAATTAAAACTACGTTCTTCGTCCTCTGTACTGGCAGATGAGCCTGAGACTATTCGATACTGTTCGGGTGAATGTTTTGTCAAGTCATGGTAGTATTGTCCATATAGTTTGCGGTTTGTTATATGTTTAGCATTTCTAACAATTAGAATTAGAATTATATTCTATTGTTTCTTGTTCGCCGTCAATAAAATTCGATTCGAATTGTTTGGTCAGTGTTTTTAAAAACGAGAAAAACAATAGCAAATAAAAAACATTGGAATCTTTTTTATTTTGAAATTTATATTGCCTTATGAAAATCTAGCCTTGCAAGCCTAAATCGAAGCATTTTGTAATGACAATAACTTTATTTGATAGAGAACTGTTACGGGAAACGGTATCAAAAAAGATTTGATCATTTTCATAGTGTTGGATATAAGAATAGTAGGGTTTAACTTTTTAAAAAACGACAAAAAACACATTTTCACGACATATTTTTCATTTAAAGACTGGATAGACTCTAAATCGGCTTTGAACCATGTTAGTACTTGTTATATCTATATTATATCCCAAGGAAACGCAGTTAGAACGAAACTTGGCGATGCAAGAAAGCAAAATCAAAATTATTTGGTTCATTTTAATATACAAATAAAAAAAATGTTATACTTTAAATGAAAAAATAGCGAAAATAAACAAGAAAGTCCCTCTTTAGCGGTTCTAATGAGTATTCAAACATAAATTTCTTTCGGATATTAAGGGAAAAAGACTCATTTAAGATTTTTCAAAATAATCCATTTTAATAGCGATGTTTCCGCACTGACGTCCTTAAGTACCTTGAGTGTTTTGCGTTGCTTTTTGTCAGGAGAATTGAAAGTTTCTTTTCCACTGCGATTAACCAAGTTTTTAAGTCTTTCGGAGTGTCTGTCAAGGACGTTGTTGGGTCTCAAACGTTGTTACCGGAGTTGTTGTTACATCATGCTCATTATTGCTGCTGTTGTTGTTGTTGTTGTTTACAATAATAGGTGTGGTAGTTGTAGATACTGCTTGTGAATTATCTGATAATGGAAAGATTGAATGATTCGACGGTATTGGTTGAGATGCAGTTGAAAGATGTGCACGTGCTGCATTTGAAAAAACAAACCTTTCTTCTATCTTTTTGGTGTATCCTTTTGATAGTTCTGTCATTATAATTTGGGTAAACCTGCATAATCGCGTCCATAGATATTAGAAAGCAGAACCGCGCAACTATTTCCTTGCGTAATCCAAATGTATTCTTATTTTATTGTTTTAAAAAAATTTTCAGGATGAAATGTCGTGTTTACTTTAACAAAACGATTAAATAAGACTGTTAATAAAACTAAAACTGTCCGTAATTGTGATATGGCACAGTCAATCACTTTCACCTCCACCTCATTTTTAACGAGGATTAACGAGATACGATTAACGAGATCGGACGTGTTTTTGATCTCTGTGTTTTTTGATTGCTGGATACTTGCTTAATATTCGTTTAAAAATACTTTTAAAATTTCTAAAAAAACTATCTATTTCATATTTAGGGTGGGAGACACGCCCAAGTCACGTGATCGCTGACGTCAGCACTTTTTTGCTGGGAAATCAACTTTCTTAAATCTCAACATATTATATACCGTTGGAAAGGAAATTCGATGTAGATTACAAAAAAGAATTATCTTATATCGTAAATCATGAAGAGTTATTGGCGCTCAAAGTGGGCAAAATGACGTCATCAAATTCTACTTAAAACCAGTAATTTGCTTTCAAGGAGAGCAAAGATTTTTCCATGCAAATTTTCCAATAAAATTTTAATAGCACAATTTACGATCAACAAGAACAAGAGGTAATTTCAGATGCAATACTCCTGACATCAAAAGTTACACCATACACATACTAGGGAGAGTCGTATATCTATGGTTACGGCAACAGTGCCGCAACCAGCTCCTCCCCCCCCCCCAAAAAAAAAAAAAAATTGAAACTGGTTGAAGCTGGAACTGGTTGAATTCGAATCGAATTGCGAAATTACTGGAATTTCTTTCGAATACTTATTGTTCTTCCCTAGAAGATAGTCTTAATGTTTCAAAATACCCACTTTTCATGGTTTCCCTTTTTAGATGATGCTTTAGATTTCTTACAAAAGTTTTTCAAGAGGGCTGATAGCCATTATAGAGGGTGAGAATTCTAAAAATTTTCTTGGTACGTCGGCCCCAACCATGCTGGGGCCTCCTTAGATACTAAACATTTTGCCCCGCCCAATATCACATTGATGGTTACGACACTGACATAACAACTGGTTTCACTTTCCTGTGAGAGAAAGATAACATTCCATTGAACGATTGATTCAAAGAAAAGGTAAAAACGGTCGCCGTGCAATGACAGTCGCCGTTTTAGTTCTTTTGTCGCTATTGTTTTAACTAATTTGTAAAAGCAATATTTACGGTGAATTAAAATTACAACATTGTACATTAAATAAAACAGGCTTCACCGGGGGCTTTGCTTCATCGTCGGAGCCCAAATTAGTAAAAGTTTTAAAAAAAATTGTGCCCTTTTCATTCTTACGTCCGACCCCCCTTTTAATTTTCGCGGTACGCCCCTGGTAGAATTTGTTTTATAAAATAAGAAAACAAAGTTTGAAGATATTAGCACGTGTGTTGAGTTGGCACGACGCTTGAGAGCCATCTATTTTCAGGGCTAGTTGATTCGGCAGGTGTGTTGGTACACACTCCATAGCGAGTTCCGACTTCCATGGCCAACGTCCTGCTGTCTGGGTCATCAACCAACACCTTTTGTAGGGTCTGGTGAGCGTCGATTTAGGCGCCTTAACTCGACGTTCGGTTCATCCCGCATCGCCAGTTCTGCTTACCAAAAATGGCAAACTAAGAGCTCTCATTCTGTGCCCCACTTCAATTGAACAAGCCGGGCCTCTTACCAATTTAAAGTTTGAGAATGGGTTAAGGTCGTTTCAACCCTAAGACCTATAATCATTCGCTTTACCTGATAAAACTGTTCCGAGCTACTAGATGGTTCGATTAGTCTTTCGCTCCCATATCCAAGTTTGACGATCGATTTGCACGTCAGAATCGCTACGAGCCTCAACCATAGTTTCCTCTGGCTTTGCCTTACTCAAGGATAGTTCACCATCTTTCGGATCCCAACAGGATAGCTCACCCGAAGACTCGCACACATGTTATACTCTGTGTTTCAAGAGAGGTAGTATGAAACCATATGTCCGCCAAAAGCCTGGGCACATCATCGCGTGCGCTTGCCTTGCTGACAGTCCCAAACAGTTCGATCACACTGCTCATCGAAGAACTGGAACGGGAGAGACCAGCCCGTCAAAACGACGATCATGTGCCGCTAACCACCTCTGTTGGCGACAAGCTCGCTGCGACAAACTATAACACCGGTCTTCGGGCTTCTCGCTTGCCGACAGATGTTGACGCACGCTGCAGGAAAGTGCAACCAAAGGCGACGCACGAAACCGCCGATACACGAAGCCGCTGCCGTTGAGCTGAATCTCGACAGCGCTTTGCTAATTCCATGCGCTTCCCTTTCGACAGTTTCACGTACTGTTAACTCTCTTTTCAAAGTGCTTTCCCTCACGGTACTTGTTCGCTATCGGACTTACTTACTGTACGTTTATCGTCGCTTGTTCCCCGAGTTCGTTGGTAGGACGTTGCGGTCGTCGATTTAATCAGATGGCTTCCCTCCACTTGACTCGAATATTTCTTTGATCTTCTGGTGTTTGAGATCTTGCTTGATGCAGTCCCTCCAACGCTTCCTGGGTCGACCTCTTGGACAGCTCCAGGGACTTTGAAGTCAATAACATTTCTTGGCCAAGTGTCAACTGCCACTTTAGACCATCTCAGTCTGTTCCAGCGTAGTGTCACATCTATAGGGTTAAGATCTAGCCTGGATCTAAGCTCATTGAGAGGGATTGTATCAGCAAGCTTTGAAGAGCATATTCATCTTACCATAGCGTGATAATAGCGAGCTAACCTCGTGATGTCCTCTACAGTAACGGACCAAGTCTCGCTAGCGTAGAGTAGAACATTTCTTACACAGGAGTTATATGCATAGCCTCTATTGCGAAGGGAAATGCCTCTACAGGTCAGGATAGGAAGTAGGTCTCTAAACTTCTTCCATGCTGATCGTATTCTGGCTGTGGTTGCTTCATAACAGTCACCTCTCACTCCGGTTGCATCACCAAGTTAGCTAAACGATGTAACAACTTCAAGAGGTTCTTCATGTACTTGAACAGGTACATATGTGACTGGAGCAGGTATCAGGCCAAGACATCTCTTACATTTGAAGTTTGGATCTTCTTTAAGCCTGCTATTGATACCAGAACAGGCCTTATGTATCCAATGTTTGCAAGAGTAACACATAATGGAGTTAATACCAACACCTTTTCTACAAACACCACAGGGATTCTTGCACTTGTCAATGAGATTTGACAAGTAATTTGACAAGATTACCCAAACCTTTCGGTTAAGTTTAGACTCGTTGAATTCGACAGTGTAGTGCCCGTGCGGCTCAGTACATCTAAGGACATCATAAACCTGTTATTGCCTTCCTAACTTTGGTTAAACACCAATAGTCCCTCTAAGAAGTCAGTCACGATTCGTGAATCGTCTGACTATTTAGGCAAAAACCAAAAACTTTTGTTTTAAAATAATGCCCGCTGATGGGGATGGAAACGTGAAAAACAGATATTTACCCCTCGCTGGACAACATCGCCAGAAGCATCCAAATCGTGTACAGAACTTGAAAAGTGTGGGTGCAAGACCCGTTGTCAGCAACGATGCAGCTGCAGAATGTCCTGCACTGAACTTTGCAAATGCAGTGGTGGTTGTTGATATATATATGAGCTTAAATAACTTTCTAACACTTTATTCTCAGGTTAAAACATAATTATTTTTTATAATCTAAAATAAATTTCCTTTCTGACGGTATATAATATGATAAGGTTTGGAAAACACGATTTTAAGCAAAATTTTATTAACGTCATTTTTCTCATTTTGAGCGCCAATAACTCTTCATAGGTTGATTTTTACAATATGAGATAATTCTTCTTTGGAATCTACATCGAATTTCCTTTCCAACGGTATATAATATGTTGAGATTTGAGAAAGTTGATTTCCCAGCAAAAAAGTGCTGACGTCAGCGATTACGTGACTTTTGGGCGTGTCTCCCACTTTAAATTTGTTATATATATATATCATGATAGACATTTGTAACAAGTTTCATGCTTTCTTCACAATTTGAACTATTGTTATGCTAATAGACCTAACTAAAAAGAAGATTCTTTATTGCAAACTGATTTCAGAAAGTTTTTTTAAATCGAAATGGTTTAAAGTTTGCACATCAAATATACGTGGATTACTACATAATTTTGATCAGCTACAATAGTTTGTCACATATCATAATAACAGAGACTCATCGGAGACTCATATAACAAGATTTCAACAATAAAACTTCATTCATTCCATCATTCCATTTAAATGGATATTCAATGTTAAGTCAAAACAGAAAAACTGGGGGAAAAGGCGGAGTCGCAATGTTTATAAACGAAAATATAAAGTTTAAGCGACGAGAAGATCTTGAAAATCAACAACTCAATTGTATATGGATTGAGTTATTAATCAAAAACTCAAAATCCATTCTTGTCGGTTGTTATTATCGGCCCCCAGACAGTTCAACGTATCTAGAGAGCAATTACAATGACATGTTTTACGACCAATTATCATATGCTGAGAAGAAATCATCATGCTAGGTGATTTCAACATTGACTATAACAATAATAATACCCATGTGGATTTTAAAACAGTGATAAAATTAATCGGTTTAAAACAAATGATAGCGAAACCAACTCGTACAACAAAAGAAACTTTGTCAACAATCGATCTCCTTTTTACAAGCACACCAGTTAACATCAGTAAATGTGACGTTGTATCAACCTCGTTAAGCGTCATGACATGTTGCATTCGAAAGATCAACAATTCTAAATACCAACCAAAAACAATAAATTGTCGTAATTATACAAATTATGATCCAGAAAGTATGGCGAGAGAAATCAAAAACATAAACTGGCAGCCACTTTTCGAACAGAACAATGTCAACAAATGCTTAATGTACTTTAATAAAACAGTTTAAAAAGTATACGATCAACACGCACCCAAGAAAAAAGTGAAAGGCAAAAAAATGTTCATGGCTTACGACTGTGTTAAAGAAGAAAATGAGCGATAGGGATAAAATTCTTCGTAAAGCCCGAAAATCGAAAACTGATGCGGATTGGAATTTGTATAAAAACTTAAGAAATGAATGCAATAACCAGATAAAGCAGGAAACCATCACAAAAGACTCTTACAAGATAGCAAAAGCCCCCAAAAGTTTTGGCATACTATCAAAACAATCTTTCCAGTGAAAAATGTTACAAAAGCGTGTACCAAAAACGATGCAAATCGAGTTCAAAGATTCAGTCACTATTTTTCCACTGCAATTCGACTCCTCAAAAATATCCATCTACCTTTGAGAAATTTTGTATGGAAATCATGCGAAGTGATCTTTGATCGCACGCACAAATGCTTTAAATTTTCATGTGTCAAAAGTGTTCGTCGAAAAGGAACTTTGTCATTTAAAGTGCAAAAAGGCCGCTGGACTTGACCAGTTACCTGTTAAAAGACTGTGCAGAACATATTTCCCAATATTTCAGAATCTCATAATGTACAGGCACACCATACATATTAACTCTTGAAAAACAGCTGTCTCTAGCAACCTATCCAAGACACAGAGTACACTAGTAGTATTGTTATTGTGTCACTTATTTTCAGGCTAGCTTATACCCAATCTAGTAGCATTTTAATAATAATATATAATAATTTATTTAGCTAGGTAGGATATAAATACATCCAATTGAAGCTACTCATAAATAAATACTCTCAAATTTTATATCACATATCAAAATACATAAATTTGTGTTCATGCCATAAATGGATGAACGGGATTTGCCAGTGCCATATAATTGTACACTACAGGGTGGTTTTCGAAATAACAATCAACTTCCTCTTTAAATTTATCCACGTTTGGTGCCCGCACAGTAGTGCAATGGATCCACATTAATACTGTCAACCACTACATTGGTGGCATATTTTAGGAAATGCCAAGATTTAGGTATTAACTCTAGTGATTGGAGGTTGTTAATGATTAAGATCCCGGATTTCAGCCGTTTATGTTTAATATCATCACCTACTATCAATGCTTTCTTATGGTAGGTAATTGTATATTTAGTGATGCCAATGCTGTACTGGTTTTATACAGTAAATAACTACTAAGTTTGTTATTTATGGTGACTAGATTTTTGCTGCAATCTTTGAAACTTCTGCTAACTAAAAATTAAACCAAACGTTTTTCACTAACCATTTGACTTTATAAGAATGATAACGGTATTTATAAAATAATTTTTTTGCTTCATTTTACATAATTACAGCTTGCCCCTACATATCCTACATGCTACATGTCTGGTAGAAATTTAATGATTTAACCTATAAAATCATTGGTGTTCAATAATGTTTGTTCATTAAAAAAAATAAATATACCTGGGAAGAAAATGAATGCGGAAGAAAATAGTTCGGAATTAATTAGTGCGAATTTGACCCCTAAATAATTTGAAAGTGTGGAAGAAAATAGTGCGAATTGTGTAAAATTTTACTTAATTTATTTTAAATTTTTTCATTCAGTAACAGTGAAATTTACTAATTTTATCAACTACATGTTACAGACGTTCTCCGCTGGTTCAAGGAGGATTGGAAATACCGCGTACTGTTGAAGTGTGTATGTCATCATTAATGACGTCAACACAGTGAAGACGTTTACTAATTGAACGCTACAAAGAATTGGTTGAAAACTTTTATTTTGAACCTGCGTCAGATGATTTCGTTGGGTCATTTCTAGGGCAGTCAATCGATTTAAAGACGGTCTCTTCTATTAAGCGAGTGGGTGAACAACATGGGAGTAGTAAACGCAAGATACAAGATGAAGGAAGAACAAAAAATAGTGAAAAAGACATTAGAACATATTTTGGTACTTCGAAGTGTGTAAAATCAAGACGTACCAAATAAATTGTTATACTAGATTAATGTCAGTCTTACGTGTATGTATACCAATGTTTCTTATTTCTTTAGATAATTCTTTAATATGTTAAATATATTTTCCTTGTTGGCATCGTTTTTATTGGTTTACCGTTTTGTCCATATTTTCATTGTTTATACAAAGATTAAAAGAAAAGAAAAATTTTTGGATTAATATAACAGGAACTAAAAAGGTATTTATCATGAATGGATTTTCTGGCAAATTGTAGAAAATCGTTAATTTTCAATCCGTGGAAAAATTGAAAAAAGTGTGAAAGAAATAAGTGCGAATTGCCGAAAACAGCTTGCCGATCGAAACAAAACCGTGAGATCGTCGCAGAAACATCTTCGAAAGATTAACCTTGAACGTTGAAAAATCACTACAAACAGGGAATTGGAAAGCGTAAAGGATTTGACCTTAAAATGTAACGGATTCTGCATTGTAGTTTAAAATAATAACTATTTCTTTGCACCTGACCGGATCTGTTAATGACGTACGTAGAGAATAACAGGATAACATTCTTGTTTTACTGGAAAGGTAAACAATTAACTTTCAAAAACACGAATGCACCGCAAAAATTTCAGTTTAAATGCAATTTTGGTATTGAGAATGTATCAAATGTAATACGATATAAATAAATATGAACATTTTCAGAGTATTTATGATAATTATCGCTTGTAAATAGATGGGGCATTGAAATTGCATTTGTACAGGTAAAATAATGTCATATTTAGAATTCAATCATATTATTAGATTTCACCTGGAAGGTGTATAGTGACAACGTTTCCAACGTTACCTATCAGCAATTTTAGCATTGTTTCACATCCAGTACCTTTTTGCCGACTAAACATCCACCTGGGAGAAAAATGCTGTGTTTCTGACATTCAAGGCATACGATCTCATACGAATGTGAAAAGTATGAATTCAAAAAATAAAATTTCGTTGTTAAAGTGTCATCGTTACTGTCGTCTATTCAATCACCTTTTCAAGATCTTCTTTTTACAGCGGAATTTGCGTTTTGATCTTTGGGCGAAACGTCGGAAAGGTGTTTACAGTGTCGAGTTTAACGAACTTTTCCAATTCTTTAAATCGACTTGATCGACTATTTGCTTAATACAAGTGAAGTTGTTAAGAAAACAATAGCTCACATATCAATTAAGAAAATAGGTCAATAATTTTGTTTATAAGTGCAAAACTGCAATTAAATTGTACTAGAAGCATGAAAGGATTTAAAACAAAATGTGCTAAACTAGAACCTCTTTAATGTTTGCATCTTGATATGGCGCGATTCATTCGCTATCTCAGAATGTTTATTTACGATGAACGTTCAAAGTTAATAAAGTTGGTATCTTGCGTGGGTTAACTCACCACTGTTTTTGAAAACGTGCAACCCACTCTGAGTGGAAAAGGTCACGTAAAAGCGGATGATGATGATGACGTTCAACCGAATAGAAATTTTATTGCAATACTGGGTGAATAATACTACGCGATGCTTTCTATTTTTTCCTTCTCGTTTTCTTTAAATAATTTACCCACTCATGATAGATTAAAAAAAATTTCGCTATTGAAAATTTGATGAAAATGTTGTGTCGAGTAATGAGTAATTTCGGAATTCTTACAAATAGGGCAACAACATTATTTATCGATGAACAAATAATACTGTTTCGAAGCTACAGTGGACTCTCTCTATCTCGAACTCGCAAGGGGCCAACAGATTTGTTCGAGATAGAAAAAGTTCGAGATAGAGAAAATAACCGTAAAAATCGAACTTTTCACTAATAAAGCAAGAGAAACAAAGGTTTATTAGGGATGTATTAGACTTCAAGTTCAGAAGACTTTTTTTTGAAAAACTTTAAAACATTATATATAAATAAATAATAAATAAACTTTTGTATCAATTTTGTGCTTTTCAGCTTCCGTTTAACGGCCGACATCTTGACTTAAGCTTTTTTAATTCAAAACAAAACCTTTACACTTTGTAATATTTTGGTTGTAATCGAATTTTCAAATATCGAACATTTTTGTTCTATTTGCTGTGTGAATGAGGAACGAGTTGGGAAAAAATTCGAGATAGAGAGAGTGAAATAGTCGCAAGGGACCAAGTTTTTTGTTCGAGATAGAGAAAAATTCGAGATAGAAAAGTTCGAG
The DNA here is from genome assembly GCA_963930725.1 of Candelabrum cocksii. Lineage (NCBI taxonomy): Eukaryota > Metazoa > Cnidaria > Hydrozoa > Anthoathecata > Candelabridae > Candelabrum > Candelabrum cocksii. Next base: position 5,375,769 of record OZ005670.1, on the reverse strand, counting down.
ATGAAGAGATAAAAATAGCTTAGAGAGTACGCGAATGTCCAAGGGACCGAGCTTTTTGTTCAAAATAGAGAGAAGTTTGAGATAGAGAGTAGTCGAGATAGGGAGAGTATACTGTATATATTTTTTCTTTTTAAAAGAAATCTTTTTACACACTGTTAGTACTGTTGAAGAGACCACCAATAAATATCAATAAAGAGGAAGTTACAAAATAGGGGATTTCCTACACACGGGTCTTCGCACACAGAGGCGAATTAAATCACCAGAAACTGAAACAATTGTAAAAAAAACTGTTGCAAATGCTTGAGAAATTTCACACGGTAATCACATAGAAATGAAACAAGTAAATTGTTCTGAACGCCTAAATTCTTGTTGTTTTATGAATTCAATACATAGTTTATTTAAAAGTTTCCGTTGCGTTGTTTATGGTCCACTGATTTCGGACATTTCCGCGCTGTAAACACCTACGCATTATCATATTACAGTATAAATAGGGAACAAAATTCATCCATATACTAAAACAGCAAAATGAATCGACATCTGGTCTTGTTCTATCATGGCCCACTAATATATATATATATATATATATATATATATATATATATATATATATATATATATATATATATATATATATATGTATATTAGTGGGCCGTGGTTCTATCTGTTCGTTCTACTTTCACCAGTCTTTTCCCGTGAATATGACTATGTAGAAGTTGTGGAGCAAAGCGGAAAATTGATAAAGGCCAGAGTGAATTCGGGACCTATTAAAACATATGTTTACGAAGGTAGGTAGCTTTACTAGTTATGTAGTGTTGTAATCCTAATACTTCATTTCTGCATATTACATTAAAATTACGAAAAGTAACATACCGTTGATATAAAACCTTTGTTTTCTCGATGAACCAAACAGCTATGATTTGAATAAAGAATGCGAATCATTTACAGTGATCAATAACAAAAAATGTTTGTTTTTCTATTTTAAGATGAAATTGAAGTGAGTTGCGGTAGTAAGACAGCACACGAAAGCGACGGATACATTGCAATCTGTAACGGTTGGACCTTGACTGTATAGCGTGATATTAATATACCGTCAGAGGTAGATAAATTCAACTTTTTCCCCGAGTTTTTCGATCCTGAATTTCAGTGAGTCTGTTGTCACCCTTGTCATCATCACAAATGTAATTTCTTATTCTTGTATGATGTTTGCTTGTATTATGCTGTCATATGAATATATATATATACACGGATATCTCTTCAAATTTGATTTTCTGAAGGGTTTTCAATTGTTAAGTCGTTTAGATGCTAGATTTGTGTATTAATGTAGCTTAAATTACCGTTTTGCTCAACTTAAGCGACCGAAGTAACGAAGTAATAATCGGAGGTTTGTTCGCGTTTCTTCTCTCATACCTCCAGCATACCTCCATAACGCTGAAACGACATTTCAAGTTTACACATCAGGTTTTGTTGCATGATATATAACAATTGCTTTAAACGAGAATTAAAAATTGTTTCAAAATGACCCACAATAACTTGCCTTTGTACATCTCGATATCTGGCGATAACGTTCTGCAAATTCTTTCTAAAGTCGTGCAGGGTAAAGTTCTGAACGATAATCAGGGATGCGCATTTTTAGCGGGAATAAATGAGCCCGCAGTATAGAATATATACTTATGTAGTTTCGCGCTGGTGATAATGAATGCGGGTATATTTCCATAATAATACCAGCAATCTGTCTTCGAATTCAACAAACAAAATCTTTCTAACTAAAGTTTTTAAAAAATCTTGCTATAGAATAATATAGAATAGAACGCTAAACATTGAGCCGCTAACAACGCGATTTGATTGGTTGCATTCAATATACGTAATTTCGTTTTGATGCGGCAAATTTGTGTTGGTTAAAAAAATTCGAAAGAAGCTATAAAAAAATCATGTGATTTTAAATATATATTATATTTAAACTTATTAAAGTTATTATTAGTATTGTATTAGTGGGTTCATCAAAGGTTTCAAAGATCTTCGGTTTCATCACAATTTCTACTTCCAAGTACCATCTATTTAATGTTGTTTGAGAAGTGGGTTGTGTAATTTTTGAACAAACTTCTTTTTTTCATAGCTATAATGTATGAAGTTGCCACCCATTAACGAGTAAAAATGAAGGAAATAAAACGGGAAATGTTGTTTTCAAAGAAACTTCTGTTTAGTTGTTGTTGACGGTAAAAAGACAACTTGATATATATATTTTTGGTCATGGTCGAATATCAGTGAAATTTGTTTAATCTTGGCACCTGTATTACAAACTGTGAATATTGCACACAAATACGGATATGACTTTGTTGCTATGTCGACGATCATAAATTTGACATGAACTACATATGTACCACCACTACATGTCGCAATCAACACTATATGTCGCAAACGCCACTATATGTCACAAACTCAACACTAGGGGTATGATAATTTTACTACCCTATATCCCCATATCATTTTTTGTGGAGTTTTTATGCATATATCGAGAAACTGTATAAATTTTTTTACCTTGCTTAAAAAAACTTCACCTTACTATTGAAAAAACTAATTTCCGACTATGTGGACATCACACAATGTGACACCATATAAAATTATACCAGCCGTGGCGTTCTACCCAATGAGTTTGTATTGTATTGTATGAGTTTGTAAGTAGTACTTAACAAATAGATGCTACCCGTGAGGATCTGAAGATGTGGTAGGTTTACCATAAGATTGGCTGGAAATAATTGGCATTTCTCCCAGTTTTCTTGTTAATGGATATCTGGCAATGGGCGTTTCAATAAATGAGATCCAGTTATTGCTAAGTAGTACTAGTTGCAATTATGGCTTCACATCACCATAAGAGGTGAGGTAATACCAACCATCCAGCTATTTAATTATTCTCTTCAATGTTACACTATTACAGTATTTTACTGTTTACATTGATTATATTCATCAACATTAATTAACAATTGGTTAAAAAGTTTTCAACATTGCGTTATTAAAAGACAAGTTTAGGAAAAAGGTTCTTGTTTAGTACTCCATAGGGAGGGGAAATAAACAACAAAAGAGCATTCAGCTTATCAAATAAAATGTTGCGGATGACAATTTCTTCATTGTTCAATTTGTCTTCTTCTGTGGATTGGCAGAGCGGAAGCAAGTCTTGCATCACTTTAATAACACGTTCTGCACAAATATTTGAACGCTGTGTTGATATAGGCGTTGGACCTTCGACCAAAACTTTTCCAATGACTTCAAAGCTTTTGGATGCTATTTGCAAGCTTCTGATAGATTGTCAAAGTCAGTAGGATTGAGGTACTGACCGAAGAACCAGATGTCAGCCCATGAACCACTGATGAAGTCACAAGCCAGCTCAGCACTCTGACAATATTCTGGTAGCAGAATGAAAGCAAGCAAAGCATAAATAGCCCTCGAGTTCCATCTTGCATTACTGAGAGCAGTAAGTGATTGAAAATTAACCTTAATTAATTAACAGGAAAGTTTCCTGTGCTTTTGAAAAACCTGTAGCAGGAGATCAAGTGGTCAAGAAAAGCATCTCATCTTGCCACCACGTCACTGTCTCTTTACAGCACTGCATTAACCCTATGTAATAGCAGACCATAGTGTGTTACATAACGTAGATATGCTAAATTATATTCAGTGAGGAGGGTGACTTTTTTTTAAAGTTGAGGTTTGGTACTTATATTTTCTCCACTGTAGTATGGGGATTAAAAAATTCAACACTATATGTCGCAACGAAAAAAAATGCCACTATAAGTACTTAACAATACAAACAACTCAGATAATGAAGTTTAACATATTGCGTTTGCTTTGAAAATTGGTAGGTATACTAATTAAATGATGCTGATTTTAGAAAAAGTACCAGAATTTGGATATTTTTTACCCCTAATACCTTATTTGGGCAAATTTGGGCCCAAAGTTTCAAATAGTCCGTTTCCTTTGAAAATTGGTAGGTTTACTAATTAAATGATGCTGAATTCAGACCAAGTACCAGAATTTGGATATTTTTTACCCCTAATACCTTATTTGAGCAAATTTGGGCCCAAAGTTTATAATAGTCCGTTTGCTTTGGAAATTGGAATGTACAATATATGTATATATAATCTAGTTACCAATTAGCATTTACATGACCATATATATGTAAATGGTGTGCAGACGTTTCGAAATTGACGATTCGAAAATGACGGTTCCAAATATTGTTTTAAATTTTTTTATTCGAAATAATTTTGTTTTTCGTTTTTTAAATAACGTTTTTTAACTTCGCGAATCAATCACGTGGTGGTTTATTTTAGAACGTTATTACGGTTGCGTTTAAACTCATATAACATATAGTAGATTAAATTACAGAGGTAAATGTTTTACGCATCTTCAAAAAATATTTTGAGCTGCGCGTGCGCAAATCCGAATTCGCGAGATACTTATGATGGGAATCTGAAATTTTGCACCAAGAAGCATTGTTAATTTTGGTAAGATATTCTGGAATAAAATTTTGAAAAAAGTTAAAAATGTGAAATTTATGCGCATTCGAGACCTGTTTTTCTTTAGTTACGTGTTATTTCCCTTAGATACCGTAGTATTATCGGAATTTTTTGTTCATTGACCGGTGACACAATAGCATAGCTGTACATACACAAAAATATGTTTTAAATAATCTTAATTAGAAGGCTCTATAGACGATTTAAAGTTACGCATGCGCAAGTGCTCACGCTAAGTTGTGACATTTGTAACCAGGTCATTTTGATAGATATGATCATTTTCAATCAGTATTCAAAAATTGGAGTGATAATCTTCATTATTTAACGAGAGATTGCTAATATACTAGGGTTGGCAGCATTCCTTATACTAAAAAAATGGCAAAAAGTGTCGAGCCCTTTTATATCTCCTTAACTACTGGTCAGAATCCCTTCACATTCTGCCTATAACTTAAGGACAAGGGTTCATCGACAAAAAGTCCAAATTAATTTTCACATCACTGTCAGATATTGCACACGCATGCGCCGTACCATTTGGCGCATATTTCGTTAAGGCAATATGATACCTGTAAACCTTTGTGGAAAATGATACTTATATGATGGCTTTAGCTTATGGCATAGTATAATTATATTTAAAAAAAGTTGGGAATTCAGGGAATTTTTTAATCTTTTTTCGGTTGCCGTAACTTTTCCAAATTTCTTTTATCCATCCAGTTAGCCCAATCATTGGGCTATTCACATGCAAAGTCTCGTTTGATATAACCTTCGGTAGGGTTCTATATATTGAATTTACCTTTACGCATGCGCAAACCACTATATCCAAATTTTAAAGATAATTGTCATATAATTTTAATTGGGCAAAAATTCATTTAAATATGTGACATTTTTACATTTTAGACCCAAATTTACGAAAATTACGTCTTATATTATTACTAAATTACGTTAAGTGTTTTTCAAATTGTGACAAATAGTGTTGATTTTCGATTTTTTGTGACATATAGTGTTGCGACATATAGTGTTGAGTTTGCAACATATAGTGTTGATTGCGACATACAGTGGTGGTACAACATATACAGAAAGTTGGAGTTCATGAACAAAGCAATATGGCCTGCTTCCAAACAGATGTCTGGTCATTGCCGAATGGGACCGAATCACGACTGCTTGAACTTAATGTTTCATCACCATTCCATTGGTTCACAGCTAGAATACCTTCTTCTAAAACCCTCTAACCCTCACCACTCTTGCTTGTGTGTTGCTGATGATGCTTTTGATGGTGACTGATGTCTTGTTTCATTCTGCATTAAATCTCACATTGAATTATTCGCTACAGTACAGTATAATAATCTACAAACGATTAAAATATATCAACTAAAAAGTTGCTGTTTTTCAGAAACGCTATAAATTGCACAATAAGGAAATGGTACATGACATATGCGATAATATGCGATGTGGTAAAGTGACGAAGTCCCGCGGGACCTAGCTTCATGGATGTGTAGCACGTCTCATGCTGTAGCTCTAAGTTACAGCCGTGGACTAATCGCTTACGGTGAAACGGGGAGCAGCTTGTCAATCTGCTCTTGACGATACAAATTCTCTCCTCATTCAAGACCCTTACAATGTAATGTATCACTCATAAATCCATATCCCTTGCCACAGTGTTATATAGCCGTCACCGATCACGAGCGCTGCGGTATAAGAAGATGCAGAAAAACCTATTCAAGGTCAACGGCGTGGATTAACTATATCACCCGTTAACTTATAAACAGTCTCAACATAACATAAGCGATTATTAACAAAAATTCGGTACAAGGTCAATTTTATACCTACGAATTTTGTAAACAACGTTTTTATAACTAACACTAGGCTGAAACCATTGAAAAACCACTTGTTAAGCAACACCCTCGACTAAATAAACCATTCAACATAGATTATAGACATCCAGAAAATCAATTTTATTTGACAAATCGGCAATTTGGGTTAAAAAATACGTGATTCATTTGATGGGCTCGTAAAATGGTGCCGAAATATGCGAACTGGCTGATTGAAATTTTCATGACAAACTAGACCAACAGAAGGTAAAAAACACATCGAATACCCTATTACCCCCATTTTTGGTCATTTCTTCTAATCTTGGGCAAAAGCCTTAACATGCAAGTCAAATGCATATGGAGAGACTTTCAGATAGATATGTTACTGATATTTCTTTTCCGTGAAATCAAGTTTTATTGCTGTTTCAAAGTCTTCTTCAGCTCTTTCATCGTCACTCTTATGATTTTGTCCAGTTTTTTCAATATCACCTCTAGCAGCTTTTTTGTTTCGCGATCGGTCACCATTCATTCCATTTCTCGCGAAAGTTATTCTCTTGCGAAAACGATCTATTTTGTAAAACAAGTTCTAACATTTGATTATAACCCTACCCTAAAGCAAATATTTCTTTGGTAAAATCAAATTGTTGTCAATAATAAGTAAAATGACGTCACGAAAACAACAAATAATATTTTTTGATGACGTCATCATATGACCAATCGTTCCCAATTTCAATAAATATATTAACGGCAAGTCCGTAAATTAAATTTACATGCGTATATTACAACATCGTCAATTCTATATTTTTTTAATCAAATTGCTCCAATTTTTTCCGTCTTTCGAAAATTTGAATGCTTTATTCCAGTTTATATCAAAATCTTCTGCTAACTGTTTCTTCTACACTTGTAGCCACGTGGTGCTTTGTCTACCTTGTCGTCTATCATATGGCATTAAAGAATATTTTAAAGCATGCCGGGCCGGTGTCGTTTCTAGTATTGTTGCAAAGGATTTTGGTTTGATACTCAAGTTACGATTTCAGTAAAGCGCGATGTAACACTTTTCTAATATGGGGTCAAACGTGGTCCTTGGTCCCTTACTCTTCTTAATTTATGTTAACGATCTCCATAATTTCTCCAACCTCATTCAACCGATTATGTTTGCTGATGACACTAACCTGTTCTTATCTCATGAAAACATTCCTACACTCTCCTGGGCGTTTATTTTAACAAACGAATTTTACCCTGGGCGTTTATTCGGGAAGGGCGTTAGTAAGGGAGGGGCGTTAATAAACAAAGTCCATCAACAAAAGTAATATAATTGAGAAGATGTACGTCGACTACATGATATCAAGTTTCTCGTCATTCTCTTCATCGTCATCGAGGAGGTGGAATGGCTGGGTTGCAGCCTCTATATCTTCTTCATTAATGAAAGAAAAGGAATTGGTATCACCTATCTCCTCGTTTGTCATTACAGCTAGTTGTGCTTTTAACTTTTCTGCTCCTGCCTCACAAGTCGTACCCTCCTTAAAGCAATGTATTTGGTCATCTTCAGAGCCATTTGTTGGGAGATTTAGGGCGCAAACCTTGAACGACTTGGCAATCATTTTTTTCGATAGATGTGACCACGATTCGAGAATCCACTGAACAATTTTCCGCCGTGGTGCTGCTTTGATATTTCCAGCTTCAGTAAATTCGTGTAAACCCTCTGCTAACCACTGGTCGAATTTTTCTGTAATGTAGGCCTTGAAAGGTTTATTCCAGCTAACACCGGGGGAAAAGAAAAGAGAGAAATCCTAGTTTGCCGCAAAGACGAACGAGAAGAAGCGAGAGAACATGACAAGCATGCCATCGGTGTTTACAAAAAAGATGAGACAAAGATGAACAGTGAAGTAGGCCATGTTCCGATGGAGTTATCGAAGTTATTGGTGCAATTCTTAGAATCAAACTCACAAAACATGGTCGAAGTTTGAGTCACTGGGAAAAGATACAGAGAAGTTGGACTAGTTATGCCTGAAACGTACTTGTGCTACACCAAGAGCAAGAAGATCACAGATGTGTTGTTTAGCGAACTGAATAGAAAGAGTAACTTGTATGAACATTTTACGCTTAAAATTAGTGAAACTGTTTCAAAATATCCACACTTTAAAGATTAAAGAAAGTAGTATTAATTTTGCTGTGAATCAAATGAAAGCCCATGGGCGTTTATTTCAATTTTTCTCTATGGACCTGGGCGTTTAATCGGGAGTGGGCGTTAGTTAAAAAATTTAACTTTAACCCTGGGCGTTTATTCGGGAGGGGCGTCAGTTCGGGAGTGGGCGTTAGATCGGTCATTTACGGTATAGGCAGTCGATAGAAAGAGATAGAAAGAGAAAGACATAAAAGCATGAAGGACGTCAAAAATATGCCGAAAATGTGAAACTTTTTCTGAAACTATAATAATTGGGGTACATGAGGTAAATTCAGCTATGCAGTAGCCCTATTAGTTGATAAGTTAACCGTCATCCATCTAACGTACAAAAAGCCCATCCTAGGTAGGTTAAACAAATTTGCTGGCATAAAAGTGAGAAAATCTACTTAAAAAATGCTTGAGGTAAACGCGGCTCTCGATTGATTATTTAAAATTATTGAAAGTCTACCATAAAATGATCCGAGGTCATTTGCCTGTCGCACCACATTAATCTCATTTCTTATTAAAATAAAAAACAAAATGAGGAATTGTTAACACTCAATTAAACAACAATGTTTAATTTCAGACGGCCTCCATAATTAAACATGCCTGCCGATTCGAATAGTTCAACTCTTCCTTTCAATGTAAACTAATCGCGCCATATTGCTTAAAACGCGCCAATGAGAATTCAGCATTTCTACCAGCTTGAGTTTGTTTATATGTTAGATGGAATGTTTATCTGCGCTATTTCGAAAACACAACAAATATTTTGTATTCATTTCTCAGCGTCCGACCATGGTGTCAGTCTGTAAAATAGGTATCTGCTTCCATTCAGCATAAAGAGACGTGCTGAAGATGAGTGCGGCCGGTCTACAAAACAAACATGTTATAAACATACTTTTCAGATGGACAACAGTTCACTGTAATATATGACAATGATGTGTTAGCAGTGGCAAAATAACTGCTATAATTCAGCATGAGTTAATATGCGATTAGCTGCTCTTATTTTTTATGGAATCACTCTATGCGTGGTCTGCTCTCAAGACATTGGTAAGTTAATTTATTTATAAAGTTTCACATAACTACTTTTAGCTAATGAGTTTAAACTTAATCAGTCTTTAAAAATTGCTCAACACAGCGCGTTGTCAGGCACATCGTAAATGACAATTTCTAAATTATTTTTTCCAGGCTTTTGCAGGATAGGGTGCCAATTTCTATTTTTTTATTGCTCTAATTAAATTGGCCAAAACCAATTCAGAAAGCATGTAAACCGACTTGTTGCAGGCAAACTGTCCGTTGAATTTGGTGAGCACTATCTATTGCATTAAGAATAGTTTATAATAGGCATACATACCATTTTACATCCATAACATTGTTTTATTTTATATAAATATATAATCATTTTAGTATTAAGGTCACTAAAATAAAACTAGTAGGTATAATCATATCTATAATCATAATCGCGTCTTTAACAGAGTAATAAATATAACTGTGTGTCTTTTTATTAATATTAATTTAATTAAATTGTATAGGTAAGATAATTACCTTTAAGCCTTATTTATGCAAGAATAATAAGTCAGAAATATTAACAATTAAATCAGAGAAGATAAATTATTTTATAAAACATTCCCTACATAACCAATGATATATATAAATGAATACCTCCTACCTTCTATGGTATAAATGTAAATCCAGTGGATCTCCAATGTCAAAAGTGGATCAAGACAAAGAATTGATTTATTGTTTTAGTTCCTGAATATGAGAATGAAGAAGAGAACTGTGACAATTTGGTTGATGGCAAACACTCTGTGAGAGATTGTTTTGCTTACTTACTGTGTACAAATGGTACTTCTTTGCTTGTCAACTGTCCACAAGGCGAAGTCTTTAGTAGCATCATTTTGGATTGTGTACCAGGAAGCAATGTGACTGAAAGTATGTATACAAATGTTTTTGTTGCCTGTGATTGCTTCTAATAATAAGTGTCATATATATATATATATATCATTGTAAATAAAATATTGTGAATCTAATATGAATTTTGAAATTTGTATATTTTCATTCATTTTTGACAAAAATTCTCAGGCGTTGCCCAAAAGTTTTTATTTGCATAAAGCTTTTTGCATGTCTGTTACAATATCTGAATAAATCAAGTCACTTCAATGCTTTTCAGACAACGTTTTAGCAATTATATATATATATATATCAAATCAACTGTTAAAAATTATTTGGAGCTCTGATATGACCAACTTCATGGTGCTGTTTGTAGCTTAGTAGCCATCATGTTTGACCCAAAATCCTATGTTTTGATTCATTGCAACAGTTGAGTTATTGAATAACACCCATTGCGTAATTCAAGCCTAAATCAAAATTGTGGGTTGTCTTCTTGACTTCCCAAGTGGAAAAGTACACTAGGACCTGAACCTTGTGATAAGAAGAACGATGTTAACTCTGTTATTGTTATTATTGTCCCTATCTTTTAAGAAAACTTTTGCAATTATCGAACTGATGGTCCATACCGAGATCCGTGGGACTGTCGAAAGTTGATACGATGTATAAGTGGTTGGACTACTTTTGAGAGCTGTGAAGACGGTCTTATTTACAACGCTACTTCTAATGTTTGCCACAACGAAACCTATTCACAACACTGTTATATCTTAGGTGATAAACTATTTTTCTGAACAATTGTACAAAAACACTGAAACTGGAATGCTACAATTAGTTAGTAAAAACTTCCTCTAGTTTAGATGAAGACAAGTTGGAATAAAGTTTTCTGAGTTCTTTAAAAATATTATTTGTACATGCACACACATACACATATATAATATAAAATAATATTATTTTTAGACATTGTGTGAATTTTTTTGTTTAGGACCAACTGATGTGCATGTCTCAAACCATTCAGGAAATGAAACACAAGGTGGCTTTACAACAGCAAACCCTGATCTTGTTACTTATCACCCTACCACAACAGCTGCTATCAATCAAACGACTAATCAGTCTGAAAGTACGTAGCAAACATTTGATAACATACTGTAACGATATGTCATTTTAATCCTTGTTTTGAAATTTTTTTGAAATCAATTTTTAATTTTAGTCACTAACATGAATAACGATGAAACTTGTAATGGGCTGAGCAATGGCCGGCATTGCTTGCGTGATTGTTTTGCTTATATGATTTGCACTAACGGCGTAAAAGAAGTTGTGGAGTGTGAAGAGAATAAGATTTATAATCCTGCTCTCAAGAAGTGTTCGGATGATATCAAGGAAGGTACGGTTGGGAATGTGCCCCTTGGATATTTGATATTTTCGATCTTGAATTTTAGATGAGTATTGTGTTTATCGCCCGGATGGTTTTTATCGTAACCCTTGGAATTGCCACAGCTATATAAAATGTTTACTTGGGAAAACATCTCCAGGGTATTGTTCTGAAGGACTTAGCTATGTTCCAGAGTCAAACACGTGCGAAAATAGTACATTTGTACACCATTGCCATATTTTAGGTTAGTTATATTTTATTATAGGAAATTTTATATCAAATTTAGGAATTATAACCAGTATTTTTCTTAACAAACATCATTTTTATGGTTTAATTTTTTAAAATATTTTTGATTTAGATGCAAATGGTTCATTAACCACAACTACTACTCAAGTACCACTCACAACAACGCTACCAACAGAGACCACCTCATTTACCCCAACTACAACAACGCTACCAACAGAGACCACCTCATCTACCCCAACTACAACAGCAATTCCAATTACCACACCTGCAACAACTACCATGACAACAACTACCACAACAACAACTGCTCCAATTACCACTATAACTACAACCTTAACGACCACTGAACTTCCAGAGACAACCACCGAAAGCACCATGTCACCCGTAACAACAACATCAAGTTCTACGTTGACTCCTGAAACAACACCAGTTGTTGTGGTTAATGACTACATCTCGTCCATTGATCTGCTAAGCAAGTTGAGTAAAGGAGACTTACCTCTGATTGATGTTAGAGACAATTGGGAAATTAAGTTGGAGGGGAGAATTGCACAGTCAATTAACATTCCATGTATGTAAAGATGTGACTTTGAATGAAATTTCGGTTAGTGTATTTATCTTATGGAATATTTGTCATTTCAGTGTCAAAAGTGGATGAAGCTTTAAATTTATCACCTGAAGCATTTCATTTGACGTATGCAGTTGAGAAACCTCAGACTGATGACTGTCATCTTGTTTTTTACTGTAAATCTGGTTATCGAAGTCAAAAGGCATTGGTACTTGCAAAAAATAACGGTTATAAATGGTCAGTTGTAATTTATTATTTGTTCGTCGTGCACACTACCTTTTTGTTTTAAATGAATTTTTTAATTGCATTTTAGTGCAAAATATCTAATGGGTGGCTTCAATGCATGGAAGGCATTATATCCATAATGGGAGAAAATCTTTGGCACTGAACAAAGCTATATATATCCTTTTAAAATGTCTGATCAACAAGATTTGTGGATTGTTGTGTTTAAGTTGTCAACAATACACTGGGAAGAACAATTGTACAAGTTTATCTGTTTTGCGTTGTTTTGTGTTGTTTTTGATTGTGTTTGTTTATTTGTTGGTTGTTTGTAACTGTTTTAAGTTAATGTTACGTGTGTGTGTGTGCACTGTTTAATTATGGTCAGTTCCGTGTAAATATGTCTATATGTTCATTTTGTAAAGAGCTGTATATTTTCCAACATATGATTTTTTGGTGTGTGTGACCATTGAAAACTTGTGTTTTCATATTATTTTTTTCATACTTGGCTTTTCTGTGTTTTGTTCTGTGGACATTGTGTTGAATTCGCTACATAAATTAGATGCTTAATTTTTGACGAAGATTTAAATTTTTTGTTATTGTTAATTGGTATAGTTTTGTTAATTTTCACATGTGTGTGCACTATTTTGTGATATAAACATGTTTTAAACATTTGTAGCAGTCATTTGTGTGTTGTTTTGGTAGGCATGTCATGTTGGTGCATTCATGTATATGTGGGGATAGATGGTAATATGTTTTCCATATTTCAGTAGATCATGGTTGATAGTATTGCTAGATCATGGTTGATAGTATCGCATGTGATGTGTTGCTCTGTGTCTGGAGACTATGCTTGCTTTTTTTAGTATTGGTTTTTACTTTTTTGGTGTTTTCTGTGAGTAGATTGTATTGTTTTCCATGTTTATAGAAAATTTTTCAGTATTTTTTCATTGGTAGAATGAGTTTGTATTTTTCTGTGAGTTGGTTGTGTTTGTATTTTTCTGTGAGTTGTTTTTGTATTTTTCTGTGAGTTGTTTTTTTGTATTTTTCTGTAAGTTGGTTGTGTTTGTATTTTTCTGTGAGTTGTTTTTTTTCTGTGAGTTGGTTGTTTTTTTGGTATTTCTCTGAGAGTTGGTTGTGTTGATAATTTTTCTGTGAGTTGGTTGTTTTTTATATTTTTCGGTGAGTTGTTTTTTTGTAATTTTCTGTAAGTTGGTTGTGTTTGTATTCTTCTGTAATTTGGGTTGTTTGTATTTTTCTGTGATTTGTTTTTTTTTGTATTTTTCTGTGAGTTGGTTGTGTTTGTATTTTTCTGTGAGTTGTTTTATTGTATTTTTCTGTGAGTTGTTTTTTTGTATTTTTCTGTGAGTTGTTTTTTTGTATTTTTCTGTGAGTTGGTTGTGTTTGTATTTTTCTGTGAGTTGTTTTTTTGTATTCTTCTGTAATTTGGGTTGTTTGTATTTTTCTGTGAGTTTTTTTTTTTTGTATTTTTCTGTGAGTTGGTTGTGTTTGTATTTTTCTGTGAGTTGTTTTTTTGTATTTTTCTGTGAGTTGTTTTTTTGTATTTTTCTGTGAGTTGTTTTTTTGTATTTTTCTGTGAGTTGTTTTTTTGTATTTTTCTGTGAGTTGTTTTTTTGTATTTTTCTGTGAGTTGTTCTTTTGTATTTTTCTGTGAGTTGGTTGTGTTTGTATTTTTCTGTGAGTTGTTTTTTTGTATTTTTCTGTGAGTTGGTTGTGTTTGTATTTTTATGTAAGTTGTTTTTTTTGTATTTTTCCGTTTCAAATTGTTTGTGTGTGTTTTAGCTATGAAATGTATTAATCGCTAATAATATGCTAGATTGTATTTATCTTGACGGTTGTTAATTTGTGTTTGCATGGGTATGCGTTTTTTAATCTGGTTGAATTAAATTTATAGTTATAACATTTGCTTGAGAGTTGAAATGTGTTTTTTTGTGTTGTGTGAAATTATTTTCGTCTCATTTTAGTTTGTTCATCGTTTTGTTGAAGTGATTTTGCTAAATATGTTTGTTTTGTGTTTTCTGGTTTTGGTGTTGTTTATTTTTTAATTTGTTTTATGTTGTGGTGTTATTATTCGGTTTGTGTGCGGTCTTTAATTTGTTCGTATGTGTTGTGTGGTTTTCATTATTGCTAAGGTGCTTGTATTTTGTTGTTTTGTAATGTTTTTGTGAATCAGTATTTTTATTGTTTTGTGACAACGGTTTTCGTTCGTGTGTTTATTATGTTTTTCGTGCAATGCTAACATGACATCAAAATGGTTAAAACCGCTCGTTTTATGAACTGTTTGTTTTTATTGTGCGTAGTTTTTTGTCTTCACGTAAATAAACTTGTGCAGTTGATCCTGGAAGTTTACGCCATCCAAAGAATCCATTATGATTATTCCATACCATTATTAAAATACCCACTTCCTTTTTTAAATGATTTTCTACGAGTTTAACTTCGGATTTATTAAAACGTTATTTTTTTAGCTTAGTTTTGTTTGGCAAATTACTATTTTTTAACCATTTTTGTGATCAATGCTAATTAGCAAACTGGAGTTTTTACCCAATCACTGTCGTTGAAAGGAATATTTTGAGTTATTTGAAGAGTATTTTTCTTTATTTAAAGTTTATATGAAACGACGAATCTTGTGGCAATTAATTGTAATTTTGGGGTAATGAATGTAATACAGTCAATTTTGCTTTTTTTTCTGCGTTTTACTTGATTCCGAAAATGAGCTAGCGTGCATTCATAAAATGTTGTTCTTTGACCCTGTTAACCTATGTCGATTGCCGACCGAAAAGCTCCTGTGTTCAAGTCACATTGAACTACAGTATACATCCGCTAATTCGAACGCGCAAGGGACCAGACATTTTGAGCGAATTAACAGAAGTTAAAATCAAAAAAATATTTCTTTTTTTCAGTATTTTTTACATTTATTTACTCATAAGAAGTCCCTGGTGTAGGTATGCTCCCTGGTGTAGGTATGCTTTCTTTTGCGCAAAATGTCGGTCAATTTGGCTTCCAGTATGTTATTCAATGGCTTCAGCAACAGTTCATTTATATTCTTCACAGGTTCATCTTCAACTGAATTCCGTCTCTAACAGCTCTGCTACAATTTCATTTTAGATAAGAAAAACTGGGCGTTTCGCCAAATTGATTACATTTTTTCTACGTGAAAGCGATGGGATTTTTTGTCACTTTATTTTAGTAAAATTCATTAATGAATTGAAAGATATTTTATTGCTATAAAATCAAAAATTGTAATTTATCTCATTTTGTCAATGCATGGATGTTTGAATTAGCGAGCGTATTTTGGCCTGTGGACCAAAAAAATCGTTCCAATTAGCAAAATGTTCAAATTATCGTGGATCGAATTAAACAGCATAACATATAAAACCTTCTCAAGGGACTTAGGAATTTGTTCGAAATAACGAAAGTTCGAGTTATGCGGCATTTGAATTAGCGGATGTAGCTATATACTGTAATCTAATTAAACCAGTTGAACTTTAAGCAAAATTCATTGCATAATGCAAGCCTAGCTCGGTTGGTTGGTTGTCTGGTCGAGCGATGCAATCATTCAAATTAAAGTCCAACATCTTTTTTGCCTTTCTTCCAAAATACATGTTTTTTCGCGTTTACCTATCGAACTAATCAAACTTATTTTTAACACGACTGCCATAAAATGTTACACAAGATTTTTTGGCGTATTTATAGACGACCAACCCTCATGAGAAACATTGATCAAGAACTAATTAACATTTTTATTGAGGTGGTTATCATGTACCCTTCCGGAGGTAAACTTCTTATAGTCATTTCTAGAGCGTAAATCTGCTTAGTATTTTATATTTTGATATAATTAAATTACGAAAACCAATGTTAACAGTGTCCTATGTGTCATATTAAGGGGTGTTTTTATGGCTTTACGGAAAATTCCAGTTTTGGCATTTTGGATTATTTCACCTGAAAAACCCTAATAAAAGGATCAATGAGGGTGTTGGTGGTTTTGTGTAACGAAGATTATTTTCCGTTATGTGTAATGCGTATTTTGGTCAAATCTCGCCAGATGGTAACAAAAGCTGCCAAAAAACCGCTTCTACCTCCCTTTTTACTTATTGGTTACTGAGAATGATAACAATATTTGGCCATATTATGGCCATAATTGACTAAGGACGTTTGTTACTCCGCGATCAAATGTGATATAATTCTTTCTATATATCTTCTTTTGTCACTCGCGATCAATTTTCAAAATTGAAGTGGGCGCAAGTACGCTTTGGATGTGTACAATTCTAACTATTTGATCTATTTCAATTTCACAGATATTATAAAAATATAAGCAAACATGGCTAAAAGGAAAAGATGCGCTGAAAATACTGATCCACCTTGCGCTTCTCGCCAACGTGTGTGTGTACTACCCATACTAGTCGTCAGTGATTACGGTAATTTTACACCCCTCAAAAACGCTAGAAGCAGTTGGTACTCGACGAAGTCGCTCCACTCGTAGATGCTTCACGGGTCCCATCTTCCCACCAGAATTTATTTTCTGCGAGAAACTAGAGATCAAAGGAATCAAAGGAAGGTAGCCGCAAGACAGAACGACCTGGATACTTTTCATCTTGGAAAAACAAGGAAGATGCACGAGAATAGATTGAATTGCGAGCAGAAAAATTGACTCCACCGACTAGTAAAAAAACGTGGATCTCTTTGCTGCCGAAGCCAACCATCACCCAAAGTGCTTAAATTCTGTTCACAAAGAATTGCGCTGCACTGGTATTTCTTATTTACAAAATGCTTTCTTGTAGAATGAAAAGATTTACACGTTAGAAAAGTTACACTTGATTTGTTGCTTTGAATGTGTTATTGTCAATAAGATATTATGACAAACAATTTACAAAATAGCAACATGACATTAAAAATACCAAAACAAGATGATTGGCCGCTCAAAGATGGATACAGACTTTTTACCACAACGAATAAACGTCGGTGCAAATGAAAGCTATAAACGAAATTATTTTGAACGAGTTTAACAAATATTGGGTCTCATCTTTCGTCACATATACACTTTAATGTTTTATTTATTTGCTTCCTAACATAAAGATAGCAGAATATTTCGCAATAGCGAGCAGACCTGAACTTTACGGCGCGGTTACTTCCTAAAAACGAAACAAACCTCGGGATACGACATTATTAATAGCAATTTATTTTTAAATAACATAAATAGTTTATATAAACCTCTTTTCTATACAATTAACCTTTCTCCACAATGACAATGTAACTATCAACCGATCTCTCTTCTACCAATATTTTCCAAACTATTTGAAAGAGTAATCTATAACTGCCTCATCCGAAATAATTTATTTTATCCAAAACAATTTCGAAAAAAATGAAACAAAACAATTTTTCAAAATCTTAATCTATTTTTACGAAGTTCTTTTTTGTAAGAACCAGGAAAATTGGATTGAGCCTGGATTGTTCTTTTTTTTTAGTACTGTTTTAACACAAAACTGTTCTTATTTCACCAAGCACATGCGTAAAATATTTTTCTGCTTATCTCGTCCCAGTTTCGGTTTTGTTCTTAATTTGTTCGTATTTTGGACCCAAATCAAAGAAAGCGTGTATGGTACTTAATTTAGAGTTTTAAATACAGATATATGAATTAAAATAAAAAAATGTATATTAGAGAAAGTTAAATGACGTCAAATTTCCAGGTTGACCAAAAAAGGACAGACACGTGGTACAAGTAAAACGCTATTTGACGTCAAATACTAATATCAACCACACAACATCTCAAGACTCCATCAAAAAGACGTCTTCAAGAAAAACTGAACAAAAGGGGATTAAGAAACATGGCCTAAACGTGCGGCAGTACTTACAGCTGGTTACGGTGTGTACCGGTCTCCTGCAGATAGTAGTTGCAAGAAAATGTTGAGGTCAGCTTACAACCGGTTCATGTCAATCAACGATTACCGATTTAAGTAAACACAACAATTGTCTGGCGAACCATCTCACACCACAAGTCTACGCGAAACTCAGAGATCTGGTAAGAATATCTTATAATCTTAACGTTTTTAGTAAACAATAAGTATGAAGAATTTTGATGTTTGATAAATGAACGAAACTAAATAAGATGAGAAAGGCATATACTCAACTATCAATAGAATGTCTATTGAAACGAGTTTTCTATTCTTTCCAGGAGGAAACATGAAAAGCGTCTTTGAGCGATTCGACCGGATTGAAAGAAGTTGAAAAGCATATTTTGCAGAACGGACATGGGTTCATGTGGAATGAATACTTGGGTTACATCCTCACTTGTCCATCAAACACTGGAACTGGTCTACTTGCTGGTAAGAATCACAAAAGTACTTCAAAAGATGTAGATTAATTATCTTAATTATCTAATTATCTTTTTCACGTGAAGCTTCCTAAACTGTCTCACGTTTGCATGAAAAGTTTATAGTTTCTTTCTGTAGGTGAGAAATTAAATCGATTGATTTCGTTCATAGGTGCAATTAGTTCAGCAAGTCATCGATGGAGCGCATACTCTTGTGGATATGGAGAAGGGAACCTCAATTGATTCCATTCTCCTTAAACGACAGTAAATATTACAAAAGTTACAAAAAAAAAAAAATGAAAATGAAAATTACAAAACAGCGAAAATACAAAAAAAGAAAAAATCATGAAATCAAAAAAAGAAATTAACTTATACAAAACATAAAAATATATAACATCAATAAATTGTAAAAAAGACGAAAAAGGTTGAAGGTAAGGTGGATGTTGTTCATTAGATTGTTTATCAGACGTTTTTAGGACGGAGGGAAACTGCTCAGTGAAAAGTGCGAATTTAGAGAGAGGAAAGTGTGCTAGTGTTATATAAAGCTTGTGTTTGTTGCTATGACATGAAATAACATCCCGCGTAAAGGTTGTCGATGCAAACTGCTCTTTGGATAAAATTAAGTTTTTATCTCATTCCTGTGTTAACTGTGTTAGCTGGTGGTGGCTCTCTTTGCTTTGTTCACCACACGAAACTTCCAAGTTAGTTGGAGGTGGCTCTCTTTGCTTTGTTCACCACACGAAACTTCCAACCCTGTATACTGTTCAGAATTTACCGACTGTGTCACGACAATAATAACAGTTTAAGTTTATTGTTTATAGATAAATTGAAATACAGATTTCAGAATAGAAAATTTTGTTCATGAAATCTTTGTGATTGCCCCTTGTGATTTTATGATTACCATCTTGGCCGAGAGATATGAAGACATTTGAACTGTTTGCACGAACGACATTCCGCCACTTTACTATCATTCGTTTTGCAAATAGGGGCGTGTTGGATTTGACTTTGCGTTTATGTTTTGTAGGAATAATATTACTCAAAAGACATTGAAGCCGAAAGAATATAGCAGCACATTACATCAGTTTTCTATTGGTGGACGTGTTTTTTGAGTGATGAAGTTTTAAGAAATATGGTTTAACATCAGGATTTGATTGTTTACAAAACATGAGCATTTAATCATTGCATCATTCACGGAAAATACAGTTTGATTTGCTTGAGACAAGTTCTTGATTAGTTTCACGATCGAACGTTTGATGTGCAATCCATTGATAGAATGTATAAAGATTTAAATGAATTGATAAGAAAGAAATTTAAACCGCAAGATATTAACATCTATTATTTACGGTCCAGTCTGGTAATTTTGTCAGTAGCAGTTGTCTTCCCAATTTCCACCCCAATTGAACCTACTTTCACTTATTCCAAACCAAGACTCAATTTGACCTAACAAAGCAAATGATGAGCACGAAAAGTAACTCCTCATCCATCAGAGTTAGAATACGTCTGACACAGTTAATCCATCCCCCATCAGATTATCTATACAAGATTACCTATATGTAATATAATATATGCCAGGTTGGTTTTGTATTTTCCCATATAATTGAATGAATCCCATATAATTTAATGAATCCTCTGTAATTTAATGAATCCCATATAATTTAATGATTCCCATATAATTTAATGAATCCCTTTTTGAAAGCCTCCAATCCCCCATGAAGTTTGGTTTTAGTTTTAATATCAGTCCTGTGCACGTTTATGTATACATAATGGTTGTGTTCCATCAAACCACAAAGAGCAGTTAATAATCCAACTTTTACGACATCCTGTCATTTTGAAAGTGAACCAGTTATAACACTCTTAGTGATGAGAGAAAGTTACAAGCGGTTTCCTTTCTGAATAATAACAAAAGATGAACTTTCGAAAGATGATTTCTACTGAGCTTTTAACCGATGGAATCTTTTTATACGTAACAAAAATATATCTTGTAATTTAACTATCGTCAAAAAAATATATGATGGAAATATCTTTATTAATCCAGACAGGAGCAAGGAGGAAAGGGATATATTCAACAAACTTCGAGTTGAAGCTAAACAGAGGGAGGCTGGTGATAGTTCGGGGGAATGGGTCTACCGAGTAAGAGGTCCTCCGTGGAATTTGTTTGTAAAACAAATAAAAAAAAACCCCTCCTTAAATCAAAACGCAACAACAAAGCCAAAATAAAGTTGAATACTCATCCTCCATTCTCCTTAGCTTTTAGCAACATTCGTGGTTTTCGTACCAATTATTCGGATGTGGAGGCTTTTTTGATAAAAAATAATCCGGATTTATTAGCACTTTGCGAATCTAACCTAAATGCTGGTATATCTTCTAATGATTTCCTTGTTCCTAGATACCTACCTTTGTTTAGATTGGACTCCTCTATTCATATGCATGGTCTAGCAGTTTATGTCAAGGAAACTTTACCAATATTTCGTGAAATTGACCTGGAAGACCCCAATCATCTTTTCATGTGTTTTCGTTTGTCTCTTCTACATTCAACTAGTTTTTTGTTCTTTCTCTATCGCTCTCCATCTTCTCAAGACTGTTCTGTTATCAAATCAGTTTCAAAGTCTGCTGACTTAGCTCTTCTTAATCATCGCTCAACCAACATCTTTGTATTTGGTGACTTTAACATTCACCATTAACAATGGTTAAGATTCTTGAATGGAACAAGTAGCTCTGGTGTCGAAACCTATAACTTTGCAGTATCTCAGTCTCTCTCGCAATTGGTTGATTTTCCAACCCGCATTCCTGATCACTCAAGTCAATCGCCCTCCTTGTTGGATTTATTTTTGACCTCTAACCTTGAAATTTGTAAGATATCTCAAAGCGCTCCACTGGGTCGTTCTGACCATGTTGTTTTGGAGGTCAAAATTAATTTCAATAGGCAAGTTTCCCATGAACATCCCATGCATAGATCTTTTTTTAGATATGATCTTGCGGATTGGCTAAAATTTCAAGAACACATTCAGTCTGTCCCTTGGGAAAAAATTCTTTCCAATTCAGTTGATGATTGTGTTAATGTAACTACTTCAATAATATCTGAAGCAATACGATTATTTGTTCCGTCAGGGAAATATCAGTTAAAACCTCATTCTTCGTCATGGTTTTCTCCAGCTTGTGCTGCAGCCATAGCTCATCGCAATCATTTCTTTCATCGCTACCGTCGTGATGCGACTGATCATAACAGACAACTGTTTATTGCCTCGCGCAATAATTGTAAATATGTTGTTCGTAAAGCTAAAACTGTTTTTGCTGAAAGGACTAAAGATCTTATCAAATCCAAAGAAATAAGTTCTTGCAAATTTTGGCGTATTATCAAAAACGTCCGGGGTAGTTCTAAAACATCTGTACCTCCACTTTTCAATGGTCCTGAAATCATTAGTCTATCTAAGGATAAAGCTGAACTATTCGCTAAACTCTTCAGTTCTCATTCCACCCTCGATGATTCTGGTCATGATCTCTCTTATTTCTCCTCCAAAACTGTCCAGACTTTACATTTGCTTTATATCTCCTGATAAGGTTTCTACGATTATTAACAAAATGGATTCTAATAAGGCTATTGGACCGGATGGCATTCCTGTAATTGTACTTCAAAGATGTTCTACTGAGTTATCTCCCGTTTTGTGTGCTCTTTTCAAAAAGTGTTTGGATGAATCCTGTTTCCCTTCATCTTGGAAGTTTGCCTCTGTTATTCCAATTTTTAAAAATTGTGGTGAGCGATCTCATCCTTCTAATTATAGACCAATCAGCCTCATTTCCATCTTAAGCAAAGTTTTCGAGACTTTAATTAACCTGAACTTAGTTGAATTTATTGAAAAAAATAATTTGTTTTACGACTCCCAGTATGGGTTTCGTTCTGGGCGTTCCACTGCTGACGTTTTGACAGTTATAAGTGAACGTTTTTATCGTGCCCTTGATGTCTCTGGTGAAGCGCGAGCAGTTGCCCTTGACATCTCCAAGGCATTTGATAAAGTCTGGCATCGGGGGCTACTGCACAAACTTAAGGCATATGGTTTAAAAGATCCATTTTTAAATATTATCTCCTCCTTCCTTTCCAATCGTAAACTCAAGGTGGTTCTTAACGGTCATTCTTCTTCCATTTTTTTTATTAATGCTGGTGTTCTTCAAGGTTCAGTTCTCGGTCCGACTCTGTTCCTACTGTACATTAACGATCTCCCAGACAATTTATCATCCAAAACCATTATTTATGCTGATGATTTAACATTGTATTCCTGCCTTAATAAATCAGATGATTGTGATAAAGTTAGAATGGCCTCTGATCTGGAAAAAGATCTCAATACAGTAGTTGAATGGGATAAGAATTGGCTTGTTAATTTTAATCCATCTAAAACTAATCTTCTTTCCATTAATCATCTCAATCATGCTTACTTACCTCGAATTTTGATGAATGGTTCTCATTTGCCTGAAAGCAATTCATTTCGTCTTCTTGGTCTTATATTTACCAGCGACCTCTCATGGCGATCTTATATTGAAAATATAGCTAAATCAACTGCCATGAAGGTTGGTTCTTTTTTACGAGAAATGAATTACCTCACTCCTGAATGCGTCCTTTACTTATACAAATCATCAATTCGTCCATGTATGGAATACAGCTGCCACATTTGGGCAGGTGCACCAAAAAATTGCCTGAATTTGTTAGACCGTGTTCAACGGCGTGTTTGCAACGCAATTGGCGAAAACCTTTCTTTGAAATTGGACTCCTTTTCACACCGGCGGAACGTAGCGTCTCTTTGTCTTTTCTACAAGTTTTTTTATGGTCGTTGTTCAAGCGAACTATCATCTCTTACACCTTCTCTCAAAATTTTTCTCCGTTCTACTAGGTTGTCTTCTTCGTCTCACCAATGGACTGTTTGTGTTCCAAATTGTCGTAGGGATTTTTATAAAAACAGTTTTTTTCCGCGTACGTCCAGACTTTGGAACTCACTTCCATCTACATGCTTTCCTTCTGAATTTAACCTTCAACTGTTCAAATCTAATGTTCATCGCTACCTTAAATCTGCTTAACTTCTCCTGTAGCTCTTTACTCGCAAGTGGCCTTTTAGGCCTTGTTTTGAGCAATCTCCAAAAAAAAATAAAAAAAATACGGTAGTTCACTCATTTGAACGCAGGTTCATTTTGTATGGAAATACATGTTTCCTTCCGGTCCGACTGTTCTCTGACCAGTCGCACCAGAACAAATTGTTCTACTTCAGGATTTCAGGTCGCCGCCTTAGTTTTGAAAAACCTTAAGTCCAACTTTATAGTTTTGAGATAATTAGATACTGCGTTAGTTTTACTTAAGGTCATTCAAAATTAAGGCAACGAGGTGTAATAAATGATTATGCATTTCTGGTGCTTGGTGCAATCGTGTGCTAGATTGAAACGACGCTGGTATTGTCGGTTTAATGCAAAATTAGGTTGGTTAGGTGTAATAACGTTTAAAGTAGGGTGTAGCTTGTTTGATACAGAAACTGCGTGGTTAATTACGGGAACATTGTGAGCTTGCGGTAAAGATAATGCGTGCTATATCAGATTGGTTTTGCTTACTTCTAATTAAATAATTAAAATGTGCTTCAATATAATGTTTAATTGTTGTTTTGTTGCATAGTTTCTTTGCTGGTCCGACGTTGATTACTTGTTGATTTGGTCAGGTTTTTTCCTCTGCTTGTAGGCATGTCGTAGGTTTGGATTCCGCTGTGAAGAAGTATTAAAAGAAATAATATATTCTATAAGATCACCCGCGTTAAGCTTTTCCTCGTTATTTTGAACTTGTACAAAATGCGGTTTACGATCAGAATCACTTCGTACCATATATGCGATAGATGAAGACCGAGCTTTTATAATGCTGCTGTAATGGATCAATTGGGAAGCTTTCGCAACCATTGCGGATAACGATGGTACAGTTGTATTACTTTCTGTATGCGATGTAGATAATACTGAGTTAGTCTGATTTCATTGTTGATGTATTTACATGAGTGCTACTCGTTGCCTGGTTACTATCCGCGGTCTTGGTAGTATTACTTCTATTAATAATTGTGTTGTCATTGCATTGCTTTTGTAGAGATCTCGGTTGTAATTGTGTCTGGTTAAATCTATCTAGTGCTCTTTATTCTTTGGGATTCAATTTTTTGTAAAAAATAACGACTTGAACAAAATCGGCTTTATATTCTTTGCGTATAGAATATTCCCTTTTGCCAATGACTGCAAAATCAATTTCTCTTTGGCTGCTGGCCATGATTCTCAACATGTTTCTTCAGGATTGCGTCATTGTCATTGATCTTTCTACGTGTTTCTTCAGGATTACGTCATTGTCATTGATCTTTCTACGTGTTTCTTCAGGATTGCGTCATTGTCATTGATCTTTCTACGTGTTTCTTCAGGATTGCGTCATTGTCATTGATCTTTCTACGTGTTTCTTCAGGATTGCGTCATTGTCATTGATCTTTCTACGTGTTTCTTCAGGATTGCGTGATTGTCATTGAGTCCGAGCAAACGACAAAAATGGGACGCGAAGCTTTCTCGTGGTAAATACGTCTTTTCACTTCAAAGGTCGTAAGCTAACTGACCACACACGTGGTCACAAAAATACAATACAGTAAAAGATCTAGTAACGAGTGCGCCTATACGAGGCGCCTATTACAACAAAACAATAAAAAATGACGTAATCTTTTACACTCCCCCCCGTTGACTAATCAACATATTTCTCCTTTAATCTTCTTATTAATTGTCCCTCGCGTGCCGCGTGCCGTTTTGGTCTACCATTACTTATACAAGTGTCCTCGGTATTTGTGTTGGAATTGACGTCATCGGAGATGTTTTCTTGTTCGGAGACTTCTAAGGGAATGATCTTTTGAAGCGGACGGCAGCACGATTGATTTCCTTGACTTTCTGAAGCGACGATTAATTTGACACCTCTGACATTTCCATCGCTGCCGGTGACCAGTTGTGTGATTTTACCTAAGCGCCAACGTTGACGAGGTAACGGAACATCATCTCGAATTAAAACTACGTCACCAATTACGGGCGGTGGTGATGATCTCTTGGCTGATTTGCGGTTTAGGTGCTGTTCACGAAGTTCATTCAAGTATAACGAGTTGAACGATTCCCAGTATTTACGAATGAGCAGTCGCATGTATTTCGCTCTTTTGATGACGTCATTCTTCGAAAAATTCACAATGTCATTAATGTTTACGGAACCAGAGGTGTAGGAAACATTTCTGCCGAAAAGTAAATGAAATGGTGTCAACGCTTCTTCCAGATCGTCGGACGAGACGTACGTTAAAGGTCGGCCATTGATGACGAATTCACTTTTGCATAAAACAGTTTCTAATTGTTCATAGGTTAAAAGTGATCTCCCGAGAGATTTCTTCAACGATAACTTGACGGAACGAACAAGACGTTCATAAAATCCGCCCCACCAAGGTGAAGCGGGTAGAATAAAACTCTGCTGAATGCCGTGTTGAGAAAGAAAACGTTTCACTTGACTTGATTTGAATGTTTTAAAATTATCACTGATAACAAACCTTGGTATTCCCTTTCTTGACATCAGCCTTTCGAATGCGCGTATACGTGCGGGGGATTTCATATCCGGAACTAATTCTAAGTGTACGGCTCTACTAGAGGCACAGGTAAAAAGCAAAATGTAAACCTTTTTGGCATTGGCTCTAGCGGTTTCACGGACAAATAACGGTCCAGCATAATCTATTCCTATGTTACAAAAACTAAAACAATCATAAAAACGAAAATTAGGAAGATCAGGAGAATCTGGGGAGTTCATAGTACGTCCTTGAAATTTCTTGCAAATTACGCATTTTCTAAGAATTGTCTTTACGTATTGACGTCCTTTCACAATCCAGAATCTTCTTCGCAATTGGTTCAACGTCGCCTCCACTCCAGTGTGCATCACTCGAAGATGACAGTCGCGTACGAGCAGTTCAGCAAAATATCGTCCATTTCCAGCAAGCAAGATCGGATGCCTCACGTCGTAGTTGAAACTTGAGCTACCGAAACGTCCCTTCAGTCGAGCAATGCCATTTACGTCGTCGAATATTTTTAGGGAATTGCAAAGTTTTTGGTAGCTAGACTCACGTTGGGTACGGATATTCTTCTGTTCAGCCCTGATCCATAACATCACAGCGTTCTCTCTTTCATCGGCCGTGACACATTCGTCGCTATTTTCTTTTTTTGACGATATCCTTGCTTTCAAATTGTCGATGAAACGAATAACGTAGGCAGTCGTGTTGAGCAGTTTATCAAAGTTTCCAAATCGAGTACAGTTCATCTCCGTCTGTGTTGTTACAGCGCAAGCCATTGTTTGTTTCTGCCGCGACTCGACAAGAACATCTGCCTCATTCAACCTGGCATCTACATCAAAGTTTTCTCCTTCAAAATCTTTGTCCAACAAAAAATTAGGTCCTCGAAACCACCTGTCAAAGTCAGCCAACTCGCACACTCGCGTAGGAATATCAGCTGGGTTCTCTTCTCCAGCAATAAACGACCAATTCTCCGAATCAACTACCTTACGTATTTTAACTACACGATTCTCAACCCAAGGTCTCCACGCCTTTGTTTTTCCTCTAAGCCAACAAAGAGCCACCTGCGAATCAGACCAGCATTTCACATTTTTCAAAATAATTCGATTATTTAAGGCATTTAAAACCTGTTCAACCAGCTTGCCTAAAAGAACACAACCTAAAAGCTCTAAACGCGCAATACTTATTTGTTTTAACGGAGCAACTTTAGTTTTAGCTGTTAGAAATCGCACTCGCATACCAAGGGAAGTTTTTATTTGCAAATACAAAACCGCTGCATAACAAGACAGCGAACTGTCACAGAACCCATGTATTGTGGCAGATTCAAAATTTTCATTCATCTCAATAAATGCGAAACGTTCAACACGCAAAACTCCAAAACGTTCTATGTCCTCTAAAAACTTATTCCAAACATTTAAAATCTCAGTATTCGCTTCTGAATCCCAGTCGTTCTTGTCCTTGCATAAAAGTTGGAAAATAGACTTTACGCGCGCAGTAATAGATGAAATAAATCCCAACGGGTCGAAAAAGGTAGCCGCAATCTTTAAAACATTACGCTTTGTGGCGTGCAGAGTTCTAGCTAACTGAATAATTTTATCAAAACAGAATACGAATTTGTCTGATTCTAGATCCCATTCTACCCCCAAGACTTTCTTAGAACAAACATCACTCTCATTTCCCTCTCTTTCATTAAAAAACTTCTGTAACTCCTTACAATTAGTTACCCACTTTCGCAATACAAAACCACCAGCAGACAATATCGACATACTCTTCTCGTAAAACATTTTCGCTTCTTCTACAGTCGAGCAGCCAGAAATAAAATCATCAACATATAAATCATCGAGAAATCCTTCAACAAATAACAAATTATCAGATCTAAACTTTTCCAAGTGATGTCGAATAGTTGCATTTAAAATGAATGGGGAACTAGTAAGACCAAAAACTAGACGCACAAAACGATAAGCCACAACCTCCGAACAGTTGTCAAGTTCCCGATACCAAAGAAAACGTAGAAAGTCCTGATGTTCCCGATCAATCTCGATGTTTAAAAAGGCTTGCTTTATATCCGAAAGCGTTGCAATAGGGTTGATGCGAAATCTCAAAAGAATATCAAATATCTTAGAAATAAGATTAGGACCTGAGTAGAGACAATTGTTTAATGACGGGCCATTACTTGAACACGATGCATCGAACACAACTCTCAACTTAGTTGTTTCTTTGTCTTCTCTACGAACACCACGATGAGGCAGATAATGAACACTCTCACAACATAATTCATTTTCAGGTACCTTTTCAATAATTCCATCTTTCTCATAGGTTTTAAGTACATCATTATACTCCGACATTAAAGAATCCTTTTCTAACCGCCGTCTCAAACTACTCAATCTCGCCTTAGATATCTCAAGGTTACTAGGTAAAGTCAAATGGTCAGGTCTAAACGGAAGTTTTGTTACATATCGCTCGCCATTAAATCTTATGTCTTTCTCAAATTGATGTATTACGCAATCTTGCTCACTATTCAGATTTTCTACTTCCCAAAATCTATTTAAATCATTTCTCAAAGGATCACCAATAGAGGAATCAGCTGGCTCAAAAGCGCACCTCATCACATGAGAGGTAGTACAAAGATTAGAAAATAACGTGTTAGTTTTATTCGAAGAGATGGGACCACTCAACACCCAGCCGAGAATAGTTTCGCTCGCAGTTGGCCCACCGACTGTCTTTAAGATTTTTCCGGAAAAGAATGCATGATAAAAATCAAGACCTATAAGAATGTCAACATCAACGTCAGAGCGAGAATCAAAATCAGCGAGCTTCAAAGAGTTTAACACAGGATATTTATTTGCTGCCGTAGAAATATTTTGAGAGGTTAAAGGATCACAAATGAAGGGAACACAAAGAACTTCAACACACAACTTCTTATTGTTTCCGTATTTGATAAACAAACGAACGACATCTAGTTTCTTAGTGCCATTTTCAGACTTACCAAACGTTTTCAACAGCAAATTCTCAGTACGAATAGTTTTAAGAGAGAGCCTTTTTCTAAGATTGTCAGAAATATAAGATCTTTGAGATCCATTATCGAAAAGAATTCTTGCAAATTGGGAAGCACCAGAGAAGGAATTAGACACTTCAGAAAAAGCAGTTTGTAAAAGAATTCCATTAGCAACGCCTACATGATTCGAACACGTGATACCTGAAGCCGACTCAGAAGATTTCACATGGTTGCCTGATGTTTCTTTAAAACAAAGAGATATGTGATGTTTTGCGCCACACTTTCGGCAAACATAAGACGATCTACAATTTCTTACACAATGACCTCCTTTCAGGCACAGAAAACATTTTCGGGATCTCTTGACAATATCTTTTCGAGCATTGACGTCAATAACTTTATCACACCTCGACGACGCGTGTTTTCCAGAACAAAAGACACAATTAGAAGCCTCACTTTGCACATGCAAATTACCAGCTGACGTAAAACTATCACGCGTGTTCAACAAACCATCGCCCCTGTTATCTCTTGTCTT
The DNA here is from genome assembly GCA_963930725.1 of Candelabrum cocksii. NCBI lineage: Eukaryota > Metazoa > Cnidaria > Hydrozoa > Anthoathecata > Candelabridae > Candelabrum > Candelabrum cocksii. Next base: position 5,345,589 of record OZ005670.1, on the reverse strand, counting down.
AAAAGACAAACAACTTTCCTTTGCTTCAAGCTCCTTATTAAAATGTGCCATGAATTCGTCAAGTATCCAAACATTACTTCCAAAACCTCTCGAATTCACCATTAGCATGTCTTCAGGTATTTTTTCCTTCAAGATAGGAATTAATAGACAACCATAAGTACTTGTCTCAACTTTCAAACTTCTTAAATTTCTCACACACGTTTCAACCTCGTTAAATAAATTTCTTAGCCCCTCGATGTTTTCAATACTTTTAACCCTTTTAACCTTAATTAATTTGTCTAAATGCGCTGAAATTAAGACTTGAGGATTACCAAATCTTTTTTCCAAAATATTTACCGCCTGTTTGTAATTATCTGCTGAGAGAACCATTCCTTTCACGGATTCTAACGCTTTACCCGACAAAAACCTCAGTAAATAGTTAAACTTATCTATCTCACTTAATCCGTCATTTGCGTTTATTGAAACTTCAAATCTATTCCAAAAACCTTGCCACTCAAGAGGATCTCCTGAAAACACAGACAATTCTAGCTTAGGTAATTTACAGTTTAACTTCGCGCTTGTTGAAGTCGCACTTTCACTCGGCGTAATTGAAGCAGTCTCTTGCGCAGCGCTAATCTTAACTTCAGCCAACCTAACAGCAATCTCAGCAAACACGTCATGAGAACTCTCAAAAAACGATAAACAATCTTCTACTTCTCTTTCAACCTTATCTACTTCTATCAATTCTTGTATTTCTTCGTCAAGACGTCTCAAATTATCTCTCTTCTCTCTCAAGCTTGTGTCTAATCCTGCTAGACGTGCTTCCAAAACATTTTCTTCTTTTAAATAGCGTTTAGCCTGATCTAAAACCTTACCAAATTGTGTTCGAAATCCTTTCCGTTTATTTATTTTCCGAGTCAAACTTTCATTAGTGGTAGCCATCTTCTCAAAACCAATCCAATTCCAAACAAATTTTCAACAATCACTATCCACAATATCTCACAAACCAACAACTTTTTCAACAACCAAATGTAGTATTCTCTCAGCAACTAATTAATTGTAATTTTTCACGTCCCTCATCGGGCGCCATGTAAAAATTTAGAATAAATTGAGTCCGAGCAAACGACAAAAATGGGACGCGAAGCTTTCTCGTGGTAAATACGTCTTTTCACTTCAAAGGTCGTAAGCTAACTGACCACACACGTGGTCACAAAAATACAATACAATAAAAGATCTAGTAACGAGTGCGCCTATACGAGGCGCCTATTACAACAAAACAATAAAAAATGACGTAATCTTTTACAGTCATTGATCTTTCTACGTGTTTCTTCAGGATTACGTCATTGTCATTGATCTTTCTGCGTGTTTCTTCAGGATTGCGTCATTGTCATTGATCTTTCTACGTGTTTCTTCAGGATTGCGTCATTGTCATTGATCTTTCTGCGTGTTTCTTCAGGATTGCGTCATTGTCATTGATCTTTCTACGTGTTTCTTCAGGATTGCGTGATTGTCATTGATCTTTCTACGTGTTTCTTCAGGATTGCGTCATTGTCATTGATCTTTCTACGTGTTTCTTCAGGATTGCGTCATTCTCATTGATCTTTCTACGTGTTTCTTCAGGATTACGTCATTGTCATTGATCTTTCTACGTGTTTCTTCAGGATTGCGTCATTGTCATTGATCTTTCTACGTGTTTCTATTATTAATTTTTTTCTCCAAAGATGTCATCCATAATTCTAGATCTATGGTTTAGTTTTAATTTGATGTTGTCTCTCATATGAAAATCACACGTAAGGTGTACAGGTTTATGGAAACCGTTTATAGTGCCGAACTAAGTGTAACCTCACCGTCTGTACCAAAAGCTTACAGGTTAGTTAATTCTGAGCATAACTTTACCATACCGGCGCTCAGAAGATAATAGGATTCAAAGGCCTTGCGCTGGTGAATGTAGGCAGGTCCAATAAGTGGGTTTACGGATGTATACATATGAAACATCTGAAACGTTTTCCTACATTTGTGAAAGAATTGGGGGAGAACGAGGTAGTACAATGCCAGCGATGGAAGCATAGCCGTACGGGATGACTACTATTTGGGGGTGCGAAGGATTTTTTGTCTGAATTTTAGTAACTTTGCCCGAATTTAGGTAATTTTGCCCAAATCTAGCATGCAATGTTAAATTTTTCAATTTATTGTATATAATTGCTAGTTTTGTGCATATTTCAATTACATGATGTGGTGTAATGGTCATTTGCTAGACTCCGAAGATATAAATCATGACATATAAATTGTACAACATCACCTTCAAATAGTAAGCAGTATTGATGAAGTACCAGTACTGTATTCAAATTTAAGACACTAGCCAATTAGTTTACAATTATCAATTATATACTGAAATTAATGGGGCGTTCAACTGACAAAAAGTAATTTGAGAATTTGCTTCCCCTGTAATCACTTGGCAATGTGAAGGTTATAAAAAGTACTTATTACGCCCACGCCGTTGTCCGAAAATGTCAATAACTTTTTACACATCAAGTTTATTGGCAGCATCCTTCTCTAGGTGTATAATTGCTAAATTTGAAAGCCTTGATTGTCCCATTGTTGACCTTAGGTATGTCTTTAATCTACGTAAACACGAAAATGATCTTTCAGCTGTACACGATGTTGCTGGTATAGTAGCCAGAATTTTTGCAACTTTTGAGAAATGAGGCAGTTTTGTACCAAGAGAGTTTAAATTAATAAATTTGACTGTTTCAGCAGGACTTCTGCTTTCGCTGTTGGATACGAGAGTGTAATAAATATCTGCTTCTGCTCTAAGCACGTCCTCATCAATACTGTAAAAATTTGCAACAGTGCTAATGCATTCCATCGAGTCTGTGTTCTTCGTTACTACATTTGCTAGAGCGACAAGCATTGCCGGGCTCTTACTTGCAAATCCGTCTTCTCATTTCAAAAATTACCCTATCCATGGTATCATAAAATATTTGCACTAGTGCTCTCGCTTTATCACTCGGTTCAGAATTGGTTTCTTCATTAACATCTTCACCAACCAGAGCTTGCAACCTTTTGGATGGCTGTCGTTTTCGATGCAAAACTGTGGTGATGTCGTGCAGCTTTGAATTGAAAGATTGCAGCTTTTGAACAATGTTGCTAGCCTTTTCCCAAATGAGTCCAAAATGTTCTTCATTTCTGCAGTTGCTCAGTGTTTCAATTGTTGACTTTCCCGTTTTTTTTGCCGTAATCACATCCACTTTTTTCTTGCAGATATGTGGCCAAAGCATTTGTGTTTGAAAATATTACTTTTAGTACAGTTGACTCTCTCTAATTCGAATCCCAAGGGGAAAAAATTTTGTTCGAATTATAGAGAGATTCGAATAGTAGAATGTCTCTCTTATTCGAATTTTCAGGTTTAAAGGGTGAAAATTCAAATTAAAGAGAGAAATCGGAATTTTTGATTTTTGAAAGGTAAAAAATAAAAAAGAATGATCGAGTTTTCTTTGATTCTTTTTTTTCTTTTCCTAAGTTTCATGATCATACATGCACAAAGTGACACTAATTGCTGAAAAAGTGTTTAATTTTTTATTGTTTTGTGTTAGATAGATTGTCTAAGTCAAACACATGACTCGCGTCGCTGAGGCAAATTTCGTAAATCTGACGCAGTTCATCAAACCATAGTCACAAGAAAATATGATTAAACTTCATACAAAATTTTTTTACAAAAAATCAAAACATTCGAACAGAAATTCGAATTTTGAAAAAAAACATTTGAAAACATTTGAAACGGTTAGTTTACACTCAAAAAATTCGAATTACAGAGAGGATTTTGCCGAGGGGACCAGAAAATTTGCTCGAAATATGGAGGTTTTCGAATTACAGAGATTTGAATAATAGAAAGTAAATTATAAGAGTTTCTTAAGGAAAATTGACGGTGACTTAGAATTTGTTCGAATTATAAAAAGTTTGAATAATAGAGATTCGAATTAGAGAGAGTCGACTGTATTTCCAATCCAAGAATAAACTGAAAATCACATACGGCTATTAGCAATCCCTTTGCATCAACAGATGTTTTTGCATCCTTTTCTTTGCTGCACTGTTTCAAAGCCATTGTAACTCTTAAAATTTGTTGGTGCACTGCTTTCACTGCTTCCCATCGGCAAGCCCAACGAGTTGCATTTAGTGATTTCAATTTGATGTACTTTTCATATTCCTCACCATCAAAACTTTTTAAAACACCCTCTCGTTTAGGCGTATTAAAAAAATTATGTAATGACTGCACCACACCAAGTGCATTTCTCATAACTGGATTAGACTCTAGAGTGTCCTGCAGCGCCAAATTAAGTACGTGTGCATAACAGTGAACATAAATTGCCTGTGGCACAACTTCTTAAATTCTTGCAGCAACCTCTTTCTTAACACCACTCATATTGGCTGCTCCTTCAAAACATTGACTTACAATACTCATCATGCTTAAGCCAACTTCTTTAAGAGCATATTCAATGAGTTTAAATAAAGCTTCCCCTTCAGTACTTTTTGCATTGTACAAGGCAATAAACCTTTCCATGATCTCACCCTTTGTGATATACCGTAAGCATATTGCAACTTGTTCAAGGTTACTGATGTCGGTACTTTCATCCACAATTAAACTGTAGTACTTTTCTTTCTGTATATCCTCAATTATTACTTTCTTGATTAGCTCAGCGGCGATATTTAAAAGTTCATTTTGGATAGCAGGAGCAGTCCACTGAGCATGGCAATCAAGTTGATGCTTTATTTTGAAAGCAAGCCAGGGTATATCCTTGCAACGCAGATTTAAAAGTTCCAAAAAGTTTCCTCGATTTGCCTCACATTGAGTGCCAATACTACTGCGGTCTTCATGTACACCTCGTAGTGCAATATTTTGCTGTGCAGTAAACATAAGTGTCTCAATAATTACTCGCAGGTACTCTCTGTTCTTTTTGTCTCTTGATGAGAATTTTCGATTTGATTCAAAATAAAATTTTTTGTTGCTTTGTTTATTTGAAAATTTATCCATTTTGTCATTGCCAATTGATGCCGATTACTTTTGGCATGTTTTTGAAGTTTCAGTGGCTCCTCCAGTTTGAAAAGAGAAATAAGTTTTCCACACCACAGAACTTTTGGCGAGGGAAGCATTCTATACCTTTTGTTACTGAGTTAAAGCTTGTCCACGGGTGGGTCTCAAATAATTTGGGGTTAAAATCTCTTGGGCTGTTTTCATCGGAATATTGTTTTGGAGAATAAATATCAAGTAACGGCTGATTGGGCCCATCCTCAGTTCCTTCATTTTCATTGACTTTTTTACTACCAGATTCTTCATGACTGCTGTCATCTTTTGATTTTTTTATTATTTTAGGTCAACAGGCAAGACCAACCAACCAATTTTATGATTTAAGGAACTATTTAAGAAACTTTTGATACTTAACTTCCCCCAAAATTAAGAAACTGCAACTACTACGGCCTTTGCTTAGTTTCTTATAAAAAAAAATACGTGTATACAATCTGTAAAATTAGTTCTGTTGTATTGGACTAATCTGGAAACAATATGCCAGCAAGATAAAGTCAAATGAACAGCCAGAACTCCAGAAGTTTTGTTTCAAACTTTTCATTTTATTCGTTTCTAATAAACGTTTTGTAAATATACGCTAATGCGAAAGATTTATTAAAATATTTTTATACATTTGTTCAAATTTCAAGAAATTTATCGTTATAGGTATCATTTTGCAATATTATTTTAAAATATAGAAATTTTTAATTAAGTATGCGTAAAAATATCGTGAAATTTGGGCGAGAATTACGTGCAACACTTGAAGTTTACGTAGCAACTTTTTGTATTTTTTGCAACTTTTTACTTTTCGCATTTTACACAGTAAGTAACTTTTCGCATTTTACGCAGCAACTTTTCAAAAATTTACGAGTACAATCGGTCAATGCCCAATGAAGAAGTGCATAAATAATCGATATCTCATAAAGGGGAGGGGAAGTGTTACTTTTGAGTTTAAGTCCACGGTTGTTGATTACGCAAAAAGTAAAACTAATCGTGATTCAGCAAGAAAAGATGGCGGTAAGAAAGTGAGAGAATGGAAAGCGGAAGAATGAAATTAGAAGGAGGAGACTGTAAAAGAAGTTCTAGTCCAATTCCAAGATACATGGAAGATATTGTTGCAAAGAATAGCTTTTTAAATTTTTTAATAGAGCATCGTTTTTAATATAAAATTATAATTTTATCAAAACCACTATTTATCTAACATTGGAATAGAGGTTAAGCATTCTGAAGAGATAGATATATCAGTAAGTTAGGTGGGAAAGTTTCGAAAAATTACGGCAGAAAATGGTAATAACTACTCTAATAAATACTAAGGAAAAAATCCACGTGGCTCCATCGCTTGAATTGTTTAAAATATCATACTAAACAATACCCAACTCTCAAAAGTTAGACAAAAAACGGTTACAGGCTACACGTAAATTACTCTTCTGGGAAATATTTTTCCTTGCTTTGGTTGATCATTTCAACATTGATCAACACTACGCTGATGATATTAACAAAATCTCCACATTTTACAGCCACATACAACAGCTAAAAGATGAGCTTCCAAACCAACTGAATAAACGTGATCTCAAAATAAATGATAGCAAAACTGAGGAATATAAAATATCCAGAAAGAACTGTGACGACAAATGGAAGCGCTGCAAACTATTAGGAAGCATTCTAGAAACCGAATACGATATCAATAGGCGGAAATCACTAGCAATAAATGCTGCCCTTGAATACGTCTTCAAAAAAAGAACCTCATCATCAACCTAAAAACAAAATTAATTAAAACTTATATACAGACAATCTTTCTATACAACTCAGAGCTTATGCCAAAAAAGCTTGGCAGTGACAAAAACAAAACGGAATGAATAGATGGACTCATTAGAACTTCTTTTTAAACGTGAAGTTGCGGAATGTAGTAACAAATGACGATCTGTAAGATGACAAACACTACACCATGGTCACATGAATTAAAACTCAGACGAGTAAAATGGTTTGACCGTTTATGTCCCGACCAGAAACGACACCGGCCCGGCATGCTGTAAAATATTATTTAATGTCATATGATAGACAATAAGGTAGACCAACCACCACATGGCTACAAGTGATGAGAAACAGTTAGCAGAAGATTTTGATATGAACTGGAATAAAGCATTCGAATTTGCGAAAGACGAAAAAAAATTGAAGAAATTTAATTAAAAAAATATATAATCAACGATGATATGCAATATACGGACTTGCCGTTGATAAATATTTGGTTGAGGATCTTTACCAATCACTGCGAGGTGATTTTCACTTTTATTGCGTAACTGTTTCCAAGCAGGAAGTTTTAAAAGGATAAAATTCGTGCGCTCTCGACTCACTTGCTATTTATGATAACCTACCATTTTCGGCAGAGATCGTGATAATACTTACAGTATAATGAACAAGTACGATGACACGAGAACATTAGTTAGTAATGCTATATTTATTTCAGTAAAATGAAGTAAAGTAAAAAGTAATATATATATATAATACTATTATTATTATTATTATAAATAAATATTTTTACAGGATGAAAAACTTCAGTTTTAATGTACATATATACAATTAAAAAACTGCTATCAGTGTCTGTCCTGTGCAAAATTGAAAAAAGTTAATAATTTATTGTTAGGGTAAATAAAACAAAAGGTTAAAATATATTTATAGATAAAAAAGAGAAATCAATACTGCAGGCATGCGTCACATAATATCTGATCATGTAAGGTATGCCCTCAGCATTGTTTTAAATTTTCTAAAATCCTTAATTTTTCTAATCTCAATCGGTAATTATTATATAATTGCCCTCCTGCAAAGAAAAATCCTTTTTTAACAATTTCCAGTTTAACTGTTGGTAATTTGATATTAAGTTCATTGTTCCGGGTCCTAATTTTATGTTCGAGTACTGTGAAGTAATTGATTGAAATTTTCTTTGCTCTTGCATCGAGTGAATTTAATTTAGCTCTTTGTGTTTCGTTATATGGCTTGAGTGTACAACTGAGGGTAATTATCGGGACTATCATTGTCAAGAAGACCAAGTGTGGCTGCTTTCGTCGTTAGGTAACACCGCATTCTTTCCAATAAACGTAATCTGCTACTAGCTTTCTTGTTAGACTTTTCGAAGTTCTCATTCAGATTTAATTGACTGTCCATTATAGTACCAAGGTATTTATAACTTTTTGTAAAGTTTATTTTTTGTTGGTTTTAGAATACCTCGATAATACCTCCAGCAGCTTGTAGGCGTTTTGACGTACCGAAAAGCATCAATTCGGTTTTTCCCTTTCTCATATTTATTATGAGTTCATTTTCCTGAAAGTAGGACAATATGTTTTTCATGTTTTGGTTTAAGCAACGTTTGATTTCTGTTGAGTACTTATTTGAGACGTACAGGACTGTGTCATCGGCATACATAAGAACTGTTGAGTATTCCAAATGTTCAGTTAAATCATTTATGAAAAGTATGAACAGTAACTGTCCCAGAATCGAACCCTGTGGTACACCACAAAAGACAGGCTCTGGATTGGAGTAGGCATTACCATTCTGTACAATATGTTTTCTATTAAATAGGTAACTGTAAAACCATTGTAGCTCACTTCCTTGTATTCCATAGGCAGGTAATTTGTTCAGTAAGGCACTATGACCAATCGTGTCGAAGGCTTTTGACAAGTCAATGTAAATTGCACCAGTTAAGATTCCTTTGTCCATGTTTTTCCTGATCAAATCATTGAATAGAATAGATGCAGTTTTGGTTGAGTGTTTTTTCCGAAAACCGTGTTGACTGCTGCAAAGAAGATTGTTGTTTTCCAGGTATTCTTTCAGTGCTCGGTTGATGCATTTCTCCAGTATTTTCGAACATACAGGGAGAACTGAAATCGGTTGGTAATTTTCAGGAGACGATGGATTGTCTGATTTGAAGATGGGTGTAATCTTGGCGAGTTTCCAGCTAGAAGGCACTGTTGCTGATTTGATGGATAGGTTGATGATGTGGCTGAGCGGTTGCTAAAACCTTGCTAAAAGTTGTTTGTTCGGTTCCAAGCTTGGATTGTGTATTGAAGATGTGGGGAACATATGTTTTGTATAATTTTTATTTCCTAAATTGCACACTCACCACTCATAAATCAATACTTTTGGAATGGACCGCACATTAAAACAGGTCACATAAACATAATAGGTCACATAAACAGGTCTTGATATAGCTATCGTTTGGATAAGGTGGTAGAGTGGAGGTGCACTTGAGGGTAAAGGGATTTATAGAGAAAACCGAGCACAATTCTACGCTGTATCTATGTGTTTAGCTTTGCTTTCTTATATCTAAAGTTGGTGTGCACACTTTTAACTGATAATACAAAATAGTTTTCTAGACAGTGGTGAGACACAAACAGGAAGCCATTGCTGGTCTTGATGACAAGTTTGATGTTTTCCGATAATTGCTTCTCCTTCCCATCCTGTATATAATGGATGTCTACAAAGCAAATATCTTGTATATCATCACGACTAAGCTGATCTAAAGGTGGTCTACCTTATTTTGCAAATAAAACAGAAGTTAGAAGGTGAAATTGATGCTGTTAATACATCATATTTTGCTATATCTCAAACAAAATACATATCTGTCCCTTCAGAATTTCCACCCTGAACTTGCTTGTAGTTTGGCTTTTGTGTATATATGTTTTGGACAAGATCGCGCTGCGCATTCTTACGATCCTATAATTGAGATTGAGCAAGCCAATTAAGGACCAATTAGCGTAAGTGTCAAAACATAAGATTGCGCAAGTTCAATGCTGCGCAATCCGAAGATTGGCTAAACCATGGGAGTACCTCCAATAGACAGACCATGGGATGGGACCGGGATGAGCCTTTATTCTATTTATGATTTGGTTGAGGAAAATTCAAAGTTGTCATTTCAAACTATTTGTTCCCTTTTTTTAGGTGCTAGACATGCTAGAGGAAAGTATTAGAATTTTATAATTTTATAATTTTATAGCTAAAATAAAAGAACTGTTACTAAGTTGATGACCGGATAAGATGTAATGTGGCTTGATTTTAAAACAAATTCATTTATTGCTGACATTGCAATGAAATGGTGATGAAGAAAATCAAGCCGACATAGAAGCGAGTTTGTAAACAACTTAGTGAGAGAAAACGAAAATGAAGTAAGAAGCGGTTTCACGATGTACAGAGGAGGAGGCAAACATAGAAAGAATGAAATTAAGGTAACAAAAGAGAAAGATGATTTGCGTGATGTAATTCGAGGTTGACGATGCAGTAACCATTGACATCCTTAAACTAGATAGATCATGCAGTAACCCAAGACGATTACCAGCAATCATCTACAAAACCATGGGAAATACAGACATACAGTACCACCTAGCAACCAAATAAGGAACACTGAAAAGCACATTCAATAGAGGAGATCTGATGCTGAATAATGGGAAGGATCCTGTACAACTGATGTATTTGGAAAACATTCGAGAAATAATTGACATTGCCTTAAACAAGACTGGCTTTTTGACCGTTTATCACAATTACAGGGTCGTAAGAATACGCAGAGCGATCTTGAAATTGTGCAGATCGGAAAAGTGCGCGGAATATATACATTCTGTCTTTTACATATTGTGGTCTATTTATTTTATAGATTTCATATATAAAAATATTTATATAATTGAATAAAAACATTATGGTTAACAATGGTTTGAAGAAAAAATGAGCAGTTCAAACTCACGTTATCGTTTACGTTCCAATGTCAGTAAACATACCCAACTTATAACGCAGCAGGTAAGTGAAGACTTTTCCGTAAATAATTTGGATTGTTTTTATTGAAATTTGTTTTTTTGAAATGTCGAAAATCTTCAACAATAAATAGAATTGATCAATTTGAGTTTAGATTTTTACACTTTTTGTAGTCAAATCAGTGGTATAACCTAACGGTCGTCCGACGGTACGGGACGACCAAATTTTGTCGCAGACGAGTGAAACTTTTCAATCATTGCCTTCCAACTGTCCGGGACAATTAGTTATTATTCCCAAACAAATTAATTTTTGTTTGAAATATTAAAATTGTTTCTATGAAATCCTCTGTGCCAGGCTTTCTCATAAGAAAAATTTAGATGTGTGGTGCTTTGCACGCCTAACCAAAGTTAAAAACATTTCAGGCGTGCGATATCCACTCGCCTGAATTTGTCTAGACGTGTGATGATGTGCAATAAATTTTTATTACACATTACATATTGTGCTGTGAATATCTATTTTATGATTTACGTACGCGCGATGTTTAACGCAGAACATTTTTATCACTTAATAAAATATTCCTCTTTCCGCGATTATATTGAAAAGTTGTTGTATATTTATGATTTAAATTTAAAAAAGCAACAAAGTGTCCGACATACGGCTACAACTATCTATTTTACTATTGTTTTCCGTATATATTGCTGATGACCTCTAAGTAGAATGAAACGCTTTTAACAAAAATGTTTATCTTTTAAAAGTTGTAAACAAGTGGGGGATGTTCATGCTCGTGAACCCCAAACACGAGGGCTAAGCGTCAAGTACAAGTCTGACTCTCAAAGCCTTAACTTCCTTGTTTACATTGCCTTCTTCTATATTAAAACTTGAGGACGGAAGCGTTAACCTTTTTAGTTCATGTTAGTGAATCATTTTAAGTTAAACTGAAATACAAAAATATCTTCAAAACCTGAAACCTCTTTTAAAAACTTGCAGCTCTGGTATATAAAAAACAAAGCATGGTTTTGTGATTTGAATTCTTCTGAACAATCAATCAGTTACATATGTGTTAAAGCACATACTGTGTTTGTGTTTTTAAAAATCTTTTTCAGCATATTTATCAAAATTTTTTTTAGTTCTTCTAATTATACAATTAGTAACCATAGTAACATACACACTTCTGTCTGTCGTCATCAATGTTTTTAAATCTGTAAACAATTTTTTTTAAAACAAGGCTTTTTGTAAATAAGTTTTACTTATTTAGCTGAATGTATTACAGGTCTTTCAACTCAAAGACAAACTAATGCAGAAGAACTACTCTGTAACAGGATAGAAGTTCAAAAGATAAAACATGTTGACAATAAATCAACAAATGAAACCCTAACATTTTAACATTTTTAACATAACAACTTAGGAATACAGAAGGAGCATAACTAAATGTTGTACAAACTACGTCACTAAACAACAATCATCACGTGTTTTAAGTGGTCATTTTTAAGTGAATGAGAATGTAAATTCCTTTAAGTTTTTGTTTAATTTAATAACTTTTGATATTTTCAGAACGTTTAGTGTTCAGTACGAAATAAGTTGAAAATTAAACAAAACAAACGTGGTATGTTTGAGGCGTGCGAATAGTTGCCTTACGCGAAGAAAATAATTTGAGGACAGCTTTTAAACAGACGCCTCAGGAGATTAAGACGTGTGTGGAGGCAAACATGAAATAGAAGGCCAAAATAAAAATTCAGTCGGACGACCAGAAATTTTTGCGGACAACCAATTTTTTATTAGAAGGCCAGTCGTACGAGTGGCCAAAATGTTAGGTTATACTACTGCAAATGTATGTGTTTTCAAATTGGGAAACTTTGTGTTTTAGAGACGGCTGCGACATTTAACATGTATTGTTGGTCGGAACATAAATCCAAAGTTGGTTCCCAGTACTCGCCTCACCAGCAAGAATTCACTGCTTAGTTTATATTTCACTCTGCATCCTTCTTATAATCACAATATTAGTAAGTCAAAATAAACATGTGGACAGTGGGTCATTCCACATCAGTAACAACTTGATCAATTGGTTGACTCATGGGTTACTTTGACCAATTTACACTTATCCAAACGTATTTTGTGTAGTCTTTCTTTATTTTTTTCAACATCACTAAACATTGACATTCGTTGATACGGAAATCTTTTTTGATGCAACTTTACTAAACTAAACTACATTGTTGCCTATTGATACAGTATATATTTACACCACTGCCTTTTTAAACACCTGATTTCATCTTCCATTTCAGTTGTTTAAAAAGTCAAATTATTGATTACGTGGAATGGCTCACTAGTCCTCTTTTTCAGTATGTATGACTGGAATCAAATCGTTTAAATAAATTCATTTAATGTTTATTCAATACCGCCACCAAATTTTACCATATGAAATAACAGGATTCAGTAGATGCTAGCAAAAATTCTAGAATTCATGTCCTTCTACGTGCATTTCTTGTTTGCTTTCAGTATTGTACAAGAGTGAAACCCTAGATAACACTTTGGTAAGTAATTTCATCATGTGCTTATTAAAATAGTAAGAGTATACTATGATCTTTTGGAGGAGCTGGTTGCTATTGCTTGACTTTGTACTCCTTCTGTGTCTATTAATCAGGGATAGAGATTTGACTAATGACACAGTTTGTCAGTTCCTTGTGATTTCCTTAGATATATGTCTTTTTAATTTTCAAATTTTTGTTGGCTATTTTTGGCGGCAGTTTTCACTGTTTCTGAACAACAGTTGTATTTGGGGTGCCATGTCACACTTGGAAGATGTTTCTGCATGTACTTCTGGTGGGTGAGGCCACAACGTTTCCTTGTCCATGTTCTATAACTTCTCTGTTTAACTAAAATGTTGAGCCACTGCAATGATAGCCGTCCATTGAATCGCACTCCATAAATATATTTTTATAGCCATGGCGTGCAATTTTTAAAAATAAAAATTGGGGGTCATCATTTGCTTTTTAACGTGTTGCAACTAGTTACGAGATTTACATCTCACCAATAGCTTAATCTTTATTTGATAACTTTTTAGAGGTAGAGATTTTGAGGTTCGCTTATCAGAAAACAGATCGAATTTACAGTCTTCTCGTTATTAAAATTGTTCGCAAAAAACAAACTCAAACGAAGTTCATCTAACGCCATCATGTGCGATTTAAAGTTAATTAATTGTCATTTGGCACATTTCTATGTCTCCTTGTAATGTGTTTGTTAATTACTACTAAAGCTGTTGCCAGCTCTCTCTTCACATATGAAATGCAACCAACCGATTTGGCGGTGACCTGAATGTCTCCATGGACCACAGATACCTGAAACCATCTTTACTATTACAGTGGAGAAGGCCAGCACAAAGGCTAAACCAAACCGCTGAAAACATCTATACGGAAATCAATTTATGGCCTGTACGGGCGCGTGGAGAAACTTAAGAATCAGACTGATCGTACTGACAAGTTCACTTATTCTAACACCACTGATATTGCTGGTACCCAGACTTACAATTACTTAGAATGTTTGTGATTGAGCAAGGAAATACACCATACACCATCTTTGGCAAAATAACACAAATTTTATGTTATTTTTGAATGAATTTAACCTGTACGATGGAAAGCAGAACTCCACCAACATATAAAGTACTTGAAATATGTCTACTGAATATTGACAAATATGTCTATGAATATTGACTACTGTTTGCAACAGTTATTTCCACGAAAATCTTGAAAAACGAAATTGAGCATTTATAATAAATTTCTTTTGGGCTTTTTGTAGCCCCTTTTCTTCTGGGGTTTGGTACCTCACTTTGGCTTGGAGGGGCAAAAACACCTTAAAAATATTTTTTTTTACTTCAAATTTAGCACATTTGCACTTTAATTCAAAATGGTGCCTGGTTTGATGACCTTAGCAACTTAAAGGGTAAAAGTAAAATATAAAACAAATATGTATTACATTGAGAGTAAGGTGGACCTGTTTGCTCGCTATTGTTGTCACATTGTGTCTGAGAGACAGAGTTTGTTTGATTGGATCAGAGTTTTCTTCCAACCTTCAATTCTTTTTTAAACTTTTATATAATATTTCATTTCTAGTTTTTCTATAAATGTTCTTATCATTGCAAATATTCTGACGAGCTTTCCTTCTTGATTCCTGATTCCATTCGCTTGGTTTGCTGCAACACTACAACTTTTGACTATTGGCTACATCGGAGATTGTAGTCTCACACTAATTGATAATTCTTTCTTCTTATTGATGACATTTTAAATATATTTTTTACGCTAGAGGTTGTTAGGTATCGTTTTAAAATGATTGAGCTCTGTATCAAATGTTATTCAAAGTTTGTTTCATAACGCTTTCAGAATCCAAACTGGAAGGAGTTTGACACAGAAACGTTTCCTAATGCTTCTTCATTCATAAAAGCATGTATCTTTTCAACGCAAAATACTTTATATTTATTTATGCTTCTTTTCTTTTACAGCTCAACAGTGTTGCTTAGCAACTTTGTTCCTTTCAACCAGGATGTTGTTTAGCAATAACTTTCTATTTATCAGTAAATATTGAATGATAATGTTAAGGAAATACACCATTATTATTGCCTCTTATAACCTTAATTCTGCACTTAGCATCTACGCTTGTATGCATCTGGGCATCTCGTAAAAGTTCAACCTTTTCATTGATCTTGAGCTACGATGTTGATTTCTCAGGGTTGCAGTACAGCAAGGATCAAGTATGGTAGACATTGAATTATTATTATTAGTTAAATATTTAGGAAATAATTAAAACTGCTATCACCGTGCTAACACCCTATGTCTAGGATATAAATAAAAATAATTAAATAAGTTTTATTTACATATTAATATATACAAATTTTAAAAATCAAAATCTAAAATTCAAGTTGTTTTAAAACCTGCTAAGCTCTTGGTTTTATGGACATGAAGGGGAATACTGTTATAGAGCTTAGACCTTGAATAATGAAAGGTTTGTCTTCCTATTTCCAATTTCAATGTTTTATAGCTGCGAGCGCTGGAGCAATGCTACGACAGCAATTGCATCATTTTCCGGCTGTTCGACGGATATTACGCCCTACCCGCCAATAAAGTGAAGCATTTTTTATTTTAACATGTTTGCGTGAACTTTTCATTTTTAGGGTGAAACCTCAAACGAGGAGCAAGTTTTTAGTCAAGTTATAAAAGTACCGAATGAGCAGGTAACCTTGTATGTAATATCTTTCGTTCGTTTGTAATGGATGGGATTTTCCATCAGTTTGCAATAAATATTGTTGAGAATAGATTTATATTGTGAAGATGAGTAGATCAGTTGATGTCATCTTCAAAATATAACTTAGTAGTAATGCACTGGTTTAGAGATATATTTGCTGACTAAGTCAATCATTTTCGCAAGACCGATATTATATTACATTTAAAGGTTGTATATTAATTCTCGTGTTTTTGATTTTAGGTGGCACTTTCCTACAAGAAACCATCTCTGTTGCGGTACATCTGTTGAATAGTTTTGTGCTCTTTACGTGTTGTGTTTGCACAAATACAATATAATAATTATTATTAATATATAAATATATTTGCCAAAATATCCGCCTAAAAAAATGTCTAACTGCAATACATTTCTACATTTTCAATGCGTCTTGCTCATAATGCTGTCAACAATGAATAATTAGTCTTAGGTAAGGTTTTTGCACACTTTTACTTTTTCCTCCAGTGCGCATTTCTCCTTAAAAGCCATTCACCAGACTAAACTTCGAATATTCGAAGTGGAACAGCAAATGGTGCAGTTACTGGCGACATCAAAAGCCAAACGAGAAAAGGTACGCTCCTGTCATAAACATCGTATACCAAGTAGTGATGCTTCCTTTAGAACGCAACAAAGGAAGCCCTAGTGTTCCAGAACAATCTCTTGAATGCGGAACTTCAGTCGTTGCAGGCGAAAGTATTGGCAGGCAAGTATCTGATTCTTCGCAACGGTAAACGGGTTGCCTAGTAACGGTGAGTTCGTTTAGAGAGGACCGGCAACGAAGAGGCTCGTGAAGTTTTGATCAATAGAGGTATGTTGAATGTTGTGCGGTTTCCTATTTCGAGTTTTACAATGCACACAGCGAAACTCATTAGATGTTTGAGGTCCTTTTCATGTTTCGTGACTCGGAAACCAGTCCTAGAGACTCAAATAATAATTTACTGAAAAACATCATGCTTCATTATTCCATTTGTGTTCAGAGAGAGAATTATATCATCGCAAAGACGAACTAGAGAAATACATCAATGCCGCGAAAGTGTGCCACACTCTCCACATCGACAGGAGGTACATTAAAAATTCCAGCATTTGTCTCGCTTACTCAGTACAAATTTCAACCACAGGGAGATCCTTCTCAAGGTCAGCGCGCAGCTAAATTACCGGCGCCAACAGTTAGCAAGCGATCTTATAGATATTTATATGATTCGAGAGGTAAACGGAATTCTGGTCTTCGTCACACGTAACGTCTTCCCCCTGCCTGTGTGTATTTCAGTTGCCGTTGAACGATAGCAACAAAAGAGAGTTGAATATTTGCAACGTGCGTTTGCCAAACTCAGAGGAATTCACCGGTATGTTTACACACTCGTTTATGTTTCCATCCAACGCAATTCTTTTCCAAGGAGAGAACGAAACCATGCTGGCTGTTGCTATTGGTTACGTGGCGCACCTGGTCCAGCTTATGGCCCGCGTAATGGACCTGCCCCTACGTTACCCGATACGTGCGATGGGATCCAGGTCTTCTGTGCAGGATCTTGTCACAGATAAACTCAGCGATAAAGAACGCGAGTGAGTCTCCATGATTGATTTCTGTTATTCTCTTTCCGATATTTGTGATCATTGATCGTTACCAACTGTTGCTTTCAGGTTTCCTCTATTCTCTAAAGGCAAAGACAAATTTCACTTCCGGTACGGTATGTTTCTGCTGAATAAAGACGTTGCCCAGGTAACGAAAACTGTTTTTCGTATTGCGTGCGTAAGATGTTTGTTTTTAGTTGCGTTACCATCACCACCTGGGTACGAGTGACCTACGGAACACGCTTATGAATATCAAAAACCTCTTTGAAACAAAGTATAGCGTGATATTGTAAGTGTCCTCAATGATTGTCCTTGCTATGTCTAACCAGTGCGTGTGTTTCAGTGGAGCGGACATTAAACGTTTGAGCGTCAACAGAGTCATCTCTCCGCCCACGGTCGCCCCCACGCTTTCCGGTCTGCCGAATGTACACGTTAAAGCGCAACAACATCGATTCATTTCTCGGAAAAACAACAAACTTCGCAAATCGAACAGTCTACCTAATGTGACGTCACCGGATCTTATTCAAACGCCTATAGAGGAAATCCTTAAGAACCCACTTGCTCCGCCTCTCTCTGCGATGGACGCTGTCAACGAGGGGAATGGGTTACCGGAAGACTGTCTCATTTCACTACACGAAAGCAACATTTCAAGGCACCTCAGTGACACTCTTATTATACCCGGTCCGTTCGAAGAACGAGCCGATGAAAGTGTGCTCATATAACTGAGTTTTTTCCTCTAGCTTTTTTGCTGCCTCCTGATTTGTAAATTATCATCAATTTTATTGCATTTTTTATTTCAAAATTAAAGTCTTTTGATAATTTGAAGTTCAAATAATGTTATTCACAAGCATTCTGCATTTAACTCACGACTAAGAAGAATACATGCTTGGGGCTAAAAGCAAGAATTTCCTTTCTCCTTCTAAACAGAATGGCTACTAAGAAGTTACAAACATGACTGTCCCAGAACATTGACGACGTTCCTCAACAGCTCCAGTAAATTCCTCTTTACACTTAATGCCTAACGTAAACTTAGCTTAAACCGATTGGTGGTCTGTTTGAGTACTTTAATGTGATAAATTTTTGCGGGGATTAAATTTCGCTGATATTGGCCTAATCCGCGAAAATGTGGAAGGAGCCATCCGCAAAATTTTTGAATAAATGTCTGATCCGCGAAAGTTTTATAAGAAAATGTCCGACAATTTTCCAGTCAAAATTTCCACTACTCATACTTCGTACTCAATTTCTCTGTTTTTACTTGATGCTTTGCCCTTCAGAGCCCTGTTCTTCAAAAGGACATTTTACCTCCTTCTAATGACCACTGACTGTACTGACCACTTATGAGTTTCATAAATTAACAATTTTTTGTATTTGAGGATAAGAGCTTTCCAACGATACTAAAGGCAACACAATAAGAGTGTTTCCTTGGCCAGAATATGCCTATAAAAGTTCATTTTTGGAGATTTTTTGACAATAAATATGGGTTTTTGTTGTGAAAACGAATCGGTGTTAATTTTGCCGGTTTAAGAAAATATTCAAAAACGTCGAAACGCGAAATTAAGTCCCCGCAAAATATTTGGAAATGGCTCATCCGCGAAAATTTATCACATTAAAGTAGTGTGCAAATAAACATCACGGTCTGGAAGGCATTTTTAGATTTGTTTGTCAAAAACCGAGACATATTGCCGTAAAGAGACTACAATATCCCAGGATTGTTTTTGTTTGGCTATTATATTTGATACATTTCGATAATTGTTAATAACGTTTGTTTCCTGACGTGAAATACTGAACAGGGTTGCCACTCCTCCTTTTATTTTTTTTCCACTCTAAGTGGCTTCTAAAAAAGGTTCTGTGGCTAAGCATTTCAAAAGGCCAGGACCAGATATCGTTTTCTTGTTGTAATTTCGTACGAAATTTTTAAATTATCTTCTTTATAAAAACAAATACGAAATCTTTCCAAAGTTTTTACACTACATGAAATCTGAGGCTTTCTTCCGCATTGAAGTTTGCAGTTTTTTAAGTTTGTTGAACAACTCGGTATTACTCGGTACCAGGTTTTGTTCGTCAGAAGAAGATGAATGTCTAGATCTCTTTTTGTGGGAAGATTTTTTTCTTTTCTTTTTCTCCTTCTTTTTCTTTGATTTCTTTTCTTCCACCCAACCGTCACCGGAGGAAAAACTTTGGATCTCTTTATGCGAGTGCTTCTTTCGTTTTGTGTAGGGTTGATCGCCAACCTCCTTTTTACTAAGTATCGCTTTTGCGATTGGTGACTCTTTATTTATCTCATTTGTGATTGGCGGAGATCTACTATTCTTTTCTGTGATTGGTGGATATCTACTTTTCTTTTCTGTGATTGGTGGATCTCTACTTTTCTTCTCTGTGATTGGTGGATCTCTACTTTTCTTCTCTGTGATTGATGGATCTCTACCTTTCTTCTCTGTGATTGGTTGATCTCTACGTTCCTTTTCTGTGATTGATGACTCTCTAATATTCTTTTCTTTGGTTAGAGTGTCTCTAATTTTCTGCTTTGCGATTGGTAGATCAATATCCTTTTCTCTGTTTAAAAGTTCAACGTTTTTTTCTGTGATTGGCGGATTTCTATTGTTCTCCTTTACTATTGGTCGATCACGATTAGTATGTGCTTTGATTGGTACATCTCTTCTTACTTCACCAGACATTTCCAGGGACACCTCTTTCATATCTACGATTATTTCTTTATCTACTGCAGATTGTCTTTTCTCAGCTTCTGTTTTTTTTATCGACGATTTTGCGTTTAAAAATGCCAAGGGCAGCTTATTGTCATTTGTTGAAATACCAGGAATGGCAATATTAGTTTGGTTGCTGGACGGGGGCTCGTCTTCTGAACAACTGCTGTCCGAAGTGAATTGATCGAACACGGCTTTGAACATGTCGATTGAAGGTTTCGCTGGAGGAGCTTCTTGCATTTCAACTTGTTGATTAGCTTCACCTGTGTATGTATTCGCTGCATCCTCGCTGTTCTCATTCAGATGCGATAGCGGACCGATAGAAATCTTCTTCTTCTCAAAACTAATAACGTCATCGTTCGGCTTCTCTTCCAAGCGATCTTCGAACGACTGCTGAAGTAGAAAGTGGTGCTTGACCTTCACGCGGTCGGGTATGCCTTTCGTTTTGTGGTCTGGGTAAGGATCGGGAATGTTGAAGCGTTTACACAGCAACTGTTCGGGCCGCCATTCGACCGTCACGCGCGAGATAAGGCCGCACTTATCTGTCTTCGACGGCAATGCTTCAGCGGGCGTCTCGTCGATTGTTACCATGGTAGCCCGTGTAAACCTACTGGCGATGCTCGATGACAGTGGTCGGTAGAGGAGGACCGCCTTTGCGAATTCCGCCAACTCTCTCTCCCTTTCCCATTCCGTTACCGATCTATAGAATAACAAAATGAACCTCTGTAAATGTTTTTAAGGTGGAACTATTAACCTATTAACCTAAACATTATTACTTAGATTTTACACAATTTACAGTTTGTTACCACAATGCATAATATAAAGAATGACTGTTTATTGCCGTGAAATGGTGATTTTGTCGAGTGTAAGTTAAACGTTGATATTGACTGATAAATTGTACCGTGCCATGGTATCACGACAAAAACTGTGGGATGCATGGAAAGACTGAGGAATTCTCTGTGGTTGGTTGCTTGGAGTTATAATTTTTACGTTCAGGTGCTAAGAAGAAGCAGTGCAATAAAAGACCTGTCGTAAATATGCTCCAAGTCTCCACCGGACTTCTGCGCCTCGAGGAACTTCTCGTAGCGCGACTGTTTCTCTTCGTGCTTCGCGAACGGTTTAAACGCGCCCGTTTGCGAGTCGTACATCGATGGCTTCTCGCGGTCGGTGCACTCTCGCTGTAGAGGCTTGTCCCAACGCGAAATTCTAAATGATGGGGGGGGGGGGGGGGGGGGGTAGAGAAAACGTAGGTAGGTTATAAGACACTCACTTTCTCGAAACATCGCTTATTGATGGAGGACAGTCCCATCTTAAACTCCACTTGCTTACGTCCTTTGCACTTTCACCCAATAAAATACTCCTCTCTTTGGCGCTAACCACTCTTCGTTCGTCCTTTATTTTGGTTGCGGTGCCAACGTGCCTAGCAACGTAATCACGTGGAACAACAATGACATCACCGGATTTCATATGCGAGAATTTCGATGTGCTCTTATTAAAGCCGCCCAAACACCCTGAAGTCGAAAATCAAGTCAACGAAGCAAACATTTCAGTTATTATCAATAGTGACGTGGAGCTTAAGGGACCACGACACGAATCTTTTTTTTTCAATTTAATTCAATTTATTTACCAAAATATCATTTACATAAAAAACAAACAAAAAACACAACAACAACGAAGACCTTTATTACAAAAGGAGATCCGGTTTGATATTTTGGTGGGAGTTACTCAATAACCTAGGGCTGAACAAGTAGTAACCCCATAATAAAACAAAACAAATAATATTCAAAATATAAGAAGAAAATACTTAATAATGTATATATATAAAATAATATATAACTATGAACAGTTAACACACCATTAAAGATGTCCCTCGTTCGCGAGAGTCACCTTTACTAATCGAAGAAATTGTTTTCTGTTTAAATCAAAAACAGAATGATAATCTTTGTATTTAATTTGAAATAGTTTGATAATGCTTCCAATTGATTTGTTCCAATCAGTAATGCACTGGTGTTTTATGGAATATTTGCCATATGATGAAGTTTTAAAATGAGGTAAAAACAGTTTATCATTAGAAGCATTTCGTGTTCCGTGATGATGGGAATTAATAGTTTTAGAGAAAAAATGACTGATTGAAGAAGGAACATATTGTTTTAGTGAATCGAAAGTAAATAATAAATTTGAAATTTTAATATGAAGTTGAAAAGGTCAAATATTAAATTTTTTCATAGCATCAGAAGTATCAGAGTCAGTATCAGAATCTTTTCACGCCCCTAGCTCTACAACACCACTGTTTAGTAAAGTGGCGCACCTTTATTAGGCGGCGGATGATGGTGACGTGATGAGCCAGAATGACTGTATGTTTCCTCTTCTCCAATTGCGACGTCATAGTTTGAAAGTTGATCCGTCGCGTAAATGTTGTCGTCTTCGTTCTCAAATACGCCGACTCCGAATGCCTGTAGCGCAATCGAGTAGGAACAAACATATTAAGTTTAGTAAGTAACCAACTAAGCGACGGTAACATGAGGAAAAGAAAGCGCCAAACTACCGATGCTACATTGAGGTCAAAAAAACATGCTTGCAAATTAATAAACCTTAAATAAATATGAATTAATAAGTAAATATGCCAGTGCTGGTTAACGTAAAAAAATTGAATATTCGTGAATCGATTCATAGATTTACTTAAGGAATTAAGATTGTACCTACTTGCCCCTGGATCACTTTTCTTTCTCTGCCGGTCGGTCGAAAGACATCATGACTCTTGACGGTCGTTGTCACGTCAAACAACGCCGTTGTAGGATTGATTCCCAAATAGCCGATGCCGTGCATGTTATCTTTCGGCGTGAATGAAACGGCCTGTACGTCTTTCGGCGCCAGAGTTTTTGTCGTACTTACTTCGTTAGGAGCGGACGGGAGGGCACAACCGTAAACCTTCGGTATGTTATGTATTTAATCCTAAATTAGGAGTGTAAAGAAAGCTACCTTTTTTGAATAATGCCAAAGTTCTTCTGTAAGAGGTACTTTTTCTCCAACGCCCTGTCCCACCTTCCAGCCCATTTTCTCCAGCAATTTGATCCCTACAGAGGTTTTGGCAGGCAAAATGAGCTCGTCTATCGGCAAGCCACCCGGTATTGCCGAATGAACAGAATCTACTGTTCGCTTCATTTCTCTTCTTCTCGTAGAGTTCTCAGGGTCTAGACATGAGATGGAAGAGTTAAGAAACTTGTGGACGTGGAAATATTCTCAACGTATAGCCACACAGGGTATTCCTAAAGGTACATTAATCGAATTAATCATTAAAGGTACATTAATCATTTTAAAGTTACTATCATATCTTGCTCGTAAACGTTTGCGTCGTAAGAAATAATTGCTTTGCTACTGACAGTGTACAATCGGAGAGATTTCACAGGCAAGTTTATAAGTTAATCTTAACAGTTACGAAAATTTGCCTTTTTAAATATTCTTTTCCCTTCTTATCAAAAAAATTAAATTAAAAAGTATCGTTTTTATCATATTTTTAGAAAAAAACGAAAGCCCGACATTGGCACAGATTATTCACAAGATTATTCTTCTAAAAGCAGCGTGTAAAACACAGACCATCAGTGAACTGTTGCGTTGTCTGTAGTTTTCTAGCTGCGATGCCATGTTCACCAAAATCCTCATCGTCCATGAAATCCTCAGGTTTGCTGGCATTCACCTCTTCACGTAGCTTCTTCGACGATTTGAAAGAAGAGGGCGTCCACCCTTCCTTCGAACCAACACTGTTGAAATAGCCGGCGGAGAAACCACCGGTGAATGCCCCGTGGAACCTCCGCCTGCCCTGGTCGTCCACCGCCACCTGGTCGAAGATCTTGGCGGGCTTCGGCAGTATT
This sequence comes from Candelabrum cocksii, assembly GCA_963930725.1. NCBI lineage: Eukaryota > Metazoa > Cnidaria > Hydrozoa > Anthoathecata > Candelabridae > Candelabrum > Candelabrum cocksii. The sequence goes on along the minus strand of OZ005670.1, from coordinate 5,321,416 downwards.
TCAGATTCGTCGATTTCAAACGGTGTCCCAATTGTGACCTTCTGCGACATCGTGTTAGCTTATTCCAGCTTAAAAACCGTACATTAAAGAACTCATCGGTTACAATTTTCAGAAATCATCAAAACGAACTAAGAAGTAACAAAGAACTAACATAATATGTTTAAAATAAGTACGAAGAACTAACAAAATATGTTATTATAAAAAATTAATAAAATTATCTCTCATAAAAATCCCAATCAAATATAAAAGCGTATGTATAATAAAGAATCAACGTCCATTGGCAATCAGGGCGTAAATGGAGAGTGCGACACTACTCCAGCTCAAACACGCCATAAACACGGCTATGTTTCTCGTCAGGTCGCAGATAGATGTAATGAAGTGGTCACTGTACAACATCACGCGGGCGCGGTTCATGTTCTCGTCGCAAAACACCCGGGATAAACGCGACCTCTGCGCGCTATCCAACAGCGGGAAGGACGGGAGTGAGTCTCGGGTGACGTCGTAATACTTGAGGTGCTGTCGGATGTCGAAGAATCGCGTTGGTAGATTGCTGGAAGGAAGCGAGAGGATGTTTGAGGTAACTCTGAATGTGAACCAGCAACCATTCCATTTTCGTTTGTTGTCGACGGCCACGTAGATGGTGTACGTGTGCCAGGCGCTAACACAGAAGCATAAAATGAGAATACATGAAGCAAGCGCCGTCTTTACTTCATGCCTGGTTATATCGAAGGGCAGCAGGAGTGTCAATGAGGAGAGAGGGAGAAGAAGGAAGAAGAAAAAGAAAACAGTGGAGCAACAATTCCCTGCGCTGCTGGCCTGTCCTCCGAAACACAGAAGTCTTCGAAGTTGAGGGCCGCGTCTGGAGTTCTGTTTCCAGCATTGTCTGTGACATCGAGCCATAAAGTCGTTTCGGTTGTAAATGCCATCCGTCGGCTGGTCGTTCAAAAGAAACTTCGAGCTTCTCTGACGTTCGGAAATCAGACAGCTATTTTCCGAAGCGACGCTTTCTGAGTACTGCGTCGATAAATACATGCTGAAACAGGTTAAGTAGAAAAACATGAAAGCACCATAACATCTACATAATGGAGGGACAGTTTGTTTGATCAATATAGCATCGCACCGTATTCGAATGTTAAAAAAAATATTAACTCCTCCACTATAAAAAACTGACGTATATGCAATAAATATAAAACTAGTATTAACACACAATTATGAAAGAATTAACATATATGAAAGAAATATAAAATAGGGGATATTGTCATGATTTAGAAAACCAAACAGTCATGAAGTCGATAAGTTGTAGAAGGGAGGTTTTTGTTTTGGCAAACTGTACGGTCGATGTTTTCTCTCTTAACGACTTTAACACCTCAGCAATCACTACACAACTTTTGTCCATCAGACAACGCTCAACGTTGTCATGTAGCGGGGACACCAAAGGCTTCAATATCATCTGTTCTTTGACAAGTTGGTTGAGCGATGAAATATGCGACGACCAATCTTTCTGACAGAGTAACACGCATTCCTTCATCTCCTCGACACACACCTGATCCGTGGATCTCAGCTCGACGGCCATACACGGTTTAAACTCACATTTCAACGCGAGTTTCAACGCCTCCATGCCCAGCTGATGCACGCGCGCATACGCGTTGCTTATTGCTTGTAAAGTTGCGTAAGTCTGCAGTTGTTTTGCCAGACCGTCGCCGATGGATGCGCGCAGTCCGTTGAACAAACCCATTGCGTTGTTGTACTGTTCGCACCTGACCTCGTACACCTTTTGAAAGATTTTCCGCTCCGTTTGAGAACTGGGCTTCTGTTGGTTTAGCTGTTGTGTGGTATTGAGATACTCAGTCAACAGCAAACCAACATCAGTGTAAGTGGTCCCGAAGAACGCTTCCGTGTTTACAGGCTTCTGTTGCACGCATTCTTTGTTAAACAGATACGTGTCTACTAGACGACGAAAGGAGGCTAAAGAAGGTCGCAGTTTTTCCTCAATTGTCCGAAGATTTTTAAGGATCTCGCTAAAGCTTGAAGTCTCCTCGTGTTTTGTTGCGTTGTGGTAGAGCCAGAGCTGTGAAAAATTGACATACAATAGTCCCTTGACCTGTCAAAACTTAAATAAGTCTCATGAAACAAACATAAAAGTATAATTTTGTTATAGTGCACAAATATTCTTATTAGAGGAAAATTTCCAGTTATTTTTTATAAGAAAAAAAAGCCCATTCTTTTATCTAATTCCTTACCTTTTTGGATAGTTTTTCAAAACAAAAAACACAATAACGTTTAAAGAAAGTTGAGTTAACACATAAAATAAATTCGACCGCACCTGATACTGCGCAAAATCGTGATGGCAAGAGCTGCATATATTCAAATACAAACAAACTGCTGGCTCCTTGGTGGGACAACCCACCACTCCCAACACTTTAACGTGCACATCTTTTGATTCGTTGTAGAACACGAGTAAAGATGAGCTCGTACACGATTTGCAAAACACCAGACCACACAGCCTTTGAAAAGTGAGAGAGTGCAAGCGCATGTTCACACCAAATACACTCACCTGCAGTGGCCCTTCAGATAGAATAGAGCAAACTTTGAATTGCAACCCATGCACCATTCAACGTCGTCGCTTTCCTAAACAAATACATTTGTATAACACTGAACTCAATGTCTACTGCATATCCACGCACTTGCCATCGATCAGATTTCTGCCATTCAGGAACTTTCACCGCAAACAGCGTTTGATTGAGCGCGTTCTTTACAGGTGAATCATAACTCACAACTCCTCGAAACCCCTCTGCCAGACGGTGAAGTTCTCTTTTGATGTTCACCCGTTTACGTTCATGTAACTCGGTAAAGTCAGCGGTTAGAGAACGAGTCACGCCCACCTGTTGTTCCGCTGAACACAGACACGTGCTACAATACTAAAGACGCACGTGATACATCATTAAGTGTCCACATATTTCGGTGAAATTTTATTAACACTCTGAAAAACAAATTAACTTCAAATATCACAGATCATCATTAACTCACTACACTGTCTCCCTCGCTTTTATCTTCCATGCAGCGTCGACAAATCGCTTTCTGGCAACTAACATAGAAGTTTAGGAATCAATAATACACACTCAAGTTTATCCAGCATGTGATAGTACTATATGTAAAATCCTTATGTATGAAGGGAACCGAAACCTTGGCTTTTTGATATCGCATAATCTTCATACCTGGTACAAATGCCGCCCAGAGTGGTGGTGTCACTCAATTCACTTGAACAATCCGTACAGAGCAGGTTCAAAGTCTTATGCTCCTTCCAATGGGGCACTTGAAAGGAACATGACCTTTTAATGTTTCTGTTGTTTGTTTTCTTAAGTGTTTGTAACAAATCCCACTTGCCATCAGTCATCGTTGATGTGAAACTCTGAGCTCGCTTCACCTTCCCGTGCATCTCCAATACCCCATCAATCCTGTTCATGGTTCCCTAATAGATTTCCGCTAAATGAATCAAACTTTTCAAAAACAAGCCCTCTCATTGCGCTTCTATTGTGCAGAAAGATGACAATAACTCTTTGTGATATATTTATATCTATAAATATGTTCTCACTTTAAAAACATATAATTACTGAAGACTTGTAAGCCATAAAAACCAGCTGGGTCAAAAGTATATCATCTATAAAATCGATTATAAAACATAAATTTGAAATGCTAAACATGTGTGCAAATATCAGCACTGCGGGGGAGTGTATTTGAAGATGACGTCAAATAGTTTCCCGCCCATGCGTTTTGCCAACCACAGATTTTTAATGACGGCACAACGTATCACCTCGCACGAAAAACGAGCGTTGAAATTCGTGTGACAGCAACTAATGATGAAATGTAAAATGGTTGTGCATATTAAAACTTCAGTTTAAGTGAGCGAAAGAAGAAATTGAAACATTTATGATTTAGGCATTTATGATTTTCTAGGTTATATTTATAATCACTCTCAGAAAGTATATTTTTAAAATCTTACCGCCCCATTCCCTCTAGTACAACCAAATCTGCTGACTTCATTGTTTCAACAAGTTTGAATTCCAGTAACCTTTAAAAAAATGCATTCATCATAAGAAAGCAAGTAAAACTTCGATGACAGAAAGATTTTCACTAACACCGTAAATAAACAATTTTTAAAAAAGTTAAAAATACTTTCGACCTTTACAATATATTTATTCATTCATTCATAACGAATTTAATACATTTTTTATTTTCTATTTTAAACATTTTTTATGTTTTCGGTAGAACAGGAGAATTTTATCAGAAAAACGAACAGAAACAAAAGGGTTCAAGGATAATAGAATACAATATGTATTGATAAGTTCATTTTCTTTGAAAAAAGTGCTAAAAATGCTAGATTGTTTTCTAGAAGTTCTTCAGTCATGGACTTGCATTTCATCCCCATTCCCAAGTTTTGCAATATTTCACAAATATTTCGATTGACTTCATTCATTTCATTATAAGACTTGAATCAGCGTCAACAACTTCCGCGGAGGTTAAATTGTCAGAAAATCCCACAGTAAGGTTTACCTATTTTAAATCTCAAACCTTTTGTACTATTTTCTTTAAAAATCGAACTTTGAAATGACAAAAGTTTGTGACAGTGAGCTAACAAAGCCGAAGTGACCAAATATTTATTTGAAATAGTGAAAGTTTGAGATATCAAATGGAATTACAAAGAAGGTTACAGGGAATACTGAAGGAAAAGTTTGAGATTATTAGAGAGAGAATAAGTTGGAACTATGTTGGAACACTATTTACTGCGACAAATACGCTGTATTTCAAAAAAAGTGTCCTACTAGAAAAGTGCAACCATACAACAAGAAATATTTACATGTAACAATGTCACTGAGGGAACAGCAGGATGAATTTGATGAAAAAGACAATAACAATTTGTTTACATGGAAGCCTTGTTACGTAGTATAACGCCTTACCTTAGGTCGAGACATGGAGAACTTGAGCCTGTCTCCATCAGTTTTAATGTCCCTTCTGATAACGCATTACTATAACATAATATATACCACCAATTTTTCAGTGAAAAGTCCAAAAATGAAAATCGCATTGATCGGTTGATTACCATAACAACAAACCAGTAGTAAACAAGGGCATCTCCTCCCCAAACATATAGAAAAGATGCCTGTTAAAAATTTCAAAACTATTTATTTAACAAAATGAATGCATCAATTTTGATGTCCTGGGTTATCCAACTTTTGATTAAGTTTTATTTATTATTATTGTATTATGTCAAGGTTTTTGTTCTGTAGTGTAAAATATTTCAGGGGGACTGTAATTTGTCCAACTTGCTACCCCCTACACAACCAACCCACCTGATGATTGGACAAATCTCAGCAACACGTCCACACACAATCAACAATTCACAATACAAAACATCGTTTACCGCAGGGTAAGAGTTCGCTGCTAAAACAACCTATATAGAAATTGTAAATCTGTGTGAAAGAGCTCATTTGACATATTCAAGCCTCAAGTGTGTGAATACACTGAAAGCCAGAAAGTACTGTGAAAGCAGATTTCATGCACATTAGAATGATGCTATGTTAGAAATGTGTGTGTATGATGATATGTACATGACCAGCAATAAATTTTAACGATCATTTCTTGCACAAAAGAAAGAGAAAATAAATAGAGCCTTGCGAGATAGCAATGCAATTCAGTAATGACCATTCGAAACAAAAGAAGTCCAAGCTAAGCTTTTCATATTTAAATTTGGAAATGGTCTATATGTCTGTGTTTATGTAACATAGAATAAATATTATCTAAAATTGTGGTTAAACCCATTAAATTGGGGTTAAAATGATTAAACCTACATTATTGCGGAATATCATCTGTTAAAACCCCGTCCAACCCATGGAGATAGATGTTAAACAATGATCATGATGATGTAAAATTCATATTTATTAAGCATACCTTAGTGCCTCTCTTTAACAGCTCTCTCGCAAAAGGTAATACGCCCAGCGTGATGTCTGCCCCACTGTTATCAACGAAAATAACAGCTAACTTATGTGCTGCACTTTGGCAACGTGCCAGCCAAGTGTCAACGCCATCAATTAACCAAGGTCGGTCTAACAAAAAATATGCCAACAAACAACGTTAATATTTCAACCTGTTTTTTGATCAGAAAATTGAATATTTCAATAAAAGTTGCACACCTTGTATTCTTCTTTTGGCATCTTCAAAACCGAAACACATATTATCTAAATATCTATAAAAAAATTACAAAAGTTGCCCTAACTATAAAATATGGAATAACTGTTATTTTGCAATAAAGACAATCATGCATCAAAAATCATACTTCACGCTCTCCTTAGCTCCCCAATCAAACATATTGCCTGCCAGGAGCCCCTTCAAAATCTCTATTTCCTTTTCACTCCCATCCAATTGATCAAGATGCTGTAACCTTTCGATAAAATATGACAAAGCCTTCTCATTTTCTTCTTGTTTTATCTGCAATGGATCATGATGAAGTACAATGTATCATACAATGGATCGTGATAAAGTGCAATGGATTGTGATGAAGTGCAATGGATCATGATGAAGTGCAATGGATCGTGATGAAGTACAATGGATCATGATGAAGTGCAATGGATCGTGATGAATTGCAATGGATCATGATGAAGTGCAATGGATCGTGATGAAGTACAATGGATCATGATGAAGTGCAATGGATCGTGATCAAGTGCATTGGATCGTGATGATGTATAATAGATCGTGATGAAGTACAATGGATCGTGATCACACTCACCTGTAAATATGGATCACAAAATGAAAACGCGCTCAAGAACTGCTCTCGTGTATCCAACAATGAACGTATCGTTAAACTGCCAAATGCATAGGGAGCCGCTCGAAGCGTCGCCAACCGCTTTACAAAATGCTCTTTGAATTTTCCACCGCGAACTTCAACGTCAGGTTGACCACACTGACTTTGAATGGCTTTATCAACAAACTGAAAATTTTGCATATTTCTACTTTCCCCGAGAATATGACTCAACATAATTATCACTGTCGAAGTTTAATTATTATTCAAAAGAAAGATCAACCAAAGCATCTACCTGTCTATTTGTTGAGACTCACAAGAAAAGCTATGAATCATTCAAATCTCATAATCATTCAATCCAATTCAAGTTATTACAAATTTCAAGACCAGAATTTTAATTGGGTAAAAGACATTGACCGTCAATAAATACATAAATGTAGCTGTATTCCATTTTAACTAATTACTAAAACAACAACAGAGCATACCGCATCAATTCCATTTTCAAACACATCTAGCCAGTACTCCCTTGCACTTTCGTCAGCTCCCAGGTCAATCATATCGGCAACATAGGTTGATGGATCCAACAACACTGGACAAACGTTATAATCAAACTTCACTCTGTCCAACTCAAATTTACCAAACTTTTGAAAAAAGAAACAGAGAAATGAAAGAATTTGACAAACTATTTAGTAGGAACATTTGTTTAATTGATTGACTTTTCAGCCGTGTATTACTTGATAATAGATGGCAATTTTAAAATTTCTTCAGTCCAAACTAAGTGTTTTTGCCTGTGTTTGAATCCACACTAACCAATCCAATTTCATATGAAGATATTTCAATTGCAAAATGCAAAATCATTTATTCTAAATTTACTGGCATTCTTTAATGATTTCAACCCACATTTGACACCAGACAGCCTATTTTGACAGTGACCTTACTAATAAGGCACTGATTTGAAAATTGAATAGAACGTACCACCGTGGGTGAAGGATCTTTTGCATAATGGTTTGTAGAAAATGCGGAACTTCCTGCAAAATTTTCGCGCCAAGAAAAGGCATCAGATGTGTCAGCTAAAGCACACACAAGTGATTTGCTAATCAAATATATATTGAAAATTTGAAAAATTCACATTCAAACTGCTGAAGGCCTAAGTAATCCATTAAAATCATCAAACTTTGATGAAAAAAGCAATTGTTTTGATTAACAAAACTTAACCCTTCTCATTTGATGTACGCTATCTGGAAATTACTGAAAGCTTGACTTACTAGTGGTTTTGAGAAGTGCACCAATTGCTCCAAGGTAACCCTCATGTCTCAGAAACAAAGCATGAAGCTTTCCCTAACAACAAAACGTATGAGAGGGTTAATAACTAACTTATCAAGAAAAATCACCTTTGAAAAGAAATTGATCGCAAATGATATGGTGTGCATGGTAACAGGATGTCCACGAATGAAGTATCCCCCAAAAAAGACTCTATTCAAATTGTGAAGTTGAGCATACAGAGAGGATATCTAAACAGAAAATAGGTTAGTCAATGTTTTATGTGACGATGTTGTGGAATGCAACAAGCATCTCACTTGACCAATGTCATTGCTGACCATTTGGAGCAATGCTTTGGCGATGTCGGGAGAACGAAAACGAGCTAAGAAGATAATTCTTCCATCTTAGAGTAAAATCCTACATTTGTTGAGAAATATTTCAATACAAATGGAGAGAAGCAGAAAGCATCAATATAAACAGAAATTTACCTGAATTATGTGCAGACTGGTCTCTTGTGGAGCGCGCAGCCTTACCGAAACTGCTAGCAGTCAAATCTCCTGGTAAGTTCAATTTTGCGTATGCTCCACCGTAAATATCTTTCACCTAATTATTGGATAGTAGGCAGTTGCATATTTTCCTGCTATTCTAGAGCCTTACTACAGTCATCTATATTTTATTATCAATTATTTGTTAAGAATAAACATGAAAAACATGAAAAATCACACATCAGGCATTTTGCTCAAGAAATTAGAAATATATGTAGATTGCAACTACCGATCAGATCAGATAGACTTTTCAAAATCAAATTAATATTGCAGCAAAGACAAAGCAACTTATTCACAAATATCATTGCCTCATTATTTACTAGCGTACCAACATGTCTATATTCTTTGTCTTTCCTTCCATTGCCATCATCAGTAGTTCATCAAAACCCTGGTAAAGAAGTAAAAATCATTCAAAATTGTTGATTTCTCAGCTAAAGAGGAAACTGCTCTTGAAAACAACAATTTTTAATGACAAACGCCTGATTATGTTTTCACGCAATGAAACGTGACTTACTTTAGCGTCAGTAAGTAAGGAACCAAGACCCCAAAACGTCCCTCCCCCTGTACTTGTGCCACCAATACGTTCAAACTTTTCATCAGACTCAACCTGACCGGATGAGAAAACATTTTGTGTCAGTCAGATACGTGTCAATTTCTTTTAACAAATGTTTTTTTACTCAATTTATGAGATGAAGTTAAGGGGAAATTACCTTGATGATAGACACCCCTGATCCTATATTAACAAGTAAGTAAGGGAAGATGTTTTCGCCAACTAGCTGCTTGAATATATACTCGGGTTTGTCGTCTTTCTGACAGAATTGAAAACATTCGTTAGGAACGTGTGAGAGAAGGAAGTTGCAGCCACTTATAAGACATTGCATTTCGTCAAGCTTCTCCAATCTATACGAAAAAAGTGAGCAAACAATTATAGTGATTCCAACAAAACACTAAATTCTTTTATCTGAACAATGAATAATAAGCTAAACAACTTTCACAAAATCATTTTTGAAAATTTATTACGTTTTAGCGAGGTAACATCAAAATTCAAATGATTGAAAAACGTTAACAACAATTGAAAACTTGTCCAAAACATTCACTTTCAGGCAACACTGTTTCAATCAAAGTGCCATGCGTAATACAGTTTTGAAAAACATACTCAACATCAAGCTTCGCTTTCATCAATTTGGTGAATTTGTGCGCACCTCCCCCTACAAACAAGAAGTAAGAAACAAAATGGAATACTGAAAATTTTTTGTCATTCAGGGTTCGTGAAAATGTTTAATCTTCTATAACATGATTAGTAAATTTCCTTGAAATTGAGTTCTCTGGTTTTCAGGGTTTATCTATAACCATTGTTGTCTCTCCATAAAACATGCCAGGTAGAGAATAAATGATTGGAACCTGTAGCCTTGATTCTCCTCTTGCTCTCCACATTATCAAACGTCAGGTTTTTTTGAATAAAATCCAACGAATCTTCGATGTACTTGGTTTCAAACTTTACAAAATGAATTTGCTCACGCCTCTCAACCTGCTCTTCTACAGTGTATGAAGGAACCTGCAGGCAAGAAAGCATGGTGTCAGATTAATCTATGAGTTTGAAAATCAGAATTTACATAATGTGATTTGAACAGTCATACAACAGTACAAAACAAGGAGAGTTTAAAAAACCCAAGGACAGACATGTGAAAAATAGTTCTTGGTGTAATAATAGCATTTTGAGTAACTAGTTACGAAACTATCAAACATTTTACATTCGGTTCATTGATTCAGGAAAAAGCGGATCTAGATATTCTATATAATTGATTTATAATTGAATTATCGGCTTAACGTCTGTTTTCCATGCTAACATACTGGCTATTATATATATATACTTGTGGGTCTTTGACTTTGCCGTTTATGTACTGCTGCTACAGAGTTTAAAATGCAAAGTTGGCATCTTGCGTGGGTTAACTCACCACTGTTTTCCCTCTCACTGGGGTTGACATTAGGAAGGGCATCCAGCTGTAAAAACATCTGCTCCAATAAATCATCAAATGATTAAACCTATACAATTGTGGAGAATATCATCTGTTGAAAACCCAATCTGGGTTGAGCTGTATGCTAGCATGAAAATGGACGTTAAACGATGATAATAATGAGTTTGAATGGATCACTCACGTTCACAAAGTGGATTTCAAGAAGGTTTATTGATAAAACCAACATTCATTAATTTACCTTCATTTCAGTTCCGCATGATATACTCGACAGTCTAGGCCTGATTTTTTCAACTTCAGACAAATACGCGATTTTTGCAAGAGACCCACCTTGAAAAATACAATAACACTATAAATATTCAATATAGGGGTCAATAAAACAGTAATATTTCACATTGTTTTATGAACTGAAAATAAACATAAATAAGTAGTCAAAGCAGACACATTTCGTGAAATATGTTACATGACCTTGTGAAAAATATTTTTGCTGTTTTCGTGTTGTTTTTGTTGTATGTCCGTATCCACGTTATTGATGTTGGTGAACACGTATACACATAACCCAGGCAAGGCTTTTATTTCCCTGTTTCTTATGAAATGTGACAATTAATTCACAAATGCCCTGGGTTGGAGCATTTCAAGTGCTGACCTTGAAAAATTACAAGAGAATTTAAAATTTGTTGCTTTATTTGCGGTGATGTTGTTTTAACTGGAATTAATTTACTTTCTCCGCGTGCTGCAATATATAGTTTGAATTCGTTAATGTTTATAAACAATTAATAGGAACAAAAAGGATAGCACCATGTAAATTTATTATATGAATTGCATAACATGTTGGGTGGCGTCCTTCTAAAATCTATGGAACTTCACCACAAAGCTTATTTCCTCTCTTTTCAAAGCCATTTATTAAAAAAGCCGTAAAGAAACGATGGAACAAACGTAAGCCAGTGTATTTGCGCTCTACCGTTTAAAAAAAATAGTAATTTGATGTATACTCGATTGGTAATGCGTAAAAAGTATTCACGTAGAAGAGCCAAGGTCAGCCACTGGGTCAGCCAAAGCTCCATTCAGAGATTTTATTTTTCAAAAACATTGTTTAGAAGAAAAACCTGGGTCAGCCAAGTGGGAGAGCCAAGGTCAGCCAAAATCACCTTTCAGAGGTTTATGATTTTTCCAAGATTCATGAGAAAACAATGGTTGAGAATGACTTAAAGCGATTGAAAAAATGTTTCTTATAGCTGGCGAGCTGTAGCTACCAAGATGAGTGAGTTTGTTGTAATTAATCACAATGTTATGAGATGAATTGAATTTGACTCAGCTAAACAAATTAGTGAGGAGAAAATTTTAAGGTCTGTTGATAAAATGATTTCTAGAGATGATATTGTTGAGTTTGAATTTCCAGAGTCAGTTCGTGTGAAGAAAATGATAGCCCTGCCTTCAAAATTGTCAGGTGATTGTTTGTATAGTTCTGCTAGTCTTTTACTCTTTGGCAATAACACTTTTGGTGATATTTGACGTTTAATGACCTGTGTTGAATTGTTTTTAAATGTGTTCTTTTATTCAAACCATGAAAACACATTTTAATTATGTTTTTAGCTGCTGGATCTCTGATATTTCTTTCAATAGTCATTAGGAATCCCTTGTTGATATGTAAGGCAGTTCATACATGTCTGCAGAGAGTTTGGTTCTTTTACACTTGTATTGGTGCTGCTCTTTCATATCTAATCAGAAGAAATATTGAAACATTATCCCGTTATAATCAAGGTATGTATGTTTTTGAAAAAACTAGTGGAGGTGTAATTGATAACTTTGCTAAATTGAGTCCTTGCCGAATTAATTTTATTCTAGTTTCGCACTGCCATCATTTGTTTATAATATACAGTATAATTTAACGAACAAGAAAATTAACTTTCTTTCTTTATTTCATATTTTGTCTAATCAATGTAAACAAGGCCAAATTTTTATCCTGAAATAAAATTCCAATATATCTGACCAATCGGGACTTTATTCTTTATTAATTCCACCGATCTTGGTCTAGAAACCTGAAAAAACTTGATTAAAACTTAGTTTGTGCAAGAAACGCAACCGTCATGACCCAAACAGTCGAGTCCTCATTTTGTACGTAAATCGGAAATCTAGGCCGAGTCCGTAGGCCGAGTTGGCATTTGGCCGAGTTGGCCTGTAACCAGTATATATATGTATCAAAATAAACTTTGAAATCATGCAATTGAAGACTTGTTAATTGAAATAAATCTCACTTTTCTATTTTGTAAGTAAACGATAAAATGTAAATCAAGCTTCATAAATTACGGTGGATAAACGAATGAGAATGAGAATTTCAAGATTTATATAGGTATATTTATATCATTATTGTGTGAGGAAGTGAAACCTCTAGTTGGACTACGGTAAGTATATAATCAGACTTTTCAGTTCTGATACATATCTACAAATGATATTTGGAAAAGTCATTGAATTACTTTTTTCTTTATTATTTACTTTATTTATTTTATATTTACTAAGTACAATATATATGTTTTCATTCTTCCATTAGTGTCTGTTTTATTTTGTTCTTGTTTGACTGTCCATGCCTGGAGGTTTCATGGCTTTTACACCTCTGAATCTTAGAAAACCAAAGTGATAATTGGACAGCTGAGGATTAAAATTATATTTTAAACTCATCTACCTAATCAACAGATTCAGAAAAACAGCTTCATTTTGCCCTAATGAGTCCGATGAAAATAATATTTACATTCAAACCCTTGGTAACGGAATTACAAAAAATGGACATGGTGTTTGACCTAACATTAAAACTCTTTGATTTCCTCCGTTGTTTTAGTATTGAGATTACCAAAAACTATTTTATGATGAAGCTCTATGATAAAGGGTGTCAGAAACATAAAAAGAAAACATCTGTATAACTTTTGTATATTTCAACATTAATAATAAACGTAGTAACGGAATTACATTGAAAGGTAACGGAATTACGTTCTGAAAATTTGAGCATGAAAAGTCATCCAGTAAGTCAATTATGTATGTTCAATCAATAAATGTATTTCCAACATCTCTTGACTTGGATCAGGTGTGGGTTTACAGGAGCAGTGCACATTTGAGGGAGGTCATACCAAGCTGAAATTCGCTCCTTCTCCAAACCCTGTGATTCTAAAACTCCGTATGGCTTTTCCAGACACCAAACATGAGCACTTTCGGTTTTGCAAGAGACAGAGAGTACAACTCCTAAGAAGAATTCACCTTCATACTCTACCAGGAACCATTGACCTGCTGTTACTGCATCAATGCTTGGTATCTTATTATGTATTGTATCGTTTGTTGTTGATGGTGGTGTTTCAAACAATATATTGTTGCTGGCAGATTCTGGCGTTGTAGTTGGCTCAACTTGTAAAATTTTAAAAACATGCTTACGGGGAGCTGATGAAGAATAATAGTGAACCTTTGTTTCAACTACATAAGGTGCCAAAACTTGAACGCAGTGAATACCAGGCTTCCTAAGACCAGTTATGCCAGTACAATCTATTGTGTCTTTGTCAATTTGATTGACAAAAGACTCCACATGTTTTTTTGCGCACTTTAGAATAGTGATGTTTTCTGAGCACTCTTCGGCAACCTGGATAAAGTTATCAAGATTTTGAATGACAGCACCTTTTGCTAAAGTTGCAGTGTGAACATCACGCTTTAATCTCCCTCTAATCCCATCAACAGCTCCCTTTCCATGGGAGGTGGCAAAAAAATTCCAGCTAATGGACTTTTCTAACAGTGTGATCCCACTTAAAGTGAACCTCTGCTTGAATTGGGAAGCAGCGCCATCAGAAAATATCACATAGTTGCTAAACTCTCTGATACTTTCCAGATGACCAATTAGCATAGCAAGGAAGGTCAGTACAGCATACTTGTTGTGTGACAAGTAATCAGACGCGATGGCAAATGAGTGGCATTTATTATTCTCTCCATACACTTTCACCTAAGAAATGACTTTTAAAATCAAGTCAACCATTTTTGACATGTTTTTGTGCAATTCTGTATTATAGTTTGTAATTCCGTTACCGATTTGTAATTCCGTTACCAAGTTTTCTTGTACTTAGGAAGGTTTTTTAAAAATATTTCTTGTGTCTTAATGTATCATTTATTAACATAGTTAGAAAAATGTAAATGATTTTTGATGCAAGCAAGCCAATTACTCTGCAGGTAAACAAAAGGCACTATTTTGGTAACGGAATTACAACACACAGGCTCAAAATCTTTTGCTTAATATTTCCAGCCAAAATTATCTCCAGAGTGCATATTTAATTGAAAATGGCAAGGCACAGAATATAGATTAGATTATCATAGGTCATCACTCTCTAAGATTGTTTTTTGTTCTTTTTTCATGTAGTTAGAACCTGTGTAAATATGCCTTTAACAGATTTTTAGATTAATGAAGTAGTTAAAATCTGTGTTTTGGGCCGCCCCCAAGAGATAATGTTATCACTTTTTATAAAATTATATGGTTCAACCTGTTTACTAACCAATGAGAGTGATCAAAACCTGCAAAATACAACTTTAAAAATGTCCTTTTTCATGTTCTCATGTGGAATTGACCAGTTACAAATTAGTATTTACATGACCATTCAGATCAGTCCATTAAACTCATTTCCATCTAATACAATAGCCAACAGCTTTCAGAGTTTCCTCAACAGTTTTGCAACCATCACAGAGATCTGAACAAAGTGTTAAAAGAGTCTTTTGCAGTTTCTTTGTTGAACTCTGAACACGTTTAATTGATCAATACCCAATATTATTATAATTAAGTTTTTCATTATGTTCATGTCACAATGGAAGGTGTCAATATACCATGTTTAATTGTTTACAGGGGTTGAATAGAATCAACGCACTCCACTTATATAAACAATGCAAAGTGTCAAATCAATGTTTAAATGGACTGATTAAATATTATATTCTAATTGTATAATATATTATCTATAGAACATAGAAAATAAAACAAAACAAACACCTTAAACATAAACCAAACAAGTTCAATCACTTATTTGTCTCTTGACTGTCTGAATTATCAAGTAACCAATTGGCCAATTATAATTTAACCATTTTTCAAAAAAAAATTTCTTAATAACTGTAAATATATTCTCCATGTTTGATTTTTTATTATATAATTATTTATTAAAATAAGTTTTGTCCTACTCTATAAAAAATTGTGTTTTTTCCTAGATGGGTTTTGTCCTAGGGGATTTTCACCTAGAGGGGTTTTGTCCTAGGGGGTTTTCACCTAGAGGGGTTTGTCCTACATTCGATCATACAGATGAATCTACCTCTTCACTTAAACAAATTAAAATCCAGTTTGCATTAATGGTAAAAACAACGCACATATATAAGTTAGATAGATAATAAATATAACATTATATATACAGTTCAAGTTGACCCACCTAACTGGCAAGAAAATAAAGAGTCCAACATAAATAATTTATAAATATTGTGATAACCAATACAATTAAATATGAAATTTTATGCATTTGAAGCATATGGATACGTACATACCAATGTCAATAGCAAATCTTTTCGCATTTCTTAGATTCCGAAACATTTCATTTTGTGGTAACTCAATGCTTCGCACATAGTCTGCACTTGACGCCATTCTTAAAATTGTTTTCTAAGAAAGAAGATGCTGATATTATATATATATACCTATATAAGCATCATCAAGCTCAAAAATTTGGGAAAGAGCATTTTAATAAAGCATTACAAAACTCACAATGCTTGAATTCGTGGAAAAATAAGAAAACAGCAGTTAAACACAATATAAACAAACTGGAACAGCAACACTTGCATAAAATAATGTTAAAGTGAAAACAAGTTTCAAATTGCATGAAATAGAAAATAATGAGGAATCAAAGCAATTGTTTGAACCACAAGTTGGTATACATAAAGATAAGCATCAGTGACGTTCAAACTTTATTTTATTTCAAATTTTATTGATGCTTATAAAAAAAACATGCAACAACACGTTTTATCATTTATGTTTTATAACTACTTAGAAATGGTGTCAAAAATAATACAAGGAAATGAGTAGTGATTTGATGTAGAAGTACCCACATCCTAAACATCACAAAGTTTTACCCTCTACTCTCCAAACAATATTATAAATGTGATTAATGAAGCTGCTACTAAAAGCATATATAAATTGGTTAGTTAGCCTTTTAGCTTCTCGCATGAATAAAATAATGTACCAAAAATATAATTTTTTTAAGTTATAATAAAAATAATGTAAAATATTCTTTGATGTCTGGCGTAAAACATTTTCAACTAGCAGCAATCTTTCTTTAAAACTGGATACCATACAGGAACACAGTACTCTAAATGCCGTGAATACACTTGTAAAAAATCTGGGTTTTTTACTTGTTACACAGTAGAATGTGTGCTGATGCCTTCTTCTAAGTCCAGTATTGTATTTTGTTTCTTTAGATTTTAGTTTACTCTTTGCGGATTTTTCTTCACTTTTTTATTAAAATTCTTTTCTTTTCTACAAGCTTTTTTTTACTGTACTTGATGTAGTCAAGGTACACGTTTTTTTTTATAAGAATACGCTTTATAAGAATAGCAGGGTGAAAATGAACATTTTTTATTGGGGAATATTGCTAAATTTGCAAAAGCTAATAGAAGAAAATAAGATATGTATTTATAAATGTTGACAAGTTGTGCAATGTCTTCTATAAATACATACGCGATCAAAACATGTACGCAGTATAGAAAAAAAAACCTCATTAAGAAATTTTTATGGAAGAAAAAATAAGAATCCAACCTATTTTAAGTAAAATAAATAAGAATATGCTAAGAATATTTCAGCCTGATTTTGAGTTAAAAGTTAAGAATACTTGACCCTGACCGAATCTATGCTTATATAAAAAAAACGTGTATATATTCTTTTCCTTCGATGCTTGCTACATATCTATGATATAATTGTTGTTTTTTCTTCAACCTTTAGTGATGTGCTGTTTATCGTGATTGGTTTTCGTAGTTTTGGATTTGTTGAATATTTAGGAATATACTTTTTTGATAAATTATTTGAGACGTTTTTTAAAAATAGTCCCACAAATCTTGAACCAATTTTTTGTTTCATATATTATGTTAAATTCCGAAAGGAGTAGTAGTTGATTGACTTGGAAGAGTTGTTGGATGCTACTACAAAGCTTATAATATGGCTCTTTCCAAGTGGAGTATGTATTGTACAACAGATCTTTTACAGTGTTTATATTGCTTTTCAGATCAAGGGTATTTTCTGTTTGATTACTTCTGTGATGTGTTGCTTGCGTGACTACTTGTCGCAAGCATGATTTGTTAACTGCTTCTACGAAACTAATAGTATAATAGTATGATAGTCAGTGAAGTATCTTATTTGGTCCATCAAAATTTCCATTTAATTTGAAAGTAGTTAATATAAAATCTCCCATCTTAATTTTTGTTGAAGATAATCAACAAATTTATAACAATAAGATAAGAACAAATTATTGTTCACGAAAACTGCTAAAATAAAAGTTTCAAAGTTTCGGAAATTCAAATGATTTCTTTCACCACCACAAACATTGCACGTTTGACATTGTGGGTTTATAGGAAGGATAATGATACTGGATTCTTGCATGGAGTTTTTCAACGGATTTTGGGTAATTTGAGGATGCTGAATCCAAATATGGCATTAGATTATGCTAATCACATCACGTTGTTGAGATATGAAAACAAATTGCTTGTAAAAAATGGATATTTTTGCCGAAAGTTGTTGCATTAAGCAGCCATACATGGAATTATCTGAGCAATGGAAGGCAGCTATTCCCCTAAGAATGCATTGCCAAAACTAATTTTATGCTTGCACCCGTTTTGACCATAATCAATCACAATATACAAACACTAAAAACACAAAATATATTTGAAGGAATGCAGTTTGGAGTACTGTGCACATCACAGCTGTAAGGCACCACTGAAAAGCTAATTTTTTCTTAGTTATGTCTGTTTCTTACAGAAATGCAAGAAAAAGTAATACTGTCACTAAAACGATATGTAGACTTTGATGTCCTGATGGAAACGCTAGCCCTGCTCCTCACTTACGTCTCCAAGGTTCTCTGGAAACTCGCTTAGGTGGCTGTGCAAGTAGTGCAGTTTAATGGTCATCCTACACCCAAGTTCGTTCAGACTGAGGAGAAGCTCCTGCACCATCTCTCTAAAATTGTCAGCTTTCTAATTACCAAGAAAGTTATTTATCACATTAGCAAATGCATTCCATGCATGTGCCTCAATGGCAGGGCGGTTTTTCCAATCAACAAGCAGGTTGCTTTTGATATTTTTATCTCCAAGTTGACAGAGTGTCCTATAGGTATAGATCCATACATAATTGTTCCCTTTATGGAGTAAGACACATTATATATAGGATTCTTTTTGAGCTATCAATAAAAAGCCTCCAGTCACTTGAATGATATTCAGGCAAACCCATAGCAAGAAGAAGCCCCTCAACATTGATGCAGTAAACAAATTGGCCATCAAAGTGGAAGTACTTTCTTAATTTCACCTCTCTGTCATGATAAAAAGAAACGCTTGAGAATATCTATGTTTAAGGCTGCCCAGAGTAGAATAAAACGTGATGTGATAGAGGAAATCTGAGCTGAGATTCGGATTTAGCTCCCCAAAGTTACCCTAAATCAGTTCTCAAAGTCCATACAAGAAAAAAAATTTCTTTGTTGAACAGTGTAATTAACTCTCCAACCAATATCAGAAAATTCATTATAAGCAGGACACTTAAAACATGCTATTTTCATGAATCCTACTACAACGAACTAGTTAAAAGTATACCGTATAATTAATGTAAGGAATTAAAAGTAACAAACTATGAAGTTTTTCTTTTTTCTGGCGTTTCGGTACAACTTGCGCAATTATTCAAAAACAGATGTTATACCATGGGATCATATTTGTCAACACGAAATATTTGTTGTTTTTCTTGTGACTGTTCGTTGTTGTTGCTGTTTTACACGTTTTGTTTAAATAGGTTAAGGTAAATAACACTAAATACACATCTACATATACATTTAAATTTACAGTACACTCCCGATATCTCGAACCACCATGGGACCATGAAAATGGTTCGAGTTAACGAATGTTCGCGTTACCGAGTGATTTTTATAAGAAAGTATTAGGGCAGGGGCCGCGGCTCGACGTTGAAAGTGGAGGGGTCACATAATATAGTGACTAAGGAGCGAGGCGTCACCATGGTTGGCGGGGACGGGCGAAGAAATTTTTTGAAAATTTACCCCTTTAGATTGGCTAAAACAAGCCTCTTTTTACCAGTTTTAACAAATTCATTATGAAACATGAACTATTTGCAGAGTAAGAATATTTCTCGTTCATGTGATATACAAGATAAACATACATCCTAAAAAGTAACGCATGTATGGTGCAAATAAAAAATTCGGAAGAAATTTCAAATTTTCATAATGTAGCTTTTCAGTGATTCCATCAAATCTAGACCAACCAAAATTCTCTTTAAAAAGGACAAATAATAATATAAGCACTCAAAATCTACGACGCATTGAAGAATTCTGTTTATAAAGAACTTAAAGATAAAAAGCAAAAACTATTTTACATTTTTCTAAAGTGATGATAAACTTTTATAAATCGTTCTTAGTAAACTTTCGGAAAATGGTTTCCCGAGACGGCTGAATACCCGCCAACTCATTTGCAATATCGATCAATGAGATATTGTCAAGGGTTGACTTATCTTCGTGTCAGTGCCATGTCAGTGCATTGAATCTTTTCTGGCTCATGGTTGAACGGAGCCAAGTTTTTAAACGTCTCATCGTAGAAAACGATCTTTCAGGTGTCGCGAATGTAGCTCCCATTGTCAAAACCAACCTGATAATGATTATGATGTTCTTGATTAATTTGCGTTTTTCATTTGATAACGACTGTATAACATCTACAACGTCTCCGAAGTTGACCGGCTTAAATCCGCTGAAGATGGTTGGCAACAATTCCAATTCACACGGCAAAGATTTACCATCAAAGTCATCGCAAAAACTTGCTCTGACGGTCTTCTTCTCTTCTTCGACAAGTTTTTCCCCGATGGATTTCAACAGCAGTTGTTCCACTTCCACGAAAACTGAATTTCTCAATTTGAAATTTTTTTGCTGGGGTCATGGCCTCTGTAGGGAAGGGGATTGCAAAACAATTCGAGTTAGCGGGAGATTGCACTGTATAACTATAGCTTTTTTATTCAGTTGTACTATTCATTCTTGTTTTCCCGTGTCATTTGAAACTTTACCTACCCCATACAATTATCCTACCTACATAATTAAGGGCATATTTATTCGATTAAATTATGCCATTCCGTTTGTATAATTCGCTATTGATTGGTTCCAACCTGATAATGGCTATATGTATATATCAAGGATATATAGCAATGATGTGTGTGACCATGCATCAGTTGTCAATGGTTGATCTCAAAAAAGGAAATTGCATATTTGGGGTCAGCACATTCTTTCAGATGGTTTTGCCTTTAAAATGGGAGAGCCGCCTTATGCGCCTTTATAACGCATCTTAAGTTTAAAACGCGTCTAAATAAACACGCGTCTTACGCGCCCAAATTTTTACGCGTTTTTAATTCTTACGCGTAAAAAAGTGTCTAACAAACAAACTACGAAGACATCATTAATTGCCATCCTTTTGTCAATCGAGAACAAAGCGGTTACTCAGGCCCGTAACCAGAAAGTTTAGCGGGGGGATCGAAAAATATTGCCAAAGGGGCAAGGTGGCGTTTTATGAGCTTGAATAACAAAAAATGCATTCCCAGAGTGCATTGTTTAGTCCCTGAGACTAGACATTTTAAAGCCAGTAAGTTATAAGTTATTAATCTCATTAGAATCCAAGGAAGTGTGATTCTTCAAAAACCAACGTCTAACCCTTTTTACTAAAAAGCTTTGTACTTCTTATTACTATTACTGTGAATATACAAACTGATACAATATATAAAAAAAATATTATAATAACACTGAATCCAATTGTAATCTTCTGGTGTGCTTTTGCGAAAACACGTTGACAACCTCCTCCATGTCGACCGTGTCATCGTAATGAATAGCCATCAGCGCTAGATTCGAAAGACATTCCTGGCTTTGCATTGATGCACATACGTACGTCGATTTCTGCAACCTTACTGTAAAGTCTGATCTTAACTAGATGTGAAAAGGAGTCATGAAAGTGGCTGTATGTTTCTTGACGTTCTGTTCCATTTGTTAATTATTCACTTTATTCAGCGGAACTATTTATTTCGTCCGATCCCCCCTTGGTTACGGGCCTGTTACTCTATCGTAAAAAAACAAGATATGCTACGTGTTCTGGTTCTCTCCTAGCCAGAAAAGGTTAGTAATAGGTGTTTGTTGGCAATGCTTCAACTGTACGATACAATTCATATGTAGCGTCACTACAAGAAGTTGTATTATAAGTTGCAGCGCACTCAACAAACATGACATGGGAAATATTCATCCTCTAACAGCGATGGAACGTACGAAAAGATGAAGCAGCTGGGAAGTGAAAAATTCAAGTTAAACACAATAAAAATTCTTAATTCAATTCAATTCTTATGTTTTACCACATAACTTCAATTTATAATGTTACTGTGAGATGAACTCAAATTTTATAAACGATATGATCTCTTTTGAGATACCGTAAATCCTCGAATTGGCCCCCTGGGGGCTAATTAATTTATGATTTTTTTAAGTGGGGGTTTATTCGAGGGGGGTGGGGCTAATAAAAAAATGTGGTATGACTAACCCAGAAAAAAGATATATGCATATGTTCATCAATACTTCATACGTGTTCAGTTCAAAATATCAATGTCCTCGGAATCATCGATTGCTTCATCGAGGATCCAGTAAGGAGGGCAAGATTTTCCTCTGTGCCGTCGAGCAATTGTAACTGGGCCATTAGCATTTCCTGTCTCGAGCTGCATGGCATACCTGGTTTAAAACACGTTATTTCTTCATCCTGACTGCCGTCAGTAGCAACTTAGACTCCACATGCAATGAACGATTTTAAAATCATGGGTGCTGAAAGTTGTTCCTAGCTCTCTAGGATCCATCTCACGATTTCTGGTCAAGGTGGTGCTTTTAAGTTGCCACATTTGGTCTCTTGGTTAATACCGTCAGCTGCTGACCATGCAATCGATGTTGACACCAGCAAAGACATTGTGAAATTTCCTCTTTTATATTAGCTGTACTGTGGTTGCTTATATTCTTACTTGTGTTTTATTTTACAATTTTATTAAAGTTATAAGATTTATAATACAGCCCAGAACTGTCTATTCTTCTGTAATTCATAGCAAAAGATTATGGGTGTTTATAATGAACCATAAATTCATGATAAAATATGTTCCCGATTTAGCCCCCATGAGGGTTTAAGTAAACACGAAATTTAAGCGGGGGAGGGGGCTAATTCGAGGGGGAGGGCGGCTAATAAAAAAAATTTAGATTCAATGATGGGGCTTATTCGAGGGGGGGGCGTCAATTCGAGGATTTACGGTACCTTTAAACATTTTGTTGTAAATACTAAATAAATAGTGAAACTAGGTATAAAAATTCAAAAGTCTGATTACACACTTCAAAACAAACCTGGGATATAATTAAAGAAGTCATTGAAAGTATCAAAAACTGTTACCACAATATTCCAAGCACAATGATTACACAAAAAGGTGCAATTAAAGGAAAGAAAGAAATTGCTGGTATCTTTAATACATTAACGTTGGGGCAAGTTTGTTGAAAGCTATCCCAGTTTCAAATATCAAATTTAATAGCTTTTTATCCGGAGATTATAAAACCATGGAAAAAGGCTTAGTTAAGGAAAGCAAAATACAAAATGCAATTTCACATCTAAAACACTGAATAGATAAAAGTCTTGGCTTTGATGAAATTAACGCAAATGATGTCAAGTTCGTTACTAAAAATTTAATTGTCCCGTTATGTCACATTTTGAACATTTCTCTGAAATATGGAATATTCCCAGATAAACTAAAAATAGCACGAGTGACGCCAATATTTAAAAGAAGAACAGGAATCAAGAAAAGAGGACCTCGTAAGTAACTATCGACCTATCTCACAAAATCTTATTAAACAAGCTTGTTTTCTATGGTTTTAAGAAAAATAACTTCCTATGGTTCAAAACTTATCTTCATAAAAGGAAACAATTTATTTCTATCGATCAGGGTGTAACATAGATGGAAGATATTACTCATGGGGTTCTTCAAGGTTCTATATTGGGACCTTTATTGTTTCTAATCTATATTGATGATTTACCAAATTCTACACAAATAATAAAACCTATAATGTTTGCAGACGATACGAGCATTTTCCTAGCAGGTAGAGATATAAATAAATTCCCAACATGAGTGAGTGGTTCAAATAAACTTTCTATGAACGCTAATAAAACAAAATGTATCTTATTTTGTCCCGTATAAAAAAACGAGTTCCACACATATTACCAGCACTTAAAATGAATGCTGTTGAAATACTTCAATCAGCATCTGTTAAATTCTTGGGAGTTGTTACTGATGAAAATTTGAATTGGCTGGATGACCCATACCGATATTTTAGAAAACAAAATCTCAAGAAACATCAGAATATCGTATAAAACAAGTAAAGTTTTAAATTTTAATTGCTTAAGGAATATTTACTTTGCATTAATTCATTCTTTTATTAATTGGCGATCTCCGCGATGATCCGAATGAGGCGATCAGAATGAGAACATACCACCAATTCACGAAAATCTTGGTATACGTGCAGATCCTTTTGACATGGAAGAGTACCAAGCCTTTACTTTTACTTAAAAAGCTCATTCTGGGAAAGTCTGCAGATCCAGATGGCATCCTCCCAGGCGTTTTGAAACCATGTGATTTTTATGATATCATCCTGTCAATTGCAAACAAACTATTCGAAGGTGATAAACCAGATCAATGGTCAATCGGCGATCTTATTCCAATATCAAAAGCAGGAGACTTAAGCGAATATGGAAACTATCGCGGAATAATGCTTACAGCCATTTCTGCGAAAATAACCAACAAAATGATTCTAAATCAAATACAACCTGAAATCGATAATCGTCTACGACCAAATCAGAACGGTTTCCGACCTGGTCGTTCAACAGCAGCTCAGATTCTAGCCTTGCGCCGCATCATTGAAGGTGTGAGAAACAACAACTTGAAATCCATCAATGCCTTCTCGATTGTGGCGAAAAGAATGTGTTCAATTCAAACTTGTATCCATTTACCTTTCTCACTCAAAGTAATGAGGCGCACATGATGATTGTTCTCCCATTAAATCTTTTCATAAAATTAGCTCGGAAATTACTTTACCAAAGGTTCCTGTTGCTTTCTTAACAAATTATAGTAGATGCGGTTCAACTCTGGTTTCCCAGCTATTTGAGGGAATTTCAAATGGATTGACAATTACTGAGACTTTACCATTTAGTGAAATTGCAGAAATTGCCG
This sequence comes from Candelabrum cocksii, assembly GCA_963930725.1. Classification (NCBI taxonomy): domain Eukaryota; kingdom Metazoa; phylum Cnidaria; class Hydrozoa; order Anthoathecata; family Candelabridae; genus Candelabrum; species Candelabrum cocksii. The sequence continues at coordinate 5,296,330 of OZ005670.1, read as the reverse complement.
GCAAAAATCATTTAAAAAAAAATGAACTTACGGAAGTGATTAAAAGTGTTTTTAAGTGTTCATTAAAACATGCTGTATCGCGACAATCCAGTGTGGTTCTTCTTAAAGTAGATTTTTTGGCTCATTTTGCTGTAGATTTATTTATGGATGCCATCCCTCAAATTTCTTATTCTTATTTATACCGCCAACATATACCGTTTGTAAAGTCTTGGGAAAAGATCTATAAAAACAGCGGTTGTCAATGGATGACATATTTGTTATAACACCAATAGAATATAGCTGCGGGATTTGGATCAGTTCTATAGCAGCTTTCGAAAATTTTGTTCATCAAAAGAATGATATTAAATCGTTTTCATACGAAGATTTGGTTAACGATCTAGACACCATAATGCTGAAGTTGTTTGAAAAGACAGGCATAAACAAGAATTTACTGCCTGACATCAAAACAATTATGTCAAGAGACTCACAAGCTGGGACGATTTTGTCAACGCGTAACAGCAAAACTAAATATTTGGAATCGATGTGCACTGATGTAACACTTGAATTGAAGATGCAAGTCGAAACCCTGTGCAGAGAATTCGGTCTAATATCGTTTTGGGGTGTAGAGTATAATTTGCCGAATAAACTTTGATTCAAATGTCTCCATCTCCTCTTCAATAATGTTAGCAAATAATTTAACTGAGGCCTTTATATTAATATTCCTATTACATCTCACATGGATCATATCTGATAAGGGGAAATCTACTTATCCATGCATTCTTCATTATGTATGTAATGTTATGTCGCCATAAGCGCTGACAAAACAATATTTCCATCTCTAGTAAAACTCGCTGGTTACGGGGCTGTATTCAGTCGAAATCCGCCATCTCGAACCTCAATGGGAGCGCTAAAAATTTAGAAATAGCGGAAAATTGTTATTTTGCATACTCGAAAGTGAAACAAAGGGTAAGGCGTATGTTTAATGTTTCAGGATAATATACATATTGATATTTTAACTTCACTTCCTTTGAAAACTATTATAATGGTAGATTGTTTTTTAGAGGTTATTCAAACTATGTTCCACTATACATACCGGATAGCTGCTCACAACGGCATAAAAAGCTATGCGATATAATGTGAACAGAATCGTTTTATGACAATTTTTATAACTAAAAACTAATACAAATAACATTGCGAAAGCACTCCATTCTAAAGAGATCGAAGAAAGAAGATTTTACTATTCTAAAACCAGAAGGGAACGGTGTTAGTATTATAAACAAAAATATATATAATTATATATATAATAAGCAACAAAACAAACTTTACGAAACTAAAATCTGATGTGACACTACTGAGACAAAACCAACTACAACACTTTCAAAAAAACTTTAAGGAAAACACTTTTTGACTGACTCAAAATATACCGAAATTCGTCCTGCTGGCTCTCATCCTCTCAGTCTTTACAGTTCTCCTAAAACTCATAATCCTTTTATATCTAACAATGTTCCTAAATTTCCCCTTATAGTTTTTTCAATAGGTTTTCAATTTTGACTTTGCGCCACTGGCACCAATCCTGGCCAATCTATTCATGGGTAAATTTGATTGAGAATGGTTTTCTGGATGAATATCCCGAGATCCTTTACAGACGATCCGTTGACGATATTTTCCTATTATTCCAAATTGAATCTTGGCTGCAATGATTTTTTCAATTTTGTTAATACTAGACACAATAATATAAACTTCACTATGGAAAAAGAACTCAATAATCAAATTGTTTTTTTAGATAACCAAGAAAAATTGATAACAAACAAGCATTTATCGTAAGAAACATTCATCGGTTTGTTAACTAAATATTAATTTTACCTCTTCTTCTTATAAAGTTGGTCTGATAAAAACTCTAATTCGTTTTTAATAACTCGTTTTTACCATCATTTTATATACAAATGAACACTTCCTGGAAATATTTTCATTAAGACCGCCTGTAAATATAAAAATATACTCGTGGCGTAGTGTGGCGTAGTGGGTACTGAGTGCTGTTGAATAAAGGTAACAAAATAAAACCTCCATAAATGACCAAATTTACCAAAAACCTCAATGTAACTAAATATAATTAAAAAAACATAACTTGTGACAGTAGGAAAATGATTCTTGCTAATAAATTCACCTCAGGTCGCGAGCAAACTACATTCATTAAAGAATTTTTGCAAATTTAGGGCGCCTTTGAGGCGAAAAAAGTCAGGGAGGGCGAAATTTTTTCCTACTGAAAATTTGGGATGTTAAAATTCAAAGTAATCCGAAACATTGCAGAAAAAAGCAAAATAGCTTTTTTGAGTCATCTTCAATGGAAAGAGCAACAAAATTTCAAAAAGGAGTAAAATACAATTTGTAAACGCAAAAATTGTGCGTGATTACCAGAAAAACAATTTAAAATGGTCAAAGTTAATAGTAACCCCGTTTGTCCTTTTAGTTTGTTTTGGATTGAAAACTGATAGTTCTAACGCTAGTGGGAGTTTTGTATAGGCTATTGGGGCGAGGAAATATTGCTTATTGAAAATGATGGAAAATGGTAAATAAAGTGGCCGAATTAATTAAATGTTGGTAACGGGCGTAAACGAGGGTGTCTATCCCATTTTCGTTTAGCCCAAGACGTTGGGTATAACTGTTGAGGCGGGCGCCACTCCAACCACCAACACCCGTACTTTACCGCATTGAAATGTTAATCATTCGCTTAGTCGGCGAGGCCGGGAGGATTTGAACTTGGAACCTCAGAAATCCGAAATTGCAAGCGGTCTACCAACTGAGCGATCAAAACAGCTACTAAAAATACAGACTACATCGTGACTACACGATTTATTTGTTGTACAACCCATGTTGTAGATTCTGAGAAAATTCTATTTCTACAACTGCTGCACGATTGTTGTAATATAATATAACTATCGTGGATGTTTTTTTACGGAAACTACCCTACAACTGTTGCGCAACTGTTGCGCAACTGTTATCCTCGGTAAATAACAATCTATCATAAAATTAAAATGGTGACACCTGGAGAGCAACACTCCTCGAAAGCCGAATTCATGAACGAAGTTCGAAAGTATCCAATTTTATACGATTAAATTCAACCCAGTATTTAAACGCATGAAAGCAGTTGGAGAATTATTCAATTTGTCATTAAAAACAAGCAGAAAATAAATACAAAAGTGGCCAAACTAGAAAAACCCATTCGGTTCCAAGCTCTCTTACCTAAAATCTATGTTTACGTTTCTTAGTAAATTTTTAGACAAGAAAGAACAATCAATTATCGGCATTGAAGCAAATATTGCTTGCTTACAGCAGTCATTTTTGGAAATTTAAACTTCATAAATTTAAACAATCGCGGATAATAGAAACACGATGTTGTACGACATTTTGTTGCGCATCAGAATCTGATGATGATTATTGGACGAAGATATTCATGAAAGGAGACCAATTTTTTCGATTTTCTATTTTAGCTATATAGCTTCCAAAAATATGAAGGAATTCAGATTTTCAAACTGTTTTTCAAAATATTTTATGGTTTTAAAGATATCTAAAATTTAGTAGGATCCATCAGTCAAAATTTTCCTTAGCAACGTCCCTGGCAACGTTGAAAACCTTCAGAAACACCTAATTTTTGCATTCTTGGGGGCGTTTAAAGCGTTTTTTTTTATTACAGAGCTAATATCTACTTTGGTTCCCGGAAATCATTGGTCATATATTAAAACTTCATTTTTTCTTTATGGTTTTTTTTCTCAGAACATGCATTTTTGAAGGCTGGAATAAATATCTTTGGAATGGTTTGAGCTTTTAGACTGAAATTTCTAGTGTTAGTTCAAAACAATAAAACCTAAAAAATGAATGAGGGAGATTTCTGTTTTTGGTCTACTTCAAATTTTATTCACATAATGGTGGTGAATTTCTGAAAACTCAATTTTCACACTACGGTGGGGAGCATAAGAAAAAATAATTAAAAATCTGTTTCACTCACTTTGTAGGTCAATGTTCCAGTAAGGTTCTCTAAAAAACTTAGGTTCTATTTTTACGGTTGCCATGGCAACGGTCAGCCATTTTGTAATTTTTTCTTCACAAATGTTTTTCTTTTTTAATATGTTATCAAACTAAAGTATTGAATTTGTCCCAATAACTGTTTGAATTTTTGAAGGGTCTCTCCTTAAAGGAAGTGGACGCTTGTTATATAATTCGATCTATCTTTGAACAATATCTCCTTTTTGTCCGAATATGAATTCAAATACCACTTTCATCTGCATACTTTTAATTGCCTTTAGGTTTTAGTATGAGAAGTTAGGAAAGAGTTATATACCAGTAGTGTTATGCAACATCTCAGTCTTTTATATACGATTTTATTTTAAAAACAACGCATTCTGCATTTTGGCATTTATATTCTAAGAAGATGCAAGCTCTGTTGAACACCATAATACCATGCATTTATGAGCTATGGAGTAAACTAAATTCCTTGTTAGCTGCAAACTGGCAATCATTCTTGAGTTAGTGAAGGATGATTTACTTCCCTATACCTGGCGTCAAGTGTATTATCAATTACACATTTCACTTACTTCTTTTCGTATTTCTGTGGCGCGTGAGATTCAATGTGAATATTTCTGCAAACACTATTGTTTATAGCAAGCTTGAACGCAGCTCGACAAGCACGGTATTCTCGCGAGCATTCAGCCGTGCGCATTTGACGTATTTTCACTGGGCGCGCGTGCACAATACATCTGTTTTCTCTGTTCCACTGGAACGTTGGCCCAGTAAAAAAATACATTGAGAATAATGGTTGCATGAATTTAATGGCTTTTATTGCCAGAGCGCATTTTACTTGATGATGGCACTGCTATTTCGTGCGCTTTTATTCGTTTTTGTTCAATACAATGATGCGATGCCTACAACCACCGCACGTAAGTTTGCAATGATGTGCGTACTTTTAGGAATTGATTTACTTTTTTTATTTTAGCACGCCCGAACCCGTTTTTAGTTGCACCGTTGTGTCCCAACCCTTTGGACATAGTATTGGTGATTGATTCATCGGGCAGCGTACAAAACGAATGGCAAGACATCATTGACAATGCCGAGACCTTCATTTCGAACTTCCACATTGATGAAAACGACACGAGAGTGGGCGTCATTGACTTCAGCGCCGTCGCAAACGTTTACAAGACGCTTGATTCCTACAACACTGACGAGGATGCATACCAAGCGCTACAGGCTTTGCGCATGCGACCGCAAAACGGTGAAACGTGGTTGCAGTTGGGCTTGGACCGAACGACAGAACTGTTTCAGTCGGCCACACCACTGCGCGAAAACGTACGTAAAGTGATGGTGATGTACACTGATGGAAGGATGACCAACGGAGATCAACAGTCCTTACAAGTAATAAACACACGAACTAAGAATGAGTAGAGTAATCCTCTCTTCTTTTAAGGACCTTATAAAAACCCATCGCAGTGCGTCAGTGAATGGGTACGTCGTCCAGACAAACAACAACTCTCACGATAACACACTGAATGCTATCGCCAGCAGTCAGTCGCGAGTGTACAAAATGTTCGAAACGCCGGAAGTAGGAAGGAAAACTTTGAAAGACTCTGTATGCTATGGTAAGAGTATGTTTTTGCTATTTCCGCTGTTTTGCAAACATAACGTTTTTTCATGATAAAGGTTCAGATGATAACGACGACAAACCATGTAACCAAAACAATTGTCAAACTACAGCGGCACCAAAACCACTTTGTACTACACCAAGTGGAAAAGCCGTTGACTGTGGAACTTTAGCCAGAGAAGCGTTAACCACAGCAGCACCAAAACCACTTTGCACTACACCAAGTGGAAAAACCGTTGACTGTGGAACTTTAGCAGTAGAAGCATTAACCACACCAGCACCAAAACCACTTTGCACTACACCAAGTGGAAAAGCCGTTGACTGTGGAACTTTAGCCAGAGAAGCGTTAACCACAGCAACTCCAAAACCACTTTGCACTACACCAAGTGGAAAAACCGTTGACTGTGGAACTTTAGCAGTAGAAGCATTAACCACACCAGCACCAAAACCACTTTGCACTACACCAAGTGGAAAAGCCGTTGACTGTGGAACTTTAGCCAGAGAAGCGTTAACCACAGCAACTCCAAAACCACTTTGCACTACACCAAGTGGAAAAACCGTTGACTGTGGAACTTTAGCAGTAGAAGCATTAACCACACCAGCACCAAAACCACTTTGCACTACACCAAGTGGAAAAGCCGTTGACTGTGGAACTTTAGCCAGAGAAGCGTTAACCACAGCAACTCCAAAACCGCTTTGTACTACACCAAGTGGAAAAACCGTTGACTGCGGAACTCTAGCCAGAGAGGCTTTGACCACAGTGGGGCCAAAACTACCATGTACAACACCAAGTGGGAAAATCGTTAAATGTGGATTTCTAGCCATAGAAGCGTTAACCACAGCAGCACCAAAACCGCTTTGCACTACACCAAGTGGAAAAACCGTTGACTGTGGAACTCTAGTTAATGCCGCTTTAACCACAGCAGCTCCAAAACCACTTTGCACTACACCAAGTGGAAAAACCGTTGACTGTGGAACTCTAGCGAAAGAGGCTTTGACCACAGTGGCGCCAAAACCCTCTTGTACAACACCAAGTGGGAAAACCGTTGAATGTGGATTTCTAGCCATAGAAACGTTAACCACGGTGGGACAAAAAACGCTTTGTACTACACCAAGTGGAAAAGCCATTGACTGTGGAACTTTAGCCAATGAAGCTTTAACCACAGCAGCACCAAAACCACTTTGCACTACACCAAGTGGAAAAACCGTTGACTGTGGAACTTTAGCCAATGAAGCTTTAACCACAGCAGCACCAAAACCACTTTGCACTACACCAAGTGGAAAAACCGTTGACTGTGGAACTTTAGCCAATGAAGCTTTAACCACAGCAGCACCAAAACCACTTTGCACTACACCAAGTGGAAAAACCGTTGACTGTGGAACTTTAGCCAATGAAGCATTAACCACAGCAGCACCAAAACCACTTTGCACTACACCAAGTGGAAAAACAGTTGACTGTGGAACTTTAGCCAATGAAGCTTTAACCACGACAGCACCAAAACCACTTTGCACTACACCAAGTGGAAAAACCGTTGACTGTGGAACTTTAGCCAATGAAGCATTAACCACAGCAGCACCAAAACCACTTTGCACTACACCAAGTGGAAAAACAGTTGACTGTGGAACTTTAGCCAATGAAGCTTTAACCACGACAGCACCAAAACCACTTTGCACTACACCAAGTGGAAAAACCGTTGACTGTGGAACTTTAGCCAATGAAGCTTTAACCACGACAGCACCAAAACCACTTTGCACTACACCAAGTGGAAAAACCGTTGACTGTGGAACTTTAGCCAATGAAGCTTTAACTACGGCAGCACCAAAACCACTTTGCACTACACCAAGTGGAAAAACCGTTGACTGTGGAACTTTAGCCAATGAAGCTTTAACCACGACAGCACCAAAACCACTTTGCACTACACCAAGTGGAAAAACCGTTGACTGTGGAACTTTAGCCAATGAAGCTTTAACCACGACAGCACCAAAACCACTTTGCACTACACCAAGTGGAAAAACAGTTGACTGTGGAACTTTAGCCAAAGAAGCTTTAACCACGGCAGCACCAAAACCACTTTGCACTACACCAAGTGGAAAAACTGTTGACTGTGGAACTTTAACAACAGAAACTGCAATAACAACAACAACAAAACCAAAACAGGAGAACGTTGTAGTGGCTACTACAAAACCCCAATCCAAATGTGCAGTAGAACGACAACACGCTTTGTGGCTGGTAGAGAGTAATGTTCCAACTCTCGTGCCAGTATTTGTTCCTGAATGTACAGAAGATGGTTTGTACAAAATTATGCAACATCATGAAGGCACTGGGTACTATTGGTGTGTTTATCCTGAGACGGGTGACATTGTTGAGGGAACAACTGTTGACGAAGGAACACTTAATGCAAGACCGGACTGCGAGAAAGTATTAGGTAACTATATATCTATGTAACTCCTAGAATATGGAAACGCACCTGAAGTCTAATTCATTTTCCACATGGAATCTAGGTTTACGAAAGAACAGTTCATCCAATGTCGCAACAACATGTCAAAAAGACCGCGAAGCAAAGACTAAACTTTCGGAGAAGATCCCCGACTTAAACATCCCTGTTTGCAATGCTGCAGATGGCATGTATGAAGCGATGCAAACCAGCAGCAACGGTCGCTTTAAGTGGTGTGTGGATAGAGACACGGGAAAGCTAATCGAAGGGACGATTACTGATGGATTCGATAAGCAACCAAACTGTACAGGTAGTAAGTATACCCTCATGTCATTTGCATAAACATTATTAAAGTTAACTGCGTGCTATGATGTAAGACGTTTACATTATAGCGATTTTAGAAGGTTATAGCTACTCTTAAAACAAGAAAGGAAATATATACATAGAAATCTCTGAAATATTACCAACTCCATTTCCATCGGCTTACCACTCATATTAATTAAAATTTGTATCCAAAATAAACAATTTATAGAGATAAAACTGGACGAAGTCTATTATTAACGAAAGAGCATAAGAAATAATAGTAATGTTGTTTTATTTTAGTGGCGGTTCAACCTTCAGTGCAACCTTCCACAACTGTACTTTCAAAAGCTACCGCTTCAGTTACGACCAGAGCATCTATCGAACAACGTAATGACTATAAATAAATTGTTTAAAACCTTCGTAATTACAAATCAGTTTTCCTTCAAAAACTTGCTAAGAAGAACTGATAAACACGGTTGCGCAATGAAATATTAATTGACACGTTTTTATTTTATTTTTTAGTGGCAGGCAGGAGAGGTTTCTCAATCTGTCAATCGAGGAAATCGAAAGACGCTCAAGCGAAGAAAACGAATTCTGAAGTGACAGTTCTTGAATGCAGCGATGAAGATGGTCAGTTCTTGCAAGTTCAATCCGGAGGCACGGGATCCACTAGCAAGTGGTGCGTAAACAGGTATACAGGGGAAGCCCTTGAAAACACGCAAGTAACAAAAGACGACGTCCCCATATGTCCAGGTATGGTTGTTTCTAGTGTGTGCAAGTAACATCCTTTCACTGCTGGGGTTGTTTAGAACCAACTAAATGCGAAGAAGAACAACTAGAACAGGCATCCATGCTCTACTTGAATCCATTGATACTCGACCTCAATGTGATCAAATGTCGGAAAGATGGACTGTACGAAGTGATACGGGATGACTCGGTTTCAGGTCGATCGTGGTGCGTCGATAAAATTACAGGGGAGATGATTGAAGGCACAATGAAGGAACCCGGCAAAGGAAGACCAGTGTGTCCAGGTAACTGATTTGACTCGCTTGCTCTTCATTCTAAAACATGTGTGTTTGCAGACGAAACAGTACGAGGTCAGTGTCTGGAGCCGAAACTGGTGGGTCCATGCAGAGGCGCGGTTTCGCGGTATTATTTCAATCCAGAGACAGCCGAATGCCAGCTCTTTACGTACGGCGGCTGTAACGGGAACAACAACAACTTCCTCACTCTGGCCGAATGCGAAAAAACATGCGGAAGTATGTAAACCAACAACCCTGACACCCTGGAATTAACTGCCGATTTTTAGGATTGTCAAAGTGTTTTGTCGAACGGGAGAAGGCGCGCATGACAAAAGCGTCATTCGTACCTCAATGCGATGACGATGGCCTGTACAGCCAGAAACAAAAGAACAACAACATCTCTTGGTGCGTGGATATCGAGAAAGGCGACACCATCGAGGGAAGTTTGGTGCACGGTCAGGACGCAGTGTGCGACAACGTTCCAATTCTACTCGTTAACATCGCCCATCCCACGAAATGCCTATCTCAAGTCTCAAACGCCATCAATTTAATTGGCGGATTTGTGCCGCAGTGTTCTGAGGACGGTCATTACAAGGATATACAGATGCACCCTTCTACAGGTTATTCGTGGTGCGTTCATAAATATGAGGGGGAAGAGATAGAAGGAACAAGGGTGTCACCTGGGAAAGGAGAAGCAAAATGTCCACGTAAGATACTGAATTCATTCGCGCTTAACGATTTAGAATGAAACAAATGTGATTTTAGAGCATGGGAAATACTTATAAATATAAAGGAACTACTCAAAAAACCTATTAAATGAACTTATGAAAGGTTGGTAGAAAATCTACAGTAAAATAATAAGAGCAAGTCGTACATGGTGCCAACAGTTACGATAAGTTGGCCAGTACGCAGAAAGATGAGATGGACATTAATTAAACGTTCAGAAACTTTTCTTTGGCCATTTTTAAGGGGAAACCGACAAATTACTTTTGAGTCTAAAAATTGGTTAAATGTTAATGTTATGTGCGGTGTATTTTGATTTGTTAAATGTTTTGAGGTTGTTACATATCATTTTTCAGGTATTTCCAACATTGACTGTCTCCTTCCAAGAAAACCAGGTGACTGCATGGGCCTGTACACTCGCTATTATTACAATTGGCAGAAAGAAAAGTGTGTGAGATTCAACTATGGTGGATGTGGTGGAAACAAAAACAACTTTAGAAGTGAACAGGAATGCCAAACCGTTTGCGCTGGTATTTCATATGAGTTTACGTTTATGTAGAAGCATATTTACCTTTATGTTCTTCAGGCAAAAAGGTCAACGCGTCCACTACAACCGTGGGTCTTAACGCTCTTCAAAACCAGCCAGTTGAAGGTAGCAACTTTTCCTTTACCAAAAGAACCCTCACTGTTTATGCATTAAATTTTAGTGACTTCAAAAGCTGTCGCTGAAGGCTCGCACCCATACCCGGAACCCGAAACCATCCCCACTGAAGGTGTGGACTGTTCCAGTTTGACTTTGTTAATAACACCACCATTGTATACTTTCAGCAACACCAACGGGAACCTTGTGCACGGTAGCTGTTGATTTCGCAAAACAACGCGCGGCCTCGAGTGTAAATTTACGCGACACGTACATCCCTCAGTGCGACGCTAACGGAAACTATGAACCGCTGCAAGTTCACACCGGCTCACAAGAGAAGTGGTGCGTGAAGTCGAATACAGGAGAGGAAGTACCAGGAACACGGGTGTCAATGAAAGAGAAAGATCCACAATGTAAAATGTTGCAAGGGGAATATAGGGTTTTCTTCAGCTTATTAATGTTTAGGTGTTCCAAAAATCATTGACGCATCTGTAATGTTAACTCAAGGTTCCTCGACTCCGGTCAACAACCCAATAGATAAAACCTCAACTACAGCAACCCCGTTCCCCGCAGGTAACGCATCGAATATTAATATAACAACGAACATAATATTAATGCACTAATTTCCAGATGATTTATATAATCGTTAACTGACGCGTACAAAAATTAATTTTCTGTAACTTCGCATGAGCAGAAACATCGCCTCCGATTGTAATGCTCGACCATAAAGAGGAGATACTAAACAACACTATCCCGCCAGCGATGACCACACCACCCAGTCGATCTTCTCAAGAACCAAGCCATTTACGTACGTCGAGTATGAAGTCTAGTGCCGTCTCTAATGTGCAGTTTTTCTTTTAGTCATGTCACTTTTATCCAGCAACGAATCCGCAGAAGCAAATACCGGTATGTTTTCACTCTCTACAAGCTAACATGTCTCCAATTAACAACCGTCGTTCTTACAGTGTGCAATTATACCATTGGTTTAAACCTAATCAAGATTGGCTGTTATCATGATGACCTACAAGTTCCCAGACCTCTTCCTGTGCTGCTATTCAACGATACGGGGTCAGACGTCAACAAAGACGACTGGAAGCAATTCCTGAAGGACACAGTGTGCAAATGCGTCACAGAAACACGCAAGCGAGGCTGGTACACTTTCGGCATACAGAACTACGGTAAGATCGAAACTAGAGCCTATTCACGGCTTACGGGACTTTCTACATTAGCCTCTCGAGGCACAAGTTGAAAGATATTAGATATAGGTTGAACCCTACGTCGTTTACTTTACATTGTATTTTGAATGCAGGGGAATGTTTTTCGGGTCCTGATGAAGGAAGATACAAGGAAGATGGGCAAGCGAATCGCGAGCTGTGCATCGATGAAGAGGAGAAGCCATGCGATGATGCGAGCCAGCAACTGTGCGCGGGGATATCTACGTTGGATAACGTGTCCGACAAGACGATCTACGCGAATTTTGTGTACATGGTGAAAACTGATTCGCACCAAGCGATTCAACACATCGAGTACGACAGAAAACGGAGCGTAAGATCTCACCGACACCATTACAAGAGAAAAAATAACTGACTCATTCACTCGAAACCTTTCAGAAATTATGTGTTGTAGTTGATTTTAGAAAAATTGTTTTGTACTTTTATATCCGAAAGAAAAAATTAGAAATGCTAGTACATGTGCCTGGCAGCTAACCAACGCAAAGTGTCGCTATGCGCATTCATAATGGCGTCATTGACGCCCACCCCACTGGCGTACGTTCCTGTGATAAGTACAGGCAGGTTGTTTGATTTAACGTAGTTGTCGATCTGCAAGCAATTGTGTTCGTGTCCAACATGGTATTGCGGTATACAGTCTCTATGGACCATACTCACACATGCCGATGGCGCGGAGGCGAAGTCGAGTATATCACGAACATTTTTAACAGCATGCTCAGTAACAGCACTCTCAGATAATGAAGGAAATACATCATCAAACCAGCTGCCGCCTGCCATTACCGTGATGACAGCTCCGTGCGCGGTATGAGGTAGCACCAGAGAGTCAAAGGTCATACCCAACACACCCACCGGTTCACAAGAGGGCACCAGAAACCCAAACCCATTAAAAGGTATGCGTTCGTTCTTGTACTGGAGGTTAGTGACGGCAATATTAACGTAGCGAATCGACTGTAGTAATTTACACAAACGTTGATCTGTGTTTTTTATTATAGGAGCTAGTGCGCACACAGGTATAGTAGATATGACTGCGTCAGCTGTGATCACATCTTTATCAGTAAGCACTGACACTTTACCGCCTTCGATAAAACGCAACTCCTTGCATTCGTTATTCAGTGAAATCTCCACATTGTCGCTTTCTAGTTTTTCTTTCCACTGTTTTGACAGTGTTTCCATACCTCCTTCTAAACTCCATGACAACCAGCCGTCACGCTTTGCTTTATCGACCAATTCGCAACTCAAGTTTGTCTTTTCTAAATATATAAGGTAATCGCAATCTTTAGAGAAGTATAAAGTTATTTTATCCCTTGAAAAGGAAAGGCGTGTTCTCTGCCACCATTTTAATTCAATTACCTGACTTGTTTATCAGCATTCCCTTCAAAACGGAACCGTGTTGACTTTCATACTCATGTAGTAATTTGAAGCATGACTTCAAGCTCAACTGCTTCGCGTCGCCACCAAATATGCCACGACAGAGTGGGTCACACAAGTATTTAGCTACCTGAACACAGACGAAAAATGTCAACTGTTAACAAACAAACTAGAATTATAACCTCGTCGTTGAACCTTCTACTAAAGAAACTATAAACGCTTTCGTCTTCGGCATTCCCTTTCTTAACGTACCACTCCTTGAGTATCGTCGACAACAGAGATTTACTGAATGGGTCGCGACGGAAAAGTAACGACAATGGATGTGTCGGCAACTCGTTCATTTTTCCGCCGACGTAAATATAACGCCGTTTGGCGGCGTCGATATTCTTAGAAATACCGATAATTGTATCACCGAGGCCGAGTCTTGACAACTAAAAGATTTTTTGAAACTAAATTTATATATTTTATTGCATGTCTCAAGAAAAAGACAGTTTTTATACTGAAATGCTTTTCTTTTTAACATCTAAACCAGCTTACCAGTGTAAGAGAGCTAGTGGCTTGAGGGCCATACGCCCGTGCACTTCTCGGGCCGTGCTCGAATACAGTCCCATCGTCCAATTGCGTGCTACGTAACCAACCACCGACACGATGCTGTCGTTCGATAACACTAATCTGACACGGCACCTTGGAATGGTTCACCAAGGTACTTGCTACGCACAGGCCAGAAACACCACCTCCTAGTACAACTACGCGAAATGGTTTCATTGTAATAAGCAAACCTATAAGCGGGAACTCACACATCTACGCAAACCTTAATAATTGTACCACAATACAAGCCATGAAATCATTTTTCAAATTATTAAATATCTTATCTACAAAACATTCACGAGGTCCGAGCTTCGAGTTTAGAAACACCCTTGTTTTTAGGCAACTTTTTGTTGTCTTCAAGTTCTTTGGTTTTATAATAATGCGGCGCCACTTCTAGCAGCCACTGGCTCTCAATTTCTATAGTGGAGCGCATGAACTCTTTGCTAGTGAATACCAGTTCGTGGTAGAGTACCCATCTAGGTTGCTCCTCGAACAAGCAACTGTTCGGGTGAATCATCACCGTCTGCTGGTGTTTCACTGTTTTATAGTTACCGCCCTGTCCGAATTTCGCCGTGTGATAAAAGTAGCCTGCAGTAATCGCCTTGCGAATAACCACTGAGTCTAGTGATGACGTCAGCTCAATCTCCACCCTCTCCATGAGTCCTTCCAGTTGATCCCTCACATCTCTGGCGCGTCGCATCGAGCGGAACTGTATGAAGTTCTCGTAGCACCACTGTGTGCTGTGTCCGCTCTCCGCCCACTGATCGTACACGTTTAGCAAGGTCAAGTGGTCACCGCCCGGCCGAAAGAAGTTCTTACGCGCGTTATCGGCGTGAACGATTTTGTCTTTCGGTCTGTAATAGATGCTGGCGTTCACCGACAACATGGACGATATCGTGATAATTTGCTCTACACACTTGTACTTCTCTGATGAGATGATCATCTTCGCCATCATCGGATCCGTGGGTATTTCAGCCATCTTACGCCCTAGCTTCGTGAGCTCGCCCATGTGGTTCAACGCGCCGAGTGCGTACAATTGTTCGAGAGCTAAAATAAGCGTCTCCGCTGGCGGAGGGTCCATGAAGTCAAAATGTATTAGGTCGTTGATCCCTAAGCTCTTGAGTAAGAGCACAACACTACCCAGATTAGTTCTCTGGATTTCAGGGATTGTGTTTTCTTCCAGTTCGTTTTTATAAGCCCATGCTGTGTACAGGCGAAAACACTTTCCCGCGGCCACGCGCCCAGCTCTTCCAGCTCTCTGATTGGCCGACGCTTTCGATACAGGAGTCACGACCAGCGATTCCATCCCTGTGCGAGGGTTGTAACTTTTCTGTTTACAGAATCCCGGATCGATGACGTAAATTATACCGTTAATAGTGAGAGATGTCTCAGCAATGTTCGTCGCTATAACAACCTTTCTCGCTCCAGGTGGCGTCGGCTCAAATATCTTCGCCTGCATGTCGGATGGTAGATTCGCGTATATGGGCAGAATGAGCAACTCTCTAATTTTACTGCCTAGTTTTCGAGTTCTCTCCTGGAGCAGCTCGTTGCAAGTTTCAATTTCCTCCTGTCCGCTCAAAAACACCAAACAATCGCCAGTCGGTTGCGTGAGGTGGATCTGCAGCACTGTCACAACGCATGCGTCAATATAATCGGCTTCGGGAGCCTTCGTGTAAAATATATCAACGGGAAACCGTCGCCCAGGTATGCGAAAGATGGGCGCATCGTCGAAAAACGACGAGAACTTCTCCGCATCTAACGTGGCGCTCGAGATGAGCAGTTTGATGTCTGTGCGAAAGCGCGCGATGTCCTTTATCAGACCGAACAGTATATCTGTATGTAGAGTACGCTCGTGAGCCTCGTCAATTATCATCACGCTAAAATAAGGAAGTAATAGTAAACAACAAGATACGTTTGAGTGAGATCCACTGAAGTATTAGATAGCCATACGAGTAACTGGCGAGGTCCGGTTCTCCAAGAAACTCTCTCAGCAGCATTCCATCGGTCATGTACTTCACGATAGTCTTCTCCGAACAACAGTCTTCGAAACGTATGCTGTACCCAACTTCGTTACCAAGCTTCACGTTCATTTCAACGGCGACGCGAGCCGCGACGCTCATAGCGGCGACGCGGCGAGGTTGCGTGCAGCCGATCTTTTTCTCGTCTTTCGTGTAGCCGGCTTCCACTAAATACTGAGGAAGTTGAGTTGTTTTGCCGGAACCTGTTTCTCCTAAAAACAAATTTGAGCTACAACACTGATTAGCGCGATTCGATCGTTAGATACCTTCAATGATAAGCACTTGATGTTCTTGGATCGCTTTCAGTAAGTCGTCTTTGTACTTATAAATGGGTAGGCTTTTTCTAGTTTCGGCAATACTTTCTTTAAGTTGTTGAGCCTCAGTTAAAGGTTCGCTCTCAGCTGTGGATCTACTCCCTGGCATCTGATCTGCCATCACGAACGCAATTTGATCATCCTCGACAAGAAGATCGTATTGCTTCTCTTCTTTCTACATGAAGAAGTACTGTTGAATCTCCAAAGCACCTAAAAGTAATTAAGTAATTACCATGTGCTTCTGGCGAGCATCTTTTGAGCCAAACTTCATCACAGCGTGGTCGAGTTTGGCATCCTCCCAACGATGTTGTTCTCCTACAAAGGACTGGTTGTTTTGAGTTTCCTCCTCAAATGTGTCTGTGTAACCATCTTTATCGCTTGGCATCACATACCGCTTAACCTTTACTTCTGCAGAAACCTCCTCGTAATCTTTGGCCAGATTGTATATCTAAAACCGAGAACAAAGTGCAAGCTGAAAAAACAACAAATCATTACGAATACCTTTTTCTTGTAATGGCGTTCCAGCCTCTCTCTGTCGGTTAATTCCTTATCCTCAAACAGTTTCTCGTCGTCGTCTATATCTTCTTTCAACGCCTCCACCCTCTCTAGTTTTCTCTTCTTCACATATTCCTTCCTGGCTTGATCTCTGAGATGAGGCACCACCTTCCTGCGATCCTCCTCTTCCAACTTGAGGCGCTTTTTAGCCTCGGCAAACGCTTTCTTATCAGACTTCTCCAGAACATTTCTCGTCTTTTCGCTGTCTTTCTTCTTCAAGCGCTCGGCAAACTGATCTCTCTCTTTCAAATCGCGAATCCGTTCTTCCTCTTCATCTTCGCTTTTCTCTACGCTCGTCACCACTCGCATCTCACTGTCGGAATCACTTGACTCTGCCCGTGGCTTCCTGTGAACCAAATGAAATCAGGGACTAAATAGAAAATAAAGACATAAACTTACCGTATGCTTTTTTTCTTTTTCTTTTTTGTGTGTTTGATGAGCTGTTCCTCGTCTGTCGCCTCATCTGAGAGCATCTTATACGACGCATACTTCTTTTGCTGCTCTAGTGCCACCCTCTCTTTCATTCTGTTAACGTTCTCGCCTTTGTTCTTACGCGGGATCCTGTGCCAAAGCTCACGAGCAGCTGCGCCGAATGCACTGGTACCATCACCAACCACATCGGAAATCTTCTCCAGAAAGCGCTCAACGTTGTCAGTCTTTCTTGCCAAACTGATGAGGAACTCAACAACATGTTTGTCAGACATTTGCATTGTATCGTGCAGCCTGTCTGACAGCCACACCTGTAACTCTTTTTCCGATTGCATATTCTCTTGTTTTTGTTTTAACTAACCATAAGCACAAAAACTATATAAATAAGTAAATATATATAAATCCACAAACACA
The DNA here is from genome assembly GCA_963930725.1 of Candelabrum cocksii. Taxonomy (NCBI): domain Eukaryota; kingdom Metazoa; phylum Cnidaria; class Hydrozoa; order Anthoathecata; family Candelabridae; genus Candelabrum; species Candelabrum cocksii. Next base: position 5,278,684 of record OZ005670.1, on the reverse strand, counting down.
ACCATTCTCAACACAATAAGTTGTTATTTTTAAAGAAAATATCCAACAAAAAATGGATATCCCCCTCAAAAATACATATCTTATAAGTTGTTTGTTTCATTGCTGTTCTTAAAGTAATTCTTTATGGTTTTAGTTTTGACGCTCGGATTGTTTCTACGGTTACGGAGTCGCATGGGAGACTTCGGTTTCATAAGATTCAAAAGTTCTTTTTGAAGAGTTGTTGGGGATTTCAACGTCACTCCTAAACCAAGTACACACATTTGGTACCTACATCTATTGATTTACTCAAACACCAACCTAAGTGTGACAACTCTTCTTCTTGCAACTTTTCAGCTGTGATGCGATCAAGCTCTTCTTGGTTTCTTGCTTCTTCAGCTTCTCTAAGCACCAGCTGCTCTATAAACTGCTCGGCTTGACGAGACATACTTTCACGTTCATTCTTCAACTAAAGAAACACAAACATGACATAACATGTAAGTACATAATAAATTGGTTTCATTTCTTCTCGTTCACACTGGTTTGTTAAAAAACAAAATTGCAACTACCAGCAGTAATTTGAAGAGCTTAAATACCAATAAATACAGCTAGTCTTAATTTTGAGCAATGACAATACCTTCTTTATTTCTTCTTCGTACTCTTTACGAACTTCCCCATGAGGTGTTATGACTCGCAAAGGAACTGCAACACATTAGTAGATGACTTTTATTTAGCAGTGTGTGTTCCCTAGTGAATTTATTCAATTTGCGACCAGTCTTTAGCAAGGTTATTGAATTTCCTTTAAAGAAATAGTCCCACCATTTTCAAAAAAATTCCAATTTTTGCTTATCGAATAAAGAAACTAGTCATATCAAAAAAATTTAAATAGTCATATCAAAAAACTGTTAATAATTGTATATTTATAACTTTAAATATTGAAAATCAGATATATATTTGATGGGACCACTACTTTAACTTTGATTAACTCAAACAAAATGTCAAACCCCTTGCAAATTTCAATTTGTGTATGTATACAATAATGTGCAATATGACGAAAAAAAATTTAATATTCAACATTTGTCTCATCTTTACAGATAATGGCTTTTCATTTAAGCATGAAACGTAAATTTTAATAAAGCAAAAATTTAGAACAAAGACATTATACCATCAATATTATTGGCAATATCATCTAAACCATCAAGCCTTCGTTTCACTCGTTCAGGAAACTTTGTCTTTATTAGGTTCCATCTCTGTGTATTTACTAGCGTATTTGATTTTGTATTTTTGCGCACCCACACTGATATCCTTTTGCGGCACATGGGGCAGTTCAGACTTGTATCGTTGATATGTTTCTTGAAGCAATCATTGCATAGTTCATGTTGGCATGGCAACAAAACAGGTTTGATGAGTATTTGTAAGCAGATTGGACACAAAAAGTCTGTGTATGAGCTGGCATCCAAACCATTCAGCGTGCAGTCTTTTATTCCAGCCTTTCCACTCATTTTATTAGTTATTAGCTTGAAACTTTCAAACAACCTGCATTGGATCAGGATTAAATAAGCATCAATACCAATTTAATTACATAGACACTTAAAGTAGCTACCAACTATTATCGCGAATTCTGTTCTGCTAGAGAATTCTCGTTTCAAACAAGAGCTTAATAAATTTAATGTACAATATCTCGTCATTTTATAAAACAAAATATATATAACACTTAAAAACCTTTTAATCTGAGTGATGAATATCGTTGAATATCGCAAAAATTTGAGTTTATAGTTTTATAAAAAAAAAAAAACGAATAAGAGCCATTAATAATATTAAAAACAGTGAAAAAATTTTCCCAGTTGGCTTAATGTGAAATTTGCATCTCACAGGAATTTATTTTGGTGGTTTTCAAATTATTACCAAAAATAAAAAACAATAAAAGAAAAAAATTGTTGTAATAGACTGAAATGTTAGACAAAATTTTGTTTACGCAAGAAATTGTATTTTTATCTGATATTTTGTCTGAAGGTTGTCTGAAATGATTTTTTCATAGGAATTTAATTTTGCGATTCAAAGAGAAAATTTCTTTCCGCAAAAATTTCTTCCTTTAAACAGAACTACAAAAATGTTATATGCGTCTTGAAACCTTAGAAACAAAATTGATGAGTACCTTTAGTCATGTACAGTTAATTTAAAGATATTATACAGTTGATGCTAATTCTTTACAATGATTAGCACTGTGTAGCAGTATGTTTTATATGTATATAGTTGTTTGTGACATAAATAAGTTTTATATATATTTAAGAAAAGAGAATCAGTATATATATAATGAACGGAGAGACAAGCAACTAACAGATACATAATACACAGAGTTTTTGTAAGAACCAAAGAAATTTGGTTGAACTTGGATTGTTCTTATTTTTCGGCACCATTGTAGTCTGAAAATGTTCTTATTTTGCCAAGCTATTAAGAGGCACCAATTAATAGTTAGAAAAAGGCAGCTAAAAAGCAAATGAAGAAATCTTTGGTGTCATCACGCGCACGTGCCCATACACGCCATAAATCGATTTGCGCGTGCTGTTAATCACACATTACCGCACGCCATGAAAATATATTGAACTGCTATTTTTTACAAAATTTTAAAATTCAGGCTGTAGAAATTGCCGTTGTTATCAAGTTTCCACAAATGTTTTCCTTGAATTACCTCAAACTCGCTCAACAGACCTGGGGTTTTAATCGGCAGGGTTAACAAAAGCCTCTCTTTCTTCCTCATTGATTTCTGCTGTGTTGATGTTGTTCTCGTGTGTGACTTCAGAAATAAGAGGGTCGATGATATCGCTGAACAGATCCAAACTTTCCAAATTCGCAGGGTTGCTAGAAATTGATCGGGAAAATCGAAAAAAAGTGCTAGCATTTAATTTCGCGAACGAAGAAAAGGTTTTTTTCGCGGGAATTAAATTTCATGAATGAAGGGGGAAAAAATTTTTCGCTAGAATTTAATTTCTCGAATGAAGGGCCAATTCGCGAAATTCACGAAATTTTCTGCCATTAAAGTATGTTGCAATTGATGAAAGAAAAAAATCAAAACATTCACGTTTGTTTACAAAAAAGAATGAAAAAAGACTTTAAAATGCAGAAGAACTATTCTGCATTCGATTCGAGAAAAAAGATCAAAACTCAAAGAAACGATTCGTTTTATATAGCTGTGAATTAAATTGTTTTCTTGTATACTGTAAGCAAACCTCATAAATCTCTATCTCTAAAAAGAAGTTATCAAATAAAGATTTATTTATTGGTGAGGTGCAACGCTCGTTAGTTAGCAGTATAGAACACTTTTAAGGCAAATGACAACCCCCAATTTTTATTTTGAAAAATCGCACGCCATGGCTATTAAAATTTATTTATGGCGTGCGATTCATCACACGCAAACAAAATATTCAAGAAACAGACTGATTTAAAGAAGATTGAAACACAAAGGTTGTCCAAATACTGTTATTTTATTAATGATTTCATTAAAAATGAACTAGCACCTAAAATTTGCACTAATTTTCCCTACAAAACAGCAGTGGCTTCAAACAAGCCAATCTTGAAGACAAGTATCTGATATTAGATGGTTGTTTTCTGACTCTTAGAACCTTTAGTGACCCAGAGAACATATTTTGAGCCTTAATAATGCTGATTTAATTTTTCTTCAAAATGTTGTACTATTTTGAAAAATGCCCAAGTACATCACTTTTGATGAATAATTACCACAAATTGTCAAAATCAGTTTTATGGGGGATTATTGGAAAAGAGGGCTTATTAATTTATGTGTCATACCAGATGTAGATGCTAGAAACAATTTTGACTATGTCATGAACGTCGTTGTCACGAACAAGAAGAATGGGCAAATCAGGTTGAACATCAATAATACGCTAAGTATTATAATACGCTGGTATGAAACGAACAGGATTCCATGTATAAACCCCACAGGAAATAAGACATGAGTCAAAACAGGCACAGATATTCAGTAAAATGGACATAGGGTGGGGATTCCATCAGCTACCCATAGACGAAAAATCCAAAAAAGGAAGCGTTGTTCCAAACACATGAAGGCGTACATAGAATGGAAAGGTTATTCTTCGGGCCGACAGCATCCACCAGAATCTTTGATAGTGAGGTGAGGAAACTATTCAATGATTTAAAAAGTGTCAAAAACATCCATGACAATATTCTGATCTATGGAAACAAATACGAGGAATATTACAACAACTTGAAGGCATTCCTACAGAGATGCGCAAAGAAAGGAGTAGTGTTAAAACCATCAAAGTCTACTTTCGGAATGACACGTATCAAATGGTTTGGGCAGAGTTTTCTAAAGCAATTCTAAAGCTTTTTAAAGGCATATACTTTTTTATTGGCAATTTTTCCGACATTTCTTCTTGGTTATTTAGTCGCTTTAAGATGAACACTTTAGTCGCTTTAAGATGAACCGTTTTTTGACAAAACGATTAAATATATATACAAGACTGTTAGTAAATCAGAAATTAAGTCGCACTATTAAGGCGGCTAGTAGGGCGCTTCCATTCAGAAATGCACAAATGTGGTCCTGCAAGTGTGGTGCCACAGAGCAGACTGCAGACCATGTCGTTCATGATTGCCCAATCCATCGCCCCCTGAAGAACCTGGACAACGAGATGGTCGATTGGCTGCTGACAACCTGCCTGGAAATCTAGCCTGTTGGAAGATACTGCTCATAACATACAAAGAAGTCTGTAGTCAGACAGTAAATCACTTTCTCATTCATAATTACATTTCATCTCCATCTCATTACAAAATAAGACGTAAGATAATTAAGGACTTAAAATTTATATTTTACTAACCTAATTTCGTACATATTAAACAATTTTAGGCCGTGAGCACTTGTCTTTCTTTCACCTTGCATCCCACATATGGTGACCAATAAATTTCTGCGTAGAAAGCTTCATACACATATAAATATGATATTCATGCTTGTGTTCCCAGTTCTCTATACCCGCAGTAAAGGTGTAACAGCTCAATATTCAAAACACTTTTCTGGCATGTCACGATGAAATACAGCCGCCATCTTTCGCTTTATTTTTCTATTTTTATTGGACAGATATTTTGCAGAAATTTTTTAGCAACATAAGGTCTACAAAAATCATATTCGGCAAATTACTCGCCTTCCCGGGTTTTTATGTAAACAAGCAAAATGTCGCAAGATGTTTGTCTAATTCATTACCTTAAGGCCTTAAGGACGAAGAACGAAAAGAATGAACTGACATTTTTTTATTGAGGGTATGGTGGTGGCGGCGGCGGTTGATAGCCACATCACTTCCGAAACCATCGACCTGATTGAAAAGAAGCGGAAAGCGTTCGGAACACCTGAATATCGTCTGCTAAAGAACCAAGTGAGAGCAGCATGCGACAACGACCTGGACATTTGGCTACTCAAACAGGCAGACACTATCAACGATGCTTTCCACCGCAACGACTCTGTTCTCCTATTCAAGACAGCGAAGGGTCTGACTGCCGGATCACGAAAATCGGAAGCCACCATCAAGCTAAGCGATGGCATCCAATGTGATACTCCTCCAGATGAAGTAAAACGCTGGCACGAGTACGCTCAAGAGCTCTTCCAGTCCAGCCTGTAGCGTGCAACGTATACGCCACAACAATTTGCATCCAATGCACTACCTGCTCATGTCATCAAACGCGCCATCTCCTGGCTCAAGTACGGGAAAGCTGCTGGCCCAGACGGAGTGCAAGAAGCTGAGTTTCTGAAAGCCATGCTAGACAACCCGGTTGTATTTTCGGAAATCCATCGAGCCATCAACCGCATCTGGACAACTGGTATATGGCCATCTTCGGGACTCATATCGAACTACATCGCCCTCTATAAGAAGGGTAACAATGGTGATTGCGGTAACTACCTCACCCTGGCTTTAATCAAGCATGCCAGCAAAATAATGCTCAACATCATCTAAGAGGATTTGAACAGAGTCGCCAAGGTCAACGTTAGCGACACACAATATGGATTTAGTGCGGACAAGTCTACAACCGACGCCATATTCACACTCAAGTTTATCGGACAAGCGCACATGGCAGTTGGTCACAGACTACACATGGTGTTTGTGGACTTCAGAAAGGCCTTCGACTCCGTCATACACCACAAACTGCTGGAAACCATCGACGGATACGGTGTCATGCCGGAAGTCACCCGCCTCATCGCGAACCTTTACAACGGCGCTCACGGCTCGATCTCATAGAAAGGACAGACCACTGACGAATTTGAAACGCCTATTGGGGTGCGGCAAGATTGCCTTCTGTCCCCCGTACTTTTCAATATGTACACGGAAGCCATGATGCGCGAGTGGAAGGAACAAGTGTCGCATCTCACCCCGCCAGACGTCGCCGGTGATCTGTTCTGGGAGCTGAGGTGTGCAGATGACTTGGTGCTCCTTGCCCGTTCTGCCGAAGATGCCACCTACATGCTGGAAAAGCTCGACTCCATAGCCACATCCTACGGTTTGAAGTTGCACCCAGGCAAGACTGAACACCTTGCACTGAACCCACCAGCAGATGCACCTGTCACGCTGCATGGCAACCCTATCAAATCGACCAACCATGTCAAGTATCTGGGCTGCAGTATCAACACAACGATGGACGACTCCACCAAGATTCGCAGCCGCATCGCCATGGCGAAGAGCGCCCAGAACACCTGCGTTTATCTTAAGAAACCCCGCATCCGTACTAAAACCAAACTCCATCTCGCGAGAGCTTTCATTCTCTCCAAGATGTTATATGGCGCGTTGACATGGACAGTGAGTGTCTCCAGTGGGAAAGCCATAGATGCGTTTGGCAGAACTATGTGGAGGAAACTGCTTGGCATCTTATGGAGTGACTTTGTCTCAAACCAGGAACTCGAGCAAAGAATTGGTGACCGATGGCAACTTACACAGGCCACCCTGATGGACCAACAATGGGCATGACTTGGTCACTTCCAACGCCACACGAACCAAACAACTCTTATCCACGGACAGCCAACCGGTTTACGACGCACCAGAGGAAGGCCACGGCTTTGCTGGGTAGATGGCCTACGCCTTTGGACGGGCTCCACAGCAGCCACTCTGGTTGACGAAGCGACGTCCCGCTCGCCCATCCCACAAAAAAAAAAAATTCAATGGTGTTGCGCAGTCATAGTCGCCAAGGCGCCAGTGGCGTATGACGTTGATTGATTGATTAAGGCCCAAGAGCAGTGCCAGATTAACCAAACGGCAAACAAGTTACATGCCTTAGGGCCAGCCAAAAATGTCAGGTAATGTAATTTTTGCCTAATAAATATTCTATTTTAAATTTAAATTTTCTTCTTTTTGTCGATAAGTCCAAAATACCTGTATTTTCAAGCCACTTGTTAAAATTGTGCCTTAGGGCCAGTAAAGCATTAATAATAATAAACTTTCGCGAGAGAACCTTTCGCGAATTTGACCTTTTTTCGCGAAAGTTTATCTTGCGAAAAATTTAAAATCACTCATTCGCGAAAGTTTATGTCGCAAAATTTTGCTCTTATTTTCAATTCGCAAAAGTTTATCCAGTAAAATTGCGATTTTTTTGCAATTTTTTAATTTTTTTAGCTACCAAAATTTTGGAGATCTATTTCAAAACCTATTATATGTATTTATAAATATTTGCCAATTTGATCTTCTTGAAAACATTTTTTTTTTTCTTGTAAAATCAATCATATTTTGATACACAGATATAATAGACACTGTCAAATATTATTTATGTAAAAAACGTTTTTCAGTCGTCGATAATGACAATATCAGTTGATTCACGTACCAATATGACTCGCTTTTACCAACCATTGGATCTCACCGTTAACGGTAGTGTAAAACACTTTCTCGCTAAAAAGTTCAATGGCTGGTACTCGCAACAGATCGCCGAAAAGTTAGATCTTGGGGTGTCACTGGAAGACATAGATATTAAGTTACGTCTGTCAACGCTGAAACCTTTACATGCTGGCTAGGTTGTTGATTTCTATAACCACATTACGTTGGCTGAAGGAAAGGATATTGTGCTAAATGGATGGAAAGCCGCGGGTATATACGATGCCCTAAAGCTTGGTGGTAGCAAATTGAAATATTATAGATCCAAGTATAGATCCATTTCACGATATCCACCCTTTGATCCTTGAAATTAGCGTTGACACAAATGCAGAGGCCAACTGGAAAAGGACGTAAAAATATAGTAGACGAGTATGACAATGACAGCGACGATGAGGAGTGGAGACCAGAAGGTGCTAGAAATGTTTTTGATGACGTTTTCAACGATTTTGACGACGAACGATCTTTGTAGTTTTTGAACTAATTTTATTTTCATTTTGTTAGTAGTAAACAAATATTGTTACAAAAATACAGATTCGAATGCATTGAAACAAATTTTTTCAATTTTCTGCATAGAAAATTCCTTTGTTTTCTAAAACTGTCCTAAAAAAAAAAAAATTCCTTCATTTGCGAAAGTTTATCTCGCGAAAATTTATCAGTTTCTTCATTCGCGAAAGTTTATCTTGCGAAATTTTGGGACTTTTCCAAATCGCGAAAGTTTATCCAAAACATTTCGCGAATTTTTGACCTCGCAAAAGTTTCTCTCGTGAAAGTTTCTTCGAATAAAGTAACTAAATTAATCGAACTGCTCGAAGACAGGCCATGTCTTTGGGATATATTTGACAACGATTATACTAAAAGAGAAAGAAGGGAACATGCCTATAAAGAGATAAAAGATTGCTTTGATGGCGAATGGGAATTGAACTCAAAACCAAGATTAATAATCTTTGAGCTCAACTCGGAAGAGAAATTAATAAAACAAAAACAACAACAAGCGGTCAAAGCGCTGATCGCTATCAGTCCAAGTGGGCTCATTGGAACAGACTTCAATTTCTGGTAGCACAAATGCAGCCGAGTGGTACCAAAGACACAATTAAAAAAGTATCCAGTCAACCAGTTAACCACGGTTTAGATGAAGATGAAGAACTAGATGAAACTTCTAGTCCTCTAAAGCTGAAAACCCGTTGGAAAAATGCCAGAAAGACATTAGAAGAAAGAAGGTCGAGCTTTTACAAGGCTGCTCAAATTTGCTTACCGAGAAGACTCCTCCTCCACCACCTACCCCTACACCAAATGTCTCAGCATTTGCATTATATATTGATGAAAGCCTGAAGTTACTTGAGCCAAGAACTCAGAAAATAGCCGAAAAAAGATCACGGATGTGTTGTACGAGGTTGAATTTGGGTCCCCGCATCTTAATCAAACACCACTCATCAATGTTCACCCTCTAGCTAACCATTTACCACAAACCCTCAACTACTGGACTAGCATGATGAACAATAACAACATGTCCTTATTAACGTTTAAATATGCTTTTTATAACATTCTATTTTTGTTAACAATACTCCCATTGCCAAGAGACTTCGGGCATTAGTATTTAAGTTTCCAGTGCTATTTAAAGATTTTAATCCAATAAAGTTCGTTTTTTTGTTATCCTCACTTCTCCACTGTCCTGGAACATACTCCCCTGAATTCAATTCTACATCAGCAAAGCCCGGAGGACGGTAGACATTATTTGAAACACTTTGACGCAGGTAGTTGTGTAATACAAGAATGATCATTACAGTGTTCGAAACTGACTACGGGGTAAAAGTATAGAGGCTCTTAATAAACGCCATCTATTTGAAATTATGACGATAGTTGTAGATTCGTTTTGCAGCCGAGTTTCAGTTGTTAGATGTCTTTGAGGATGACCCTCCCCTAGCAGGTTTTTGTATAGTCACATGCTTGCCATCTATTGCCCCAATAACATTTGGAAAATTCCACCTTGAATTAAACTCGTCTGCAATTTCAAGCCAGCGCTTTGATGTATTTGGGATTTGTAGAAAACCTACTGAAAGATTTTTATTGATTGCCTTGCATACCTCCTGTACAATGTATGAAATCGCTTTTCTTAAAATTCTAAGAGTTATCGTTAGGCGCTCAGCTGGACTTATAGGTTTTAATCTACCTTTTAGTAACTCTGTGGGTGTAATATCTTGCTCTATCGGGTAAAATAAATTTAAAAGATTTATAGTTCATTCGCATCATCTCTTTATAACTCTGCGTATTTTTGTTTTCGTTTTCGAATGTTCAAAATCAACTTTTCGAAGAACGGCGAAACGAATGCTACAAAGTCACATGGAGCCATCCGACTTTGTAGCGTGCTACATGCTACAATGTAGCATTGGTTTGCCTGGGCCTTTAGGGGAATTATGTTTCGCGGGAACTTAATTTTGCGGAGTTTTTGTAAGAAAATTTTGCGGGAAAAAATGAAATTTAATTTCGCGGATCAACATGATTTGGAAATTTCGCGGGAATTTAAATTCGTGGACAAAGTGTATCCAAAAATTTCGCGGATCCAAATTTCTTAGAATTTTAAAAGTAAGAAATACGAATTTTAGTAACTCTTAATATATATATTTATATTAGGTCGGGATAACTTAGTTGGTAGAGCGCTTGGAATTTCGGATTTCTGAGGTTTCGAGTTCAAATCCTCTCGGCCTCGCCGACTCAGCGGATGAGTAGCATTTTGATGCGATAAAGTACGGGTGTTGATGGTAGGAGTGGCGCTTGTCTCAACAGTTACACCCAACGTCTTGCGCTAACGAAAAAGGGATAGACACCCTCGTTTACGCCCGTTACCAACATTAGTGTTAATTCGGTCACTAAATAAAATATATATATATATATATACATGATGGCCCTTGAGGAGGGAACGGAAACATTGAACTGGTGGCAGTTAGAAGCGTACCTCGTATTTCTGGGGAATCCAGAAATAGGTGCAATAGTAGAGTGCATGAGTGCATTTGTCTTGATCGTGTATATATAACTACATATATTGTAACAAAATTTACCGACATAAAGAAATTATATATATGCCGTAAGATATTTAGTAGTAAAAAAGAAGTGAAAACTTCACACAAGCCTGGAAGGTATTAGTTTTAAAGCTTGTGCATTACATCAAAGTCCATGTGCACCACATCAAGACCCTTACTTTGCACATATTCGATTTTTGAGCAGAACGATTGGACGTATAAAGAAAATACAAGACTAATCAGCAAACTGGTTGACGGGCAAATCAATGCCGCACCCGTGACTATGAACACATATATACACACTCGTTTACGGGCAAATGAATTCCGCGCCAGGGACCATGAAGACACACTGTGTAAAAATTTAGAATAAATTGAGTCCGAGCAAACGACAAAAATGGGACGTGAAGCTTTCTCGTGGTAAATACGTCTTTTCACTTCAAAGGTCGTAAGCTAACTGACCACACACGTGGTCACAAAAATACAATACAATAAAAGATCTAGTAACGAGTGCGCCTATACGAGGCGCCTATTACAACAAAACAATAAAAAATGACGTAATCTTTTACACTCCCCCCCCGTTGACTAGTCAACATATTTCTCCTTTAATCTTCTTATTAATTGTCCCTCGCGTGCCGTTTTGGTCTACCATTACTTATACAAGTGTCCTCGGTATTTGTGTTGGAATTGACGTCATCGGAGATGATTTCTTGTTCGGAGACTTCTAAGGGAATGATCTTTTGAAGCGGACGGCAGCACGATTGATTTCCTTGACTTTCTGAAGCGACGATTAATTTAACACCTCTGACATTACCATCGCTGCCGGTGACCAGTTGTGTGATTTTACCTAAGCGCCAACGTTGACGAAGTAACGGAACATCATCTCGAATTAAAACTACGTCACCAATTACGGGCGGTGGTGATGATCTCTTGGCTGATTTGCGGTTTAGGTGCTGTTCACGAAGTTCATTCAAGTATAACGAGTTGAACGATTCCCAGTATTTACGAATGAGCAGTCGCATGTATTTCGCTCTTTTGATGACGTCATTCTTCGAAAAATTCACAATGTCATTAATGTTTACGGAACCAGAGGCGTAGGAAACATTTCTGCCGAAAAGTAAATGAAATGGTGTCAACGCTTCTTCCAGATCGTCGGACGAGACGTACGTTAAAGGTCGGCCATTGATGACGAATTCGCTTTTGCATAAAACAGTTTCTAATTGTTCATAGGTTAAAAGTGATCTCCCGAGAGATTTCTTCAACGATAACTTGACGGAACGAACAAGACGTTCATAAAATCCGCCCCACCAAGGTGAAGCGGGTAGAATAAAACTCTGCTGAATGCCGTGTTGAGAAAGAAAACGTTTCACTTGACTTGATTTGAATGTTTTAAAATTATCACTGATAACAAACCTTGGTATTCCCTTTCTTGACATCAGCCTTTCGAATGCGCGTATACATGCGGGGGATTTCATATCCGGAACTAATTCCAAGTGTACGGCTCTACTAGAGACACAGGTAAAAAGCAAAATGTAAACCTTTTTGGCATCGGCTCTAGCGGTTTCACGGACAAATAACGATCCGGCATAATCTATTCCTATGTTACAAAAACTAAAACAATCATAAAAACGAAAATTAGGAAGATCAGAAGAATCTGGGGAGTTCATAGTACGTCCTTGAAATTTCTTGCAAATTACGCATTTTCTAAGAATTGTTTTTACGTATTGACGTCCTTTCACAATCCAGAATCTTCTTCGCAATTGGTTCAACGTCGCCTCCACTCCAGTGTGCATCACTCGAAGATGACAGTCGCGTACGAGCAGTTCAGCAAAATATCGTCCATTTCCAGCAAGCAAGATCGGATGCTTCACGTCGTAGTTGAAACTTGAGCTACCGAAACGTCCCTTCAGTCGAGCAATGCCATTTACGTCGTCGAATATTTTCAAGGAATTGCAAAGTTTTTGGTAGCTAGACTCACGTTGGGTACGGATATTCTTCTGTTCAGCCCTGATCCATAACATCAAAGCGTTCTCTTTTTCATCGGCCGTGACACATTCGTCGCTATTTTCTTCTTTTGACGATATCCTTGCTTTCAAATTGTCGATGAAACGAATAACGTAGGCAGTCGTGTTGAGCAGTTTATCAAGGTTTCCAAATCGAGTACAGTCCATAACATTTGCCACACTGCACTGTTCTGCTACATTGTCATTGTTAATCTCCGTCTGTGTTGTTACAGCGCAAGCCATTGTTTGTTTCTGCCGCGACTCGACAAGAACATCTGCCTCATTCAACCTGGCATCTACATCAAAGTTTTCTCCTTCAAAATCTTTGTCCAACAAAAAACTAGGTCCTCGAAACCACCTGTCAAAGTCAGCCAACTCGCACACTCGCGTAGGAATATCAGCTGGGTTCTCTTCTCCAGCAATAAACGACCAATTCTCCGAATCAACTACCTTACGTATTTTAACTACACGATTCTCAACCCAAGGTCTCCGCGCCTTTGTTTTTCCTCTAAGCCAACAAAGAGCCACCTGCGAATCAGACCAGCATTTCACATTTTTCAAAATAATTCGATTATTTAAGGCATTTAAAACCTGTTCAACCAGCTTGCCTAAAAGAACACAACCTAAAAGCTCTAAACGCGCAATACTTATTTGTTTTAACGGAGCAACTTTAGTTTTAGCTGTTAGAAATCGCACTCGCATACCAAGGGAAGTTTTTATTTGCAAATACAAAACCGCTGCATAACAAGACAGCGAACTGTCACAGAACCCATGTATTGTGGCAGATTCAAAATTTTCATTCATCTCAATAAATGCGAAACGTTCAACACGCAAAACTCCAAAACGTTCTATGTCCTCTAAAAACTTATTCCAAACATTTAAAATCTCAGTATTCGCTTCTGAATCCCAGTCGTTCTTGTCCTTGCATAAAAGTTGGAAAATAGACTTTACGCGCGCAGTAATAGGTGAAATAAATCCCAACGGGTCGAAAAAGGTAGCCGCAATCTTTAAAACATTACGCTTTGTGGCGGGCAGAGTTCTAGCTAACTGAATAATTTTATCAAAACAGAATACGAATTTGTCTGATTCTAGATCCCATTCTACCCCCAAGACTTTCTTAGAACAAACATCACTCTCATTTCCCTCTCTTTCATTAAAAAACTTCTGTAACTCCTTACAATTAGTTACCCACTTTCGCAATACAAAACCACCAGCAGACAATATCGACATACTCTTCTCGTAAAACATTTTCGCTTCTTCTACAGTCGAGCAGCCAGAAATAAAATCATCAACATATAAATCATCGAGAAATCCTTCAACAAATAACAAATTATCAGATCTAAACTTTTCCAAGTGATGTCGAATAGTTGCATTTAAAATGAATGGGGAACTAGTAAGACCAAAAACTAGACGCACAAAACGATAAGCCACAACCTCCGAACAGTTGTCAAGTTCCCGATACCAAAGAAAACGTAGAAAGTCCTGATGTTCCCGATCAATCTCGATGTTTAAAAAGGCTTGCTTTATATCCGAAAGCGTTGCAATAGGGTTGATGCGAAATCTCAAAAGAATATCAAATATCTTAGAAATAAGATTAGGACCTGAGTAGAGACAATTGTTTAATGACGGGCCATTACTTGAACACGATGCATCGAACACAACTCTCAACTTAGTTGTTTCTTTGTCTTCTCTACGAACACCACGATGAGGCAGATAATGAACACTCTTACAACATAATTCATTTTCAGGTACCTTTTCAATAATTCCATCTTTCTCATAGGTTTTAAGTACATCATTATACTCCGACATTAAAGAATCCTTTTCTAACCGCAGTCTCAAACTACTCAATCTCGCCTTAGATATCTCAAGGTTACTAGGTAAAGTCAAATTGTCAGGTCTAAACGGAAGTTTTGTTACATATCGCTCGCCATTAAATCTTATGTCTTTCTCAAATTGATGTATTACGCAATCTTGCTCACTATTCAGATTTTCTACTTCCCAAAATCTATTTAAATCATTTCTCAAAGGATCACCAATAGAGGAATCAGCTGGCTCAAAAGCGCACCTCATCACATGAGAGGTAGTACAAAGATTAGAAAATGACGTGTTAGTTTTATTCGAAGAGATGGGACCACTCAACACCCAGCCGAGAATAGTTTCGCTCGCAGTTGGCCCACCGACTGTCTTTAAGATTTTTCCGGAAAAGAATGCATGATAAAAGTCAAGACCTATAAGAATGTCAACATCAACGTCAGAGCGAGAATCAAAATCAGCGAGCTTCAAAGAGTTTAACACAGGATATTTATTTGCTGCCGTAGAAATATTTTGAGAGGTTAAAGGATCACAAATGAAGGGAACACAAAGAACTTCAACACACAACTTCTTATTGTTTCCGTATTTGATAAACAAACGAACGACATCTAGTTTCTTAGTGCCATTTTCAGACTTACCAAACGTTTTCAACAGCAAATTCTCAGTACGAATAGTTTTAAGAGAGAGCCTTTTTCTAAGATTGTCAGAAATATAAGATCTTTGAGATCCATTATCGAAAAGAATTCTTGCAAATTGGGAAGCACCAGAGAAGGAATTAGACACTTCAGAAAAAGCAGTTTGTAAAAGAATTCCATTAGCAACGCCTACATGATTCGAACACGTGATACCTGAAGCCGACTCAGAAGATTTCACATGGTTGCCTGATGTTTCTTTAAAACAAAGAGATATGTGATGTTTTGCGCCACACTTTCGGCAAACATAAGACGATCTACAATTTCTTACACAATGACCTCCTTTTAGGCACAGAAAACATTTTCGGGATCTCTTGACAATATCTTTTCGAGCATTGACGTCAATAACTTTATCACACCTCGACGACGCGTGTTTTCCAGAACAAAAGACACAATTAGAAGCCTCACTTTGCACATGCAAATTACCAGCTGACGTAAAACTATCACGCGTGTTCAACGAACCATCGCCCCTGTTATCTCTTGTCTTAAAAGACAAACAACTTTCCTTTGCTTCAAGCTCCTTATTAAAATGTGCCATGAATTCGTCAAGTATCCAAACATTACTTCCAAAACCTCTCGAATTCACCATTAGCATGTCTTCAGGTATTTTTTCCTTCAAGATAGGAATTAATAGACAACCATAAGTACTTGTCTCAACTTTCAAACTTCTTAAATTTCTCACACACGATTCAACCTCGTTAAATAAATTTCTTAGCCCCTCGATGTTTTCAATACTTTTAACCCTTTTAACCTTAATTAATTTGTCTAAATGCGCTGAAATTAAGACTTGAGGATTACCAAATCTTTTTTCCAAAATATTTACCGCCTGTTTGTAATTATCTGCTGAAAGAACCATTCCTTTCACGGATTCTAAAGCTTTACCCGACAAAAACCTCAGTAAATAGTTAAACTTATCTATCTCACTTAATCCGTAATTTGCGTTTATTGAAACTTCAAATCTATTCCAAAAACCTTGCCACTCAAGAGGATCTCCTGAAAACACAGACAATTCTAGCTTAGGTAATTTACAGTTTAACTTTGCGCTTGTTGAAGTCGCACTTTCACTCGGCGTAATTGAAGCAGTCTCTCGCGCAGTGCTAATCTTAACTTCAGCCAACCTAACAGCAATCTCAGCAAACACGTCACGAGAACTCTCAAAAAACGATAAACAATCTTCTACTTCTCTTTCTACCTTATCTACTTCTATCAATTCTTGTATTTCTTCGTCAAGACGTCTCAAATTATCTCCCTTCTCTCTCATGCTTGTGTCTAATCCTGCTAGACGTGCTTCCAAAATATTTTCTTCTTTTAAATAGCGTTTAGCCTGATCTAAAACCTTACCAAATTGTGTTCGAAATCCTTTCCGTTTATTTATTTTCCGAGTCAAACTTTCATTAGTGGTAGCCATCTTCTCAAAACCAATCCAATTCCAAACAAATTTTCAACAATCAATATCCACAATATCTCACAAACCAACAACTTTTTCAACAACCAAATGTAGTATTCTCTCAGCAACTAATTAATTGTAATTCTTCACGTCCCTCATCGGGCGCCATGTAAAAATTTAGAATAAATTGAGTCCGAGCAAACGACAAAAATGGGACGCGAAGCTTTCTCGTGGTAAATACGTCTTTTTACTTCAAAGGTCGTAAGCTAACTGACCACACACGTGGTCACAAAAATACAATGCAATAAAAGATCTAGTAACGAGTGCGCCTATACGAGGCGCCTATTACAACAAAACAATAAAAAATGACGTAATCTTTTACACACTGGTTGACGGGCAAATCAATGCCGCACCCGTGACTATAAACACATATATACACACTTGTTTACGGGCAAATCAATTCCGCGCCAGGGACCATGAAGACACTTGTTTATAGACAAAAACGCTACTTTAAAACACAAATCTCTGACTACCTTTTTTTCGTAAAACTTTTTTATTACTTCTTGTGTATTAGACAGGGAAATTATTATAACAATCTAACCAAGTGCCTAACTTTTAAAAACTCTTAAAATTTTTCAACAGATTCCGGGTATTTAGACTGTAAGAAGTAATTTAAGACTTTGAAACTTTCCAGGGGGCTCACATTTGATGACGTAATCACTATGGTATTTTTGCAATATTGAGAGAGGAAAATTCGTTGCAAATGGAAAAATATTCATTAAAATGCCTTTCTTAATCATAGTTGTAGACTGGAGTTATATATTTCAAATTTTAGTTGCAAAAAACGGGGGCTTATGATGATTAACCTAACAACATGTCATCTGTCCTTCCAGTACTATGGCTCTTATCATAAATCTTTGCTATGCGTAAAAATTAGAGTTATGGTATGGAAATGGAAGCGATTAAATCACACCTAGAAGAATCTTTGTTTATCTTCTTTAAGAGTTTGATTTTGCCTACTCGGTACAAGTACGAGGTTGTGTCACAGCCAGACAGGGCATGAATTGTGGGCAACGACCTACACAATCCCTCTCCCAAGAAGCTGCAAAATGCATCGATTTCAGCGTACTTATTATTATCGTATTTGATGAACCACTTATATCGTATTTCAAGAGCATGGTATGCCCATATCATCAAAATCAAAACATCCGTATCTTTAGCAACTATAACGACGTCGCCTTCGCTAAGCGCTGCACGAAGGATGAGACTTATGTCTGCCTCTTGATGGTTGATCCGTTGCACGTCTGTCCTGGATTTTGATTGTTATTTTTCCTGAGGTCATAATGGTTGACAAAGTTAGATGTCTTCGACCTTCGTCACTTTCAAAAAAGCTAAACATTAGCCTTGTAAGGGCTTCTTTGTTCTCTCTACTATGAAGAAACTCTTGCCACTTTTCTCCTTGCAGCATATGTTGGTGACATATCTCTCTCGCATGACCTGCGAGTTGAACCCTTTGCCCCATACTGCCACGCTTTTGTCTTGTGCCACTTTTAATGCTTACCTTTCTATACATATCATTGATAATTCCCAAATGATTGAGCGTAGGCTGTTATTGGAGGAGTAGTGAAGATGATAAAACTTATCATCCAATCCGCATATGTTGATCTTGGTTTCAGAGATCTTACAGCTGCCATATCATCAACTAACCAGTGCGCTTGCTTTGGTACTTGATCAATGAATGTGCCTGATTAATTTATGAGGAAGGTTTGCAGCGATGCTTTGTCAGATTGGCGTAATGTTGCGTCTGGGGTAGCAAGCGATAAGGGCACGGATGTGATCGGATACTCAAACGCTTCCTCGAGTCTATTGGCTTTAGCAATGATCAGTCCAAATGCTTGGCGATCTTCCTTGATAATCGACACTGCTTGTGGTGTTTTCTTTTTTTTAACGATTCCCATTTTCAGCTTTAATTTTTTAATCGGATCGAAGAAGTTTTTCGTGCTGCTAACCAACCGCTCACTGACAAATTCCAAATACTTTTCATTTCCCGCAACAACTGCGCTCAGCATATCTTCGATCACCCCTTTATCAATTTTTTCTCCAGTTGTTAAGCACTTCGGAGAAATTTTAGCAAACTGGTTTATTCCATAGCTCTTAAGCTTTGGTTTTAAATTATTTACATGTTCTACATGCTGCTTCTTCCTTCCTTGGGTGAGTTTTTTGTGCTTTGCAGAAGTTTTTGTCCGGAGCTGCCCCCTAAATAAAACCCTCAGTTTGCTGTGGACATGTATGGTGCGAACCCATGTGTTAACGGCTTCAATATTTGTGCTGAACCCTGAACGAAATGGTCCCGCTGCCCCTTTCGTTTCTTTATTGAACAGCTCTGTAATCAAGTCCCCGTGGATCGTTGAAAATTTCTCTCCGCTGATGCTTCCTCCAAAGCCTTTCGTCTTCAACTTTTCAAAAGCAGGATGCTCTTCTTGTTGCATACTGCGTAGGAAAATGTGCTGATAACTCAAATACCTTGCATAGTTTTGGTGGTTAAATGCAAAGGTTTGAGAATTGCTTTGGTGGTTAAATGCAAAGGTTTGAGAATCTCAGATTGCAGATGTCTTTCTATGTCACTCTCCCTTAGCGCTGAAACCATAGCTAGCATTGATGATACATCCTTCAAGTAGGTCACAGTGAAATGTGCTTCAGCGCTTTTGATTTTCATTGCATTAAAGTATCTTTGACACTAACTCGTTAAAATCGGGTAGCTTCAGTACAGCATCCAGCGTATCAAAAGATGGCATGAATCGCAAAGATTGAAGCATTGACAACAGCTCTGCATTGATTTCCGTAAAATTGCTTGTTAGATCTTCTATGCGGGTTTGAACCAGAGCATCCAACATTTCCTTGTGTAGCCTCATGCACCTGAAGTAATGCTTGCCATTTAGGGCTTGGTCAGCAGATCCTGCAGCAATTATACACCAGCATCAATGCACCATTCTTTATAGCCTTTGCAATGAAATCGTTTAAACAATAGCCTTTGGCGTACTCGCAACTGGTGAAACCCACCCATCAAAAGAATGACATTTTTGTAAAGTTATTTATTTTGCCACAAGATGTGACAAAGCTTTGCATATACCATTTCATCTGAGTGAACAAATTTACAAGATATCTCTAGATAATCGATGACTTCTAGCAGAAAATCCAGATATTCTTTGCAAACAGGATACTCTGGTGGTTCTTGTGTTACAGGAAGATATTCTAGGACGCATTTCTCTGTTGCTTGTTTGCTGACATATTTGTGGAATGACGTCCACGAACCAATAATAGAGAATCCTTCCCCTTCCTCGCTAATTTGCACGATTCGTTCCAGCAGCAGACCATGCAATATCTCTTTTAAAACATTCTTCGAGTTTGTCTCTGATATTGATGTCCTTGAGCTCTGGAAAAAGTGATGGCCCAACTCGCTTGCCAATAACATATGAGGATGCTGCGAGTGATTGATCCTGCCCAGATTCTGCTAAATCAAGGGGTTGTTCTTTGCTTATTCCAATAACTGGAATTGCCCTTTCTTCTAATGATGGTAGTTGAAATAATGTCTTGTTAGTGTCATGTGTGTATAACAGAATAACGCGTGTACCTCGATCCGCCATTATGGCCAGAGGTTATTTGTATATAGTTGCGTGTATAACATAACAACACGTATACCTCAATGCGCCATTATGGCCAGAGGTTATATATATATATATATAATTTGCGTTAGCCGATAGGCCTCTTTAGTATTATATTTCGCAGAGGACAGTCGTGTTGTGTTACGTTGTCTCTTGATTCATCCCCTCGCTTACATGGCGCTGCAAGTAGGATAAAGGAAACAAATCAAGGTAACGACAACTCTCTATGTTATATCAAACGTTCGTCTCCTCACTGACATTTTAATATAATATGGCTACGGCACCGGGCGATCAGGAGAGCGGACTTCCGGACCGAACCACCCAAGCCGAAGGTGGCGCAGCGACTGCTGTCAACTGCGATCCGCTTCTGCGATCTCTCATGGGGCAAATGATTGCACTACAACAGGAAAACCTCGCCCTTCGACGTAACAAAGTTTCTATCGCGAGTGGCCGATTATCTCGCCAACCGTCGACGAAGAAGCCAGATCGACCGACGATAAAAGGAGAGCTGAACAAGTCAGACTGGGCCCTCTTCCTTGACAGTTGGAAGCGATGCAAAGAAATGACTCTGTTAACAAACGAAGCAACTATTCGTAATGAGCTTAGAGCTGCGTGCTCCGATGATATTGGAAGGTTGCTATTCGATTTATTTGGAGCTGAAAAACTGAATAGCAGCTCAGAGCAACAACTTCTCAGCCACATCAAGTCAGTAGCAGTCAGGGAAATGCATAAAGAAGTTCATCGACAGAACTTCCAACAAATAAAACAAACTGAAGGGGAACCAATCACCCACTACGTGGCCAGGCTTAGGTCACAAGCTGCCCTCTGTGATTTTTATATCACCTGTTCGAAGTCAGGATGTGGGTCAACTGAGGCATACACTGAGGACATGATAGCAACTCAAATGATCGCTGGCGTCTTAAACAAAGAGCATCAAAGTAAAGTACTTGCCAGCACGACTACATGTAAGAAATTTGAAGAGAAGTACAACATGCTAGTCAGCTTGGAGACTACCAACAAATCTACAAGTAGTTTCCTTGACACGCCATCTGGGCCGACTCAAGCAGCAGCTGCAAAATCACAGTACCAACAAATGAGGAAAGCTAAATCACTAGTAACCAACGCGAGTAACGCCACATGTCAGGGATGCGGTGAGCGACACCATCCTGACGGAAAACCATTCAACCGCCGGTATTGCCTCGCCCAAATGCCGTAAAACAGCTGCCGACACGAAATCTTCATCAGGAGCAATAAAGACGACTACTGACCCAAACGAGATATCCCAGATCTTCAGCCAGACGTCATCGGAGCGCATCACCGCATCCCACGTCGAGTGGAAAGACGGCAGTTTCAAGCAACAAGCACCGCAAAAGCCATCACAAATTCAGGTAAAGCAACTGTAATGCATGAAACTCACCAACGATTTGGACGCATCTCCAAGAGGAGCCAATTACCGTCAATCTCTCTAAGTGCATGCGCGGACACTGGAGCACAAACCTGCACAAGTGGACCAGAGATATTGCGACAATTAGGTATATCAAAATCGTACCTTGTGTCCACGAGGCACCAAATCAAGGGCGTTACTGACGCACCATTGAATCTTACGGGAGCTATCTTTCTTAAAATCGAAATTGGAGGAAGATCGACAAGACAAATCGTTTATGTTGCTGAAAACGCGAGAGGTTTATATCTTTCTGAAACAGCATTAAAAGGGCTGGGTATAATCCCACAGACATTTCCCATCATCTCCAAAGTCAATGGCATCAAGGAAACAGGAAGTGTCAATTCAACAACCAAATGCGGCTGTCCCAGACGTACCAAATCACCAACCCACCCGGACCACATCCCGTTCGCACCATCATCAGAAAACCGCGAAAAATTAGAACAGTGGATCTTGCAACACTTCAAGGGGAGTGCATTCAACACATGTACCCATCAGCCACTGCAACCAATGTCTGGAAAACCACTTGGGATAACATTTAAAAAGGACGCATCGCCTCAGGCTGTTCACACACCCATCCCCATCCCATACCACTGGAAATCAAAAGTCAAAGAAGATATTGATCGCGATGTAAATCTTGGCATCATCGAGCCGATACCGCAGGGTACGCCAACGATCTGGTGCTCCCGAATGGTAGTGACGCCCAAAAAAGACGGATCGCCACGAAGGACAGTGGACTTACAGCAGGTCAACAAGGCAACTCTTCGTGAGACGCATCATACGCCCACACCATTTCACCAAGCTAATATGGTGCCAGCAGGAACCAAGAAAACTACTCTTGACGCCTGGAACGGTTACCATAGCCTGCCCCTAGCCCTTAAAGCCAAGGAGGCCACCACATTTATAACGGAATGGGGTCGATTCAGGTACAAGAGAGCACCCATGGGATTTCACGCCTCTGGCGATGCCTACACTCGCAGATTCGACGACTTCACAAAGGACACCCCCGCAAAACTCGGTGCGTGGATGATTCTCTCTTGTGGGACAATGACATTGAAAGTGCGTTTTGGCACACCGTCTGTTCGCGCATCGAGAGAACAGAGCACCAACGGAAGAGAGCGCGGATGAAACTTCTATTTGTGTTTTTTTGATAAAAAATTCTTTCTTTTTTGAGGATAAAGCCGCGCTACGATAAGCGTTTTGGAAATAAACCGAAAATAACCGATTTAATCGAAAATATATATTTTTTACATCGTGTGCTTTCGTACATACACTGCATACCGTTTGTAGTGACACGTCAGCGCTTTGGGTTTCGCATCGCGACTTCGCATTTTGTTAAGCTTGCTATATTGGCGGAACAATAGTAAGTTTTCGTTTTTTATGGTTTATTTGCGTAGTATAAAATAGGAATTTGTTTATTTATTTCAGCTTTGAATTGTGTGTTGTTGTCGCATTTGTTACCGAACAGGGGATTTGAATCACCGTCTATTTTCTGATCTGGAAACCGTTTCCAAACATCCCCCTTACATTTGTGCCAATTACGCTATTCCTAAAGCTGTTCGCTGGACTCCCAATATATTCAAAAGGCCTTAACACCGTCGAATACATAAAACTGTGCTCAGATAACGGAGTCGTGTTCAACCCGACTAAGTTTCACTTTGCACGGGATGACGTGAACTTTGCAGGCTACAACATCACTCTTGATGGAATCCGCCCAACATCACATATCCTAGCTGCCATCGCAGATTTTCCAACTCCGACGGACATCACAGGAGTCCGATCATGGTTCCGATTAATAAACCAAGTATACGCATGCGCATTCTCTCAGTCAGCAACCATGGCACCGTTCCGAGGCCTCCTGAAACACAAACCCGCCTCATTCTACTGGGACGATCAACTGGAGGTCGCATTTCAAGAATAAAAGAAAGAGATTGTATCCATGGTGAAAGAGAGGGTGTGCAGATTTGATCTCGCAAAACCAACATGTCTTTCTACTGATTGGAGCAAAACCGGCATCGGGTTTATACTCGGTCAGAAGCACTGCACATGCCCAGACATTGATGTCACAGAGTGTGGAAAAGACCACTGGAAGTTGATATTGGCTGGATCCTGTTTCACGAAGGAAGCCGAAAGCAGATATGCACCCATAGAAGGCGAAGCACTGGCTCTTACTTACGGACTGGAGTCGTGCAAAATGTTCATCTTGGGGTGCCCGAATCTACTTGTGACAGTTGATCATAAACCGTTGGTTTCCATTTTCTCCGATAGATCGTTAAGCAATATCAGCAACCCTCGCCTCCTCCGACTGAAAAAAAAATCTTTGGTGTACTCGTTTACCATCAAGTTGTCAATGGTGGTGTGTGTGACAACGCCTTTCTCATATTTGAAAGAAGCGATTGCTTTGTCATTACGTTAGGTGAGAATTATTTTGTACTATGTCCACTTTTCTTTAAAAGGAGGAAATCAAGTTTGAAAATTGAAATAAGAACAACAAAAAATTATTTTGTGCTTTTTTTTTTCATTATTAATTTTTTAAAAACTATATTTTTGTCTATAGCTACTATAGAGCAAGTGTGCAACAAAAAAATTCACGATGAAAATAGCTTCAACAATGATTTGTACCTTAACTTTTGTTTTCTCTCCGACACCGATTTTAATAAATACGAAACTATTCTCATAACTAATAACTACAACATTTTACCTCAAAAAATACATACTATATATCGTGCCAATTTGTTGGACGATTCGATTTCAGGGTAAAGGAATGCGTAAATATCACAACACCCTGTACATAGAAAGTTGCCGTTTTGATTGGCCCTGGGATATAGCGTAAAAAAACAGTATATTTTTCACGGATATAGGAGATAGCATTATATAATGTTATCAATTATAAGACTTATGTTATTATTATGTTATTTTTAGTTTATATTAATGATTTTCATAATTGTATAAAGTTTTCAACAGTGCATCATTTTGCAGATGACACTAATTTGTTATACATCAACAAGTCCATAAAAACCTTATGTAAAAAAGTAAATTATGATCTGCAAAGATTGAATGATTGGCTTAATGCAAATCTTATCGCTTTAAACGCAAACAAAACCGAATTTATCATTTTTAAGAAACGTCATAAAAAAAACGATTCTGAAATTATAATCATGTTAAATGGATCACGTTTAAAACAATCAACCTACATTAATTATTTGGGAGTTTTAATTGATGAAAATTTGACTTGGAAACCTCACTTAAATGAACTTTGTAAAAAATTAAACCGATCAAATAGCATGCTTTCAAAAATTAGATACCACGTTAATATAAAAATTTTAAAAAGTTTGTATTTTTCAATTTTTTCGTCGCATTTAACATATTGTTGTCAAATTTGGGGCCAAAAAGGAAGCTTAAATTTAAATAAATTATGTTCTATTCAACGATCAGCTTTAAGAATTATAAATTTTCAACCTTTTAGATCAAATGTAACTGCTACTTTCACTAAATTTAATATCCTTCCATTTTCGTCAACTATCAAACTCCTCAACATTATGTTTGTTTTTTATTCTTTAAACCAAAATATCCCCCCTTCGATTGGCAATTTCTTCACAAAACTTTGCCATTTTCATTCTTATCCATCTCGCAATGCCTTAGCTAATGAACTTAAAATCTCTTCATATAATTCAGTTTTTTATGGTAAATACTCAATTAAGTACCGATGCATCATTGATTGGAACAATTCAATCAGAGACATTACAAATATTTTTGATGTAAATTATAAAAGCATGCATTGGTTAAATTCTATTTTTGATTTAAACAGTAAACAATTTTCTAATTTAGTCAAAATTAGCATTAGGGGTAAATCAATTGTTTAGCTTGTGTTATTAAACAAATATATATTTTGCTTGGTGGTTTGTATTTTATGTTGTGTGTATCTTGGCAAATTATATAATATTTATTTTTTCTAGATATTTTTTAGGTATATTTCTACTGTGGTGTCACTACATTGTTCAGCTTTATGCTATTGAGTGACACCAACCATATATTTTTTTTAATTTGTTTCTTCTATGTAATTTTGTATTTTTTATATGGTAAATAAACAACAATTCAATTGAATTGAATTATTATTATTATTATTATTATTATTATTATTATTATTATTATTATTATTATTATTATTATTATTATTATTATTATTATTATTATTATTATTATTATTATTATTATTATTATTATTATTATTATTATTATTATTATTATTATTATTATTATTATTATTATTATTATTATTATTATTATTATTATTATTATTATTATTATTATTATTATTATTATTATTATTATTATTATTATTATTATTATTATTATTATTATTATTATTATTATTATTATTATTATTATTATTATTATTATTATTATTATTATTATTATTATTATTATTATTATTATTATTATTATTATTATTATTATTATTATTATTATTATTATTATTATTATTATTATTATTATTATTATTATTATTATTATTATTATTATTATTATTATTATTATTATTATTATTATTATTATTATTATTATTATTATTATTATTATTATCTTAAGGCTTACAACAGTTTAGGCGAAATTCACCTGTAAAAAAGCCTCTCATATAATATATATATATAAAATAATTTCTAGAATGAATTATTAACATGACGCTTAAAATTTTCTATTCATCATATATATGTAACTTGTTTACCCAAAATTTATCTAATCGAGATTTAAATGCGTTTAACGATGGTGCCGATACAACATCCTGATGAAGAGTGTTCCAGTCATTTACTGCTCTGTTAGTTATAAAATGCCGCCTAATTAAAGTATGAGCGTCTTCTTTCACGAGCCGCATGTTGTGACCTCTTGTGTTGTAGGGGTTACGGTTAATATGTAATAGAGAGTTGTGAATTTCGTATGATTTATTGAAGATTTTATAAATTTGTATCATATCACCACGTTCTCTACGATACTTCATACTTGGTAAGTTAAGCAACATTAGTCGCTCAGTGTAAGTATATTGTATGTATGTGTAATGTGTATGTGTAATTTCCTTAAATTGGGTAAAAGACGTGTAGCTCTTCTAAGCACATTTTCAATTTGCTTACTGTCTTTTTTAAATAGTGGGTACCAAATTGACACACAACACTCAAGATGAGGTCTGACTAGGCTAGTGAACAAAAGTCTAAAAGATCTATTGTCAAGATGCACGTACGTACGCCTTATTAGACCTAACATTTTATTAGCTTTGTTGACCTGTATCGACACATGCGTGGAAAAACTCATTTTCGGATCAACATAAACACCTAGATCTTTTTCATTTTCGGTTACTTCAAGCGGGACCTTTCTACCATTTGATTTTGTAAGGTAATATACATGCATTTTGTTTTTATTTCCGACGTGGAGTACTTTGCATTTATCAATATTAAATGACATGCCCCATTTTTCTGCCCAAAGTTCTAAGGTATGGAGATCATTTTGTAGCTGATTAGCTGATATATTTTCATTGTGCATTGTACTGAAGATCTTAGCGTCATCCGCATAAAGCAAAGCTTCAGATTTTAAGCCATCAGTAATGTCGTTTACAAACAACAAAAACAAGATAGGACCTAGGACACTCCCTTGTGGTACGCCACTCAACACTACTTTCCAGTTCGATTTAGACTCATTTATGATTACGCGTTGTCGTCTATTTGATAAAAAATCCTCTATCCACGATAATACATCTCCATTTATTCCGTAACTTTTAAGTTTAGCAATAAGCCGTCTATGAGGAACTGAATCGAATGCTTTCGCAAAATCTAAATAAATTGTATCTATAGGTATGCCTTGCTCTATGGATGATGTCCATACGTCTAACATTGTTAATAGATTTGTAAAACACGAGCGTCCAACAATGAAACCGTGTTGTCGATGATTGATTAGGTCATTATCAAGGAGATGTTTTAGAAGATGATCTCTGACGATAAATTCGAGTACTTTACAGGGAATACTAGTTAAACTAATTGGTCTGTAATTATTTGGGTTATCACGCTTTCCTTTTTTAAATAAGGCGGTAAGATTGCCATCTTTCCAGTCTTGTGGGTTTCCTTGCCTTAAAGCTTTATTATAAATTATTTTAAGGGGCAAATCAATTACAGCTGATAGTTCTTTTAGTACTCTTGAGTGAATACCATCAGGGCCTGACGATTTGTTAGTTTGTAACTTTCGGA
Source organism: Candelabrum cocksii (assembly GCA_963930725.1). Taxonomy (NCBI): domain Eukaryota; kingdom Metazoa; phylum Cnidaria; class Hydrozoa; order Anthoathecata; family Candelabridae; genus Candelabrum; species Candelabrum cocksii. Next base: position 5,250,599 of record OZ005670.1, on the reverse strand, counting down.
GCTTATAGCGTACTTCTTCTGATGTTACTTCGATTGAATTTAGCTTATGTGTGAAAGTTTCATTAATAGTGGTAGGAATGTTACTGGTGTTTTCGTTGGTGAAGATACTTGAGAAAAATTTTACAAGAATATTAGCTTTATCAAGATTGTCTGTAGATGACGAACCGTCAGGTTTGGTAAGATCAGGCATGGTATACTTTGTCTTCATTTTTGAAGAAGCATATTTAAAAAACGCTTTTGGGTTGGATTTGGATTCTTCGGCGATGTTCTTTTCAAATTGTTTTATAGCTTTTCTGCACTCCCATTTCGCCTGATTTCGTAGCCTACTATAAGCTAGATAATCAGAACTTTGTTTTGTTAATAAAAAACGTTGGTAAGCTTTTTGCTTGGTTTTAATTTTTGCCATCGCGTTTTTGTTAAGCCAAATTTTTTTCCGATTATTATTAAAGGACGAGCTATTTTTATGAGGAATATTTTTTTGAATAGAAAATGAAAGTTCATCTTTGAAAAGTTTCCACGATTCGTGAACGTCTAGGCCATTTAATCGTTTTTCCCAGTTATAATTGGTGAAGTATTCTCTCATAGCATCAAAATTACCTTTGTTATATAAAAAAACATTTTCCGTTTGCTCGGTTTTTAATTGATTACAGACATAGTTAAATGTAATGACGGAATGATGGCTTTTTCCAACAGGTGCAAGATATGATAGATTAGAAACCATTGTTTCTTCGTTTGTGAAAACTAAGTCGAGAGTATTTGGATTTTGTAATGAACGATGGTGTGTTGGTTCAGTGACATGCTGGAACAGAAACGAGTCTCGATAAGCTTCAATGAACTTGTTGGCTTTATGGTTTTCTGGAGTGTTCGTACTAATCAATTCCCAATTTAATTCTGGATGGTTGAAATCGCCCGTGATCAATATATGACACTTACGTTGCGACATAAGTCGAATAGCGTCATTAAGAGCATTGTTGTTACTCACAGAACTATTCGGGGATCGGTATATGCAGCATACCAACATACGTGTGTTTGACCCACAATTAAGTTCACACAAAATGTTTTCTTTAAAAGTAGAAGGTAGCGTATTCGATACTATGCTTGCAGCATATTTATTTCTAACATAAATAGCTACACCACGATGACAATTTGGACTTTCTAAGTTTGTAAAACATTTAAAACCATCTAGAGATAGTTCAGAGGGTTGGACAGGTATAAAAGAATGTTTTGGTAAGATCTCAGTCACACATACAATATCAGTATTCTGCTGCTCAATTAAATGTTTAAGCTCCGAGAGTTTATTTGTTAGCGAATCGACATTGGTATATAGACAATTCAGATTTTCAATCTGTTTGTTTACTGCTTTTTTATGCGCTTTATATACATGTTCCAAGGTGGACCTCTTACTCTGTACATCCATTCCCCCGATTCATCAATTTGTTCCTGAGCCTTTGCCTCTTCCCGCAACTTATTAAAAGCATCTCTTTGCTCTTTGCTTCGATCATGATTAATGAAGACTGTGGAATTCGATTGACGTAAAATGTGAAGGGTTTTCATTATGGAATTTTTAATCGATAGGGATGAAAAAGAGACAAGTAATGGTAAGGTAGAACCTGTTTCCGATTGACCGATTCGTTCACATTTAGTTATCATGTTGGAGTTAATTTCAATGTTCAATGATGCTTTAATGAAGGTTATAAAATTATCTTTTTCAGAAACTTTTTTGTTTTCATTAATAAGATTAAAAGCAATGACATTTTTTTCTCTGTTTTCTCTATCTTTTATACCTTTAATGACAGTATCTACTGCGATGTTGTTACATGGCATCAATGAAGCAGTTTTCTCTAACTGTGACAAGCGCCTTTCAAGATTGGTGTTTAGTCCCTCAAGATTTTTTATGGTACTAGTATTTTTGTCAACGATGGTTTTTATATTATTGTTTATCAAAATATTATTTGTTTCAATACTATTTAGCCGCGCATTAACCTTTTCGAAAAATGAGTTACACCTCGCTTCGATGTCTTTTTCAACAAAAATAGCATTCAGAGCTGGTTTAGCACAGTCTGGACAAAACCAGTAATTGTCATTCCTTTCATTGAGCAACTTTACAACTTTAGGATCAAGGCTACAACAGTCACTGCAAAAGCATGCAGAACAACGCGTGCAGTTTCTGAAATAATTTACACTGTGCATATCACAGTTCTCATTGCAACATTTCGCACTCAAATCTTCCATTGAGTTATTATTTAAACGCACAGGTTTTTTCAAGTTTCTCCCGTATGAGGACTTTGTAGAAGACATAATAGAAAGATAACAAATTCAGAATGGAATGGAAACCAGGCTGCAATTACTACAACTAATTATACCTAAATGACAACGGATGTTGACAAAACAGAGTTTAATTGGGCAATCAGTAATGTGATAATTACAAATTTTTGGTTTATGAGAAAGAAACCCTCAAACAAAAACAACAATGTAGTCCAAAATAATTTTAATACGAAAGCAAAGGAGTTCCAGCCTCAAACAACCCTATTCCTTTAGGATATGGAGCAATCCCCTAGAGCTACAACCTAAGCTACGACTGAAGGCCCTTAACAACCGGGAAAAAATCGTGGCAATTTAAATACCAGAAAACGAAAAAAAAAAAAAAAAAAATACAGAAAAGAAAAACGTTATTATCTAGCTTTTTTAAATGATTTTAAAAACAATAGTAAAATATAATTAGGATAAAACGTTAAAAGTATATACACAGTAAAAGATCCAAAACAAGATTAATTCGATATCTTACGACACTTGATAAGCACGTCCGTTCACTTCGGAAACCAGGTTCGAGTTCCAAGACTTACACTTAGTATAATGGAAATGGGATAACAGGAGATAGAAGAATATAACGCTAAAGTAATAAAAACTCTGGTTGGTCTATATAATCCTGAAAATGGAGATAGAACAAAATAATTCTCACCTAACGATTAGCATTCTCGACCAAGAAAGATTTTACATGCGCACATCGTTGTATGATAAAGTATGGTTACATTTTTGCAGAGTGTCAATTAACTCCTTACTGCCAGTTAGTCTGTGCAACGTTAAGCCTAAGATTTTTTGTTTTGGTGTGCTTTCTCGAGTTAAGAGCCTCTCCCAGTCACTGACAAAAGTTAATATTTTTCTTGCCTTGTTATACGACAGTGAACCGACGTAACCATCCTGATTTTTGCTTCTTGTATCATGCATGGTGAAATATACCGCATTGAACAACTCAGGTATTGGGCCTCTATCTAGTTGTTCAATTAACTCTTCTGGAGTAAGAGGCCACTTCTTTTCTTGAGATTGTCTTTGCTTCAAAATTCTTCTAATCATTCTGCCAAATGACTTAACAATATCTTTGTCACGCAGTCCACATCCATGTAGAACTGCAACGGCGTATTCACATGGATTAACGTCAGTTGAATGCACAAGCAGATACTTGGCAGATGGAAAGAAACAAATCTTGTCACCAAACTCTTGAATTAGCTTCCTTTTAACCCTAACCCAGGCGGGGGGGCCTTTTTGGCCCGCGGCTAGATATTAATATTAATATCGTTTTAACAACTACAGCTACAAAGCTGAAATTCACAGTACCCACCTAACTTTTATATTGGGTGATTTTAGTAAAGAAACAATTTTTTTAAAATGGCCGCCATTTTGAGTGATGACGTCATCTTTCTTCCTAACACGAAAATTTTTTTTCGTGTTTTTTAGTTTTGCTATATATTATATTTTGCCTTTGCTTTTTACAGAAGTGTGTGTTTAAAAAGCTGCAAAATTATATTGACATTGTTGTTGTTTTTATGCTGACCTGGGTTTATTCTTTGAGTTTATTTCTTTGGTTTTACTGCACTGTTGGTTTATTGGTTGTTGGCAAATAAATTTTATTGTTTCTGGTGAAAAATTAGTGAAAAAGTCTTAGAAATTGTGTTTTGGTTGATCATTCTTTACATTCTCCCAACCATTTTTCCCCACTTCAATTACATTCAATTACATCTAATCTAAAGTTCAACCTGTAACTCATTATTTTCTATATTACCTACCTTATTCCACTATAATTGCATCTAATTAAAAGTTCAACTCATCAACTCTTTCATAAAATACTTGTGCCATAACATCAACATTTCTTCAACATCTGTTTTCAGTTTTATAATTATCTAAATTATTATTTTTTCAATATTCTGTGAGTCATAAATTGAGATCTGCACCCTACAGCAACTTTAAAAACCTACATACCCACGAGGGTCGCTGCAAGCGGTCGAGGTGGTACTTTGTAGGAGAAGTATCTGCCATAGGCCATTTCTCAACACTTTGTACCCACATTTAAATTTTTTTTACATTTTTCTTATATACATAATTTTTCATTAAACCTTTTATAATGATGGTCTAAAGTCTATATTCTCCAAAAATTGTGCGACATTATTGAAAATCCTCAAGGCAATGAAGCAAGCTGATATTGAAGGCTTACATAATACTTTAAAAAAGGAACTTACTGAGCATTTCGATTCCGGAAATGAAGAACTGGCGAGAAAGTTTGACGATAAGTTTGATAAACTATCAAAAAAAATTTCTTTAATAAAAAAAACGGCTGATGATGCACTTAAGACCGCACGTGAAGCACTCGATCTAGCGTCAAAAAACAAAAAAGATCTACTGAATATCAGACATGTTTTTGAGAGACAGCAGATCGAGCGAAACGAACAAAATTCCAAAATTCATTTGCTCGAAGAAGATCTATCCCTAGAAAAAGAGAAGAATGAGGCGCTAAATCTCAAATTAGAGGACCAAGTTAATCGCTCCTGCAGAAACACCCTTGTTTTTAAGGGAATCAAGGAGAAAAACGATGAATCTTGGTCAAACACCAGAACCTTGCTTGGGGAAGTGCTTGCTGATATATGTGGTGATGATCTCGCTGACACGAGCACGTGGATCAAAAGGGCTCATCGTTCAAAGCCAAATAAGTTTAAGACCGGAAGAAGAGACATTTTTGCGGAGTTTTATGTCTGGGACGTATGCCAGTATATTCTTAAAAAATCCCGCCAATCAGATACTATGGCCAAATTTAGTCAGATGATCGTAGATCAAAAATATGGTCCCGACACAACATGGAGGAGAGATCAAGCACTTCTTGCAAGGAAAAATTTGAAAAAAGAAGGACAGATAGTTGGCGGCCATGTCGCGTTCCCTGTTAGGCTAATGGTGAAATATGGACATACAGACAGGAGCTTTGTCTTGTACAAGGACTACTCCTCAATTGAAATTAAAAGAAAGAAGATACCTGACAGCTGATAAATTTATTTATTAAGTCTATTTCACGATTTAATTGCCATCTTACTTCTTTTCCATTTCAAACATTTTGTTTCGCAACAAAAATTAACAAATAGTTATTTTTTGGAGGTTTTAGAAGTACACATTTTCATTAACAGACCATTTCAAATTCTGTTTGTGTTTCTATTTGATTTTTCTATTTTCTAAATATGATTAAAATGTTTCCATGCAAGGGTTGTAAAAAGACTGTAGCGAAAAACCACAGGGCTCTTCAATGCGATTCTTGGCAGTCAATGGATACATATGAAATGTAACGGAATTGATAAAAAAACCTATGACAAACTTGCTGAAAATACCGATAGGAATTTGATACTCAAGCTCTTGGTCCTCACTGAGGGTTTCCACATCCTTAAAAAGCTCATTTAGAAGAAAAGCTTCTTTGTCTCGTAAAATTTTTTCCTTCACTTTGTACAAAAATGCTTCCTTAACATCTTCTTCTTTACTTTCAATTTGTTTCTCTTTTGCACTTATAACATGACTGATGATAATATATACAACTGCATAGATATTTGAATATTGGCCACATAAAAGTAATTCTAAACCAGTTGCCGCTTTATACAAACGATGTGATGAGTGATCACATAAATAGACTTTCTTTCTCTCAAGGAGCTTTTCGGCTGTTGATTCGATTGAATATCGGCCTAGTCCGCCCTCATTGTATCGGATTGCTATCAACTTTTTGATCGGTGTCACATACAAAGCATCGCAATTTCATTTGCAGATATCCAGTGTTAGTTCTTGTTCTTTTCATTGCTGGTGATAGTGAAGCATCACTCTCATCTGCCATTTCTGCATGCACTACCTCCTCTAAAGTTCCGTACTTTCTGCAAAGCCTGTCTGAGTTATTGCGGAATTCTGCGTTGCATGATGCGTGAGCATGCTTCGAAAAATCTGTTTTCTCTTCCTTCATTCTGCTTTGAACTTCAGTAAATCGGTGTTGCTGTTCGTTAACGGGAATATTTAAGGTTGACCATTTTTCTGAAATTCCCCTCAGAGTATGCCATGCCTTTGGACCAATTTTGACACTTTTGTCGTCAACTTCGACAGACTGGTTGCATAAAAGACAACATGTATCATTTCGTCCGCTGTCAGGGCTGAAAAATGGTCGTGAGCTTCTTGCATCTCTTTTCCATCCCTAGAAATATGATATGTTTCTATGCTCTCCCTTTGTTTAATATGGCAAAAAAGAATATATGGTTTACTAAACATTTCGTTAAGAAGCATTCTGCTATTGAAGGCACAAAACTGAACAAAACTGTTGTCTTAGCAGCACACGATAACGATTTTACGATTTGAAAAAAAGGACAAAATAAAGTGACATCAAAAGAACGAGAAATCGTACCTTGTCATCAGACTTGATTCAGTTTCGTCTTTCTTTATTTATATCATCAATAACTCCATGACACAGCGACTCCAAATAAAGATATTTACGATAACAGAACGGCGAGAGCGATGAAATAAATCTATTCCCAGCTTTTCGAATTTCTTCATGACCTACTTTATAAACGAACGATCTTCTGCACAACAACTGTAACTTGACAAAGTCACGTGGTATGATGGTGAACATGTGATAAATGCACTTACGCAAGACGAACGACATATAATGGCGGCGGAATGTGAATGGTATGGCGACGAAGGACAAATGACATTAAAAGTTATTAATAGCACTCAAACAAACATCACAGACAATGAAGTAGAATTCAGTCATTTCCCAGCCGGCACAAAGACGTCTAAAACACGTCTTTAAGACGTCTTTCCGTGCGTCTAAAAGACGTTTAGATTTGGTCTATAATGTCCGTTTTTCAAGACGTCTTTCTAAGACGTCTAAAAGAGGTTGATAGAAAGACGGTTTTAAGACGTCTAGATTTTGTTATTTTTTGCGTCTTTAAGACGTTTTGGAAATGCGTCTTGGAAAACGGACATTTTCGACCTAATCTAGACGTCTTTAGGACGTCTAAAAATGCGTTTTCGTTTTTTCAATATTTTGGCTAATAGAAATACAAATTTACAATGTTTGGATGGAGTATCAGAAATACTTTTAATATGCCTATATTATTTGATTGTAAGCAAAGCCTATCTATGTACGAACGAATTAGTAGAGAGGATATCTAATTTTATAATGAAAGAAAAAATGAATAAGATAAAGTTGATTTTCGCTTTTTCATGATAATAAAATAAATCCTTCATCTACATGGATATTAACGCATTTACATAATATTAATTAAATGTACAATATAAACTATTCGAAACATATGAAAAAATAAAATGAGAAAGTAACAGTATATATATACAACAATAAAATATGAATTAGAAAAGCTATTCATAAAAACGTATACACAAGTTTTTCTTAAAGTAATCAAGAAAGAAAGCTTAAAATTCATGTAAATTTAATCGCTTATGAAAATATATTAAAAAAATCTTCTTGCAACCATGTTTTTATGTTTTTCTACATACTCTAAAATAGTTTCTTGTTCTTCTTCATTACTTGATTCTAATATTTCCATTAATCTTTGTTTGATTCTCCTTTATAGTCTCGTTATGGATTGCTGCATGGTTCTTTTAAAAAATTCTTCCACAACTAGAGATAAAAATTGAGTATGAAAAGTGATATTGACATTATGTAGCTAGCTTTTTATTTAAGTATAGGGTATATTGTTTAAAGATTATCCTTGTTAACCAAAATTAAGAATGTTAGTGCTTTAGAAAGAACACAAAATCTTTCATCATCAACAACAACAACAAAACTGATTACTTACGATTTTAGACGTCGACGCAGCTATCGTTTCTTATCGTTCTTTTGGATCAACAGAGCCGCTTCTTCTTTTTGAGAAGAAAAATTCCTGTGACGGAGGTTAAATAACCAAGGCATTTGTTTTCTTTATTTTAAGAAATATATAGGTTCACTTTCAAATATAGTTAATAATTGGCTCTTTTTTGCCTTTTAGTTGAATTTAGCACTAGCTGTTCTTTTTAAATTTTTATAAAATTCAGTTTTTATTAAAAAGATGGTCTACGTACCCACTGAAAATCCTCCCGCCATTTTCAAAGAAAAAAAACAGACGTCTATTTTTTATCTAAAAAACGTCTAAAAAATGCTTGTCTAAAACATGCGGGATCTAGACGAAAAAAAAACGTTTTTATAATATCTCGAAAATGCGCGCCAGAAAATAAGCATAAAAAAGACGCCAATAATGCGTCTAAATTATGCGTGTCTAAAAAATGCGTCTAAAGGACGTCTTAAAGACGCATTACGGGTGCGTGTCTATTAAATGAGTAAAATAGACCATAAAAAGTCGTCTTGTGCCCACTGGGTTAATATATGTAGCTGTTATGGACTTATTGTTAACCGGTTGTTGTCCATTTTTATGGCGATTCACAATATCCACTCAAGCACTTACGCATGGTTTTGGTGAAGTCGACATTATAACTGGTAACAAGCAAAGTTGCCCTTGACTTGCTTCTTTTCGGCCATTTATACAAGATTTCGTGTAATTTCCGACATTACCCCCTGGAAATGACGTCATAAACTATCATAAGCCCCCGTCTTTTGCAACTAAAATTTGAAATATATAACTCCAGTCTACAACTATGATTAAGAAAGGCATTTTAATGAATATTTTTCCATTTGCAACGAATTTTCCCCTCTCAATATTGCAAAAATACCATAGTGATTACGTCATCAATTGTGAGCCCCCTGGAAAGTTTCAAAGTCTTAAATTACTTCTTACAGTCTAAATACCCAGAATCCGTTGAAAAATTTTAGGTTAGGCACTTGGTTAGATTGTTATGATAATTTCCCTGTCTATATCTGGGACATGATAAAGGCCAATCCATTTAGACGATCCACAGATATGGTCGACCTGGATCAATTTTTTAAAAATCTCTTCAGGGCAGAGATGTTCTTTCACAGCCACATGATGTAACAGAAAAATTTGCTAATAATCCTAAAGCAACCACAATGTTAGCAAAGGAATCAATTCAGGAACATTCTTTTTCTTTCTCTTCTCTGCTAGAGCTTTTCGCTGTTTCTCCTTTTCTTTTTCTTCCTCCTCCAATAGGTCTGACCCTTAATTACGTCACTGTTGTTGACGCGCGCAATGCTTTCTGGTACTAGTAGTCACGCATCCAGAATTTGTTGAGAGTTGTATGTGAACACAGTACATTTTATGATATACAGCTCTCGGAAAATGGAAAATAGCGACCAAGCTCTCGATATTTCTCAAGAAAAACACTGTTCTAGTTTTTTTCAAAACTCTTGCCCGAGCAGTGGTAACGTCGATGGCAGTGGAAATCAAGATTTCACAGCGCCCGAAGAAGGGGAAGATGGGCTTACTGTCTGCTCGGCCCAGAGGAGTGGCGGCAAAGGAGGATTTACGTGTTGTGTGCCTCTTTGTTTCAGCAATACCAATAGGCATCAACACCTGTCTTTCTATAATTTTTCAAATGGAAAAAGTAAGGAAAAACAGACCCTGAGAAAGCAATGGATACAGATGGTTTCTAGAAAGAATTTCAAGCCAACGATTGGACACAGAGTTTGCTCCAAGCATTTTGTGGGGGGTAAAAAAACGTACTTGAACAATGTGCCTCGTATAACCCCCAAAACAGTCAATGAGAAGCCACCTAGCACAAGGAAAACTGTCAAGTCAAGGGACAGAGCATTCTCTACTGTAACTGCAGACATTCCTTCAAATGCTGATACACCCTTGTTAGAGATTGAAGGTTTTCTAGGTGACACACAACAAACTGGTGCTGAAACCAATAATGAAGGTGATCTGAGCATACAACTTATCCTGCTGCTTGAGGAAAACAGCAGACTCAGAGAAGAAAACAGTCAACTTCGTCTTGAGAACTCACACCTGATGGAACAAGTAGAAAATACCAAATGTAGAAAAGGGTTTTACCTTGAAAAATTTAAACATAATAACAAACTGTTCAGATTCTACACTGGCCTTCCTAGCTACAATGTGTTCAGTGCCTTGTTCAAATCTTTTGGCCCTGCAGTCAACAGCCTTGTTTACCAAGATTCTGTGACAAATTCACAAAAGATAATTTTGCCGGACTATGTCAAAAGTGTTTCTTGTATTGTATTTTAGCTACCAAGATGAGTGTGATTTTTATAAGGTTAGGAGGTTTATGGAGTCAAATGACTGTTGTAATTAATCACAATGTTATGAGATGCTTAATGTTAAATTTGACTCAGCTAAAAAAATTTGTGAGGAGGAAATTTTAAGGTTTGTTGGTTGATAAAACGATTTCTAGAGATGTTATTATTGTGTTTGAATTTCAGTTTCAGTCAGTTCGTGTGAAGAAACTGACAGCCTTGTCTTCAAAATTGTAAGGTGATTGTTTGTATAGTTCTTCTAGTCTTTTACTGTTTGACGGTAACACTTTTGGTGATATTTTACGTTTAATGACCTGTGTTGAATTGTTTTTATGCATTCTTTTAATCAAACCACAAAAACATTACCACCTTTGAGAACAACAAAGTTCACACATTTTAATTCTGTTTTTAGCTGCTGGATCTCTGATATTTCTTTCAATAGTCATTAGGAATCCCTTCTTATGTGTAAACATAAGTCAGTTCATACATGTCAGCCGGGAGTTTTGTCCTTTTACACTTGTATTGCTGCTCTTTCATCTCTAATCAGAAGAAATATTGAAACATCATCCAGTTATAATCAAGGTATGTATGTTTTTAAACAATTGGTTGAAGGTGTAATTGATAGCTTTGCTAAATTGGGCCCTTGCCAAATTAATTTCTTGTAGTTTTGCACTGCCATCATTTGTATATATATAGTATATAGGTGTACGGCCAATTCGGCCTACCAAATCGGCCTAAGCCGATACCAGCTCGGCCTAACTATGAAAATTTGATGTTCCTTTACTATATTCTTCATTTATGTTTGCCTCAATATGTTTATATATTATTGTTCAATCTATCATGTGAATATCAATACATTTGGCCCGCTAATGATATCTTTAGAAGACTTTTTGTCGGTATATTAGCGAGATTTCCGAACGCCGGCTGCCATATTGATTTGGCTGTATCGGTTACGTACAAAATAAGGACTCGTCTGTTTGCTCGACGAAACAAAAGCATACTTCGAACTGTGTGTGCCAACTTCGTTGCCAGGTTATTTTTTCTTCATTATATTTACTAAGTACAATATGTATATATATATATATATATATATATATATATATATATATATATATATATATATATATATATATATATATATATATATATATATATTTATATATTTTGTTCTTGTTTGACTGTCCATGTCTGGAGGATTCTTCCTAGTCATGCTGATGAAATCTGATATTGGTCGAAACAGTCAGTTTATATATATATACTTAATGTTTATGCTTATGTTCTTTAGAGTTTGTAAATACGTGAAAACTGTCTCTTCATTTTACAAAGAAATCGTCCGTGACTTTTTCATTTTCCCACCCCACCCCCGGAAATTAAGACCCACCATTTATTAGATTTTTGGAAATTTTTCACCCCCTAATTATTAAGATCCCCGTTTATTCGGCACACAAGAATAACTATATTGCATGTTTTTCAGTAATTTTTTCAACGAAAAAGGAAATATATTTTCCTTTCTATAGTGAAAACTTCTCTTACTGAAGGTGTACACTAAATTGTTTTTAGAGAATAAATGACCGTTAGGGTGTAAAACCTTTCGCGTGTAAAACCTTTCCGGCCCTATCCCGTTAGGGAATTACAGCGCCACACAAACCCCCAGGTATTTTTAGGATTGTTTCGAACTTCGTCCGAATTTTGGCTGACCTTAAGAAAAATCCTGGATCCGCCCCTGTGTATATCATTAAATTCTGGATGCGTGACTACTAGTACCAGAAAGCATTGCGCGCGTCAACAACAGTGACGTAATTAAGGTGTGTGTCTGTAATAATCTTAATAGAAAAGTCCACTTTTCTCCGTTTCACCATTGGTTTTCCGTTTTCTCCTTCATTTTATCCAGAATCAGCTTTTGGAATGTTGACGTGTTTGGTGTGGATAGCGGAGTGGAAGTGGATTGAGTTGGTCGCAATTGCCATATAGGATACCATTCATGTCCAGAGATGATGGTTGTTGGTTCTACTCTCAATTCATTGCAATAGCATCCTGACGTCGAAGAAATATTGGGCTTTAAATCGCAAATTTAAATCGCAAACTTTCTACCCGTCGCTCATATTGAACAGGTGTAGAAAGTTCGCGTCTATTATTTAAAAGTACAGAGGGGGTTAATAAATTAATCTTTCACATTCTAAAAGATATACATCAGGAGTACTCTTTAAAGCCGTGGGTTCAATGATGCGGAAGCGTCGCGCTTATATATCATTGCGTGTTGCGTTTAAATGTAAACAAATTAGAGTTCGAAGGAAAGTGTGTTTGCAAGGTTAGAAAGTTTAATGATTGCCGCTAAAATGGGTATTGTTTGTTTTGGTCTTGTTACTTTTATTGATGAAAGAAGCAAGCTACCTTTTTACTTTATTTAGAAAGATTATTGGTTTATTTAGCAAGAAGAACTGCTTGCTTTTATCACAAAATATCAATCTTCTCTTAGGGGCTGATTATATGGAACCGAGCTGGCCCGGCAAGCGGGCTAGCTCGGTTACCGGGATAGCATTTATTTTATGATTATATGGAAAATTAATTAGGCGGGCCAGCTCGGTTAAAATACGCGGGAAATTTCAAAATGCCTGACTGTTTTTCGAAAACGAAAATGCTACAACGAACTCTTCAGTTGTTTTCGTTGTTTATGGTCAGCTTACAACTTAATGGACTCTTATTTTGTTATAATGTATATCAAAAACATGTACAAGAGAAAATACTATTATACTATGGTAGAAAACGTTCACTTCATCTAAAAAGCTTAAAATCATGTATATTAGAAGAATGAATAGGAGAAAAGCAAAATATTTTGCACGATAATTTTCACTGAGTATTCTTCTGACTTCTTCATATTGCCGAGGCTTATCTGAATGAAAATCCATCGCATTATATTCCATACATACTAGCTTTAAATTGTTTTAAGGCATCAATCAAGTTCTTAATCATTGTATTTGTTTATTTGAACCTGAACACGTCACTTTTATCGGCCATCCTTTTTCAATTTCATCCCGGTTAGCGGGGTAGCCCGGTAGAATAGCAATTATATATATGGGAAAAACATTTACCGAGCCAGCCCGTTTACCGAGCCACCCCGCTTAGCTCCAAACGAGCTGGCTCGTTTACATGTAATCATGAAAACGCAAATTATTGTGTTTCTTAGTGAAGGCGAGCTGGCCCGCTTACCGAGCTATCTCGTTTACCGGGCTGGCTTGCTTCATATAATCAGCCCCTTAAAATAGACGGGTTTTCAAGTGACTTACAATGTTGTCGAACCCAGACCTACGCGGTTTCCGAGACAAAAAAACGAACAATTCTAGCCACAAACCTGCAAAATGTTATGGAAAATGATCTAAACAATCATTGAATTAATGTAACGGTTTAGTTTTATTACATAGTATCGCCATCCCCTTCTTTTCAATCTGTGGATGTAATTTAAAAGATATTATTTGTTTTATTTTTTAGTGTTTGAAAAATTTATATGCCATACATCTACGACACTAATTCAGTCGTCTTTCCGTAAATGCCGTTATCAAGTTCCTTATTAATCTCTTGCTAAGAACTGAGAAACAGAGTTAGACAGAGGGATAATACATGTAATTACTGACTATATCTGAAATATAGAAACCGATGATACATAGAATCTGACTGAAGTCGCTTGCACAAGAACCTTTCGGTTTTGGCTAAGGCTTTCTAACGTTGTTATTAGCAATTTATTTGATGTCCGTAATATACAAAGTGAATAAAAAAATGTGAGAATATTTCACAGCGTAATACATACTTTTATGGTTAATGACGAACCAGGAACGATAACATATTGAAATTAGTAGTATAGTTTTATACATATTAAGTCAGTCATTGACCTTTTAAGAACAATATAATTGCTCGAAAATAATATATATATATATGTATATAAAATCTCTTTATAGGTTTATCTGTTTGCTGAGGGGTTGCGATGTCTCCACCAGGAAGTCAATCTCACACGATTATAAGATGTAAAAGATGTTTTGTCTTGTTTTCCTTAATATTACGATGGCAAAATCTCTGCTCATCAACTTTCAGGTTCTTGACTTTCGTTCTGGTCTTAATCAAGTCATTGTGGTATTTTACCAACATCGATTCTTTGCTGGCAAAAGATGACTCCAGTTCTTTGATTTTCACCATTAATTCATGTTTGGTCTCCTCACTCGTGTTTTCATTATCTGAAAAGTCAAAGAATTTAGGAAATTAAAGGAAACTTAAAGGGTTAACTAAGACTAACTAAGATGTTACTGTAAACACTGAAAGCCCTAAATCACATTATTTAGTATTTAATAGCAATGATATTTAAATCCCAATCTGCTCAGCAGTTAGATATAGAAAATCACTTACAACTCCAAAAGCTTTCAATATCTTCATTCATTTCTTCTACATCATTTTCTTTTGAAGTTGAGATTGAGGCAGCTGAAGATGTGGTGGACGAAACAAATCTTCTTTTGTTTACCTGGTCAAATCTGTTCTTCCTTTGCTCAAATGTTTTTTGTATATGGAAACATTGAAGGAGTGTAATCAGGGTTGAGTGGGTTAGCAGATTTACTACCTGATAAGCAAAAAATAAATATTGTTTTAAGAAACTTTTATAATGAACATACAAAACAACACAAAATAGAATAAATATATAAACGGTCAGATCAACTTCCTGGACTAGAGTCACAATTATGGACAATAAATGAGTATTACGTACGAATCATGAGTATGAATATGTACAAAACACATGAAAATATGGCTGAAAAAAAAAACAAACCTGACACAAAATGTTCACTACAAACTCTTGCATTATTTATTTCAACTTCAGACCAATTTTCTCTGCAAATTGCATTCAGCCAACATTTTCTTTGTTGAGGGTTAATAGGTACATATGCTATAAAAATTTAATGTTGAATCTACTTTTTTTCTCTGTTAGAACAATTTACAACACAACAGGAGCTTGACATTTAAAGTTTAGTGCTCGACGGAAAATAAACATAAATAATGGCTATCGCTCGAATTTTTTGCCTCCGCAGGCGCAGTAGCGCTGTGGTAAAATGTAAACAAAAAAACCGTCTATAGGGTGCAAACCTTTAACCCAGTTAAGTTTCATACAAACCTTTTACCCTATTTGACTATGTATATGTTATATATATACTCTAGAGTGTTATGTTATGAAATTATCTCTAGTTTTATAAACAGAATATATTTAGTTAGAGGAAATAATGTTACCTGATGAATTGCTGGAGTATTTGTTTGTACAGTCTTCAATCAGTTACAAGGACTTGCTTAATCTTTCCTTATGTTGCAAAGCATTCCAGAGAGTTTCTAGCAGTAACACAGTATGGGAAGTGCAACTTTTGAAAAGGTTTGTTTATTTTATTTATTTCTGTACTAAATTTTACCATGACAAGATTGGACCCAACTGAGATTTGAACCATATACCTGGTTATAAGTACAACCCTTACACCAATGAGCCACTAACCACCTTTTTGTTTTATATATAGTACTCCTTAATAACTCTCTTTCAGATGTCCTAGATGAACAACCTTATACCTCAGAGCATTGTTTTTCCTTCTTTATATAAATAATATAAACTCTGTTATGAAATCTTCCTATTTTCATCTTCATGCGGACAACATCATCCAAGCATATAACTCAGCCTTAACGTTTGTTAAGAACATGAAAACAGAGCTTGATTATATACCTGACTGGCTTGTTATGAATAAGTTAACTCCTAACAGAAAAAAATGTGAAACAATACTCTTCAAAACCATTTTATTAGTGTACCATATTGCATTAAGGTTAATGTTAAGTTAAGTTAAGTTTAGGAGAGATGATGATCTGAATATCTTGGTATACATTTTGATAATAAAATTGTGATCAAAGGCATTAAATTTAAATACAAAGTCACAATGCAAAGGGTTACCTTAAGGGCATTAATTTGTGCGGACATTAAATTTTGCGGCATTAATGACCAAATTCGCAAAAATTAGTTCCGCAAAAGTACTTTAAATTCAATGAAGCACAAGAATTAGTTTTATTAAATTTACAATTTTTTCTAATCTCAAAAATTGCTTTGTTAGTTAGTACTCGAAATAAATCCGCGGAAGAATTTTGGCGGAATAATTTTCAGATAACATTGACAGAATAATTATCTAGCGCTACATTTTTTTATAGAATAGTTTCAAGCAAAGATATTAAAATAACCCTACAAAATAGTCGGATAAAAAAATCCCACAGATTATTTATAATGTACACACTTTTTTTATTATAAGAATGCGCTTTATAAGAATAGCAGGGTGAAAGTAAGGTATTTCCGTAAGGCCTTCGACTCCATCAATTGCGTCCCAATGATTGAAATTCTGGCAACCTACGGAATTCCTACAAATGTTGTCAACGCAATCCATGTGATGTACAAGGACACTTCCGCTGTAGTGATCACGCCAGAAGGAGATACAGATGCATTTAAGATAGATGCTGGTGTTCCCGCTTGCTCCTTTCTTATTCATAATTGTTCTTGATTATTTATTTTATTTATTATTTTTTTTATTAAGCGAATATTTCCACAGGATATACATGTCAGTATAAAAAACTGTTATAAATATATATGTGTCCTGGTATAAAAATGTTAGTAACAATTTAAAATATGTTATATCTAATAAAAATGAAATGTTATATAAACAATTTTGAATGCAATGAAACGTGTATGAAAGAAAATAGGATAAAAGTTAGAAGGAAAGAAAATTTTTTTGAATAGATAAAAACAAAAACTGATATTCAACACAATAAATCCTATAAAATAATTCACGAAAAATGAAGTTTCAACTTATTTTTAAAACAATTAAAATCCTTTTCCTCCCTTATATGAAATGGTAGCTCATTATAAAGTTTGCTCCCCATAAAATAAATGATCTTTTTGTAAATTCTAATTTGACTTTTGGAATTTGCAATTGGATGTTGTTGTTACGAGTATAGATGCTGTGATTTCTCAATGTGAAGTAGTTTTTAAAATTACTGCATACATGTTTATCGATACATTTGTGCACAAGTGAACAAGCATGGATGTTCATGGACGTAATTAGTAGATTTGTAGTGGTGTTGAAAGTTATCAACGGAATGATCATCTTTTCATAAACTTCTTTTGCTGCATGGGAGTTAAGATTACATCTTAGATTGTGTAGTAAACGTAATCTCAATGAAGCCTTCTGTTATGTGTCATTGAAATTATCATTTAAAGAAAGAGTTGGATCAACGGTTGTGCCAAGGTACTTGTATCGATTAGCTAGAAGAATCTTTTTGTGACGCAAATTTAAGTTCAGTTCTGTTGGATAGTTCTTGAGTCTTTTGGCAGTAACAAATATTATTGATTCTGTTTTAGTTTTCTTCATGTTTGCAACTAATTCATTTTCTTCAAGAAATTCTGAAATATTATCAATGTCTTGGTTCAACTTGTCTTCAATAATATCAAAATCTTTATTTGAGAAATAAATTACAGTGTCATCTGCAAACATAATAACTTCTGAATGTCTCAAACAACTTACAAAATCGTTGAAGTATAGCAGGAAAAGTAAGGGTCCCAAGATTGAACCTTGAGGAACGCCACAGGTTATTGGCATGTAACTTTATGAAACGTTATCATATACTACTAATTGAGATCGGTTGAAAAGGTAATCTGTCATCCACTGAAGTTCAGCGTTTTGTATACCATAAGATGGCAATTTACTAAGCAGTCGACTATGGCTCAGCGTATCAAATGCCTTGGACAAGTCCAGAAATACAGTGCCAACTAATCTGCTCTTATCTACCTTTTTTCGAATGTTGTCGAGAAATAATGTGGCTGCTAGCTCTGTTGATCGACCTTTTCGGTAACTGAATTGTCTGTTAGTGAGTTTTTTCCAAATAGTGTGACAGCTCTTCGTGAACGACTTTCTCCATTATTTTTGATACAACTGGTAGTATCGAAATTGGACGGTAGTTATTGACTTTGGAAGATGAATTGGATTTGTGTAGAGGGAGGGGGGGGGGGGCTTTGCTTCAGGGGGGGATGCACTTCGCACATCAATCACCAGTAGTGATGGCCTTACACTGAAACACCGCCGTAGCAGTAGACACCCTGCTGAAATGCTAGCGGACTACTGTAAATGACTGAATAAGCGCCCTCTGCCGAATAAATGCCCCTGCCGAATAAGCCCCCCCCCCATAGAAGTAAACATATTAATAGCGCCCCTGCTGAATAAGCCCCCCCCTGGGTTGTAAGGGGGCACTTATTCAAACAAACGTATAAAAGACAAAAA
Source organism: Candelabrum cocksii (assembly GCA_963930725.1). Taxonomy (NCBI): domain Eukaryota; kingdom Metazoa; phylum Cnidaria; class Hydrozoa; order Anthoathecata; family Candelabridae; genus Candelabrum; species Candelabrum cocksii. The sequence continues at coordinate 5,231,828 of OZ005670.1, read as the reverse complement.
TTGATATTAAGACGATATTATGATATTATTAACTATTAAATAGAGGCATTTTTTTTACATGCTGATTTATGTCAATTTCTATGTCAAAATGTGAATATGTTCTTAATTCGTGGAATTCATTATCCCCGGAAATGATACGGAATTTGTTCCAGTCATGTGCGTTGAATCTGCCAACTGATGGTTCAAAAGACGAGAATATACATTGTTTTAAGGAAAACCAGCCATGCAAAAAGGGAAAGGAGATACTTGCCTCTCAACTGTCCATTTTGACAGAAAAAGATGAAAATCCTTTCACCGAAATCGACAAAGAAGATGTCAACGAGGCTACTCCAAACTTTTTGCAAATTGACTCTGACGATGAAGAGGATGACAATATAGATATTTGCAGCTAACATTTTCATCAGTTTGTAGTATTTGAAATTTTATTTTGACTGTTATTAGATACTATGTTATTTATATGTTTATCGATTTCTTGATTTAAATGAATAAGCGCCCCTGCCGAATAAGCTCCCTTGCTAAATAAGCGCTCCCTTTGAAAGTTAAAATTTCTAATAAGCGCCCTGGGCGCTTATTCAGTCATTTACGGTATGCTGACAACACTGCACTCCTCGGGGATTGTGTTGAATCTGCTCAAGATCTTCTGAAATGCGTCGAGAAAGCTTGTCAGGACGTTGGCATATATCTCAATGCTCTAAAAACAAAGTACATGCATCTGAATCGATCTTCTAATGCACCGTTATTTTTGTCAGGTGGATCTGAACTTGAATGTGCTGATGACTTCAAATACCTGGGAGGTTATTCCGAAAACGGTCATGCTATGAATGTTAGGATCGCGCTGGCATGGAATGCACTTCATTCTTTAGGGAAAGTATGGAAATCCCCAATCAAGAAAGAATCTAAGACCAAGATCTTCAAAGCCTGCATAGAGTCAATCCTTCTGTACGGCTCAGAATCTTGGACGCTAAAATGTGTCGCGCCGAAAACGTCTCGATGGCACATATACAAGAATGCTTTGACTAGCCTACAACATCTCCCAACAAACAAGTCATTGTATAGTTCCCTACCTCGTGTATCCAATATTGTGAGACAGAGACATCTAGCACTTTCCGGTCACGTTAGTCGCTAGACGTTAGTTTAGAATACTTGACCCTGGTCGAATCAAGTCTATGCTTATAAAAAAGCGTGTATTTCAATAGTCCCAAAATGATTGTTCTTAGTCACTATCATCGATTTCGATAACACGCGAGAACCTTCCTGTATTACTTTTAAAGTTTTTGGTACCGCTGTGAAGAACAAGCGTATATCTTCTTGGGGTCTCTTTGAGTTAGAAACTTTAATGTTTTCTTTCCTTTCTTTTGATTTTCTATCCCGTATTTGATTGGACGACGCGGATAGAGCATTTACTTCTCCGTCGAGGAATTTACTTACTGTAATTGATTTTTCTCGCTCGTAATATAGAAAATCAACATTTTCTTCCATGTATCGAAGTTCACTTTTGGCATCAACTTCACAAATAATTTTTACCGATACAGCTCATTTATGGTGGTAAAACTGAGAAGAGCTTACCCCGCGTAAAGTTTCCAAATTCATCTTCCTTGAGTGCAAATGAAAAACACTTCAGTGACACTCACAAATCCTTAAAGTTGATTGAAGAAATAATCGTTCCTTTTCTCTTCAGAGATTAATTCCGGGAAACGAGACTTTTTTCACAAAAATTAGTTCCGCAGAAATTAATGTCTGCAAAAATTAAAGCCCTTAAGGTACAACCAGAAGTAACAATTTTGAGTGTAGCTTGTCTAATATGTCAATTTTCAGTCATTTAGTCAGACTATTTATCTTTAATATAGAAATAAAAATATATTCTTTTCTTCAATCTTTCCAAACTTGCGAAAATCAAAGGTGGGTAAGTCATGTTGAGTACCATGCTAAGTAAATTATCGCAAAGGGGTTCAAAATTAACACTCAAGTAGTAAGTACCTATTATATATATGTTGAATTTTCAGGTGGTTTCTCAACAAAGATCCACAGCCATGTTCCAGTAACAAACACTATTTCAAGCAATTGTTTATAGTTGAAAGTAAGATTAAAACAACAATAAAGCTTGTAGCAGAAAAATCTTTCAATCAACACATTGTGTCAAATCACTTGTTGAGGGACGAGCTTGTGGGCTTTCTGCGATGCAAATGGGATTTTCATTTAATAAATACAATCCTGAAGTCACTAATGCGGTATTGTTTATGTTGATTTGCAGTTACTTTCTTCTACATTGTGTATACATATACGTATACAAAATTTATTAGGAAATCATTTTTTAAACACAATTCCACAAATCTATTTCAGTTCATCGGATTTAAATCTCTGTTACTACACCCGCAAAATCATTCACTATGTTACCAAGCAAACATTGAAAAGGAAATGGCAAGAGTTTGTCTTAGAGGAACCAAGCAGCACTGATATAATTTTAAGAGGTAGAAAGTTTGAGAGAATATTCTAATTTATTTAAAACAGCATGTTAAATGATTTCAAAAAGAAATATTTGTTCCTGGAAAGTTCAATAATATGGTCTTTGTAACACCAAGTGCACTTTAGCATTTGATTGTATCTAAGTTAAAAATTAGTAAAATATTTATCTTTTCAGTAAGGTTAAACTGGATACACTAATTCACAATAGTGTTGACCTTAACTTTTATTAATTTGTTTTTAGGAGCCATCTTGATTTCAAAATGGTGTAATTGTGTCAAGGTACTGGATACAATTGATATTGAAGAAAGCATAAACAAAATTGTTAAAAATGTTTCAAAGCATTGTAAGTATTGTTGAAATCTCAATTTGAAATATATGGTATAAAGCATAAATTAAACATCAATTAGATCGATTAATAGATGTTAGATCTGTCTTAAATTTTTTTGGATAGATTATTATTTCAAGGTGAAATAAGAGAATTTATATGGATCCAGATGTTTTCCAAAAGTCTTACCAAAAGGTTTTTTCAACAGTTTAACCTAAATATGTCCAACCTCAAAATAATTTAACCAGACACCACAATTATTTTCTTAATAGATGATTTTGTTGCTTTTAAACAAAATGCATAACATTTCAATATCATCCTCAGAATAAAAGGAGTGAAAGTAAAAACAGTTTTATGTTTTAAAAAAAATACTTGGTTTGGTTGTTTACTTGAGTATTTTCAGCATGATAGGATTGACACCAAACAAAAAAAAACAAAAACAACAACTTACCATTAAAATAAATGGACTACAATTTAGTATAAAAATTGCTGTGTTCATTTTAAATTAGTTAATTAAAAGTTAATATTCTTGTGTTTTGGGTTGTATATTTATAGTCATTGTTACAGAAACACGCACAAGATAAATGATGGTGCTCTTTAACCATTGTTCCTTTTCAAGTCACCTGATATTTTATCATGTTATTAAACAAAAAAGTGTATTATTTTTACCAAAATCTTATGGGATTTCATTGGGAATTTTTTAACATTATTTTGCCTTTTGGAAAACGCAGTTATCTTATTTCCAAATCATCGTTTTAACAACATTGATGGTAATACCAGTGCCACAACTGTATGTAGACTGATGGCATTGCATGTTGCTTATTTGGTCTCAAGAAATTTATATATTTATCCAAACTAGTGAAATTTAGTGAACAACCTAGAAAATTAAAAAGGCTTCCTAAGAAAATAGTTTCCTGTCTTTGGCTTAGTTGTTTGCTTCTTATTTAATAATAGCAGAAGTCAATGTTTCCCAGAGCGATGAACGTTTTCTAGATAAGCGAATGTACGGAAATTTGCAAATAAGTGAAGCGCCAGAAAACAACAATATTTTACTCACCTGCTATCCAAGCATTGATTGGAATGAAAACCCTTAAAGAAATTAAACTAAACCGTTATAAAAGCACAATCTATCTATAGATAGACTTAAATTAAATTAATTATTACTATTTACTACTTACTAATTTCTACTTACTAATTTGGTTTGAGCACTAATGACTAGTTAGTAAAAAAATAAATAAAAAATAGTAAATTGAAAAAGAATTGTGGTCTATGTTACATTTACAGACCTAATGTATCTGTTTGAGTTGGTTTCACTGCTTCACATCCAATATGGTTTACATTAACCTTTACATTAATGGTTTTTCATTTTGTTTGATTATAATCTTTATCTTTTTTGAACGATTTATACGATAAGAACAAAAGTATTTGCCTGCATTTTAATACAGTTTTTGGCTTGTTTTCAGTGCAATCGCCAGTCACCAGCAACACTCAAATGACAATGGATGAAGCGTTACATGTTGTTGCAACCATTAACAAAGTTTTATATGATGAAATGAAGTTCTCTGGGAATTCAAATCCGTATTATGATGTTAACGACTCTTATATCGATCAGGTGCTACAACATTTCAAAATATTACATACATATGAATAATGTGACAATCTCTGTTAATTCATATTGAAGTTATTGTCGTTTTTAGGCAAATAATAAATATTTATCAGTATTATTTAGTAAATATTGGATTTTAAAGCTAGCGGTTTTTTCAGAAATTTAAAATCTTTTTATTTAATTGTCAGGTCATAAAAAGACGGAAGAGTATTTCGATCAGCTTGTCTGTTATTTATATATTGATAGCTGAGAAGTTTGGTTTACATCTAAAGGGGGTAATGCAAATGTGTGTTTTGATTGAACTATTCTTTGTAAGAACCGCTTATATTTTGTATAACACAAGTTGTTTTATTTAGGTGAATTTCCTTGGTGGTTTCTTAGTAAAAGCATCTGCATTGAAGAATCAGTACGTTATTATTTACGATTCCTTTTCTTTCATTATATAGCACACTATAAGTCTTTTAAGTAGCAATAACTTGAATATTCCTTTCACTATGTCATATTCCACATGCACAGGTTTACATTGGTCACTGTTCTTAATGAAAAGCTCTGAATGTTTAATGATTTTAAGGACCAGTAGTTACCTAAAGTTAGCAAAAATTATACAACTTTTGACCTATATATTATATAACTAACTGGCTTTGAAATTGAAAAATGACTTTCTGATAGAAATAGGAAGATAAATTTAATGAATTAATAAAACATGATTTAAAAACATTTTTACGAAATGTTCTGGTCTTCTTCTTTTTCTGCGCGGTTTAACTTCTTTTTTTCCCAGAAATTTTCACAGTTGCAACAAAATGGATTGAACTTTTAAAGAATAAAAAAAAATTGAAAAGAAATTCTGGGGGTCATGTACATCGAAAATACACGAAAAAAAAGCCATAAAATTCTAGATTTTTGAGATTTTTTAACAGTTTTCTTTAAAAGTTTCGTTCTCACAATGCTAATATGAATAATATTACACAAATAGTAATCTAGCTTGAAAAAGGTTTAAACATACACATATATATATATATATCTGCCGAATCATGCATTTACAGGGGGTAAAAAAGCAAAATTGTACAAAAAACGATAAAATTTGAGATTTTTGCCACTTTTTACCTGCTTTCTTCAAAAGATTTGATCTGACAATGCTGATATCAATTACCACACACTTGGTATATGAAATTGAGAAAAAAATACAAGACAGGCCTTATAATCTGCCGATTTGTACCTTTTCAGGGGGTAAAATATCAAAAGCAAAAGTACTCAATCAATCACTTAGTCAATGATTAGTCCTCATTTTCTTCATCACTAGAGAAGACTTGTGCAAGCGTCTGTACAAGGCAGTGAATTATCCACGCAAGGACTGGATCCCTCTAAACATTTCCTTGGGCAGGAACAATACATCAACTGTAATACTTCTTCCGGTGCTGGCCAGATCGTGTTCCACTTTATTATCAAATATTCATTGTCATTTTGATCCCAGCCTAAGCCAACAGGAGATGGTATGTCAGGATGACTTTCCAAACATTTTTGCCAGATGTATGCTTGATAGCAAGCTCTGCTTGCATGTAGGTTCAGGCTGTCCGAACATGGTGGTAGGCACTTTGCTTCCAACCTGCCTTGTCTCGCGGAATACAATTTGTATCAGACGATATCCATGCTTTCCTCCTTGTGTCCATAAAGGTTATAAACAAATTGTTGAATGCCACACAGCTGTGTTTCAGAGATGGAAGGTTCATTACCAAATGATCTAAATAGACTGATGTATGAATTTTCTTTTAGCATTAATTTTAAAGGTTTTGATTTGCCTTTTCCAGCAAAGGCACTTACGGTATCGCATCGTGTAAATGCGTGTAGCCCAAGTAGTGCTCTACAAGCTTGGTCAATATCTTCAACATCGAACATCATTGCCAATGATTCTTGGACTTTTCCTATAGAAATGATACGTGTTTTATTTTGTGTACCTGGGATGAAAAAGCTAATTTTTCTTTAAAATATAGACCCTAACAATACTAAAATTTATATCAAACCGTATCAAATCGACCTAGCTCTTGGGCTATTAATGATTTCAACGATTTTAATAGCTTCTTAGATTATTTCAGAACTGAGGTAGTTAAGAGCCATTTTCTGAGAAATTCAGACAATATGTGCTAAAATCAAAAGTGATATCTCTCAATTTGGCTCAAATTCAGATATGTTGGAGGTAATGGTGAAAGAAAAAAGCATGTAAAATTTTTTTCACTAAAAATGTGTAGTTCATGAGTTACAGCTGCTCGAACTTTTGGCCTATATAGTGTAAATAGTCCCTAGATGGAGATTTCAGGTTTTCAAGTTGAGTTTTAAAGGAATGGGAACAGTGCCCCCTAACTTTCTTTTGATATTATGGAAGTATAGACTGAATATTACAAGAAAAATATAACTAACTTAGAGGGCACTGTCCCAATGTCTAAATATCATCAGTCGAAACCACAACATTTTACATTTGGGACCTACTTTGAGAAGATTTTTCTCAGAACGTAAAAAATGCCCCCTATGTATCTTATACTTTTTGGAAAGAAGACAAAATTCTGAATAAAATGGTGTAGAGAAACTTGGGGGGTTCTGTTCCCAGAAATTTTTATGGGTAATCAAAATGTCAAAAAAATACTTAACGAGTATTCGAAAAGCGGCCATTATGGGAAACGGCAAAAGTTAGAAGATTGAATAGATGAATTTTAAGCAGTCCATAGTACCATTGTTTAGATATTTAAAAGAAACTTAGGGGGTGAGCATACACAGTGGAAATATTTCACTTCAAAATGTGTGACTATATTCTTTTCAAAAAAAGAAATTAAACATTTTTAAAAATTGAAAAGGTAACAAAATAAAACCTAAAACTAAGCACATATGTTGGTTTTCAAAGTTAATATTGTTTCGTAAAATCGATCATCTTATTTTAGATTTTCAATGAATTTTGGCTTGAAATGCTTGTTCGGCTTTTACAAACTCCTTATCGCTAAACTTGTAATCTCCTCGTCGGTTTAACGGTACTGGCGGAAGAATACTGCACACGATTTCATTGTCTTCATATTTTACAATATCTGGAAAAGCTGGCCACTTGAATGAGTTTTTGACTTCTGAAGCATATTGCATACAGCTCACTAGGTAGCCATCGCATACAACCTAATTGAAAAAAAAATTGGTTTTGAATGTAATTCGGAACATGTTGATGGTCATATAATATATATTGGTCACTGTAGCTTAGTGGTTAGTGCATTCAACCCACAAAATCAAACAGTGCTGGTTCGAAACCCAGCTCGGACATATTTTGATTTCTGAGTTACAGTTGAGTTATTGAGCGGAACTCATTGCGTAATACAAGCCTAGCTCAAATGGTGGGTTGTCTGGTTAAGCGACTTCGTAGGTGCTAAGTACGCCAGGACCTAAACCTTGGGATAAGAAGAGCCACTGTTACATGTGGAGAGTCCCGTAAAACTCCATTATTATTATTATATTATAATATATAATATATTCATTTTAAAAAGTGTTTTAATGAATGGGACACTTTTGGTAAGTTATAATAACTTTTCAAGTCCTGATTTATCAGAGAACTATCTTGAAAATAGTTGTCTCTCAATATAATCTGTTCTATTGTTCGCTTAAAGTCAAAAATCCATATGTAGCTCAAAATAATCACAATGCATATAGCACAGATGTTCACCACACCAATGCTAGGGATTTACTTGCAAGACAAAAATTTATTTACCTTGTTTACAACACCAGGGTACCATTTATCCATATAAACAACAACCCAGTCGTTTTCTTTCCATGCACATGAAACATCAATGGTAATACTTTTCAATGGATTTCTTATTATATAAAATCATTTCTCAACACCACCACTTTTTAAAAACCCTTTAAAGTGGAAAAATATTGAAACACTGTGTAGAAATCGTGTAAGAATTTTAAGCTAGCTAGACCTGATAATGATATGATGATGATGATTCCAGTTGAAACAAGATTATATTGGTATTTAAATTATCTAAAATGCATATTCAATTGAGACTTGAGTTCTTCTTGTAATTTTATTAAAAATAACTTACCTTAATTTTAACAAAGTGTGTTTTGACATCCAACTAGAGGTCTTTTACACAAAATAATTTTGTTTCCTTAAATTGCGGATATGGTCCACACTTGTCATCATTGATTTTGCAAATTTTTTCTTCAACAGCAACTACCAGCTCTGTCATTTTGATAAGTTGAAAGAAACTAGCTTTTTTAAACTAAACATAACGTAACAAACTCATATTCTGCCCTCAACATGATAAATTGTGAAATAAATATACCCATCATCAGTATATGCCCAAGTAAATTATGCTCACTAATTATTTACTACCGAAGTTACAAAAAATAAAAATGATTGAAATAAGAATGATGTTTAATTTTGGATGTAATTTCTTTTTTGAAAAGAATATAGTCACACATTTTGAAGTGAAATATTTCCACTGTGTATGCTCACCCCCTAAGTTTCTTTTAAATATCTAAACAATGGTACTATGGACTGCTAAAAAATTCATCTATTCAATCTTCTAACTTTTGCCGTTTCCCATAATGGCCGCTTTTCGAATACTCGTTAAGTATTTTTTTGACATTTTGATTACCCATAAAAATTTCTGGGAACAGAACCCCCCAAGTTTCTCTACACCATTTTATTCAGAATTTTGTCCTCTTTCCAAAAAGTATAAGATACATAGGGGGCATTTTTTACGTTCTGAGAAAAATCTTCTCAAAGTAGGTCCCAAATGTAAAATGTTGTGGTTTCGACTGATGATATTTAGACATTGGGACAGTACCCCTTAAGTTAGTTATATTTTTCTTGTAATATTCAGTCTATACTTCCATAATATCAAAACAAAGTTAGGGGGCACTGTTCCCATTCCTTTAAAACTCAACTTGAAAACCTGAAATCTCCATCTAGGGACTATTTACACTATATAGGCCAAAAGTTCGAGCAGCTGTAACTCATGAACTACACATTTTTAGTGAAAAAAATTTTACATGCTTTTTTCTTTCACCATTACCTCTAACATATCTGAATTTGAGCCAAATTGGGAGATATCACTTTTGGGGTTTGTCTGGTTCTCTCAGAAAATGGCTCTTAATATAATAAGGATGTATATTTGTTCAGATCCCGATTCGTAAATAAAAAAAACTGATAGTTAAAAAAGTTAAAAACAGATATCAAAACTGTGTGTATTTTAAAAACTATGGAAAGTTAGAATTACTGACTGGTGGTTTCTTTCATAGTGAATTGGAAACGTTTTTTGTGGATGTTTTCCGCAACGGCCAGGTTCTCACAGAGGATGAATGCTTAGCGCAGATTCTACCATCTTTCAGGGATGAACTTACACAAAACCGAACCATATTAAGAGTGGTTTCTGCAAAAGAGGTGCAAGTTTATTTTTCCATACTTTCACTTCATTATTCTTATTTTATGTAGTTTCTATTGGAAAGTAGAGTTTAGTTGCAAAGTAATTCATTTGATAGTTGGAAAGTACCTCAGTTGATAGTTGGAAAGTAACTAATTTGATAGTTGCAAAGTAATTCATTTGATAGTTGGAAAGTAACTCATTTGATAGTTGGGAAGTAACTCAGTTGATAGTTGGAAAGTAGCGCAGTTGATAGTTGGGAAGTAACTCAGTTGATAGTTGGAAAGTAACTCAGTTGATAGTTGGAAAGTAACTCAGTTGATAGTTGGAAAGTAACTCAGTTGATAGTTGGAAAGTAATGCAGTTGATAGTTGGAAAGTAACTCAGTTGATTGTTGGAAAGTAACTCAGTTGATAGTTGGAAAGTAACGCAGTTAATAGTTGGAAAGTAACTCAGTTGATTGTTGGAAAGTAACTCAGTTGATAGTTGGAAAGTAACGCAGTTAATAGTTGGAAAGTAACTCAGTTGATAGTTGGAAAGTAACTCATTTGATAGTATGTCTCTCTTATTTAGATTAGAGATTCTTCTCGACCACAGAAGTCTTATTAATTAATTTCTAATTCGTTTTTATTTTGTTTAGATAATTATTTGTTTGGTTAGAAATCTGATAAACGCAAACCAAAAGAAATGGTAAATACATGAGCTGCTTTAAAACATTTTTTAGATCGTTAATTCCTTTCACCGTCATCTTAAAAAAACTCAGAAAATTGTGTCACAAATGTATTTTTAAGGAAGATGAAAGAACTGCAAACGTCTCTCGAATTGATGTTGATGTTTTCACCGGACCAGGAGAAGTCTCGCATCATGCTTGCTGGATTGCTGCACGCTGAACAAGACATCTATGTTGAAGAGGTGAAAACAAATATTCACCCAGGTTTCCAGTATATTGACTGTCTTTAGTTTTCGGGACGAATTTTACATATCTCCGGACACCTATTTCCTATTGATACTTCAGACGCCCCTGAATTGCACGCTCAGGAGCGCCAGGAAGAGAATAGTCGTAAGAAATCCGTGGTAATTATGAATTTGTTAATTCAAACTTATGTCTATTACGACACGAAAATGTTGCAATTTTTTATTTTTTTTATGAAAATATATCTTGTGATGAATTGCGTTCCGTTCTCATACAGCATGTATACAATATTGAACGCAAATTTGTTGCAAAAAATATAACATTGTTAGAATTTGATTTGTTTCTAGAAGCTTCGCACACATGCTGATAACAAGAACGTCGAATATAAAATTGGAATGATAATGAAACATAGAAGGTACCTGGTTCTTTTTTCACATTTAAATGCTTCGAGGTATTTAAGCCTCCTGGCGTGATTTCATTTGATTAGATTTTATTATGATTGCGTAATATACGGTTGGGACTCAGTGTGTGCAATGAGCGAAGGTTGGAAGAAACAGATGGGTGAATTCGATTTCTTTTCTAAGGATGAGCAACCATTCTATAATGTACTCGTCGGTGATGGCTCCTCGAGATACGCATCACAAGGTAATTCTATACCTGAGTGAGGAGGCCAAATAATGAATGTTTTCCCTTTTCTGTCAATTCTCTCAAAATAAATCTGACGTGTGAAACTTCTCGTGGTTTTGTTTGTCAGAAAACATTTACCCGTCGATCGACCCTCAACCGATAAATCATGAAGAAGTTGGGAAATACTTTCATTGTCTCCAAGGTAACAGATACATCGCTACGTCACTTTTGCGGGAGTGTTACCCAGAAGACACGTATTGATGTGGATGAATGAAACAATTTCATTGGTGTTTAGATTCGTAACTTTACTCATCGATGTTATTTACTATTACTTTTTGTTATTTACGATTGTAACGTCTTATACTTAAGTTTTTCACAACATAAATTTCTCTAACGCAAGAAAATGCCGAAATATTAAAAAACAGTATGGTGTAGTCTGTCATTCGTGCCCTCGTTCTGGAATTTTTCCGAAGTTAAAACAAACTTTCATGCGGCTGCGATTTTAATGACAACTTTTAAAGTTTAAACATTAAAGATCGAACAAAGCATGCTTAGTACGCAGGCCCCTATGTACTTTCGTTTGCGCAGACTTGTTAATAGCAAGCTTTTTGATGATTTGGATTCCTTACCCCTCAAGTATCAAATTCTACCTAGGTGTCACTTTTGAATCACCCCTCGTGTCACGTGACGGTTGGACTAGTAACAAAATTAAAAAAATATATTTTACACCATTCGAAAGAACATTAACATTAGATGAATAAAAAATTAGAACCACACCCTAAAAATACACAATTAAAAAGTTATTTTAATATTTTACTAAAACCGTGGGTAAAATCCACCAAAAAAACGTAAAATATTTGTAAAATCTGTGTCAAAAATCACAATTTGATTCATTCCCTTAGTTTAAAAAAATGTTACTTATCAGTCTGTCACGGTTATAAATCCCATAATCAATTTCTATTGAAAGTTTAGAATTTCCTGATTAAGGTTAAACGCCATATTAAAAACGGTAAAAAGTTTAAGAGCTCGTAAAACACAATCATTCGTTTCAATGATCGATCAATAATCACAATGATTATTATTTGAAAAACACATCCAAAAATGGCATTTCAAATTAATAGAGATATTACGATTAAGCACCATAAAAATACAGGATGTGATTTTTATGTCAGGATGAAATATTCTTCTAGCTGCGCAAGCAAAAGTGCTCACAGTTCTTCTGTTAGAAGTACAAGCAATAAAACGCCCTTCTACCGATGTTATTCTGGGATTGTTTACAGCACTTGATGATAAAATCTACTGTTTTAAAGAGTGACAACCTCAGCGGTGAACGGTGCTTGATGAATAGATGAGATGATGAAGCAAATCTATTCATTCCGGAAGAAGACGACACCTTTGCGGCTGCACCTGTGGATTTGATCATTGACAGTCATTATGATGTCAGTGATGAGGAATTTCTTGGTGTAGAAAGTTAATGTTATTAGAAAGGTTTTCCTTTGAAAATTTTATTTTAAATTTTCTTTCAAATATATCACGCAATTTAAATATGATATTATATGCGATATGAAATTTGTGACTGATAATCTTACAAGTTTGCAACTTATTAGTTTGCAAATATAGTATACATCCGCTAATTCGAATGCTGCTTAATTCGAACTTTCGCTAATTCAAACAATTTCTTCGGTTCACAGGCCAAGATCGCTCGAACTTCCGTGCATTCATGATCAGAAGTGGAGATAAAAATGAGGAAAAATTACATTTTTTGATTCTAATTTATGTCAATAAAATGTCTTTGAATTCGTCAATGTACGCGGATTTTTTTTATCAGAAACCGGTTCATAAGAAATTCTAGTCACTTGAGCTCGGAAACCTAACTACTACAGTAAGCTCACTCTATTCTAAGAAACTGAGAAATCGTGAGCTAAATTTTTTCCTTCATTGTTAAGAATATTATGGAACATTTGTCTTTTTATTAAAGCAAACGAAAAGAAAAAGCGCTATAAAATTAAAAGATAAGCAAAAATCATAAAAGTTTGTTCTCTGTGACATTCCTCAGTAAGGCAAAAATTCTGATACCGTAAATGATCGAATAAGCCTCCGGGGCCTCCTCGCTCCCATCAGTAGCCGATGTTAAGGCACACGTTTTGAACGATTTACGTATTAATTCAGCTGACAGCTGCTTCCAGGAATCAAGAATCCAATTTACAATTGTGCTGCGAGGAGGAGGGTTTAAATTCCCGGCATTGGTTTCTTGATGAAATCCGACGGTTTCAAGCCATTCATCGTATCTCTCTGTGCAATATGCTTTAAACGGCTTGTTTCAACTAACATCCGGCGCCTGGATATATTTAGTGCAGCCTCCAGGGATCAAAACGGTGTCAATCTTTTTAGCTTTAAGAGATGCTCCGACAACTGGCATTAAATGACACTAATATGTATCCCAAGCTAACAATCTGCGTTTAAAGTTAAACTGTCCGAGAACAGTATTTGTCCAACTAACTGTTAGATCGGTATACATCCATCCGTTTGTCGAGGAAGCTGATACTCGGTCTTAATTTTTTTAACATCACGCTTTCTTCCCTTGAATACAATGAAGGGCTTCAGTTTTGTTCTATCGCCTTTCGCAGCCAGTCCAACGGGTACACGACATTTTTCGTGTCCGGTTGTCTTCATACTGACAGTTTTTGTTCCAACAACATCTACTGTTGTGTTTGACACCATATCTGCCCAGGTGTTTCATCAAATGCTATAATATCGGCAGGTTGGTATAAAATTTCAATCCTAATCTTCTCACACGAAATATGTACGAGACGATTTTAGCTACTAAAAGGTCGGGATCTTTCTGTGCTACGGAGGTTTTTCTTCTCAACGATAATTTATTTCGTTTCATAAATTTAAAAAGCCAACCATTCGTTACTTCTACTAAAAGGTCGGGATCTTTCTGTGCTACGGAAGTTTTTCTTCTCAACGATAATTTATTTCGTTTCATAAATTTAAAAAGCCAACCATTCGTTACTTCTACTAAAAGGTCGGGATCTTTCTGTGCTACGGAAGTTTTTCTTCTCAACGATAATTTATTTCGTTTCATAAATTTAAAAAGCCAACCATTCGTTACTTCTACTAAAAGGTCGGGATCTTTCTGTGCTACGGAAGTTTTTCTTCTCAACGATAATTTATTTCGTTTCATAAATTTAAAAAGCCAACCATTCGTTGCTTCAAATTTTTCGTCATAGCGATCTGGATCTGCACGTTTCAAAGATCCATAGACAATAATTGCTTTCTTCCTGATAAGTTTCCTTGACACACGAAGCATCTTCGTAAGGCGTTCAACAATCCATTCTAGTACTTTTTCCTCCATTTCATCGCTCAACGGTTTTCTGCCAGCCCCTTGTAAACTTTTTTCAGTATTTTTCACATTTATTTAGTCATAGAAAAATTCCTGATGGGGGCCTCCATCAAACCAGTTTGCTTCCTATAAGTCTTAGTCAATTTGGCCTCCAGTATTTTTTCAATGACTTCAGCAACAATTCATTTCTGAAATTCTGAAACTGAATTCCGTCTCTAACAGCCCAACTACAATTTCAGAATCATAAAAAACTGATCGTTTCGCCAAAATTATTTCATTTTTTCTACGTGCTAGTGATGGAAATTGTTGTCACCATGTAAGTTGAAATTAAAGACAAAAGAGAAAAGCTTGGCGATGGGGAAGGACTACAGATTCCTTGCATATTTCATTTTGGCGAAATACACGGGTTATTTTTATAAGAAACTAAGCTTTTGAGTCTCTAGGCAGTTTCTTACAAGTTTACTAGAAAAGTTTCTTAAGGGTTTCTTCTTATACCGTAAATGGTCGAATAAGCCCCCACTCCAGAATAACCCCCCCCCCCCCCCTCCCGAATAAGCCCCCTCCCCTAAAACTCATTTTGACAAATAAGCCCCCACTCCCGAATAAGCCCCATGGGGGCTTATTTGAATTTACAGTAATTTCAATATAGTTGATAGGGACTGAGAAAATAAACAATTGATTAAATGGTATTTATTTCGCAGGTTGAGGTATTAATAACACTCGTGGTTATAACATCCAATTCAAAGTTAGAGTGTTTTTCTTTTTTTTCGTGCAACTTGTCTAACAAGATATTCCCGAATATCTTGCTCCTTGTCAAAGCAACATACTTTGCTGGAACAACAAGTTCGGCTTCCCTTTTTCTTTTTCCAACCACAAATGCTGTAAGTTTGTTTTCAGGGGCTGCGTTTAGAAAGTTTGTAAGTAAACAAGAAATTTCTATTGGTAGATGTCCAACGAGTAGTGTTACTTTATCAGTAGATTTAAAAACGCCAATAGCATTTTTATCATATATTCAATTGCTTCTTCCCGGGTGTCTGTTTTGCATGTTAATTTTTGTCCAATATGTGGTGCCCAAGCGTCTTTATAAATATGATGTCCACGAATAGCTGTCTGGAACTCAATTTTAAAATTCATTTCATACGATACTGACAATGCTCTAGACATCTTTGAAAGTTTTATTCGTCGTGACAAATAAAACCAACGTTATAATCGTATCGTTCTCGCTCTGAGAAGTCGAATTCGAATGTTTAGGTGTAATTCGAATGTGTTGTTTTTGAATAGAATTTTGTTTCATTTTTTTTACTTTCATTGCGAAAATGGAACTAGAAGAGCCAGCAACAACTTCTCACAAAGGAGAGAAAATAAGTTCTTATACGATTATGTTTAAACTTGAAGTTGTTGAATGTGCGGAAAACAAATCAATTGGGGCTGCTGCGGTGAAATATAAAGTTGACCGCCATTGTATTTGTGATTGGAAGAAAAAAAAATCTGCGTGCAAAAACTACTTCATGTTGGTGTAACCATAACAACAGAATGTCAATACTATGAAGCCATACACACTTCACGTTTACATTTCATGTTCATTTTTTTTGAAGAGCTATTCTTTCATTTTTTTAAATATAAAGCATAATGAAGTTATAATCGTTAAAATGGATTATTTCACGAAATTTCACGCTTTATTTCCGTATCCAGTCCAAGCTGCTGCGATTTGTATAAATTTTCCATATATATATCTAATGCTAATGTAATGCGTGAAATTGGAATATCTAGGAGTTGCTAATTAACCAATATTACAACTATTTATATAGCTATCACAAACTTATATATAATACAAAAATTTCTGTTATATTTAGTCACATCTAACAGTAATTCTTTAGTTCTGATGATGGCTCGGACTTTAGCTGAAACATGTCAACGAAAATAGAAAGTGTCTACTTTCTTTAACAATAATGTTTTGTTAACTATCCTAATCTCTGGAGACATATTGATAATTGAAAATTTTTTAATACATTTTTTTACATGCAGGTATATGGGTCATGTAACATCTGTGATCTCATGGACATAAGACTTATAAGCACCCCATCTGCTTTGCCCAGCTTTTATGGGATTAAAATACTGTACAATTACTTGCCTACTTATGAAGGGCATCCAGCTGTAAAAACCTCTGCTGCAATTAGCTATCGGATGATTACACCTACACAAATATGGTATCATCTTTTGAAAACATCCAAGCTTCATACATGGGGAAAAATTCTTCCTTGGCAGTGAAATTCTTTTTAATCTGCACAAAAGATTCTCTTGAAAGAAATAGGGGAGGTGGGAATCATATTTTTTACTTCCGTTGCCAGGTCTAAATTTCTTTGCCCTGATTTTTTTGCATATATGAGCCATGACTCTTTATATGTTTGAAATCATTTAATGAGCAATACACGAATAAAGACACACAAAAATGACTAGAAGGTGTTAATCTATATATAGCTCTTGTAGATCTGACAGAGCGTTTCTTTATAATAATTTTCCCCTTGTTTTTGAAGGATAACAATAGACCAAGTTAGTTACAATCCTATATCCTTATTAGATGTAAACGGACCAGCTGATAAAATCTAAAAT
Source organism: Candelabrum cocksii (assembly GCA_963930725.1). Classification (NCBI taxonomy): domain Eukaryota; kingdom Metazoa; phylum Cnidaria; class Hydrozoa; order Anthoathecata; family Candelabridae; genus Candelabrum; species Candelabrum cocksii. The sequence goes on along the minus strand of OZ005670.1, from coordinate 5,214,542 downwards.
TAAGTACACAAAAATGGTTAAAACAGTAAAATAAGTGCAGTGATGTAAGAGGTGTGGGTATATACATAAATGCTATCAACACATAAGTTATATAGGTACAAGATCCAAATGGTCATTCAACGACCCACATGGTTATTTAGGTTTTTATTGTCTACAGCAGGATGCACAACTCCAATTTCTAAACTGAGCAAAATCAATTGTGTTGAATACTCACATTTCGATATATCTCCGCTTTCAAACGTCAGTAGATTTTGGAAAAACTGATGATACATTTTCTTTGATACTATTTTATAAATACCTTGAAACATCATCAGATGTTAACAGAAATATTTCGAGAGGCATTAATGGTTGAATATTTTTGTATTAACATTGATGCTGTTTTCTAAGTAAATAAAACAAACTTTTCTGTCTGTGGAATTGGTTCACTTTTTTCAGAGCTTATTTAAAGTGAAGTAGACAAACCCACTCGATACCTTTGAGCTGTAAACATGGGACACAAAAAGTTCTACTATATTACTATTAGATAAATTGTTGATTCATAGTTTAGTTTGAAAATAACATTGGTCTTTGACAATTCCATTACAAAACAATTTTTTTGAAGAGTTTTTGAAAGTCTCAATATTACTGATGAATAAAGCATTAAATGTGTTTTATATTTAACTGGAATACTTTCAATCGTTGTTTTGATAGGTGAGTAAAAATATTGTTATGTTGTTTTTTCTGGCACACCCTTATTTGCAAAATTTTATACATTGGCCAATCTTATGTAAAATGTTCTTTGTCTCAATGTAGGTACTTCTGCTAGTAGTAAATAATATATTTATTCCTTATTTCATTAGACAAAACACGAAAAAACATTGCCGTTGATGCGCAACTACTTATGCGTTGTTGGGTCAACATCTTTAATTTTTTCTTCACTTTAAATTCATATCTTTCATTCACAATGAAATGAGAGATATGTCCAGGGTTATCAGTAGCTGGCTGACTGAAACAGGGGTTTGCCCAGGAACTTAAAGGCATTTATTAGAAACACTATCTGCGATATCAAAGAGTCAAATGTACTGATCAAAGATCAAACAAAGTTGCAGCACAACAGATATCTGAAATAATCTGAAAAATAAATAAAAAATAATCTGTTTAATCTTGTAATCGAAGCAAATCGGATATCGAGGAAGGAAATGCCTTGTTCTTGTCACTATAATATGCTGTTTCTTTTAGAGGATTAGCAGTCATTCCTACCTTCTTAGCCCTACTATTAGCCAAAACTTTCTACTAAGTACAAAAACTAATGTTAACAGAAAAACAAAGAGTAAAGAAGGCCATGATGTTAATAATTCATTTTATATATATATATATATATATATATATATATATATATATATATATATATATTACAGTTTCAAGTGTAATAATGTCTCGGCAGTTCAGTTCACGTAATGTATCTGAGGGTAAAAAGAAAAAACGAAGTGAGAAAGTTACACTCAAGCAGTCACAGGATCAAGGGGAAGTGATAGGTGATACAGACTCTAAAGGAAATGATGAGGAGCCCTTAAACGTCAAAGTGGAAATGGAGGAAGCTGTTTTACCTGAAAAAAATGAAATATCACCATCCACACTTGAACTTATCAAGTCAAATAATGACTTAGAGGTAATTGTTAAAGAAATGATTTCAACCTATTTTTATATTGATAAATTATATATATTTATAATTGTATAAAATAAAATGTTGTGTCATGTTTTTAAAAGGCTAAACTGTTTTCTAGGAAGTAGTGTCCTTGTTCAAAAAGCAAGTAACGTTGAGTGGGTTGCAGGCAGAAATGTGGTCTGAAGAACACAATGAGTCATTGAGAGGATTTGTTAAGAGTGATGATGATGAAAACAGAGTGTTGGTGTGTTTTATGGATGGACAAAAAACAAAACTTAATCTCAGCTCAACTATTCCACCATTTCCTGTTGAGCAATTGTTTTATTTTATTCGTAAAAAGAGTTGCAAAATGAAACCAGAAACATTCACCAAGTGTGTTCAATTTCAATTAATTCGCTCGAATCACATTGAAGGTTTACTTAGATCAATGTCCAGTTTGTACGGGCCCTTGTTCTTCAAAAACAAAGTGTGGCCAGAAAGTATCTTTTCAATTGTATTAAGAGTACACTAATTGAAAATATAACATTGGAAGGATAATTAATATGAAATTAAATTAAACTTTTTTTTATCCTTTCATTCGCTGATGTGATATGTGATTTCAATAATCCAGGGGGAAATTCACTTTTAATATTTGCTGTTTGCTAACACCAATTACTCTTTTAGAAATACTTGCTGAAAATGGCCCTCCAAAGTTGTCAAAAACTAGTCTGTGAAAATGTTATAAAATTTCTTGTTGTTCTGCTTCTTATTTTATCTAAAATAAGCCTTTAAGACTGGTAAAGATTGCATTTGAAATTTTTTGAATTTTTTTCTTCTTTTTTGTTTTAAAGACTACACCTCTAAGGACACTGCTGGACACCTAGGGAATATGTATGGCATGTTTCATTCAAATTGGTCCACAGGTCTGCGAGGAGTTTTGTTACACACAGCTTTGATTATAATATTAATTAACCTCTATACGTTAATTATTAAACTGTTTTCCTTAGCCTTTGTTGAATAGGTATAAAGAACGATTTTATCAGTTACACACATAAGTTCATGGCTACACTGACTGATACAAAATACAAGATGCAAGGGAAAACTGTTTTGTATGTTCCCAATGAAGGGTTAAATTTGAGTGTTGCCGAAGCCGCAAAGAACAAAGAATACGTCCAAAGACTTGAAAGTATGAGACATAATATTTAAAATGCTATTAAGTTTGCAGATAACTTTTTGTTTGGTTTGATTCTACGCGCATGAAAATTAAAAATTCCCAACTTAAAATATAGACTGAAGAGCATAGATATAAATAATTATCATAACAGGAATGTGAAATTTATATTAATAAACAGTTTTAATTATTTTGATATTAAATTATCAATATTCAATTTTTTTAAATTTGAGTCATAAAAATATGTACTTAGACAATATTATTACGAAATATTAAGCTTGGATCAACAAAATTGTTTATGTGTGTGAGCAAATAAATATATATACAACGTAAATTAAGATCATGTATTTGACAAAAGTGTTTCTTGTTGGGATTGCAAAGTAGTTGTAAAATCGTGAGACTAATTTGATTGAAGTTTCTTGTTTTACTTTTAGGTAGTATGATATTATGGACGAGGCAAATCAAGGAGCTGCTCAACAGTCAAGATGCATACAAAAGTGTTGAGAGTGCAGGACCTTTGGAAGAGATTTCATTTTGGCGAAGCAGATGTGAAGATTTATCGGGGATAACTGACCAATTGGACAAAGATGGTGTCAAAATGATTTTGCAAATATTGCAGCTAACAAATTCTTCTTTTGTAGCTCCTTTTAATAAACTGTCAAAACTAATTCAGGTATAAATATACTATACATTCCATGTGCTTTTTTATTTCCTTTAATAGACTCGCACAAGGCTAAAGGTCTTTCAAATTTTCGCAATGCAATCTGACTTATGATTAAAGAGTAATTATAGTAATATAAATAGAATATAAATAGTATATAAATAGTTTTCGTTTGGATTTAGGATGGTTTTAATCAAGCCCAGAGCAACTTGAAATTTTTGACAATTATCGAAGTACCATGTGAGGAACTAGCTGATGCTTCACCAGAAAATATTCCAAAGTTGCTTCCGAAACTGTTGAATTTAATACGTGTGATATGGGTTAATTCAAAACACTACAGAACAAGGGAACGTATTGCCGGCTTGCTTAGAAAGGTTGTTACGATTGCCAATAACATGGCTTAATATGAACTCTCTTGTTTGCAAGCTCAATGCAATAATTTAAATTTCATAAATATGTTTAATAGGTCAGGTGAACCTCAAGGAAGTAGTTCTTTCTGGCAGCTAACAAGCTTGTGTTTTTATAGAAAATCAATGAGCAAACCTTTGAAATATTTTCACTAATGACATTTACATTCTTTCAAATGCGAAGCATGCTCTTTTTTCGATTATTACTTCTCACTAATGCATTAGCATTTTTTACAAATAAAAAATGTGTTGAACTTGATGTATTTACAAAACCTTTTTATTGGCATACTCAATATTCGAGTGTAGCAGATTATTCTGCCGAGGAGGAGAATTTTCTAGCTTTCTCTTAAAACAACCATTGATTAAAAAAAGTAGAAGATTGTATACCTTAGAATGGCTAAAACCACTTTCTCTACATCTTCCTGTAACGCCCTGTAATAGATGACAGCCATTTTTTTCATGAGAGAACACAATCTATGTTTTTCTGCATTGTTGGTCTTCATTATTTATTTCTGTTCATATAATGACATTTTTCTTGGAAATAATTGGTTTTTGTGTTCTGTTTATGTGACATATAGTGCATCATGGAAAAATTGTTTGTATGTTTTCTTTTGACTTGAAAAAGTCATTGTAGCAGACACCTTAGGTTTTAATTTTGAAGATCCATGCTACTGAAAACAGATACTTCTTTAAAAGCTGATCAATTTAAATCACACTATCCTAAGCATTTTACTTACCAATAATACCAATATATATAATTTACATTGAAGTTGGGTCAGATAGCTCAGTTGGTAGAGCGCTTGCAATTTCGGATTTCTGAGGTTGCGAGTTCAAATCCTCTCGGCCTCGCCGACTCAGCGAATGAGTAGCATTTCTAGCAGGTGTTTACGGGCAGTAAAGTACGGGTGTTGATGGTAGGAGTGGCGCCCGCCTCGACAGTTACACCCAACATCTTGCTCTAACGAAAAGCGGATAGACACCCTTGTTTACGCCCGTTACCAACATTAGGGTTAATTCGGCCACTTTACTTTTTTACTTTTACATTGAAGTTATTCAAAATAAATCATTATGTTGTTGTAACTGCAGTCAATGATCTGGTTGTTGCAATTATTTCAGGTAAGCAATGAAATTATCCGCCGTTGCAGTACGAAGATCTCTTTGGATAACATCTTTGATGGGAATGTTAAAGGAAGTGTGAGTGGGTTAAATGAGAGCATTCAATGCTGTGAACAGTGGAAGGAACACTATCGACAGGTATTATTCGTCTATTGATCACACAAATGTATGCAACTGGCTATTTTTGTATGCAGATCAGCAAGATGCATTTAAGGTTTGGACCTTCTGAAAAATGGGTTTTAGATCAAACAAGTATTTTTGCACAAGTAGACGCGTTTGTGCAGCGCTGTAAAGATTTGCTTGAGGTTGGAATGTTCAAATTTTGGTGTTTTATTGGCGATGTGAGCATTCTGTAATGTTTCAGGTCTGCAAGGGATTGGTCCACTTCACAAAGCATGGTAGGAGTCTTCCGATATTTCCTGGTCTCAAAGGACCGGAAATCATTCGGAGTTTGAACGAAGTGGAAAACACATTCTTGAAGAGCCTGCAAGTTCTGAAAAATGTCCAGCATACCATTTTAGACGTGAAAGTACGCTTGCTATTTTCCTTCCGCTTGTCTGCGTCAAATGCTTGTTTATTTTGTACGCTTATTGTGGTTAAAGCATGATTTTGAACCCACAAAATCAAACGGTGCTGGTTCGAAACCCAGCTCGGACATATTTTGATTTCTGAGTTACAGTTGAGTTATTGAGCGGAACTCATTGCGTAATGCAAGCCTAGCTCAAATGGTGGGTTGTCTGGTGAAGCGACTTCGTAGGTGCAAATGGGTGCCCTAAGTACGCCAGGACCTAAACCTTGGGATAAGAAGAGCCACTGTTACATGTGGAGAGTCCCGTAAAAACTCCATTATTATTATTATTATTATTGTTCTTCTACATTCATCTCATACTCGTTAGGCAACTACGTGGCACGATGACTACAACCGGTTCAAAGCAAGCATTAAAGACCTTGAGGTTATGATACAAAACATTCTCAATTCTTCTTTTGAAACAATTAAAACTGTTGAAGAAGGAACAGAGGTCCTGGAGAGTTTTGTGCATCTGTCTTCTCGTGAAGCCATTCGAAGAGCAATTGATAAAAAAACCGTAGAAATCTACCATAAGTTTCTTGGGGAGTTGAATGCAGTGAAAAAAGAGTTCAACTTGCAAAAACCCCATATTCCTTTGCTCCAACCAAAATTTGCAGGGCTATCTGTATGGGCACGTGCTTTAAAGAAACGAATTGACCGACCACACTGTGCCTTAAAAAATGCAGTGTTTTTACCTCAAGTTGGTATAGGTATGTAAGGCCTTATTTATTTGTTCGTTTATTCGTAAGTTATTCCTTCACATTATATAAAGACTTTTTTTAATGCATAATTTCAGGTGAGGAAATTATGCAACAGTATAATCAATTAGCACATGCACTTGAGGAATACGTTCGCAAGATATTCAATGAATGGACCAATACAGTGGACAGTGACACTAGTAAACTTCTTGATGTTCCTTTGATGTGTCGTAGTAGACAATATGCAGGGATGATAGACGTCCGCTTTGATAAGTACGTTCTGAAACCTTCCATTTCATCTACAATCCTTTGAATGTGTGTATTTTCTTTAGGTCTCTGTTAAAGATGTTTCAAGAGATTAGTTATTGGGAGAAGTTGTTATTTGAGATTCCGCATTACGCTGCAGATGTTTACGCAAAACGAGAGGCGTTGAGAGTACTCCGTGAAAGTGTTCTTCTTGTGGTGCGAGATTACAATCGAATCATCCAAGTGCTCTCATCTGAAGAACGAGCTTTATTCAAAGAACGCATTCGGTTCCTCGATAAAAAATTGCATCCAGGTTTAGTTAAATTAAGCTGGTCATCAAAAGGTGTTTCAGAATTTTTTATAAATGACTGTCGTCTGAACAGCAGCAAAATACAACTCATTGTTAATGAATACAAGAGCTCAAATATTTCATTGTTGAAAAACTGTCGTGTGATAAGCGAATCTTTGTTGGTAAAAGTGGATAGCAAACGTGTTTATGAGAACTTGGAGTTTGAAGTTGAGCAAGACGAACATCGAATGTCCATCAAAGAGAAGCTCTCAAACATAACGTCTCAGGTTGTGAAGACAATGAAAAAGATTTACGATGTTTTCAAACATGATGGACATGATGTAAGTTGATTCTCTTTCCTAATACATCATATTTTTACTAAAGAATTTAAGTCTGCTTTTAGCAGCAATGCTATTTTAATTAGCAAATGTCTACTGCAATATATACAGAAAACTGGTGCTAAAACATACCATAGATTTACATGCAAAAATTATTGTTTGACACACAATATCTTCCTAAATTAAAAAACAACAAAATCTCAGTTACAGGAAAAGTTATGAAAATTGTGGTCTCCCAATTTGTTCAAAAAAAACAGAAAACTTATGTGTGAGCCATTTTGACTAAATAAAAATTTGGTCAAATTGCTACAACTTGAAACAATGCCCCTCTTGCTGCCCTTTCTTGAACACAGTAACAAAGTGTACTGTTTATGTTAGCTTGTTTCTGTCTCTTTGCTGGAAACATAGCTGTGATGTGTGTATCTATGACAGGTGCAACAAAGTTGGGTGCGATTTACAGAGAGAATTGATCAGCACATTGAGGAAGCATTCAAGTTGAATGTGAAATGGTCGTTACAGGAGCTCTCTCGAGCTATAAACGGCGATGGGAAAAACTCACCAAATCCATTACTCAGAATTAAAGTCATTCTGGAAGACAACAAAGTCGAGTTCTCACCATCTTTAATGCGAGCAGCGGGAATCATCAACTCTGTGGCTTTGGGACTCACTGAGTGTCTTCGTGACTTCAGGCGGTTGCCAACCATTCTCAATTTATACAAGTCACGTAAAGAGGTAAATGTATTTTTCATGAAACTTTGCAAATAAATCATTTAATTTCTCGTTAGCTTAGCTTTCAATATTACTGATTGTAACAAAAAAAACATTCATAGCAATGACGAAAATGATTAGACTGAGATTTAAATACCTGTATAACTTGTTGTTATTGTACTAAACTATTAGGCTCTTGCTGAGTAATGGAGGCAAAGCCAATTGTTTGACATGAGTAAACACATCAATTTTCATTGAAATTGACCTTTGTCTTTGCTAATTTCACCAATCCCAGCTGTCCGCCCAAGAATGTCAACTGTCATATTGGATTGCCCTCACATTGCATCTTGTTTAATACGACTAACTCAGCAATGTAATTTACGATATTACATGTTTTCTCTAGACATTTCAACATGTTATCGAAAGTGACGAGGAGACAAAGAAACTTCAATCAGCCATTTCCCATGGTGTTACCCAAAATGCTGGTCAGCTGTTTAACTACTTGGCCACCTGGGACAGCTATCGTGAAATATGGGAACTCGATAAAGATGCATTTATCCAACGATACCAGAAGTTGAATCCGCCAGTGTCTTCTTTTGATGCAGATATTGCAAGGTTCATTCTTCATGTCTACATATATACTAGATGGATAATAGTATGATTGTTTCAGGTACACTGAAGTTGCTAACAATGTCCAAAAAGAAGAGACAATCGTCAGCATTCAGTTTGTGCTCTTGGATTCTTCGCCTTTGAAGTTTTCCATACTCAGTCATTGTAATGAGTGGCAAAATGGTTTCACAAGAGTTTTGAAGGAAATGGCAACAACAAAACTTTCGGAAATGCACACTTATATGCACAATAATTCAAAAGCTCTACGCATTCCTCCAACAAATTTGGCACATCTGGCAGACAGCATAGATTTACTGGAGGAAATGCAAAACAGTGTGAGCTCGGTTGAAGCTAAGATTGCCCCCTTGTACGAACAGTTTGTGATCTTGGAAAAATATGAGGTGGAAGTGCCAGATGAGGTAGCAGCTACAGCTTTTTTGGAAAACATGACTAGATCTTATGTTAATGTCCAATTGCATATTTTCTGTTAGGTTCTATAATACACAGTAAAAATTTTTTATTGTTATCGCCTTTGAAAACATGAGTTTGGTCACCTTAGGTTCAAGATCAGCTCCAAATGTTAGGACCGACTTGGGTGGCCTTTCAGCAGTCTCTCATTGACAGCAGCTCTATGCTCAAGAAGAGCAAGGAAAAGTTCAAGGCCGGTCTACTGTTGCAAGCGGAAGAGTTCAGAAAATCTGTGAGTAACTTAGAAGAGGAGTTTGAACTACGGGGGCCATTTTCGTGCAAAACATTGGTGAACGAAGCCAAAGCCATTATGAACGCATTCAGTGCACAGATTGAGTTGCAAAAGGTAGAGGAAGCTACGATACGTCGTGGGTTGAGCATGTTCAAGATTGAGCAGCAGCAATCCAAAGCTCTGCAAGAACTCGAAACTAATCTTGATTTCCTGAAACAGGTGAATCCGCTTGATATGATATGTTTTCTAAATTTTCTTACTGCAGGAGGTATTACCATTATTTAATTCCACACCAGAAGCTTCATGAAAGTTTTATATTTGTCTGTGTGAATATTACAAATTTTAATGTATGTGCTCGGAAACCGAACTGGCTCACTAAAATTTACAGGTTTTTACATGCTCTTCTATTAATTTGAATTGGGTTGTGAACTAAAGTCAACTTTTTTTTGAATGATTTACTTTATTTCAGGCTCTTGTACACATTTCTAAAAACAAGATAACTAGGATTAATTGATTAATTAATTTTTGTATCTTTTTTTGTATGCAGGATTTAAAAGAATCTTTTGTTTTGTTTTTTAGGTTAAATTAGTAATTTCATTTAAACCAAGAATTTTGTGTGCATAGGTATGGTTGATCTCAGAAGAATGGGAGGGCTTATGGAATGAATGGAAATCGGGGAAATTCGCTAGTTTAATCACAACGGATATGGAAACTACATCCCAACTTCTACTTAAAAGATGCGCCAAGTTGAGTCGTGAAATCAAGGACAAAGATTGGGATATCTTTGATTTTACTAAATCTCGCATTGATCAGTTTAAAAGGACTATGCCCCTCATACAAGACCTTAAAAACAACGCAATGCGCGAGCGGCATTGGTCTGATATCAAATCCAAAGTGCAAAAACATTTTGAGCACACAGATGACTCGTTCACATTAGAGAAGATCATAGATCTCGGGTTGGATCAGTTTTTCGGTCAAATAGGTGACATCTCTGCAGCTGCCAGTAAGGAGCTGTCTATTGAGCTTGCATTGAAAGATATCGTAGCAGCCTGGGATGTGCTTGACCTTGACATTGCTGCTTATAAGGACAGGGGACACTTCAGACTGAGAAGCACCGATGAGATATTTCAAATGCTTGAAGATAATCAGGTAAAGAAATAGTAATTTTAAAAAGCAAGTAGGACAGTTTTTTGTAATTTGTGTTCCATTTTCCAATTTTTACAATTTTTTCAAATCTTTTATGATTACAAGAAAGGTAATTTCAAAACTCATAGGTTTCTCATTTTAGCCTTATTTTATAACAATTAATTGCTGTCACTTATTCATAGTGGGTAATGCTTTTTAAGATAATAGTATATAGTATTTTTTGTGTGTGTTTACATTGGTAAATGGTATTTTGTAAACTAATTTCAGGTAACTTTATCCACAATGAAAGCGTCTCGGTATGTGAAACCTTTCGAGAAAGAAGTGGACGAATGGGAATGCAAACTTTCTCTTGTAACAGAAGTTGTTGAGATGGTGCTCACAGTCCAGCGCCAGTGGATGTATTTGGAGGTAAGGTCTAAAACATAAGTAACCTTCTATGTAACAAACATATATTAAAACATATGTTTCTTTGTTATTTAAACTTTTATTATTTTTGTATTTCATTCATTTATTTATGTTCCGTAGAATATATTTCTGGGCGAGGACATTCGAAAGCAGTTGCCGAAGGAGTCCTCAGAATTCGATGATGTGAACAAAAGTTGGAAAACAATCATGCAACGTTTAAACAAGGATAAAAATGCAATGCGAGGCAGCCATTATTCGGGAATGATGGATACTCTGAACGGGATGAATACGAAGCTTGAAGAGATTCAAAAATCATTAGACATTTATCTGGAAACCAAACGCCAGATCTTTCCTAGGTTTTATTTCTTGTCCAATGATGATCTACTGGAGATTTTAGGACAGTCAAAAAATCCCGAAGCTGTAAGTAACGTTGCAAGATTTTGAGATCAATTTGTTGTCTTAAAAGTGTGAATTTGCTTTTTCTATTTTCAAATTTCATTTTATTTATTTTTACTCTGTTTTTACGTTTACTTTTTCTTCTCTTCAGGTGCAACCTCATTTGAACAAGTGTTTCGATAACATTAAATCTTTAAAGATGTGTAAGATGGGCTTGACAATGAAATTGGAAGCCGTGGGCATGTTTTCTTCTGACGGTGAATATGTTGATTTCTCAAACTCCGTTCTGTTGGAAGGACCTGTAGAAGCTTGGCTTTGCGACGTAGAACAATCAATGAGGTGTTCGTTGAAAGAGCTTCTTAAAGCATGTAGAATATCATTAAAAAAAGTCGGAACAAAGAGAGAGAAGTGGGTGAAGGATTGGGCTGGTCAGGTAAGAGATACTATAGAAATACTGCCTATTATCTTCTTTAATTTATTTATTTTATTGAACTTATTTCAGCTGCTGATAAGTGCCAGTCAAATTCAGTGGACATCCGATTGTACAAAAGCTCTCTCTGTGACAAAAGACAAGCTGGACAAGAAGCCGTTGAAAGGACTGAAAAGAAAACAGATATCAATGTTGAATAAGTTTTCTGAATTTGTTCGAGGAAATCTAACCAAATTGCAGCGTTTAAAACTTGTTGCCCTGGTTACTATTGAGGTGCATGCTCGTGATGTTATTGAGAAAATGATAAAAACCGGTTGTTCTGACGTGAACGCATTTGATTGGCTGATGCAGCTGCGCTTGTACTGGGAGAAGGATATTGATGACTGTGTGGTACGACAAACAAACACACATTTCCAATATGGCTATGAATACCTTGGCAACTCAGGGCGACTAGTCATCACTCCTTTGACTGATAGGTAATATCGTGAAAAATATATATTTGTCACAGAAATGTGTCTCTAAAATAAGATGCTGCAACAAAGACACCTGAATGGTTTTGTAAAAATCCACATACAATATATGTTGCAAAAATGATTAGGTAACAAATGTGATATTGTTACAAGTACTTTGCTGTATGCAATCTTTGTTTGCTTATGTTATCTTTTTTCATTTCAGATGTTACATGACGTTGACAACAGCATTGCATCTTCATCGCGGGGGAAGTCCCAAAGGTCCCGCTGGTACAGGAAAGACGGAAACCGTGAAAGATCTTGGCAAAGCTCTAGGTGCCTATGTGATTGTTGTGAATTGTTCTGAAGGTTTGGATTTCAAGTCCATGGGGAGAATGTATAGCGGCCTTTCACAGGTATTTTCAAACCCTAATGTTGTTAGTTAATGTAATAGTTAATGTTAGGTAATATTGTTTTTTATATTTTATATATTAGCATTTTTGAATTATGTGCAAAATAATGATCTAATTCTCTTATGAACCCTGACCATTGAATACACAGATCCTAAAGCTCACATTTTACTGTACCAATTACCAGAGTCAATTGTGCCCCAGGCTCTTCATTTTCTCAAAGGTTCATTGGCCCGAAATCTTGACACTTAGATTATGTGTAAAAATGATATGTGTAACAAAACAAAGTTTGTCATTTTGTTACGTTCATAGACTGGCGCATGGGGTTGTTTTGATGAGTTCAACCGAATCAATATCGAAGTGTTGTCTGTCGTGGCGCAACAAATCCTCTCCATTCTCACTGCATTGGCAAGTGGTGTGAAGCAGTTTGTGTTCGAAGGAAGAGAGATCAACTTAGTTCCATCATGTGGTATATTCATCACAATGAACCCAGGTAATTATAATGTTGAATCTTGCATTTCTTGCCTTACGTTAACTCACATGACACAGTGTTATAGTAAAGATACTAATGCTTTCAAAAGATTGCACGTCATACCAGAGTTTTTGTTTTTACACAACAAAAACCTTTTTTGTCAAATTTATGACCGTTCAAATACTTTTATATCAACCAGAATCATTATCAATAAAAATATAAGAGTAATTAGCTTCCACAAAACCACTGACCTTATGTCATGGAATCTTCAGGTTACGCCGGTCGCACAGAGCTACCCGATAACTTAAAGAGTATGTTCCGTCCGATCTCCATGGTGGTGCCAGATTCCGCTATGATTGCTGAAATCATACTGTTTGCGGAAGGTTTTAACAACACTAAGGTGCGGCTGTAACAGGTCTTTAACTGTCCCAATGGACTTCATGTTTCTAAAACATTTAAGATAATTTCTATGGCTTCATGTGTAGATCATTAAGAATTATTACTTAAGAACCTCACAAAGGAAACATGTCATGCTCACATAGCCTGTTATTATATCAGATAGCAGAAATTTATTACGGCCTTATGAACATGTGTTTTTAGGTGCTAGCGAAGAAAGTGCACACACTGTATTGTTTGGCTGTACAGCAACTTTCAAAGCAGGATCATTACGATTTTGGATTACGTGGTCTAACATCTCTGTTGAGATATGCTGGTAAAAAGAAACGTACCAACCCAAAGTTTTCAGATGAAGAGGTTTTAGTGACTATGTTTATTCTATATAAAGCAGCATTCAGAGCTGTCGAGGGTCCTCAAATACTTTTTTAAATCCATCAGTTCTACTGAATTTTCAACCGTAACAACTTCAGGAATTTGAATGTTTTTAATATTTATGGATTAATTCTTTTTATTGAGATTATTATTAATTGCTAACAATTCTTGAGCATGAATCGTCATTGTTGTATGTATGCTTCATTCAGGTTCTCCTGCTCTCAATGAAGGACATGAATGTGGCAAAGTTGACTTCGCAAGATCTTCTTCTGTTTGATGGCATCATGTCTGATCTGTTCCCCAGTGTGGATACTCCACAAAATGATTATAGCAAGGTGCTGTATATTTTGCTTGGTGTGTATATAAACCTAAAAACTAAATAACCACACAATCAGAAGAACATATTTTATTCAAGTTGTATATTTACGCAAGACAGAAACCCATCTGTCAGAGTGTATACGTTCTTTTGATTGTGTGGTCACTGGGATTAGTGGATTGACACTGATTGCAAAACTATGTATGAACTTTGACTTAAAGATGATAAGCCCTTAATGTATATGAATGTAACTCAAAACAGTAAGTTAGTATTCCACAATTACACTATTGTATGTTAGTTTAAAAAATTTAAACAACATTAATCCAGTGGGTAAAAATTGACGTTCAATAAAATAGACTTTGCCTCTCATCTACTGTCTTAACTTGAATGTTTAAATCAATTTGAATATTTTTAACAACCTAGCAGATATGTATTTGTAAGGGAATCACTTCATGGAAAGGTGTTCACTTTGTAGATTGGATCTCTCTTTTTACTAGCTCATTGAAGCGATTGAAAAAGAGTTACAATTGCAAAATTACCAGTGCCATCCAGTGACAGTGGAAAAAATCATCCAGTTGCACGAGACTAAAAACTCAAGGTATCATCGCTTCTGTAATAAAGTAATGAAAAAATAATCCAATGTTACAAATAATAATAAAGAGTTTATAGTCAATATGAATGAATGGCAAGACCGAAAGAAATTTCGCTGGATCTCTTGCATAAAAACTTAGCTGCCAATGTTTAAATGGATTAACTAATCGACTTTTCTAGTATATATATATATATATATATATATCACAATTACTAGAGGGGAGGAGTCTCTTTAGTGAGATAAGAAAGGGAATGAACGTCCTCCATGATACCTTAGTTCAAATATTGGGCAATTGTGAAAATACCACATAGTGATGGTGTCACTTTCAAAAAGGGTTAAGAAGGGCATCAAGGTGTAAAACAACACCAAAACCTTTTGTTAATGGTTAAAACTAGAATAGATGATCAGACAAACTAAGAAGTGAAGGTTGTCAGACACTGATAGACTATTTCTTGGTTAGAAGGTCAGACAAGAAAGTGGTAAAGGATGTGAATAGTTATATCAGGTGAAAAGTGTGTTTGTTCTGAAGAGTGCTAAGGAAGTCAAGGGAAAGTTCAGACCTCATCGAAAGGTTTGGAAGTTGAAAAAATAGCATGTAGCAAAAAAATTCAGTGCAAAGTTCAGCAATTGGCATGTGATGGTTAGACTTTGGAAAGAATGGAAGTCAGGTAGTAGTAAGATTATATACTTAGAAGCTAAGCATTGTGCTCATACAGCAGTGTATGTAGTAAAATCAGAAGCAGATTTGCAGATGTGTTGAGAAGGGAAGACCGGCGCAAGAAAGTGTTCATGATAGCAAAGCAAATGAAGAAGACTAACCAGGATGTTGTAGGTGAGAAGTGCATATGTAATGATGTCTTGGCTAGGTGAGGGTGTCTTGGCGAGGGTGTCTTGGCTAGCACAGAAGAGGAAAAGATTAACTTGGAAGAGTTATTATTAAATTTGCTTAACACTGAGTTTGAATGGGATGGGGATAGTTTGCCAGAGGTTAATGGGTAAGAGGCTCTTAAGGGTGTTGTTCTAGAAAGAAGTAACTATAAAGAATTGAAGTATGCACTATAGATGCAATATTTTTACTCAGGCAGCTCCAGGAAAAGTATTTGGGAAAGAGAAAGAACCTCTTTCTTGCCTTCGTAGATTTGGAGCTTTTGAGTGATATGTAAGGTGGTTTGGTGGGCTATGAGAAAATTAGGTGTTGATGAGTGGCTAGTTAAGATGGTGCAGTCTATGGTCACAGGGTAATCTTTGGGGTTATTGAGAAGTGGAAGAAAGCTAAGAAGTAGGCTTGGTATTTATAGCAACAAGTATGTTATTCAGATTAGGAGGTTGAGTTGATTGGGCCACTTGGAGAGAATGGAGGAAGATAATTGGGTAAGAAAGTATAGAGATTTAATAGTTCCTTATGCAAAGCCTGAATAAGGGCAGATTTTCTACATAGCAATTTGAGGTTAAACCTAACACAGTTTAGATCAAATTGGAAGACGGCCACTAATATCTCCCCATCCAACCCATGCTAGCATGGAAAATGGGCGTTAAGTTGATAATAGACGTTGATGCCTAGGGGCTGAGCAAAATGCTTAAAAAACTTCACTCAGATATCTTTATTTCAAATATCAATGCATTACTCGCTATCATTGGATAGATATTGAAAGTGATATTTTCTTCAGGCATTCAACGATGATTGTTGGTAAAACAGGAGCTGGGAAGAGCGTCATATGGAGAACACTGCAGGCTACTCTTTCCTCAATGAAAGATCAACCTGGCTTCAATAATGTCAGAGTATGTGTTACATCAACTATAAAAACTTTTGATTGGTAACATGCATGTAAGGTGATCACAGTGGTTATGGTTTATACTTACCAACTAAGAGAGTTCAAATTCACGTTCGACCTGCAAATTCAACTGCAAATTATATGAAAGGGTGATTTCCGGCCTTCAATATGCACATTTTGTGTTGTTTAATATCTACTGTGACTGTTAAAAACATGGAATGTCTGTTATACAGACACCACTCAATTGTTTGATATTTTGTAGGACTTTCCCATCAATCCAAAGTCAGTTTCGTTGGGTGAGTTATATGGGGAGTTTGACCTTTCCACCAATGAGTGGTCAGACGGCATTCTGTCCTCTGTGATGAGAATTACATGCTCTGGTAAGCTTTATTGTTGAAAGGTTTTTTTATTGTATATTTTCATAAATGTCTGTTGTAAATATGCATTATTCAGTATATTTCCGATGTGGAGTCTGATATTTTCCATGATATTTACTTATATCTCTTTATGCCATGTTGGTTTGTTATTAATAAACATTTATAAAATTGGTTGTAAGTTGTTTTGAGGATACAAATAAGTTGTTGTTTTTTTTGTTCCCATTTGCTGCATCACTTTCTTTACATTTTTATCTGGTACCTTAGCACATAGTACTGTGTGAATTTTTGGCTTCACGGATGGGAGCATCTGAAATTTTACTAGGATTGTTCACAAGAAAAATCTACACATTGCCATGCCCTTTGTTGGCAAGTTAAATTTTTCTGTTGATTGAAATTAATTTTAATCAAATATTTGCATGTTACTAATCGACTTTATTTAAGATGAAAAGCCGGACGAGAAATGGATTGTTTTTGATGGACCCGTCGACACGCTGTGGATTGAATCAATGAATTCTGTTATGGACGACAACAAAATTCTGACACTGATCAATGGAGAGAGGATTTCAATGCCAGAGCAGGTAGATTAGAATAGAAAAAAAAACATAAAATAAAAAATGTTCTTTTAAACAATACGTATAAACTATTGTTACTGTTTTAGAATTATGAAAAGTAATTTTGCAGAAGTTTTCACTCATTGTATTTAAGTTATTTGTTATATAATTGTTTCATACAATTGATTTCAATTTCTTTTAGGTGTCTTTACTGTTTGAATGTGAAGACCTTTCTGTGGCGTCACCTGCTACTGTCAGTCGTTGTGGAATGGTATACACAGACTATGCAGATCTAGGATGGAACCCATTTGTAAAGTCATGGCTTAAGAAGAGAAATAATAAGGTTAGAACTCTTTCTGTTTATCAGAATATGTTACATACTTTATATTGTAGGCTTACATATGGCTAAGTTATTTGCATCATTTTCCAGGCAACTGAAGCCATTCTGCTGCAAATGTTTGAGAAGTATGTGCAAAAGGTGCTGGACTTCAAGAAAGCAAATTGCACCGAGCTCGTACCTACAACTGAGCTGAACTCCATTGAATCACTTTGTGTTCTTCTCAATGCTCTGTTAACAAAAGATAATGGTGTATGTATACACTACCAGAGCTTTCTTTCACACGTTAGATTTTCTTGTGTTTAGGTCAACCCTCTTGATGCAGATGCAGAGAGTTTCAGCAAAATGGTAGAGTTTTGGTTTTTGTTCTGTCTCATTTGGTCAGTGTGTGCAGCTGTTGATGAGGATAGCCATAAAAAGATTGACAACTTTTTGCGTGATTTAGAAGGACAGTTTCCTGCTAAGGTTTGTAACATAGAGTTGATTTTGCGATACCTTTTGTACCAAAAAGCTTTTGGGGCATACTACTGTCTCTGGAGTAATATTATTTACTTGGTTATTTCGTTTTGGTATTATCATGTGTCAATGAAGTCAACATGTTTACGAACAAACAATGAACACTAATTTTGTTAAAATTAATTAGTTTTTAGCGAATGTTTTGTAGATCAAATAATAAAACTGATCATTAACATACAATCAAAAATCATTATCCAATTGCATTGTCACTGGGAAATGTTGGGAAGTAACAACTAAGGAATACTGATTTAATAACGAAACGCGCGCTAGCTTAAGTTCAGATTTTATCCATGTGTTGCTCAATCCTTTTCATTCTAAATTGGAACTTAAGTTAACAGAGAGTGATTAAAACATGGCGAGTAAAGTATATAGCAGTTCATTTGAATATTACAAATGCATTTAGGATACTGTTTACGAGTACTTTGTTGATCCCAAGCAAAAGAACTGGTGTCCTTGGGAAGATACGCTCCGAAGTGGCTGGAAGATCCCTCAGAAGTAAATACAACCATATTTCATTAGTCAATTGTGTTGTTTTAGGGTGACAACCAACTTGAGCAAGTGAGATGGAATAAATCGATTAATAAAAAACTATTTACTAATTTTTAACTAATAGAAAAATAAATAAAAATAACTAATTTTGTTCTTCAGGGACCTTTTTTGGTTACTTTACAATTATTGTTATTTAAAATAAATTAAATATTTTTTTTTTCTGTTAAAGACAGTGTTTTGTTTTTCAAAAAAAATGTTTGATGAAATTGCAGCTTATCTCCTAGTTAAAAAGAAAGATATTTTATACATAAAGCTATATGGAAAAATAAGAATTTGCAGTCTGTGTGCAACCTGGATAGTCTACTATAAAGAATTCTAGACTTAGAAAAAGTAAAGAAGTTATATTATATAATTGG
Source organism: Candelabrum cocksii (assembly GCA_963930725.1). Lineage (NCBI taxonomy): Eukaryota > Metazoa > Cnidaria > Hydrozoa > Anthoathecata > Candelabridae > Candelabrum > Candelabrum cocksii. The sequence continues at coordinate 5,195,565 of OZ005670.1, read as the reverse complement.
TTATTTCCAGTGCACCTTTCTACAAGATCATGGTGCCAACTGTCGATTCTGTGCGCTATCATTTCTTGTTGGACACACTCATCAAAGCTAGGCGTCCCGTACTTCTGACCGGTCCAGTAGGTACTGGCAAGACATCTGTAACTGAACAAGTGTTAGGTGAACTTGACAGCAAAGTGTGGAGCATCCTCACCATCAACATGTCTGCACAGGTACGTGCACTTCATCTGCACAGATACGTGTTGCTTCATCGCCCAGATTCATCTTGCTGTGTATGTGTGTTTTTAGACAAGTTCAAATAATATTCAAGATATCATTGAAAGTAAAGTGGAAAAGCGCACTAAAGGTTGTCATATATTTCTCTGTTGCATGTGACTGAGAGCTATTGGTAAAGCTGTGTGTGCATTTCCTTTCAAGGGGCTTTTTTAAAAAATCTGTTTCTGAACGTACATACTTTATGGATCAATATTATAGATATTTTGATTCAAAATAAAATGTTATAAATTTTGATTATTTTTCTACCAGATTTTCAATCATATCTTTATTGATAGTCTCAATATTTCGAAACAAGCAAACCTTAGATAATCAGATAATCAATTTTGTTAACTATTGTTGTTTCTTTGATATATGTTTTGTAGGTATGTACGTCCCTGTGGGTGGCAAACAAATGATCACGTTCATGGACGATCTCAACATGCCTGCCAAAGACACGTTTGGCTCTCAGCCACCTTTGGAGCTAATAAGACAATGGGTGGATTACGGTTTTTGGTACGACCGTCAGAAGCAAACAACCAAACATATTAAGGTACAGTATTGTTCATTCACTGTATGTATAATCTTTAAATGTTGACATCTTGAATGAGTCTGATGATTGAATATTGACTGATTCCTGATCAATTGATTGATGACTTTAGTTTATGGTTGCAAACTCAATTGCTTTAAATTTTCAATATTTTTTTGTGAAGTTCCATATCCATTCATTATCCGCTTTTAGGACATGTTGCTGTTAGCCGCGATGGGTCCGCCCGGTGGTGGACGTACTTATATTTCCCAGCGACTTCAGAGTCGTTTCAACTTGATCAACATGCCTTTCCCACAGGTGAGTAGTACCATTGTACAGTGTTATGCAGAATGTGCGCTACCTCTTTTGTGATTTCCCAAATGAAAGGAGAGCCAAATCAAGCGCATCTACGGAACAATGATCAACCAAAAGTTACAAGAATTCGACCAAGAGGTTAAAGATACTGGTGAACTTATTACACAGGTACCACCTCCTTTAAAGTCGACATTTTATTTATTTTTATTCAACATTAAGTTACATAGTAAACGATTAAACTAAAATGATGATGAAAGCTTTCATTACTCTATGTAGTTAGAGTTTAGGGAAGAATGCTTTAATTTTCTTTTGATGTGATTTGAGCTCGTTCCTTTCAAAATTTAGCTTTACTCTAAGTGTGGCTTTTTAATGCTGCTTTGTTTTTTTTAATTCAGGCGACCATAGATATATACAACTCGATTGTCCACAGTATGCTGCCCACTCCCACTAAGATCCATTACCTGTTCAACCTCAGAGATATATCCAAGGTAGAATCTGTGTGTTTGTTATCATGTGTGTCTACCTGTGTGGTTCAAAGGTGTTTCAAGGACTGTTGCGAGCGAAGAAGGAGTATCACGATACGAAGAGCAGTATTACGCGGTTGTGGGTGCACGAATGTTTCAGGTGGGATGTATGCATTCACAAACTATTTATAACTTAGTAATACTATTCCCAACTTATTAATTTATCTATATGGGTATACTTTACTGGTTATAGCTGCGTTGCTTTTTTTTAACCTAGGGTATTTGCCGATCGCCTTATTGATGAAACTGATCACGAGGCGTTTGTGGTTTTGCTTAGCGAGAAACTAGGAACAATGTTCGATCTCTCCTATCATAATCTCTGTCCGAATAAAGTGCCCCCCATATTTGGTCAGTGACACATTTTGCATATCCATATACACAACTATTCACTCTAACATGAATCTACCATTTAACGTTCAAAGAAGTCGCTTCCATGTGAAATCCAATGTACATCTTTATTGTTTGTAACGATATTACAGAGGAACTTGTGAATTTGTTTGCTTCTCTCAGGCGACTATATGAAAGATGATGGTCTTTACGAGGATATCATAGAGTTCAAAAGTTTGAAGGTATTTATGGAAGAAAGGTTGGAAGATTACAACATGGAGCCGGGTGTGATACCGATGGATCTTGTGCTGTTTAGAGACGCCATTGAGCATGGTACTTAGCCCTGTGATCTCATATTGATTGAAATCTTTAACCTTGCCTATTCATTAGTCTCGCGCATTATTCGAGTGATAGGACAGCCGCGTGGCAATATGCTTTTAGTCGGGATAGGTGGTAGCGGTCGACAAAGTCTGGCAAAGTTTTCCGCCTATATACTCACATACCAGGTGTTTATGATCGAAGTCACGAAGCATTACCGAAAACAAGAGTTTCATGAAGGTATAAGCAATCCACTCTTCCCTTCTTCTCGAGTACCTGTTTGTTCTTCCTTGCAGATCTTCGAAGATTGTACTACCAAACGGGCGTCGAGCAGAAACCGACTGTGTTCATATTCACTGACACTCAGGTCTTAGAGGAATCATTCTTGGAAGATTTGAACAATGTTCTGAGCAGCGGGGAGGTGCCTAACCTCTACAAACCAGAGGAATTCGAAGAAGTAAATTTTGTTAAGTACTATTAATTAAATAAATAAATGTAGCGAAAATAATATATATATAAATTTATTTGTTTAATAACAAAAAAGATTAAACAATAAAACCGTTCGCTAAGAAATCCATTTCAAGGAAAATAGACACAAGTCAAATTTCATGAATCTATAAAAGCAAATTGGTAAAAACAACAAAAACTAACAGGAAAATCGGTTTCTTCATATCGCCTTGAATATCAAAACTATGTATTCATTTTAATGCTTCTGTTAGGTTCGCTCAGCATTGGTGACGACCGTACGCGCCGAAGGGAGGTCGGACAGTACCGAGAGTGTATTCAAGTACTTCATTGAGCGAGTGAGAGCTAACCTTCACGTTGTGTTGTGTATGAGCCCGGTTGGTGATCCGTTCAGGTAACGATGCTAGTGTACCTCTTCAAAAGGTGAACAAATATAACCATTGGGAAGAATGCAAGTGTTCTATATTTCGATTGAAGATTGTTGAATTATGTTTTTCTTCCTTGTTTTGAAATATATTTCCGCGCATAGAAACCGTATACGCCAGTACCCAGCGTTCGTGAATTGCACAACAATCGATTGGTTTACGGAGTGGCCACACGAAGCCCTAATAGAAGTGGCTGACAAATACCTCGATAACGTTAACTTGGGATCGATCGAGGTATTCAAGCAAAGAAATGCGGGGTGGGAATAGTGGGTAGCACGGGTCGCACGGGTCGCTTGTAAATATATATATATATTTCAATATATCGTTATCCGTTACATGCACCTTCCCAGACAGCATTAGTTTCAATTGTGATCACGTGGTTTACTCTTTAATTTTAATTGGTTATCTATTCTAAACAAAAGAAACATTTTTGTTGATTATTATTGTTATAACTGATATCTCCAAATATCTCCACATTTCATTCACTATTGTTTGCCAACATCTGTCAAGGTGAAATCCAACGTCTCTCAAATCTTCGCCACCATCCACCAATCCGTCGCGCGAATTTCGCGGAAAATGTTCTTCGAGTTGAAACGTCACAATTACGTCACGCCAACCAACTATCTAGAGCTGGTGTCCGGATATAAGAAGTAAGGAATGGAGCTTTCTCGTGCGTTGTTGTACACATCCTCGTTCTTTTAAGCCTGCTAGATGAGAAAAACAAGGAGTTGGGAGATGCTGCAAGTAAACTGAAGAACGGCTTGTATAAGATCGATGACACTCGAGAAAAGGTGACGCACGGTTTTCTTGCTTGCTCAATTGATAGGTAACTACGACTGTCAATAGCAAAGTGGATTTAAACACGAAATAGGGTCTTTGGGATAAAAACGTTTACAAAAACGATCTTCAAATAAATTTGAATTTGGTAATTAGTAAATTTTAATTGACTTTTATCCAATGATGGGACCAAAATGGCCTAGATTAGGACCTGCCCTTTTTGCAGGTTGGCGTAATGTCTGTTGAGCTGGAAGAAGCCACAGTGCAGGTGGCGCAATTCCAGAAGCAATGCGAAGAGTTCCTTGTTATCATTGTCCAACAGAAGCGTGAAGCGGACGAACAGCAAAAGGTTTGTGAATAGGTGCGGTAACTACAGAATACAGACATCCTTACCCTCTTTAGTCTGTTGGAATAAGAAGCGAGAAGATAGGAGAAGAAGAAGTTAAGTGTCGAGCGATTGCAGAAGCAGCCCAGCTGGAGTTAGATGAAGCGATACCAGCATTACAGGAAGCTATAAAAGCCTTGGAATCACTTAATAAGAAAGACATGACTGAGATAAAGTCGTACGCGAAACCTCCGCCCCTTGTTGAAAAAGTGATGGAGGCAGTGATGATACTGAAGGGCAATGAACCGACATGGGCTGAGGCTAAAAGACAGCTAGGTACGTCGAATATCAGTAGTTACATAGGCATTAGAGCTGTTATTGTCCGTAGGTGACTCAAATTTTATCAACAAGTTGGTGAACTTCGACAAAGACAACATGAGCGATCGAGTGTTGAAGAAGATCGGGACGTACTGTACTCAAGCAGATTTCCATCCGGATGTTGTGGGGCGGGTGTCCAGCGCTGCCAAATCACTCTGCATGTGGGTGCGAGCTATGGAGGTGTATGGGAGGATTTACCGGGTGGTTGAACCCAAGAAACTTCGCCTCGCTAACGCCACCTCACAGCTGGAAGAAAAACAAAAGTCACTGGCTGAAGCAAAAGCCAAATTGAATGAAGTCACAAACAAAATCGAAGAATTGAAGAAAGGCTACGACGAGAGAGTGGCTCAGAAGGAAGAGCTTTCGAACAACGAGAAATTATTGAAGTTGAAATTGGAAAGAGCGGGAAAGCTGGTATCGGGTTTAGGCGGTGAAAGAGATCGTTGGGAAGCAAGCGTAGCTGTATGTTTAAATTAACATTGACACAGTTATGATTGTTTCATTTTCTCTCTCTTAGATTCTCGAACAGAACATTGAGTATCTTGTGGGCGATTGTTTGATTGCGGCGGCCTTTCTGTCCTATGCTGGTCCTTTTCTTTCCAGCTATCGCAACGAACTTGTTCAGCAAACGTGGCTCGCACAAGTCAGACAGCTGAAAGTGTCATGCAACCCAGACTTTTCTTTCGCCAGTTTCATGGCGAAACCGACGCAAGTCCGTGAATGGAACATCAAAGGTTTACCTTCGGACTCTTTCAGTACGGAGAACGGTTGTATAGTAACCAGGGGCAGTCGTTGGCCTTTGATGGTTGACCCGCAGGGGCAGGCGATCAAATGGATAAAGAACATGGAGGGATCGAGAGGCCTGAAGATCATCGATATGCAGCAGAGCGATTACTTGCGCACTGTTGAGAACGCCATGCAGTTTGGCTCTCCGGTTTTACTGCAGAATGTTTTCGAAGAGTTAGACCCCTCCCTTGCGCCTGTACTCAACAAATCCATTGTGAAGCAAGGTAAAAACGATTTACTTGATTAGTTAGGTGTCCTCTACGTTCACTTTCATGCAGGCAATCGTCTAATCATAAAGCTGGGAGATAAGGAAGTCGAGTACAATCCCGAGTTCAAGTTTTACATTTGTACAAAGCTTAGCAACCCTCACTACACACCGGAGATATCCACAAAAACAACCATCGTGAATTTTGCTGTCAAAGAACAAGGTTAGTTCATATAGCAACATACAAAACTTCTAATGCTTTTGGTTTGCTGCAGGGTTGGAGGCGCAGCTGCTAGGCATTGTGGTACGTAAAGAACGACCGGAACTTGAACAACAGAAGGACTTCTTAGTCATCAACATTGCAGCCGGCAAAAAGAAAATAGAGGAACTGGAGAACGAGATATTAAGGTATAAACTGAACAGTAACGTGTAGAATTACTTCACACAACGTTGTTTTAGGCTTTTAAACGCTGCGCAAGGTTCGCTGCTCGATGATGAACAATTGGTGAACACCCTGCACTCATCTAAAATCACTTCTTCTGAGGTTTCCGAACAATTGCAAGTCAGTGAGCTCACGGAAGTGAAGATCGATACTGCGAGAGAGGTAACAGTGATTTCTACTTGTAACCACACCTACTCTTGCTTTGTTAATAGGGTTATAGGCCTTGCGCGCAGCGGGCATCGATACTTTTTTTCGTGCTGAATGACCTCGGACGCATTGATCCCATGTACCAATTCTCGCTGGACGCTTACATCGACCTGTTTAACAACTCCATTGACAAGAGCAAGAGAAGTCAGAAGCTTGAAGAGCGCATTCAAAACTTAAACGACTTCCACACTTACGCTGTTTACAGGTACAACGCGAAGAAGCATTAGCGTCTGTACTGTCTCGTTTCTTCTCATTTCACCAGGTACACGTGCAGGGGGCTGTTCGAAAAACACAAGCTCTTGTTTTCCTTTCAAATGTGCGCGAAAATTCTGGAGGCATTCGGAAAGATCAATATGGACGAGTACAATTTCTTCTTGAGAGGCGGCGTTGTGCTGGACCGCGAGGAGCAAATGGACAACCCCTGTTCAAAATGGCTGTCCGACGCCTCCTGGGATAACATCACAGAGCTGGATAAGTACGGATAGGTTTTCGCTCCTCTGCCATGACGTTTCCATGGTTTTCTTTGCGTAGATTACCCAACTTCCACGGAATGATCGCCTCTTTTGAACAGTACTCGCGCGAATGGAACGTCTGGTTCACTGAGGCTGAACCAGAGGTTTCCAAGCTACCCGGAGATTGGGACAACAGCTGCAATGAACTGCAGCGCATGCTCATTGTTAGATCCTTACGTCCAGATCGAGTGTCATTCTGCGCAACGTCTTTTATCGTCAATAACTTAGGATCTAAGTATGTTCATTGTTTAGTTTAGTTCTCACGATTTAATCAACAAATGCTTTTGTGACTTCGAATAAATTAATTGTCACTTTTCACGAATTAAACTATTTTTTATAACTGTTACAATTTGTGTTCATGATCCATCCATCTAGATTTGTGGAGCCCCCTGTGTTAAACATGCGCGCTGTGCTAGAAGACTCTACCACACGAACGCCTCTTATATTTGTCTTGTCACCGGGTGTCGTAAGTTACCAAAAACATCGCACGCATCGACTGTCATGCATTACTTGGTTTAGGACCCGACCGGTTCGTTGCTGCAACTCGCTGAATCCTGTGGCATGTCCAACCGCTTCCACGCTCTATCACTCGGGCAGGGACAAGCGCCCATTGCCACCCGCATGTTGAAGGAAGGCATCAGAGAGGGCAAATGGGTGTTTCTCGCTAATTGTCATTTGTGTTTGAGCTGGATGCCACAATTAGATAAACTTGTGGAACAGTTGCAAGTGGAGAAGCCACACTCGGATTTCCGGCTGTGGTTGAGTAGTAGCCCCCATCCCAGCTTCCCCATTTCCATACTGCAGCAGGGAATTAAGATGACCACTGAACCACCAAAGGTAACTTCCACCAAAGGTAACTTCCTATAGTCACATACATCATTAACGCAGGTTAATTGAAATAGGGTTTGAAGGCGAACATGTCGCGTTTGTATCAGCTGGTTACTGAGCAACAATTCTTGCGGTGTCAGCATCAAGACAAGTACAAGAAGCTGCTCTTCTCGCTTTGTTTTTTTCACAGCGTGTTGCTTGAGAGGAAGAAGTTTTTACAGCTCGGTTGGAACATACCGTACTCGTTCAATGACTCGGATTTCGAAGTAAGCTCAAATCTCCCGCTCCTAACATCAAAATGGTGGCATATTTTTTATTTAGGTATCAGAGAACCTGTTGAATTTGTATCTTGATGAGTACGAAGTCACTCCTTGGGATGCGCTTAAATATCTGGTAAGTGAAGTGAGGTTATTTTACTTAAAATATATCAACTCTACACAATATAAAAACGACTCTACGATTCTTAAAACCAATGTGATAGTAAAACGTTTGGTAAAAAGTCGTCTAACAAAATTTATTACTAAAAACAACAACAGATCGCTGGAGTGAACTACGGTGGACACGTCACCGACGATTGGGACCGTCGCCTTTTGATGACGTACGTCGATGACGCCATGAACGAAAATGTTCTGAGCGTTCCCTTTCACAAGCTGTCTGCGAACAACTACTACTACATTCCGAAAGACGGCAATCTGCAATCGTACAGAGAGTTTGTCAGCCTGCTACCGAATGTCGACAATCCGGAAGTTTTCGGACAAAATCCAAATGCTGATATAGCAAGTCAAATACGAGAGACACGGTAATTCATTTCTGTTATGTATATAAATAACTTTAGATGATTTACTTACCATGTAATCGTTGCTGTCGTTTCGTAGGAACCTTTTCGAAACCGTCCTCTCTCTTCAACCACAATTGTCCTCTGCTGGGGAGGGTGAAAGACCAGAAGACAAGGTGATGGAGCTTTCTGCTGACGTCATCAGGAAAGTGCCGGATCTCATTGACTACGAACAGACGGCGAAATTTCTGGCCGACGATCCGACGCCGTTAAACGTCGTGCTGTTACAGGAGGTGACACACTTCTCGATGTGTATTTTCATTCTTTATCCTTCGCACGTTGTAGATCGCACGTTACAATTCGTTGCTGTCTACGATAAAGTCCTCGCTCGGTGAGCTTCAGAAAGGCATCAAGGGATTGGTGGTCATGTCCACAGAGCTAGAGGAGATTTTCTTCTGTATTTTCGATGGTCGAGTACCTCCGTTATGGGAAAAGGTTTTTGCATTGGCGCGCGCGAGGAAGGTTTTACATTTCTAACTAATTCATCTCTGTAGGCGTATCCGTCGTTGAAACCGCTCGCAGCGTGGACGCGCGATCTGGTGTTGCGCGTGGAACAGTTTAGTAAGTGGGCGAACACCGCCCGACCGCCTGTCATTTTCTGGATGAGTGCGTTCACCTTCCCTACCGGCTTTCTAACGGCTTTGCTCCAGACGAGCGCCAGACAGAACAATGTAAATATTTCAACTTCAACGCATGTCACGTAAATCACTTTAAAAATTCGCAAAATGATAAACTGTGTTCATTAAAAATTAGGCGCACACAATTGCGTAGTAACTACGAGATTTTAATAAGAGGAGCAAATGTTCCGATTTATGAGAATTAAAAGGTATTTGTTCAAAGAATGTTTTCTCTTAGTTCTTCAATGCTGTTTTCTAAACTTACATCATTCAGGTTTCCGTGGACAGTTTGTTGTGGGAGTTCACCGTTACAAGCGCCGAGGAGAGAAGTATTACGGAATACCCCAAGGTAACATTTCAGTCTGCGGAAACAAATGTATACATCCCGCTTCTCTGGTGTTAGGATGGTGCGTGGATCAAAGGATTATATTTAGAAGGGGCTGGGTGGGACAGACGTAACGCATGTTTAATTGAAGCCGAACCAATGCAGTTGGTGTGTCCATTGCCTGCGATCCTCTTTAAACCGGTGGAGAACAAAAAAAAACTCAGCAAAGGTACGCACATCTTTACTCGAAAGCACAGATGAAAACCTATTTTTGGTTTAGGTATATACAGTTGTCCTTGTTACTACTACTCGAACAGAGCTGGTGGTTCTGGCAGAGAGTCATTTATTGTCGCCGTGGAACTGAAGAGCGGGGCAATGGCTAGCAATCATTGGGTGAAACGGGGGACTGCTTTGCTCATGAGTCTTGACGAGTGATAAAAAGAGAATTGGTTTCATCTTATATATATATATATACATATATATATATATAGGTATATAGATAGAAAATTATTTAGCTTGTATTATAAATTATTTTAGTGTTCATACTATCGATTGCTCAAAATATTTCTCCGTGTTTATGAAATTTTTGAAAAAGAAAGATAAAAGCTCATTAAAAGCTAAGAATAACTTTTAATCGAAATAAATAAATATCTACCCTTTTGTTTGCATGTGCACCATTGCAACGTCAATATGGTATCGAAGACGTCATCATCTTTTATGCGTTAATTAACGCACAGCTTAGCAGATGCAAAGTTGAAATTAGAAAGTTGTAGTCTTGTCTACAATTCTTACAGAGTCAGAATATATATTATGCGGAACACTATTAGCAGATGTATTTGTGTTAAAACAATAAAACAAAAGAAAAGGTGTACAAATATAAGCTATATAGAAATGGTTTTTTTGGAAAAGACAAAGTTTTGCATATAAGTGCTTGTCTGACTGATATGGTTCTAATTAATCTTCTAAACAATCATGTTATGAATAAAAGAGTGACGTCACATGATACAGAAAAACAATCACGCTTCTATCCAAATCGGATTATATCAACATACTTCCTTGATTTCTTTCCAAAATAATAAATTTCAATTTCGGGAAAAAATAATTAAAAACAGTAAATTATTGAAAAGTCAAGACAGTCTACAGTACAATTTAAAGTTTGCTGTCATAGCTTGGTAGATTTTAAGAATTGTGTGGAAAGTTATTTAATTTTTTCAAGATAATAAACCATTTATAGATAGCTATAGTTTAAAGAATATGGTCCCCAAGGCATTCTCTAGTTCTGAATTAAATATTTTAAAGTTATTAATAATTTATCAATAGAATATATAATATGTGAATGTTTTGCTAAAAAGAAACTTTATATGGCTTATCGAAGTCCTATAACGGGAAAAGGATGTTTTAAATCAATCAGTCAGTCAGTCCTAAGTAATTCACAACAAACTCATTTAATTAATATATAATATATATAGTTGGCTTATGAGGTAGCTATGTAGATATATTATATATACATGTTTAACACATTTTATTGGAAAGTTTTTATATATAAACAAAATATTTTTTGAGTGGTAGTAAAATTATCTTCTTTTATAGAATTATATATCAAATAAACAACATTGGTATGGTTGTACAGAACTGTACAGTGTACAGTTAGATTATGAAAATTATAATCCACACAAATGGCATTATTTTACTTTGGCAGATGGTATCAGCATGGGATTGTTTCCATCATCCACAAATTTTCAGGAATAAAACTGGTCAAATTCAATCATCTATATCCAACCGTGGGGAAAATGTCTTATGTGAATGGTTGATAAAAGGTTACTCTGCTGTGATTTTGACGATAAGAAAAACATGTTTTAATTTCTGCTGAGACATGTTTTGTAGATCTCTCTCTCTGCATTTCCTAGCCATTTAATAATACAGAATTCCTGCCGTATATGCTACAGTCTTGCCATGACAATTGCTACTATAAAACGCAAAACAAATTCTGACCAATGTTTTTTTACAAAGATTTTAAATTGCCAACTTTTTTTATAATGTTATTTTTGTATAAAGTAGAATAAACAGGTGAAAGAAAATGCTAAACACACACTAAAATTTAAGCGCTTCAAAACATTTGAAAGTGATTTTTATAGGTTTAAATATATAAATTGTCACAGGTAGACACGCATATATGTATTTATACACAAAGAGCAATTTCTCTATTAAGTGATGAGTGCATTTCGCACTGGTTTTTTATAGCTAGTCAATGAATAAAATCAAGATACAAATGTTTTCATAGTGATAAAAATGTCTATCTAATTACAACAATAAAAAATGATACTCTGTGGTACTTCAAAATAAATTCTGGTGTTTTTTTGTTTATTTTAGGAGAACTTCAACAACACATCAGTGTAACATTTGGATCGTTTGAAACAGAGTATGGTTGTGATTACCTTTATGTTCATGATGGTGGCTCACGTTCTGCTGAAGTGATTGCAGTTATCACTGGTCAACAAAATGGTCTACAAATAAAGTCATCTAAAAATTCGGTATATATATATATATATATATATATATATATATATATATATATATATATATATATATATATATATATATATATATATATATATATATATATATATATAATTACATTTATTCAAAAAAAATTTCCTACATTACTTAAAGACTGAATCAATTCATTGCAATCAAATTATGCATTTTTTTTACATATTTTTAGATGCTTCTTCATTTTTATTCCAATTGCAATGTTACAAAAAGGGATGTTCGATTGACTTATGCAACCAAATCTTCAAACTATTCGTCACTTGACAACAATACCAATTCCTGCGTTTGTGGAAAGAACACCTGTGTTTCAGTATGTAATAAAGTTTGAAATCTGAACTATATAATGTGGGATATAATATAACATTTATTTTTAAATGAAACATCTTAAACATAAGATTTTATGTATAATCAAACATAAGCAACATAATCATGTCTAAGAAGTGGTATGAGAATAAAACATTCATAATTAACGCAACTACTTTTTAAAAAAAAACCTGAATTATGAAAACGAGTCATTAATTATTTTAGTTTTATTCTGCTTTAAGAAGAAGAAATCAACCAATAATAAGAAAATTATCATAAGAACGGAAGACATTGTAGTGCAAGCAGGTTTTTCGTAATAAAATGAGACATTGTATTGCCACCTTGTAAAAGTAATAGAAAATGCAGTTTTTTCGATAAATATCTGCCATGCCATTTTCAGTTGTGGTTGATGCAATTTACAGTTTTTCATTCATTACAAATTGATTTATTTAATTCTAAAGATTAAATGAAGATCTGTTCCGTCTGTAAGTGCATTCAATTTGCTTTCATCGGCGTACTCCTTCACACTTGTACAGTATTGCATGGGTAGTTCTTTCTCTGTAAGATTAATGGACCAACAACTAAGCCAGCTGACAGTGAGGTTTTACTGTAAGTGGTACTGTGCAAGGCTAGTTGGTGTGTAAGCAAGGAGACGAAGGTTGGCTTTGAACAATGTTTACACTTGGCAAAATAATTAACGTTAGGGTTAGTTAGGGAAGTATTTATAGGTATAAAGCATTTCCTTCTTCAATGTTCAACAAAATGTTGTTCATTACTATGAGTCAATTCAAAGTCACACTGTTTCATTGTTTACAATATAAGTGAATAGGTAGGGAAATAAAATGAATATATTATTCCTTTTGGAGGGTATGATTGTTAAATGCACATTTCCCAGCACACTCCACATACTGTTTAGGGAGAGGAAATGCCAAAGATGTGTTTTTGTTGCGCACCTCGATTACGTAAATTGAAGAAAAAATAAATAAACAAATACGAAGAAGAATATCACGTCGACTAGATATGTTTTTTTTCGCGTTATAAACACGTACAAATAGTTTTATCGTATTGGTTAAACTCAACAATGATGTTTAATCTAATTGGTTAAAAAAGGATTCACGTCAAACAGTGATCTTTGTTGCACGTTTTTTGTATAGAATTATTTTTATACATTTCTAAAAGTAGTTACTGCAGAACAATTTAGCATAAAAGTTCTTGTCTTTGTAAATATAATACCGTGTATCTTTTAAATTAGGAAATAGTGTGAAGTTTAAAAGACCTTTAAAAGGGTTGAAGAAAACTGACCAGTCATATTTATTTTCTTCTTTAGTGTCTACTGCATGTTTAATAATATTTATTTTAAGTGATTTTTGTAATCAAAACTGAACGTTTCTTTGTGGTTTGACCATTTTTCTTTCATAGAATGCAGCATAGTTCTTCTGCATTTGTTTGTCTCTAAGTTTAATGGAACTTTTAGCATCGCGTGTAAACATGTCTGTCGGTTTTCTTTGAAAATCTTACTTTTTTATATTTTACGTTACATAACAAACTTTTCAAAACGTTTAATAATTGATAACGTTTCTTGGTTTCATTTTTTTTTGCAAGCAAGTTTTTAATACATACCTTTTATTTTATTCAATTTTCTGAATTTGGATGCGAGGATTTTGGTGGCCAATATCGTTATGGATAACAACATGGATATACACATAAACAAGAATACCAACAATAAAATTATATCTATGACAACAGGGCAGCCAAAGCATAGCTTTAAAAAATAGATGTTCAAATGAAAAAATTCACGCACCTAAGCGCACCTAAACTAAGTAACGAATGCAATCTGATTACCAACGCGCGTGCCTAAATCTTCCGGATATTGTATGACTCTATGGGATGCTTCGCCTGTCAGTAATTCATGTCTCAGAGACTCTCTGGATATTATAACACTTCTTGTGTCTTTGCTTTTGCTTGTTGGTATCATCAATCTGTGGTATATTTAAGAGACAAATTATATACACACTTCAAGTTTTTGGTTTGAAATTGCAAAGTGTTTTTGTATATACTTTTTTTGATGCAAATGATTGTAAAGTTACTTTTCTTTATTTAATAAACATTTTTTAAAAGAACACCTCTTGCAACCAAATCCTTAAAAGTCTTGAGTTTGGAACATGGGAGAAAATGCTCAACACATCAGATGTTTTGGGAGCGCGGTCAGGACATGTTTCTGCATACGTTAATGGCATGTTCTTAACTCATGGAGGTATATTGTTTGTATGCACATGCAAGATATGGTATTTATTTTAATTATAGATCAAATAATTCTACTTGAAAAAATTTGCTAAGAGAGACTTATATGAAAATGTCTTTTGTAGAGATTTTGAACTGAAATAATTTATAACTGCATGTAAATCTTTAATTTTTTCTGTAACAAAAATCTAGATGTGTTTATCTTTAATAATGAACATTTACTCATACTTTTTATTTGCAATGTCATATTTATTTTATATTATATATTTATAATATTTCGCAAAAATTTCAGGATATAATTTGAATTTCATTTTGGGAGATCTGTTGCGGTTGAACTTCACATTGAACGAGTGGGAACTTATTGAAATCTACGGAGCAAAGCCAGTAAGATTGTAATAAATTACTTACAGCGTACTAATTCAAATTCACTCTTTTTTCAAGTCCCCTCGTTTTAATCATGCTGCCGTTTCTTTCGGTGATCTTTTTGTTATATTTGGTGGTGAATTGAATAACAGCTTTTTGTCTAATGAGTTATGGGCTTTCAATACATCCAGTTATCAATGGAAGTTATTGGATTCAAGCAATGTACATGGGGTAGCAGGTCACACCCTAACAATAGCAGAATCAAATATCTATGTCATTGGAGGTGAGTTGCTTTTTCTCAAGTTAATTTGCCTCTAGTTTTTTGTTTGTGTGATGCTGAACAGAATGTTTTTGGCAGACTGCTTAACGCCATTTCATTATTATTGTACCAGAGGAATAGAGAATAAAATATTCTGAACTTTGTTAAAGCTCTCAGTCCCTTGTTTTTGCTTTTTCTAACTTTTATTGTGAATAATTACCAACATAGTGTTGCTTGTTGTATTTTTACTCTATAACGTCTATGCTAACTATTTACCTCTTCTATTGTTCAGATATACTTAAAAGATATACAATGTTGATTTCAATGCAATATCATGGTATTGGTTGAGAAAATAAAATTGTTTTTTACAATTTCCAGGATTCACTTCTAATGAGAGCTTGTCTACCGAGACACTTATATATAATATATTGACAAGTTCTTGGAAAAGTGTGTGTCCGAGTGATGGAATTCAGAGCAATTTACGATTGGTTGGTCATACATCTACATATTACAGGACAGAGCATGTCATTATTGTTTTTGGTGGTTGGAGAGTTTCATCAAAGGAGTATGCCTACTTTACTGTATAATACTGATTGTTTTGAATATAAACATGTTTTGTTGAGTTGGTCATTAACAGCTATTATAAGAAATCATAAGAATATAATATAGGAATAATTTTACTTTTGAACAGAATCTTTTACTATCAAAAAAATGTTTGTTTTATCTTGTTGTCTTACTGTAGTTACTTTTCACCTATATTTTTACTGCAATGTTTTGAAGATGATGAATGCTAGACTTTAGTACTGATGGTACAATGCCTCTACAATGCCTTTGCTTGGTACTCTGTCTTTGGAATTTTCTTCAGAAAAAGCTTTTTTGTATGCCCATTCAATTGACACTTTTTCGTTTTTTAAAAACAAATCCTCTATTTCAGATTTATTTTTTCATTCATTTGTGTTATCTCCATTAATTTTTTAGTTCACCAGGAGTAATGCTATCTCATATAATTGTGTTTGATGTGAATGAAGAAGAATGGTTTACATGGCAATCTGACATCTTTGCTCCATCACTTGCATACCACACAACCATACTTGTGGCTGACCATTTACTCATTTATGGTAAGGAAATAACGAAAGAAAATTTTCAACTTTGAATGTTTGAATGATTTTACTGTAGGAGGTGTGACCACAACTAACAACAAAAAATATTCACCGTCCCAATCAACATACTTCTATCGTTTAAATTGTCACATGTGGACAAATTACAAACTGCAGAAAAACTTGCCAAATAAACGCCTAAAGCACACCTCTTCGATGCTTGATTCCAATACAATGCTAGTAGTGGGAGGCTACACTGGTGCTCTGGTACTAAATGACATATTTGTGCTCAAAGTTCCACGAGAGATTAGTACGAACAGTTCTGCAGATATTGCTGGAACACATTGCTACTCAATAAGCGAGAGAGGTGACTTTTATAATTATTTGTTTAGGAACACACACAAAATAAATTTGTTTGTTTTTCAAAAAATTACTGTACACATGTGGTTATTTTTCTTTACAGAAGATTGTCTCCTTCAACCATCTTGTAGTTACTGTAACGACAATGATGCTTGTATATCTTTTCACTCAAAGAACTGTCCCAAATCCACGTTAAAACCACGTAATTGCAAAGATTCATGTCAAGTGCGCACATCATGTGAATCCTGTGTCTCTCCTGGTCACTGTCAATGGTGCACCCTCACAAGCTCATGTCATTATGTCAACGAAACATCCTGTTCATCCCACAACTTGCTGTGGCAGCAGTCTAATCACGGTTTTGTGTTGAACACTTCAAATGAGTGTCAACTGTCAGACACACCTCCTGGCCTGACCTACGTGGAATACGTCACACCGAAGAACATCCAGTACCCAGATTTTGTAAAAGTTGTACCAACTGGAGGTGTTCGTGTTTTTAATGTTTCGTCGGACAGAGAAGTTCAGCTTTTGGGATTTGTTTACCCCTACTTTCGTTTCCCAGATGCAATGTTAACCAACCACAAAGTCATGTTGGTTGGGAAAAGTGCAAGTATAAAACTGTTTGTGTCTTCTGCGAAAAACCTTTCAATGGTATAACTTTCAGTTGTCAGCAATGTGTGTATACTCATTGCAATGATTTTAGACGGAAAAGCTGTCGTTGTCATTCAGTGCTGATTGTCAATCGGTTCAATCGACAGAACACCGAATGTTTTCGTTTAATGAAAGCGACAGGTACAATACAAGGGACTTAAAGTATAGCGTGATGTTACAGGGAAGCATACGTAGCCTTCCTGATGACCAGTCTGCGTACATTGAACTTCAATGGAACCATACAGATTCGCCATTATTTGAGATGCACGTGAGTCATGTGTTTACCACTTTAGTTTTTATAAGAAAAAAAAACATTTTTATAGCCAATACCAGGCAGCTACTTGAGAAATTATTTCACTGTCAATTGCTCGCAACACATTACTTGCACTGGCTGTATTACTGATGCGTCTTGTGGATGGTGTACATCAATGTCAAGTTGTTTGCTTCGTTCTAATTGGACAATTTGCGCAAATGCTTCTTCAACCTCCAAGCAACTTGCCAGACACCACCAAGAATGTGTTACGTGTGATGAGTTGTTCGATTGTCAGTCCTGCAAAGAAGTAATAATTTAGTAAATTCTTTGTAATCTTAAACTTAGAGAAAATATCTATGTGGCATTCTTTAAAGAATTCATTTTGCGATTGGGATGTGTCCACATCAGTTCAGTTCTGCAAACGAGCAGAGTTTGTTGGAGAGAGTTCCAAAGGTTGTTCACTGGCATGCCAAAGGTACCCTTTAAAGGGAAAATGTTTGCTATTTGTAATCTTGGTTGTGTTTCAGTTATCAATCAGTTAATGACTGTGTAGGATCTGGTAACTGTGTATGGTGCTCTCAGCAACATATCTGTATGGCACATTCGCGAATCATTTTATCAAATGAATATGGACAGTGTCGTGCTACCTATTCACAGTATGAACACTATAGCACTGTAGTATGGCTTGCAAACATCTGTTTATTACGTAGGTTGAATGTACTTCCTCAATCTTGTGTGTCATTAACTGATTGTGCGTCATGTATTGTCTCGTATCATTGTGGATGGTGCTATCACTCTGCAGATCCTCGGGTGGGAAAGTAAGGTTTTGTCTTGAAGCTTAAGGATTGCTCAAAAAGCCTCATTATACAGGTGTTTGGATGGTGGTTTCATCATTACGGAAAGTGATTGTAACAACACATTATTGGCGACGGGTTCCAGGTAATTCATTGTCGTTAGCTCAACAAACATTTGACCCAAAAAGTCAATCGGTCGAAATTAGAAAATTTCAATAGGATTTATAGAATGTTATTAGAATTTCAGTTAAACAGCCATGGTCCTATACATTTTCATCAATTAGTGTTTTAGCGGAAACAAGGTGGTCTTACGATCAATGCCCAGATATAGATGAATGTTCGCTACGAATAGCAAACTGTTCGGTACATGCAGAGTGCATCAATACTCCAACATCATTTAATTGCGTCTGCAGGGATGGGTTTGAAGGGAATGGAACAGTTTGTACAAAAACGTACGCAAACTATTGAGTTGCACAAAACCTTAATGATGTTATATGTCTTTAGTTGTTCATCAGTATGTGTTAATGGGATCTGCAACAAATCTACACTTATTTGTGATTGCTCACTTGGATGGATCGGAAGTAACTGTTCTATTGATTGTGGTTGCTATGGTCACAGTACCTGTCTTTTGCAAATCGGACTTTGTGACAAATGTCATTGTACGTTTCTCTAGGATATCAGTCGACCTTTGTTTAACCTGGTGTTTCTCTATAGATAATACTCGTGGCGAACACTGTGATATTTGTGTTAATGGAACTTATGGTAACGCGTCTGCACCATCTGGTTGTTCCCGTTGCATGTGTAACGGGCACGGTGATGAGACACTAAACGAGTGCTCTGTGAGTGATGGCACGTGTCATTGTTTGCACAACACAAAAGGAAAGAACTGTGATCAATGTATCGAAGGTTACCATGGAAATCCTGTATCTAGGTGTGTTTTTTGATACACCATAATTACTAGTACATTCTAGAATGTAACTTTGCTTGTTTTGTCTTAGCGGTATTTGCTATCTTCCATGTGAACGGTCAACCATTATCTCAGAAAGTTTGTCGGGCTATCTTGGTGCGTTTGCTTCAGGACGGCAGCCATACACGAAATGTCTGTGGCTTCTCAGTGCAAGGAACCTGTCTAATGACAACTACATTTACTTACAGCCAGCTTCTGTAGCTGGTAGCATCATGCTTCAGTTTCCAGAGACACGTTTGTCCTGCTTTCATTCACAGTTTATTGTTTACGATGGTATACCACAAAATCCGAGAAACAATGCTATGAACTCTTGGAATAAGTTTGAGAAACTGGCTCGTGTGTGCGGGGAAAAATCGATTGTCTTGAAATCTCAGACAGGAATGATGACTGTTGTTTACGAGGGACAAGCAACAAATTATCTTAATCTAGTTAAGTTTGAGGTGATAAGATGTCCAGAATTGTGTCCACCTCCCTTTCAATGTGTCAACAATCATTGCGTGTGTCCAGATGGTCACTTTGGTCTCAATTGTTCCAAGATCAAGTGTCCTCAACAATGTAATGCTTTTAAGGGCCAGGGATTGTGTAACAAACTAACCAATCTATGTGAATGTAAATCTTCTTTCACTGGTATTGATTGTGGCTTAACGGATTTCAACTCTACATTCCAAATTATGGGCAATGCGAAAGGGAGATTTGCTTCTAGCATGGTTCACTACAACAACGCTCTGTATATATTTGGTGGTAGAGACTTCAACGACATGAAACCAAATGATTTACTAGTGTTTAAGTTGGGTACGCACAACTGGAAAACCATTAGTTCCAGACCTTCTAGCAGATACTTTCACTGCTCTGTCAGCTATATGGTTAGAGTCACTAAACCTGCTCTAAGTTTCTAACGTGCCTATTTTTGTTTTTAGGGTAGCATGTACATATATGGTGGTGTTACTTCAAGCAAAGTCACGCATGAAATGTGGAAGTTCGATATGGATAGAAATATTTGGACAGACCTGAGTGTAAGTGCTGATATCATGTATTGGTAACCACTATATAAAGGTGATGTTTTTAGGACCAAATTACAAATGTTCAACTGGCTGGTCATACATGCACACTGGTCAACGATAATCTTTATATCATTGGTGGTTATGAGCCAACGCGTGGCTTCAACAATATTGTGCGTCGCGTACAGCTTGACAAGATGGTAGATCAATACATGAGAGTGTCTGGATTGTCACCTCCCAGTAAATTATTGCTCTTACAGCTGTTATTAAATGGCAAATCATTTTTTAAACTGAAAGATCTGTGATACGGTTGTTTTATCTGTGATACGGTTGTTTTATCTGTGGTACGGTCGTTTGATCTGTGGTACGGTCGTTTTATCTGTGGTACGGTCGTTTTATCTGTGGTATGGTTGTTTTATCTGTGGTATGGTCGTTTGATCTGTGGTATGGTCGTTTGATTTGTAGTACGGTCGTTTGATTTGTGGTACAGTCGTTTTATTTGTGGTACGGTTATTTTAGGTATGTATTCTCACACGGCCGTATACAGTAAGCCAACAAACGAGATATTCATTCACGGGGGAATGTCTTTTCATAACGAGAAGCTGCAAGTTACTTCCCGAACGTACATCTACGACGTTAATCACTCGATATGGAAACACATAGAAAGCGTACCACATACTCCAGTACGTTGCTTGTTGGTTTACTTTAATATTGTGAAGTTTGAACATTGACGTGGGTAACAGACAAGTTGCCCTTGGCAATATTTCTAGAAGCACGTGGTTAGGTCCTGGCGCATATTTCCGCCAATGAAATCGCTCAACGCAGCAATTTAAGCTGTGTGTAACATTGTTTTAAAAAGTCTTCGAGTTTCTAGATTTTGATTTGATCTCTTTTATATGACAAGCAAACTCCAATATGATAACTATCCTGTATCCGGTATTGATTGTCTCGTGAAGTAATTTCTCACTTTTCTGTTAGGCTCCTATTCTTTTTGGGCACACTGCTGTTCTGTTCAATAATCTGGTGTACATTTACGGAGGGTATGACGACGCTCTTGGCTTTAATCAGCTCGTGTTCACATGGAAACCGTTGTGTCAACAGTGGAGTATGCTTCCACACGGTACGTCTGGTTAGGTACGTTCGTTAGGGAATGCGATGATGCATTGGCTTTCCTTTTAGAGAGCGATTCACCGAAGACCGATTTCATGTTTTCTTCTTCGGTATCTACAAATGCAGGTGTTTATATGTTCGGTGGTTTCAACAATAAAGTTCATGGATTGCTCACGTTGATCCAACCTCAAGCAGACGTGTGTTATCAGCACGACGATAAAGCCACATGTTTGAATCACTACGACTGCGCGTGGTGCGAGGGCTGTCATCAGATTCCCGCGTGCGAAAGTAAAAACGTTTCGGCGACTATTGGTCGCACTTGCAATCACTCTGTAATCGAAACGCAACCGTGCTCTGCCTTCACAACGTGCAGCTCCTGTTTAGTCCACGCGCACAGGTGTGAATGGTGCGGTTTCCCGAGTCGTTGCGGTGACATCTCTGACAATTGCCATCCACGCTCGAGAGACATACGGTGGTGCGAAGAGAATATTTGCGAGGCGGCGTCCTGTAAGAACTGTGGTGCTGGGTGCATGTGGACTAACTACTTCAGATATTCCAACGAACATACGCGAATAATAAGCATAGTGCCAGGGTTCCCCTACAACTGTTTTCGAAGCACGTTATTGAATAACACTTCGATTGCTCCCCTACAGAGAACGACCATTCGCGACGCAGTGAGTGTTTGCCCCAGGGATTGTAGCTTGCACACGACTTGCAAAGGGTGCTTACGTAGTACAGGTATTAAAGTTCATTCTTCTACCTCTAAAACTCCTGATGTTCCATCAGTTCTAGGAGATTTCGGCGGAACAACGCATTGTCTGTGGAGCAGTGCATTCATGGAGTGTTTGTCTCCCGCCCTCTTACCTTTCAAGTGTTTGTACGGCGCCTGTGGTCAATTGTACAGCCCCATTATGATCGACAAATGCCCAACAATTTGCAGTTCGTTCTCATCCTGTATCTCTTGTATATCGCAATCTAACTGCGGATGGTGTTTCGACCATAAGACTGAGTCAGGACAGTGCTTAGCGGGAAACTTACAACGTATGCTTGTTTTTTACCTTTTCATACTTATTTTCGTTCATTGCAATTATATTTAGACTCTTTTTACGAGGCATGTAGTCGTAGCCAAGATGTAAGGGGCAAACTTCAAGTGGTGAACATTGGTCTGAACGTCACGTGGGCGTATACAATATGTCCGCTGCTTAACGAATGTAAAAGTGAAATTTGCAAGTCTCACGAGATGTGCGTTGACTTGGCGAAAGGCTACAGATGTGACTGCTCCGTTGGATACAACAAGACGTAGGCATGTCTTATTCTCTTGTACACATATCTATGACGTTTCGTTGCTTAGTGGCAACGTGTGCACGCCAGTATGTGCAAAATGTGTGCACGGGACTTGCACGGCGCCCGAGAAATGCTTTTGTGATTTCGGGTGGACGGGCGACGATTGCAACACGAAGTGCAAGTGCAACGGGCACAGTACGTGTCCTGGCGACACGCTCTCTCATGTTTGTAGCGGATGTATCCATAACACGCAAGTAAGACAACAACAGAATGCTTCCACAATCAATGGTTTAAACTACTGTACTCATCCTTGTCAATTCTTACTCGTCCTGTATCACTCAACGGGCGTATAGTTACACAGTTATAGTTATTGCAGATATCCTCTTCAAACATTTCGTTACAGGGTAAGGCGTGTGAACAGTGCATTCCATTTCACGTCGGCGACCCACGTGATGGCGGCGTGTGCCAAACGTGCCGCTCCACGTGCAACAACAACGCCAACGTGTGCATGAGCAAATCAGAGTACGCGCTCTTCGGAAACTATTCATTCGACCACCTTGTACGTATAAACGTCTACGAAATGTTCGCTTTTAGACAACTCCTTTTGTGTTGTACAGTCGCGATTGCTTTCACGCGGGCCTCACGCGCCGTCAGACACGGTGTGCATTAATTGTTCGAACAGCGAAGGAGATCTGTGCGAATCCTGCGCAGAGGGTTTTTATAAGCTCCCAAACAACATTTGCGTGCGGTGAGTTCTATAAATACGGACGTGAAATAAATCATTAAGCACGAGATCTCGTTACAGGTGCCAGTGCAATGGTCACGCTAGCACGTGCAACAAACTCACCGGTACCGGGTGCAATTGCACCGGTAACACGAGAACCGATCCGAACTGCAAGACCAACTGTAAACACAAACAGTGCGGACAATGTATGGACGGGTACGTCGGCTCGCCGAAACACGGACGGCAGTGTTACAAAATGTTGGGTGCGGACAGCTTCCCCGGGCTCATTCGCTTGCCCGCCGGCGAATTGTCGTTCATCTCCGGTAAAAACAATTACTCGAACGTCAAGTTGAGGGTCATTGTCGACGTGTACGAAGGTAACGTTGACGTGCACTTCACCGATTCTAAAGAAACGTTCTCGGTTGTTGGAGGTAGCATCACAGTTCTTCTGGATAGAGTGAGACGTTCTTTAGCACACCAGTACGTTGATACGGTTTCTTCGCGCGACACTTCGTCATTTGTAGAGTTCAAAGGCGGCGTTCTGTCGGTGACGGGAGTGCGTAAACGTTTGGTGATCACGATCAATAGCATGAAGTATAAACTCAAAAACAAGTTTTTCTACATCGGCGTGTCCGCGGGCACTTCGACATGCACTTACCACATGGTGTATCGCGAGGACCTACCGCGCATCAATCTCACCCTCTTCTTCCTCATTCTCGTCGTCTGTTTGCTAGTCATCATTTGCATGTTCATTGTGGGATGTAGAGCCCGGCAGGCCCACCTTATTCAAATTGCTTCTACGCAAGAGCGCTGCGACTTACAAACGATGGCCAATCGACCTCTAGCTGTCTACACGTTCCTCTGTGAAATCTCTTATCCTGAAAAAAACTTTACGCTTAACATACTACCGGTAGCTTGTCAGAACACGAGTGACAATATGGCCGGACTTCTAACTGTCATGGTGCAGTATCCGTCCGCGGATATGAAAACCTGCGCACTTTGCTTAGGTAGCGGCATCACCGCCGCCAACAACCAGCAGCTCGTCTGCGTGAAAAGCTCGAATATCGGCTCCCGCGGTACCACCTTCACCACGCGCATTCTAGAAACGTACGCGTGAATGTGCGATAGCGTTTTTCTTTTGTTGTTTTTTCATTATTCACGAAGCAAATGTCTAATATATGGTAATTTTTAATATTCCACCAAAGCTTTTATAAAAAATAAATTGCTTTTGTACAGTTACGTTTAGCTGATTTTTCTCAATATAATTTGACACAATTAATTTTATTAAAATAATGTTCATAAGAATGGCTGTGAAAACATCTAGGTAGCTTAACGCTCATTAAGATATTCTTTTCGAATAGACAGATATGAGCTTTGGGAAAAACTACAAAAGTTGAATTCACGAAGAACTGGGAATAATAGTAACATGAAGATTGTAACAAAAATAACCGTCCATAGACGTAGTATCATAATTATGATAATTAATCGATCTTATTTTAACAAATTGTCAATTGAACGTGCATTCTACTATGGTTATCCCGTTAAGCCTCAGTGATCAACGATTGCGTCATTTGTGCGAGGAAGAGCAATCATCGGAAATTACCACATCGCACTCTACAGAAAATACAGGAGAGGTCGCCGCAGATCTTAAGAAACGCGACTGGGCTATACTAATTAGCTTAGATAATGATGCTTGGAATTACCTCAAACAAACATTCTACCCTATTGTAAATAGGCACGCCCCGATAATAAATAAACTTATCCAAGGAAAACAATGTCCGTGACTTTTAAGTGATTTGAAAAGTATTATGAATGACCCTGATAAAATACTCCGTAAAGCCCGAAAATCAAAAAATAAACTTCATTGGTCTACCTACAAACGACATAAGAATCTGTGCAAAAACAAAATTACAACAAGGAACCTTTTACTGACAACCGCCGAAATCCATTAAATTCTGGAAATGTAAAGAAGAAGACATACACTCGGCTAAGATTTCCGCTCATAAGGCATCAAGTACAAATGATGCAACGAAAACTAAGAAGAATGCAAATACCGTCTGTAAATTCTTCACACCCATAGCAACCACCTTAAAGTGAATAGAGGCATTCCAGCTACGAGACTTTGTGTGGGAAAACCTAGCCAACGTGAGCAGATAAATAACTTTCAATTTCAATACTTCAGCAGAATATTTGTAGGAATGAAATCGCTAAAATGCAAAAACGCTGCTTGATGGGATGACTTACCACCACGTATCTTAAAATATAGTGCCAGAAAGTTATCAGTTCCACTAACGTATATTCACTACATTAATCAACTGAAACCTACATGTACCTGGCCAGTAATTTATCATTGCGACAGAACCTTGACAAGATCTATAAAAGTACACCCATTCGACAAGATCTGACTGACCACGCAATAAATAAGATCTATACTGGAATGATTCTACAACTGCAGCATCAACTTGAACAATCTTATCCTAACAATGATATGGTAGCAGGGATGTGCCATTTTTTAGGGGGATCTTTTTAAAATCAAAGACGGAATTATGGGTAGACATTTTTACCATTGCTCATTGCACCCGGAATTATGAGTATGAATTTTGAGAAAAAATATAGACTAGAAAAATATAGCTACATGAATTCCATGTAAACAATAATTCTGGTTATATCTTATGACCCAACCATGATTGTCATGACTGATGTGGTGTGGTATGAGACTTTTATTTAGAAATATTTTTGCTTATTCACATAATGTGTTGCTACTGAAATTATGTTTCTTCTACATATTTGGTGACACGGAGTTATGGGTTCCCTTTTTCAATTACGACCCGAAATTATAACATACAGTATAATCCCGATAATTCAAATCTCTAAGGGACAGACTAATAGTTTGATAATGTTTGAGAAATCAGGAGTTTTTATGAGAAATTATTAGGAAAGAAGAATGGAAAAACACTTGAAACTGTTTGTGGTTTCACCAAAAAAACCCTCATAGAAAGTGATAGAACATTGACATACCAGAAACGAGGATCAGAGTAAGGCATATATTGCAAATCTTGTCTTTCACGGTTTATACTAGCCCCTCACAGCCCTTCACCTGATCCAAATCATAAACAAAAAGAAGGAAGATCAACTAATCAAAACATCCAACATCGGTTGCGAATGCAGTGTATTTGGCTAGAGATCAAGTCTGACGGAGAGTTATACACATTGGAAGACCTCTATGTGAAAGGGATTTCATCATATACTGTACACAGTAAGAAAAGGTTAACACAGAATTAAAGTATAAAGATCGAGTCATCACGACAGCAGAAAATCTTATCACGATCGATGTAAATAACAAAAGACGTGTATTCTCCATCAATAGGCTTTATTCTACCAGAATAGATATGCGAGGAACTGGAGTTGAGGGGGTGTTCTTAGCTTTATTTCCTTCACACCGGAATTTTGTTCCGCAAATAAAATGGGCGTCCCTGGCCTACCAACCTCCTGCCATTGAGTTTTTTATCAAACAATTTAAATAAATTTCTTCGGATTTTCATAAAACCAATATTGAAGCAAGAAAGTATTGGTCAGAGTAGATATAGCCATATACCAGATAAATGGAAATTAGCTAAGTTAACTCTAATCCACAAATCGGGACCAAATAACTAACAAGCGATATCGATATTATCAGCTCTATCAAACATTCTGTAAAGTGTCGTTCCTCAGCCATAATTCAAAGATTACACGGAAGTTGGTTATCGTAAAAACAGATCCAAAAAAACAAACTAGCTATCGCACTATTTACTGATTCAATAAGAAAACATGGCGATAATAGACTGTTGATAAGACTGTTGGTTCAGTATTCATCGACTTGACCATAGCATTTGGTACAATTGGACGCAATAAACTATTAGATAAGTTGTATTCGTACGAGGTGGAGAGACTGGTTTCACGATTATTTGTTCAATCGCAAACAGTTTGTTGAAATTGACAGTAAAATATCTAAAAATATGCCAGTTTCTTGTGGTGTTCCCTTAAGGTCCAATTGTTGTTCAAAGGTATTCAAATTTGCAAATGACACGGTAATTTCGAAATATTTTGACGAAAATGATCCAATCATTAATTTAAAAAAATGTAAAACGGAATGTATGGTATTTGGGACAGCCAAACGGATAAATAATAATTGATTAAATCTTTATTATAATACAGTGGAATCTCCCTAAAGCGGACACGGTATAAAGCGGACACCTCTATAAGGCGGACAGTTGCGCTTGGAACAGATAGATCTTAGGTTAAACTCTTATAACGGACATTTCTATAAAGCGGACAATCATAAAGCGGACACTCCATAAAGCGGACAATTTTTTCTGCACCAAATAAAATTGTTTACTATAAACGCTCTCTGTAAAGCGTACACTGCAAAAACAATGACGACAAAAATTACTTATCAATTTTTCTTTTCGTTTACAGTTTTTTATTTTACACATTTGTTAACTTTCTTATTTATGTTTTCAAAAACTTTTTTATGTTCTTATCTGCCATTCAACTGCTTTTTCGGCACCAATAAATCTGTACAGTACTGGACAGGAATCTCAAGACCATAACCTGCTCCACGATTTACACGTTTCCTACTTTGCATCCGATGGTAGCTACAGTTAGGAATTTTCATAAATTGATAGAATATTTTACTCAAGTTTTTAGGAACCTGCCCAACTATTTGTTCTTCCAACACAATAGCAACTGCAAACTTGCCATGCATTTTCATTTCTTGACTTCAAACAAAAAGTTTCATCGCCAACTTTGGGTATCCATGTAAGCGTGGTATCCTCGGACAAAAGAATTTAAATCGTATTGTTTCTGTTTTATAAGAATCAATTCAATCTCTTGATCAATGTTTTTGAGCAACATCTTTTGAATGGCAGACATGTTTGTGTATGAAGCTACGAAAGTTCAATTCATTTCAGAGTCAATTCTTTGTCAAAGAATACTTTATTATACGTGTACAAGTACCCAGTCTCTCATTTAAAATCCTCGTAAAGAAAAGTATAAAATTTTGGTCAAATCTCTATAAAACGGACAATTTACTTGCACCGATGGTGTCTGCTTTAGGGAGATTCCACTGTAGCACCAAATTATACGCAACAAAATCGTATCTTGGTGTTATCCTTGTCCACTTTTAAATTTTATTGAGAACTTCAACACAGCTTACAAAAAAGCTTCTGCAAGACTCGTGAACTTATGAACCGACTTGTATTGTTGCTAACCGGGAAAGCAGCTGTGTCTGTTTTCAATTCAGTAGTTGTACCTTTGGTCATCATGTATTACGGTATTGTGAATCTAAATATGTCCAGTACACAGCGTCTCAGATCATTTTAGATCAGAGCGAATCGCTTCTTCGAGCAATGCAGTCATCGTGCTACTAAACATTTATTACGATAGCGATTGATTGATTCTTCAATTGCTATTGAAAGAAAAAACGTTACAATTATCAGGACTCTATGATAAATGGCATAATACCAGGTTGGTTTGACAAGTGTAAAAATATCAGAGTGAAAGTGAAAGCATATCGACGACAGAAGATATGCTTGATCACGTGATACCAAGCCTGAAACGTAAACCAGATATGCTCGTATTGGAACGAATGATCTTACGAATATAATCGATACAATTGGAAATCTGAGAAGCTTGTTGCTGCAGTAAAGGATTCAGACGAAAAGACACAGATAACAATACCATCTGTATTAGCGCGTGCAGATCGAAGTGGTTTCGATGCGAAGATAGAGACGTTGAATGCAAAACTCGGTAGGTTTTGGTTGGAGAATTCCTTAAAATTTATTGATCATAAAAACGTTAAGATTAATTTTTTTAGCAAAAAGAAACTACATTTGTATCCCAAAGGGAGTTAGAAAATAATTGTATATCTTCTTTAAATAATTAGCTAATTATGACCGATTTCTCTTGAAAAACTTGTCATATTAGTCAATTACAACTGTCTCGTTGCTTTCTACCTTATCTTATTTACAATCTGGTTGCACTTCTATTGCATCTTCTTCGTCTATTTCGTCTTCTTCCTCGCAGAATACTTACGTCAGCAAGAACGGCAAACAATGGTAAGCAATAAAATAGTAACAGAAATAAATGCCATTCATTACAATCTTCCCGCCAATGGTGGAGCAATCACTCAACAAATTGTAATCGCAATCGGTAATGGGGTATGTGGATGATAAACGTCAAATCACCGGTACTTTTCGTGTTAATATTTCAGGCGAATTTTTTCCCATTAAGCTGATTTTTGCAGGTGTGATAAATACCACCCGAAAGAAGATAATATTTCTTTATCTCGAGAAAAAACCAAAGGATTTGAACTTGGCAGACAATGCAAAGGTGTTATTGATATACGATGTCTTTGAAGGCCAGACAACAAACGCTGTGAATGAGTTACTTCGAAGGAACAATATCATTGTTATACACGTACTTAACAATCACACAAACCTATTTCAACCTCCTTACATTTCGGTTAATAAGAGTGCCAAATGCTTTCTTGCCAGAAGCAAAATACCAAGATTGGTACGCAGAGAAAGTGCTACAACAGTTGAATAGAGGTGTTGTGGTCCACGATGTTAAAGTGGATGTCCAGTTAAGTGCAGTCAAACCTCAACACGCAAGATATATATGTATAAGCATCTCAAAGGATTTCAAAAGGCTCATTCTATCCGGTTTTAGGAAGGTGTATACTTCTGAACTTGTTGTCGAAGCCGCAAACTTAGCCCATCTGCGCGAAAATCTGTTGGGGACATTGACGCGGTTGTTGATACAATGACTTGAAGAAATTTCCATTTTCTGGTTTATATTTTGTTTATCGATATTTTGTAACTAAAATATATACTTACATTATTTTCAATCCTAGATAATTTAATTTTTTTGAACAAATAAGCTCTGAGGCCTTAAGATACCTGGCCTTCATGAAAAATACTAGCAAAATTAAGTATTCGAAATCAACACCGTTTTTTGTGAAACCTTATTTGTGATCCTTTTAACACCGGTCTTTTAACACCGGCCATTATTGTTTAGATGTATGAGATAAAAATGTGGGATTGTTAGTTTATTTAAATAAAAACTTTCCTTCTAGACGGTAAAATCTTTCTGCAACAGCAGGAGATACTTATTTGTGTCGAAATTATCTCCAAACTCTTGTTTATCGCTCATACAAACATTTTGACCAAAACCACTTTATATAAGTGATTTAGAAAGTTCTTTGAGGAGATTTAATGTGAAAAATTATGAAAAATTTGCAAGCATCTTTACTGAAAGCTTGGACAAATTTGCCCTGTTAAAAACTAAAAGTCTTTGCGGTAACAATTTGCCTTGAATAAGGGAGTCAAGAAAGCAATTATGAAAAGATCGAGACTTAAAAAGTAAATTTCCTGAGGACTAGGTAAAGTATAAAACGCAAAGAAATTTGGTAGTTAACATAAATTGGAAATCGAAGAAAACGCTTTGTGCTTTATGTTTATTTTTGGTTTCACGGTCCATCGCTTTTGTTGAAATCTCTTGAATTTTGGCTGTCGTAACATAATTTTGAACCATCAAATGAAAAATGTTTGGAAAAGAGGAAAGATGTCGTTTTGTTGTCAGTGGAAGTTGGTATTCGTCGTATTATTGATGTTGGGAAATACAGTTGGTTGAGTTGTTGACGTTTACAAGTTATGTTTTTCGCTTTAATGTTTTGTCGAGGTGGAGAAAACAAAAAATAATTAAAACGGATGATTCAACAGTTAAATACAAGAATACAAGCAACTTTGGTTGTTATACGAACAATCTTTTGTTAAGAAAAACGACAAATTTGAAGATAAAGTAAACTCATAAAAATTTATTCGAGGACAATGATTCATCATTCAAAGTAAATACACTTTAAAGTTAAAGGAAGAAATTGTTGCGGGAAGAAAAAGTTGCGAAAGTTGCAATTTTATTTTCGCAACTTTAAAAGAAAAAGTTGCGAACATTAAATGTTGCGAGACAGAACATTCATAAAAAGTTGCGTACATAAAATGTTGCGAGTGAAGTTGAACTTACGATAATTTTGTCGTTCCAAGCAACTTAGCGTTTAAACACTCAATTTACTCCAAAATTAATACAGCCTACTACGTACTGTTTGAAAAATCGGAGAAGGATTTTCTTATAAGCAGTTTCTACGGACCAGACTTTAATATTTTCATACCTCAATGTTCACAGAAAGGTGTAAACTTCATATAACATTATTCATACAAAAAAGGTCCAAAAACGAAAACGTTATTTTTGTTCAGATGCTTTTATAAAATAACAAGAAAAAAAGAAAAAGTTGCGTGAAGAAATTGTTGCGAATTGTAAAAAAATTAATTGTTGCAGGAAGAAAAAGTCGCGAAAGTTGCGAAAATTTGCTCGCAACTTTTTCTTCCCGCAACAATTTATTCCTTTAAAGTATAAACAGTTCTTTAATTTTAATATAGAGAGAGTTTGTTTACAAAATTAATCGTTATCATGATGCATGAGTTAGTTGTTCGCGGCGGTGTCAATTTCGACGTTGAGCAAAATTCTTTGATAAAAAGTCGACAAACTATCAAGAATATTTTGAAAGACTGTTTCGTTTGTAAATGTGTAAATAACTCCTAATATACGTCACACACGTCGGTTTCTCGCGCGTCGCGGACGTACACAGTTATTTATTCGCGACAATTTCAAAACGTTCAAAGAAAGTGAGAGCAAAGGTTATTTACGAAACAATGACGTCACTTGGAAATTTATTTTGGAAATGTTTTATTGGTGGGGAGGATTCTATGAACGATTAATCGATATAACAAAGTCGGTATGAAAGAAAGTTCTACCGAAGTCGAAGCTGTACATAATTCGAGACTATTCAACTATGTAGACGACGGCCGCCAATTGTACTACGTTAACACCCAACCACTTAATATTGGGTTACAAATGTTTTAACGGTTCGGTCGACATATCGCAAAATGACGTTACGAAGTCGGCGAAACACGCGGCAGAATACGTCACGTCGCTGCACGAACGACAATTCTAAGGTAAATAGAAAACACATATATGGGGCAATTTGTTACTCGGCGACAGTACCCTTAGAAGTTAACGACGCGCATCAATAAAAAAAAGCGGTACCTACTCAGCGACTAAACGAATGGCAGCAGCCAACGCAGAAGTTATTAGAAGTTAATGTGATGTCACATGGGGGAATATTTAATTATGTACTTACACGTGATAACATCTTATTGGTTAATTAAACAATAACTATTGTTAACTTTTGGTTAATTACATATAACTATTCTTTTTGTGGTGGCACATGTTGTAAATTTTTTAGTATATTCAGAAACAAGTTTTAAGAAAATGGTAGACGGTTGTGTTACCGGTTATAAAACATAAGAAAACCATTTTCTAAAACATATATGGAAAGCAGTTAAATTTTAATTATATATTTCATCCTGTATAAACATTTAATATGCTCCTCGATCTGCGTTACCTCCTATCCATTTCGCTCTTGGTGTGGAGCTGGGGCATCCATTTTGCTCTTGGTGTGGAGCTGGGGCATCCATTTCGCTCTTGGTGTGGAGCTGGGGCATCCTTTCGCGTCAAAATGGGTTAAATTATCCTTTATATCTTGGAGTTTTAGCTATAGAACCATTCTTAAAAAGGGCAACATTGTTGCTATGGGCCTTAAGGTAATCTCAAATGTAGAGATTTTTAACCTTGAACTAAGGAGTTTCTTGATTGGACTTTTGAATTTTGTCCCATGCTTGCATATAACATACGTTACGTCATTGACGAAACTAACAAATCGTACAGAAAGCAACTCATTTCATGTGTATTGATGTATCAGAAAGGTTTGAAAAACGAGGAAAGAAATGACGATTTGCAGCCGACTAGAGGTCGAAGGATTCGAAGCGCATTCGATGATAAAAAAGATGGAGGTTTTCCGCAAAATCAACGTCAACAAACCCATAACGCAGATCAATTTAACGGTACTGGAAACAATGATTTTAAACAGCCCAGACGCCAACGTAGAGAGGTTGAACCTGATGAAGATTTATTCACATTGTGGCCTTCAAACAAACAAACTCAAAGCCGCAAAACGCAAAACGCATACACACCATCCGTATACAAAAAGCCAGGAGCACAGACATTCAAGAAGAATGATATCCCCTCCTTGTCTGATGAGGAAGATGAGCTCATCAGAAAGTGCCTGGGAAGGCGCTAAAAACTTCCCAACAAAAAAAAAAACATTTTCAAGTTGTTGTCACTCGTTTGTCTGTCCCTTGTTATATGTGTTTTTTATAAAAAATTCTTCAAATAAAATTTCTTCGAATGAGGAGATTTTGAGATTATTCCGTAGTATTTTTTCGTCACTTCAAGATTACTCAAAAAACACCGGCATTACTGGTGCACTAGAGGGAGAGCAAATCATTATAATTGAGAACATCAGGACAAATGATCTGCGTCATTGAATGCGTGGTTTCGTTCATAATCATTTTGTTCTCCATAACTTCAAACCGCTGTAGGAAAACTGCATACCGATGAGAGAAGCAGAAAGTTAATTTTTGTTTGATGTTTTTCAGTCGTCCAGTATTTACGACAAGAATTAATTAACGTTGTTCGCTTATATAAAGGATACCCCCTAAGGCAATTTTTTTAGATAATAAAGTGGCCGAATTAACCATAACGTTGGTAAACGAGGGTGTCTGTAACTTTTTGTTAGCGCAAGATGTTTGGTCTAACTGATGAAGCGGGCACCACTCCTACAGTTAACACCCGTACTTTACCGCATCTAAATGCTACTCATTCGCTGAGTCGGCGAGGCTGGGTGGATTTGAACTTGCAACCTCCGATCCGAAATTGCAAGCGCTCTACCTACCTTAATATCCCGGCCTTAATTTTTAGATACTGTTGATAAAATCGAGATAATTGTAGAGACTTGACAAAAGTTGAACAAAAAAATGTTCCTCTAGGCGGAAAAATCTTTAAATTTGTTAGATTATAATTAATAATTAAATTTTACGAAAATAAAAACTTTAATTCTTTGTTAGATTTTGTAATGAAAGGAAATATCTCACATGTACACAAAATCAGAAGCATCAGATTTCAACAAGCGATAATCAATGTCGTTTAGTTCATTACACTTTTTATGAACCCAAGAGTTACACAAATCACATTGTAAGGCGTGATGGTCATTTCTAACATACACCAACATACACCTTGGGAAAACGAGGAAATCGGCATGAAAAGAGAGAAATTGAAGAATGCATTTGAAGACAATATGCGAAGAAAAACCAGAAGCAGTGTGGCAAAACTAGCCTTGGCCAAAGTTGAATTCCAGAATGAATAGGACTCAGAACAAGAGAAGTATGTTCTAGAAAAAGTTGATACTATCACTAGATCTATTGGACACTGTAAATCCGGTCTGGCATAGAAAACTGTAAATGAGCTCACTGGTAGAAAGGGTTTAAACAAGGGTTGCATAAAAGCCAAACATCCAGCAGAACGATTGCATAAATGGTAAGATCATTTCAAAAAGTTGCTAGGCCAGCCACCAATGATAACATCAAAACTGACAATGCCAATAGTAGAGGAAACACTACCTATCAATACAGAGAATATATCCATGGAGGAGATGCTTAAGTGTGTGCAAAGTTTTAAAAATGAGAAAGCAGAAGGCCTTGATAATATTCCAATCGAGGTGTGGAAAAGTGGTGCCATGAATAATGAATTGTTAGTGGTGTGTAACATGGCTCTCAATGGAGATAAACCTAACATCTAGAGTAAGAGTGGAATAGTACCTGTGCCAAAAAAAGGTGATTTGGGATTAACAGATAATTACCGTGGAATCTCTGTAACTGTTACAGCAGCGAAAATTTTCAACAAGATACTACTTGATAGAATACGACCACACATTGATCCTATACTCAGAGATAACCAAAATGGCTTTCGTACTGGCAGATCAACGTTGTCACAAATACTAACTCAGAGGAGGTTGATTGAAGGAATAAAAGCAAAGCAACTTCCTGCGGTTCTTACTTTTGTAGATTTTAGTAAGGCACTTGATTCTATACATAGAAGGAAACTGATGGAGACCCTGAAAGCATATGGAATATCAGAAAAGATAGTGAACGCTATATGGATACTCTACCAAGACACTGTAGCACAGGTAATAACACAGGATGGTGATACTCCTTTTTTCAAGATACTTGCAGGCGTTGCAACAAGGGGATACATTAGCTCCATTCTTGTTCATTATTGCATTGGACTATGCACTTCGTGAAGCTACTAGTAACACACGAATTGGATTCACTTTAAGAACTCGACAGAGCTCACGCTACCCAGCTATGCACATCACCGATGCAGATTTTGCAGATGACCTTGCTCTACTCACGAACCACCTAGAGCAAGCACAGTTACTTTTATTGAGATTGGAGGAAGCTGCACAAACAATTGGTTTGCATGTGAATGCCAAGAAAACCGAATACATGCTGTACAATCAGGCAGATGGTGATTTAGTCACGTTAGAGGGAAACACACTGAAACAAGTACACAAGTTCAAATATCTTGGATCCTGGATACAATCTAGTGAAGATGACATGGGGATTAAAATAAGCTAAGCCTGGAGTGCACTAAATAAGATGAATAAAGTCTGGAAATCGAACCTAAAGGATCATCACAAGATATCATTCTTCAGAGCTACAGTAGAAAGCGTACTTTTATACGGAGCAGAAAGCTGGACTATGACAAAGAAAATGACAATCAGGTTGGATGGTACCTACACAAGGATGCTCAGAGCTGTTCTTGGGGTATCCTGGCAGGATAATAAAACCAATAAAGAGCTGTATGGAAAACTACCAAAAATATCCGATTCATTGCGTATGAGAAGATTGAGATTTGTAGGGCACAGCTGGCGAAGGAAGAATGAGATCATCAGTAAGGTTTTATTGTGGGACCCTAGGCATGGCAAACGCAGACAAGGGAGACCAGCTAAGACATATGTCGACCAACTGCACGATGATACTGGCTTATCAACTGACAGTCTGAAGGTGGTGATGGAAGATAGAATAGAATGGAAAAGAATTAGTTATGGTGCTCGAGTTTGCTCGAAATAAGTCAAGTCATTTCTAACTGTTTTATTACAAACATTCCATAAACACTTTTCCATAATTAGAAAGAGAAGAGAAAGGAAAGAGAAGAACTATATATAAAAACTAGTTGTGTTAATGGAGTAATAAAAAAGAGCTTTGGAATAACAAAAACATTAATCAAGCTAGGAGGTTCATTAAACTAAAATAATGGTCAACTAAAATTTTGTTCTCGTTTGTGGTACGTTTAATGAAAACATTGCCATTGAGAGAGAAAGTTTCAGAAATAAGATTTGCCCGCTTTAACATACGGTAAAAAAGAAAGCTTTTCAAAGTAAGTCACTTTAGGGCCTAAACTACGCGATTTAAAGTCTTTTACTTTGTTCCGTTTCTTTAGTGACGATCTTCCAATGAGATAACACGCCTCTATATCACACCCATCAATCGATATGTCCATCGTGTCAAAAATCTCTATAATGGCTCCCTCCTGATGTTCATCTTCTACGGAGTTCGGAATTCCATCAAGTTTATTCCATCAAGTTATTTCTCCGGTTGTAACTTTCCAGATGATGAATCTCTTTCTACAAACATACCTGGCCTTCTTCCAATGTATCCACTTTAAAGCCCTTAACCGACGGTTTTCTTCAATGAGGTTTTTTATTACCACTCTATCTTTTTACTTTAGTTGTCATGAAATTCTCGATATTATCGACCTTTTTTGACATAACAAAAAGATGCTTTTCGAAGTTAACGAGTTGCTCTTTAATGTCGTTCATCCTGGTCATTGATGCCAAAACAAGAAGAAGTAAAAATGTGGGTAATGGTGATAATGATAAAATGATTTTGCAGATAAAAATCTGCTACAAAACCAGCTTTGTGGAGTTACATAATTTTATGGAGAGCAGAAATAATAATAATAAAATATAATAATGTAGTTAGTGGTATGAGAATGGATAGATATGAAAGTTATGATAATATGTTTCCTTGTGTGGAGATACTCCGCCCGGTGGCAAGCAGTCAGGCGTTGAAATCTACACAAAGGAAACAAATATATGAGGAGATATGAGCACTGCAACGAAGAACTTCAAGTGATTTTAATGAGTTGGTAATAATTACTTTTAAATGAGAGGAAGTTAATGTTGAAAAAGTGAATTAGGAGATTTTAAAATTCAATCAGTAAAAAATATGTGCCTTCCCTCACAAATTCCACCACAATCTGTCAAGAATCTTAGATCACTGCAAAAAATACTCAGCAAACACCAAACAATATCCCAAAAGTTACCACTGACAATTAAAAGGAAATAAAACAACTTCCACTTCTACAACTCTAAAATTAAACCACACAGAATAATCCACTCAGAAAACAACGTCTTGCATCAGCTAATGATGATCAAATGTTAACCATTTTTGAAATGGGCGAATTTTTTACGTCCCTTGAAATTTGAGGGCGTATTTCTACCAACTGGCCCAACCCCAAAAAGGGAGAGTAGATTTTTTGTGATTGTTGTAACATATATTTTCAGAAAATGAAGTCAAACTTGTATAAAACAGTGGCATACTCAACCTACCTCCTACAGTAAGAGTAAATTAACGACCTCCTGAGACACAAGCATATCCTATCAAATTTTATATATTTCCTTGGCTTCAACAGCAGTGGCGGATGTAGGGGGGGGGGATCCAGAGATGCAAAGAAATCACCCTTTCAAGCCAAGTCAAGTTAAAAACTTGAAATTGTGTTTTTTCAATGTTATAAGTGTATTTTTCACTCACGCTCTTATTCTACACACGTAACTGACAATGAACTATATGGTTGCAGATCACGATAGAAAGCAGTAGAACATAAGAAAAAATAGCTAAAAAGCAAAATAGCTAGCTAGGAACAATATTGCATGTTCTTATACGTACGTAGCTAGCTATTACAGTATTAGCTAATTCTCGATCGCGTTGCAATTATAATTTGAGGGATATTCCCTTGTATTGAGAGGGATTCACCCGAAAAGTGGTCAAAGACACACCCAAAAGGGGCGTGGCCAAAGAATTTTTGCGCGCACCTAATGAATCCCCCTTTATTATTTTCTGCATCCGCAACTGAGGCCCAGTACCCTTAATTATGAGGATATTTATTCCTATTACTGTAAAGTACTGTTTCTAGCTGTGGTTTAAAGGACGATCGATGAGGCTAAAATTTGAAAGTTCAAACATGCTTTCTTTAGTATAACAACAACTTTCTATAATAATATATATCATACACTCAAGCTTCACTACAAATGTCATGAGGTGGAGATGTAATTATGATTGAGAAAGTGATTAGAGAATAATGGAAGCCTTGGAAAGATGTGCAGATTACTTTGATCTTCCAAGAAAATTATTTGATTTTGTTGTAACCTGTTGATCTTCCAAGAAAATTATTTGATTTTGTTGTAACCTGTTGATCTTCCAAGAAAATTATTTGATTTTGTTGTAATCTGCTTTCCTTGCAGGAATACACTTTATTTATAAGCAAAAGGTGAATTGAATTCAGCCTGTGGTAAACTTCTCTTTAACTACACAATCTCTCTACATCTGCACATCTTTCCAAGGCTTCCATTATTCTCTAATCACTTTCTCAATCATAATTACATCTCCACCTCATGACATTTGTAGTGAAGCTTGAGTGTATGATATATATTATTATAGAAAGTTGTTGTTATACTAAAGAAAGCATGTTTGAACTTTCAAATTTTAGCCTCATCGATCGTCCTTTAAACCACAGCTAGAAACAGTACTTTACAGTAATAGGAATAAATATCCTCATAATTAAGGGTACTGGGCCTCAGTTGCGGATGCAGAAAATAATAAAGGGGGATTCATTAGGTGCGCGCAAAAATTCTTTGGCCACGCCCCTTTTGGGTGTGTCTTTGACCACTTTTCGGGTGAATCCCTCTCAATACAAGGGAATATCCCTCAAATTATAATTGCAACGCGATCGAGAATTAGCTAATACTGTAATAGCTAGCTACGTACGTATAAGAACATGCAATATTGTTCCTAGCTAGCTATTTTGCTTTTTAGCTATTTTTTCTTATGTTCTACTGCTTTCTATCGTGATCTGCAACCATATAGTTCATTGTCAGTTACGTGTGTAGAACAAGAGCGTGAGTGAAAAATACACTTATAACATTGAAAAAACACAATTTCAAGTTTTTAACTTGACTTGGCTTGAAAGGGTGATTTCTTTGCATCTCTGGATCCCCCCCCCCCCTACATCCGCCACTGCTGTTGAAGCCAAGGAAATATATAAAATTTGATAGGATATGCTTGTGTCTCAGGAGGTCGTTAATTTACTCTTACTGTAGGAGGTAGGTTGAGTATGCCACTGTTTTATACAAGTTTGACTTCATTTTCTGAAAATATATGTTACAACAATCACAAAAAATCTACTCTCCCTTTTTGGGGTTGGGCCAGTTGGTAGAAATACGCCCTCAAATTTCAAGGGACGTAAAAAATTCGCCCATTTCAAAAATGGTTAACATTTGATCATCATTAGCTGATGCAAGACGTTGTTTTCTGAGTGGATTATTCTGTG
Source organism: Candelabrum cocksii (assembly GCA_963930725.1). Taxonomy (NCBI): domain Eukaryota; kingdom Metazoa; phylum Cnidaria; class Hydrozoa; order Anthoathecata; family Candelabridae; genus Candelabrum; species Candelabrum cocksii. Next base: position 5,155,566 of record OZ005670.1, on the reverse strand, counting down.
TGGTTTAATTTTAGAGTTGTAGAAGTGGAAGTTGTTTTATTTCCTTTTAATTGTCAGTGGTAACTTTTGGGATATTGTTTGGTGTTTGCTGAGTATTTTTTGCAGTGATCTAAGATTCTTGACAGATTGTGGTGGAATTTGTGAGGGAAGGCACATATTTTTTACTGATTGAATTTTAAAATCTCCTAATTCACTTTTTCAACATTAACTTCCTCTCATTTAAAAGTAATTATTACCAACTCATTAAAATCACTTGAAGTTCTTCGTTGCAGTGCTCATATCTCCTCATATATTTGTTTCCTTTGTGTAGATTTCAACGCCTGACTGCTTGCCACCGGGCGGAGTATCTCCACACAAGGAAACATATTATCATAACTTTCATATCTATCCATTCTCATACCACTAACTACATTATTATATTTTATTATTATTATTTCTGCTCTCCATAAAATTATGTAACTCCACAAAGCTGGTTTTGTAGCAGATTTTTATCTGCAAAATCATTTTATCATTATCACCATTACCCACATTTTTACTTCTTCTTGTTTTGGCATCAATGACCAGGATGAACGACATTAAAGAGCAACTCGTTAACTTCGAAAAGCATCTTTTTGTTATGTCAAAAAAGGTCGATAATATCGAGAATTTCATGACAACTAAAGTAAAAAGATAGAGTGGTAATAAAAAACCTCATTGAAGAAAACCGTCGGTTAAGGGCTTTAAAGTGGATACATTGGAAGAAGGCCAGGTATGTTTGTAGAAAGAGATTCATCATCTGGAAAGTTACAACCGGAGAAATAACTTGATGGAATAAACTTGATGGAATTCCGAACTCCGTAGAAGATGAACATCAGGAGGGAGCCATTATAGAGATTTTTGACACGATGGACATATCGATTGATGGGTGTGATATAGAGGCGTGTTATCTCATTGGAAGATCGTCACTAAAGAAACGGAACAAAGTAAAAGACTTTAAATCGCGTAGTTTAGGCCCTAAAGTGACTTACTTTGAAAAGCTTTCTTTTTTACCGTATGTTAAAGCGGGCAAATCTTATTTCTGAAACTTTCTCTCTCAATGGCAATGTTTTCATTAAACGTACCACAAACGAGAACAAAATTTTAGTTGACCATTATTTTAGTTTAATGAACCTCCTAGCTTGATTAATGTTTTTGTTATTCCAAAGCTCTTTTTTATTACTCCATTAACACAACTAGTTTTTATATATAGTTCTTCTCTTTCCTTTCTCTTCTCTTTCTAATTATGGAAAAGTGTTTATGGAATGTTTGTAATAAAACAGTTAGAAATGACTTGACTTATTTCGAGCAAACTCGAGCACCATAACTAATTCTTTTCCATTCTATTCTATCTTCCATCACCACCTTCAGACTGTCAGTTGATAAGCCAGTATCATCGTGCAGTTGGTCGACATATGTCTTAGCTGGTCTCCCTTGTCTGCGTTTGCCATGCCTAGGGTCCCACAATAAAACCTTACTGATGATCTCATTCTTCCTTCGCCAGCTGTGCCCTACAAATCTCAATCTTCTCATACGCAATGAATCGGATATTTTTGGTAGTTTTCCATACAGCTCTTTATTGGTTTTATTATCCTGCCAGGATACCCCAAGAACAGCTCTGAGCATCCTTGTGTAGGTACCATCCAACCTGATTGTCATTTTCTTTGTCATAGTCCAGCTTTCTGCTCCGTATAAAAGTACGCTTTCTACTGTAGCTCTGAAGAATGATATCTTGTGATGATCCTTTAGGTTCGATTTCCAGACTTTATTCATCTTATTTAGTGCACTCCAGGCTTAGCTTATTTTAATCCCCATGTCATCTTCACTAGATTGTATCCAGGATCCAAGATATTTGAACTTGTGTACTTGTTTCAGTGTGTTTCCCTCTAACGTGACTAAATCACCATCTGCCTGATTGTACAGCATGTATTCGGTTTTCTTGGCATTCACATGCAAACCAATTGTTTGTGCAGCTTCCTCCAATCTCAATAAAAGTAACTGTGCTTGCTCTAGGTGGTTCGTGAGTAGAGCAAGGTCATCTGCAAAATCTGCATCGGTGATGTGCATAGCTGGGTAGCGTGAGCTCTGTCGAGTTCTTAAAGTGAATCCAATTCGTGTGTTACTAGTAGCTTCACGAAGTGCATAGTCCAATGCAATAATGAACAAGAATGGAGCTAATGTATCCCCTTGTTGCAACGCCTGCAAGTATCTTGAAAAAAGGAGTATCACCATCCTGTGTTATTACCTGTGCTACAGTGTCTTGGTAGAGTATCCATATAGCGTTCACTATCTTTTCTGATATTCCATATGCTTTCAGGGTCTCCATCAGTTTCCTTCTATGTATAGAATCAAGTGCCTTACTAAAATCTACAAAAGTAAGAACCGCAGGAAGTTGCTTTGCTTTTATTCCTTCAATCAACCTCCTCTGAGTTAGTATTTGTGACAACGTTGATCTGCCAGTACGAAAGCCATTTTGGTTATCTCTGAGTATAGGATCAATGTGTGGTCGTATTCTATCAAGTAGTATCTTGTTGAAAATTTTCGCTGCTGTAACAGTTACAGAGATTCCACGGTAATTATCTGTTAATCCCAAATCACCTTTTTTTGGCACAGGTACTATTCCACTCTTACTCTAGATGTTAGGTTTATCTCCATTGAGAGCCATGTTACACACCACTAACAATTCATTATTCATGGCACCACTTTTCCACACCTCGATTGGAATATTATCAAGGCCTTCTGCTTTCTCATTTTTAAAACTTTGCACACACTTAAGCATCTCCTCCATGGATATATTCTCTGTATTGATAGGTAGTGTTTCCTCTACTATTGGCATTGTCAGTTTTGATGTTATCATTGGTGGCTGGCCTAGCAACTTTTTGAAATGATCTTACCATTTATGCAATCGTTCTGCTGGATGTTTGGCTTTTATGCAACCCTTGTTTAAACCCTTTCTACCAGTGAGCTCATTTACAGTTTTCTATGCCAGACCGGATTTACAGTGTCCAATAGATCTAGTGATAGTATCAACTTTTTCTAGAACATACTTCTCTTGTTCTGAGTCCTATTCATTCTGGAATTCAACTTTGGCCAAGGCTAGTTTTGCCACACTGCTTCTGGTTTTTCTTCGCATATTGTCTTCAAATGCATTCTTCAATTTCTCTCTTTTCATGCCGATTTCCTCGTTTTCCCAAGGTGTATGTTGGTGTATGTTAGAAATGACCATCACGCCTTACAATGTGATTTGTGTAACTCTTGGGTTCATAAAAAGTGTAATGAACTAAACGACATTGATTATCGCTTGTTGAAATCTGATGCTTCTGATTTTGTGTACATGTGAGATATTTCATTTCATTACAAAATCTAACAAAGAATTAAAGTTTTTATTTTCGTAAAATTTAATTATTAATTATAATCTAACAAATTTAAAGATTTTTCCGCCTAGAGGAACATTTTTTTGTTCAACTTTTGTCAAGTCTCTACAATTATCTCGATTTTATCAACAGTATCTAAAAATTAAGGCCGGGATATTAAGGTAGGTAGAGCGCTTGCAATTTCGGATCGGAGGTTGCAAGTTCAAATCCACCCAGCCTCGCCGACTCAGCGAATGAGTAGCATTTAGATGCGGTAAAGTACGGGTGTTAACTGTAGGAGTGGTGCCCGCTTCATCAGTTAGACCAAACATCTTGCGCTAACAAAAAGTTACAGACACCCTCGTTTACCAACGTTATGGTTAATTCGGCCACTTTATTATCTAAAAAAATTGCCTTAGGGGGTATCCTTTATATAAGCGAACAACGTTAATTAATTCTTGTCGTAAATACTGGACGACTGAAAAACATCAAACAAAAATTAACTTTCTGCTTCTCTCATCGGTATGCAGTTTTCCTACAGCGGTTTGAAGTTATGGAGAACAAAATGATTATGAACGAAACCACGCATTCAATGACGCAGATCATTTGTCCTGATGTTCTCAATTATAATGATTTGCTCTCCCTCTAGTGCACCAGTAATGCCGGTGTTTTTTGAGTAATCTTGAAGTGACGAAAAAATACTACGGAATAATCTCAAAATCTCCTCATTCGAAGAAATTTTATTTGAAGAATTTTTTATAAAAAACACATATAACAAGGGACAGACAAACGAGTGACAACAACTTGAAAATGTTTTTTTTTTGTTGGGAAGTTTTTAGCGCCTTCCCAGGCACTTTCTGATGAGCTCATCTTCCTCATCAGACAAGGAGGGGATATCATTCTTCTTGAATGTCTGTGCTCCTGGCTTTTTGTATACGGATGGTGTGTATGCGTTTTGTGTTTTGCGGCTTTGAGTTTGTTTGTTTGAAGGCCACAATGTGAATAAATCTTCATCAGGTTCAACCTCTCTACGTTGGCGTCTGGGCTGTTTAAAATCATTGTTTCCAGTACCGTTAAATTGATCTGCGTTATGGGTTTGTTGACGTTGATTTTGCGGAAAACCTCCATCTTTTTTATCATCGAATGCGCTTCGAATCCTTCGACCTCTAGTCGGCTGCAAATCGTCATTTCTTTCCTCGCTAAATTCAAACTCGTTTCGGTTTCGTTGTCTTCTGTTTTGTACGGGACCACCATCTACTTCTCTGTAATTCTCTTTGTAGTTCTTATCTTTATAATGAATATCTTCCGTTTCGTTTTCTTTCTTTGATTCCCCTCGCCAATCTAACAGCCAGCTTGGCTTCTTCTGCGGTGGGTCGACATGTTTTTCCACGTGGGTGCGAGATTGAACGGATGTATCTTTCTCGACAACTTCTTCTTCTTTACATTGAGCGTTCCTTCTATTATCTCTAAACAACCAAAATCCCCATTGATTAATGATCGGAAACAAGATCAAGTCATCAAACACATTACCTGTTGGTTTGAGAAAACTGCAATCGGTCTTTCAACGTCACAATTTCACTTTCCATTTTGCACACCGACATTCGAAGTTCGTCTTTTTCTACATTTAACTTCGCGATTCTTGTTTCATTTTCTCCTTTCAACTTTTCCAGGTTAGTGACCTTATATTTGGTCTCATTGAAGTCTTTTTCCATTCGCGTATCGACCTGACTTTCAACGGATTTCAACTTTTCTTCCCAGCTTTTCATACAGGCTTCATGGCTGCTGATCATCAAACCGTTGCTTTTCTCAAGATTCTCCACAACTTGTTTGTGATTATCGATTTTATTCAACATTGAGCTGGATTCTTCTTCCAAACCTTTTATTTTACTTTCGCGTTGATCGACTAGATGTTCCAGTTTTGTCTTTTCTTCAGTTAACGTTTTTATACGATCATCGCGACTTTTTATGTCCTCCTCATGTCGCATAGTCATGATTTCATTTTGTCTTCGGTTAGAAGCTTCTTCTTGCTCCATCTTGAGAGCTAATATTTGATCTTCTAATTTTCCGAGGTTCTTCTCTATTCTCTTCGTGTCGCTTTCTTCTGTCATTGTTTTATCAATGTGAACATTAATGACAGGTTGTGGAGATGGCGTTTCAGGAAGCGTTTTTTTCTTCTTTTCTTGTAATGTGTAAAGCCTCAATCTCTCTTTGCATACAAGTAATTCCTTTTCCATCTCTTCATATTTGCTAATACTCTCGTTGCATTTTGAAACTTTTTCTTCCAATTTTGTGAGATCAGAACGAAGGATTTCCTTCTCATAGTTGACCTCTCTGCAACATTTTCGCTCTCTTGCTTCGAGTGCATTTACACTTTGTTTATAGCGAGCCACCTCTTCACTTAGAGCGTCCGCTTCAGTCTGCAATTTGCTGTTTGCATTTTCAGATTTACGGTAATTTTCTTGAAAATAATTTAATTCGTTGGTAATTTTTGCGATATGTTTTTCAAACACATCAATTCCGATGGTCAGTTTTTGGTTTTCTTTTTGTAACTCTTGGACATCTTGTTTTGAACTATCAAGCGCCTCCCTCATGAGTGATATCTCTTTCTCCTGGTGGTAGATTTCCTTCTTTAGTTGCACGTTTTCTGAATTGCAAACTTCACGTTCTTTGTTGTATTTATTTAACTCCAGGTCTTGGATGACATCAATTTTCTTTCTTTCATTAGCCATCACATTTGGCCCATTTTCCCCAATTCCATATAAATCGCCAAATTTGATCTTCTTAATACTGGACAATATCTCCCGTCGTGCTTTGCGTTCGGCCGACATTTCACGCAGTAGATCATCAAATGCTTCTTTATTGTTATCATTTCTCTTCTGTGATATCATCCCCATGTCCAATGGTTTTTCTTTTGATTTTGTCGCAGCGCTATCAACCTTCATGGACAGGATTTCGTTTTCATCCGCCAACCGTTTGATTTCCGCTTCCATTGCCAACATTTTTTTTTTAAACGCGTCATCCATCTCCATCATGATTCCACGCGCTTCGCTTATTCTTTCTTTGTGCGTTTGCCGTTCTTTCTCGAGAACACCTTTCGATTCTCTTTCTTTTTGTTTGAGATGTTCATGGCAATGGCGTATTTGTAAGGTCAGTGTTTCGTTTTTCTCATGCATTTCGTCTAACTGCCGTCTGGTTTCATGAAGCAACTCTTTTGAGTGGTGAAGTTCCTTTTTGAGATCGCTCATTGCCTTCGTCTGTTCACTAGTGGCCTTTAACTGAGCGTTTTCCGCTTCTTCTTGGATGGTTTTTATCTCTACTTCTTTCTCTATAAGTTGATCAGAACGTTTTGATGACAAAACATTCAACCTGACAATTTCTTCGCTCTTCAACTTCAATTTCCTCAAAGCATTCTCTTTTTCTTCTTTTAGAAGTTTAATTTCTTCTGTTTTTGAATCAATTTCTTCACTGTATTGCTCTAGATCGCTTTCCATTTCCTCCAAAAGATCTTTATTCTCCTCTTCTACCTCAATGATCTTTTTTTGCAAGCTACTCACTTTTGATTTGACTTCTTTTAATTCCAAGTAACTTTCTTCCAACTCTTTCTTCCCCTCTAAAACTACTTCCCTTGCTTCTTCTAACTTCCTTTCTTCTTCTTTGTATGCAATTTGCGCTGCATGAAATTCTCGTTCAACTTCTTTCAACTGAAGAATCTCGCTTTGCTCTTCTTTAATTACATCCGCTGCCTTTTGAAGCTCTTCATTTTGACGTGCAATAAATTGCTGAGCTTGCTTGATTTTGTTTTCTCTATGCTCCAACTTATTGATGAGCTCGTTACTGCATACAACAGCTTTTGATAAAACATTGTCTTTCTTGCAGAAATACTTCATCGAAGTTTTAATTGATTTGGCTGAGACTTTTGTGGTATTAGATCCACGATTGTTATCATCTTTTCCATACTGTACAAATAATGAAAAGTTTAATGAATGAACATAGAAACTTAACTTTTAACTTACCACGCTTATACCGCTAATCGTAGAGATGGACATATCATCGCGTATATCATCAAAGGAGCCTTCTGCAATCTTACACTTCTGAAGAAAGCAACAACATGAAACAAACATTTCGAAACAATGAAATCCGACATACCTTACTACCCCCCGAATACTCTCCCATTCTTCTTCACGCTAATTTGCAACCAGCGAATCAAAGTTTCTTTTAATTTATTTCTTCATTTATTTTTCTCCAGTTTACAGTTTCCGATACGTGTCTTCAACTGCTATGTAAACCAAAATAATTTGACGTCAAATATGCATGCATCGGTTGACGTCACGATTTATTTTTGAAATTATAAAAACCAGATTGAGATTTATTTTTAACTGGAACAACTGCTGCTGAGTAGGACTAAATTAACCGTTTATTGATTTACGAATGCATTATCATATAATACTTCAGAAAACATGGCGAACTCCTGTTTCCTCGTTGCTACTGAATTTCGCTGGAATTTTTGTTTTATTGACGTTCGTTTTTTTCTCAAAAATGTCACACATTGACGTCATATAAAGCTCTTCACGGTGAAAGGAATTCTCGGTTTCTATTTCCGAGGTTTGAACTTCCCCGCCTCCACTTGTTGTTCAAGTGAAGTCATGTAAATATTTTCTTTTTCATAAACTACAATTTTCTTCTTAATATTAGTATGTATCACAATATAATAATAATAATATTAATATTGATACGTGTTTGATTTCAAATAAAAGAAAAGTTCAGTTAATGAAAAAGTGGAATCTCGTAGAACGTCAAAAACAACTTTATCATCGAGAACCAATTTGAGCTCTAGGATTAAGATACGTTGAACTATAAATAAAAATAAAAATAAGATATATATATAATAAAATAACACAGATACTTGGAGGTCAAATTAAATAACAATTATTAAAATTATATTAAGTAGAAACAATTAAATTTTAAAATCTATCAAATATAATTTAAAGCAAAAAGAGTGACAATTATAAGTTGTTGAGGGCGATATTTTCTAGTTTGACTTGTTCAACAGAAAAGATGGATACAAACGTTGCCAAAGAGCTTCTACTATTATAATTTGAACAAAATTTCTCCAGTTGATGTGTTATTTAAATTTATCCGTATGCATTTCTTCTTAATTCAATATGGTGCATAAAATAATTATGCACAGAGAAAGCTTTGAAATGCACCATTGCCTTAACTTTATGCTTAGGAACTTTGATCGTGGTAAAGGTATGCTTAAGATATGCTTGTAAAAAGACCGATGTAATAGGAAACAACAAAGAAAATATATGAATAAACTAGTGAGGCCTACTAAACAAATATAACAGATAATAATAAGGTTTCTTTTCATTAACGTCAAGGCGAGACCTGATTTAACATACGTAACATTCATTGGTTCGGGTTAAAATTATTGACCATTTTGACCAGATTGAAATTATTTTACATGCATGATATCTTTTGTCAGTTTATAGTTCTTGCTCTTCTAATTCTAGTGCAAGCTGAATGTTTCATTTTTACCGTAAGGTTAACACCGGTACACTGGTATTGATATAAAAAGATTCTAAAGCTAATGATCTCAAAAAACCGTGACTAATGATCTCAAAACACCGTGACTATATTAAGAATTTTAGTTGATTGGGTACCTCACTATTGTTTAACAAGATATCAAAAACAGAAAACTCATTTGATAACAAACGTTATACTAAAAAGAATGATGTTACTACATTTGATTCTAAGATTTATGTACCTAAACTCGATTGCGTTTCGAGCAATGGGGAAAATGGATGATCATCATCATCATCATTATCATAACTCTCTGTTAGCTCCCTGGTACCCTTAGAGTGGTATGCGATATGAATTTCATATTCTGCATGGATTTTTGTACTTGCATTTTGGAAACATCGACGTAGAGAAATTGTAGTAAAGATAATGGATCAAAAATAAATGTTACTCAACACTATAAGATACGTTGGGTTTAAAAAATACGAAATATAGAAGGTTGAGATAGACGACACACTAAATTTGAATTCTCATTTTGATAAGACTTATAAGAAAACGACAACACGATTCAGGTTCCTGGGGAAAATGAGAGGATTCCTAACAGCAGATACAAAATTGTGAACACGTTGATTCTACCTCTTTTAGAAATCTTTTTATCCTGTATAAATAAAATATTAAACATGCTAAAAATAATGAATCTAACGAGTTGTTATAAACTGGTAAATATTGGATTATTATAGGTAATGAATTACGATTTGACTACTAGAGTATGCAACTGTTTCTGTCTGTCGGAAAACAAATATGGGTTCATCGAGTTATACACGAATCGTACCAGGCTAGTGCAAATGCCGATGAAGTTCTTTTTATGGCGAACACATTAGGTGAGACTATAAAAAGAAATTTTGGATATTCACCAAGATGGAAAATACTATCCACAAGCATGTGAATACTGATCAGCTTGCAAACAATCTTCACGTGCATCTGAAAACAATGTTTAAAAATAATAAAAGTAAACTAATTCAAACATATATGTCATATCCTAATGCAAGCTGCTAATAGAGCCAGATATAATATATCAGATATATATGATAGACATACATATATAATATATATATAGATATTTATCTTCACTTCTTACCAAATATCACGATCTCGTCTAATTATTGATGTATTATGCAAGTTAGGATTATGGTGTTTCGCATACAATAATTCTTGAATTTGAATGACCGCCGCTGTTAGTGAGGCACTTCCCGGGACTATCACCAAATAATAGTAGGTTTTGTCAATGGGCCGCAGACGCAGATAATTTTGATTATTAAAGAAGGTACCTTAACAAATACACCCTATGTATGGCAGATTTTGAGATTTTCTCGATCTGGTCTGCAAATTGGACAAAAATGTTTTCCTAACTCGGAGTTTTTTGGAACTTTGTATTGACTTTAAAAAAACAAAATTTATTTAGATTATTTTTAGTTCTTGTGAATATTTTTCGATAATTTTCTTTTTAAAATTAGTTATAATAATAAACTACAATTTAGAAATACAACTTAAACAAAGTGATATGTAATGGTAAATACTTTCTACACACTAGCTCGTTCTACTCTGGCGAGTAAAACTCGAATTTCGAGTTTTTTTAAATAGAAAATGAAGCATTATCAAGCAGAAACACTAGAACCATACAAACATGCGACAACAAAATTGTAGAAAGAAAAAAAAGCGTCGATGTTAACAAAAATCCTCTGTTTTTCATAATATACGACAGCTTGAAGATATCAATTATAATGGCAATTATTATTGCCAAGGCCATATCGATTCGGTTGAATGTTTGAAGACATTTTTAGAAGAATTTCGCGTAGCAATCCTTTGTTACAAGAGGTTAAAAGATTCAGTGACAAAAGAAACAGCAAGGTATACTTTATAGAAGGAGTTTTAAGCCTACCATACACAAGCGATTTTTGTCGCTGACTCACGCGTTCTTCCCAAACGTCTTCCCTTCGTGTTTTAAATTTTGGGCGGTAAACATTATTGCGCCCATACTGACAACAGAATTGCACTTTTTATTCCCTTAAGATAATATGTACAAAAATATATTAAATAAATAATGGTGGTAAAATCTTTTTTTAGACTCGCTCCGGAAGTGAATAAAGAAGGAAGCGTACACCCCAGAAAGTATGGTACTATTGGTACTTCACATCAGCATGCAACATAATTGATTTACATAAGGATCTTCGAGTTTGCCGTTTTATGACCCTGAATCTAGTCAAATGTTTATAGTGTTAGCCGTTAGCAATTCTATTACCCCAAGTTGAATAATTATAATCAGTCCAAAACTATCATATGGTTGTCCCCCCTCTTTCCGCTAAGGATTTTTTACATTTTAACTCAAATTCAAACTCAATTTTAACTTCTTGACCCATTTGCGAGAAAAGCTTTTACTTGTGAAATATTTTATAATGAATGATTTGCAGGCATAATCATCGAGAAATACTTCTTTTCCTCGTGAAAATTATTCTTACCGAAAATTAACTAACTTATTTCATAAATTGCAGTATTATAATTGCTTAAGAATTTTGATTAATTGTCTAACAGAGAAGGTTGAAGATATTAGTTAGATAAGTTGATATTGATAGCATAAATGGTGTTATCTATTTCGACGAAGGAATTAAGCTAAAATTAAATCAAAGTATTGTGTCTAAAATTGAAAAGGTTTTATATGCAATCTATGAAATTGTACCTGATTTTCCCATTGCAAAGTTTGCCAATGTTAACATTCTCCGATTCAATTTTCCAAAACAACCATCTACAGGAATTGGTGCTGCCAGTTGTGGTGTAGCTGCTATCCTTGCAATTAGGGATATGTTATCTGGTCAAATCACGGGGGGAGGGGTAAGTTGATATTGATAGCATAAATGGTGTTATCTATTTCGACGAAGGAATTAAGCTAAAATTAAATCAAAGTATTGTGTCTAAAATTGAAAAGGTTTTATATGCAATCTATGAAATTGTACCTGATTTTCCCATTGCAAAGTTTGCCAATGTTAACATTCTCCGGTTCAATTTTCCAAAACAACCATCTACAGGAATTGGTGCTGCCAGTTGTGGTGTAGCTGCTATCCTTGCAATTAGGGATATGTTATCTGGTCAAATCACACTTCCAACACCACAGTTTATGTTGAAGTTTTTTAAGAGCATGAACGTTCACCGAGTTGAATTACTTTGCAAAATTGTCACCATGGCAATGTCACCTTAAAAATACAATTTATGCAAATATATTAGAGAAGTTTATTTATATATGCGATTATTAGGGCAATAATTTAGTAGTTATTCTTGTTGATTGTGTTTCTATATATATTATAAAAAAAAATTCTGTATTGGGGAAGACCAACTTCATCTTTCAATTGTTTTAACTTGTTGCTAGAAAATAACTTAGGTAGTTATTTTGTGATTAGGATGCAAATACAGTAATAAGATTCATTTTGATTAACTTTGCAGAACGCATATAGCTAGATATAGCTAGCTAAAAGTATTTTTAACACATGTTTATGTCATAATCCGGAAATTAACTACAATTTAACGCTATAGATGGAAAAAGCCTACCGTTTTTCCTAATCTTCCATCATTGTTCTTTACTCAGTTTGTTTTCTCACCAACTAACTAGGTAAAAACTCACTCTGTTTTTTCTTGCTTCTTTATTTTCATCGCATCATTTATATTTCAGTTTTGTTACTCAAAATAATGACGTCACTGGCATGGGCTAGTGTGTAGAAAGTATTTATATTTATTCAAAATTTAAAGAACTGCATATATAACGCTATATATAACGCTTCACGCTACATGCGATCATCAGATATATAAAATGGGGATTTACTCTAAACGTTGGCAGTTATATACAATGAAATAAAATATAAATTAGTCCGGAGGGACAGATTTATAATTGCTCAGAAGGAACTTGTTAACATGACGACACTTAGAAATCAATTCGCATCTTTTGTTTAATAACGGTAGTTTTGAAGTGATTATGTGGAATTTTTCAGTAAGGCAAAGATTGCATGTTTTGCCACCATTACGGTACGACGATGCATGATCAATTATTTCCCACGAAAGGTTAGGATTAATTTTTGAAATTTAATTTTATTTTTGACGTCGCTATGGGGAGTTTTGATGGAGCGGAGCTTTGTGAATTGGTAGGACTTTTTGTCTTAAACAAACTGAGAGAGCTTTATGGTATTGATACGTGTGGTTTATACCGAGACGACGGCCTTTGTTGTTTCCGCAAAGTTTCCGGACCTCAATCTGAAAGGTTGAGGAAACAAATAACAAAGCTTTTCAAGGATAAATTTGAACTGAAAATCACGATTGACACCAACTTAAAAATCGTTAACTTTCTAGACGTGACATTCGACCTACAAAAAGAGGTATACCAACCGTTCGCAAAACCAAACAGCCAACTACTTTATATCAACACAAGTTCAAACCATCCTCCAAATATCATCAAATACATACCCAACATGATATCAGATCGCATATCAAAAATCTCGTCTAACAAAGAAGTTTTTGACAAAGCAGCTCCTTACTACAATCAAGCCCTGCAAGCCAGCGGGCACAAAGAGAAGATTGCATTTGAAAAGAAAACCGTGAAGAAAAAGCGTACGAGAACACGACAGATCATCTGGTTCAACCCACCTTTCAGTATAAATGTTAAAACGAATGTTGCAAGGCGATTTTTATCGATTGTTACCAAATGTTTCCCGAGTAAGCACAAGTTCAGGAAAATCTTCAACAGAAACACTTTAAAAGTAAGTTATAGTTGTCTACCCAATATGGCCGGAATTATCTCAGCGCACAACATAAACATCCTTAAGGAAGAAGAAAAACCTGCTGTTAAACACTCGTGTAATTGCCAGAAGAAAAACGCCTGCTCGCTGAAAGGTACATGCCTCGAAAAAAGCGTTATTTACAAATGTCACGTGAAGAAATCCGAGAATGATGAAGGAATGCATTATATTGGGTTAACCGGAGGTACCTTCAAAGATCGTTGGAACGGACACACCTATTCTTTCCGGCACGAAAAAGCTTCCAAATCAACGGAGCTTTCAAAGTACGTTTGAAAACTGAAAAAGTCTGGCATTAATCCTAACCTTTCGTGGGAAATAATTGATCATGCATCGTCGTACCGTAACGGTGGCAAAACATGCAATCTTTGCCTTACTGAAAAATTCCACATAATCACTTCAAAACTACCGTTATTAAACAAAAGATCCGAATTGATTTCTAAGTGTCGTCATGTTAACAAGTTCCTTCTGAGCAATTATAAATCTGTCCCTCCGGACTAATTTATATTTTATTTCATTGTATATAACTGCCAACGTTTAGAGTAAATCCCCATTTTATATATCTCATGATCGCATGTAGCGTGAAACTGACAGTTATATATGCAGTTCTTTAAATTTTAAATTTTGAATAAATATAATTCGCTCTACTATTGTATTGAGCACTGTATCAACAGCACTAATCAAATTAGAAAGTATTTACCGATATGTAATGTGCATTTACAAGAAACTCTTGTTTTTGTTTGCTGTTTTTATCTCATAATTTACAATCACGTGGTTGTTATTTACAGTTGTCCACCATTCCCAAGTCGTGCTCTAAATATTTTCCATATAATAATAAATTATCGTGTGATAGCCATAGCTGGAATATCTTCAACTACAACAAGCGTGTTGAATTCTGATTCTAAAACATGGAGGAAACTCAGGTAGAGGTCCGCAATAATCAAAATGGTGCCTTCTTCCTGGTAATTAAATTTTATTTATTTATAAGATATACTGATGAGGTTCTATCTTCCGAGGTTATCACAGTTACTTTTTTTATCTCACATTTGATATACCTATTAGGTTCATGGTTCTCATCAGTGGCGGATGCAGAAAATAATAAAGGAGGGTCCCAAATGTTGGAGTGCGAAGCGCAATATTAGGCGCGCGCGAAACTTTTGGGTGTATCTTTGACCACTTCCTGGGTGAACCCTTCTCAATACAAGGGAATATCCCTCAAATTATAATCGCAACGCGGTCAAGAAGTAGCTAATACTGTAATAGCTAGCTACGTACGCATAAGAACATGCAATACTGTTCCTAGCTAGCTATTTTTTCTTATGTTCTACTGCTTTCTATCATGATCTGGAAGCAGATAGTTCATTTTCATTTACGTGTGTAGAATAAGAGCGTTAGTGAATCGTACACTTATAACATTGAAAAAACACAATTTCAAGTTTTTGATTTGACTGATTTGAAAGGGTGGTTCCTTTGCACCCCTGGATCCCCCTGCATTCGCCAATGCTCATTCCTTTTTTTAAATGTGCATAATTTGGTCGTAACAAACATTCTTCATTTCAATGTAATACATAATATAAGCACATAATATGTAACAGATTTTATATTGTAGTTATCTATATACTTCTTATTCCATAAAACAACAATTTTGCTAACTAACATACGCTAGTCTTTCATCTATTTACACAAGCTTTTAGACTCTTATGGTGCAACCCACAGCAGCAGCATAGGAACAATAAAAAAATATTTTAATGAATGAAGTATTCTGTTTGGATATAGAATAATAGAGCTTTTGCTACTTGCTAAATTGCACATGTTTGCACTTCTGCATTTTGGAGTTGATGATGCCATTAAATGAAGAATTGTGCACTCTTACAGACTATTTTGTTTAACAATAAATGGCATTAACTGTATTTATTGGCATAAGAAGGTTCACTCAGTGACAGTTTTCAAAAATCAAGCATATGTTGCCAATATTTGAAGACTAATTATTGGGCCTAAAATGTGTCTTTCTCTTTTAAAAAATTGAATGACAAAAAGACAACCTTGGTACTTGTATTCTTTGCAGCATTGCATCTTCTAAAACTGAATAAACAAATGTGTTCAAGTGTGTTGTAACAAGATGGAATAAGTAAACAATGGTGTGTTTTATGTAATTATCAGTTTAATCTTGTTTTCCTTTCCAGTAGTATATTCTACTTAAATTACAATTCTAATATATACGTAGAGAAAATTCAGAAATTCAGTCAAAATCAGAAAAAATGAAAAAAAATTATACTTAAAGGACCCCTAGAATGTGATAGTATGAAAGGGTTTATTCAAATTATTATATAGATTTACTCCATATCACTTGGAACAGTAAAAATATGTCAGAACACTTTGAACAGATGTCAGAACTAGTTCACTTAATTTGACCTTGTATTAAATGTGAATGAATTGTAAGATAGATTCTAATGCATGTTTGTGAATCAATCAATTTTATAAATAAAACAACACAAGCTTTTACAAATCATGCTACATAGTTATGGGACGAGGTCTTCATGATAATGCTTAATGAGCGTTCTGGAAGCCTCGTTAAAAAAAAAAAAACAAGCATAAGTCAAAAACAATTACCTCCACTAATTATATTGAAACAAGTTTTAATATGCCACCATTAAAATAGATATAATGAACCTGACATAATATTCCTATTGAGAGGTGGTTTGTCATACAAAATGTGATTTTCTTTAATTTATAAGTTGACCAAGTCAATAGAAAGTACAGGACTACTTGAAATTTCTTCTTTTTCTCCCCCAAAACTATGTTCCTTAGTACAATCGCGGCCACTATAGGAGTCTGTATCCCTCCCAAGTTTTAACCTAATCAATCCACATGTGTTCAATGGTGGGAGTTTGGTTACAAACAAACACCTAAATTATTATAGTATGGTAGATTGGCTATAAAAACTGAAATTGTTTTAGGCACATGTTATGAACATCCATACCGAAGAAGCTACAATAACATATGACTACGAGTGAGCATTTAAATTTTTTTGACAACTTTGGTTGAGATTAACATTCTGTTGTAAATTTTGATATTCAGAAATGATAAATCATATTCATTCCAAAAATATATCAAAGATTTAATTTTTCATTTCTTTTAAAGCAAACAACCTTTAATAATTTGTGGGTCATGAAGATATATTGGGTGTAATATTAGATCTGTTCTGTGCTTTACATTATACTAGACTTTATTTTGCAACACTGATATATATATATATATACTAGTCCTGGGAATTGGTTGCGTGTCCCTCTATCTGATGTTCGTAAATTTGTTGGCGAGAAGTTGAAGGAGGCGATGATGTATCATGAGGGCGATGACATTGAAATCTTCTCCAAAGAAGATGAAACTGAGCCAATGGGTTGGTGGGAAGGGAAGATTATTCAAAGACGTGGAGGATTCTTTGTTGTGAAGTTCAAAGGACTCGATGAAACATTTAATGAGATTGTACCACTTGAGCGCATAAGACCTGTTGGGCAATGGTTGGTTTCTTCCCCTAATATATATATATTTTGTTTCTGTTTTAATACTGTCAACTAGTTAGTAATATTGTTTTATTTTCAGTCAGCCAGTAATGAGATCTATGTTCTACAAGTGCATGATAGATGTGCCACAAGACTTACGAACAATGTATGCAACATTTACTTCCACTACTACCTCTATTACTACTATTTGGTTTTATTTAATTGTTTAGGTGTAATGGTAATGTTCATGAAACATTCCGTGAAAAGACAAAAGCCGCTTCTGTATTTTATTTGTCGGATTTAAATGTGCTGGTGGTGTTATCAACCTGCGAGGATTCAATAAAGAAAGCAGCCATTTTAAGTGAAATGCATTTTCGTAGTCTCCGAACAAAACTGCTGCTGCAGTCGCGTAATGTGGATAGTTTACGTCAGTTGGATGCAGCAAAGAAGCAAGCGCAACAGGCTCCCATCTATGAACAACTTACATTGCCGGAAGATCTCGTTGGTTTAGCTATTGGCGCCCAAGGTTCAAATATTCAAGCAGCAAGGCGGTTGCTCGGGATAATGTCTGTTGAAGTTGACGAGCCTGCTTGTACCTTTAATATCTTGGGCGAGGTATTGGAAGTAATATTAACTTGCATTGGTGTTGTTATCTAATTAATGTTCTGTGACTAGAATGTGGAATGTGTTAGAGAAGCTAAGAAACTTCTTGAGTTTGCAGAAGAGGAGGTGCTTGTTCCGCGGATTTATGTAGGTAAGGTGATTGGACGCAACGGGCGTATCGTTCAAGATATCGTTGACAAATCTGGAGTTGTTCGTGTCAAGATTGACCCTGAACCTGAAGAAATGAAAACTGATGAAGAGAAACAGGTGGCTATTCATTTAAGTTTCTCCATAAGCTGATGCTATATGTGGTGTTTTGTCTTACAGAAAGATGTCCCCTTTTTGTTCATTGGTACAAAGGATAACATTGAAAACGCTAAAATGATGTTACAGTACCATCTAAACCATCTCAAGGTATGGCAGTGTGAAGCTGAAATGAATTTCAAATACAATTTTAATGTCGAATTGTGATTTTTGAAATTGAGTAGTGAGTGATGTATGCTGATGTAAGTTGTTTTAATCTTTTTCAGGATGTGGAAGATTTAAGGCATCAGAAGGAGATCATTGATGTTGAACTTCGAGTGTTTGGTGTCCATCCAACCACTGGACTGTTCTTTCCACCACCGGCTGAGATGCGACGCCAACACACTCTGAACATTACTGCTGCGACTGAGTCTGGTCAACGAGATCGGACGCAAACTATTGAAAGTTACGCTGGTGATCTGGCTGAGTTGCCCGTGTATACCAGCAGCAATCGCAACCCATTAAGTTCGTTGCGTGTGAGAACGACTAGTGACTGTGAACTACAAGTCAAAGGAGAAAAGGTAGTTGTACGTCTAAGTAAGTGGTGTTTCTGAAACTTAATTTGTTTTCAGACTGAGCGTTCATCTCCTGATGGTATACCACAAACCATACCCGAGGTCGACACTGATTACAATGCAGGTGTAAATTAAACTTTGTCTTCCATCGATCTTCGAAGCCAGGGATCTCATGTTGACGGTTGAGTTTCGTTTCAGGTTTGAACTGGCGACTGCACACAGACGGGAAAAAACAGCAAATGCGTCGCAGAACTAAAAGTGAGGGGGAATCGTTTCAGGAACCGTTGAAAGTAGAGAAGAGAGGCCAGTCGTCGAGACGAGGAATGAATAGAGGTGGTGGTCATTGTCAACGAGGGCCGCACATGAATCGCTCTTCTAACAACGACCAAGCGTTCAACCAACAGAGCAGGAATAAGTTTCAGAATCGCTTGAATAACCTCCCACCGCGCGAACATCGGAAGATTGTTCGTCATAGCGGTTACACGAGTGACCAGAGCAAAGCTGGTCAAAGTAAAACTGACCTGAAGGCGGATGTTGTTCTGGAAGAGGCGGAGAAAAAGGAAAATAATAATGAAACGAAACCCGCGCAAAATGACGTGCAAAATGAAAAATCAGCAGGAGGGATTTCGCTACCCGAGCAAAAATTGCTGGAGGTAACAGCGCAAGAATAAAAAACAAACTTATATTATAGTTTCTTTTATTTCGTTGGTTTTTTCGTTTTCCTATCACTGAAAGAGGGGTAGTTACTTTACGCAACTTTTTATTGTACATAAATTATTCTCTACTATTGGATCATTTTGAGTTTGTAAGCAAATGTAAAGATTTATAAATATTTTTGTTACATTCATACATTACTCATAGTGAGTAGTATTTCCCTGCATATTCCCCCATTCCATATATCGTATATTATGCAGCGAAGATCGTTCATTTATAACGGATAAATAAAAATTGTATAGTACACTGTCTTGCTGAAATTGAATGAGAAAACATATTTGTGAACCTGTACCAGCTGATGAAATACTAATGTAATAATAATGTAATTGAAAAGCTCTGCCGTCTGTTCTGTTGAAAAGGCTCTGTTGCGTTGTTTATTAAGTGAAAGTATCTCTCTATCTCAAACAAAAAGCTCGATCCCTTGGACATTTGTGTACTCTCTAAGCTATTTTTATCTCCAACTTCTCTATCTCGAATTTTTCTTTATCTCAAACAAAAAACCTGATTCCTTGCGTCTATTTCTCTCTCTATCTCGATTTTTTTCCCGTCTCGTTCCTCATTTACACAGCAAATAGAACAAAAATGTTTGATATTTGAAAATTCGATTGCAATCAAAATATTACAAAGAGAGAATAAGTCAAGATGTTGGCCGTTAAACGGAAGCTGAAAAACACAAAATTGATACAAAAGTTTATTTATATATAATGTTTTAAAAGTTTTTTAACAAAATCTCTTCTGAGCATTTAAACTTAAAGTCTAATACATCTCTAATATACCTTATTATTTCTCCTTCTTTATTAGTAAAAATTTCCATTTTTACAGTTATTTTCTCTATCTCGAACAAATCTGTGTTCCTTTTGGGCCATTTTGGTCTTCTGATTAGTGGAACACGCAAGAGGAGAGTTTCCTTCAGATTCAATAAAGTTTCTATTTTTCCATAGTTGACTGTACATTTCCTTTTATTCAAAATATAGAGTTAATAAATGGCAATTGTTTTTCTTGTGTGTACTTTTTTGAGTTGAAATCATCTTTCGAAAGTTAATCTTTTGTTATTATTAACAAAGAAAACCGCTCGTAACTTTCTCTCGACGCTAAGATTGTTATAACTAGCTCACTCACGTCAACACGTTTGAACCACTATGTATACATAAACGTGCACAGGACTGGCATCAAAACTAAAACCAAACTTCATGAGGCTTTCAAAAAGAGATTCATTCAATTATATGGGAATTGATCTGGGATTATTAACTGTTGAGACAAAACGTAAAAACAACCTGACATATTAGACTGCTCTGATAAGGGATGGGTCAACGGTTTTCTCACTCTGATGGATGAGGAGTCACTTTTCATCATCATCATCAGGTTGAGCTAGCTCGGCTTTGTATGACACGGTTTTTTTCACGCATCTCTATCATTCATAGTAGTAGCCAGTTCATCAACTCTGCAGCCAGTAATTGTAATGTTGTGGTACTCTTCCTAAAGAAAGTCAATGACAAAATTGAGGGGAGAAACATCACTAATGAAGGAGACACAACCAACATAAGAAGAAGAGAGAGGTTACACAACCACCTTATAAGAAAAAGAAGGAGGCGACACAACCACCTCATAAGAAGAAGAGGGAGGCGACACAACCAACTTATAAGAAGAAGAGGGAGGCGACACAACCAACTTATAAGAAGAAGAGGGAGGCGACACAACCAACTTATAAGAAGAAGAGGGAGGCGCCACAACCAACATAAGAAGATGAGGGAGGAGACACAACAACATAAGAAGAAGAGGGAGGCGACACAACCACCTCATAAGAAGAAGAGGGAAGCGACACAACCAACTTATAAGACGAAGAGGGAAGCGACACAACCAACTTATAAGAAGAAGAGGGAGGAGACACAACAACATAAGAAGAAGAGGGAGGCGACACAACCACCTTATAAGAAGAGGAGGGAGGCGACACAACCACCTCATAAGAAGAAGAGGGAGGCGACACAACCACCTTATAAGAAGATGAGGGAGGAGACACAACAACATAAGAAGAAGAGGGAGATGACACAACCAACTTATAAGAAGAAGAGGGAGGCGACACAACCACCTTATAAGAAGAAGAAGGAGGAGACACAACCACCTAATAAGAAGAAGAGGGAGGCGACACAACCAACATAAGAAGAAGAGAAAGGCGACACAACTAGGCATTGACCGATTGTGCTCGTAAATTTTTGAAAAGTTGCTGCGTAAAATGCGAAAAGTTGCTAAAAAGTTGCAAAAAATACAAAAAGTTGCTACGTAAACTTCAAGTGTTGCACGTAATTTTCGCCCAAATTTCACGATATTCTCACGCATACTTAATTAAAAGTTTCTATATTTCAAAATAGTATTGCAAGATGATACCTATAACGATAAATTTCTTTAAATTTGAACAAATGTATCAATATATTTTAATAAATATTTCACATTAGCTTACATTTACAAAACGTTTATTAGAAAATATCAAATATATTAAAACATCGTTTTTATTATCAAAAATTCTAATTATTGCTTATCTAATTGTCCATTTTTTGCTAAAATTCGCTAAAAAGTTGCCCTGAAAGGCATATATTGCTCGAGGTTGCATCATCATCATCATCATCATCATCATCATCATCATCATCATCATCATCATCATCATCATCATCATCATTATCATCATCATTCTCTGTTAGGTACTTGGTACCCTTAGGCGGCGTTTACACGAAAGTTTCACTTCGCCCGAAATGAAACTTTAGCACTTCGGTGTTCGTAGAAAACCCTTACAACGTTTACATGATCTACCCGAAATGAAACTCATTTCGGTTGGGATTTCATTTCGGTCAAACAGACAGAAATGAAATTTCATTTCGACCTCGAAAAATTCATGTAAACAGACCGAAACGGCATTCCTCCGAAATGTACACTTCTGCGCATGTCTGTATATCAGCACATGCAGCAAAAATTGTGAAAATTCAAAATTGCAACCACCGTAAATGCATGAAATATATTTCCAATAAAAAAATGACAGAATATTCAGATAAAGAATATCA
The DNA here is from genome assembly GCA_963930725.1 of Candelabrum cocksii. Classification (NCBI taxonomy): domain Eukaryota; kingdom Metazoa; phylum Cnidaria; class Hydrozoa; order Anthoathecata; family Candelabridae; genus Candelabrum; species Candelabrum cocksii. The sequence continues at coordinate 5,133,161 of OZ005670.1, read as the reverse complement.
AACGAGCATCTCTACTTTGGACCGTTTTCAGCAGAGAAAGAATCGAATGGGAATGAGGTGAATATGATTATATATGTACCATATAACATATTTTGTAATGTATGTCAGAATTGTAGCTATAAACCTGCCCTATGTAGCTAGTTAAACAAAAACGGTCATACATAGCTTTAGCTAGCTAATTAGTTTGTAGAGTACTGGTATAATTTTTATATTTATATTTTAGTTCATATTCAACATCATTGGCCTCATAAAGTGTTTTGGAGGAAGACTCGCCAAGTAGTAGTAATAAACGACACCAAGTTAGCTATTATGACAGTGAAGAGCTAACAACTATTAACATTAATGACTTGAAAGATGACAGTCAAATTTCAAATCCAGGGCGAAGTATTAAACGAACAGCAGGAAAAGGTAAACATGACAAACGATGGAAATGGGATGAATCAATTATCCAAAGTTTGTTGGATAGCATAATCGAATTCAAACATCAAATGACGTTCAAAGGTTTGGACTTCCAATCTGACCTTGTTGACTTTTATGTCAACATTCGAACGATGATGACATGTCTGTTTGAACCTTCAGACTTTGGTCCAGCAAAAATAGCTATAAAAGAGACAGAAGATATGGAGCCGGAGGAACTTCTTCAATATAAACGCAAAGTTGATAAATTAACAAGTTTGAAGAAGGAAGGGTATAGTAAAATCAAGAGCAAAATTATGGAGATGAGAACTGGATATAAAACAGCTGTTGACAAAGGAACACGGTCTGGCTCAGGAAGACTTATAATGGAAAATTTTGAAAAACTACGAGAAATCTGGGGTGGATCACCCTCAGTGAGCACCATAAGCAACGTTCATTGTAGCTTAGGGTCTCCTGTCGAAACTGGTGATGATTCAGACAGAGAAGTTGAAGATGCCCCCAACTCTGCAGAAGCAACCTCTGGTGCTGGCATTCAAATACGAGATAAAAAGCAAGACAAAATGAAAAAGAAAATGTCCGCACACGAGAGAGACATGCTACAGGTTGATCTGACAAAAAAGAACTAACTTTAAAGAAAGAAGCAATTGAAGTAATGAAAGAAAATGCCAGAGCAACAACAGAAGCTATAAAGGTGACATTAACTTCCATTATGGAAATTGGGAATGGGATCAAAGATGGTCTGGCAATGCTGGCTAATGCCATGGTGTAATGCCAACAAAATCAGATGCCTACTATGTACATGCCAGCTCCTAACTACATGAACTCTAATTTTTCCTCGCCACCAACACCGTCAAACACAAAACAACAATAAGATGTTATATTTTTTCTGTTAGTATTTACAAAATACTAAACTATATTAAAGTATATATATAGTTTGTGTTGTTATTTATTTATCCTTTATTTAAAGCTTGGTTATTACAATTTTAAACTGTAAAAAATTCTAAAACAAGAACAAAAAATATAAATAGCATATCTTAGCTATATTTACATGTATATGTCCGACACAAACGCTTAATGGTACAACTCTGAAACAGGTAGATGATTATAAGTATTTAGGATCACACATCACATCCTCTCAGAAAGATTTCCTTACGAGAAAAGGTATGGCTTGGTCTGCTTGTAATGACATGCATAAGATCTGGTCATCTGACCTCAGTAGCTCAAATTCAAGATCTTTAAGGCAACATTAGTGCCTATCTTTCTCTACGGCTCTGAAACCTGGACTCTGTCTAAACGCCTTGAGAGAAGACTGGATGGAACATACACCCGTCTTCTTGTGAGAGCTCAAAACCTCTCATGGACACACTATTCCACAAATATATGGAGGTCTTTCTCGAATATCAACTATTGTACAGGCTCGTAGAGTCCAGTTTGCCGGCCATTGTTGCAGAGCCAAGAATGAGGTTATCTCTTCCCTCTTCTTTGGAATCTTGCACATGGCAGGACAAAGAGTCGGAGGCTGTCATCTGCAGGGATACAGAAATTAGGAAGGAGAACCTCAGTAATGCAATGATGGACTGGGAAGTCTGGCGTAAGGTTGTGAATTCTGTCATTTCGACCGCGGTCAAACAATGGTGATGATATGTCCGACAGCAAGCAGAACTCAATTGCAAGATTTGCAGGCACAATGTATACTGGCATTTTGTGTAAATTAAACTCAGAGAATTTGCCTCTTTGATTTTACCTCAAATGACCAAAAAAATTAAGAAACATTGAGCCTGCCTGGTCTGTCATGTTTCTTAAAAAGAAAGACGTAAATTTCTACAATCAATTATATTTACCTTAAGTGGATTAATTTTCGCGAGGTCAAAAAATCCCATTTCGCGAGTACTAATTTTCGCGAATCGGCCTTTTCCAAATATTTCGCGTGTACTAATTTTTGCGAATCGGCCATCCTCAAATTTTTTGCGAGGACTTATTTTCGCGAATCATATATTTTTAGAATTCAAAAAAAATTTTTTTTTCAAGTGAGGGGTTATCATAATTCATCATCAAAGGGTTGCACCCAGACATTCATTCAAGACATCTTTCTTCCAAAAAAGATAATAATGAAAAAAACGTTTTTTCTCAAAAATTTCGCGAGTACTTATTTTCGCGAATCAGCCCTGTTCAATTTTTTCGCGAGTATTAATTTTCGCGAATCGGCCTTCTTTGAAATTTTCGCGAGGACATATTTTCGCAAATTTGGCCAAAATTCGCGAAAATTAATCCACTTAAGGTAGTTGTATGCAGCATAAAACAATGAATAAGGGAAACAATTAAAATATGGTATGTCCAAAAATAACTAGGAAAATTTTTTAGATCGAATATGTATCTGCTTAAACAATATTGTGTTGATTTGTTTAATAATGCTTCTGATACAAATACTCAGCTACAGCATCTCTTATACGTTTTCCACGCGCTGAGGTATATGAATAAAGTTTATCAATCTTCTCATGATGTTCACAACATTGAGTACGTTTTTCAATAAGCAATTGACTTTGTACAGCTTCAGGGTTTATTTCAACACTATTCATCTCACAGAAATTATGAAGGATAAAACACGAATATATCAAAGTTGTCGCAAAGCCAGTATCAACATCCACCACTCTATTAAGGATTCTCCAGTGTGCTTTCAAACGACCAAATGCACATTCAATCTGATTCCTTCCACTCCGTAAACGATTATTGAATAGTGTCTCTTTATCATTTTGGGGTGATGAATATTCCTTGATAACATTTGGCAACAATGGATAAGCTGGATCTCCCAAAAGCAACGGTGGTACTGGTGCATACCCAGGGATTATTTCCTGGTACGTGATTGGCAATTCCTTTAATTGAAACATTTTGTTAACATAACAATTTGAATACACTCTTGCATCATGAACACTACCAGGCCAGCGTACTTCTACATTTATAAAGAGTCCTTTTTCATCACAAATTGCTTGACAATTCAATGAATACTTCATTTTGTAGCAAAAATAATCGTGGGGGCTTTCTGATGGCATTTTGATAGCAATATGGGTAGCAATACCATCGACACAACCGATAACCTGTGGTATTCCAAATTTTGTTTCGAATCTACCAGCAGCTGCTTTCATTTCATATTTGGAAGATGGGAATTTGATATAAAGTGGTGCCAGGTGCTCACAAATACTTTCACAAACCTTAGGCAATGATAGTGAAACATTTGCAGTTGAAACTCCAAAGGAATTTGCTGTCATTCGTCTATGCTGTCTTTTAGGTAATACAATACTAGCGCAAGTCGCTTTTCAACATTGATTGTATCTCCTCTGAATGAATTATGACTTGGAGTAATATGTAGTCTAAGCAGGTCCACCAATTTCATAAACGAGGAATAGTCCATTCTCAGGTTATAGCACCACTCTTCCTCAGGCATTTGGCCAGTTAACAGATTGGTCCACCAGATATCAGTGCATCCTGGACTTTTCCAAAATCTTCTCTCCAGCCTAGAAAATTTAAAACATATATTTTTATCATCTTGGTTTAGCTAGTTACAATATGTATACAATATGTTAGCTAGCCAGTTGCCAGTATACATAGAATAGCCCTAATATCCTAGCTATAATCAAATAAAAGTGCAGGCTTGATATTGCCTTACCTTTTCTTTGCTTTTTCTTCAATGTTTTATGCTCCAATATCAGAGCAACCAACTCATTTTCTTCCTGCTGTTGTCGAAGCAGTAAAGTAGGCAATATATTTGTTTGTAGTTGCATTAAATAACTCATTGAAGAGCATATAAGTCCTGCAAATGAAGCCATTAAATTTTGCGTATTATTGTTGTTTTTAGGCGCCATCTTGAAAATGAGATCTTCAAAATCTGACAGTTCGATGGTCGGAGAAAAATGAGGGCCGCACCCCGAAATGAAATATTCTTTCACTTCGGGCGTAATGAAACCCCATGTAAACATAACTGTATTCCGCACCGGTTTGAGTTTTATTTCCATTTCGGGCGAAGTGAAACTTCATGTAAACGCCGCCTTAGAGTGTCTCTACGTAAAAGTGTGGTAAAGTAGTGACATGAACTCTCTCTTATTCTGCATAGATTTTTGCACTTGTATTTTGGAAACACCAAGTTCCTTTTCAATTTTTATCCAACGATCTCGGGAATATTTTTTGTGTTTACTGCAAAAAAGGAGTTGCTTTTGATAAGAATCATTGCTAAGACGTGTGACATGAGCTATATATTTTAGATGTTGTAGTTTACAAAAACTTCTGATGTCCTTTGTTTTTGTTATTTTTTGTAATTGAGTGTTACTATACAGAAATGACCAGTCCAGGTCATCCGGCTCAGCTACAATAGCATTTGTTTTCTCAGCCCGCTTTTTGCCCTTCAAATATTCCGCTGGAACATTTTTCCTTTTGTAACCGTTTTTTATCATTTTCCTGAGAAAACTGTGCCAAATGGACTCAAGTTTAATGAGCTCACTGACACTCAGTTCCCAGGATTGTGCACTATATAGCAGACGGCTGCGCACACAAGCTTCTAATATTTTAATGCGACTGGAGAGATTTATTCTTCGATCAGTAAGGAAGAGCTTTAATTCATTCCATTTCTGGAATGCTGATGATATTCGGAATGTGAGATAAGATGATGGATCTACATCGGTGTTAGTAATAAGATGACCAAGATATTTAAATCTGCGGACATTCTTTAATGCAACTCCTGCAATTGAGATCAAGGATGGTCTTGCCTTAATGTCTTCTGGGACATTAAATGCCATGGTCTCTGTTTTATCACTGGAGATCGTTAAACCAAATCTGGTGAAGGTTTTGTGATATATACTCACAATCTCAGATAGCTCATCAGTAGTAGAGCACAAAAGAACAATATCGTCGGCATATAAAATCATTCTGAGTTGTTGAACTCCACTCAGACCATGTACACTGCGCTGTTCGCGCGTCGAGCAATGACTTGGGATGCGATACTCGTACTGAAGTCCGGTGTTAGGTAACTTCTTCAGTACCTCGTGTTCAACGCACCTCAGAACGAAGTCCAAATAAATATTAAATAGTACAGGTGATTCAAGACCGTCTTGTCTGCAACCTGTAAAAGTTTTAAAAAATGATTTGGAGCCCTTAATTGCTGCTGATGTACCAGTGTAGAATACCTTTAAAATTCTTACTATTATGGGGGATTTCAGGCGTATTTCTAGGATTTTAAATAGCATATCGCGGTCTATCCAATCATATGCTGCTTTTAAATCGATAAAACATATGAAGAGAGGTTTGGAGGATAGATTTATGAAATTCTGAAGAATTAAAATACCGTGTGTCGTTGATCGATTAGATCTAAATCCAAACTGACAGTTACTAATTATTCTTTCATATGTATCTCTTATTCTAGAAATAATAATTGATAGTAAGATCTTTGAACAAGTGGACATAATGGAAAGACCTCTATAATTGGCTGCATTACTTCGTGATCCCTTGTTCTTAAAAATACAAGTTATAGACGAGATTAGCCATGATGATGGCAAAGTAAAGGTTGTCCAAATAGTGGTGAGAAGAAGCATTAAATGTAGCATAAAACAACGAGAATAATTATATTTAAGTTCTCCCGCGTAAATTTTGTCTGTTCTCTGACATTTTCCATCCTTGAATTTATTCCTAGCATCCAATACTTCCGAAATAGAAGGGATATCAGTGTTCACATTAATATCATTTGGTGGTAAAATATGAGCGAAATTTTCTGGGTTGTTAACTTCTGGCTGGATTTCAATTACTTTCTGCTTCAGGTGATCTTTGAAGTGTTCAGATAATTTTTCAGAAGAAATTATATTTATTTCTGATTGCTTGGACATGTTGTACGATTTACTTAGACAAAATTCTTTTTCGACTTTTCTTGCCTCACTAACAATATTTATATCATTTGCCAATTTCAAAAAGTAATCATTTTTTTAGTTTTATTCGCAATTTCTTAATAGACGATCCGAGTTCCTGTGAAATACTGGGGCCTTTACATGTACGACGCTTCTCCAAAAGGGAAAAAAATTCATCATTAGTCCAGGGGTGTTTATTTTCTCGTCTATAAATTTTTGGAATCTCTGACTCACTCGCACGAGTGATGGATTCCGTAAACAAAGCATCAAAAGTATTAATATCATTTAGAGTCGGGGTATCCGTTAAAATTTCGTCAAGTTTATTTGAAAAATTATTATAAACCTGGGGGTCATCCTTTAATGCTTTAATATTTTTATGGGGTTTATTAATTCTAGGAGATTGCGAGAAAAATAATTTTTGTTTACGTTTTGATAGGAAAGAACATGTCATTGTTAAGAATCGATGGTTGGTTTCAAAAGGAACAGAGGCTTTTCAATACACGCGACAGTTAGAGGTAAGCTTTTTGAGATGCCATTCTGCTAGAATATAATCAACTCTTTTGGTAAATCCAGTCGGCGAATACCATGTATGGCGGTGGATTTTAGAAGATTGGAACAAAGAGTTGAGAACAAAGAGCTTACATTCCTTAGAGAAACTGAGAAGTCGCGTGCCATTATCGTTGGTCGGCAAATCGTCATTGTTGGGACCGAGATGCGACCAAGAACCAAATGAATCACATCCAACTGTTGCATTCATATCCGCCCCAATAAGAACTTTAAATGAGGGGTGTTCCGTCTTTACCTTCTGAACTGCCTTTAGTAGGGTGTTAAAAAAGTTGTCCTTGGTGGAATCAGCATATTGCTCCGTAGGGGCATAAGCTGTGAATGCTGCTATTTTCACACCATGTAAAATAATTCTGGATAAAAGTAATCTACCTTCCAGAATATTATCGATATCTACCAATTCTACATCCGGTGAAAGTGCTATGCCAACTCCAGCACTAGCCTTAGATTTCATCCCCGAATTGATGAACGTCCAACCGCTAAGATCTTTATCATCAAAAACGGTGGTTTGATGCCCGGTGATATGGGTTTCCTGAAAAAAGGTTATATGGTGTTTTAGAAACTTGCACTAGTGGATACATTGTGCAAGCTTCATAGGATCTTTCATGGTAGTGGTATTGATCGATCCAATGAGAATATTGTAATGTTTCATACGAGTTCGATGCCTTTTATGGCTAGGCCACCCGGTAGAGGCTACTACACTATAATGACGGCCAGTAATATACTTTTCGACTTCAGCCTGGTCGCGCACTGAGGGACGCGATCCTTGTTTACCCGCGCGACGATCGATGAGGTATGGTGTGTGTGAAGTCGTCATATATTATGATTATGGTGTAGGTTCACCAAAAACCAGTATTTTTATTGTGACACCATCACGCTAAGGGGGCTATCCACCCCAGATGCTGACACAGGTTGTACCAATTTACAGCTTGATTGGTAGCAGTAGATATAATTACTGACCTGACCTATTACTGACCTGACCCTAGCTACAAATGAAAAAAGTTGCTTCCAAAGCCAAAAGTTGATAAAAAGTTGTCGAGCACAATCGGTCAATGCCTAGACACAACCAACTTATAAGAAGAAGAGGGAGGCGACACAACCAACTTATAAGAAGAAGAGGAAGGAGACACAACCACCTAATAAGAAGAAGAGGGAGGAGACATAACCAACTTATAAGAAGAAGAGGGAGGAGACACAACAACATAAGAAGAAGAGGGAGGTGACACAACCAACTTATAAGAAGAGGAGGGAGGCGACACAACCAACTTATAAGACGAAGAGGGAAGCGACACAACCAACTTATAAGAAGAAGAGGGAGGCGACACAACCAACTTATAAGAAGAAGAGGGAGGTGACACAACCAACTTATAAGAAGAAGAGGGAGGAGACACAACCAACTTATAAGAAGAAGAGGGAGGAGACACAACAACATAAGAAGAAGAGGGAGGCGACACAACCAACTTATAAGAAGAAGAGGGAGGTGACACAACCAACTTATAAGAAGAAGAGAGAGGCGCCACAACCAACATAAGAAGAAGAGGGAGGAGACACAACAACATAAGAAGAAGAGGGAGGCGACACAACCAACTTATAAGAAGAAGAGGGAGGCGACACAACCAACTTATAAGAAGAAGAGGGAGGTGACACAACCAACTTATAAGAAGAGGAGGGAGGCGACACAACCAACTTATAAGACAAAGAGGGAAGCGACACAACCAACTTATAAGAAGAAGAGGGAGGCGACACAACCAACTTATAAGAAGAAGAGGGAGGTGACACAACCAACTTATAAGAAGAAGAGGGAGGAGACACAACCAACTTATAAGAAGAAGAGGGAGGAGACACAACAACATAAGAAGAAGAGGGAGGAGACACAACAACATAGGAAGAAGAGAGAGGTGACACAACCAACTTATAAGAAGAAGAGGGAGGCGCCACAACCAACATAAGAAGAAGAGGAAGGTGACACAACCAACTTATAAGAAGAAGAGAAAGGTGACACAACCAACTTATAAGAAGAGGAGGGAGGCGACACAACCACCTCATAAGAAGAAGAAGGAGGCTACACAACCACCTCATAAGAAGAAGAGGGAGATTACACAACCAACTTATAAGAAGAGGAGGGAGGCGACACAACCAACTTATAAAAAGAGGAGGGAGGCGACACAACCACCTCATAAGAAGAAGAAGAAGGAACAAGAAAAGCTTGATGATGATCGGAATTTGGTCTCGTAGCATCTTCATAGGACTGAGAAAACAATACAACTCTCGTCCGAAAGTTTCCAAAACAACTTTCCCTTCTAACACAGTTCCATGAGCGCAAAACAGGTTGGCTAAATCTGTTGCCGAAGCGTGAAAAAAAGTTTAAATATTGTCACGGCCACGGGTAAGACATACATAGGGTAATTTCATGTCCAAACAACAAATGGTGAAACCACCCATCCTCAGATTTGATTAAAATTTGGTACAGTGGCTGCAAGTAATATTTTAGAAACTTCCTCAAAATTTCAGACAAAATCCTTTTTTAGTCAAAGGTTATCACATTTTAAAATAACAACGATTTAGCTAAAAATCGAGTCGACAACTATACCGTGAGCTGACAACAGCACCTTTTCTCCGTCACAAAATCAATCATAACTTTTTAACCGTTAAGGGTAGAGACTTGAAATTTTGACAGAATGTCAATGAGATGATACCAAACTAATTAAGCCATTTATATGGGTGTTATTCATTTGGGAGAGTTGTTAACTAATGTAGGTCTCCAAACTTGACCCCCTTGAAAAGATGCGATCACCTTTACGCATATAACAAAAAAGGAGGAAGTGATATTAAGTTCTAGTTTTTTTCTTGTCAAATTAAAGGTATCAACCAATGGAAACAACAAAATATCGATGGGACCTCTTGACATATTTGATCAATTGAAGCTTCGCTTACACATGGTTGGGAACTGTTACATCAGTTTGGAAAGCAACCATTGAGCGAAGATACATGGCAGAATTGTTTCTTGTTTGTACAGTGGACTCTTTCTATCTCAAACTCGCAAGGGGCCAACAGATTTGTTTGAGATAGAGAAAGTTCGAGATAGAGAAAATAACCGTAAAAATCAAAATTTTTACTAATAAAGCAAGAGAAATAATAAAGTTTATTAGGGATGTATTAGACTTCAAGTTTAAATGCTCAGAAGACATTTTGTTAAAAACTTTAAAACATTATATATAAATAAACTTTTGTATCAATTTTGTGTTTTTCAGCTTCCGTTTAACGGCCGACATCTTGACTTATTCTTTCTTTGTAATATTTTGATTGCAATCGAATTTTCAAATATCGAACATTTTTGTTCTATTTGCTGTGTAAATGAGGAACGAGACGGGGAAAAATCGAGATAGAGAGAGAAATAGACGCAAGGGACCAAGTTTTTTGTTCGAGATAAAGAAAAATTTGAGATAGAAAAGTTCGAGATAAAGAGATAAGAATAGCTTAGAGAGTACATAAATGTCCAAGGGACCGAGCTTTTTGTTCGAGATAGAAAGAAGTTCGAGATAGAGAGTAGTCGAGATAGAAAGAGTATACTGTATATAATACAACAGCAGGTTCGTTTAAGCTGAAGGTATCAATCAGTCCTTGTGTTACACATATATAATTTTGAACCATGTGGCATATTATATACAAAAAAGTAATGTATCTCCGGTGTGAATAACGGCATTTAAAATTTTTCCCTCAGCTACATGACGTTCCATCAAAAGTCTTCCTGCCTTGACATGGAGCAATTTCCCCCGACATCAAATGCTATAAAGCTACATATTCACCGTGCTTACCTCCAAGCATACATTTGGTATCGTGCAGCCATTGTGTGCTATCAATATCGATACAGAGCTGCATGTATACGCATGTGACGCGTTCCAATCTTAAATGATGCATATCGGCTGCCGGAAGAATTCCTGTTGTCTATGTCGAGTTACAGAATTGGCCTGTTGTCAATATTATAAATGCACTAATGAATGTTCAAGCCCATTGTAATGGGACATGACTATTGTGTGACTAACTTTTGACTGATGACTTACTTATATTTCAGTATTTTTTGCCGCTATTTCATACCACAATTTCATGCTAAACCATGTTCTCTCCAATGCTACCAAAATGTGTGTATTCAGTCTATTCTATTCATTTGTAAGTTTGTTTTCCCTTTTCAATTCGAAGAGAAAGTCAATCATGTATTTATGGATGTCACGTGGACAAATAATGATAATAACATAACGTTCGTGCCATTCACTTTTTGATGTGTAACTTTTTAAAGTTTCATTTTCAACGGATTTGAAAATTCTAAATCAGCATTTAATGTCGGATCGAATGAGGGGTCACATAATATATTTTGGTGACTCAGCTTAATTTTGCCATAATGGCGGCCAAACGGGAATGACCCAAAAAGGGAAAAGAGATTATTTTGAAAGCCTTAGGATCAATGTCGATCAAATTTGAAACCTCTATACAAAAAAGTGCATACGTAACGACGGCAGTTTATAGTCATTGTGTGTTTGTGAATGAATCAGGAATGAAAATGTTACGCCTACCGAAGATAAATTTCAGTACATTTTTAAATCCGTAGATTTCCTACTTAAAAACTATTCTGATTTTCTTACAGCCTGGATCAAGAAAAGTACTTGAATGTTTTAAATTGCACGCTTTATGGTTCATAAGTTCTATATTTCTCCACAATCGTTTTGGGGAGAGGGATTGATACAACCCTTCCTAAACAAGTTGGGTACATATGAGAGAGAGGATGCCTAATAATATCTACGCGTTCGAGTTGTCATTCTTCTATTTTGTAAAATTTAAATTTCTTTGCAATGTGTAAACGCGTACGTTTTATAGGCTTTTATAAATGAAGCACGAATGCTTGCCCTTTCAACATAATTATCATTGTTGAGATTGTTCTTGGCGAAAAATAATTAAGATGTGTCAACATGAAGAGAATCCGCGGCGAAAAGTTTACAGCGAACAAAAGCTATTGTTTGAATGTCAAACGAGCGACATTCTTGAAATGTTCAAGGCTCATGGTTTTTTTTGTTGTTGCAATATTAAACGTGAAAATATACGAAGAACGCTTTGATAATTTCTCATGGAAATAAAAGGCCTAAACAGCACGTCTACTGAAATAACACATGAAAAAGAAGAAATTAAGAAAGCTTTTAAGGTAAGATGACTAGAAAAGCAAGTAAAAAATATAGACAAAGAAGAATTAAATCAACAAACGCGAGATAAGCAAAGAATACAAGAAGGTTGTAGAGGGGATTATAGGGGGATGAGCCGTGGAAAAGGGGATTATAGGGTGGGGGTGTAACAATTAGAAGTTAAAAAGCTTTTTGGGAGAAGGACGCTAGTATGAAATATAACGCAATTTATCAACTAAAACCTCTTCTAAAAGAAATATAGTGCTCCATTTGGTATTGGCTGGTATGTCAATACCATTTGCGGTGCTGGTTGTACGGGCTGATTACGGTACACATGAGGAAGGAAGACTTGCGGAGGTGAAACTGAATTTGGGGCGGTGAAGAATGGAATTGGAAGTTGGTGGTAGGGCAGTGGTATGGGAAAGTTTAAGGGAGGCAGTCCCATCATTAACATATGCATCGGCGTATATTCAGGCGGTATCTGTATAATATTACATAATTGATAAATTCAACTACCTCCGTTATAAATGGACTTTGAAAGTCATAAGCAGTAAATATTCACTTACCATTCTCCTATTTACTCCGACCCTCCGCCACAGATTCCCATAACTTTGAAATGGTCGTCCTTCATTCGTGTTCTAAATAAATCAACATATATTGTGCAACGTGTTCTTTGTAACACAAATTATCCAATGCACATAATTAAGCAAATTGTGAATAAGTATGTAAGCACGATAGTGATGACTCAGGTACTATCAGCGAATTGTTAAGTGTCGAGGTTGGAGGAGAATTATCTTCATCGGACCAAAGACATTTCTGAATTCGACACAGCAAAAGCAAAACAAATTATATTAACCGGTAATTGGTAAACAGCGAAATGATTCATACCATTATTTCAACGGCTGGTCCCACCCTTATTCTTTTATCCGTCAGAAGAATCTTACGCTGTGACAGCACGTATTCTGCTTTGTAGCTCGACGAAAAAGTCACGAAACCGAATCTAAAAATAAATAGGAAATCAATTAATGGTTTAGGTAAATATTTACAATTAAATCATTCATAAATACATCACAAAGTTTTATCGATTTTCATCGGTGAGATTTCGAAAGATATTTGTTTATAAAGAGGACGTGTATTATTTTGTACCTTCTGGATCGTCCGAAATCGTCCATGAAAACCATCCCATCCAATACCGTTCCATAGAAACGAAACCGGTCCGTTAAATCCGAAGCCTGAAAAGTGTTTGTTATATTTGATTTTTATATTTAATTTTGGTATTAAAAATGATAAAGAGATGTACCTATAAAATATTAGAGACTCTTGTTGACGTGAAACGTTTTGTCAAAGAAAACTTACTAATTCCGGCAAACGACCCACGAAAATCCTGTTTGGGTAATGCGTACCGTATGTACCGTTGTTTCGCATTTTCCGCACGGTCGTCGGGGAATTTGGATCGAACTAAAGAGCGATTATATGTTAACCAAAAGAAAATTCGAACTATTTGCAATGCTTTTACGTAAAAATGACGCGAATAAGCAAGACATTTATTCATTGGAAGTATCAAGAGGATCGTTTTAAAAATGATAAAATACCTACATGAAAAAAAGAGACGAGTGAGTCGCACGCTGTTGAGAATGCCATCTTCGTTTGCGTGTGTTTGAATGGCTAGACCTTTTACCATTTCCTCGCTCCAGTCTTCTTCAGCATTTCTTTTGTTTGTTTGCGCCGGTTATTTGGAATAACCTTTATGTCGCATTTTCTTCACACCATATAACTTTCTTAATGTGTGTGCAGCTATGCACTTCCCTATCAGGTTTTACGTTTCGTTTATATCTGTACCACGTTTTATCTTTCGTTTATATCTTCATCACCTTTTACTTTAATGTTGGAAATTTTTGCTCGTACTGTCGTAAATTAAACGCACAAAAATGAGTTTTGGTACAAGCAAGTCTTCTTTCGTCAGATTGTACTTTCCAACTGAATTATAATAAAACTGCAACAAATTTATACACAAACTCACAAAACAATCACGCGGCACGTGCCACGTGAAGTCCAAAGTCCACGAGCGATAATGACCCTCCAAATGCACATTACAAACACAAAAACGAGCATTAAAATAAATTACGCAACGAACGTTGTCATAGAAACGCTAGCGTTTTCTACGGTACCGCGAAATTTAGAACATTTTGCATGTATGGTATATTTATGTATTGTTAGAATTTATTTTCGCGGGAATTTAATTTTGCGTATGTATTTTTCGTAGTCTGCGAAAACCGTGAAAATTTCTGACATTAAAGTACATTGCGTTTATATCTTTATCACCTTTTACGTTGCGTTTATATCTTTACCGCCCTTTACATTTCCCCCCTCAAAAACACCATTTTTTTACGTACAAAGTATACAATTTTTTTAACAACAAAACACATCTTATGAAATGTGTAGAGAAGTTAGTAAGGTCAGGAAGGATCGTTTTATAAAAGCGGAGCGTTTTCACGAAGAAGGAAAGTATGCGAAAGTCGTTCATGATCGTCTTATCATACACGATAGGAAAGAAAGAAACGAAGGTGAACAAAAGAATCCATCGAGGTGATAGTAACAGACGCTAACATCATCAACTCTAACGAAAATGGTAACACTTTTGAAAGCATGTTCCTTGACACATAGCTTTTACTTGTTGTATTAGAATGTGATCCTACAAACTACAAAAATATAAAATTAATATGTACACAATGCGACATATTTTACTGTAGATAGTTTTTTAGCGCAAAAGATTTTTCAGGTTTTCTGTTTTACACCTAAATATTCGAAGTTTACAAAAAATGTTGAGAATCTAAAACTGTTTCTGAACACATGCAAAACAAAGTTTGATGTCATGCTAAACTGAGACATGGTGTGAAAATCCCATTATTAAAAACTCGTTATATCAGCTGCCAGATTATACATTGATTGACACGAGCTTCTGGTAACGCGGGCGGTGGAATTTTAATGTATGTTTCTGGCTGTTTGTTCTGCAATATTTTCAAAAAGTTTATGACGTCAAACGAGCATGCTGGGAGAAAATCCAGTAAATGCAAATGACGCTCAGTCTTTGGGTTGAAAGTTGAATTTTCCAATTGTCCACAAGACTTTCCATATAGTCACGGCAAGCTTCACTCGATCCTCTGAGATACTTTGAAATTTGAAATCATTCAAAAAGTACATTCCCTGCCTTCAAGTTTTCCCGGTTAACTCATTCTTCATCCTATCCACATTAATGTTTGATTCCCTTCTCAACGGACGTACTTTTTGAACAGTCCCTCCATAATTCATTACAAAAAGAATCAACGTATAAACTCTATAATAAACTTTCACCAATTACACCAGTTAAAATATATATTAGAAAAATAAGCTTCTCGATTTCTTTAACCATTCATTTGCAAGTTCATCAAAGTCTATGTCACTTACCATTTCATTTTCGAAAAAGAGATGTCAAAGCAGATTCTTACCAAGCAATGCTCTTTCTTCTTCTAGGTGCATCGATATATGTCATTGCAGAGAAGAAGCACTCGACTCTGGCCGATGCATACCGCATGTTATACAAAGTTTTTATATGGCTGTAAGGATTGGTGGTGCTTCTAAGCTGTTAATCAATGGATGACTTCATCGAACTCGCTATTAATTGCGCGTGCACAGTCTCGATAACCAAACCAGCGTGTGCCCAAAAGACGATTCAGCTGAACACCACTGTATTGTTTTTTCACATCAGTTAGTTTGAGACAATTGTATAGACTTTTTAATAAGGCGAAATGATCAGCAATAGTAGGAATATTTGTTATGACATCTGTGACTACAAGGTGCAATTTATGTCAAAAACATTGGATGTAAAAAAATAAATCTCGCACACTCTTCTGACAACAGCGTCAACAGTCTCTTCTATGACCACTCATCACACTCGCACCATCGTAACATTGCAAAACAACGCCATCTAACCATATACTGAGGCTTCCCAAGCATGACGTCAATAAATCCATTAATCCCGCAGCCGTTCTATCCATTGCCTCAATGACATTGATTGCGTGCTCTTTGATCTTCCTTGTTAACAAATCGAACTACTATCCCTTCCATTTTTCTCCAACGTTTGTCGCTACTACCATCTATCATGACGTTTCCACTTCGTTCACTTTGTGTGCAATTTTTCAAAATAGGTTGCAATAAACCGATGGTTTTATTTTAAATGTCGGCTGACGTGTATTTCGCATTAGCAGGCAGTTTTACGACAATTTTTTTCAAGCTTCCATCTAACTTAAATCTATTATTGAAATAAATTCCACCACAAAATCATTCAGAGGTGAAGTCAGTATTTTCGGTATAACCAAATGGAAGTCCGTTAACAGCCAGATATTTTACTATATTAAATACTGCTTCCATCCATCGTATCGTATCGTATTAACGGACAGGTTACTTAGCAAGATTCGTTTTTTATGTTCTTTTCATCAGGGCCGCCAAGAGAAAAAAAGTATGAGGGGCAGAAGTGTAGTTGGGCCCTAGAACGAAAGCGCAGCGCGAGTGTTATTTTCAAAAAACAATATTTTAGTGGGGGGGGGGGGGGGGGGGGGGCTATTGAAAAGGGCCTACCAACTCATTAGACCAACTCATTATTTTAATTTTGTAATTTTAAAGTATTTAAGCCCATTGCTAAACAAACAAAAAAATTGTTTCAAATATTTATGGGCCCCTGTTTAGCATGGGCCCCGGGTACTTTGCCCCCCTTGTCCCCTTTCTCGGTGGGCCTGCTTCTCATGATTTCATAACTAGTTTGATGCGCTTGCTTCATGTCTCGCAAATCCTTTTAATTTCGCACTTATCTTATTTTATCAATTTTTCAAACGAGGTTTTTGGCTGTTTAACTTAATACGACTTTCATCAATTTATACTAATGTTGATAATAAAATACGTAATGGTCTAGATTTATCGTTTAAGCTAATTGTCATGTTCATTATCGATTTTAATTAAAATATATAGCTTGTCGAAGAACATCTCTTTTTGTCATTATGATTTTGCGTCTGCGATCAAACGTTTATTGTCGTCGAGCAATGTCTGGTGCACAATCTATGCGTTGGGTAAAGGTGCATTCTATGAATATTTCCGTTCACCTGGTAATTACAAGGAGTCATTTTATGGAATCTTATTTTATAAAGCAAAAAAATTATGTGTCTCAAAAAACACAGGGGACGGAATTGAAGGCAGAAGCAAATTTCAGGAGGCGGCGCCCGATGCCGTAGGTGACTACGTGCCTGATAAACATGTTTCAATTTTGCTGTTGTATTGGAAAGCGTTTTTAGCTTAAAGTTATTACGATGCTTGTATTGTGTACGTAATAATTCTCTGAACTCAAAATTTGAAGTGGTACAATTTTTAAAAAGGTTACTGAGTGATACACAAGCAACAAGTGTTTTTTGCCAGCAGCTGTCATTTCAATTACTCGCTATAACTATAGATGGAACGTGTATTTATCACAAAAGGGAACATTTAATAGTGGAAAGAAATTTAACATAATCGTTTCTTATCGCTGTCCTGGGTATGACATTAAAACTACATCTGGGGCAGGTATAGTTCCTTAGCCGTAGAAAAGGCAATCTACCTTTGAGATGGAAAACTCTAAACAAACCAAGAACAGAGGCGATCAAATGTTTCGGGAATGTTAGAGTCCCGTATTAGTGTTAGAGTCTCATTTGGTGATATTTTTTTGCTCAAAATGTCATCAAGAAATCAAATGGTAGGTTGATTTTATGCTTTATTGACTTAACAGCGGCTTACGACCATATACCCCGGAATCTTTTCTTTAGAGTTTTAAATCATCGTACACGGTCAAGTCTTTTTAATTAGTCAAATTACTTGAAAAGTTATATCAGGGTAACACTGCTTTTATTTTTGGTACAAAAACAATGTTTGACATTAAGGTTGGATGTTGCCAAGGAGGTTTAGAAAGCCCCACATTATTTAATTTTTATTTCGACTTTGTCCTTAGAGTGTGTGCCATTGAAATTGATAAAGTATTTCCAAACGGTTGCGGCGTCACATTCGATTATCGAATTCCTTCCGAATGTACAAATCGCGCCTATCGTTCTAATTTCAAAGCTACCAGTAAACATATAATGAAAGACCTCCTTTACGCTGATGACCTCATCCTATTCTTTTCTACAGTCCAATAATGTAGTCAAATTTTAAACATAGTCAACAAAACATGCAAAAGATTTGGCTTAAATATCTCCTTTAAAAAAACAAAAACAGTGGTTTTTCGGATATTGATAATGATATTGAAAACGTTGATAAATTTTGCTATCTGGGGCATAACTTAGTTAATGACACCTTTGAAACCTTTATTGATCTTCGAGTCTCGAGTGCCTTAAGCAAATTTCACCAGCTAGGGAAAGTGTTAAGGGACAACGAAATCAATATGGTGTCAAGGCGAAAATTCCTTGAAGCATCTGTCCGATCTCGCCTCCTATACGCCACATGTAGTTGGTTCCCTAAGGAGAAAGAATTTAAAAAAATTGAGTCGTGCTGGTATGGTTGCCTGCGAAGAATGGTAAAAGGGGGATTCAGACGCAAAAAAGGGCACGACGACGAGGAAACATTTTCTTTTTTCTATACTAATAAAGATCTTGAAAGAATAGTAAAAACCTCTCCAATAAATGATTTCTTAAAAGTGTCTTATTTAAAGTATATAGCACACGTTTGTCGGCGTCCAAATAATAACCTCACTAAAATAAGTTTGTTTTTGGATCCAAAGTGCAAGTATTTTCGCGACCCATGGATTAAAATTGCTAAATTACTCGGTGATATTTCTTTAATTCAAGCAAAGCGTGAAACACAGTCTAGGGTAGGTTTCACTAGACTCCTTACCCACAACTATCCATTTTTATCTAAAACTAAATGTAAATAATCTTTTCTATGTGTTCTAACATAAACCTATAGTATATATGTTTTTAACCTTTCTGTTTAAACATTTTGTTTCTTAAAGAAGTCTGACTCGAAGAAGTAAAACTTCTAAATCGAGTACAAAAACTGAACTGAACTTCATTTGCTCCATTAACTTCGAAGAAGTGGTGTTTATTGGTAGGCGGCGTATAAAAGAGAAAATACGATAATTGTTTTAGAACAATGAATTTGGAAGTTTACTGCGCGGATCTTTGGTATGTCTGAGTAGGACATTATTGAAATAAAGACAATGTCGACTTTTGTTATGATAGCTTGTGAGAAAGACTCTGTCTCTGGGTCATTTCTTTCGATAAACCAGTGTGTTTAGGAAGGAAAGACACGGAATAATCGTTTCCCTAGTACCAATTATCACAATCGAAGAAAGAATTATACGCAAATCTATCCACAAGTTTGTACGAGTAATAAAGAACGGATATTTCTATATTTTTTACGGATTTGCCAATTTAAGTTTCCCGTAACTATAATGAAAAAGTTTTATGAATGGAATTTTGAAATTTCTTTGACATTGGAAAACTTTGTTTACTGAGAGGCTAATATGTAAAGTATTCAAATTTTGTCATTCTTTTTCTAATGACATATAAATAAAAACCATAGAAAGTGTTTTTGTGTTGTTTGTGACGGATTTATTATCTCTACATTTGTGGCAGCAAAATGGTGGACTCTATTAAACATGTTGAGAATGTAATGCAAGATGTCAAACTTTTAATGGTTGGAGCTGGAGGAATAGGTACATTTTTAAAATTTTAATTTGATGAAGTTTTTTTCAAGTGTAATTTTATACTCATAGTTAAAACCAAAGTTTGTTCACATATCTATTCGTCCCTTTTAGTTAGGTTAAGGTTAAGGCTAATAAAATAATATAAACGTAATATCACTACATAAAGAAGATTCAAGATCGATACACGAATATGCGGATTTTTTTTACTCTTCATCTTTAAAAAGAGGAGTGTGGTAATACTCATTTCACGAATAAGTGCATTCCATAAATTGAAACATATTAAAGAGCCTCAACTTCACTCAGTTTGGTATGATGATCTCTACTAAATATATATAGTGGGGTAAAGGAGTCAAGAGAACATCTAAACTGTTTGCGAAAGATCACAGAAGAGCTTTACCAGTCCAATGCGAAAACAATCCCTAGCAAGAAATTGAATGCCTATATAATACAATTTTTAAGTTTGTTAAAATAAGTGGCTTGTACAAAAATGTTGAAAAGAAATTTTACTTGTAAAATGTAAAGATATATATAAGCATTCCTTTTCACTCCATCTCACTCTACTGGGGACATCAATCTTTATCAACCCAACTTTCCAGAGGACCTCTTTCCACCTGCCTCTCCTTTAATCACTTTCTTGGCTAATCTATTCTAGAGTCGAATACTTCAGCACATATGTCCATAGCATTGCCCTTCATTTTCCCTTACTTTGTCACATAATTTCTCCTCCAATCCCAGGCTTAATTCCATTTTTAATTAATTTACATGCTAGCATTGGTTGGACAAGATATATTAAAGGCCATCTTCCAATCTTATCTAGATTGTGTTAGGTAAACTCAAATTTCTCTGTAACAAATCTTGTCATTCTCAATCTACCTACTAGACTTTGTACCAGGAACTATCAAGTCTTTACACTTCCTTACCTGAATAACATATTTGATGCTATGAATACCTAGCATGTTTCTTAGCTCAGTCATATGAACCTTTTCTGTATTTCAGGCTGATGTTGTACATCCACCTAACCATAACATCTCATTCCTTTCCAAACAATCAAGATCCTGACTCAGAGGAACAGGCTCCCAGACTTTTTCATAAGAAAAATATAGGTGTGTGGTATGTCTAACCACAGTTAAAAACTTTTCAGGTGTGTGATATACACTCGACTGAACTTGTCTAGGCGTGCGAAGGTGTGCGATAATTATAAATGTTACGTAACATAGAAAGGAGGAAGATTTTGAAAGAGAACCGACAGATGTTTACAAGCTACAGGTTTTTTTGAAGTTCCATTCAACTTAGAAACTAAGAATTATGCTGCATTCGATGGAAGAAAAAATATCAAACTGCAAAGAACCTAGTTGAAAAAAAACACATTTCTGCATTGTATATACAGACATTATCCATTTCACCAAAATATTTTTTTGGAAGTGCTAATAATATTAATTTTCCATTTTGTGAAAATTATAGTTGGTTGAGCACTCAAAACAATTTCTTAAATTGATTTCACCTTAATTTGATAGCTTTCAAGATTCAAAGCATTTAGTGTTGTGGAGACGTCTCATATGAGAAAACCTGACCTTCTGTATCACTCAAACAAGAGAAGTGAGCATGTTATTTAAAAAAACATATTGTTTCTTTGCTTTGTTTCTTTTGCGAGTGGAGGCTCGGCCGAAGTAAGAAGTAAGTAAGTATTCACAAGTTTTCGGTCTTACACAGCTTTTTTCTCCGCTTGCTACTTACTTACTAAATAGTAACAGTAGCACAAAGACCTGTTTGAGAAAGAGTGACTACTGATGACACTTTATTCGAATTTCATTGTAGAATATAACTTACTAAATAGTAACAGTCTATTTCTTGAGTCCTCGTGCACTTGCACAAAGCACACACATGCGCCCCCCCCCCCCCCCCCCCCCCACACACACACACACACGCACACCATAAATTGATTTCTACGTGCTGTTATTAATCACACATCGCACGCCATAAATATATATTGAACTGCGATATCTACAACATTTTAAACTTCAGTCTCTACTCGTCAAACCAGCCATTAAAATGGCAGTAGAAATTGCCATTGTCATCAAGTTTCCACAAATGTTCTCCTTGAATTACCTCAAAAACTCACTCAGCAGACCTGGGGATTTTAATCATTGATGTAAACTAAAGTTTTAAATTATTTTTAAATGACATGTTTTGGGTGGATAATAGCTGGTATGTAATTAGAAATTACAATGCAAATATAAATTTTGACACAAAGTTAACCAATCGTTTAACGTTTTGAAAAGTTTGTTATGCAATGTTAAATATAAAAGAAGGAAGATTTTCAAAGAGAACCGACAGACATGTTTACACACGATGCTACAGGTTGTTTAAAAGTTCCATTCAACTTGTTTTCATTGTCTAAATGCAGAACAACTATTCTGCATTTGATGCGAGAAAAAAGATTGAAACACAAAGAAACTTTTTGTTAAATATACCCTATTATCCCGCATATTGGTGCAGCCTTTAACAAGGCCAATTAAAAATGGATATGTTTTTCTATAAAAAATCAATGGTCAACCTATTTTTAAGATTTGAAATGTTCAGAGAGTCTTAACATTCTTAAAAAAAGTGAACAAAATACAAAAATAGAGACAAAGATTCATTTTTAAGCAAGTTTTTTCAATCAAAATATACACCCACAATCACATTTTCATCTTCACTTTTAGCCGGCATGTCTTCATCTTCACTTACAGCTTGTTCATCCTCTTCATCACGTACTGCACCATCAAACAAATTCTCAGTAGATTGTGATGATTCAGTGGTATCTTTTGTAACATCATTCTTGTCTTCCTCCTCTACATTTGAAGATAGCATCTCTTAACCCATTCTCTCCCCTGGGGTCATATATGGGAACACCTAATTGGAAGGTGGGTTTATGCACACAGCTCTGTTTACGCTTTGTTGATAGTAACAAATTTTTAAAAGGGTGTTGTTAGTTTAAAATTCACTAACTTTGAAAGTCTTTGAAGCATCGATTTGTTGATTCAAATTTGGGGAACATTTTTAAGAGGTTTTGGAAAACATGGCAAACAGGTAAGCAATGTTAAGACAGGAAATATCTCAATGAGTTTGCTCTAACTTTTAGCATATTTGTGATAGAATACCTTGTCATATAGAGTAATAAAGAAATATATATCTCCTGTAGTTATTCCAGAATAAACAATATACATTTTTTGGTCCCATATATGACTCCTTGGGAATGACAGGGTACCCTATGCGTAAAAATTAAAAATTATGTTTTGAGACAAGTTTTTGTGGGCTAAACGCTTTATGATTGTAAAAGTTATGAAACTAGTAAATCACAGTTCATCAAAAGAAGATGTATTGTCACATCTTCACATGGTTGTTAGACATGGCCTACAGAATGACTGATGTCTGCATCGCGGAACCGGTGGATCACTATATCTCCTTGAGTTCCGTTGTGAAATAGTAATGTTTAACCTGAAGGCATATGAAACATCACCTGACAAGACCATTGTTCTACTTGAAGGGTCATCATGAAAGCGATCTGCAAACAGTGAATGCCTGCGACGTGATATGCAAAATTGTGGCCCCAAAACATGTTACAAGTGACAGTTTACAGTCGTTGTGAGGTTGGATTATGTTTCAGAGTGTACCATATGAAATAACTGTGCTTCAAATCTGGCGATATTGCAATGGGAATCCGTCGCGCAAATGGGAGCAATTTAAAATACACTAAAACTCCGGGTCGAGGTCTTCATGATAATGCTTTATGAGCACTCTGGAAACCTCGTTAATAAAACAACAAACAAACAAATATTTTTTGACAAACTGTGTATTGCTATTTGTTGTTTTCGTTTAATGTTTATTCTTTCTTCTTTCAGTCTAAAATAAATTATTTCTTGTTGAGTTAGTTTTCAATAGCATGGGCTATGCAGCACAGAGCTTAGAAGTTCAAAATCGTATTATATTGTATATCACACATAGGGTACCCCTCCAACCAGTTCCCATGGTCCCATATATGGTACCATTGAT
This sequence comes from Candelabrum cocksii, assembly GCA_963930725.1. Lineage (NCBI taxonomy): Eukaryota > Metazoa > Cnidaria > Hydrozoa > Anthoathecata > Candelabridae > Candelabrum > Candelabrum cocksii. Next base: position 5,109,399 of record OZ005670.1, on the reverse strand, counting down.
ATTTCCGGAAGTTGAAGAAATTTTTCAAAAATAACTTTGAATATCGTCCCCACACAGTATTATTGACAATTTAAAGGAAATCAAAATTTGAAACCAAAAATCTTCTGGGAGAGAATGGGTTAAGGAATTCATTCACCTTTTGTGTGACCTCGACAGGTTATAGGTGCATGCACTTTCACCATCCACTTTGTTTCGATTTTATTCAAACTATTTATGTTTCTTTCTTGCTATGGCTTCCTTCATCTTTTCACCCAATCACGCATCTCTTGTTCACTTGTGCTATGCTGCAACTCCCCTGATATAGTCTTCTCTCAGATGCTTTCTGTTTTCCTTGCCCACCAGAACAAAATCAATCTGTCTTTCATTTCCTCTTGCACTGCATTTTGTACCAGATTTTTCACCACTACCTTTGAAAGGGACCAGTATGAGTGGAACTATTTGGTATTTGTTTTTGTTCTTATCTTTGTTGAAAAAATCCTAAACTTTCGGCATCTTTAGGAGATTTTATCTTTTTTCCATAAAGATGTATGATTTGTGTAACTGTCAATCTATGTGAATTTTAGGATGTGAGCTACTAAAGAATTTGGTGTTGACTGGCTTCACGAGCATACATGTTATTGACCTGGACACAATTGACGTGAGCAATTTGAACAGACAGTTTTTATTCCAACGCAAACATGTTGGAATGTCAAAAGCAGTTGTCGCTAAGGAAAGTGTTTTACGGCTACGTCCCAACCTGGATATTAAAGCTTTGCACGATTCGGTCATGAGCCCCGAGTACAACGTGGACTTTTTTACGCAGTTTGACGTTGTGTTGAATGCGCTGGATAATAAAGCGGCACGGAATCACGTCAATAGAATGTGCCTCGCCGCCGACCGGCCGTTAATCGAGAGCGGGACTTCCGGTTATCTCGGCCAAGTGACATTAATTAAAAAAGGACGAACAGAGTGTTACGAGTGTCAGCCGAAGCCCGCTCAAAAGACATTTCCTGGTTGCACGATCAGAAACACGCCTTCGGAGCCTGTTCACTGTATTGTTTGGGCGAAACACCTGTTCAATCAGCTGTTCGGAGACAACGACGAAGAGAGTGAAGTGTCTCCAGACACTGGTGATCCTGAAGTTAATGGTGGAACATACCATCAAACCGAACATATCTCCACTCATAAATGGGCGAGAGAAATTAATTTCGACGCCGAAAAACTTTTTATGAAACTTTTCCACGCCGACATTAAATATCTACTGTCTATGGATAAATTGTGGCAAAAACGAAAGGCACCAAGTCCGCTATCTTGGAGTGGTGTGGAGAAGATGTCGGATACAACCAGTGTAAGGGAAGAGGCGTTGCTGCCAGATAAACATATATGGAGTGTGCTAGAATGTCGGGATGTTTTAACGCACTGTATACGAAGGTTAAGTCAAAGGTGATTTTTTTTCATGGTCCCCATTGGTTACAAACTTGATATTTTGAGTATTTATTATTGCTATTTTCTCCTTAAATTCAAGTATCATTTGCGTGAAATTGAAACACTTTTTTCTTTCTTTTGTATGTTTTGGCATTGTTCTGTCGATCAGCGGAAACTAATATTCAAGAATTTGCGTTTAAACGATTAATTAAACATGGTTGTTTCAGTAATCACTTTGAAGCATTTAAACTGTATTTTTCTCAGGTGCAAAGAAACAGAGTTAGTGTGGGATAAAGACGACGATCTGGCGATGGATTTTGTTGCTGCAGCCGCCAACATTCGAGCATATATATTTCACATACCTGTTAAAAGCAGATTCGATATAAAGTCAATTTCAGGTTCGAAACATTTGAACTTCTAGTGAACAATTATAACGTGTGTGTGTTTTTGTACTACAGGCAATATTATTCCAGCGATCGCCACAACAAATGCAATTATAGCCGGTCTCATGGTGGTGGAGATGTTGAAGGTGCTGTCGGCGGAAGAGGAGAGATGTCGAACCGTGTATTTGAACAAGAAACCTAAGACAAATAACAAACTGTTGGTGCCGTGTCAGTTGGAGGTACCTAATCCCAAGTGTTACGTGTGCGCTAAAAAGCCAGAGGTTGTCGTTTATATGGATGTGAATGCGATGACAGTGAAGCAGCTGGAAGATAAAGTCTTTAAAGAGAAGTTGTGCATGATAGCGCCCGATGTTGAGATTGATGACGGTAAAGGGACGATACTCATCTCCAGCGAAGAGGGCGAGACAGAAGATAACTGGAATAAATCGCTCGCGCACTTCAAAATCGCTAACGGTACTCGATTAAAGGGTGACGACTTTCTGCAGAACTTTCAACTTATTGTCACAGTGCGCGATAAGAAAGATATACAACCGCCTGCGCTGTTTCTCATGAAACGTGAGGAAGAGTTGGAGGAAAAGCCACGAGTTAACTCACTTAGCGAGAACGGACATATGAAACGGAAGTTCAGTCAGACATCATCTTCGGAGGAACTACTGCCTAAGAAATTGAGGACTGACGATGACAGCTAATTTATATTGATTCATGGAAGACAATGTTTACGTCTTTATATTATGAACTAATAATCTATTTTAACATCTATACAGGGAAATAGTTTTATATAACAATGTAAAAGACGTCTTCTTTGTAAAATCTTATTTTAATAGTTTTAATGTTGATTATTGTTGTCTAATGATGATGTTAGTAGATAGGTAGGCGGTAAACCATTTGCCGTTTTCAGTGTTGATCAAATAACAATGTCTGGCGACGCGGGAAGCAATTTCTCTTTCGATTCGGAAGATCGCTCTCTCATGGAGTTTCTGCTTGGAAAAAAGAACGCTAGTAGGTTGGTTTGTGTTTGTCGTGGGAACCACGTCAGTGATTTACTCTTGTAGATATTGACGACACTGACGAGGAGCTCTGCCAGCAATACGTGGAAAATCTTTCGTCTTTTGGTCTCTCCAAACTCAGTATGCATCTTACTGAAGACAACTATTATAGATTCCAGTACGGATTCATTTTGTTTTTAGGCAATCTGCCGGAGAAACTTGACGAAAAGCGTCAAAACATTTTGAAGCAGACTGAACAACTGGCGTACGAGAACTACAAGACGTTCATCCAAGCGGCGGAATGCTCCAAAGACATTTACGATGACGTGAGTATATTTGTTTCTTACTAACATACACACTTTTAAATATTGGTATAAATATGTCTTAATTATCGGCCAAACACACGTAAATATTGGAGAAAGTATCCTTTTATTTATAATAGAGTATCTTATTTATAATTAACTTGGTTTCTTGGCCTAAAAATTCGTCTGTTTTGTTCTTTCAGTTTAATATTATCGAAGAGCACTTAGTGGAAACGATTGACTTGCTGCCAAAGTTTACGAAACAAGTCGACGAGTTTTCAAAGTCATCTCAAGATATAAACGTTTGGTATGCTGAATCTCTCAGCCAATAGTTCCATCTTCTACGGATCCTTGTGTTTTAGTCGCAAACAGAACTCCTTGATTTTGTCCAAACACACACAACTGTTGGAGATTTTGGAGATTCCTCAGGTAGACACGGTTTAAAGATGTCCCACGCGATGTCCAACTCTTTCTTTTATCTAGTTAATGGACACCTGTGTTAGGAATGGATATTATGAGGAGGCGTTGGACTTGACTCGGTACATCAATAACGTTCAAAAGAAGTTCTCTTCCATAAAGATCCTTGCTGTGAGTTATAGAATGATGTGTTGTATGTCTCCTACGATCTCGTGTGTTGTTAGGATATCAATGGCAAGATTAAAGCCTGCACTCAGTTGATGTTGAATCAGTTATTGGAGCAGTTGCGAGGCGACATCAAGCTGCCAGGCTGTTTGCGTGTAATAGGCTACCTGCGACAGCTGGACGTCTTCAACGATGCTGAGTTGCGTATTACCTTCCTGCAAGCACGAGGTCACTGGTTAAGGAACCTGTTAGCACAGATCCCCCACGATACCGATGGTAGGCAATGTACAATATACGAAAGCTGGAAAATACCGTGCAAATTTGTCATTCGTGTCTGATAAAGCGGCATACCAGACAACAAAGTTCTCTATTTCTTTTGTCTAGAAAATGAGATTTAAAATGGTGCCATTTAAATATATCATATCGTGCGTTTATAGCATAGAATCATATTCATCTGCACGAAATGTTGTGGGCTCGTTTCACTGTTGTTTCGAATCGGGCTTGTCATTCACATGTTCGTGTTTCTTAGAGTGTGCCTATCTTATCAAAGTGCTGGAGGTAAACCGAGTTAACCTGTTCGACGTCATCACACAGTACCGCGCCATCTTCTCCGATGAATCAAACAGCTTTTTGCATTCGTGGCTGACGAGAAAGGTGATTGAACTGAGCATGCGTGTGTTTTGTATGTAGATAGCATTCGTGTTTCAGATCAGCGAGTTCATTTTCACACTGCAAAAACATTTGAGGGCCGGTGTGAGCGGTCGGCTCGAGTCTCTGTATAGTCACTGTATGTACTTCGGTCTCTCGTTCAATCGCATCGGCGCAGAATTCCGGGGGTTGCTCGTCCCAGTCTTCCAGCAGTTTGCGTTGACACATTTCAAGGAAGCGATAAAAACTGCCACAAAAAGGTTCATTATTTCTACTTATGTAACTCGACGTTCATTTCAAGCATTCGTGTTTCTTGTTAGATTTAAAGATGACATCAGCGTTTTTACAACGTCCTCTGATTCAAAGAAAAGTGACGTGAAAGTAAGTATTCTATTTCTGTAAATTGTGCACGGAATTTTAACAGATTATAGACTGCTATTTTAAATGGCTTCTCATGCCAGAGGTTCTCTTACCAAGAGCCTTTTTTGAAGTGTTCCAATTATAAGCACCTCTGTACCGTTCTAACTAGCGTAGTCTGAAGGTCAAAATTCATTCGTTTTAGTTCCTCAGCAATGACGTATGCTCTCCTCCGCATGAGCTTTTAGACTTTCCTCCGTTGGTCATTTACTTGAATGGTATTTTAGCAGCGTTTAACGATCTACGTCAATTTCCTGCTCTCCATTTTGCTTTTGTTGTGAAAAAACTTCTCCAGAAATCGCTACTACAGTCTCTCACCTCACTCAAGGAGTGGGCAAGGTATCCATTGATAAGTAACGTTGTTCTACATTTTTTTTATAAGAGCTTCAGGTATCTTCGAAATTGAATTGATTTTGTTTTATTTCATCTTTCTGCGTACTGGCTAATTTATCATAACTGTTGGCACCATGTACGACTTGCTCTTATTCGCTGTAGACTTTCTACCAACATTTTATAAGTTCATTAAATCTTTTGTTGAAATTGTTTGGAGGTTTTTTTACAATAATTGAAGTTCGGCCTGTCTAAATTCATTAAAAAGTTTTTTCTTATTTAAAAAATGTGTATTTTGATTAGTATTTGACGATTATTATTTTATTTTTCGCTTTTAGATTGGAATGTCAATCTGTCAGCAACTTCGATGACGTCAGAACATTGTGTCATACTATGGTCACGTGTTTCCTGCCTTTCGTCAGTCAAATGTTTGAGAAGTTTTTCCCAGCGTCTTCGTTGAGTAACATGATCGGTCGGCTGCCGGCTGATTACACCGTGCAACTGTACGCATTCGATATTCAACCTCTCATAGCTAACCTCGAGGACTTCGTAGATACGAACAACGTAAACGTCCTAGAAGTCAAACATAACCAACCCCCGAAATGATTGTCTTTAATTTCGACAATTCTGTGAATATTTCTGTTTGGCTCTTTTACAGGCGCCGTCAAAAATACGATGAAAACACCTAGTGCTCTTTTTACTATTATTTGTTACGATTTATTGCTAAATTATTTATACCAAGATAAATTACACATTTTCCATATTTACAATTCTCTTCTTTAAATAAGACGATGCAGGTGCCCGGACAAATTCAGCTTCTTTCTTTATCCAGTTCCATATCGATTTTCGCTTTAACCTTTTCCCAGTCCACCGAAACCTGAACGGAAACACGCATTAAGATCCCCTTTAAAGTTCCGCCTATCACGCCTACCCCTTGAGAAAACTGAATGAACTTCTTGCTTGTTTCCGTTTTGTTGCACCGTTTCAGGTATCTCTCTCGAAAAGCCAGCACCGTATCAACGTGGGTCTTGTATTTCACCGCTATTTCCAGTGCCCTATGAAACGTAAGTGCTCAAACGATCTGCTTGCAACACAATGTACACACCTGTCCCAGTTGAACCGATCAATGTACATTTGTATTGCGCGGTATATGAGTCCGTTCTGTAGCAGGGCAGTCTCCGCGTCTTTATATCTCCCGCAGAACATATCAGTAGCAGCATTGCGCACCTCTGCAGACGGTATGTCCCTGATATAGTTCACAAATTGCACTTTCTCCACCTGAAAATAACAGCAATTTAAACGTGTTTTTACGGGCTACACAGAGCGTATTACCTCTTCAATTGCAGAGTACGCAATCTCTGCTGTAGACAGATCTTTCTGTGACGTAGCCATACCCGCTAGACAAGCCCACATGGAATCGTCCTAATGAGAAGACAGATCGAGTAACCAACAGATACGTCTTACGAACATTTTACCTTCAAAGACCTGCACAGGCGAACGGCACCGTTCCAATTCCCTTCATCCACGTGTTTGTGCAAGAATATGGGATAAGCGGAAATGCTGAAGGAATCAAGTTTAATAATACTTCTTTCAAAAGTCGAGCGAATGAACAAAAATAAGACTTACACATGTATTTTGACCACGTGTTGTTCATACCTGGTACTACAGAGTGCCCCATCACCTCTTCTCATTGTGCAGCAGCAACCGACAAAACTCAAAAGATTGATATCTTTCCCGAACTCTCTACGCGAACAAACACATTGTATTCATTGTGAAATTGGTAACGGAACACTCACCCCTGCTCCTTCTCGTGTACCGTCCGTGTGACCAGCTCTTGATCTATGAACGCGATCGACGGCTGATACCACACGCGCAGCTTGTGATCGGACACTGTGGCTAACATGTTGCATGTGTCGTTCCAGCACATGCTGCTCACGTTTGCGATTAGCTTCACCACCTGCTCCCCGCCAAATTGGTTCACTGAGCGCAAGAACAAGTCCTCGTTTTTATCAATGAAAGCGAGCTGTCGGTGAGACGACGCCGATACTTGATTCAAAGCGATTTGTACAATCTCCATCTAACCAGGGTTCGGGTAACAAAGGTTTATGTATTTGAACAAAACTTACCGAATGTTTTGTCGGTTTTCCGTCGCCTAAAGGTTTCCCGCTGAAGGCTTCGAAGAAGTAAAGAGCTGAAATGCGCACACCAGTAAAACGAACGCAAGGAAATAGTCACGTGCTTACCTTTATCGTCCATTCTGTCTCGAACAGCTATCGTATCGTTGCTGAGCGAAATGAAGTGTTTGCTTAAGATTCCACCTTGAATATTGTAGCGGGGGGAACAGACGAGTTGGCCCTACGTTAAAGGAACGAGGCGGTGATACGACTTCGCTTTACTGTATCCGCTTACCTCGTATGAGTGAACTTGTATACCTGTCTCATCGACAATTAAGAAGTGCCTGAAACATACACATAAAGTCAAGTACTTAGGGGCTAGTGATATGGTATGTTTTGTATCCCGGTGTACAATGAAGAAAAAATCATCTCCAGTCGTTCCTTTCTCCACGTTCTTGTCCCCCGTTTATATGGGAAAAAATAGTTATCACACCTCCGATCGCGATTCCATTTAGCCATTTAGTCAAATTTTATCATTATAGCCCAAATGTGAAAAAGACAAAAATGATTGTAGAGATGATATCTCGGCAAAGTGCCTCAGAGAAATAGGACGTACTTTTCAGCCAACTTCAGCATGTACACTGAGGTCGCTTTCAAATCAAATATGATGGGAGTGTTCCAATTGTTTACGCTGCAATAGAACAACATAGTTAAACCGTATGTTGCAACGACGCATTACAAATACCTGTAGATATAGCATTGGAAGGGGGTTGTTACCACCAAGTGATCATATCCCAACTCCAACTTCACGACTCTGTTGCGAAAATCTAAATCTTCTCTCGCATTCGTGAGCACGTCCTTTACTTTCACTAGCTTCTGCTCGCTGATGACTACTTCGAGGTTTTTCCATTCAACACATCTACAAAACACCTGGTAAAGAAAGACACACTGAGACAGAGACCTACCTCTCGGTAATATGGGCCACAAGCAGTTGACCGTTACCACAGGCACCCGCAATTTGCGTTCCATCGCTGGCCCACGTGATGTTGAACAATGAGCCAGTAGCTGGCTTTTCCAACGCATAGGACCACTGTAAAGCACAGAAATGCATGCATACTATATGAAGCAAACAGCAATGCAACTTACGCCTGCTCTATCACACAAACGCAGCGTGTTGTACGAACCAACAGCAAAGAGCTCGCCTGAAACAAAATCACAAACTTAGTAACTTAAACCAAACCTGATTTGTAAAACAATTCACTAAACTAACTTAACATTATACTCAATCAGCAATAAATTGTTCGCTTAGTGATAGTCGAACTAACCATCTGGATTCCATGCTACTGAAGTGATGGGATAATCATGAGCGCCACTGCTGTAAAGAAGTCGACCGAACACATCCCACACCTGTGCACAGCTTAAAGTTACTAAATTTAAGTGCTTTCGTAAACAGACTTACTTTGTACTTGCAATCTTCTGCACCAGAAACAATAAGATTGTTGACAGCACTCCAGTCCACTTTCAGAATCACACCGTCATGAGCCTTCCACTGAAAATCGAAATTTAACTATACTCCGCAAAATCTTCAAAGATTCAAACATGCCCCTTATATAAGTTCTCATTATGTTAAACAAGTTCGCAGAAGAACGAAAATTAATCTTAACGCTATATGCATTTGTTATTATACGAACTCCTTAAAATTAGATCAGTGGTTGATTAATTGATTCCGATGAGAAACATGATAAAAACAATGTTGCCCAAAAGCTACAGAATGCAATGCTCCTCTTTTCTAAATCTCTCCTTGAAACTTTCTGCCCTTTGTATTTATTATGTAGAACGCTATCAAACAAACTAGTTACTTGCACCGCCTTCGAAGAGGGTTGCAGTGGCTTTATCACCAATTGTTTGCCATTTGTATACAGCACACTGTCAGAGTTTGGGCTCCACATAATGGAGTACACAGGGACAACTAGATCATAAATACATAGTAAAGCTGAAGTGAATGGATACATAAATAAACATAAATTAATGATTTATAGTAGGGGAGAATAGCATAATTTGTGGGAAAAAAATGTCCACAAGCTGAAATTTGGTCCAGACTTCCAATATAGTATGTAGATTACCAGAAAAAAAGCCCCATCGATTGGACATTGGAAAACCTCGTTTTCAGGCCTTTAAACTTCTGAGCGCATGCGTAAAATGGTCAAAATTAAAAAATTTCAAATAGGGTCATGTTGTATATTATTTTTTAGCATTTTTTACGCTGATTAACTTTTTCAATAGAGCCCATGTCTCAAAATCAATTGGGAAGAAGGTAAAAAAGAAAATCCAACTAATGAATAGGTCGAAATCATCATGAAATGAATTTTCAAAGGTTCGGATGATGTAAGAGCCTCACTTTTTAACCTCATTTTCTTGGACAGCTTTGCTGCATTAGGAAACTTACACAACGCACTGCAATAGCTTCTTTTTTAACTGGAGTGTGTTTAAAAGATTCGAATTAGATTCTGTGGTGACATTATCAAATTGTTTTGAAAGTTAGGCATAAGAACATTTAATTTTTGAATACTGTACTTGGTTGTTATCATTTCATTTTTCTTAAAACTTAGCAATGTTTTTTTTTATTTAAACTAACTAAAAGTGAAATGAAATAAGAATTGAAGCTGTTGCACATTGGAAGCCAAAGTTATAGAGTTAATATTTGCAGACTCATGGTAGGTTTTAGTAAATTTACATATAGACATTTGTATAACAAGCCTGGCATTAGGTTTTGCTAATAAATTGAAATCGGTTTGTATTGAAAGTCTTATTACGTGCGCATTCATTTGTTCTCTTCTAGTTCATCGATCGACCATGGAGTGCTGTATACTATGCAAGGGTGGTGACGGCAAGCTTAGTGTAGTTTACGAAAAAGGATACAAATCTCTTTTGAGAGTTTGCAGAGAAAAGGACAGAGAAGAACTGCGTGAGGAATTGTCAAGTTTGAAAAGACAAGGTGAAAGGATACTAGTACATCCCGAATGTAGAAAGAGCTTCGTGGACTGCAGAGGGAATGAAAAGGAAGTTCGACAATCAAAAAGGTTGAAATCGGTAGATTGCTCTTTTGATTGGAAAAATTCATGTTTTCTCTGTGGTAAAGAAATGGATATCAAGCATAACAAAGATCTCTTCAGACAAGTAAGAACAATCAAATTTCACCAAAACCTCGTTAAAAATGCCAATGAACGAAATGACGAATGGGGTAAGGATATATTGTTTAGATTAGAGTCATGTTTTGACCTGGTTGCCGCAGAAGCTGTGTATCATCGAGATTGTTCCACGAATTTCCGAAAAGAAGTGAAGAATACTGATAAAGGACGACCCGTTGATTCAACCATGTCCAATGCTTTTGAAAACTTGTGTGAATGGTTGGAAAACGTGGGAGAATGTGAAATATATACAATAAACGATCTACATGAGAAGATGGCAAAGGAAAATGAAACAGCTTACTGTTTGAAACGATTTAGACAGAAGCTCAAGGAACGATACCAAGACCATGTTTACTTTGTAACAAGTAAGGGTTGCAAAGGAGAACTTGTATGTTTTAGAAAAATGACTGACTATATCTTACGAGACCTGAAAGAGAATGGGGCGATTTCAAAAGAGAATGTGATAAGTGCCGCAGCCAAGATGATAAAAGAAGACATTCGAGAAATGGATTTGAATAAAGACTTCTATCCGAATGTAGATAATATGAAATCAAGTGCGGACAGTGATAAATATGTCCCTGAAACGCTCCAGTCTTTCCTAAGGTACCTGATAAATCCTGCTTTGAAACGTCAAAGCTTTGCCCAGTGTATTGTCCAGGCATCAAGACCAAAATCTTGCATGCAGCCAATTCCATTTGGTTTGGGAGTAGAAATTGACAAAACAATTGGGTCAAAGTGGCTAATCACCCATTTGTCAAGGCTTGGATTCTGCATATCGTACGACGAGGTTCAAATGTTTAAGCAGTCAGCCATCGTTCATGCCGATAACCAAAGTTATGCTGAAAGCACCAGCGAGAGTTTCGCTCAATGGGTCGCAGATAACGTGGACCACGACATTAACACATTAACTGGCAAGGGCACCTTCCATGGAATGGGAATAATCTGTGCTAATGCTGAACCCTGCGGTAATTTTGGAAATGTCCCAAGGTTAAGAAAGATTCTAGCTGCGTCATTCAGCAACAATCGAGGAGTAGATATAATGCCGTATCAAAAGGCGGCCAAGTCATGCTTGTCAAGTGTAAAACTCAATCCAATTCGGTTCAGATGTATGGAATCTCCTATGGGACCCTTCAACCTACTTTGGCACTCAGCGTGGCTACTGTCATCACCAGATAAACAAACATAATAATTTAAGGCATTTTTACTGTGCTGTTCTATGATAATGAGTTAATTGTGAATTTTTTTCTATATCTCAGGTAATATCAATGGTTGTTGATGATGAAAGTGACGATGGTCTGGAAATTGAAGATGACAACAATATTTTTGACATTTTATCTAATTTTTAAAGAATATAAGGACAATTTTAAATGATTTTCTTGTCCAATCTTTTTAGTATAACTCCTTGTGTGCTTAATTATAAACATAGGTTCTAAGGAAAAAGTTAATCAGCGTAAAAAATGCTAAAAAATAATATACAACATGACCCTATTTGAATTTTTTTAATTTTGACCATTTTACGCATGCGCTCAGAAGTTTAAAGGCCTGAAAACGAGGTTTCCCAATGTCCAATCGATGGGGCTTTTTTTTCTGGTAATCTACATACTATATTGGAAGTCTGGACCAAATTTCAGCTTGTGGACATTTTTTTCCCATAAATGGTGGTTTTAGAGCCAAATCTCCCCTACTATTATGTATGTATAAGTTCAAAATAATATTTTTACTATAAGAAGATTATTCTTCTAGGTCGTCCTCAGACGAGCCCTCCATTGTTGCTTCCAGTCATCCCGATTCTCCATACATCTAGCCAGTTCATTGGTACTTTGCGCTCCTGTGTCCTTCTTGAGTACGTCCACGTAGGTTAGTGTAGGACGTTCTCGAGACCGATGCCCATGGTTTGGTTCCCATTGTACCAGTTTGCTGGCTGGCAGCTCTTGGTGTCTTTGGCAGTGTCCTGCCATTCTCATTCTCCTGGAAGCTACTTTCACACCTACCCTTGGTAATCCTTCATACAGGTTACTGTTAGTAACATGTGTACTCTCGCTGATGTTTAGTACTACGCACAGCATTCTGGTGTAGCACCCGTCTAGAGACTTCTACAATGTTGGCTTCAGGGACCAGCATTCGCTGCTGTAGAGGAGAACAGACTCTACCGTTGCAGAGAAAAAGCTGAGTTTGATTTGACGGGGAAAGTTGGAGTTCCACACACAGGTCATGCCGTTCAGGGCCCTCCATGCGAGTGCCTTCCTCACCTTTAGGTCCTGCTCGGTTGAGTTGACCCATGAGCCCAGATACTTGAAGTCCTTAACTTCCTTCAGCGCAGCGCCACCAGATGTTGTCAGTGGTGGGTGCTCCGGTGAGATGTTGTAGGTGATGACCTCTGTTTTCTTGGCATTTAGCCTAAGGCCTACCTTGGCGCACTCCAGCTTGACTCTGTTTAGGAGTTCCTGTGCTTGCTCCACGTTGTTGGAGAGCAGGCTGATATCATCCGCGTAGCCCAGGTCTGTCAGGACAACTGCAGGGTGTCGCTTTGACCTCCTTGGGGCTAGGGTGAAGCCGAGGTCCTGCTCGCGCCCACTAATGGCTTTTCTGAGCGCGTACTATCCAGGACTATGATGAAGAGGAAGGGGGCTAGTGTGTCCCCTTGCATTACTCCAGCCAGGATATCAAACTCCTCAGTGTTGCCATCTGGGGTAACCACCTTGGACCATGTTTCTGCGTGCATGGTCTTAATAGCCCAGAGTAGGTTAGGGGGAACACCGTAGGCCTTAAGGATCTTCACCATTGTACCTCTGTGAATCGAATCAAATACGTTTTTGAAATCGATAAAGTAAAGTATGGCTGTCATGTTATCCTTCTTCACCTCCTCGATCATTCTCCTCAGTGCCAGGATCTGGGCTGTGGTGCTTCTCCCTTCGCGAAAGCCATTTTGGTTCAGTTTGTTTTGCATGATGTCATCGAGGTCACAGTTCTTTAAAACCTCTGGGGTTATGCCATCTGGCCCAGCACCTTATAAAGCTCTCACTGTGGCTTTCGCCCGGGCTAGCTTAGTGACAGCGAATAGACCATCATTGATGCCTAGGTTCTGGAGGATTGGTGGAATTTCTTCCTCGGACCCATACGCTGTTGAGCCCAGAAGGCTTCGGAAGTGGTTGAACCAGTTTGCCATCCTCTCCTTGGGGCTGTGACCTTCAATCTGTCCCTCCTTTGTCCTTTTCCGTCCAGTCATTTCGTTGATGACTGTCCAGGCTTCCCCATACTATTTTTCCCCATACTTCCTCAGTGTACCTGGTTTGTAGGCCTGTGAATGTCTTCCAATCGTGTCGGATCCTTGGACTATGCTTGGGGACCCTGAGGCTCAGTCGCATCCTCATGGACACCGCACGGTGGTCCGAACCCGCCGAGTTGAACAAACTATATGGTTCGGCATTAAGGATGGAATTCCTCCACTTTCTCCTCACAAGTATATAGTCCAGTTGGCGCACCATACGTGTGGCTTTATCCTGGAAGGTCCACCTCTTGCCTTGCCTTTTCTGGAACAAGGTGTTAGCTGCCAGTAGTTCGTGCTCCATGAGAAGGGCGGCGAGGTATGCACCATTGCGGTTGGAAGAGTCGTGGTATGGGAAAGGTACGTCCTCTGGTCCGAGCCTTGCATTGAAGTCCCCAGGATTGCCAGGAAGTTGTGTGCTGGAACACCTCGTACGGCTGTTGCCAGGGGTTCCCGTTCATTTCGTCGCAGATCATTTCGTTGCATTCATTTCGTCGCAGTTCATTTCGTCGTAAATCATTTCGTCGCAGTTCATTTTGTCGCAGATCATTTTAAAATAATTTGTAAATGTTTACATAAGTTTTTACTAAGTTAACTGTGGCTCCATTAAAAATGTTTCGCTGCGAGATGAGTAACTAAACATAACTTTTTAATTTTGCATAATCATCACTCTAATAAGATGTGTGCCTGACGATTATTACAGAATAAGTATAAAAGTATTGCCGATTTCTTTAAACTGTCTGCAAGTGTTTCAATTTTATTGTTCGACAATACAAACAGAATTCTATTATAGTAAGGCAGTTGCCCAATACAGGCAATAAATTATTTGCATTACAACAAAATGCGCGACATGAACGCGACGAAATGAACTGCTCAAAGCCACTCGTTTTAATTAGCGCTTTATATAGCACTTTGAAGTCTGCGACGAAATGATCCGCGACGAAATGAACTGCGACGAAATGATTTACGACGAAATGAACTGCGACGAAATGAATGCGACGAAATGATCTGCGACGAAATAAACAGTCACTATTGCCAGGTCCTCAAAGAACTTCTCCACCTCCTCAGTTGGGGCCACGTTGGTGGGTGAGTACACAACTATGACTGTTGTTACTGGGTTGCCTGAGAACTCTGCGATAAGGATCCTGTCGGTGTGGTGGCAAACCCGACGGAGAGCCTTACACGCCCGAGAGCCCAGAATTAGCCCCACACCGCCTGTTGCAGCCTGGGCCTCATTACGCCACGCAGACGAGTTGATGAACGTGCATCTCTCTACTTTGTGGTAAACTATCTGGTCGTCAGTGTGCACTCTTCTGTGTTCCTGGACTCCCAGGATCTCCACTCCCCGCTCTTTAGCACAGTGTCCTAGCTCCATCAATCTAGCTTCTTCTCTCACTGTACATGCATTGAAGGTTCCCATTACAAATGGTCTCTGACAGCGCATGAGTGCATTGGCCGGAGTGCTGTGAACGAACAGAACCCTCACTGGTTTCCTAGGGTTTAGGATCCTGTCATCATGGTGTCCTCCAGAAGGAGGGCCAGCACCACCGTCCGCTGCGTTGCTCCTGCGGACTCCCGCCGCTGGAAATATAGGGTTTGGGATGACTTTGTTCTTCATGATTGATTTTACTATGCTAATTAAGGACTGTGGGACGCAACTCATCGCAGTCCGGTTTTAGTTCAGAGTGACCTTCTCCTAGGAGGGTTGCCATCCAAGGCTATGAGCCCCTCGTACCCTGCATACTTTTCTTTTGGGGTGTGCTCCCCTAACCTTTGTCTCAAGAGCCTGTCCCACAAGGCACTGGGTCTATTTGCCCATAGCTGGGGTAAAGCTAAGTTCAAAGTATCCTAATAAACACGCAATCTATTACGTGAAGATAATAATACATACAGGAAAATAGTAAAAACTAAAGTTTTTCCGAATAGAAAACAGTCCAATAATTGCAGTGACGATTTGCAATTTAGAAAATTAAACAAAATTTTGAACGGTTGTTACACTACAAAAGACTTTAATTGAATAATTGAACAAAATTTGAAGTAACAAAATAGTGTTTTTGTGCTAGCAAAATGGTTCCTTGAGAAACAAGAAAATATTCCAATGAAATATGAAGAAAGGTAAGGTTTTCCAGGCTCAAACCCTATTTTTCCAGGAAATGGGGCAGTCCACTGGGGTTAAAACCCAATCTCCCAAAGATCCCCAACAACCCGGAAAAGATGAGACAGAGAATGGAATTTTCCAGTTGAATGATGAACACACCTTTCCACAATTTCCCAAGAAATACGTCACTTCCCAGTAAAACAGTAACCAGTTCAATCAAGCCACTATTTCACTATTTCACCAACTCAGGAGCAGAAAGAACACGTCTGCTTTGCTTAGAAACCAGGTTCTTTTTTTTTTTGAAGATTATAATTTTCAGGAAATATTTCTAAAAATCTTACACAGTGAGACAAGAGTTGAGCGCAACATTCCACTTCGAGACCATATCTTTACCTGTCCATCTTCTCCACCTGCATAACACAACAAGCTTTAAATCTTACCTTGCCCATCTAATGAATGACTCAAACCAGTGGCTAGTGCATTCCCAGAGTAATTCCATCTACCAGACAATACTGCACCATGGTGTGCTTCGAACGTCTTCTCCACACGGCCAGTCTTCGACACAAAGAAAACCTTTCCTGCATGAAAATTTTACGATATATTCCAGAACATATGAAACCATAATTTGTTTTTAAAACTGAATATTGAATAATTACATAATAGTAATTTAACATAAAATAAATTATCTATGCCTTTCTGTAATGCACTAATATTACCTAAGTGTAGAAAAGTGATAAATTACCTTTCTCTTTTTTTGAATTTTTTTTTAAGTAATTTTAACGATTAAGATTTTTAGGATTTTATATAATCTAGGATTTCACATTTAAACACAAAAGCAGACAAAAACAAACCATCTGTAGAAGCTAGCATGTACACTTCATTTTGTTTTTTAACTCCTGCTACTTTAGGCAGACAATGCAAGTCTGTTGCATAAACTTCGCTGTTAAGTTGTTGAAGCTGTAAATATATATTTTTGCATGTAGTTTTCATAATCAAATTATACATTCCTACTGTGGATAAAATTAATGTGCTCCACGTGATCAGGTTATTATTTTTTGTCAAACTATAAATAAGCGCTAATAAAAAATTTTTTGGAAAAGCCTTCAAATCTGGGAAATTAAATCAAAGTGAAATGCAAAATGTTAGCCATCCATAATATTAGATCCATGTGAAAATTTATCCACACAAGGTAAATAAATGTTGGAAATGAATAGCATACCACAGATGAGTCGCCAGTTACTTGGTTAGTTTTAACCACTTGATGGTCATCACTAAATGAATATTGTTATGAGCTCACACCTTTACATTTCATTGCCATTTTTTAATTTACACAGAGGGCCTTTCAAATGAAATTCTACACAAAACATTGATCATTCGAAGTCTTGTCATGAACATTTTACCCTGATCAATTTAAAAATCATTGCCGTAACCACTGATTTACACAATTAGAAAGATTGGGCAATCATTTGAAATCAACTGTCCACTTCAAACAAAATCATATCCAAATGTGAATATCAATGATTGGAACCAAGATTCCGGGACAAAATTTATACAAACATTCGGAAACCGCTTTTCAACATGTTATATATATAGTATATATATATATATATTCTTAATGGTTTCTTTGTTACAAAAAACAATCATTCATATACATATTACAATTAGTCATAAAAGTTCAAACAGCGAAATCAGAATCAATGTAAAGTTACCCTGCAGATATGAGTTCTTCAGAGCTGAACCAACTAACACAACTCACCAAGTCAAAATGTGCAGACAGACAGTTAAAGCAAATAAAACAAAGCAATGCTTTCAGAGAAATACCTGCCACAGGTGTTATAGTAGCAGGGTGATATATAAAAATAGATACACTATCTACCGTATAAATGGAAGAAGTGTCTTGATATAACTTAATAATTATTTAAGTTCTAACCGCCATTGAAACATATGTTTTCGAAATGACCTAGCAAAAGTTTTGGAAGTGTTGTTATTATTGATACAAAAATAAGCTGGTGAGTAAATTCTTTACTGAAGTTTAATTAATGTCTAATCTTATATAGAAAACAATCATTCGGGCAACAGAGGGATAACCGTTGCAAGTTATATCTTTTAACATTAATCATGAAATTATATTGATAAGAATTACAACTAAATGTGCTGATGAATCATGTATCATATGAAAAATATTGCAAAAAGTAGTTACATGGCTTATGTGTAGAGCTGTATAATATATATAAGTCTACCATTTTATAGTATAGTTAAATCCAAGAAAAATGAATCCAAGAACTGTGAAAAGGATATGTTTTGAATCTTTTTGTATTGACACTTTTAATTGCATTTTTGGTATTTTATTATTTAGCTTGCTTGCTATATGTAGCTATATATACAGATATATATGTATTATAATTACAAAAGTTGCTTTTAAAAACAGTTGCAATTTAAAAACAGAACTGCCAATCAAAAGTTATGCATGCTTTCTCATGTCATAAAAGGTGACAGAGCCAGAGGACAAACAAAATGTCGTGCCAATAACAAAAACCTATCTTGATAAATAGACCAATAAAATAATATTTTAACTATGCTTGCTAAATATAAAATACTATAATAGAGCATGTGTCGCTTTTTAAAATAAAACCAACAGCTTAGCTGGTATGAAATAAAATAGGTAAAATACCCAATACAATAGAATAGCAATATAACACCACAATTTAACATTTTTAACCTAATGAGCTGAGATGGGACCTCTCAATAAATACGATTAAAATTGTTTCATAAAGCTATAACATTTAATTTTCTTTTACAACAATCTGTTTTAAGTGCTAGCAACGGTAAATCCTCTGTGCGATCTGTTTGTTTATATCACGAAAGGCGCCATATTTGATCTTTTAAAAAAAGAACATGGCTGCTTACAACCGAATACCATGGGAATTAAATAAATAGATTCTTAAAACAAAAACATTGTACCGAATTAGTATAGTCTAGTAAGATCATTTTAATACATGATAATAATTTCGAACTTAAAAGAATAAATTAGAATGGTGACCAAACATGCAATGACTTCAAAAACAATAACAAAAAATGAAAGGAAATGGCAGAATTTTTCGCAAAACAAAACAAGGTAAATTATATACCTATATGTACCAACATTTTCGTTTATTTCTCTCTTTTTAATTATATTTTTCGTTTCTATTTTCTATTTTTAGAATTAAATATAGAATCTAAATTGAAGTTTTTCATTTGCTCGATTGCTTTCAATGGTAGCGACGGTTATACACTGGATAATCTTAACGATATTAACATCGATTACATACTAAGAGACGAAGAGCCTTGCAACTTATTTGAAGAAAGGTTGCGATATTCATGTGAACCAACTCCATTTCTTGTGAGTGCTTGTCTTGTTAAAAACCTGAAGCGTCACAATGAACGAGGAAAGGATGATACAGTGCGTATCTGTGCTGCAAAAAAAAATAGCAAGTTAAAAAAAGCGAAAGAAGTCAGCGAATCGCACATTGCACCTATGGGTTTCAACGAGCTCTTTAATAATAAGTGTCAACATTCCAATGTGCTAAAGCATCTCTTGATGGAAACAACGGTGCATCAACTAAATACTAACAATCAGAATCGTTTGAGTGTTACCGTTAGAGACAACATCCAGGCCAACAACGAAGGCTTGGCAGAATGAATATTTATTGGTTTTTATAACATTATAATTAATTTTTAAAGCAATTTAATGTTACAAATAATTTAAATAGTCAAGTTCAGATAATTTGAACAGTTCCATTCCTTTTTCCTTTCGTTTCAATCTTTCGAAACACGTTTTACTCCTTGTGTAGTTTCAAGTATTGGAATCTGACTAATTAATTAGTAATTTGTTTGATATATAATACATTATATTGTACATATTTTTATAGATAGTTCTTTGGCGCGTCCAATGATATGAACATTTTAGATTAATGAAACCTATAAATAAAAGAGAGCCCAAAAACTGAAGTCAGCGGTACTGAAATATTACCGTAAATCTTCGAATTGGCCCTCTGGGGGCTAATTAATTTATGATTTTTTTAAGTGGAGGTTTATTCGAGGGGGGGGGGGGGGCTAATAAAAAAATGTGATATGACTAACCCAGAAAAAAGATATATGCATATGTTCATCAATACTTCATACGTGTTCAGTTCAAAATATCAATGTCCTCGGCATCATCGATTGCTTCATCGAAGATCAAGTAACGGGGGGGGGGGGGGGGGGGGGGCTAATTCGAGGAGGGGGCTAATAAAAAAAATAGATTCAATGATGGGGGCTTATTCGAAGGGGGGGGGTCAATTCGAGGATTTACGGTACCTTTAACTAAACGGTCGTTGAATGATGTCAAACAAAATCCAACACTACAATTGCCATGCAAAAAATTACCCCGTTAGTCCTGTAAGATCAGATTTAAAAACTTTTACCATATTTTTACAACAAACGAGTTTGGAAATATTTGGAAATAATATTGAGTAAATACACGTACATAGATATTTCCAACGTAAAAATTATCAATGCGTATCCTAAAAAATTTGCCACACAGGAAAAATTAAATCCAGCTCAACACAGAATGAAGGCTAGTGAAAATTTAAGTAAAAAAACATGTTAAAAAAATTGTTACTTGTAGAAATAAGGGAGACTTATCATTCCATATCCACGTCACCAAACACGAACTTATTTCATTGTGAGTTAGAAATTGAGAAATAAAAACGCTACCAAAAGCAATGCACGAGGTTACGAAGGAAGGAAGCATAATGGCGCAAATTGAACTACATTCGTTAATAATTTCAGAATCGCTCCTAATAGGTTATCCGTGCCGGGCTGATGCCTCCTTCGCCGCCATAATCAACGGCTGTAAACTAGCCAGTGGTTTAGCTTGCCGCAGGAATGGGTGCTGAAAGTGCAAGATTACGTTGTCAACATGAATTGCCCACACATAGAATTTTTCAACCCACCATAAGTAGTTCCCGGGCCGCCGGTCGTTTGTCGACGTCCATTTCCAGAGTTTTGTTGAGAAAGTCACGAAATACGGGAGAGAGACGTTCTGGATGCTGAAGTTCTGGTGTGCCGTTCGTCGCAATCAAATATAGGGCCTGAGCGGAAGATTGGTTGAAGAAAGTGATGCAATTACCAAACGGTGACTTACCCTAAGAGGATTTTCGTTAAGGTAAGGTGGTTCTCCTTCGATCATTTCGATAGCCATAATACCCAAACTCCAAATATCGACCTTTGGACCGTATTGCTTGCGTGTGACAACTTCGGGCGCCATCCAGTATGGAGTGCCAACCATAGTTGAACGCTTGCTCTGCTCAGGTGTGATCGTCGCACAAAAACCAAAATCAGCTGCGAACACAGTGCATGGTCACGCAGTGAAACGTATGAATGAGAGACATACTTAGTTTAATACCGCCGTCCAGCCCCAGTAAGATGTTGTCGCTCTTGATATCGCGGTGAATGACGCCATTGCCGTGCAGGAAATCGAGAGCTTGCAGACACTACATGCATTTGTAAATCTTATTTCCAGTAGACACACGAAACAAGAGTGCAGCTACCTCTCTAGATACAGAAGCAATCTGTCCTTCATCCATGCATGTCTCAGTGACAACGTCGGTGAGTGAACCTCCAGCTAAAAACTCCATTACAACCTAAACGTTCAAATACAAAATACTTTTTCAACGTTATTCCCTGAGCGACCACAAAGAAAATATTGGTGTCAACAAAACGCTTGTAGGTAATTGTTTTTGTCATTCCATTATTACTCA
This sequence comes from Candelabrum cocksii, assembly GCA_963930725.1. Taxonomy (NCBI): domain Eukaryota; kingdom Metazoa; phylum Cnidaria; class Hydrozoa; order Anthoathecata; family Candelabridae; genus Candelabrum; species Candelabrum cocksii. Next base: position 5,087,881 of record OZ005670.1, on the reverse strand, counting down.
AGAGTTTAAAAGTTCAAATCATCTTCAGTTATGGACATTCATAAGCGTTCAGTCGACGACTTACTTACCCACAACTCGTCGCCCACTAAATAGCTGTCAACGTAATTAACAATGTTCGGATGTTTGTTCTCTCTCATCACTAGGATCTCGTTGATGATTAGTTCCTAGGATTTGAGTTATTTATTTAAAGCCGTAGGGGTTGAGAATAAAAGTTTGAGCGGTATGTGTCGCGATTACGTTATAGGTTTTGCAACCAACGCACAGTATTCGAGAGACATAAAAATGTCCAGAAATCACATTTGGTGCAGGTTAAAAATGATCGAGTTAAAAAATATGTGGACGAAATCAAATTGTATTTTGTGCTTATGTAACATGGAAACACTAACATGCATGAATTACGATACCAATGCATTCACGGAAGTATACTGCCTATTATGTTATTGCGAAAGAAAACACAAAAAGGTCAAAGCCCATCGGTTAAACTCACTTTTTTCGGTTGCTGCGATAGATTCATCTGTTTTATGGCTACCTACATTGCGAGAGAAAGAACAGGGATTATGCTAATGTGGGGGCGAGTAATTAAGGACTCACCTCATTTCCGGTGGCGATTTCCAACGCTGTAAACACAACACCGGAAGCACTACAAAAAGCAATGATCGTCACACACACACACATATATATGTAGAAAAACAATGTATTATTAAATACCCTTGGCCAATTTTCTCAAACTTAGTATATTTCTTGTTTGGATCTCCAACAGTGACGATTGTTCCTAAACAAAATTGGAAATATTTCCCGGCTCTCCCAACTCAACTTTGCCTACTGAGTTTAGCCATAATTTCCTCATCAGTCATCTTCCTTCTTTTAACAGCATGAGACGGCTTGGCTGAATACCACAAAAAATCAATTTACTTCAAAATAAGGTATCTGCTTTACAGTAAAGGGTTCCTTTACGTTTAGAATTAAGGACAGACAAACTATTTTATATTCATACGCTCAACTTGTAAAAGAATTAGAGAAGTTCCTGCAAGTTCCTGAAATCCATTTACACCAATTTTGCAGTGGAAAAAAATAAACAAAAATGCGATACAACTGAACAAATTTAAGTAAGGAATAAAGGCGTAACAACTAACACCATTGAAAGTATATTGATTTACACAATCCACACGCACAAAAATGATTGTCTTACATTCTGCCTCTGGTTGTGGCTGAGGGGCTGCTTTTACACCTGAACCAGCGAGTTGCTCTGCAGTGATGAACTAACAAAGAAAGAAAACCGCTCTCACTTATAAATATTCAAACCGTTATCTTACAAGTCCCCTGTTAGTGAATCGAGTAAAACAAATATTTATTGTTGTGTTTATACCTCACAGGGGTCGATATAATTTGTGGACATTAATAAAGTGACTCATACCCTTGATTTGGTGTGTTCCGGTCGCGCCGGGAGAGCTGGTGGAGCCACCACTTGTGTCTGCTCCTTCTTTGCAGGGCTCTTGGCTTTATCGTGACCATCTTCTGATGTTTCAGAAGGCGCAGTAAAAGTAGCGGCTGGAAAATCAAGAATCTGAATCAAATACAAGGGCATAGGGACAAACCAGATATGGATGAAATTTAAAATGAAGGGGAAAATGATTTTGAAACAGAATGTAGAAGAAAATGGTAAACGAAATTACAAAGCCTTCCATCTTAATAAATATTATATGTTTATCACAAATATTGACACATATTGTTTCACTGATACATCATTAAAATGTTGCTCGATATCGAAATATTTGTTGCTCACTTATTCTGCAAAACGAATAAATGTTATTTATATAGTCGATGATCCTTCATTTTTAAAATGTGATTTGTGATATCTTTGCAAATATGTGTAATAAATTCAAAATGGAATGACTGATAAATTTACAAAAAAATATTTGCATACGTTGTCCTCCTTTGTTGAAATTCATGAACTTGTCATCTTCTTGTTTCTTGGTGTTGGAATCGAAGAATTTTAGCACGTCGATGACAGCCTGTGGGTTTTGCTTTTGCTCTTTCTCTGTAATATTGGAGACCGATAGAAGTTTCGCCCATGAATCAGGCATTCCCTGCAAAAGAAGTCACAATACAATATAGTATACTTTAAATATTAAAAAGTCTAAAACATTGATCAAACAGCAAACACATGTTTACACAGTTTGTTTCTATCAAAATTCCTAAAAATCTACAAACAATAAAACGAACAAAAGAAGTTTTCACAGAAAACACAACTTAATGCATACGTAAATACATTGAGAGACAGAATCTTTGGCAGACTTAAACTTTTAGCATCAAATGAAACCTAACAGTAATGTTTGTTTACAGTAAGGAGTTTGAAACACAGTCACTGTTTTATGTGTTTTGCACACAGCAAATATGTAAGCAATGTGAAAAGATGTCAACAAAGGAGAAAACAACAATCTGTTTACAAATTTGCCAACAGTGATGTAACCCTACCATAGTTCATTCAAAGTGCTTAAATAAGAGAGAATGCTACTGAAATCAAGTTTTTTACTTGTGTCACTTATATGAAAATCTTCGTATAAATACGACAACCGTTTAAGGTGGAAAGAAAGCTTGTACAGTAATTTCTCATTTATTCGAACCTTGCTTTTCGAAACGCCATTTTTCTGGCAATACTTAACAAAATACTACTTAAAGCCTTGACAGACCCTTCAGGCTTTGTTTCTGGTCAATCGTGTGACAGCCCTTGCATGTTTTATAGTTATAAATAAGGTAACATGGAAACGAATGACATTTATACAGTTCGCTATTTTTTCTAGATTAGCCTCTTAACAGAAATTACCCGTACCATATGTTATAAATCATTTCTTTGTTGTTATAAAGAAGCAATCGTTGAAAATGTTAAGTGGTATAAAAATTTATTTCGTTTCAAGACCAATTGTTGTTTCTCGGAAGAGAATAAAAATAAAAAAAAATTGTTCATTATTCGTTCAAGTCGTTCGGATAAACAAGGATAGATATCAAACTTACAGTGAAATCGCCTGTAATTGGATCGAAGCCAACATGAATGGTATGAGCAAACTGCGTCGGAAGTGAGATCTCCGGTTTTTTCTTGGTCACTGAAGTAAAGAATAAACTGAATTTTTTACAGAAATGAAGAGGTTGAAGCTTAACGACATGATGGAAATAAGTTTGGGTGCACAGTGTGGTAATAGTATACAATAGGAATGTAAGAAACATGGTGAAATGATAGATCATCTTCATCTCCGACTTCCAACGACAGCAATTTCCTCTCTCCGAGATACAGAGTGAATGGGAGTTGGCTAGAACCTAAACCTTGAAATATAAGGCATAAAACTCCAAGTACAGAAAACAAGAATAATTTAACTAAAGTTGCATGTAATATATTGAATGTGTAGTTACAAATATCTAATCAATAATAATAATCTGTGATAAATATCATCATTTTTTAATGTCCATTTCCATGCTAGCATGGGTTGGCAAAGGCTTTCAAAATATGATACTTCCCACAACCACAAGTATTTGAAGTCGTAGTACCTAACAACATGATAAGAGACTGGTTTGTACAGTGCCTTACGCGTTCCTAACAGTACCTATGGTCCGATGGTACGTGTGGTATATGTGGTGATTATAAAGCGGTGAACAAGGTCACCGTTACTGAACAGTACCCGCTGCTGAAAACTGAAGATCTCTTTGCAACCCCTCGGTGGAGGGTAGAAATTTCCAAAGCTCAACCTGAACCATGCATACATGCAATGCAACAGATCTAGTTAAACAACCAACCTAGAGAAATTCTTGGAGCTAAAACCCACCATGGTCTATTCAAACCCACCTGGCATCTGGAGTATTCCAAAGAGAAATGTAAAACAGGTTGTCAAAGATACCTTTCACAATATTATGTTTTGACAACATTTTAGTGTCAAGAGGAAGTGATGAAGAACATTTGCAGAACCTCGCTACTACTAGGTCGTCCTCAGACAAGCCAAATTGGCTTTACAATGCTAATTAAGGACTGTGGGGCGCAACTCCTCGCAGTCCCAAGTCCCGTCTCCGGGTTCGATCATTAGTCTACCAAATTTCCCTCACAAGGCTTTGGTTAACCTGTGGTAAGTTTTTCATGCACTTCCCAAAAGTGCTGCACATTCAGGTGATTCTCGTTTTGAACAATTTTTATTTTATTTATTTTTTGTCTCTAGCGAGAATCGAACTTGGGCCATTGCGGCCAGAAAACATAAGTTTCGACCACTAGACCACGCACGCTACTGTGTTAGGAATCATGGAAGATTGTGGTCTCAAACTCAAACGGTCAAAATGTGAATTTTTGATGCCTGAGGTTATTTACCTTAGCTACCGAATAGGCAAAGAGGGCAGGCATAGTGCCCATTTTGGTGAGGATAAAATCCATCACTAACACGTTGATACCAGAAAATGTGTCAGTTGAAATCCTTTCTAGGGATGTTAAATTACTACCATCAACATCTGACCAACTTAGCAGACACACTCAAACCATTGGCTTGCTTCGCAAAAACATCCCATGGGGTTGGAGAAAGGACCAGGAAAATGCATTCCATGCAGCAAAGAAACATTTTATGTTCAGCCAATTTGCTCATGCACATTGAATGATTCGAGAAAACTGATAGCACTCTCATGTGATGCCTTGCCTTACGGTCTTCAAGCAGTGCTCTCCCACACCACCAAGGACAACTCAGAGAAACCAGTAGCATTCACAACATAGATGTTATCAGAAAGGAGGTATTCACAGATCAAAAAGGAAGGATTGACCCTTATATTTGCCGTTAAGAAGTTGCGCCAATATCTGCATGGAATGGACTTCACCTTGGTAACCGACCATAAACCTCTTCTTGGGCTCCTGTCCGAGAATGCTACAATTCCAGCAATGACATCTTCCGAAATCTAGAGATGGGCTTTACTGCATGCAGGATACAGCTGCACACTTCAATATCGCTCTGGTGACCAGAACAGAAATGCAAATTGTATTAGCCGACTACCGGTTGAGGACTCTCAGATCCTTGTCTTGAATAGAGTCAGAGAGTCAAATTTACATGTCAACCCTAGACAGAGCTCCATTGACAGCAGAACAAGTCAGACTCGACGGAAGCCCTACCTTGAGCAGAGTATTGAAAAGGCTGGAACAACAAGACCAACAAATTCTCTGTTCAAACCATTTTTCACTCACAAAATGGAACTGGGCATTAAAAACGATTGAAGTTTGTGGGGAAGCTGAGTGGTCATTCCAAGAACTTATAAGGATCATGCTTGAAAAAACATCCAGGAATCTCATAAATGAAAGCTTTAGCTCACATGTATCTGTGATAGCCGGGTATGGATGCTGCAATTGAGGAAACAGCAAACGTGTGAAAGATGCCAATGGAATCAAAAGAATCCTTTTTTGATAGTAAAATGTTTTCGATAATAGTAGAAGCATATTCTAAGTGGATTGATCATGGAACACCTCAGATGCAGTTTTTCAAATCACAGGCTCCCACAAATCATGGTCAGTGACAATGGTAGTTGTTGTTTATAATTCAATGTATTTATTTTTTCGTAAATGACATACGTCACGTGAAAAGTGCACAGTATCACCCATCAACTAACGGTGGTGCAGAGCAAGCAGTACAAACTTTCAAGAGTGCAATGAAGAAAATGTCTCAATCGGCAAGCAGAGGGTAGTAAACCACAATATCAGTTGTTGTTTCATTATTGTCGCTGTCAACCGCAACCAGAATATCACCTGCAGAGCTCCAGGCGGGCAGGAAACAGCCCAATCTGTTAAAACCTGATTAATCATGCGGAGCTAGATTTTAGAAAGAAATGATCATTAATCTGGGGCTATCCGCGACATTCAAGTACAAGACTCAATATGGCCAGGAACCATGGAATAGGCTAGGACTGAATCAAGGGCAATGTGATAGACCACACAGGACCTTTATCTTATTCAGTTGATACAGAGAAAGGAATTCAGAGTAAACATATCAAACAACTTCAGACGCAAGCCCTGGGAGCATTGGAAGGCGGAATAGATGGTTGAGAAGAGAATAAGTGCTGACCCTATTTCACCCGAACCAATCATACCGATCACGTCACAACATGGACTCCCTTTATCACAACCAGTTCATTCGAGGTGACCACCGGCACATTTGGATTACAAACTTGGGTGAGAGTAGTGAAGTATATGCAGCGACTTAATCCGCCATACTGACTTTTGTTTATGCGTTTATACAGGCACATTTCATTTTTGTAAAAGCAAAGTTTTTTAAAGGGAGTTAACCAGGACTAATTTCAAACCTTGCTTGTTGTTTACCTCCGCTCTTTTAAGAGCCACTTTCTGTAAGTATCAGGCCTCAGTCGACTTTAGTGACCCTCTTCAAATTTCACCATATTTGATTTTTTGGTTTGGAAATTGATTCTCAATTACTGTAGAGAGGCAGCTTTCCACATACATAGAACATAAAAATAATTTAAAATCCATGAGTGCAGATATGGGCTCATCTAGATATAATGGCCCAAAAGTACATAATTCTTGAATTTCAACAGTTTTTAAAGCCAATTATCAGGCCCACATATCTGAAAAATCAGTAATGACTCAAAATGTTCTTTACAAAAATGTAAAGAAAAAACCACTAATAATAAAATAATAATAATAATAATGATGATAATGCTCAGATAATAATAATGCTCAGATTTAGCTAAAAATAATACTCAAAGACACATAAAAAATCCATATAAATTTCCAAGGTTCGTAAATTTCCAAGGTTCTATCAAGAACAGCTTAGAAATTTTAGTGTTACTTAAGACTTATAAACGCCAAACCTTTTAAAGAAATTAGTTTAAAATATTAGTAGTTATATTGTTAATAAAACGTTTATTTTGCTTCTTTAAAATCTTTTAATGAAAACCAATCCTCTCAGCTATTTGTTGATGGATCAATTTGAATTTCATCAAGCTGATACGATAATATGTCCTCTTGTTAAGAAAAAATTGACCAAATTTTGACTTCAGATTACCGTAAATGACCGATCTAACGCCCACTCCCGAACTGACGCCCCTCCCGAATAAACGCCCAGGGTTAAAGTTAATTTTTTTAATTAACGCCCACTCCCGATTAAATGCCCATTCCCGAATAAACGCCCAGGTCCATAGAGAAAAATTGAAATAAACGCCCATGAGCTTTCATTTGATTTACAGCAAAATTAATACTACTTTCTTTAATCTTTAAAGTGTGGATATTTTGAAACAGTTTCACTAATTTTAAGCGTAAAATGTTCATACAAGTTACTCTTTCTATTCAGTTCGCTAAACGGAATAATGGAATGGAATAATGGAAAGTGTCAAAGAAGCCTTACAATCTGCGAAAGTGCACATGGCTGTCATTCCAGGGGGGTGCACAAAGCATATTCAAGCCCCCGATGTTAGCTGGAATAAACCTTTCAAGGCCTACATTACAGAAAAATTCGACCAGTGGTTAGCAGAGGGTTTACACGAATTTACTGAAGCTGGAAATATCAAAGCAGCACCACGGCGGAAAATTGTTCAGTGGATTCTCGAATCGTGGTCACATCTATCGAAAAAAATGATTGCCAAGTCGTTCAAGGTTTGCGCCCTAAATCTCCCAACAAATGGCTCTGAAGATGACCAAATACATTGCTTTAAGGAGGGTACGACTTGTGAGGCAGGAGCGAAAAGTTAAAAGCACAACTAGCTGTAATGACAAACGAGGAGATAAGTGATACCAATCCCTTTTCTTTCATTAATGAAGAAGATATGGAGGCTGCGACCCAGCCATTCCACCTCCTCGATGACGATGAAGAGAATGACGAGAAACTTGATATCATGTAGTTGACGTACATCTTCTCGATTATATTACTTTTGTTGATGGACTTTGTTTATTAACGCCCCTCCCTTACTAACGCCCCTCCCGAATAAACGCCCAGGGTAAAATTCGTTTGTTAAAATAAACGCCCAGGGCGTTTAATTGGTCATTTACGATATGTGAGAACAAAAGAAAAATATTTTACAATTGTAATTCTAAACCAAAAAATCAAATGTGGTGGAATTAGAAAAAGGTTACTAAAGAAATCGTCAGAATTGCCTGATTTTTACGGAAAGTGGCTCTTAAGTTATTCTGGTATTATTTGCAAATAACTTTGTATATTAATTTAATAATAAAAGTGAAAAAAAGATGACTTGAAAATCAAATTTGATAGGATTGTTTTTAAAAGTAGGTCATGATTGTCATGGTTGGTATCTCATCTGAATGTAGAGCACTTGACCCTACCAATAGGTTGCAAATTTATCTGATTCAACGTTGGTATGCATTCACCTGCAGTAGATATTCTCCACGTGGTTACTACCGCAATAGTAGAGATGGAGTCTGGTAATTTTGGTCCATGGAGACATTCAAGAAAGCATATCAAATCGATCAGTTGCATTTTATACAACAGGAATTGATTTTAGCATGTGGTGAAGGAAATGGCAACAATAGCTTTAGTAGGATCAAAAGTCGTATTGCTTAGTAAAAGGACGAACCATAATTTTTAGATTCTAGGGCTTTTAGTTGACTTTGTGCTGCATAAAGCATCAAACAAGGCTTATAATTTGTTGACTCTGTCTAACTGCCTGGGTTTCATCAATCCATTACTGCTTGAACTTATAACTTCTACAGTAAGTAGTTGACTTCATGATTCCATGTATGAAAATCCATAGTTGGGGTAGTTGAATATAGGCAGAAAATGATCAAATTAGTTTGTTTGATTTCATGTAAGGCTATATGAGCAATTATTGTGATTTTATAGTGCCAAGGAAATTCTTTTGTTTTGGCAGAAAACATAACAAAAATATATTTGTTTGGCTGGTGACAACGATCACAAAATAAGACCTGCAGCAATATCAGTTGGGTGTAATGTTTTATTTTTTTATGTGGTAATATATAAACTTTTGTAAAATTTTCTTGTGTAAAAGCTTGAATTAATATGTGAAAAGTGAATAAAACCTATTACCGTATTTACTCGAAAGAGTGCCCCTCTTTTAACGTGAATGATTTAATGAGTGCCCCCTTAAATTACCGTCCCTTTATTTTCTCAAAAGGGCACTCATTTAACAAAACGTATTCAGAGGGGGCGCTCATTTGGGAATTAGATAAAAAATCTTTAATACAGCTAATTTAGCTTGTAGTGCTATTTTCCTTTGTAAATAGTGTTTTTTTAAGGTGCTGAGTATTATCTGTTATTTTATTATCTTGTTACTGTTTTTTTATTTTTTTATTTAAGAGAAAAGTTGAAATGTTGTAGTTGCTCATTTGGTTGGAAGAAATTGAGATATCCTGCAAGCCAGAACGAATCCACTGAAAAAGTAAATTAGTGTATACATACCTACATGCCTATGCTGAAAAGTGCGCCCCCCTTAATTTAGCGCCCCTCTTTTAACGTGAAAGATTTAATGAGCGCCCCCCTTGAATTAGCGCCCCTTTATTTTCTCAAAAGGGCACTCATTCAAAAAAACGTATTCAGAGGGGGCGCTCATTTGGGAATTAGATAAAAAATCTTTAATACAGCTAATTTAGCTTGTAGTGCTATTTTCCTTTGCAAATAGTGTTTTTTACAACAAGGGTGTTCAGTATTAACTGCTATTATATTATCTTGCTACTGTTCTTATTGTTTTATTAGAGACAAGTTGAATTGTTTTGATGTCTTATTGATTTATTTAATGAGCACCTCCCTCGAATAAGTGCACCCCCCCCCCCCCCCCCCCCTTTGAGAGCCCAGAATTAAATGAGCGCCCGGTTCGTTGTTTGAACTCTTAATTCTGAATATAAAAACACTGTGACTTTCCTTGCTCAACCTACGTTGACGTTCTCTTGATTAAAACAGGGTAGAGGAAGTTTCTGCCGTTCAATATATCTACAAAATGTGAACGTATAAACAAAAGATTAATGAGGTGATTGATGAGACCTGTGGGACGCTCAGTATGTGACACGTATGAGTTTATGAATAATGTAAAGCTATGGGTTGATTTTTCGCCCATTTATCGTAACCGATCTTGAACGCGTTGGAAAAACAGACAGCAAAGAAGTGATGACGTGGCCCAAAAGCACGTTCTTGCATGATATTCTCGTTTGTCTGCCCACGTGTACCATACTGGTGATTAACAATTGGAAACATTGAACAGTCTAGACCGGAGAAACCTTTCAAACACTCGAAAAAAACCTCAATCATTTCCCCCCTCACTCTTCTTTTGTTCAAGCTTGTGAGATGACATATTTGAAGCCTTTCTTCGTACGGCAACTTCCCAATACCCGACACTTGTCGAGTCGCTCTCCTTTGCACCGACTCTAATGCATTAATATCAACTCTCTGATGAGGAGACCAGGCCGCTACAGCGTACTCCAAATGCGGACGAACATACAAACTAGCCTGCTTCTTAGCTCATCTGAACTTTTTCTGTCTCTCAGGCTGATGTTACACATATTCATCTAACCACTGTCATGTCATTTCCAAGGATGATAGAGTGGTTTCTTAAAAAACCCGGAAATCCTAAAAGGATTTCAATCAAAGCACTATGTACTTTGAAACGACAGCCGGGGGGTTAGGGTTAAAAGATGAGATGGAGGTAATTTTACACTTTAGTCATTGTGTTCTTTTATTAAGAGACCATAAAAAAGGACATGCTTTTATATATAGTTAGTTGTATATAAATTATGTAAATATCTTTCTCATATACATTTTGTTAGTTCCTAATAGCACAATTAGAAAATTCCTGTTTTTCTTTTTCTTTCTTTTTTTCTTGTGGGTATGTGGGTCGTATAACATCTTTGACCTCATGAGCATTAGCATCCATGCCCCTGATGCATAGCTGCCACGGAGTTTTAAATACAAAGTTGGTACCTTGCGTGGGTTAACTCACCACTGTTTTCCTCTTTCTGGAGTTGGTGTTAGGAAGGGCATCCAGCCGTAAAAACATCTGCACCAGTAAACCATCAGATAATAATAATAATAGAGTTTTTACGGGACTCTCCACATGTAACAGTGGCTCTTCTTATCCCAAGGTTTAGGTCCTGGCGTACTTAGGGCACCCATTTGCACCTACGAAGTCGCTTCACCAGACAGCCCACCATTTGAGCTAGACTTGCATTACGCAATGAGTTCCGCTCAATAACTCAACTGTAACTCAGAAATCAGAATATGTCTGAGCTGGGTTTCAAACAAGCACCGTTTGATTTTGTGGGTTGAATGCACTAACCACTAAGCTACAGTGACTGATGATGATTAAGCCTCCATAAGAAAATCATCTTTTGAAACCGCCCAACCCATGCAAGCATGGAAAAGCGACGTTAAAAGGATGATGATGATGATGATGATGATTTCAGAGAAAATCTAGAAAAAAAGTTCAATTATTCCAAAAATCCAGAAATCTGGATAAATCCGGAATTCTTTCATCCTTGCATTTCTTTCCAGATGATCAAGATCTTCCTATATATATATATATATATCTGGAAGGTTGGTAATAATTCTTTATGTTTTCTATATGTTTCCATTTAATGTTGTTTTGTTTTTCATCTTAAGTATAAAAAGCACACCTGTCACCAGACAATGATTAGAAGATCAGAAGATGATCTTATAAATATATATATACATAAACTTAAAAAAAAAACAAGTTGTTCAATGAAACTATTTTTTAGGTATTCACCTTCACAAATAAAAATATTATAGGCAGATTCTAAATTTTACCTGCATTCTTTCTACTCTTTCAATTAAAAGCTATGTTAAAACAGGTATATTACATTAAAACAAAGCATTAACCTTGAGTAAATATCTTGTTGAATCCTTTTTTCTTTTTTTCATCTTGAATAGGAGCTATTGGCAGTGGTTTACTTCCTCCTTGGTTAAACTCATTTTTCTGTGAAGCATGTCTTACTGGAGGAACTGGAACTTTACCTTCTTCGTTGCTCATAGTTGGAATTAGGAAGAAAATAATAAAATGCAGTCGTAATTAATAAGTTTTGGTCACATTACAATAGGAAATTAAAACTAATTGAACTTGTTTATTGCCTTTATGAACTAATCTCCGAAAACACTCTTCCATATAATGTCAATGTTTTTAGTTTACGGGCCTTTTGTAAAACACTCCCATGTGGGACCTGGGTCTAGTATACAAAAACAATCTTCAACATCTGAATTTTTACATATAAACAGCTTTAAAAGTTAATTCAATGAAAAAAATCTATTAATTCATGGAAAAGGCAAAAAGAATTAAAAAAAAAACAAACTAAAGTGAACATGTTTTCTTTTATAATCACGTGCCCGGTGGATTAGGCAGAGAAAAGATGTTGTGTCTTGAAACAAAAATCGTTGTCAGATCCGAACAGAAGGAAACTACTTTTTAGATAGCAATCAAACTATTTACGTTGGTTTCAAACAGAATCATTGACGACTCAAATTTATCTAACCGTAACAAAAGAAAATAATAAAATTTAATTTAACCTAAACCATGTTTTCGTTTTAAAATTGGCTATCTCGTAAATGGGCTATTTTGTCAGATAAACGTCACCTGCGCTATATTTTTTCTCTTTATTATCTACAAGATTTCACTGATTTATTCTCTCCTTATATGGTTATTGAAACAACAATCAAAGCTCTTTTAAAACAGGCATGAGTCATCAGAGCAATTCATGCGGTAGACTAATAATAACAATTTTAGAAAATCACTGCATAATAACAGCTTTACTGGATATTTATTGCTTTCGCCACTCTAATAATAGTATTTGTTCTTAAATAAACAATTTGCTTGTGTGGTTTTAGCACAAACGACTTAATTCCGTCCCGTTTCTTGTGGGTAAACTTGATCTAGTTCACAATTATTAAATTGTTACTTTAGCAAAACACACATTCAGAAACACTCTTAAATTTGAACAAAAGGTGCTGTCACGAAAAAAATGTTATTCACTCTATTACAAATGTCCGCATTCTCGAAAAGGGTTAATGTAATAGTTTACGAAGTTTACGTTTACGTTATCGAAGACTAATTGTTTTGATGCGAGCTTCACTCGCAATTTTTAAATGGCATATGTGTAGGAGTAGTCTGAGTTAGAGAAAGTAGATACGCAAATCTGTTGTTGGGATGGGCATGCATTAATCGATACCAACTTACAATTAAAAGTCGTGATGATTAGCAACATGACGAACTTAAACAATACAATGCCATGCAATTTAATTTGTATATAGGTAGTAATTTTGTACTTTTTGCATAAATTTTTATTTCTTCTTTGTTTTTGTTTTATTTTTGCCGAACTTGTCTTTTATAAAACGTTTATTTTGTTTTTTGTTGTTTTCTCAGTAATTTGTTTTGCAAATTCATTAGACCGTTTAATTAGTCCCAAAGGTATTTTGTAAACTTAAATTTTAATCCGATTTTGCATGAACATATCTTAAACAAAAAAGGCATTGTAAAAAAAAATCATATTTTGTTATATAAACTATTTGATATATTATGCTTCTGTTCCATTGCTTGAAACCTATCAAGAATGACAAACAGTGGAAATAATATTTTTAACCCTTTTAATTCTGAGACAATCCTTCTTAATTCAAATCAAGATCCAGACACAAACTATTTTGATAACTTTAATGATTCTTCGTACTATTCCTCAAATGAGTTTAACAATTTTTTAAAAAAAGATACTTTCAATGAAAATGCTCTTTCGATGTTAAACTTTAATATCAGAAGCATGAAAAAGAATTTTGAAGAATTTAAATATTTTTTAGCAAATTTAAATTACGAATTTTCCATTATATCTCTGACAGAGACTTGGTGCCTTGATGATCCAGGGAACTCAACCATGTACGAACTCCAAAATTATAATTCTTTACATCAAGCACGTAGTAATGGTCAAAAAGGAGGTGGAGTTTGTCTGTTTATTCATAAAACACTTATTTTTAAAAAAAGACCCGATTTATGCATTAATACATTCAATATTGAATCCCTTTCAATTGAAATTATTAATCTGAAATGTAAAAATATTACTATCAGTGTGATTTATAGACCGCCGGCTGGTGACACTAACATTTTCGAAGATTCATTTTTAAAGATACTGGCTCCCAAAAAAAAAAAGAAAATAAGATTGTTTACATTTTAGGGGATTTTAATATAAATTTGCTTGATTATCAATCGAATCCAAGGGTTAAGTCTTATCTGGATTTGTTACTTTCACACTACTTTGTTCCTGTAATCAACAAGCCTACTCGGGTATCAAAGAATACCGAAACTATTATTGATCATATACTAACCAACAATTTCATTGATAATCATATAACCGGCATTTTCAAAACTGATATAACAGATCATTTTCCAATTTTTCTCATAAGCGAGGTTCAACTAAACCAATTACAAAAAGAAAAAGAAAAATACGTTACGAAACGATTTGTGAACAAAAATAATCTCGGAAAATTAAATGATGAATTAACAAAAAGTAATTGGGAAAATGTTATGAAATTAAGCGACCCAAATTTGGCCTATGATCAATTTTTAAATCAGTTCCTGGAATTCTATGATACCTGTCTCCCGAAAGTAAACATTAAAATAAAACTTAAAACTTTACAAAGCCCTTGGATTAATAGCGAAATCATTAAATCCTCTAAAAAGAAACAAAAATTGTATGAAAAATATTTGAAGAAGAAATCAATACACAACGAGAACAAATATAAAAAATTTAAATGTCTTTTTGAAAATAAGAAATCCAAAGCAAAGAAATGTTTTTTATCAAAAAAAACTGAAACTATATCAAAACATCATTAAGAAAACTTGGGACATCATGAAAGAAGTACTTGAAAAGAAGAAAATTAATAATAAATGTTTCCCCCACCAAATTATTTATGAAAATGTAAATTTTAATAATGCCGAAAAAATATCCAGTATCTTTAACCACTACTTCACTAATGTTGGTGTTAACTTGGCTAGATCAATTCCAAAACAAAATACGTATTTCCATCGTTATCTTTATGGAAATTATGAAAATCTTCAAGAATATCCATTACTCAGAGAAGAAATTGAAGCAGCACTAAATGAATTAAGATTGAACAAATGTCCGGGATTTGATAATATCAGTTCTAATGTTGTTAGAATAATATACAATCGACTAATATCTCATTTAATAAAAAATAACGTACTTTATATGAATCAATTTGGATTTCAAAAAAATGTTTCTACAGAACATGCGATACTTAAAGTCGTTAATCAAATTCATCAGTCTTTTGCGAGCGATAAATTCACCTTGGGTGTCTTTATTGACCTTGCAAAAGCCTTTGATACAGTGAACCATGAAATGTTAATAAAGAAACTTTGGTTTTACGGAGTTCGTAATAATAATCTAAATTTGTTAAAGAGTTATCTCTTCAACAGGAAGCAATTCATGGAAACTGAACATGGTATCACGGAAATGGAGTCTGTAATTTGTGGGGTTCCGCAAGGTTCAATACTTGGACCACTTTTATTTTTAATTTTTGTGAATGATCTACCAAATTCTACCTTACTAAACCCAATTTTGTTTGCTGACGATACTAGCTTATTTTTCGCCGGGAAAGATATTAACCTGTTATTTAACACGGTTAACAATGAACTTATAAACATTAGCACTTGGTTTAAAGTAAATAAATTATCCTTAAACATCAAGAAAACAAAATACTTGCTCTTCCATAACCAAAAAAAGAAAATGAAACTCCCTCCCATTTTGCCCTCACTACAGATTGATGGTGCTGAAATAAGCAGAGTGTCAAACTTGAAATTCTTAGGAGTGATTATTGATGAAAACCTAAATTGGAAATCACATATTGATATACTAGAAAATAAAATCTCAAAAAATATCGGTTTACTATATAAAGCCAGTAAAATCCTTAACTTTCTTTGTTTAAAAAATATTTATTTTGCACTTATTCAATCCTTCATTAGCTATGCCAATATTGCTTGGGGTAGTTCTAACAAAACTGGGCTGAAAAAGATTTCCCGTAAACAAAAACAAGCTCTTCGTATTATATTTTATAAAGATAGGATGACTGCATCGCGTTCTTTATTTCAAAAACTTAAAGTTCTCAATGTGATGCAAATTAACCTTTATCAAATATCTATTTTTATGCACCGTGTCAATATGAAAACTGTTCCAAAAACATTTAATAATGATTTTTCTCACATAGAACATGTTTATTCAACAAGATTTTCCTCAAACAACTTTCAGTTTCCTGGACTATCAAGGTTGCCAAGATTCTCAATATTACATCGTGGTCCTAAAATTTGGAATTATTTTTTAACAGACGAAGAAAAAAAAATTTTCGCCATGAATACTTTTAAAAGAAAATTAAAAGGAAAAATTCTAGATTTTGAAAATGAAGTTATATTTTATTGATCTGATTCTTTGAATTATTACTATTATATATTTTCTTTTTGAAATTATTATTTTAAAGATCTGTGTTTGTGTTTGTGTAATTACTATTAGTATAGGGGCCTGATGATAATGTTTATTTTAACCTTCTACGGGTCCCTGATCAATACAAAACTTTTTTCTATTGTGTTTATTAAAATGTTTATTAAAAGTTTATTAAACGTTATTGTATTGATTGAAATCGAAATGAAATGAAATGAAAATGCCAATAACTCGAACTTCGTAACTTCAATGGAACTTCTGGTCACACTCGCGTTTACTCTCCCCTAAGAGTTTCTTGGTACGTAGCTTTAAACTTTTCCTAATATTTCAATGCAGGATTTGGTTAGTGGAAAACAACCCCGTAACCAGGTGGTCGGGAAGACATCTCCCCCTGCGAAACAGCGAGATTTGCTCAACAATAAGTTCAATAATTCGAATAATTAAATTTTATGTTACAAGTGGGAAACGTGCTTTTCTCACATAGGGTAACTCCCTGATAGCATAGGTCAGTTACGCCAAGTGAACTGTCAACTGTGCGTAGACGTTTGGTATATTTGTATTTCATTTTGGTGCTGGGCTATATGAATTTGGCATCATCAAAAACATATATCTAGTGAGTTTAATCATGGAAGTTTGACAATTTCCTGATCTGTAGGATGAAAATGAAAGAAATGGATGAATATCTTAATGATCTCAATGGATTGACATTCACTGGTCAATGGTTTCACTGATCAATGGTTTCACTGATCAATGGTTTCATGCAATTCAATGGTTTCACTGATCAATGGTTTCACTGATCAATGGTTTCACTGATCAATGGTTTCACTGATCAATGGTTTCACTGATCAATGGTTTCACTGATCAATGGTTTCATTGATCAATGGTTTCACTGATCAATGGTTTCACTGATCAATGGTTTCACTGATCAATGGTTTCACTGGTCAATGCTTTCATTGATCAATGGTTTTACGCAATTCAATGGTTTCACTGATCAATGGTTTCACTGATTAATGGTTTTACTGATCAATGGTTTCACTGATCAATGGTTTCACTGATCAATGGTTTCACTGATTAATGGTTTCACTGGTCAATGGTTTCACTGATCAATGGTTTCACTGATCATTGGTTTCACTGATCAATGGTTTCACTGGTCAATGGTTTCACGCAATTCAATGGTTTCATAACGCATATTGAGTGTTGTTGTTAGTTATTGCGAAAAAAAAAAACATTACTGAACAAAGAAAAAACTGGCAAAATCAAAATTTAAGAAAGGTTGAGAAAATGTAAAACCTTTTCATTTAGACTTTTCATAAGTTGACATGTGAAGCAAAAGTGAGAGTGATAGTCTCCTTTAAACGCGCGTCAAATGGGGCTATACACAACCCGCGATCGTGGATGAGTACTACACGCAAAACCTGTTGATTCCGTTCATATTGTTCAGGAGCAGAAGCTCTGTTTTCCGGGTTGCAGACAACCGCTAGTAAATTTCTGGGTCTTTACTCTACTAGAAGAAAAGACTCATGCATTATGAAGATGACATACCGGCAAGATGAGGTCGTGTCCACTGAACTGGATCAGTTGAAGTATAAGTTTACTAATGTGACAGATAAACCAAACTCCCAGGTTCTGAAAATGAAAACTATGTTTCCCGACATCTTCGTTCTACTAAAGATAGGATGTACGTTCCCTGTCACTTCATTCGAGTGTGAGCGAATATTCAGTACAATACGCCTCTTATACGCATATAAGTAATCTTGGTGTAAAAAGATTACACGTTTTTTATTGTAACAATCATTCAGCTCCAAGTGCATGTTGTTACCGCTGCTGATGGGTCCACTGTTAATGCTGAACTGGAGAGCTTAGAAAAATGAAAACAGTGCCCGTCATACAGTACTAATATACCTTCTCGTGTGAAAGAGGAAGTGAAACATACAACAACGGAACACAAGCCGCCATCAACCGCTTAAAGTATCCATGATACACTTTTGTACGTACTACTATCAACAATTGGAAACGTAACTTCGTAACTAGAAGGAAGATGAGCCATCAACGAAGTTCAATAACCCTGGGAGATCTAATATTGTCAGAGATGACTTGTTATAAAAACAATTCCATATTTGGATGATTCAAGAGAACTTTGTTCCAGAAATAACTATGAGCTTGCATCGTACCTCACAACTTAGCTAACAAATTTCACCCGCTAGACTTAAGCGTCAACAAAGCTGAAAAGGCATACGTCTCTGTAAAGTACAAAGTTTGGATGACAAGTTGATAAGGAAATGATAGTGTAAGGAAATGACAGTGAACGCGAGCTGAGCTGCAGGAATATCTGAAGATATCGAGAATGACCAAACTATCGCGGAGAAGAAACTGGGAAATCCTTTCAAGGAACTCTAGTTTTTTTTATTGGAAATATTGCTTGCCTAAACAGAACATGAGAATTTTGTGCTGTGTTTACTTCCTCTCTTCTATAAACATCTGTAGTTAAGTGGCTTCGGAACAAGATTGACACTCATTTCAAGAAGAATTTAGGCCTGTAATAGAAACTCGGGAAAATTATAAGTGATATCTCTCTCTGAGATTGGTCACTTTTCCCGAATAAGGTACTTTACAAAAAACAACCCGTTGAGTTGTGTACATGAATTCCTGTATGAATTTTTGACATGGAGTTTTTGAAAACTATATTATATAACTATATATATATAGATATATATCATTGATCAGTACTCGCTCATGTGCAAACCATGAAAATAAGAAGGTACAATATCAGGATATATATACGAGACACGCGACAGGAACATTTTCCGATTGCACAAACACAATGGCAAGTGTTCTACCGAATCTATTAAGTATGTTTTGAAAAATATCGTTTCCACCATCATTTCTTCATATTGTTTCCCCTGTAAGATATTTATCTTGTCTAGTAAATATATATTATTCTTATATATATTTTCGTCGAAAAGGAACATCTGCACTGCAAAAAGGAGACTGGTTTTTAAAAAATATATGTGACGTCTAAAATTTAACCACCTATTCTCATAAAAAACGTCATAAAAATTGAAGTTCAAGCACGTCCCTGGAAGTACTGCCCTCAGTTTATTTATCGTTGAATTTGTTACTAGAGTTCCTAGGATTTGCTTCATGTTGCTGGGCTAAGAATTGAGAGGGGTTAGACCTCATAACATGTGTAACAATTTAATAGACTTTGCACTGTGTAACACACTTAAGTATGTGGATCATGTAACATCTTTTACGCCATGGACATAACCAGCCCTTTATGCCCTGCTGCCACAGAGTTTAAAATGATAAGTTGGTATCTTGGGTGGGTTAACTTAACACTGTTTTTCCTCTCACTGGGGTTGGTGTTCGGAAGGGCATGCAGCTGTAAAAAAAACAACTCCAATAAATCATAAAATTATTAAACCTACACAGTTGTATGGAATATCATCTGTTGAAAACCCCGTACAATCTATGGAAGCATGGTAATGGATGTTAAACGATGATGATGCAACCCACTAAAAAACAAATATATACAAAAATATAGAAAAATACAGGCTACCAAATATTCTATGACTACTTACTGTACATTATAATTTTTCTAAAATTTCCTGTCAGTATCATCACAATCAGTCAATTTTCAATTTTTGTCATCTTACTCTGAGAGGCATCCTTCTTCTCTAAGAACTTTCCTGAGCATCTCCCACCTGATTTGTCTATAACTTTTTCAATCGTCCTCTTCAGACCATTTTCTTGTCTAAACTCCCAAACTGTTCTTAAAACATGATCAGCATTAATCCTCAAAACATACCCTATCACCATGCATTTGCCATTGGCAGCTAGCCAACTGCTTCTTATAGTCCAAGTATCAACATCAGTCTCTTGGCCTTTTACCTTCCCATAAGTTTCAACCCTCTATCATCTCATCTGGTCAGAACCAGTTAATGGTATATTTGCAAAAAAGTGGTGACAAATTTTGAAAAAAATGTCTTCAAATTGCTCCCAATTTTTTTTCTGTTTTACTACATACCTAAACCCTTAGAATCTAAAATATCTGCACGAAATAGGCTTTTGTTAAAATTTTATAGCGCTATAAAGAAAATTGCAGTGAGAAAAAATGTCCCATACGTGACGGGGAGTCTTTTTGGGCTGCTGAATCTGGAGAAGATGTTTGAAACCTAAAAATTGTTTCAATTCAAGACAAATACTATGTATATACCACCAGATTAAATATCATATTGTTGACAAAAATGGCTTTCCCATGTGAGGGAACGTGAATTATTTGTCAAATTTAACATAAAACGATTAAGGCAGTGACCATTGTGAATGATTACAGAAGAATAACACAACTTTCTCACCTAAAATTTGGTATAAATCAAGCACAGTATTTGGGTAAGACATTAAAATTGTTAAGTATTGCAAAATCTAAGACCAAAAAGAAATACTTGGCTCTCTTGTTAGGCTAGTGTAGTTACCAAAATTGTCCCATACGTGACAATTTCTATGTTAACATCAATTATGACCTCAGTTTGCATTACTGGATGGTAGTATTTACCAATTTTCTTCTCAAAACACATCTTTATATTAAGTAATAGGTGTGAATAAAGTACTACTTCAAAAATATATCCTATTTATAAAGAAAATCTTCCCTAATGAATAAGAAAAATACAGAAAAAGCTTAAAAAATAATAATTTGCTCCAATTTGCTAATGTTTGATCTCAAAAATTTTAAAAAATCAAATAAACACAACTTTTAACAATAAATATTAACAAATAAAAATTATAGAAACTTTTTGAAAAATGCTTTTAAGCTAAATTGACTAGCATTTCCTTTAGAATTATTTGTCCCATACGTGACAAAAATTTGAAAAAATGACAAGTACTGATTAATGAAGAAATGAGTTAATGTTACACTAGCTTTACACATAGATTTTACAAATCACTAGTTAAAAAGGTTTTGTGGTTCGACTCTTGGCAGTTATTTCATGGAAATTAAGCAAGGCTAGTGCAGTAATATGGGTAGTTTATACCAAGTGGCCCATTCGTAAAAGACTAGTGACCAACTAAATCAGTTTTTGATAGATAAGAAATTACAACAGAACTGATATGATAGACTATAAAAATATTCATTTAGCATGACTCCTTCTTTTGAGTTTATTTGTAGGTTGTGATAACCTGGTCCTCATCAAATTTATACCCTTTCTTACTTACACTGCTTGGCTGGCAGGGACCATGAAAAACATACACAATATCAACTTCTTCATCAGCATTATTTCAGGGAATCTTTTCCTAGCTCTGCTCTTTGCAGCAGGGGACAGAGAGCTAATAAAAGAAGTTTCGCTAGCAGAGCCAGAGGCATCATAATCTTCAGAAAGAGCTGATTGACATGATGATAACTCTGGAGTCGAAGTTCCCTCAAGTTTTCTCTTAAGTCTCCTGTTTTGATTAGTTACTAGTTTCACTTTTAAATGCATTGTTTTCAGATCTTTCTTTCTCTGAGCTTCATTTTTCTTCCTACGGGAGGCTCCTAACTTTTTGTTGTTAGTTGCTCTATCATCGACATTTTCTTCTGACTTCTTCCTCTGTCTTTGCTGTCGCTTTCTCAATCTTTCAAACTTACGATACTCCTGTTGTTCTTTATCCTGTTGTCTAGCTTTACGTTTCTCATCCCTGATTTTTTTTGATTGTTTACGTTCTCTCTCTCTAGATGTTCTTCCATTGCCTTTTGATCCAAACTTTCTCTCCTCCTCTTTCTCAATTCTTTCTGCACTTGTCTTTCCCATTTTATAATTTCTTATTTAATTGTTTATCACTGAAAGAAAGATTTGCATTATTATATAAATGATGGAAAGAGAGAACTATCACAGAAGTCCTGATTTGTAAACAGAGGTCTTCATTTCACTCGTAATAAAGACACTGCAATGCCTTCAAAACTGAATTTTTTTCATATCTTGAAAACAATACAATGTCTTCATCTGGTAAAAAGCAAGAAAAATACAAATTTATTGCCCTTAATACAGGTACAGACCTCTAAGACATGCAAAAAAACAGTAGCTTAGGTTGATTGTAAATCACTAAAAAATGGCTGTCACGTATGGGACATTGTCACGTATGGGACATTTCGTACAACACACTGCTGTTTTGGGTTTTTAAACAACTATTTTTCAACAATGATATTATACGATCAAACCAACTCATTTGCCAACTACTTCCACATATATATCATCTTTAAAACACTTTTGAAAAATTCCTGAGCATCCTATATGTAGCCGTCACGTATGGGACATTTTTGTATGGAAGATTCAATGAGTCTTGTGGGATGGTTAATTGTGGTTTAAATATATAACTTCAGCATGTCATTTTTTTTATATCACAGACAGGTAGTTTAACTATAATCACAACTAAAAAGAATGGTATATATAATTGATTGATGTATTCCTGGCAACTTTCAAAGTAAAATGTCACGTATGGGACATAAATCCTTGACCACGGAGATTTTACTTCAGCTAAACCTCTGAGTTAAAGTGAAAACAATTATTATACTGTCTGGAGTTGGTCCAACCTTAGACTTAATTAATCCAAAAGACTAGAACATCAAATCTTAACTACAAAAATAGCCATGTTGATTCAAAACAGTCAATCTCACCAAAAACCACCCCAAAATTGACAAAAATGTCCCATACGTGACGGGCTGTAGCCCAAACCGTAAATGCTTCAGAAATAAAATTTTGCACCCAGTTGACCAACCTAACAAGGAGTATTTTAAAGCTTATTTGGTTCAATTTGATCAATTTAAACAGTCTCTAGGGCCAAAATCATCGTTTGTCACCACTTTTTTGCAAATATACCTAATGCTCATGGAGCACCACCCTTAACAGACTTTCTCTTGCACATTCTTTAACTATCACGGTTGCAAACAGCGCAACAGTGTCAACACAGTTCCTTGGTGCACATTAACTTTCACCCCAAACTCTCCTAACCCTGATCCAACTCCTTCTTCTCTTTCTCCTTGAAACAAACCCAACTAAAAGTCATGACTCTCACATACCAAAGCTCTCTTCCTCGTTGCCCACTCCACTGTGTTCCTTGTAACTGAATGAATACCCGCTCTAAATCAACAAAGCACATGTGACCAATTGCTCCTCTTTATTTATTCTCTCTCTGACATATGTGTACCATTTCCACAATCTTCATTCCTCTATATGCCTGTAGCTCCTCTCCCTTTCTCTTAAAGATTGGTACCATCTCTCTCATTACTCTCATTACTTTTTCCTCAAATGCACTGTTACCATTACCATGTCACTACCTCTACAATCTTTTTGCATATTCCCTTTATTGGTATATAAAGGTATTTAATTTATTTCAAATTTCTGTATGTTTCTACCCCAATCTTTTTGCTCCATCTTGTCATCTCATCCTATTCAACAGGGAATCCTCTACCCTCAAACATACTTTTCCAAGGACCTCTTTCATTTGCATCTTCCATGTCTTTGGTCATCCTCAATCATTATGCTTATGATGATTTTTCCAAATTCTTATTGTTTTCAGTTCGAGGAACAACTGGTGTCAAGCTATTTAAAGCCGACAAAAATTACAGTGGACTTTTAGAAGTCATCAAGTAAAATGTTTTGTTGCTATTGTTTTTTTCTTCACAATCCTCTAATTTTTAGCGACTCAAATGCAAAATCTCGCGTAGCAAAGTTCAGCAATGATGGGAAATACATTGCATATTGTGATGGACAGAAGTTAGATTGTTTTTGTTAGATAAACAATGTAATCCCGATAACTTGGGGTTGCCAAGGGACCAACTAAAATAGTTTGAGATAACGAAAGTGAAAGGGGAATGGAAAAACAGTTTGAGTTATTGTGACTTTGAGTTATCGGGATTGCACTGTATTATTTTGTGAAACACTAATAACATTAATAATCTTTTAGTTTTTAATACTTTTATATAATATCGTGGAATTGCTAGGTTGTCATTATCTGTCATTACATACTATAATGCTTTTCAAATTGTCAATAAATGATGTTAATTTTATAAATTATTTTTATAAATAAAATTAATAATATGATATAATTATAGATAAAGTATATAATTGAAATACGTTCTGGACCAATCTGATTTAAAGTATATTTCTCTAAGCTGTATTCAATGCATTCAAACATTGGTTTAGTCTGAAGGTCACCCAAACTGACACTGCCAAGAATGTGTTTGAAGTTCCAATGCAGAAGACTACTGAGCTGTGGTTCTCCCCACTAAACACATACATAGCATGTTGGGAGCCATTTTACACAACACCGCAAAATCCGAAGGGCAGTCACAACTCACAGATCTTTAATATTCAAACTAGAGAGGTGGTGAGAAGTGTCATCTATAAAAATCAAGCATCCTGGTATTCAACTATTCGAAAAACACTTAACATTTTGTGTTGACTCGGTGTGATTACTTAGGATGCCAGTGTGGACAGCTGATGAAAAAGTTAGTGGCAGATGTGTGAGCAACGAGGTGCAGTTTTTCGAAGACAATGATTTTAGTACGTACCTCATTGTTCAATATTAAATAAACAAACATATTTAATAAATGTTTATGGTTGTTTGTATGATTGTATTCTGCGATAGTTATATTTCGATTTTAGTTGGTTGGTTTGTTTGTAGGTTTCAGCTCCATAGCTGTTCGTTAATATCGTTTTTAATGACATGTTGATACAAATGTAAATGTTTGTTCAATATTTAATAAACATATTTATGGTTGCTCATTGTTATTTAACTGATTGTATATTATTGTTTGTTTATTATACATGCTGGCATGTTGTTGTTGCATCATTTTCACAGGGATGGCTAAAAATAAGCTGTATCTACCGAAAGTGGCAGGTTTTGCATTTTCTCCTGCTGTTGGATTGCCATACATCGTCTCCGTTTATGTTCTCGGCAAAAAAGTAAAAACCATCTAAAGCAATCTCACACTTTCTGGAATTTGTTTCGTTTAAGGGATTACCGTCTTTTGTACGGCTGTTTAAATACCCTCACTTTGGCGAGGGTGAAGCTATTGCCAACAAGAGTTTCTTCAAGGCGGACAAAGTCGATATGGTGTGGAACAAGCAAGGTAAAACGCACAAATGAAAGTTCTTATGATAATAAATAATCATTTTCAGGGAACGCTTTGTTGGTGTTGGCTAGTGCAGAAACAGACACTACGGGTAGCTCGTACTATGGCGAAACATCCCTTCACTTTATGTCAACGAAAGGGGACAGCAACCTCGTCCACCTTGGTATAATGCTCCGTCAACGCTGCATCACTTAACAGTGTAATTCTTGATTTCAGAAAAACGGGGGCCTATATATGAGATTGATTGGAGTCCAGACTCCTCAATGTTCTGCGTAGTTTACGGCTGTGAGTGACAACGTATGGTGATAATCTGATGTTTATTTCGTACATGCTGCTCTAGTCATGCCGGCGAAAGCGACGTTGTTCAATATGAAATGCGACGCTGTGTTTGATTATGGTACAGGACCTAGAAACATTTGCAAATTCAACCCGCAAGGAAACAATATCTTTTCGTGACTTTGTTTGCGCTCATGAAAACTGCGCACTTTGCTTTCTTTTCGTATCGTTTTGGAGTTGTTAAATCGATCATTTGTGCCCTTAACTTTGATTATTCACTATTGTGTTTGGCGGGATTTGGTAATTTGAATGGCATCATGGTGAATAAACAAACCGATTACTTTGTTTCTGGTTGACTTGAACTCTTTCTTTCCACAGGAAATGTGGAATATTAAAGAAAAGAAATTAATCTCAAAGGCTCAGGTGAAACAGGTTTGTTACCTCTCACTTCCCGGTGAATAAGCCAGGTGTTTTAGGCGAGAGATACCACATACTTTGAATGGTGCCCAGACGGTCAGCACCTTGTTACCTCGACCCTCTCACCGAGATTAAGAGTCTCCAACGGGTAACCAGGAAACGTTGTCACGTCTCGTTTTACTTGACCTTTGCTCCATAACAGGTTCCAGATTCGTCACTTCAGCGGTAAGCAGTTGTATGCCTACCCTATGCAAGCACCCGCCATGCCAGCATCCGCCGAGCTCTTTCAAGTATAGCGTTTATCTGTATTCTACCGTACGGTGGTAATCAACTTGTATTCTCTCTTAGACCACCTGGCAGCTTTGTTGCGATGGAAAGTTTCCCGCGCCCAAACTATCCGGTGTGGTTGGTGTTCAAGAAGGTAAGTACAAGATTGTAGCTTTTTCATTATTGATCCTCCGCTGTTTTTCTATGGCTCAGCTCAAAAAGAAGCTTATCGTCCTCCGTCTGCTAGGGGAACCCCTAGCAAGAGACTTGTTTTGCATGAAGAGGAACTTCCTGAGAATCAACGACGATCCGAAAATCTTTCAGCGAACGCACTGAAAAACAAAAAGAAGCGAGAAGCGAAAGCGAAAGCGAAACTACAATCGACAGAAATTCAAGTAAGAAGAAAATGGGTCAACTTCACAGATACAAACTAATTTTCTTTTTAAGTATCAACCGCAAGTACAAAAAACTGCTCAATTGTCAAAGTGCGAGGAGAACCAGGATACAAGTAAAAAGATACGAGCCCTGGAAAAGGTATACGACTTAAAACCAACCATGCACCAGCACTTCTGATATTTGTCTTTTAGAAAATTCGGCAAATAGAAGAACTCAAGCAAAAACAGACTGAAGGAAAAGTGTTAGAAATCAACCAGGTAACCATGTGAATTTCTATTCTGCTGCACACTTACAGACGTTCTTTTTGTTGGCGCAGTTGAACAAGTTAAAGGGCGAGGATGATCTACGCAAGGAGCTCGCTTCCTTAAAACTTCAATGAACGCTTGTAGTATACACACACGTTTTTGTTATTAAATCAGATGCAACAGACCCGCCAATCTATGCGTTGGAATTTTCTCTGAATAATTCGATAAATTGGATCGTTTAAAACCATTTAGCATCGGATCAGCCAATAGAATTAGAAAATTCATAACATTCTATTCTATGGTATTCGATGCAGCAATGCATTTATTGCGAAAAGACAGTAAAAACTTCATTCTCCAGCAACTTACGTTATGTCATTTAAACCTCTTAACTGCTCGTTCTAAATTTGTTCTTGGCACCTAGGTTTTTAAAAACCTACATCTTACACGATAAAGAGAACCTATCTATACACAAACCAATCGGTTGGTGTTTACGAAGTGACAGTAGTTCTGCTTTCAATGTCTGGGCGTTCCCTTTCACATACCCGTTTAGAATCTTCGACATGCATTGCCCGCAATACTTGGGCCGGTCAACCGATATGCCCGCCATGTCGACAAAATACGCCGCCAATTTCTTTTTCTCTTTGCCGTTATCGAAGCATTTCGAGCACAACTTAAACGAAACGTTTGCTTTGCCCACGCATTCGTAGAAAGCGCAACTCAAAATTCGACCGTCTGCCGCCCTTTTCACCGCTTTCCTGTTGAAGATCTCGAGTTTCGTTTCGAACGTCGTATCCGGTAGCCCCGGCTCGCGGAACGTGTAGCGATAATCGTATACTCCCTGTAAATGAAGCAAAGGACGATGATTTCCGTTGATATCATTGGGTCCTGTTTTCGGTTCGTACGGGCAAAATGCGCCGTGTATGAAGGAGTTCTTCTGGAAAGGACTCTTCTGTCTTTCCTTCTTCTTGTCCGTAACTAACTTCACAAGCTTCTTCCCCGTAAACATTTTTGCCAAATGTTTTAAAACCATCACTTCTTAAAGTATTACATATATGGTGGAATACAGTAGATGGAGATTATCCAGTAAAGCACACGATAAAAGCTTTACGTAAAGTAGTCTCGCTTGCCAGGATTTACGTAATTGAATTAAAGTCATAAATTTGTATTTTTGGCTTTATAGAAAAGTACAATTTGTTGTTCCTTTCAAAGTTTAACATTCCGCCAAAGAAATATCGTGAAATAAGATTCGTGCGGATCTTATGGGGGGGGGAGTATCGAAAGTAGAAATAGCACATGAAGAAACGCTGCTAACTGGCAAGATTTCCACAACTCAAGAGGATCCTTAAGTTAATCGTTGCTTGGCGAACGAGCGGTCACTTGTACTTGATGCAGACGGAATTTTAACCCTCAAACGTCTAATGAAGTGAGCTGAAATGATCCAGAAGTATAAAAACAAAAAAAATGAACTGAACAGAAAACAGAATTGATATCGTTTTGACTTAAAAAACTTGCGTGCGGAAAGGGTGGCCACTAACGTTCTTAAAGTCAATGCAAAAGAGTCCGTAAATTGGTTACATTACTGTGCTGGTGATGCAGAAAGATGAAGTAAAAATATATATGAAAATAATTCACGAGTAAGCCACTATTGACCAAAGACAATAATTCTCTATTGTACAGTGTAACCTCCCAATAACGGACAAAACGTTGGCCGGAGATTTTCTATTAAAAAAAACAAAACAGATAGCAGACGGAGAAATCAAGTCCTATTTGAACTTCCCTGGTGAAATTTATCTTCGAATAGCGGACAAGAGAAATCAAGACAAATGTTGAGGAAACATTTATTTTTCTAAATCCTAATGATGAAGCACAGATAACAGTCTAATAACTTCTCCTAGAACTCTGGCACGATTTCAATAAAACACAATATTTGCACAATATTTTATAGTGCTCGCGTAAGGTTTAGCAACATTTGGGCTTTCCTAATTATCAACAACAACAAAATATTCCATTTCATGAATTTTTGGCAGTATTCCTACGTAATAGCGTCGTAATGAAAGCAGCAATTCTCAAGGATTCGTTCCTTACAAAATCTAACAAAAATGCGAAAATATTATATAATCATATCTCAGTTATTCCCTGCTTAAAAGAAATGATGCATGAAATTTGCACGTGCATATGCAAGATTGGCAAAGAAAATACCTGCGTGAGAAATCTAAATGTACACATTAAGTTAAAATGTTAAAAGTTAAAAGACACGTATTAAGCCCTTGTATTACACAACTGATAGAACAACACTGAAAAGCTGCAACGATCTATAAAAAGTTATTTGAATCACTTAAGAAACGTAAAAACATAGACATATTCTAACACGATGTTAAAAGAATACTGGGGTATGGAAGAAAAACTAAAATTCCCGAGACATTTCAGACAGGCAACCAGTACGTTAACTATCACGATAAAAAAACACTTTACTCGAACGTTCTTTGTGGAGTGCCTATTGTTCCTAATGATCTTGAAAACTCAATAAAAACTCATTCAATTTTATATGCGGATGACACTTAACATATTTCTTTCTGGCAAAAACATTGAAGATCTATTTATCTCCGTTCCAAGTTAACAATTATCCCTAAATACTTCAAAGACTATTAAACATTTATTTGTTTAAGTTCCTTTATTTCTCCTTTATACACAGCTACGTTAACTATGGTAATCTAAATTAATATAATTCAAGTTAGGGACCATACATTTATGACATCCACATGGGGAGGGGGACAATTATCGTATTTTCTCTTTTTTACGCCGCCTACCAATAAACAGCACTTTTTCGAAGTTAATGGAGCGAATGGAGTCAGCGACGACATTGATTAATAGGATACCAGAGAAGGAAAATAAAAAGGGCTATTCTATTGAATTTGTTGGTCTGTATATAATGACACTCGACAAACTGGTCCCAGAATGTGATTATGTACACATGGCGTACGATTTGTATTTTCCAAATGTGCAAAAGGATCTAGGCAAAGGAATCTGCAAGGATTGTCACTCACGTTTATTTTCCTAGTATGGATGCTGTTACACGTCACACCAAAGGTGATGGATGCCTTGGAAATACACTGGCAGTTGGAAAGAAGTAGAAAATAGCGTGAAACAATATATGTCCCACCACTATATGTCACAATCAACACTATATGTCGCAATCGCCACTATATATCGCAAACCAACACTATATGTCGCAAACACAACACTATATGTCGCGACATTATATGTCACAAAAAATCGAAAATCAACACTCAATCAATCAACGTCATACGCCACTGGCGCCTTGGCGACTATGACTGCGCAACACCATTGAAGATTTTGCCGGCTGTTTTTTTTGTAGGATGAGCGAGCGAGCCGTCGCCTTGTCAACCAGAGTGGTTGCTGTGGAGCCCGTCCAACGGCGTAGGCCATCTACCCAGCGAAGCCGTGGCCTCGCTAGGGTGCGTCGTGAACCGGTTACCAAACAGTATTACATGATACCAAGCAGTTTCCTCCACATAGTTCTGCCAAACGCATGGTTTTCCCACTGGGGACACTCACTGTCCATGTCGAGCTCTCGCGAGATGGAGTTTGGTTTCAATGCGGAAGCGGGTTTTTTTGAGGTAAACGCGGGTGTTCAGGGCGCTCTTCGCCATCTTCGCTGCGAATCTTGGTGGAGTCGTCCATTGTTGTGTTGATGCTGCGGCCCAGATACTTGAAGTGGTTGGTCGATTTGACGAGGTTGCCATGCAGCGTGACCGGTGCATCTGCAGGTGGGTTCAGTGCAAGGTGTTCAGTCTTGCCTGGGTGCAACTTCAATCCGTAGGATGTGGCTATGGAGTCGAGCTTCTCCAGCATGTAGGTGGCATTTTCTGCAGAACGGGCAAGAAACACCAAGTCATCTGCATACCTCAGCTCCCAGAACAGATCACCGGCGACGTCTGGCGGGGTGAGATGGGGCACCTGTTCTTTCCACTCGCGCATCATGGCTTCCGTGTACAGGTTGAAAGTACGGGGGACAAAGGGAAACCTTGCCGCACCTCACCAGACGTCTCAAATTTGTCAGTGGTCTGTCCCTTCCATGAGATCGAGCCGTGAGCGCCGTTGTAAAGGTTGGCGATGAGGCGGATGACTTCCGGCATGACATCGTATGCGTCGATGGTTTCCAGCAGTTTGTGGTGTATGACGGAGTCGAAGGCCTTTCTGAAGTCCACAAACACCATGTGTAGTCTGTGACCAACTGCCATGTGCGCTTGTCCGATAAACTTGAGTGTGAATATGGCGTCGGTTGTAGACTTGTCCGCACTAAATCCATATTGTGTGTCGCTAACGTTGACCTTGGCGACTCTGTCCAAATCCTCTTAGATGATGTTGAGCATTATTTTGCTGGCATGCTTGATTAAAGCCAGGGTGAGGTAGTTACCGCAATCACCATTGTTACCCTTCTTATAGAGGGCGATGTAGTTCGATATGAGTCCCGAAGATGGCCATATACCAGTTGTCCAGATGCGGTTGATGGCGCGGTGGATTGCCGAAAATACAAACGGGTCGTCTAGCATGGCTTTCAGAAACTCAGCTTGCATGGCGCGTTTGATAACATGAGCAAGTAGTGCATCGGATGCAAATTGTTGTGGCGTATACGTTGCACGCTACAGGCTGGACTGTAAGAGCTCTTGAGCGTACTCGTGCCAGCGTTGTACTTCGTCTTCAAGAGTATCACATCGGATGTCATTGCTTAGTTTGATGGTGGCTTCCGGTTTTCGTGATCCGGCAGTCAGACCGTTCGCTGTCTTGAATAGGAGAGCAGATTCGTTGCGGTGGAAAGCATCGTTGATAGTGTCTGCCTGTTTGAGTAGCCAAATGTCCAGATTGTTGTCGCATGCTGCTATCACCTGGTTCTTTAGCAGACGATATTCAGGTGTTTCGAACGCTTTCTGCTTCTTTTCAATCAGGTCGATGGTTTCGGAAGTGATGTGAGGCTTCGATTTGTTGTGTCTCATGGGGGCGCATGTCTTGAATGCTGCGTCATGGATAGCTGTTGTGATAGTTTTCAGATCATCCGTGTCAACGACACGGTCTCTGACTTCCGTCTTGATCGTTGCTGCAAGCTCGGAGGTGAGCAGATTGGCACACAGCTTTGGTGGAGGTTTAGCGAGCTTCGGTGTACGTTTGATCTGCAGCTTCATGTTGCACAAAACAAGCCTGTGGTCGGTGTCGAAAGCAACCGAGTAGGAGCGGCAGTCGACCAGCTGCTGGAGGTGTTTTTTGGATGCGGTCTATTGCGTTTCTTGCATTACCAGCGCGACTTATCCAAGTCACTTTGTGCAGCAGCCTCTTCCTGAACCATGTGTTAGCAGAGGTGAGTTGGTGAGCGCGGAAAAAATCCAACAGTCGCAGTTCGCGGTCATTGATGGTGCCGATGCTGTGTGGGCCGATAACTAGCAAATCAATACGGTTTGCACCAAGTTTCGCATTCAAATCACTTGCAAATATCAGCGTGTCCGAGGGCTTCAATCTTTGAATGACACTTTCTAGTTGTTCGTAGAAGGTGTCTATTACTTCATCAGTTGCACTACTGGTGGGTGCATAGGCAAAATCCAGGACCAGCGAGCCGGGGCCCTTTAAGCGGCGAGTCGGGCTGACATGACACGGTCTGAGATGCATTCGTGTGACATGAGTGCTGCTTTTGCTTTTGGAGAGAGGAGTATGCCAATACCAGCGTAGTGTTTTGTTCCGCCAGAGAGGAGTAGTCTGCCATTCAGTCGAATTTCGATGCCGATGCCATGGGTCTCGCTTGGCGCACGGAGGCCACACATCTGCCAGATCATTGTTGTCTTCATTGATAGTTGTAGTCATAGTTGTAGTGACTATAGTGGAGAGGGCGCCGCTCCTCACTCCACGCCAAGTAGCTCTTGGCCAGGGCGCAGTGGTGCACATCCCCGCTTGCAGTGAAGCAATCAAGGCACGTGTAGGTCGCCATGAAACAGCTGGTTGCGTCGTTAGTGTCGCTCGCCTGTTTCCGACATCCAAAGATGCTGCTTCCCATCTTCTTTATGTGTAACCCAGCACGGAGGGCTTAGGGGGTGCTATCACTTGCCCAAGGTGAAACCCCAAATTGTTTTTCATAATAAAATCATAATACGTTGAAATTACTTGAAATTTTAAACAATTTTAAAGGTTTAAATCAATACATTTTATATAATATACAAAATGTAATTGAAAGATCAAGATTGCTAGCTCAAGAAAGCAAGGTCGGAAAAAAATCGAAAAATTAATAAGCGTCCCGGGACGTTTATTAGGAACCTAAGAGTAACTCGCCCAAGATTTTCGTAAAACTGCTTTAAATGGCTTGTTTAAACAAACGTCCATTGGCTGACACTTTGACGTGCAGCCAGCTGGGATAGGCAGGATGTCGGAGTTTCCTTTCAAAAGCTTGTTACTGACCGAATTGGTTAGATGAGCAGCAAACGCATCAAACGTTAAAAGAGAATTTTCAAATCCAAGCTTTTGGCATTCAATTCGAACATGTTTGAGCCAAATATCCTCAACCCATACCATCATCAAGTTATGATCCATCTAGGCCTTTTCTTGAGTTTTCACGATGAAACCAGCTGGAATGCTAATATCACGAATAATTTTATCAGTTTTCCCTTTGAAGATGACCATTGGTGGCAGCATTTTTCCATCCCCTGTAGCTGTAGACCAGTGAGAGAGGGTATTTCCCAATTCGCATTAATTTTGCTGTGTCGGCATAAAATTTAGTGAGAACTCTCTCTAATTGCTGTGGAAGCTTCTGGCTTACTGAAGTGCGAGCTCGAAGTGTCAGCTTGTGACTTAACGTTCTTTTCAAAGAAATGTTCTTACCCAACCAGAACTTGCCCTGAAGGCTGGGAAACAAGACCCGGTGCTCTCGTCAAAGACAAGTATGCGATGGCTTTGACTTTCAATAGCAAAACTATTGGCCATGTTCCAAACTTTTGTCAAAGATAACGTATTTTTTTCTTGAAAAAGGTGGCAGCCTTGATGTGAAAATAAATAGATCTAGGCGTTATTCGCGTGATCTGGACCAAGGAGGTATGGAGCTTCCTGGTACATTCATGTTTAGAACATTGGATTCCGAAATATACAACAAGCTAGAAATTCTTGTACAAAAGGCCATGGAACAATATAAAAATAAACTCAAGGAGATGGAGGAGAAAAAAGAAGAATATTGATTCGAATTTTTCTAATTTACTGCGTATGAATTTATTTTCTCCTAATTATTAACGCGTGATTGGAAATTCAAAATTTCGTAATTTATTCCCTCCCAATTTTCTACGCGTACCGGTCAAAATAATTATTTTTTCCCACGCGTTAAATTGGAGAATTTACAATAGCAGTGTTATTGACCCATATGTATTCTTTTAGTGAATTAGGCTTGTATCCGTGGTCACTTTGCTTATTATGTATTAAAAAGATAGTCGTGATTACTCCTCCACGAGTTTTTAAGAAGTTATAATCTGGAAAAACAAACATAAAGTCATAGACAATTTTTTTCGCAAAACTTTGACTTTGACACTACTGTCAAATATTTATCAATGCAAAACTGGGAACGAAAACTATTTTAGTAAATTATTTTTTTATATAGAAATAATTTTTATAGGGAACACTTCTAAAGAATGCCCTCGTCATCTTGTTTTTTCATCAGATAAAAGGAAAATCTGAATTGTAGCACATAATATGAACTTCGATGCCTTTCGCTTACCACGTCTGACATCTTCTGACACTGAACTTGTTTCAAAAAAATCAAACACAGGAAAATGTAGTCATCAGCATAGGATAAAAGCTGTTAAATCTGATAGTTGGATTGAATGCATTCCAACACATCTTGATACTAAAAGAAAGAAGGAAGCCATTTCAAATATTGAACCACCATCACGATTTGAGAAAGAACCTGAACATTACTTATTTGATGCAAATAAACATTATGAAAATTTGATCAGTGAAGAATTAAAAGTTGGGCTACATGGTGGTTTTTGGTTAGTTTCAAGGCTTGGTGAGAACAGCAGTTATTTATTTATATAAATGATGTAGATAATAAACAATGATTCTGTATTTGCATAGTTTAAATTTGATATTTTCAGGTCCAGTGTGTGATGAGCCATCTACTTTTAATGAAAAGCAAAATCTTCCGCCAATTCTTCGTTTTAATAAAAAGAAGTCTATAAATGATAAAATATTCCAAAGTTTTCATTCAGAAGAATGCATTTTATCAGATGACAGTTCTGAAGGTGAATCTTGTCAGTTCTGCAAACAATCAATTAAGGTAGTTTTGTAATCCAATTTATTGTGTTTTATGCCTTTAACTTTTTTAGACCTTTTAGGAGTTATGTTGTCCTGAACGTGAATACTTTGAGCAACTTAGGGAAGAATACAAGGAAATTGCTAAGAAAGAAACTCAGGAAATTACTAAAAAACCTTCAAAAACATTTGAAATAGCCCGCTTTAAAAACCAAGCTCCTAAAGGAAAAGTAACATTTGCAGAACAACGGTATGATTTTTGCTTTACATGTTAAGTTGAGCTACATTTGAGCAATATCCATTTGTTAAGAAAACAGGAGAAAGATGTTGAAAAGCAAAAAACAAGACTGTATTCAGGTAAGTAAATATATTTAGTTTTTTCTCATTTTTAAGAACACCTTTTGAAACATTGTCAATATTTAGTTGCACGGCAATTAAAGACAATTCAATATACAATATCCTCTATGAGAGCTTTGGAGAAAGGTTGGACAGTTAGGCAGCAAAAGAGACTGGCTTCTGCGTATCAGATGCAGGAAGAGCCATTTCTTATTTCTGACAATTCTTCGTATTTGCAGGTGAATGTTCTTTTTAAAAATCTTTAGCAATCTGAAGTGAATCATATTTAAAAGTTTGTGTGTGTTTGTGTGTGCTTTTGATGAAAACATTTTTTAGAAATGTAAAGCATTGAATGAAAGATTTTATAACAGCGGAAGTCTTTTTATGAGAATTTTACCTGATGGCAATGGATTCTGCTAGTATCTTTTTCTTTTATTTCTTCACTAAAAGTTGCATATTTATGCATCAGTTGAATAGTTTTAAAAGTAAACAAGAGGTGGATCATATTATTTTAAATATTCAAAACATAAATATACAACTTGTCTGTTGAGAATAGGAAAGAAAAATCACTCTTGTATCACCTTTACTTCATTCATCTTGTTACCCAAATGGTCGCATTGCTGTAATGACTGTTTCTGCAGAAAAAGGAAAATACACTTACATTATATTCAAGGTGAGATTATAAATGTTTATTAAAATTAAAATGATTGTTTTTAATAATGATTTTCTTAGAATCAAAAATACAATTCCGTCCAATCAAAGATACTGGCTGTGTTTAAATCTAACGGAATTGGATTTTGTTTTTATAAAACAAACAAAGTTCGGTGAGTATTTGGATTGATCCAATACATTCTTTAAGCGCTTTGTCTCAGCAGCATGTTTCTAAACTTACAAGGTGGGATTGAATTGGATCGCCAAGGAAATAAAAGAAAGCGGTGGCAATGGCACTTTGTGAAAGGTCATGTTTTGGCACCTCCATTTCAACCAATGTGTTTCTCATTGAACAAATGGATATCATTGAGAGTGATGAACTTGGTATATGTTAACTTAAACTCGCTGTCAGTTTATTAATTCCTCTTTCGTTGCAGCATCACATCACATTGAGCTTCTCGTCTAAACGTCGATTTTTAAGATGCAACGTCGCAGCTAACATTGAGGTATGTGCTATTATTTTCACTAGTGAACATTCGTTTATATCAAATCTCATGTAAAACCTCACCGAATATGAATTCAAATTGCTAACGTAATAACATAAATCAAATTCTTTTGCGTTAATATTCTTACGTTAAGATCATCAGGGAGAAGATTTACGGTCACCCAAGCCTGCCATCATACTATATAATAAAATACTGACAAAATCAAATATATCAGGTTTTATATTAATTTTTTTTGGTGAGCCAAAATAATTTTGGTAATTTCCTATTTATTTAATTTAACTATTAAACTTTTTATTAAATTATATCAATTTATTATTATTTAAATATTTCATTAATATTAAGGGAAAAAGAATTTCTTTCTATTTCCAGGCTCAAAGGGTTGTGTTCCAGGGGAAATTCCCCGCTGATCGAAGTTCGGAATTCCATTTGGCAGGACAAAGAATCAGAATCAAGTGTGTATTTTGAAATTGTTTTCTGGAAATCTCCAGAGCCAATTTTGTGCTTCTTGAAAATACTAAATATTTTATTGATTTTTGATTTTTTTCCAGCTCTATTCTTAAAAAGATCAACGTAATTTTGGCATCTTCGACTCTTCTATTGGAAAGGCAATAATACATATGATGTTTTGTTTGTATACGATTTTTTTTAATCCGTTGCATTTGATGTTCCATATTTTTGTATGTTGGCAACGCAATCAGTTTTGTAGTAATGTGCAGTTTTGTAACAGAGTTGTCTGCACCCGTTGTAGCTAACGATTATAGATTTTTTCATGTCATTTTCACGGTTTTAATATATTCATTACTCAATCAACAAAGAGAGAACTAAAATACAGAATTTCTTAGACGGAATACGGAACGTGCAAGTGTGGGCAATTTTCACCTTTTATTCGAAAGAAAAATTTAAGGGGGAACGAACACCCTTCAAAATTTCAAACAAGGTTCCAGAAAAAAACTTTGGTGTAGTTTAAAAGAGTATTTAAAAAAATTTAAAATGGTAGCTGGTTGCCAAGAAAACTGTAAAAAATCTCAAAATTTGTCAAAATAGGGCTTGCTCCTGGAATAAATATCTAATGATCAAGGCATTAATTTTACTTGAAACTTTGGCAAATTGTTGTTATAAGCTAAATCTATGGGGTAAGCAAATTAAAATCTTCAAAATTTTTAAAGTGGCTCTCCCCCGTATGGTTAAATATGCTTTTCAAATATTGCAATATATCTTACTCAATTTCCCTTCAAGTACAATGTTTTTTGTTTATATGTTTCGCTCATCCCATAGAGAACAATAAGATGAATCACACCTGAAAATTTCATGTAAAAGTTCAAAACAGATGTTTAAATATTTGTTCCGGCGTCCAAAAATTATGAAGAACACTATATAAAGACAAAAGTGAAACATTGCAGTATATACTAAATAAAACATGGAAACTCAGAAATCTCCAGGCACATATTGCTTAGACTCTTTTTGGTCGATTTTGTCCTTGGTTTTCAACCTTTTTTCTCTTTTCGACTGGCGCTTTATCTTGTTAACCGTATCTTATCCTATCCGTAAGCAATTATCTCTTGTTAACAGAAGGTTTGTTTTGAGGAGCTTTTCAAATTTTTGCAGTTCGTTGTTATTTTTGGATTCAACAAATGTTCTTATTGGAGTTTACTCATTATATTATTGTGGAGTCAGTTTGGTGTAGTTGTGGTGGTGTGTTCTGGTAAAGTTCCTTGAAATTTGGATAAAAACAGCTGATATTTGCTGACTTTGCCGATCAAGATTGACATTCTCCCAACTGTTCTCAAATCATGAGTACTTTTAGTTCTTGTATTCAATACAGAAAACCAATAATCTTAATTGCTCCATTTGCAGCATAATTACATTTCTTACTTACCCTAACAATCCTTAATACAAAACAATTAACTGATCGTTAAAAATTCTTTTCGCTACACGCCTATTCAGCCAAATAAATTGCTTACTTTTTTGTTTTCAATTGAACTTTTTTTTAAAAAAAACTGTATATATACAAAATTTTATCTTTGTTTTAAACTAAGCACCATCCCTTTTTCTTTATTTCTAATCATTTTATCTTTTAACTTCTTAATTGTATATATATATAAAAATAAACTGTTTAATATTTTAACTTTGTCCCTTAACTGAAGTGTGCAACCTGTTGGCAATAAGTAAATCCTAGATTCCCACGAGGGTCGTTGGACGGTCGAGGTGGTTCTTTCCAGGTGAAGAACATTGTTCTCAGGTCACCTTCTTTTACTCATTTCCACTTTTACTGCTACATCTTCCGGATTGTTGGAGACTTTAGGGAACTTGGGTTGTAATCCCAGGGGACTGCCTCATATTCCAAAGAAACAGTTTTTTAGTTTGAGTATCGTAATCTTTTCTGCATTTGTCATTCTATATTATATTTCATTGACCATGTCATCTAACAAGTCATCCTTCGGTCGAATTTTGAAAAAACCTAACAGATTCAATAAAAATCAGTCCAATCTGAGTGCCCATTGTTTCAACAAAAATTGCATCAGTGGGGACAGCATTATATATTTTAGGCACTGCACACGTTATTCCAAATACTATTGCAGTGAGTGTTGTGGGTTTAGTAAGGACATCATTGAGCTTCTCAATGAGAAAGTTGATAACTTTTAGTTCTGTCCGGACTGCACTAAACCTAAACCTGCTCTAAATGCATCTAGATGCAGCGTCTACTTTGAAAAAATTAAATCTCGCCTTGTTTCTCCTGAAGCGTTTCATTCTTTGAACCATTCTTTAATGATCAACATCCAAAACAGCCTTGAGACAAACTCTCTAATTCAGAAATTAGTGGACGATAATTTAAAATTGAATAAGCAAATTTCCAATTTAAAAAATAATTTTAATAATGAATGTATAGACTCTGAACGTACTCTGAGTAAAAAAATTGTTAAAAATATTGAGAAGCACAACAGGCGCAAAAATAATTTAATTATTTACGGTCTCAAAGAGACTGATTCTGTAAACAACTCTGTGCAAGTATTGGATCTCTTAAAAAGCTAGCTAAGACTAAATATTTGCATAAACGATATTAAAAGTTGTGAAAGACTTGGGCCTTTTCAATCCGGTAAAACTCGACCTTTAAGAGTTACTCTTTGTGATTATGGCACAAAATTCTCCATTTTAAAACACAAAAAGATTTTAAAAGAAGTAGATAAAAATATCTATATTAATCAGGACAGGAGCAAAGAAGAAAGAGATGTCTTTAATAAACTTCGAGTTGAAGCTAAACAGAGGGAGGCAGCAGATAGTTCGGGGGAATGGGTTTACAGAGTAAGAGGACCGCCGTGGGATCTGTTTGTGAAATAAATAAGAAAAAAGCCCTCGTCAAAATAAAATCTTGGAATAACAAAGCCAGAAGACTAAGGAATTCTCATCCTCCTTTCTCTTTAGCATTTTGTAACATTTGAGGTTTACGAACAAATTTTACAGATGTTGAAGCTTTTTTGTTCGAAAACAAACCGGATGTATTAGCGCTTTGTGAATCTAATCTAAATACTGGTATATCTTCTAATGATTTCCTTGTTCCTGAATATCTTCCTTTGTTTAGAATGGATTCCTCCATTCATATGCATGGTCTAGCAGTTTATGTTAAGGAAACGTTACCAATATCTAGAGAAATTGACCTGGAAGACCCCGACCAACCTTTCATGTGTTTTCGTTTGTCTCTTCTACATTCAACTAGTTTTCTATTTTTCCTCTATCGCTCTCCATCTTTCCAAGACTGTTCTGTTATCAAATCAGTCTCAAAGTTCGCTGATTCAGCTATTCTTAAACATTGCTCAACCAACATCTTTGTATTTGGTGACTTTAACATTCACCATGAACAATGGCTAAAATTCTCTAACGGAACAAGTAGCTCTGGTGTTGAAACCTATAACTTTGCAGTATCTCAGTCTCTCTCGCAATTAGTTGATTTTCCATTTTTTGGTTTTGGATGATAAATTGTCTGGGAGATCGTTTATGTAGAGTAGGAACAGGGTTGGTCCGAGAACTGATCTTTGTGGAACACCAGCATTGATAGAAAAAGTTGAAGATGAATGACCACTAAGGACAACCTTGAGTCTACGGTTTGGAAAGGAAGGAAGAGATAATTTTGAAAAAGAAACCTTTTAAACCAATAGACCCAGATGCCAGACTTTATCAAATGCCTTGGAGATGTCAAGAGCAACTGCTCGCGCTTCACCGGAAACATCAAGGGCACGATAAAAACGTTCAGTTATAACTGTCAAAACATCAGCAGTGGAACGACCAGAACGAAACCCGTACTGGGAATCATAAAACAAATTATTTTTTTCAATAAATTCCACTAAAGTCTGGTTAAGTAAAGTCTCAAAAACTTTGCTTAAAATGGAAATGAGACTAATCGGTCTATAATTTCTAGGATTAGAACGGTCACCACAATTTTTAAAAATTGGAATAACGGAGGCAAATTTCCAGGATGAAGGAAAACAAGATTCATCCAAACACTTTTTGTAAACAGCACACAAAACAGGAGCTAACTCGGTAGAACATCTCTGAAAAACAATTACAGGAATTCCATCAGGTCCTGTAGCTTTAGTGGAATCCATTTTAGAAATTATCTTGGAAACGTTATCTGAGGATATAAAGCAATCCTGTAAAGTCTGGTCAGTTTTGGAGGTGAAATATTGGAGATCGTGTCCAGAATCATCAAGGGTAGAATGAGAACTGAAGAGTTTAGCAAATAGTTCAACTTTATGCTTAGATAAATTAATGACTTCAGGACCATTGAATGGTGGAGGCACAGATGATTTAAAATTGCCCCGGACATTTTTAATGATACGCCCCAAAATTTACATGAACTTATTTTTTTTGAATTGATATGATCTTTAGTTCTTTCAGCAAAAACAGTTTTTGCTTTACAAACAACATATTTACAATTATTGCGAGAGATAATAAACAATTTTCTGCTAAGATCAGTCGGATCACGTCGGTAGCAATGAAAGAAATAATTACGATGGGCTATGGCTGCAGCACATGCTGGTGAAAACCATGACGAAGAATGAGGTTTTATCTGATATTTCCTTGAAGGAACGAATAATCTTATTGCTTCAGATATTATTGAAGTAGTTTCATTAACACAATCATCAGCTGAGTTGGAAATAATTTCCTTCCAAGGGACAGACTGAATGTGTGCTTGAAATTTTTGCCAATCCGCAAGATCATATCTAAAATAGGTTCTATGCATGGGATGTTCATGATAAACTTGTCTATTGAAATTAACTTTGACCGATATAACAACATGGTCAGAACGACCTGAAGGAGCGTTATGAGATAATTTACAGATGTCCGGGTTAGAGGACCACGAACATCCAGACTTTGGAACTCCCTTCCTTCTACATGCTTTCCATCGGTCTATAACCTTCAACTGTTCAAATAAAACGTTCATCAATATCTGAAAACTGCGTAACTTTCCCTGTAACTTTTCTAGCTCTTTACACTCAAGTGGCCTTTAAGGCCTTGTTCTGAGCAACAACAATAAAAAAAAAAAAAAATCTTTTTTGTACAATGATCGCCTTATCCGAAGAGAATTCAATAATCATAAATAAGGATGCTTGACTTCATTCCAATATTAAAATAAACGATAGCATCATGTACTTCAAACTCTAAACAACTAAGCGAAACAAAATTTGACTTCGGTATACGTTCCCAGATCAGAGCGTTGAAGCTTTCGTTTACCAGTTCATCACCAGTTTAGCAGCAGGTGTTTTGGATGAGGACAGCGTTTCTGGCGGTTGCGGTATTGGGGTAGATGTTTCATGAGTTTCAGTAATATTTACAATGTCAGGAGTAATGACTGTATTTACATCAATATTTACATCAGCAAGTTCTTGAACTTGTTTACTACAAAATCCATAATAATTATTATATATATATCATCGGTAATTTGTTGTTTAGAAATCGAAAGTTGTCTTGAAATATATCTTATACTTTACGGCAAAGCAAAGTAGATTTAGCATAAACAATAAAAACAGCGAAAAAACCGCCTGTAAATGATAACAGGGGTGTTTTAGGTACTCTGGAAGCGTTGCTAAAGCCGTTGCTAAGTAAATTCTTTTACGCCAAACTCACTCAATTATGAATATCATCAGAACAAAAAAAGATTTTCAAAAATGGTTTTCAGTTTTGAAATTAAGGGTAATTTCTTTATATAATAACGTTAGAAAAAAAAACTCGACAAACGGTAAAATGTTGAGGGGTGTTCCCCCTTAAGAAC
Organism: Candelabrum cocksii; assembly: GCA_963930725.1. Classification (NCBI taxonomy): domain Eukaryota; kingdom Metazoa; phylum Cnidaria; class Hydrozoa; order Anthoathecata; family Candelabridae; genus Candelabrum; species Candelabrum cocksii. The sequence continues at coordinate 5,044,698 of OZ005670.1, read as the reverse complement.
TTATAGATTTAGCAATAGATTGAATGCTTTTTACTAATTAAGAGAAAAAAAATTGGTAAAAATTAAAATTGGTATTATAATATAAGTCCAATCCTCGTTGACTAGGAAACATGGGCGTTGAACTGGCTAGTTACTAATTAAGCTATATAAATTTTCTATTTTTTTAAGAAAGCATACTCACGGCACAACAGTAGCAAAGTTTGGTTTCACAAAGAAGGCATAGAAATTCAGAGACCAGAAGTGAGGACCCCGTATGTTCCTAGAGATTTTTTACGAAATGACAACCTTTGCTTCCAAGTAGTTTGTAAACTTGTAGTTTACAACACATACAGTATATATTAATCACACGTGATGTTGCTGTTTTGAGTTATATTGACTAAGAGGGTAAAATGGTGAGGAGAACTATGAAATAGAATAAAGAAACAACTAAGGTTTATTTGAAAAAAATAAAATTAATTTTGGACAATATCGCTTTCTTCGAATCTTAATCTTGGTAAAATTCTTTTCCAGTAGTAGTGTCAGAAATTAACCAGGTAGTGACAAAAAGGCGTCTAACCCCAGCTGCTGGGAAAAAAGACGTTAATCCGTGCAGTAAGTAGTTTTTTCAGTAAGCAGGTTCTGTAGACTGTCATTGCCGGGGCGGGTGTGGTAGACGAGCAGCCACAATCTAAAAAAAAACCCATATGGCTTGCGCAATACAAAGCCTCTGGTAGTCAAGTTCAGCTCCTAGCCTTCTCGTGGCAGAACTGTTTGGAACTAATAGGAGAAGGGGCAAAAAGCAAGTAATCTGGCGCTTTTAAATAACCAGTGCTCCGGGTGGGATGTGTTCGTTAACGGCAGCAATCATCCTATGAAAAGGAAATCTCTGATCTCTAAACCAGGGCAGACAGGGCTCTTTAGTCATGACAGACAACCTGTCTAGTGGAAAGACAAACAATTAAAACCCATCAGCGTCTGTGCAGTATCTGCCGGTTGCTGGTCAGTAGTACCACTGCGTCTGAAGGATATTCCTCGGCAAGTTCTCCTGTGCATGTATTGTGGTGGCGTCCATAGATGTCAAAAGCTATTGAAAGATTCAAATGAATAACGTTTCCATATCTCTTACATACCGCATCGCGGGTTATCAAGGAGCGCGTCCTGCAGACCTTGCACAGGATGCAGTCAAAAAATCTACTACCGTGCAACGAACTCAGCTATTAAAGTGTAAACAACATATCAACATCTCTTCCTTTAATACAAGAACTCTCACACACATCTCCAAGATCGGCGAATTGACAGCTGCAGCTGTCCTACACCAGCATTGTTATTATTTGCGTACAAGAGCACCGCTTTTTCCACGACGACGTAATCCTGAAACACCACGACACAGGCAATGGCTGGCTCTTAATTACCTCCTCAGCGGTCAAAAATAGTGTAAATGCAACCATTGGAGAGGTTGGGATTCTTCTCAGCCAAAAAGCCCTGGATAACATCGAATCAATAACCTCGCGCATTCTTATTGCTTCCTTTAATGGAAATCCAATTTTGTGAAATGAAAATTTGTAATCTGTTGCTACAGCCTAACCAATATTTCTGATGATATAGAAATCGAAAATTTTTACAATGATCCCAAACAGATAGAAACGGATTATGGTTGAGAGATTTTCTAATGGAAAACCAATTGGTCTGCTTTAATATGTTATACCAGAAAAGAGCAGAGAAGAAATAGACTTTCGCATACCCAAACGGTAACAATGCCCAAATCGATCTAATACAGTTGACTCTCTTTAATTCGAATCCCAAAGGGGAAAAATTTTGTTCGAATTATAGAGAGATTCGGATGGTAGAAAGTCTCTCTTATTCGAATTTTCAGGTTTAAAGGATGAAATTTCGAATTAAAGAGAGAAATCGGAATTTTTTGAAAAATTGAGGTGAAAAATAAATAAGAATGATCAAATTTTCTTTGATTCTTTTTTTCTTTTCCTAAGTTTCACAATCATACATAAACAAGTAACAGTTGCTGACAAAGTGTTCAATTTATTATTGTTTCGTGTTAAATTTTTCTTTTCCTAAGTTTCACAATCATACATAAACAAGTAACAGTTGCTGACAAAGTGTTCAATTTATTATTGTTTCGTGTTAGATAGATATGTAGTAGATTGTCAAGTCAAACACATGACTCGCATCGCTGAGGCTTTCCACAAATCAACTCCAAATTTCGTAAATCATAGTCACAAGAAAATATGATCAAACTTTATACAAAAGACGTGTACAGTTGACTCTCTCTAATGCGAATCCCAAGGGGAAAATATTTTGTTCGAATTATAGAGAGATTCGAATAGTAGAAAGTCTCTTTTATTCGAATTTTCAGGTTTAAAGGGTGAAAATTCGAATTAGAGAGAGAAATCGGAATTTTTGAAAAAATGAGAAAAATCATAAAGGTGAACAATAAAAAAGAATGATCGAGTTTTCTTTGATAGCTACTTTTTCCAGGTCGAAAGCGTATTATAGGCGGGATACCAAAGATTGTGTCACTTTATTGGACCTTTTCTCTAACTCCAATAAAGCTTTATACTTTGTCTCAAGCTTTCGAACTATATGGAGTGTTTAGTCACTTTGAACGAGAAATAAGACGCAGTTCATCAAACCATAGAAAGTCACAATAAACTATGATCAAACTTCTTACAAAAGACGTGTATTTACAAAAAATCAAAACATTCGAACAGAAATGAATTTTGAAAAAAAAAACATTCGAAAGTGTTAACGGTTAGTTTACACTCCGAAAATTCGAATTACAGAGAGGATTTTGCCGAGGGAACTAAAAAATTTGTTCGAAATATGGAGGTTTTCGAATTACAGAGATTCGAATAATAGAAAGTAAATTATAAGAGTTTCTTAAGGAAAATTGACAGTGACTTAGATTTCGTTCGAATTATAGAAAGTTCGAATAATAGAGATTCGAATTAGAGAGAGTCGACTGTATTAATCAGCAAGAAGTGGCTAAACTGTTCCCTTAACTTTGACCCTTACATCCTTCAATGCAGTTAGCTCAGACCATCGGATCATTTCAGCCAAAATCAGATTGAGTCTACGAGCAAGCAAACCAAAAAGCTCAAAGGTAGCTCGCTACGATTGGTCAACATTAAATGAAGGAAATATCTCAAACCAGTTCAAAATCACACTTACAAACCGTGAGGAAGATGAAAGGAATAATAACAGTGCAAATACATCGTATAAAAATTTTGAATCAGCATGTTCCTTTGCAGCAGAAAAAGTTTTACCTGTCAAACGAAAAGCAAAACAAAAAGTTCCATGGGAGTCTGAGAATACTATCGTAAAACGAAACTGTCTGAAAACAGCTTTGTAAAAGAGAAACAAAAATCCACCAAGGGAGAATTGCTATCTTTTCAAAACGGCACAAACAGAGCTAAAGCAGACATACCAAATGTCTTAAATTATTTTAAATTGGGCGGGAATTAAATTTGGCGGATGCCGAAAATTGTTAAATTTGGCGGGAATTTAATTTGGCGGATGGATAAAAAGTCAAATATAATTTGTTTTTTTATTCAAGCAAAAGAGTTTATTTTCGTATAATAAAATGAACTAAACAAAAGACTAAAGTACACACTGAGTGAAAATCACTCTTCAATAAAAAAGTCAAATGCATTTCTTTCGAAATTTTCGTCGCTTTCACCTTTCCAATCAGAACCATCATCACTAGCAAGTCGAAGATTGACGAAATTCTCTTCTATCGGCGGAACAACAAGACGTGTCAAATGGGAAGTGAAGCACCAGTCGGTCATCTTTCAATAGAAATTTTAACGGTAACTAAGTTTCTTATTGACCGAGGCGCAGATGCTACTTTACAGTTAATTGGTAATCAGTGCAGGAGATCTCCATTAATTCAAGGCGGTATTGAGATTCGATGCAAAGTAACAGCAAAGATTTCGGGGACAGTAATTAATCTTTTGATCATGGAGAAGTACGCACAACTTGTAAAAGAATTGTATACAGAACCTAAGAACGAAGAGATTTTGGGCTCTTTCTTGCAAGCTGAGACTACTGAAGACGCCTCGATAAATGTAGCACCAAGGAATGTGCGTGCCCCGAAAAAGAAAAATTGATCAAATTGCAAACAAAGGATATTCGATTAATTTTTAATCAAGGTGAAACAACAAGTACTTAGTAACCAACCTGAACCAACATCATACGAAGAGGAACAGACAAACGAGACAATCATAATTTGAACAAAGCATAAAAGGAAAAATAACGATGGCATTACTATATTTTTCATAATATTTCTTCTCAGTTTGTATCCTTACATTCTCCAAGTAACAAATATTCTTATTTTACTTCGAAAGTTTCATATTCATTTCATTTCATAGGCAAATTTTCATATTTTTGGCTGTGTTTAGGTGTGTGCAGATTAAGCGGATAGAAAAAGATGATATATAAACAAAGAAAAAATAAGTTAAAACGAAAGGGAAAAAAAATTAATTTGGCGGATGCCGAAAATTTTTTAATTTGACGAGAATTTAATTCGGCGGATGCCGAAAAATTTTAAATTTTGATTTTAAATTTAGATTTTAAATTACTTTGACGGATTTTTACGAAATCCGCCAAATCCACCAAATTTTCTTCCCCTAAGGTAATAAAGCTAAACTTAAGGCTGCACAACCGAAGGAAAGAATTGATAAATGGAAAGCTCACTTTGAAAATATAAATGCTAAGAAAACAGAGTTTGTCAGCTTCAACCAAACTTGTGAAATAAAATTGCTCAATGGAAATCCGTTAAAGATTTCTCATATCTCGGAAGTAACATTCAATCAACTGAAAAGGACATCAACATCAGAAAAGCAAAAGCGTGGAAAGCTCTAAATGGTCTGAGTGTCATTTGGAAATCAAATCTGATAGACAAACTGAAACGAGACTTCTTTAAGGCGGTCGTAGATCTAGTTCTGGCATATGGTTCATCTACTTGGCCACTAACAAAGCAACAAGAAACTTCTTTGGATGACACCTACACACGCCTCCTTCGTGATACACTAAAGAAACTAAGAACTAAGAAACGTTTGTATGAACATCTACCGTCCATCTCCATCATGGAACGAGAACAGCGGGCAGACCAAAGCGCACCTACACAGACCAGCTAGTAGATGATACTGGCCTACACTTAGGACTTACCCAGAAATTTTCATTTTCTCAAAGCACTTACCATAATAGTTATTTCAAAAAATAGATTCAAAGAAACAGTTATATGGCTACGTTTCTTCCATCCAACAGGCTTACCCTTTCTTATTTTTACGAAGGAGTTTGTCTCTCAATACACGGCTTATTAAAGAGACCCTTGTTGTGTAATTCTTAATTTTTCGTAAAAATCCAAATAAACTTTTAAACAGGTAGTTACTGTAAACATTCTTTTAAGAATCTTCTTCTATCTGTTTCATCCAACAGGTTAACACTTTTGCTTGTCACGGACTGGGGAAGGTAGATGAAAAAGGTTATTTATGAAAGGAGTGTGAAGCTAAGTGATATCAATGGTAAAATAAAGTCATTAATTCGTAATCAAACATTTGAATCAATGAATCTTTTTCCATCCAAGAGAATTTTAGAAACTCAAAACAAAGCTTGGCAGCGTATAACTATCATTCTTGCAATTTCAGATTTCTGAGGTTGCGAATTCAAATCCTCCCGGCCTCGCTGACTCAGCAGATGAGTAGCATTTCGATTCGGTAAAGTATCGCAGTTGTTTGTAGGAGTGACGCCCGCCTCAACAGTTACACTTAACCTCTTGCGCTAACGGAAAGTGGATAGATACCCTCGTTTAGGCCCGTTCCAACATTAGAGTTAATTCGACCACTTCTATTACAGACACACCACCACAAAACCTTTAAACTTCCTTGTGGTAGAAGAGATAACTGTTCTGACACAACACCAAACGAAAGGATTCTAATTTAACAGTATTGGACACCAGAAATAGCAGCTTTAGCAACAGAAAAACTCGAACCAGTTAATTAGTTGCTATCACTGGGCACAATAACTACCCAAAAACATTCCGTCCTCATCTTTAATCAATTGAAGAACTACTCAGTTATGTACAAACAATTTCTAGCCAGAAACCTCACGACGATCTAACAGAAAATGTGCTGCGCTTATTTAAAGATATTTTTCTTAGATATACCAAATAAAAAATTATGCATCTGGAACTTTTAGACAAAAAGCCCAATGTCGTACGTTTATCGTTTTTTGAAATAAACGCATTTGCTACTTTTCTCATGTCCATTTCGTCTAATTTTTCTTTATGAACATTTAAAATCATAGAATGATTCGCGATTCGAACCCATAGTTCACCTCAAATACGTTTTAATCTTCTTTAGTCCAGAGAGACTCTTCTCTGAGACGCCATTTGTCTCTGGTGCTAGAAGTATTAATTTCGCCAACTTATACACTTTTTCATAAGAAACGTTTAGCAGGGCTGAGATTTTTGAGCTCATTGTTGTTTTCAGTTTTTATAGTTTGGAAGAAAATCCAGTTGACTTTTCGTTGAGAAACAATCCAAATCATCTCCATATAAGTTCATATTTTAAACTCATCATCATAATGTTTGTGAGGTTACCGTAAATGACCGATCTAACGCCCATTCCCAAATTGACGCCCCTCCCGAGTAAACGCCCAGGGTTAAAGTTAAATTTTTTAACTAACGCCCACTCCCGATTAAACGCCCATTCCCGAATAAACGCCCAGGTCCATAGAAAAAAATTAAAATAAACGCCCATGAGCTTTCATTTGATTCACAGCAAAATTAATACTACTTTCTTTAATCTTTAAAGTGTGGATATTTTGAAACAGTTTCATTAATTTTAAGCGTAAAATGTTCATACAAGTTACTCTTTCTATTCAGTTCGCTAAACAACACATCTGCGATCTTCTTGCTCTTGGTGTAGCACAAGTACGTTCCAGGCACAACTAGTCCAACTTCTCTGTATCTTTTCCCAGTGACTCGAACTTCGACCATGTTTTGTGATTTTGATTCTAAGAATTGCACCAATAACTTCGATAACTCTATCGGAACATGGCCTACTTCACTGTTCATCTTTGTCTCATCTTTTTTGTAAACACCGATGGCATGCTTGTCATGTTCTCTCGCTTCTTCTCGTTTGTCTTTGCGGCAAACTAGGATTTCTCTCTTTTCTGGAGTCCACTTTGCCTTATAGATATGATGTCCTCTTACAACAGATTCAAAGGAAATAAGATAAATCATTACAAAACTTTCCCAAGGAGCACTTCTCGCCATACTTACTTTATGGATAATTACGACCGTTTATTTTTAAATTAAAAAACATGACCAATGTGATTTACAACACCTGTATCATGTGCGCTATATGAACTGTGAATTTGTTTTGAAGGCACGTGTAAATTGAAACTTGAAAGAAGAGTTGCAGAGGCGTACATGGTACTATCTTCAGTGTCAAGATAAAAATTGATACTGCAAGTAACGAAGACGCTTGTTCTCACAAAGGTGAAACAAGAATAAGCTATCCCATTGAGTTTAAGCTCAAAGCGGTGAACTTTGCAGAGATCAACAGCATCCGATCTGCTGCCGAAAAATTTAAAGTTGAAAGGAAACGCATTCGATAATGGAAGCAGAATAAAGCTAAGCTTCTCAGTACTGCTGCAACTCCAAGTGGATCTAAACGAAAGAAGTTAGAAGGCGGTGATAGGAAAGCAATGAAAGAAGTTTTGGAAGATCATTTAATTGAATGGATTCATGATCGTCGATCCAATGGCTTAAAAGTTTCACGAAAGCTTATCAGAACAAAGGCGAAAGCTCTGAAGATGACCAAATACATTGCTTTAAGGAGGGTACTTGTGAGGCAGGAGCAGAAAAGTTAATAGCACAACTAGCTGTAATGACAGACGAGGAGATAGGTGATACCAATCCCTTTTCTTTCACTAATGAAGAAGATATGGAGGCTGCGACCCAGCCATTCCACCTCCTCGATGACGATGAAGAGAATGACGAGAAACTTGATATCATGTAGTCGACGTACATCTTCTCGATTATATTACTTTTGTTGATGGACTTTGTTTATTAACGCCTCTCCCTTACTAACGCCCCTACCGAATAAACGCCCAGGGTAAAATTTGTTTGGTAAAATAAACGCCCAGGGCGTTTAATCGGTCATTTACGGTATAAGGTTTTCGAGAAACTGGTTTGATTAGCACAGATGAAAGTCTTGTATCCGGTTGATCGAAGCGGTTTCTCTTGTATATTTTGGGTGGTATTAGCACAGACAGTTTGGTGGTTATGAGGATTTTCTCTACTTCGAATCTTGCAAACATCTTACGAGTACGAATCAAATTCTCAGTGTGTTTCCGGATTTGGGTTCCCAATTCACATCGAAATGAAAATGTGAACCTGCCATTTGTGGCTAATAAAAATTGAGTTAAATTATTAGCCATCCACCAAAAGAACTTACGCTTGCCTCAGTTTTTAACCGATTTTATTTAATCGTAAGAGCCACAAAGAAACTTAGTCAGATTTTGAGAAAAACAAAAACAAAAAGTTTTTCAACATTTTTCGATTTATTCCAAATCATTTTCAAATACAAATACATTTTTCTCAGGTAGGAGTGTCCATTAGTAGATCTTCAGCAGAGAAAAAAACAAAGTTCAAATTTGTAACACATATAAAAAACAAACAGTTCAGTAGTTCGCCCTTTTGAAAGCCTCCAGAACAATCTTTATTACACTGCTTTTGCGACAAATGAACTGACATTTGTCTATAATTTGACACAAACATTTGGAAACTAAATTTTTGCGGCATGATGTATTTTTACTTACATGCTCTATTAAGCAGAAAAATGTCATTAGAACAAATGTTGTCAAAAACATTCGTTATAAAATCCTTAAATCCTTTACTTTATTCCTCCCACTCGAATACGTGAGATTCATCTACATTAAATCGGATCTAGCATTCGAGGATACTTCACGGCAAACCATATCCCTTTACCCTGTAAGGGAAATAGAAAAGACGTGATATTGCTAAGTGTTTGTGGGGGATAAATTGCTGGTATCTCAAATGCAACTCTTATTAACTTTCAAGAACGTTCATCCGCTTATCTATTATTTTTGATCATGTGTTTTTTATAAAGTTTGAAAGTTCGGAATTTATAGTATTTTACGAACAGTTTTTAAAAGTGAAGAAAATAATTGCGCACTTCTCGCGGTCCATAAATATAAAAACAAGTTCGTAAATAATAACGAAAATGAGTAAACTCTGATGCGCATTATAATTACATCTATCAAAATGGTTTCACAGGTAACATAAAGTTACTCAGATACAATCACAAGAAAAGCTTGGAATGTTAAATTAAAATGGTAGGTATTGTTTTATTAATTCCACGAGTGAATTCAATGAGTAAGTAATGAGTTTAGTAAAAAAGTTAAAATTCTCACAACTATAGCTAAAGAACTGATTTTTAACAAAATTATATCTCGGCGTTAGATTAGATGGATAAATATTAATGATAAATGAAGTAAAAAGATTGAATGTTCCTGCTAAATCAGAACTACTGTAACGTCTTGAATTTAAAATTCTTGTCTGATATATTTTGACAAATATTTATATATATATATATACTGTTTTCAAGATTTTTTTAAAAACAGAAACAAAAGGTTCAGGTTTTAAGCACTGCCACTGTTCAATATGAATTACAATAAATATATATATAGACTTCAACTATCCAGTTACTTTTGTTACATATAGGTAAGGTTGTAAATTGACAATCTTTTTTAGGAATCACACTGTTAGGTTGTTATTTGAATTACTGTTTTGAAAATTGCTGTCTATATATAATTTGAGTTCTTTCCTGTTAGTTAAATATTTTCCTCATGTACGTTCAAAACAGACAGCTGCAGACATTTGGGATTGCACCTAGAAATATTTAGAATTTCCCCAAGATCTTGTTGAAATTGGATTTATTTTGCAGGTCCAGCTAATTAAATTACGGAAGTAGCTTTATAATCAATTTGATATTTACTTGGTTGATATTTATTATAGCCTTAAGATAGCACAATGGTATATCATTGATAAATATAAAGCTGTGTAATTATATAACCCTTTAAAAGCAAACAGCTCTCGGAATTAGTCACGGCAAAAGGCAATTGCTGTCTATATTGACATAGAGGTCAAAACTATTGTGGATCAAAATTACTTATAAATAAATTAGTGCAGTTAATTGTCTTTACCCACTTTCTCTTTAATAACAAAATCATTTTTTCATAAAGGTTTAGTAATTTGGTGCAAATGTTGTTCTCTCTTGTTCCTCTTTTTGCATTATTATTGGATCGTCTTCAGCATTGCTGGGAAAATCATGTAGTCTTTTCTTAAATTAAAAGGTGGAGGTCCTATCCAACCCATGCTAGCATGGGAAAACGGACGTTAAGCTGATAGATAGAAGAGCACCTTCATGATGAACGTTCTGAAGTAGACTATTAAATATTGTAACCCTATGTGCTCTAGGAAGGTATAGGATGTCAGGGATCTGAGATAGGAACTTGTCCAACTTGAGTTTGAGCATCTTCTACACATATATACTTTGATTAGCGTTTTCTATGATGCTGTAATAAGTAGAGCTTTAAAGATTGTAGAGACTCTTTGGAGATAAGTTTTGTTTTGAACATTTCTGAATAGATTCAAAAGCATGTATGTGAGCAGAAGTTTGCAGGCTCTAAAGCTGAGAGTAGTGTTCAATTCTGGGAATCACAGGTCGTTTCTATAAAGTGAGCATTGGTAGTTTGTTTCTGGTTTTAAAGGGATTCCCAAGTTCTCATACATATTTAACATATATAAATAAAAATCTAAAGAAAAAGGAATAAAATTTGTCCCAAACATAACAAATAACAACTTAATTAGTTATTCCGTTTTTTAAATTGTTGTTGTTCAATGCGACGCTTTCTCTTCGACCTTCTTCCCGCGATGTTTATTTCTAACTAGATTCAGACCTCATTGTCTGTATAAGGCGAAAAAGTGAGGTAATCATTTGTTGTGACGTACATGGTATGTAGTTTTGATGTATGAGATTAAGCCGTTTAGTTTGTAAGCTGGTTTCTGCATATATTTGTTGTAAAAGCGCTACAACTTTTGCGTGATGAAAAACAGCGTTTATAAACAAGCACTAACTGGTAAGAAATGAGTCATGGCTCCAGTCTGCACTGAAACAAAAGACGATATCATTGAGCGATCGAAAAATTATTCACGTCTTCACGCAATTTGATTTACCTTTAGGGAAGAAATTTTCGCGGAAGAAAATTCCGCGATTGACAGGTCTAAAAACTGTGAATTTTGCGGAATGTATTTTCTTTATTTTCATTTTTATTAAGTTTTGCGGTATTTAATTTTGCGATTTACGAAGAACATTACGATTAAAAACAAACATGACAGCAAAAAAGGTTCAGTTAAATGAGGATTTTATTCAAGAGTGGGAGAAACAAGATTGTTTAGCGAAGTTTTCTTGGAGTTGGAACATTCTCAAATAGTTTGCATATTCCAATCGATCTCGTAGCCAGTAACGTGTCACATGCTCTTAATTGTGGTTGTCGTAACAGCCACGGTTTAACCCACACACTCCTAGCCTTTCTGTTTCATTTTTTTTCCTATAGCTAAATAGCGACCACGGCTGTTGCAGCAGCTAGCTCCACACTTGCGTGCAAGATTAGAAAGAGTTATTACTCAATTTTTGAAAACATTTGTATGAGGGTGTAAGCATACAGAAAAGTTGGCCAACTAGTTGTGTCATACAAATTTCATCATACAAATTGGAGTGTGTAAGACAGGCTTAACACAAGAGATGTTTGGAATTTAAATTGAATACATTGAAACTCATTTTCTGGATGAGCTAAATTATGCATAAGTGTGAAAACACCTGGGAAGTCATAAAGAAAAAATAGACAGAACAATTTTCTGATATAATAACGAAGCAAATCACAACAAAGTTAGTAAACAGATAAATATTTATAGTAATGCCATCATTAAATTGAATTTGGTTGATTTCACGGCGATTGATGTGTTCAACCATAGTCACTCGAAATAAACCCTGGTCTGGAAGCTCATTCAAAATCCTTTGTTTCTTACATCCTTCACTCGCAGCATATTTTTTATTTTATCACGTGCCTAACGGAGTGCACAACATTTTTTCAAAATGGCTGAAAATACATTTGTTTTGCAGGAAAGATTAGATTTAATATTTAATAACGATGTATCCACGCTGGAACTAGAACTAGAAAATGATTTCGATGAAGCTTTAGCACAGGTAAGGCCTATTTCTATATTTGGAAACGATTTATTTGTGTACTTATTTGTTATATTGTGCTGGCATCCAACAAACACAGGATTATTATAGTATTATTTTTTAGAGTAGGTGGTTTGTTAGCTTGCTTGGTAATTTAATGTTACTAAGGTGTACATTGAATTTTTTTAGGTCAAAACCGCAGGCACAATCTTACAATGTGGACTATGTAAAAAATATTACAAAACAAAGTCTGGGCTAAATAGACACAAAGCGTCCAACCACTCCGCTAACAACGAATTCACAGCCAATTGACCGAGAATGTTTGGTTACACTTGCCTTGGAGTGTCAAACGGAGATATGTACAAACAGATGTTATCCGTTATTATTACGAGAGACATTAAAACAGCAACAAAAAAATCTTACTGATGAACTTATAAACATTATTTACAAGCAATTGAAAAAGAACAAGGACTGGGAAGCATACTACTCATCATTTTATAGCACAGTTGTAATGTTGTCCTCTACATAATTTCCAGAAATGGAAGTGCATACAAGCACTTTATTTGCAACAAAGTTAGCAGATAAGATATTTAAAAAAATAAAGCAACTCTTTCAAGAAACTTGCGCTAAAAATCTTGCTGTAACTGAAACTGAAATGGGAGGTTTGGAATATCTTTGTGGTTATGTTGTGCACAAATTCTAAAAAAAAATAAGAAATCAAAAAGATTATAACTCTCGGGAAAATCAGATGCTACTGACTATCCTAAAAGAGACTGAGACTTTAAATTGTGAGGAACAAAAATTAATTGCATGTCAATCACGAGAAGGGCTTACTGCTGTATCGAAAGAATTTTTGCAAATATTTCTTAAAGTAGAAGAAGTATTTCGAACACAAACTGGGTGGGTAAACAGTAATGGGGCATTTGATTTCGCAGGAGTGTTTATATTCGAATGTTTGCTTCGAGACTCTTTATTTTGTTGGCTGACAAACTTTTTGCAGATAAAACAGTCTGTCTCCTGGTCATCATCACATAATAAAACCGTGCAATACTTTGGTCGTTTATAATTTAGTGCCTGGATAGGAAAGTCATTTTCAATATTTTCAATAATAAACTTAGATGGAACTGAATGAATTATTAGAGACCCCCCAGTGAAACTTGTTACGCCCATGCAAATTTTGTAGTGTGTAAACTTTGATATCAAGCAAAACATGGATACTCTGCGTACTGATCGATAATAATGTTTATATATATCATGATCTTCTGGAAGTAACCATCCAAAAACTATACAACTGAAAGCCAAACTCTCATCTACTACAATTTCATATTGTGGTATTAAGTGTGGAGCTTTAAAAAATTTGAACGATACTGTGGTATCATTTTCATCAACAATCCACCCATTAAGTTTTTGTTTATTTACTTTTTTTTACTAAGTCGGTAATGTTTTTGTATACAAGTCCATTGACTTTTAGGTATTCCAATGTTTCTATTGCGGTTTTAACTATTTGTCTTCATTCATTTGGCACTTTAGTTTCATGTGACTTTATTGGTAAGTTTAAAGTTGGAAGTGCGCCAGGTTTCAAACATTTTTTTCCAGTCTCTAAAAACATAAAGAACAATTTAATGCAAATAAAATAATATAAAAACATATTGCTTATAAAAAAAACTTTTTCGATTGATGTTTATTTTCATTTATTAAAATGTATAGCGACCAGAATAGCGTGTATAATGATTAGAGAACGTCTTTTACGGAACCCCATTTAAAAGTATTATGTACGTATACTTTACTTTAAAATATTTAACAATTCCGGTTAGTCTGTTGAATTGTTTGCAGTGAAATTATATTGCAGATTAAAATTCCTGGCTTTTTTAGGTTTTAATGTCATACTTGCAACAAATCAAATAACTTACTAGTATATTCAATATCTTCAGGAGCAAAAGGTTTCTCACAAATGGAAAGATTTTTGTTTTTGAAGTCTTTACCAAACGAACGATTTGCAAATAAGGTCGATCATTTTTCTTCTCCATTCAACATAAAACTCTCCTTGTCTTGTTGTTAGCTGGAAAATACCTATACCTTCAAATTAATCACGTCTTGTGGTGCCACATTGAGGCAATGCGCAATTGGATCCTGGCATAGCTACTTGGAGTAAAAGTTCTTTTCTGATTTTTAAAAATGGTATATAGATAATACAAACGTTTTTGCCGATTAACAAAATTTGCTTTCCGATATGTGCACTTGGTTAGGCACGTGACCAAATGTTTTTCCGAACAAAGAGTATTTTAACATTATTTGCGAACTTCCAGACCAGGGTTTATTTCGAGTGACTATGGTTCAACGATTGACTCTTCAATGTTTGAAATTTCACTGCAGTTCACACTTTCTTCATCCTTATCATCGTGTTTCTTATTTTTTTGTGAAGTTTTTTTTGTTTGGCTCAAAGCGATCAGGTTGAACAGACATTTCTATTCCAAAAGCAAACAATACGCAACAATGTTACATACCTTGTACGTCACAGGTCGCGTTATACCAAAGAGGTTTGAACCGAGATTTAAAAATGTAAACATCGCGAAAATTTTAATGGCGGACAAAACACGAGACTTTCTTCGTTGTTTTAGAGGATTAGAGATAGCGACTTTAAAAACAAGTTATAGTATTATTTTTTACATTCGGTTTTGAGTTATTGTAATAATGTTTGTATGAGAACTTGGGAATCCCTTTAAAGACACATAAAATCCAGCTTTTCAAGAGAATTTTCAAATTCGGGTTTAAAGGTCGTCATCTATTATTATTATAATATAGACCAAGATCTTTAACAATTGATTTTTGTTATGGGTACTTTTGAGACTGATAGATAATAAGTAAACTTTTTGGGTTCTGAATCTGCGCCATACTCAAATTTGCAAGCATTAAATGACATATTGTTCAATGATACTCATTCTTAAACCATGTTGAGAGCAGTTCACAGTTCCTTCAACAATGGTTGACTGTGTTCTTTCTGTTAGAAATGTTGTTATGTTGTAGAGTCATGTCTTGTAATAATAATCATTATAATTAATTTGTTTTGATCAATTTTTTGGGAGTGAGAGAAGTGAAGCAGTAAGAACTTGATTGTATGGAAAGAAATGACATGAGAATGGTTAGGTGGATATGTAACATCAGCCTGAGAGACAGAAAAAGTTAAGATAATTTAAGAATTACAAAAGGCGTGAAGCGCCGCAACACATGCTAGATGGAAAATAGACCTTAAGCCAATAGATCATTAGATAAAGTTATTTTAGTTAATTTTCTCTCATAAAACTACTTACTACCTGTTTATGAACAATAAGCCTCTTATCATAATTCTCACAAAAAAGTTGTTATCTTATTCTTGTTATATTAATGCTCGGTTGTACCTATTGTTTTTGATGTCATTCAAGTATACTGTTCACATTGTATATATTGTTCTATGATGCACTAATTACTGACTTGCCACCTTATCTACCATTTCACATGACTTATCCTGTTGAAAAGATGTTATTGGGAAGATGCTGAAAATGCTATTTTAGGAGGGTGAACCGTTCTCGAGTCGCGCATCTGGGAAGTTAGAAAGCCTCCCCAAGGAAGAGCTGTTAAAGTTTATCAGAAAGCAAGCGTTGAACACCAAGGAGTTAAAAAATCGCATCAAAGGTAAGATATGTAATAATGGTATTACGTTGGGCCGTATTTTAATGTGCCCTTGCTTCTCAGTTACCATGCATCATCATATAATATATATATATATATATATATTGATTTTGCATACAACAAACACTGTGTGGTGTACGTTTTATTTATCTAAATCCATCCCTTATTCAGTCCTCAGTGAAGAATTGTCCCAAGAAGCAAATGAAAACGCTCAACTGCAAAATGAAAAGAAAGAGTGGCTGAAACAAGAAATCTCTCAAGAATTTGAGAAAAAGAACAAGGTATGATTTTGCCTACACAACAGGGGTTCTGTTCTCAGTTTTTTTTAAAAGCCAAGTAGGGTTATGTACAAGGCAGCTGGGGTCAGGGCTGATTTAAAAACAACTAGATTTTTAACTAAAATAGCAAATGAGCTGAAATAATTTTGAGTTATTTCTCTATCTTTCCTTAAAATTTAATTTCCTTTAATTGCCAAGCTATTTTGTATTCATTTATATAGGAAAAATCATTCATCATATGTATCAGATTTTGTATAACACTTCGTCAATGTAGTGCATTGAAGGTCGGGATATAGCAGTCTGTTTCTTGAATATTTTGTTCGCGTGTGGTGAATCGCACGCCATAAATAAATTTTAATAGCCATGGCGTGCGATTTTTCAAAATAAAAATTGGGGGTTGTCATTTGCCTTAAAAGTGTTCTATACTGCTAACTACGAGTTTTGCACCTCACCAATAACTAAATCTTTATTTGATAACTTTTTTTAGAGGTAGAGATTTTTAACGAGGTTCGCTACAAGAAAACAATTGAAATCACAGATATATAAAAAGAATGGTTTTGTTGAGTTTTGATCTTTTTTTTCGAACCAAATGCAGAATAGTTCTTCTGCATTTTAAAGTGTCTTTTCATTCTTTTTTGAAACAAAACTGAATGTTTTGAATTTTTTTCTTCCATCAATTGCAACATACTTTAATGGCATAAAATTTTGCGAATTGGCCCTTCATTTGCGAAATTAAATCCCCGCGATAAAAGTTTTTTCCCTTCATTTGCGAAATTAAATTCCCGCAATAAATGTTTTTTCCCTTCATTTGCGAAATTAAATTCCCGCGATAAATGTTTTTTCCCTTCATTTGCGAAATTAAATTCCCGCGATAAATGTTTTTCCCCTTCATTTGCGAAATTAAATTCCCGCGATAAATGTTTTCCCCCTTCATTTGCGAAATTAAATTCCTGCGATAAAAGTTTTTTCCCTTCATTTGCGAAATTAAATTCTCGCGATAAATGTTTTTTCCCTTCATTTGCGAAATTAAATTCCCGCGATAAAAGTTTTTTCCCTTCATTTGCGAAATTAAATTCCCGCAATAAATGTTTTTTCCCTTCATTCGCGAAATTAAATTTTCGCGATAAAAGTTTTTTCCCTTCATTCGCGAAATTTAATTCCCGCAAAGAAACCTTTTCTTCGTTTGCGAAATTAAATGCTAGCACTTTTTTCAATTTTTCTGATCATTTTCAATTTCAAGCATGAATTGAATTTCAAGCGAATCTGGAAAGTTTCCCTCTTATTTTCGAAGTCACGTACAAGAACAACATCAACAAGGCGGAAATCAATCAGGAAGAAAAAAAGGCTTTTATTAACCCTGCATTTGAACATTAGATATCATGAAAAATATAGTTAGTATTTCTTTAGAGTTATGTTAGTATTATATACAACATGTTTTAAAAGTGTGAAGAACAAAACATCTGGTTAATAAACAAACTAAAATGTTGAATTTTGATTGTCTTTTCCAAAAACAGAACAAAAAAAAAGATATCGGTTTCGGCCATTCACGAAATTAAATTCCCCCAAGATTTTCTGACAATAAAGTAGTTCTTCTGCATTTTAAAGCGTCTTTTCATTCTTTTTTGTAGACAAAACATTCCGTTGTTTTGATTTGTTTTCTTCCATCGATTGCAGCATAGTTCTTCTGCAAGTTAAAGTGTAAATACAACTGATTGTTTCTTTGTGTATTGATCTTTTTTTCTTCCATCACAGTGTAGTTCTGCTGCATTTATCTGTCTCTAAGTTGAATGGAACTTTTACACAACTCGTGGCATCGCGTGTAAACATGTCTGTCGGTTTTCTTTGAAATTCTTCATTCATTTATATTTTACGTTGTGTAACAAACTTTTTGAAACGTTAAATACATGATTGGTAACGTTAACTTTGTGTCAAAATTTATATTTGCATTGTAATTTCTAATTACATAACGGCTATTATCCACACAAAATATGTCATTTAAAAATAATTTAAAACTTTAGTTTACATGGCCGATTACAATCCCCAGGTTTGCTGAGTGAGTTTTTGAGGAAATTCAAGGCAAACATTTGTGGAAACTTGATAACAACGGCAATTTCTAGCCCCATTTTAATGACTGGTTTGACGAGTAGAGACTGAAGTTTAAAAGTTTGTAAAAAATAGCAGTTCAATGTATTTTTATGGTGTGCGATAATGTGCGATTAACAGCACGCGCAAATCAATTTATGGCGTGTGTGGGCGCGTGCTTCGCACGTACTCAAGAAACAGACTGATATAGCAAGTTCAAATAAATCTGGCCTTGCATAATCAGAGGGGTGTAAATAGCCTAAGTATTATGCGTTAAAGTACAGGTGTTGTTGAAAGGAGTGTCGCAACAATTACACTCAACGTCTAGCCCGTTAACGAGATAGATACTCTCATTTACACTTGTTACCATCATAACATAACATGTTAACTCAACTACTTTATTTAGTATATTGCAAAAGATAACGAGCTGCAGCTGGCCGCGCAACTTGGCAAAGAGATGCTTGCTGAAAATGATGATTTACACGGAGAGTTGGAAGATGTCCGGAGAGAGCACGATCATGTTATACAGGTGAGAGAAGGAAGTTTATGGAAGAGACCATTTGCGAGTTGGCAAATTTTAAAATGAAAACAAGGCTTAGGTTGAGCTTCTTTTGTTAGTTAGGGTTGAGTTGTCAATCATTTTATGAAGTTCTTTTGTTAGGAATGGCCATTAGGGAATTGCTTAAGTTTTACATTGCTATCTCGAAAGGGGTCTATTAGAAATTTTGACTTGCCTAAAGTAGTCAAATCGAATTAACATTTAAGTGAAATTATTTACGTTACACAACACACACATGTAACTACGGACTGCTTTAATGACGTCTTTTTATTTTTTTACAGACAAAACAGACGTCACAACAGACCGAGGTAATAATGAACAATTTTGTTTGACTGATTGAAAAGATAGTAATTTTGTTTGGTGGATTGACATCTTCCTCTAGACTGAAAATTTTACCTAAATGACAACTCCCGATGAAGATTTTCATGGTAATTCCGTATCATCTCCATCTCGTTCAGACTTTCGAAGATGAGTTACAGAAGATGGTGAATGAAAAGGAAAATATGCAGAATCTTATCGACGATCTGGAAGATGAGCTGATGAACTGTCAACGGGATGTTGAGGTACAGCACATTTTCATCATCTCAAACATTTTGTGAATATTTATTTCTAAATATCTATATAATATCTATAGAATAATATATTTTTATTAAAATGGAGCAATTGTTAGTTTGCTAACTAAAGTATTTATGATGGCGGTAAATGAAAGAATCATTTTCATTTCAACGTTTTCGTGTTTGAAGAGTCTTCGTGAAGAACTCACAGAAAAAACTTCGTCTGGAGAAAAAGAACTGGCTCTTGAAATCGAAAACCTGAAAGAAACAATAAAAGTATTATTTTTGTTTTTCCAAAGATCACATGTATGTCATGGTTATTTCACACAATTTTTCGCACATTCATGTAAATGATAAAAAAATTCTAAAGTTACTAAGACAATGTTTTACAAAACGTTTTTCAGAGAAATCTGGTGTAATTTCTTGCCTTTGTTGCAGACACTGGAAAGTAATGTCACGGCCGACGAAACTACCAGTGAGTTGCAGGCCTTGAAGAAAGAACACAACGAAATACTAAATGCAAATGAGACCATGAAAGTATGTTTTTGTCCTTCACAAAAGCCTTTTTATTAATACAATATGCTAACTAGGGTTCTTGTCTTAACCTTTCTGATATTATGTACATTTAGAGCATTTAGGGCATTATATTTTACATCTACACTCGCCTTGCAATGTTGTAGTTATGAAAACATATGTTCCAGGGGATGATATCCAACATAGATCAGGACAACAAGTTTAAATCTGAGCACATCTTGAGCATGGACACCGAGATGAAGGCGCTACGTAAAGAGATCGCTGTCAGTAGTTGTTGAATCCGAATGAGTAGTTTGAAATGAAATGATCTCCTCTTTAATCGCTGTATTTTTTAAAAGTTGTATTCGGAATTGTATAAAAGCTCCTTAAATTCAAGATCATCTTTTTATTTGTATCATTCTGTCAAAACTGCCTTAGTAATGGTCGATTGGAACAAAGTATATTCCGTACAAGTTTTAATTACTTGATATTTGATTGGTTGGTTGCCTTACATGTTCTTTATCACTTGTCAATTGATTACATTGATTGTAAGGTTGTCATAACGATATTCATGTTTTGGTTAGGAGTATGTGAAGGAACGAGCCGCTCAACAGTCAGAAATCGAGAATTTATGCGAAGAGAACAACATGGCAAACGAGATTATTAAAACCAGCGAAACAAAAATACAGGTACGCTAATAGCTTGCCCCTCCAACACACACAAACACACACACACGCTAGCTGTGTCAGCTGTAAGACTTGCTTTTAATAAATATACCAGGAACTGCAACGTTACATTGAGAAAGCGTTTAGTAAACACGAAGAGCGCGTACACTATGCAAAGGTAATCGAGTCCCGGAGGTTTACTGTTGTGATGCAAGCTGTGTGTGTTTGTGTGTACGTATCTAACGTGTCTTGTAGGAACTAGATGGTGATTATACAAAGCTGAAAGCTGAGAAGGAAAAGCAAGGCAAGACTTTGAAGTCAGTGAAAACAAAGCTTGAACGCTCCTCGCAAATGGAAGAGGTGGGTGTAAGAGAGAAAGACAAGAAAAAAATCAATTGCGAAGTCACGTTATATTTCGGAATTTCCTGAAAATGATTCATTTATTGAAGTTTTGTGGAGTGGGAAAATACAACAATAGGTGTTCATTTATAGGAGCTAAAGAAACAACTGAATATCATTGTTGGAGAAAGAGATGACTTGTTGAAGAAACAGCAAAAGTTGCTGCAAGTATGCAGAAATGTACGAATTGTTAAAATTGTCCACTCATCGATCCTTATTTCTTAGAAACTGAAGAACAAAACGAAATTAGCTAATGAAGAGGAATTTCACAAAGAACAAATCAAGGTAAAAATGCTTCAACAGAAAGTTCTTTTCTTGGAACGAAGATGTTTAGGATATGGAACAGCAATTAGTTGAGCAAAGTAAAGAGTTGAGTGAGATGATGAAGAAAGAAAGCTCTTTAACAGAAGCAAACCAAAAACTGACGGATAAAACAAAGGTTGGTACAGGCAATATTTTTTCTCGTGAATGTTGGTGCGATTGCGACTCTCTTTAGAAACTTCAAGATCAGTTGGATGACGTATTAGTTGAGAAGGAGAAACTATTTGACACGTGTACAAGTCAGGAAGGCGAATTCAAACGATGCAAAGAAGAGATATTGGTAGGTTTGTTTGTAATTAGAATTCGTTTGCGTGGGCATGCCATTTCTTCTATAGGAGTCTGCAACGATCATCTTGAAGCTGGAATCCCGAGTAGAAGAACTATTGGCCCAACTACAGACGATGAACGAGGAAAAGATGAGTCAGGAATGCGAACTCGAAGAGTTGTTCGCTTCACACGATGACCTGCGTAATAAGTATGAATTCGAGTGCGAGGAAAGGGAGAGAAAGGAAGTGCAGGTGCATGGGCTTGAGGAGAGACTGGAGAAGTTGCAGAGAGAGAAGATGGAGGGCGAGACCACGATCGAGTTGCATCAGCAGATTCAACAGCTGAGCGAGGAGGTAGATAGACTGAACACGCAAGAAAAGAAACTCAAACAAGAGATCCTTGTGAAGGGAGAACACTTATTGCAAGTGCGCAACGAATTTGATGACAGTCTGAAGAGACAGTCGGAAACCAACTCGTCGAATCACAAAGAGATCGACCGCATAGTCGAAGACTTTCGCGTGCTGGATAGCGAGTTGACCGCCACCAAAAACGAGCTCAACGCCACCTTGCGAAAAAATGAGGAGCTTGCGAGATGTATGGCTGAACGTGATCTCGCAAGTCAATCAGCGGTAGACAGTTCTAAGGAGACAGAAGATTTATGCAAAAGAGCAGAGTTTTTGTCAGCCGAGAATCAACGCCTCGTGTCGTCTTACGAGGATCTCACGCGGGAAAATTCCGAGTTGAGAGAATTTCTGAGTGAAAAAGACAATGAGCTCAACAACGTCAAACTGTCGGCCGAGAACAACTATAACACCGTCTGTTGTGATATGCAAGCGCTTTCGAATAAGTACGAGAAACTGGGCCAGGTTGAAACTGAATTGAGATGCCAGTTACAGTCTCTGGAGGAAGAGTGTTTAGGCACGCGGAATATTTGCAAGAAGTTTTCTTGTTCCAATGCTACTGAGTTGTGCGAGCACGTTGCGTCACTCGTACAAAACGAAAGTAAGCTCAACATCGAGGTGCGCGATGCTCAACTATCGAACAGCGCGTTGAAAAACAGCAAAGAACAACTCGAATCTGCTCTCGAGGAACTCTCTCGAGAAAACGAAAACAAAGTAGGCGGCAATGACGATGATGTCGCCGAACTGTCCACTCTAAATGCAGAGATTGCCGAATTGAAAGAGTTACTCAACGAAAAAGAGGTTTTGTTGGGGAACATCAATGTCAAGTTCAACACAACAAAATCAATAAATGTGAAACTGGAAGACGAGAACACGCAGTTATCAACTAAACTGCAAACCATGCACTCCGCTAACGAAACCTTGCGCCATGATTTGTGTATGGAGGAAGAAAGGTTCGAACAGCTGAAAGTTTTGTTGGACGCCAAACTCGAACTGTTGGAGACATACAAGCAGAATTCGAATCACGACATTGAAGAATTGAAGAGTGAAATCGAGAGCTTGCGAACGGAAAACTCAAAGTTGTCGACTGAAACTGATAAGTTGAATGTTTCCTATCAGAGCAACGAAGAAGAGTTGCAGTCGGCTTTGAACAGAGTCGACGAACTTGAGATGAACTTGAAAGAGAAGGATGAGTCCGCAGACAGACTAGAATCTTTGGTCCGGGAGAAGGGCGAAAAGGGTAACAAGTTTCGCAACGTGGCCATCAAGTCGAAGAAGGAATTAGAGGGGATGCGGCTTGAGTTTGAGAGGGAGAAGAATCGATACGAGCATCTTCTGAGTGGATTGAATGCTGAAGTAAAGAGGATAAAGAACGAGATGGTGGTGCAGAAAACCGAATGTTCAAAGCATGAAGAGGAGTTCCACATCATGCAGGGAGAGATCAAACAGCTTAACGATGAAGTGGAGGTGATGACTGAGAAGAATACAAGTCTAGCGAATGAAAAACAAATGCAGGTGGAGAGAAACGATGAGTTATCAGTAGCGTGCAGCAAAGTCGAAAGCGAGGTCATCATGCTGAAAGAAGGTATGGAGATCTGCAACCAGACCATCAGATCGCTGTCCACTGAGAATGAGAAGATAAAACAGAGTTTTGCGGAGAAGGAGAGATTAATGCGTCAAGCGTATGACGAGAAAGCGGACATGCAGAAGATGATGCAGGAAGCTAAAAAGGACTCCCAGCAACTTCGCATGATGAGATTGGAGATTGATGACTACTTGAAGACGATAGAAAGACTGCAAGCGCAAATCTCTGGTCAGCAGGTAGAACTATCCGATTGTCACCAAGACATCGAGAAACAGAACGCACTCGTCCAATCGCTTCTCAACGAGAAAGGTAATTTTTGTCAGGAGGTAATACAGATTGCAATATGGGTTTCGCTACTCTTAGGTGCCGCAGAAAAGGAGACGAAGAAGAGCTCTGAGCGGAATAAGAAACTCAAGACATTAATCACCAAGTTGAAAAGTGAATGCAGTGAGGCGAATTTGCGTGCGGAGGAGGGTGATCGCGAACAACAACGCACCAGGGAGAAGTGCGAAAACGTTCAGAATGAATTGCAAGAGCTGAAAATGGTTAACGCTGAGTTGACTGTGGAGAGAGAAAGACTGAGAGAGGAGGTAGTAAACATTATTCTAAGTGACACTTTCAAACACTTAAATGTTAACAAAAATACAATAATAAAAGCAGGTGCGCTTGTTACGTCATTACTGTAGCATACTGAGATAGATACTAAAAACTACCAAGTTTCCAACTTGACGGTCATATCCACATGTTTCAGATGGAAGTTTCTTCAGAGGTTCGCGATCGATCCTATCACTCTCTGGAGGTGAAGAACGCTCGCCTTAGCAACGACCTGATCTCCTCTCAGCGCTTGTACCACGAGTTACAAGAGGAGCACGAGAACTATAAAGTAAGAGCTCATAACGTCCTCAAACAGCAGAAGGTGTCGGGAGAAAAGGAGGAAACCCATCGGGTTGAGAGGTACGTGAAATCATAGAGAATTGCTAGGTGGTCCGAAAAAAATCAATAAATTTAAACCTAGTTTCTGGTAAGTCGTTGTAATATCACAATGATCGTCATCATTATTATGACGGTTTTTACATCTTTATAAGCATAAGCAAGATTGAGTTGACCTCTGATGCTTTACTTTATACCAACTTGAATCTCGACTGTGATTCTTATTTTTGCAAATTTTTGAGTCTGGTGATGTAACGTGTAAAAGGTAACCTATTGAAGTCCAAGAAAACAAACATGTTGGTCATATAGAGAGCGACTGGAGAGCATGGTTGACGATTTGCAGGTAAAGTTGGTAGAATCGAATGCGCAGTTGATGCAGATGCGCTCAGAGTACGGTGGTGTAGAGATCGAGTGCGAGAAGTTACAAGTGCGTAACGAGCAGTTCGCTGTGGAGGTGGCTCAAGTGCAAGTTGAATGGAACAAAAAATATGAAGGTCTGAGGAGCGAGACTGACATCCGGTTGAATGCACAAGTAGAGAAGTTTAAAGCACAGTTGAGCGAAAAAGAGGAGTTGATAAAATTAGCGGAGGTGAGCTTACGAGTACCGCATTGGTTTCTTTTTTTCATATTCGTTTACCATAGGGGGAATGTGAAAGTAAATCTCGTGAAATCAATAAGCTGCTGGAAGAAGTGAGCGATTTGAAGGATAACTTGAAAAATTGCGAGAGGGATTTTGCGTCGAGTGACTCGAACGAAGGAAGACAAGTCGAGTCGAAAGCGGAGTTTTCGTTATTGTTTGACAGTAAATCATTTCTTGAAAGGCAAGAGGGAGAGGTCGGGAGATTGAGTCGGTTCTCAGGCTTTATTGTTACATTATACTTTCTCTTTAGGGTATGGACTCAAAGGAGTTGGAACTGATCAGCCAAAGAGTGAGTTATTGATTCATCGAGCTATGAAGATGTTTACAATGTTTGCTTTAGTCTGCCTCGTTACCCCAAACTCCCATCAGCCCGACAAGTAGCCAGGTGTTAGAGAGCATCCTGTCTCCGACCTTGGACAACAACTTCCTGTTGTCGCCATCAAGTAAGGTTTAAGTAAACTCTCACGTTTCAAAAATTATGTTAATTTTGACTAAGATTAAAGATTATTTTCTGTGAATCACCCATAACACTTTCTGTTTCTTTTTTTGATTAACAATTAGTAAATTCAAGGAATAATGGTTTGGTTGAATAATAACGTAAATATTCTTCATTTATTCATCTTCTGTTATTTTCTTTGAAAATCATCAGCACCTGGCAGTTTGAAAGAGGAGATTTTCAATCTACGCTCATCGCTTCTCAGCTGTCAAAAGAAGAACGAACATTTCACAGTCGTGAGTGCTTCACTTTACTTCCTTGTTTCAGTGGGAGTAAAGTTTTTTATTCAAGGTGCTAAGAGAGAACGAGGAAAACACATCAAGAATGGAAGATCAAGTCAAACTATTAAAAGAAGAGATTAGAAGGTAATGACATTAACGTCTGTTGGCGCGTACACTAAAATACGTCTTGTTTGTCAGGTTAGAAAGAAATATACAACGCGAGCAAGCCTTGTCCAACCTGGAGTATCTTAAAAACGTCATCATCAAGGTAGGTGGTGCGGCGAGGAAATATCGAATGTCAACATGACTTGTTGTTCGTGTTAGTTCTTGAAGGTGAGTAGCATGGAGCGGGAGCAACTCATTCCAGTTTTCTGCACGATGCTCAAGCTCAGTGACGAAGAGAAAAAGTTTATGACAGAATATGCCAAAGGTAAGGGGTTTACTTGTTATGTCATTACCATTGTTATTGTGTGTCTCGCAGGCGGTGATAAAGATGCGACGGAACAGCCGAGCTCGTGGTCGAATTACGTCTACAGATGGACTGGCGTGTCGTGATATTGCTGACTCGGCACTCCTTTCTACGCTTTTCATATATGCATATTTCTACGTCACGATCTTATTTTAGCGCCAACAAACATCAAGGTTTCTAAGTATTTATTGTATCTTTCCTTTCTTTCGAAAAATGATTTTTATATGTAATATGTTTTCAAAGAAGAATTTGAATAATAAGAATGTCTCAGTGTCTGAAAGCACATTTCAGTTTGAAAAACGGTGCGCATGACAGAGTGGATAAATGCGGTGTGCAAGGCAACCAAATCCATCATTTAAGGTTTTCAAGAAACTTTTCTAACCAAGAGAAAACTGAATCCCTCTTAATAGCACACACAAAATAACGATTCCCAGATTTTATTTTAAGTATTACAACCATAACAAACATTTAATGGTTATTTATTTGAAAAACTCAGTAAATGTGGAAAAACAAACTAACATTTTAAGTCGCTGTTTTAAAAAAGGAGGTCACCCAGAGTGTCAAAAATTGAATCCGAGAATTAAAGCCTATAAAAGCAATTTTCTTCAAGTACAAAGATCAAATTTAAGTTATGAATTTAAAAAGTAAAAAATTTTTTGAGTTCTTTTTCTAAAATGTGGTTAATTCTGAACAACGATCTCATCTAGAAATTGTCGGACGGAAATTTGATATTATCAAACAGAATGGTGCTGTGTTTTGTTCATTTACTTATTGAAACAAATTGTAACATAGTTGAAAAGTAGAGCGCGTCAAAATATTAAAACTTGCAACATAAATGCCCACAAATTAGCTGACTTAGTCAATAAACAATTTTTTTAAGATTCTCTACTAATTTTTCTGTCCGACAACAATAAGAAAGGTTTAAAGTTTTTTTTGTGAGTTTTCAAAGTTGAATAAGACGTTCAAATACGTTTGAGGTATCGAGTTGGGAAGAAAAGAGATTATGAAAGTGGTTAACACTTACAGAAAAGCAACAAAACACGATTTAAATCTTTAATCCGTCCGACAAAAAATACTGAAAAATTAGTGATTTTAAAAATTGAAAAAAACGTAAATTCTGACACTTAATGAATGTATAGTTTAAAGGATTGTCGGACGGAAAACACCCTGTTTTCTTATTTGAAACAGATATCTTAGTCATATTTTTAAAACTAATACGTAATTTACTCGATGTTACCATCTAGTAACCATACACACTTATTATTTCAACAACTTAAACCATGATGTGAAAAGTCGACATTGATTCCGTCCGACAAAAAAGACTTCTTTTAATATGAGCTCATTTTTTGGAACAACTTTATTAATGTGTTATTTCTTTAATATTTATCTCTTTAGTATAGATGTAAGTTCATGTTGATTATTCAATAATAATGTATCTTAGCTCTTTTCGATAGAATGAGAAAAAAACCTTCAAAGTCTGTTAAATCTATTTTTTTATCGATTCCGTCCGACAATATCAGTTTTTTCAAAATTTTGAAGGCATAAGTTTGAAATTAAATCCCTTGTTTTGTTTTTTGACAAAACATGGTCCATTTAAACTATTATACAAAAAGAAAAGATCGCTACTATCCCATACACGTTGTAATAAGCGTTCAATTTATCGAATTTCCGTCCGACAATTTAGCTAATAAAAAAACAGCGCCTTAAATGGTATGGTAAAACTACACACTGTCAAAATCTCTACTAAAAATGATTGTAATACAGCGCTAATCAGAAAAAATTGTGGGATCAAAAGAAGGCACGCACAGTACATATCCGCTAATTCGAACAAAATCATAAGTCCCTTGAGTTTGCTTTGAGATGTATACTTAATTCGTTAATAATTCGAACGATTTCTTCGGTACTTGGCCAAAATACGCTCGCTAATTCGAGCTTCGTGCATTCCAAAATCACAATTTTTTATTAAAAATGTCAATTAAATATCTGTCAATATATTAATGGCCTTTACCAAAATGAAGTGGGAAAGGTATGTGTAGTACTTCCTCATCGTCAAGGTTTTCTCTTGTGCCTTTAACTTCGACGTGGTGATAACATTTGCATCGCTTTCACGTAGAAAAAATAAAATAATTTTTGCGAAACGCCCAGTTTTTCTTGATGCTGAAATTGTAGCAGGGCTGTTATAGAGACGGAATTCAGTTTATGTTGAAACCCAGTGGCGTAGGAGGCGGGAAGTCAGGGGGCACGTGCCCACTCCCCATTTGTACAAATGTGTTGAATATTCGGGCAACAAAAAGTTTGTTCGGGCAACTATAGCCTAGAGTCTTTGACCAATGACCAACATTTAAGGCAACGCTTATAGTTACAACAAATCATAACTTTAATTATTTAATTATTTAGTTTGTTAGCTGTTATTTAACAAGTTTGTTAGCTGTTAGTTAACTAGTACCCAGCAGTTTTAAAATGAACCGCAAAAGAACATACTGAAGTAAAATTAGATGTACTGCATGCAATACTGTATGTTACATATTATTTTGATTATAAGTCAAAACATCTTAAACGAAAGCACAAAAACAGTTTATCGGTTAAATTCGTTTCAATTGAGGAAGAAGATCCTCTTCAACAGAGGCTATGCTTTTTGCCAATTTCTAAAATTAGAACTCCGTTTGCTGCAAATGATCCAGCCAGCACCAGTTCTACAAGCTTGACTGTTGATTTGGCACCCAATGTTATTGTATTAGACATGGAGAATGAAAATGTAAATGAAGCACCGGTATATAGAAGCATGGAAAAAGATAAATCACAAGCAGAGGAGGTATCAGGCCGTTGCGGACGCTGTCACATATACTTGATTTAACGATCCTATAACCGGCCAAAAAATTTTTCGGGCAAAGGTGGTTGTGCCCCCCCAAAAAAAAACAATTTTTAGCTCCTACGCCCATGACTCAGTTGACAAAATAATATCAATCATGTCAGTTAGAAGGGAATCCATGGCATTTTCTTTGTCGTTTGACACCTTTTCTTTCCAAAGAATCTTTCTTCTTTATATTTTCTTAAATCTCCATCATCTGAATAGAAAGTTCCAGAATCTATCTTAGTGGAAACAAGAAACTTCTGATACAAAAATTCTTACAAGAGACTAATGTCCAAATACCATACTTATTCACATAGTCTTAATCAAACAGCAAACTTCATACAGCAAGTGGCAAACGTAATAATTGTATTTTAGAACATCTAACCAATTCATAAATTTCCCAGGTCACTAAACATAGGTTTTTAAGGCGTGTGAGAATTTGTATTAAAAATCTCAGATTTTTGAACGCAAGGAATGTTTTTTTAGATTGTATGTATGTATCTATATATGTATGTATGTATGTTTTCTTTATTTTACGTTGGTTAGAAATATAGAATTAATACTCTATGAAGCCAATATATAGATATAAAATATACAACGAAATAAATACCAACTAAAAAATTTAAGTAAAACGTTATGTTAAATGTAGAATTAAATTTGGGTGGCAACAAATCTAGACTCCTTTTTCTTTGGTA
The DNA here is from genome assembly GCA_963930725.1 of Candelabrum cocksii. Taxonomy (NCBI): domain Eukaryota; kingdom Metazoa; phylum Cnidaria; class Hydrozoa; order Anthoathecata; family Candelabridae; genus Candelabrum; species Candelabrum cocksii. Next base: position 5,014,834 of record OZ005670.1, on the reverse strand, counting down.
AGTATTTCGAAGAAAATTGTCCATATTCTAGAAATCTACATGCTTTGTTGCCATTTTCAACGAAGTTGTTGGCTATTTCAATAATATCAAGTTTATCACAAGCCTCCTTGTGAACATGGTACATCATGACATTAAAAAGACGCTGGTCTGTCATTGTTGCTTGAAGATAGCTTTTAACTCTTCGAAGTGCCGAAAACACCCTTTCGCTTACTGCGTTTGTGGCAGGTACAACAAGTATTAATTTTGCTAGAGTGATGACCTCGCTTAAAAATGTTTTAAAATGCTTGATACGTCAACTTTCGTTCGCAATAACTTTAGAGTTGTGGTAAAATTAATTGATCTTGGTTCGATATCTGATTGAATCGCTAATTCCAACAGCATTTTCAGTTGGGTCATAAGGATGTCTATGTTAATATCTCCTTCATAAACTTTCGCAAAAGAGCCAATACCATCAAATCGTTTGAAGAAATTCTTCTCGACAGACTCTCCTTGAAAAGATCGAATCAGAATCGATTCAGCGAACATTTGGTAATCAGGTTGATGAAATCTTTCTTCTATCGACGAAATAAGTCGATCAAGCGCATCGAGGTATATCGACTTGTACTTTTCTTTTGGTGTTTTTATTTTTATTTTCGAAAAAATTAGAGGGGGGAGGCAGTTTTTGAAGTTGTGATAAAACATGTAATTCACCACCGAATTAATAAGGGCGGACGGTTTAACAAGCATGGAGCACTTACATTAAAAATTGTCAACAAACACACAGCGGCGTACGGAGTCCGAAAGAAACAGAATGAAATTCCCGAGGATCGAAACAACTTTAAGTAGCTCTTTTGCAGCAGAGTATCTGAGTAAAAGCGGATCTTTCCTTAGTCCTCTTCTTTACTTGCATTGGTGAGATACTTAATAACGAAACTGACACCACCGAAGGTGCTTCGTAAGCATGGCAAGCAAACATTTTTCCCCCAGTCTGTGCTCTTAGGAAAGAACAATATGCCGGTTTCGCAATTGAGGATTTTGTAATGGATGAGATCAAATGTAAAGGAAATGTAGGACCGCTTACAGATTGCAAACGTGGAATCATTGCAAGGCAAACAAACATTTTCAAGCAATGTGCGTTGATCCGACAATTGTACGTTTAGTTAGGAGTGGACGCAAATGTGTCATATCTATATGCGGGTTTCACATCTACCACGCCATGTTAAAAATCACAAATGTAAGGTTGCTTGCAAATAAAAACCTAATAGAGTAGCCATTCATTGCAACGAATCATATCCTAGTTCACATACTGGTGACTTTCGCTATATTAATAACCAATAAATCAGTCGTACACATGTCACCGAAATAAAACTCGTCAAATCTTACGCGAAATTCAGTGAGACTTCAATTGAAAACAAAATCAAAACAGCTATACTTAAAAGGCAAAAAAAGTGTAGAGGAAGTAGAGCAAAATTATAGACGCTTTGAAAAAATTATAAAAGATATGCTATGATTGGAACTGCTCAAAGAAACTACCTAAAGTTTTGAAACTCTGTAGATTCGTTGATGCAATCCCAATCGTAACATGTTTTTTAAAAAACTTTTAAAGCGTCCACAACTGTTGCGTAGCTTCTCCTGTGTTTCCTTTAACCTTCAGAGTACTAGCTATTTTAATCATTTTTCGGACATAGCGCACGTCACAGCGAGTGTCTTATTTTTCTTGCGTAACTCAACTAGTGTCATATCGGTTACAGATGTATAACTGATTTCCATATTATCAATATAGCGAAGTTAGTACTTTATGAACTAGGATGTTATTCGAAGAATGGTATGTCTACTATATCAAATTTTTTATAAAATAAATTTCTGCAAACAATCTTACACTTTATCATAGCGATTATTATCATAGCTTTGGCAGATGATGTCAAACATGCACGAAGATAACCTTTGCATCCTAACCAACTAAACTGCTACTAAATGTTCAACACACATTGCTTGAAAATGTTTCCTTGTCTTGCGGTAATTCCATGTGTTACCTACGACGGTTTATGTATTTCATTCACATTGTATCATACTCTTGGTAAAATCCTTAATCGTCGAAATGACCTGTTCTTTCCTAAAACCACTGGATAGTCCGAGAGAAATCTTAACAATGTGCACGCGAGTTTAGAAACATCATCCTGCACAGGCTTTCCTTCCAAATATGTAAATATCGTTATACCTAATCGTCTAATAAACAAAAACCAAGATTACAATATTCAACATCAGTTATTCTGCCTTTGAAAAGTATTTCTTTATCCTAGTAAAAGGTTAAAGTAAACTTGATGCGGTTTTAAAATCGTTTGAATCGGTTTATTTTAATGTATCGTCATCTGATGATATCATTTTGCAAGCTTCTTATTTTAAAATTATCCAAATTTGATAAACGCGTACTTAGCACTGCAAAATTCTCGCCTGCCATGGCGTCATTTTGATCTAAATATAAATTTAATTGTCAATCATTATATACAAGGAAGATCAGTGGGTACTTTCAGGGACTTTAAAAAGTTTAGAATTTTTAACCATCTTCATTCGTGTCTGTCTTATTGCATATCGTTGAGTTCACTACAACGAAATAATATCTGGAAGTGTAAATTAGACTCCGTTGTTTCGCTGATAATATGAGTTCTTCCACTTTTTCTTCACCTTCTACAATTTCCTCTCTAAAAAGAAATTCATAAGCTTATCATGCATTTATTCGGATATCTTATGTTCAGGCGGATAAGCTCAATCCATGCAGGTATTAATTGTTTAAAGATTAAACTAAGTCGACAAAAGAAGATAAAGATCAATTGGTTGGAAATATCAATTACACATGAATAGTTATCAAACATCCCATGGTTGGGAGAGATCGAGAGCATTCTGATGAGTGTACTAGGGTGGCCAAGAGATCGTTTTGTGTCCGTAGTAGGCAGAAATGCAACTAAGTACGACCGCTTGATTTGCTTCCTTAAAAAATGTTGAAGAAACAATGATTTATTCTTTCCTCAATGTTTCGGCAGATCATGACCATGCATGTTTACGCGATGACTTCGTAGAGAAGAGTAGGGTGAACTCTACCATGTCTGGTTCCTTTCAAATGCAATCAATTCATTCTAAATCAAAATCATAATGCAAACACGATATGCAACAAGTCTCTACACTACAACTGATCGAATGACGCAATTACGACCGCGATCACATACAAACGTATCAACCGATTAACTCAAATAATTTTACAGTAATTAATACAATATCTATAAAACACATTCACGTTCATGCATATTTGTAAACACGTTAGAAACAGGTTTCTATTGTCGAAGCTTGCACACTTAGCCTCCAGAACGTTCCCAATGTTTATAAACATGTTTTTCGTTTATAGACTATTTTCAGAACTTCAAAGAAAGATAATGTACGTAAAGTATAATCCAAATTTCTAAGTAACAAGCGTTTTACTAAAACTTAAACATACATCTCGTGACCATTTATTGAATGGTTCTCATTACAGCGAAGAAGATTTTTCTGATGAACAAGCGAACAATTTTGGTATACTTGACGAGGGGAGTTTCTTACCTCATCTGGGAAATATAGGTATACCATCAGGATGAACAACTCGAATCGTTGTGATGCTAATCTTTTTAACATCTGTGCTGCAACTCTTCTGTCTCGTCGTTGAATGAATAAAGGTGTGTTTCAACAATCACAAGATGTTCAAGGTTTGTGCATCGAATTATGTCTATATACCCATATTTGGGCATTCTCTTTGTTCATCTATTCACGCTATACAATGGGAGAGTTAATCTTCTTACGCGTGAGTCAACACATAACCGTGTTTAAAATTTAATGTTTTAATTTAAGGTTTTTCCTTTCTATGTCGGTTTTGCCTGGGCACCTGATTTAATCTAGGCATTATAAAATAATAAATCTTTGTTCTTTCTCTTATTAAGAAAAGTGCATTAAAGTTTTTATTGCCTAGTCTATTTTAGATATGTATTCGTTCGTTTTATATTAATTCAAAAGTGTTATATTCAATAGTTTAAAAAAATGAAACCATAGACGGTATGTTCGTTCCTAATTGTAAAATCCTGTATTTAAAGAAGTAGCTATGGATATAGGAAATGAATGAACACCCTGTTTTATGATTAGTTTGCAAGAAGATTGGAAGAGTTTTATTGGCATTCTTTTCATTCCGACTATAAATAAAAAAAACATTTAATAAAAGTGTCTTGTTAAGGCGATTATTTTTGTTTTATACTAGCTAGCTTTCTGTTGCAAATCACAATAATATAATCACATAAGTAAGAAAAAATTGTGAAAAAATTGCCGTCTGGTCTGAATCATCTCGTAGTTGTTTTTACAGCTTTATGTCTTGAGGGAGATAACTCGTTGGTTAATAAAGCGAGAATACTCACAGCTGGAGCCTAAAATCCTCTACCATACAAACACGGTTTAATTTTCTTTTATTGCGTGATATATTTTAATACTTTATTAACATCTTTTATTGCATAGAAGAATTAATATACTATAACATTGCAAAGGGCGACTATGAAAGAGTTAATTTAAGGAACAATTCTTAATTATAATTCCTCTTTGTCGGCCTTTAAGCACTAGAAGTTGTATCTCACTACCTTTTCTCTTTATTGTAAATCTTATTGATAAAAAAAATAAAAAATAGCTACACGCTAAGTTTTACATATATCATCCTTTGTATAAAAAGTTTTTTTAAGTTGCGTAATTCTTCACTAGCCGAAATTTAATGTGTTGCCAGTGTTTTCACAAGCTTTGCTTTTTTAGCACCATGATGCACTTTGACGTTTTTTGATTTCGTTGTCACAATCACCATATAAACATTCTCTGGATGAGTTTTCTTTGTTTTGGTGCAATCAAACTTTGAAACATTGCAAGCCCTGAGCTTATATTCAAAATTTTTCGATATATTAGAAATAAATTAGATTAGCGGAAGTAGACAAAAGAGAACACTATCCGTAATCGTACTAAAGTTAAAAATATTCAAAAGAAAATAAGCATATCACCAGCCTCGTAATGGAATTTCTGAAGGCGCCTATGACATGAATGAAATTCTCTTATGCATCCGCAATGTCTCTTTCTAAGGAATAACAGTGTATTAAGCTGATGGAACAAAAATGAACAATCTGTAAAAGTATAATGAAAAATGAAAAAGAAACCGACTTCTCGTGAATTCTGAAGAGGTTGGGAATCTGTTGACTGTATGAGCATTAAAGATAGCACGGAAATCATGAAGATTGTTTATTTGTAAGACAGGAATATAGAACAGTAAAATTCTTGGAATATTGATGGACAGATTAACATATTCATAAATTCATCAATGGAAAAAAACGTCTTGGACAAAACAACAACCTTATAAAGCTATAGTGGCAAGTATGCCTCCATACCAATTGCCCATTCTGTTTCGATGAAAGAGAATTATGATACCATGCAAATAGTGCTGGCAAAACGTTACTTCAGCAAACATAACTGGGTTACTTGTGGCGACTTGAAAGTGGTAAGCATGCTGCTTGATTCCTAAAAACAACATTTTTGTCCATGCACCAGAATGTTTCAAATTGTTGACCAGGGTATCCGCATAACTCAAAAATAAGCATTTCGCATTTTTTGAGCATTTTTAAAGGAAACAGGGGACATCGATTCCATGCGAGAGGCCCCGGGTAAAAAAAATATATAACGTTTATTATTGGTACAACATTTGTAGGTTTGATAGGCCTTCCTGCCTATACAAAATTTTTTTGTAAACCTTATATCCAATAATAATAATAAGACCGGGGACGGAGCTGGGTTGGATTCGAATTAGGCAGTAAATCATAATGCCTCGTATTTATATTATCAATTTCAATTCTCCACTGGTTTTGATTTGTTAAAAAATGATCGATTATCTTTCTGTTCTTCAGCTTTACCTTTCAAAACTGACATTTTATTTTGACATTTCGTGGCTACATCGTTTTGCTTAACTGGAGTATTTGCCGCAATTGATCCAACATTTTCAGATCGGGTTAAATCTCTGGCTCGATAAGGAACACGTACATGCCACTGAATTGCTCTTTTTTCAGAAGGGTTTGTTCAGTTTTATTAAACGTGCTTGTACTACATCGGAACTAGAAATTGCCTAAAAGAAAAGCAAGGTAGATTTTTCAGCACTAAATAGCTAATTCGATTGATAAACATGATATACCACATTCTATGGTCATCAACTTTGATCAAACCCGAGTAAATTACCTTGCATGTTGCAATCGCTTTGACTGCTTACAAACAAACCTTCACTGCTACTTTTGGTATTACATTAACCAATTATTTTTTACCTATACTACAAATATATCCATACAATCGGGAGAATCACTAACAGGATCAGCAAGGAAATAAAGCTTCAAACATTTTCGAGATATTAAACGTCGGATAATTTTATATATTAAAATTAACAATATGTAAATGAATAACTGAAATATTTGTTTTCGTTGCAAAATTTTTGGGCATTATTACAATTCCTATTTTCAAAGTGCTATGCTAGGACGATGAACCACTTTGTGTGAATGACTTTGCGCCAGCTGATCGTCGCCGTCGTCATCAGTTTGTTCTTAAAATGAAGGTCCCACGCAAGGCTATTCCATACACTCGCTCGGATAGTGGTCCAGCAGTTCTTCATTTCTTGTGGCGAGCGTCTGAGTTTATAGAACATGGGCAACTGTTAAATGAGGCGCACACAACGTTTTATTCCGAAGTATGACAGCAGGGCACTTCGAAAAGAGTTCACCGATTGCTTTGGTTGAGCTACCAACTGTAAAGTCGCGTCCCTTCGTGAGGCATACCGGTGGTGCCTCTGCACATGAGACAAGAAACAAGCCGAAGTTGATGAAAAAATTATCAGAATCCTAAATGAAGAAGACACGGACCTGCTATGGGATTTATGCAGTCAAATTAGTGGTCGGCATGAACGCTATTCAGTTTTTCTAGAGCAAAATGCAAGACATACATTTCCTCTATCATTGAAACAGCTGTTGATGAAAGGTTTTACGGTACTGTTGCAGAAGGAGTCTATCATTGAAACAGCTGTTGATGAAAGGTTTTACGGTACTGTTGCAGAAGGAGTCTATCATTGAAACAGCTGTTGATGAAAGGTTTTACGGTACTGTTGCAGAAGGAGTCTATCATTGAAACAGCTGTTGATGAAAGGTTTTACGGTACTGTTGCAGAAGGAGTCTATCATTGAAACAGCTGTTGATGAAAGGTTTTACGGTACTGTTGCAGAAGGAGATGTTATAAAGATGTTATAAACCATCTTGCTGATGCCCTTAGCATGCGAGACTTGCACGAAGAAATGGTAAAGAAAGGTACTCCAATCCCAAGTATGCAGTTGTTGAGAATGCAATTCCTACCAAGGCGGACTTGTTTTCTCAAAAAGTGCTAGCAGATACAATGGTAAACTGAAAATAAAGTTGATGGTACAAGCACGCCATGCAGATGCCCATTATGCCTTCGCTTTATTTCGTTATGAAAGGGGATTTTCGTTGAAATTCTGCGGCTCATGTGTTAGTTATGAGTCCGGACGACAAGCATACAGTGAAGGTTGGAGAACCTGGATGCCTTGTTGCTCCAGTATAGAGAAGAAAGAGCGTCATTTTTTTCATGTCAAAGAAATTTGATTTGGTTCATCACGATTTTACACGTCTGAGCTTTACATCCAGTGTATCTTTATCGTTGAGATACGAGAAACCATCGAAAAGATTTTCTATCGGGAAGAGTATTTGTGATACAAGAAAATGCGTTTCAGCCATCTTTACCTATTAGTCATATGACTGAACTCCAGCAAACTTTGAAACGTCTGGGTCCGGCCTATTCTCATCATTGATTGATTGATTGATTTATTTAAATTTTTCTTTTCCATAAATTATCACCAAAAAACACAATTTTTCTAGATAAATTCAACACGTAGTTGAAAAATGAATATGTATATAATAATAAAATCTTTTTATACGAAATATAACATAAATGATCAAAGAAAAGTGGAAACTCGTAGAAGGTCAAGTTTGACTTTATCATCGAGAACCAATTAGAATTATTGAGAAAATTATCAGTATTGAGAAATTCGGTTAAAATTATTATTTATCCATTAATAAAAGTTTATAAAAAAATCAAAAATTGTTAATTGATCTACGCATACAAGAAAAATATGATATGCAAATAAAAATTCTTAAAAAAAACAAACAGACAGAACAAAAAAATAACAAAAGATAATTTAAAAATATTTATATATATCATTATCCAGTGAAATTAAAATACTTTTGACACAGCTTTTAAAACTGGAAAAAGAAATATTTGTTTTGATTAGATTTGAAACAATTAACTTATTCCAAAGATTTGGACCACGAACAGAAATGCAAAATTCACAAAGTTTTGTTTTACAAAAAGGTGTAATTATTGCTTCACAAGATCTTGTGCTACGGTTTTTTATTTTCAAGGTATAAATTCCTTCAAAAATATTTGGTACCAATTTATATTTACATTTAAACACAAAAAAAAGTATTTGGTAAATATTAATTTGATAAACGTTCATCGCTTTAATATCATCAAATAAACCCTTGGTGTGTGTAAATTTGTCTTTAAAATAAATTACGCGAATCGCATGTTTTTGTGTTCTATATATAGATTTTAATTTACTCCTGTGAGTGCTTGCCCAAACCATGTTTGCATAATTAAGATAGCTGTTTACAAATGAAAAATAGAGTTGTTTTAAAAGATTTCTCTTCACAATTTGTCTAGATTTATAAAGAATGCCAACACTTTTAGATATTTTTTTATTTATGAAGGCTATATGTCGTTCCCAGGAAACGTTCTCATCTACTATCACTCCTAAGAAATTTGTAAATTTAGTTCTCTCTAGTTCTATATTATCAATATTTAATTGAGGTAGTTTATCAATGCACTTTTTATTTTTTGTTTGAAATAATATGTATTTTGTTTTAGATATATTTAATGACAGTTTATTAGTTTGGAACCATGATGCAACACATTTTAATGCTGCATTCATTGTTCCAAAAGCAATGTTTAAGTCAGAGTTAGATATAAATAGACTAGTATCATCTGCAAACATTATAAAATTTATTTCACAGCAAGAATTGGCAAGATCATTTATGTATATTAGGAACAACAATGGACTAAGTATAGAACCCTGAGGGACACCACATGTAATTTCAAGAAGATCAGACATAATATTTCCATTAAAAACGCATTGTTTACGGCGAGTTAGATAACTTTGAAACCATTTTAAATAAATACTAGAAATTCCATAATGCTTTAATTTTTGTAACAAAATGTTATGGTTAACTGTGTCAAATGCCTTCGATAAATCGACAAAAACTCCGAGAGTGTATTCACCATTTTCGAAAGATTTTAAAATTTTATCATTTAATTGCAACAATGCATGTTCAGTGGAAGTATTTGTCTGAAACCCAAATTGTTTATTATAAAAAAGGTTGTTTACTTTGAAATAAGAATAAAGACGATTATGCATGATTTTCTCTAGAATTTTTGAAAAAAAAGGTAATATGGAGATAGGTCTATAATTTCCAATTTGTGCGGTATCTCCAGATTTAAAAACTGGTTTAACTTTAGCATATTTTAAGTTATCGGGGAAAACTCCATTGTGAAAGGAAGACCGGAAAACTATAAATAGTGGAAGTTTGATTTCTTCAAAAACATCAATTACAATATTACCATGAATTTTATCAATACCTATGGCTTTGTTGCGTTTTAAATATTTGAATGCCTTTTCAAACTCTTCAAAAGTGAGTTCATTGAAGTTCATTTCAGAGTCAATATTAGGAAGATATTCATGCAAGGTATTCTCAGATAATTTTATGGTTGAAGCTAGTTTGGGACCAACATTAATGAAGTATTTATTAAATTCATTCGCTATTACTGCACGATCTACGATATTTTTACTATTAACGTTTACAATTTTAGGAAGATCATTTTCTTTTTGTTTTTTCCCTGTAATTTCCTTCATGATTTTCCAGATTTCTTTAGAGTTATTTCGATGTTTTTCTAATAATATGCAATAGTAATTATTTTTGGATTTTCGTTTTAATTTAATAAAGGTTTTTATAGTCCTTGTATGTTTGTTCATTTAAGAGTGTTTTATTTTTTAGAAATTTAATATATAATTTTTGCTTTAATTTTGATGATTTTTTCAGTCTATCTGACATCCAAGGCGCATTTAAGTCTTTTACCTTAACAGAAGTTTCAATTAAAGGGAAATTTTCATCATACAATTTAAAAAAGGTTTCTAGGAATAAATTATAAGAGGCATTTGTATCTTCATTGACTAAAACTTCAGACCAGTCCACATTGGACAAGGCCCTCTTAAATGAAATGAGGTTTTTTTCTTTATAAAATCTTTTTGTAATCTTCATTTTATCACATTTTGGTTTTGTTTTAGAAATGTTAATAGCAACAAAAATCGGGAAGTGGTCAGAGATATCATCACTTTTAATAATTCCTTTTACTAGAAGTGGGTTGAAAATGTAATTTGTAAAAATATTATCAATAATTGAAATAGAATTTCCCGTAACACGCGTTGGTCTATTTATTAATGGAAATGTCCCATGTTGATATATGGAATCATAAAATAATTTCACATAGCTTTTTTCATTATAGTTCAAGCAATTTATATTAAAATCTCCCAAGATGACGTAATTTTTATTTTCTATATTACTAGTATTGAAAACTTTACGTAAATCAACAATCAAGTTTTTGCAGATACCGTCAGGAGGTCTATAGCAACATGAGATCAGAACATTTTTTATCTTCTTATTAATAATTTCAAAGCTTATCATTTCATTATCCTTATTAGAAAATGATATCTCTGGCCTTATTTTATAGGAAAACGTATCTTTAATATATATTAAAACGCCACCCCCTCGTTTACCAGTCTTCCTTTCATGATGAAATGCATTATAACTTGGTATTTGATAAGTTGAATTGTTCTTAAAATCCTCATCGGAGCACCAAGTTTCACTGAGGCAGATGATATTAAAGCAATGTTTGCATTCGCTAAGTAGGTTTAAAAAATCTTCAAAATTTGCGTTTAAACTCCTAATATTGAGATGAATAATAGAGACGTTTTCAGCTGTGATTTTATCAGAAAAGAATGAGTTTAGTTCATCAGGGAGAAAGTAAGTTGTATCATAGTTAGAAAAATCGTTCAAATAATTCAAATCCGGATCAAAATCAGTATTTAAAAGGGGTTGATCATTGAGAACCGGTTTAAAAACATATTTTTCAAAGTCTTCAATCATAATTATAATTTACGAAATATAATGTAAGAATATAAATATCTTAACTAAGAACGATAAAAAAAAACACATAAATAACTAATCTCTCTTTTCGTCATTTCTGTACGTAATTAAATTATCGTACACCACTTTCGCAAAGTGTCCCTTTTCTCTCAATTCTTTTGCTTCTTTAAATAATAGCTTACGCTTCCTCATCGTCGCTTCAGAAAAATCTTCGTTAAAAAACACCCCCTTTTCCCACAATTTCTTTTCGCGAAATTTCTCCAGAACAAGTTGTCTATCCTTAAAGGTTAAGAACTTAACCATAATTGTTCGTTTTGATTTTATTGTACCGTTATAATGTTTGTTTCCCATTCGGTGCGCTCTCTCAATTTGAATTGCGCTCCTTACTCCCAAATTTACCTTAATTACATGTCTTAATTTATTTTCAGTTTCATCCCATGTTTCGTTTTCATCTTCTTCAATCCCATTAACCCTTAAATTGTTTCTTCTTGAACGATCCTCCAGTTCAGTCAATTTCGCCTCAAGAAAAGTTATATCATGACTGGCATCTTCTTTTTCAAATAACTTATGGTTTATTTTTTTCATGTTTTCGTCAAACATGTCGCTGTGGAATTGGGCAGAAGCTTTCAAGTCCTGAACTTCTTTTTTTAGTAATATATTTTCCTCCGAAATAGCATCAATTCGTCTTTCCATCCTCTCAAAATTACTATTAAAAACATTAATGAGTGTCTGTTCATGCATGCTCAAAATTTCTTTGACTTGTTGCATTGTAAATGACATATCATGTTTGGGACCCATGTTTATTAGTGTGAGATACTAACAGTTGTGCAAAAAGTTAAACAGAAGCCGATGAAAAGGCTTTTTAATGAGAGTTATAAAATTAAATGGGATTTTAATGAGTGTAGTAAAATTGTTGTGAAACAGAAACTCAGTGAGTGATGGTGATGACTGCCACAGAAGCCACAAACAACATGTTCTCAAACTATGAAGAAAATCTCTCATACTCCTTTACATCATATAGTCGTTAGGCCTTTCAACCTATAAAGATACATTTTATTCGAAACGTCGTAAACAAAATCAGGATATGCATACGTCGTACGATAAATAATGAAGATCTGTAAGATCTGTAAGTCTTTCAGGCACTTTCCAAAGGTGTCGCGCACTCAGGTGATTCTCGTTTTAAACAATTTTTATTTTTCGTCTCTAGCCAGAATCGAACCCGGACCATTTCGGCCAGAAAACATAAGTTTCGACCACTAGACCACGCACACACTAAATCATCATCAACAAATTATTTACTTCATTGGAAGATTCCTGGCTATAGCGCAATGGTAAGGCTCTAACACAAAGGTTCTGGATTCTAGACCACGCTACCACAATGCTGTTTAGTGAGCGGTTATAAATGAAATGTCGTCTTTCATAAAAACCCGCATTACAAATGGGAGCTACACTCCGGCTCGAAGTCTCCATGATAATGCTTAATTAGCATTCTGGGAAACATTGCCGTAGCTAATAGTAAATATGAAATCTAAGGAGACGAACAGTTTTGTGTATCTGTGTAGCTTGAAATAATTGTTTGCGATAATGAGTTTTTTTGTTTTTGCAACCGGCGAAATGATGTAACTATCAGATGTAACTGTTCCAGTATGTACAAAACTTGCTGGTGTGCTCAAACTAGCTCTACGAATGATGCGTACATACAAATACTTCTCCAACACATTATAAAAGTTGAAAATGTATATATATATATATATATATATAGTGTAAAACTTTCAAATTTCTAAACATTCCTAATTAAATGAACTTTTAAATCTCTTTCAAAACAACTTAAACGTTTTGTCAAAAATGATGTCCGGGCATTTGAGTTTTCAAGGAAATTCCTGCACCACCAAGCCCTTCCCAGCTTCCTCATTGTCTAAGAGCAAGAGTATGAAATAGTTAAAGAAAAAACCAGATATCGGCAGGTTCAAAATCCCTTGTTAACTCCAAGAGTTTTTCCATCCAAGCACTTACCGTGTATTCAGGCGCTTCGCCAGCTTCACCATTAACTCTTCTTTCTCGTACGCCATATGAAAACTAAGAGGCAAGTTTTGAAATTCTTCTCTGTCCAAACACTTTGTGATTCCCATGGCTTCTTCTTGTACCATTGGCCCGTTTGGATAAATGTTCGCGTTGCAAAACCTTTGAAACCATAAATACAATATTTTGTTAATGTCATGAAATTGTCCGTATTGAGTAACTGGCCTTCCTGCTTCGAATGCAGTAGGTGAACTTCTTATGTTCGTCGTTGGAAAGAGTGCAAATCCCCGGTGCTTTAGACACATCAAATCACTACCATGGAAACACAGAAATCAGGTACAAAGCTGGATGAACAGCGAGATTTTCACAAGCATTTGGAAAGAACAATGATTGCCGAAGGGAGGAAGATTGCACTGATAGTGAACAACTGCCCTACTCACCCATGTCGAAGGACTGGGAGCAGTAGAATTGGTGTTTTTACCTCCAAATACTACATCCAAATTGCAGAAAGTACAAATCTGCAATTATTAAAAGTGGAATAATTACAGTGGAAACCCCCTAAAGCAAACAGTTTGATTTGTCCCGGACGAACTCTTAAAAAACCTCTCACAACGCATCCTCTTTAAAGCGGACACTCCATAAAGTGGACACTTTTCCCGGTCCCACGTAAACATTCCGGATGAAATTGACCTCCATAAAGATGACATTAGCAGACGTTTTATTTATTCTTTCCTAAACATTTTTTACAACAACTGTATGTTCATTTAGAATAGTAGTTATTTTCTTTTTTCGGTTGCTGTGCCACGAAGAACTTACCATCCTTACCATTATGTTTTTGCTAGCTACTATCAACCCCCCCCCCCCCCCCCTTCCAATTGTACGAATGTGTTGAATATTCGGGCAACTAAAAGTTTTTTCGGGCAACTATAGCCTAGAGTCTTTGACCAATGACAAACATTTCAGGCAACGCTTATAGTTACAACAAATCATAACTTTAATTATTTAGTTTGTTAGCTCTTATTTAACAAGTTTGTTAGCTGTTAGTTAACTAGTACCCAGCAGTTTTAGAATTAACGGCAAAAGAACATACTGAAGTAAAATTAGATGTACTGCATGCAATACGGTATGTTATATATTTTGATTATAAAGTCAGAACATCCTAAACGAAAGCACAACAGTTTATCAGTTAAATTTCTTTTAATTGAGGAAGAAGATCCTCTTCAACAGAGGTTATGCTTTTTGCCCACTTCTAGAAGTAGAACTCCGTTTGCTGCAAATGATCCAGCCAGCACCAGTTCTACAAGCTTGACTGTCGATTTGGCACCCAATGTTATTGTATTAGACATGGAGAATGAAAATGTAAATGAAGCACCTAGTGATTTATGAATTGCAGTCATTTTTCACTAGTGTATTAGGACTTGTGAGTGCAGTTCTATTTCCCTAGGGTATTAGGAATCACCTTCGTGAATTCGGACTTCAAAGTTAAAAATGGAAAGAAATATCAAACATGAATTTTAGACATATTTACAAAAAAAAGAAAATGGAGTTGCAAAATAAGTACAAATAAAGGTTGTTCTGTTTTAGTAGCAGTTATCGCACATGTACGTGAAAATTATGACCGCCAATATTTTTTCAGTTTTTAATGACAATTAGCAATTTCTAATTTCTAATATTTCGTTATTCACTATGAAACCGAGAAAATACGAATTGAGAATTAAGGATTGGCCTGTGTTTAAAGTAGACAATAATTAATGACACAAAGTGTAAAAAAATCTTTAAAACTAAACATGTCAAGTCAAAATGTTCATGTCTTATGTTTTTACTTTTGGGAAAGGTTGCAGAATACCTTCCTTTAAACATGAAACGAGATGGTTTCTCATTTCTGACACGTCAAATCGTGCCTCCATGGGAAATTTCCCATCCAATATCACGGCGGCAACGTAACGGCAAATGAACCACAGTTAAAGCTGTCTTCTTGTTTTTCAACAGATGTGAAAAATGTAAATGTTAGTTTTCCACTTTTTCTATCGAATTTTATCTCATTGTAATTCGTCCGGTGTGAGTTTTCAGACTGTCACAGATCTGAACTCGGCCGCTAGAACAAAATGAAAGCAGCCAATGGTTGTTACCATCATGCAACAATTGTATATGTTCATTGTGAACTGCTCTGAATGAGCGATTTGTTTTCTTTTATGTGTTGAGAACTGACTGATAGCTATCCTACGTTTCGTCACGGCAGTTGGAACAGGTATACTGTTCAGCTCAGATTTCGTTTTGGCTATTAAACTTCCTTGTTTTTGGCACATATCACATTTTTTAACAAAATCTGCAACGTCAATGTTTATTGAATACCAAAAAAATCGAGCGGAAATTTTGGTATAGGTAGAATCTCTTCCATAATGTGAAGACATTTTTGCTTTTGCGTGTGAGATTTCTCCGATTCCTTAAAAAAATATTTGATTTATCGGGGCACTCGATACCTGAATGGTCGTTCCGCTCCTTGATAAATAATGATGGTGTATAGTTGGAAGTATAAAAATAATATGAAATTTTTAGTGGAATTCTATTTCACCAACGCATTCCTAATTCACTAGTGTATTAAGAAGTCCCCCAAGTCAAAAATCCCTAGGAACTTATGACTGCGGAGTCCTAATTTCCTGTTACACTGGTATATAGAAGCATGGAAGAAGATAAATCAGAAACAGAGGAGGTATCGGCTGTTGTCACATATACTTGATTTAACGATCATATAACCGGCCGAAAAATTTTCGGGCAAAGGTGGATGTGCCCCCCCCCCCCCCCCCCAAAGGATTTTTGGCTCCTACGCCCATGTTGAAACTCGTGGAGTTTCCCGATAGAAATGAACTGTTGCTGAAGTGGTTGAAACCATATTGGAGTCCATCATCCAAATTGACTGAAACTTAAAAAAGAAGCAAACCTCCATCAGGGACTTTTGATGAGTAAACAAATGTCAAAAATACTGAAAAAAAAGAAATAATTTTTTGATTTTACGTTAATTCATGTCTAGTGCATTGCGTATTCGAATTAGCGTGTGTATACTGCAAATCTTCCTACTTTCGAAGATGTTCTATTAATGTTCCTACATCAGAAAATCGACTTGCCACACTGTCATTAGTCACCGACCGAGTCAGGTTCATTAGGTCTTTGATACAGTGCACTTCCAAATTCACGAGCATAAAGTCCAAATTACGTTTTGGTTATAACGACAACCGGATAATGTACGCAAAGTTTCTAAAGTCAGAGAATCGATTTTGTGCTCTAAAGCACTTTCGCGAAGCAAAAGAAATAAAAAATTGACAAACAACACGGCTACGCGGATTGTCACGGCAACAAGAGCACATCATTAGTGAGTTGGGTATAAAAATCTTCATCGTCAAACTTCTCGCGTTCTCCGAGGATATTTATCGTTTCAAAAAATGTAGCTAACTGCATGTTTAGAAAGTCAATTCAATGCGCACAATACTATAAAAATACATTTGGATTAATATTCAATAATAAAATAAGCTAGCCACTTGATATCGAATGACGAACGCCAATATGCTGCAGACGACCTAAAACATGTTGAAGCGCCATTAAGCAAGGTGGTTTATTTATCGAACCTTTCACGCGAATAAATATTCGATGTAAACAGATTGAAAGAGTTTTTGAAATCACTTAAGCGAAGAACCTTTAACCAATCCGAATTGAAATAACCAATCGGCTCGAATTTTTTGATCGATTAGATTCGTGCCGAATATCTGAAGGATTATTTTTTTAAAAATGCGAAGAATAACAATGGAAACGAAAATAGATAAATAAAAATAATCGTCATAATAATTAGGAATAACAACAACATTTTCAGTCACCTGAAGAAAAAGCAATATTTTCACTAGTTGTTTTTCGTGTTTTGGTCCAGCGAACTTGATGACTAGGTTAATAAGAGTGAGGTTGTTCACTTCAACTTCATCTTCGTTTTCTGCAACATTGTTCATGTCAACCAAACGGAAGAACGCCAAAAGCTTCAAGCAATACCCTCCAACAGGCTTCAACTGTGAACGTTTGAACCGTGCTTTGCTCATCTGCAGACAGTCCAGCTCCGGATTGTACCTGAACAATGACAACAGTTATTATGGCTGTCTATCGCCGCAGCGTATAATACCTTGGCAGACGGTGTCTAGGGCACGGAACGACCCTCATCAGTTGAGGGAATGAATACAAGAAGTTGAAGATTTGCGGCATGAAGAATAAAAGCATTGTTTTGCTAAAATGTCCTAATATGGCCACAACTGCGAACGTCATGCCGGAGAAATAACAGAATGTGTCGCCGACGAAAACACGCGACGGGAACCTGCCGTGTCGGAAAGATATCGGCATCTTCACTGGATAACAAACGTTGACACTTACCAGTTGTAATAGAGGAGCGCGGAGGAGACCATGTTGTACGGCATCAAAAAGTAAAGAGAGAACAAGTGATTTTTCCAATAGTCGCCGGTCAGTTCAAGGAAATTGAACAGGGTTATCGAGACACCAATGATGAGCGATTGTCCGACTTCTAAACCGTTCACGCCGGCTAGAATGTTGATGGCGTTCGTGCAGAACACTGCCAACATTCCCATGTAAATGTAATAAAGAATCCCTGAAAAAGGTTACATTTGGCGAGTAAATATTTCATGCGAAAGCTAACTGAACCTCACCTAAATTCAAGTGCAGTCCGAACCAGAATCTAAGAGGTGCTGGTACGACAACGGTGGTGTGTCCGAAGTTGACGAAATACACCATGAGCAAGGGCAACGAGGCAATAGTTGGAAGAATGAGTTTGTAGCGCCATTGAAGATCGAGGATGTCGTCCGCATAGCCGAGAAGTATCATGCAGCATATGGAAAGAAGCGCGGCTACGTAATCTACGAACTGAAAGGACGCAAGGTACATGGTGCATATTTTCTTCCATTATTATATGGTTTAAAGGGTATCAGGATTTAGATTTTCAGTCGATTTAAGAGTGTTTAATGCAGAAAACCAACCATCATTTAAACAAACAATTCTTTCAAAATTAAGAATGTGCAAGTTCAAAGAAGCAATTTCTTCATAGGAGAAACGCGCTGGTTTTTAAAATAACCGTGTTACAACCATCTTGTTTATACCTCGTTATGGGGGAACACCAGATTGTTTGCGCTTCTCTCCAACCACTTGGTTATGAAGGGCACAGGTATGAATAAGAACATACACACTAAGAACACTGTACCACACACCACACCCAGCGACTCAGCACTAAAACAACAACAGCAGCAGTAGCTGAATGAAAATATGCACGCGCGCACGCAGAACGTTCTTACATGTCCGGTTTCTCTTTCTTGTTCATGTCTTTACCTTTAATGCCGGCCTTCAGGAACAGCGGTATGGCACCCGGAATGACCTTCATTGCAACGCAGAAAGAACAGATGGAGAACAAAGCGTTGATGGACACTTGGTAGAACATCAAAATTGTTTTATGTTATGTCTGAAATGGAATTGATGTCATACCTAATATGCGGTGTTGAATGACAGAGTATTATTTCAAAAATCAACAAATATAAAGTTAACGATTAAATATTACGCGCATCAATCAAAAGTCATCATGTATAAGAGAAACGATGAAGTTTTCAAATCTTTTCAAAAACATAATGAACAGTCAATTGTTTTTATTTTGATCATGTTGTAGGCTTGAGTGTCGGGGGAAAATACTCCCGGGTAGCGTTATTTTGAGTGGAGCAACAGGAGATACGAAACCTTTGGTGGGAAGCTGCCAGTGACTGTCCGGACGCCTCGCATACGGGTTTAACATGTGACCCTCACTTTTCTCAAACGACAACATTCTTGATGGCAGTGGTGGTGGTGCGCCCATGAGTGAGGGCGGCATATCTGACCATTGGTTACTTAGCAATCGGTTGCCATGCTCAACATTCGTCTTTCTGTCCAATGAGACGACAGTACTTGGTGACATGTGACCTTCGATGTATCGCTTCCTGTTGTTTACGCCGAACATAGGTGCACTGTTGATCAAACCATCCACGTTTCTGTTGCACTCTCCACCGACGTTCAATGGAACGTACTGAGCCGACGAGCGATTCTTCTGAGTTAGATCGCTTCTTGCCGTCGGTTCACTTCTCTGATTGATCGGTTTTGCAGCAAACAAATCTGATTGGTCTTCTCCGCCGATAATCGATTGCGTAGCCAATAGCATCTCATCCGCCGTTTCCTGCATCACATTGAAACTCTTCTTTTCTCTGGTTTCCGTTGCTTCTTTCACAACGTCTTCAACGTTAGCCACTTCCTCCGCAACAACACTTTTTCTCTGCTAATCAACACCGAAGAGTTAAACATAGAACACAAACAACAAGCAAACAACGTACAGGTTTAGCTTTCGGTTTCGATGATAGCTTCTTGGCGAGAACAGCAGCGCCACTAGCCATGTGGAGTTTCTCTGAAAAGCAACCAGTAGAGCGCGTCTCTTTATGCTTTCTTACAACTCACCGATCTCCTCGATAGTCCGTGAGCGATGCAAGTAGAGCCAGACCTTCCTGACGGGGTCGAACTTCACGCATGGATCTTTCTCAGCATGCAGGCGATCCAACGCTCCACTTACAACACCGTTAATCTGCAACAAATCATGTGTAATAACTCTCCTGCTGTCGTTGTTTTTATTAAAATTTGCGGTAAAAAACAAACGTCAACGAATATATATATATATATATATATTATAATGCCAATCACTCGAACCCGCCGAGAACTGTTTTTCCAATCCACTTTCCTAATATTGAAAACATCAATATAAAAACGTTTATCGTATAAATAGTATGAAAAACATTAATCTTGTTTACTAAAATGAAAAGCATTACAATTATAAGAGGTCAATATCAAAACAGCATCCTCTTACTTGACTATCAGTTGCATTTTCATTCAAGAACTGCGAATCTTTGAGCAACAAGCAGACCTTAAAAACGAAGAAACAATATCCCGATTTGCATCCAGAAGTCGTACCTCTGCTCTTGTTCCTTTACCATTCGGTAACCTAGCAACAGCGTCGCGAACCAAGCTTAACAACGTGACAAACGCCGGTCTATTTGGAACAAGTAGGACGTGACCACGGGCTTTCGCTGTTTCAAAGTTTCCCTCTTCATAGACGCCCTTAAACATACAAAATACAAAGTTTTTCGTGTTCACCGCTCATTTAAAGAATACATGACATATTTGTTTAAGTAATAGATGTTTTAATACCTTGACCGGAGCAGCGATTGATTTGTACCCGTGCATGTCGTAAATATAGGTTTTGTAAGGTTTGGCAAATCTCTCCTTTTCCTAAATAAGTTTCAAGTAGGTGCGCAGAAAAAGAGATATATGAGCAGACTGACCTGTCTATGAAACTCTTCTTTCTCTGCACTGGTGCTTACGCAGACAACATAACTTGTTCTAAATGAAGCAAACAGATTATTAATGAAAAGATTTGCGAAGGATGAAAGTCAATTCTTAAACATGCTTTACGTGTTAGGGCTAATGTTTTCTTCAGTTTTCGCATCTTCTTTACTCTGTGATTTCTAAAAGAGATGACATTCGCAGAGGATGCGTCCGAAATAACGTTTCCTACCATTGACAGGCTTAGCGTATCTAACCAGTGGTTGCACAGAGGGGAGATGATGGAGCCGTTTCTGTAATCTGGGCCTTAAACGAGAGCGTATCAGAACATGGTTCACAATTACGGCTAGAACACTAACCAGTCCAAAACCAAACGCCGCCAGCTGTCCTTAGTAGCGGCGAGAATTCGGAAAGTTGATACGCTGCAATGCACGGACAACAATAAGAGGGAAATCAACGAGTAAAAACAACGTTCGTACAAGTTCCTTTCCCAGACATGTAGGCAAGTGCAAACGAAAGAAATGGCACCCACGAAGGATAAAGGATCTTCCAGCCGCACAAATCACTTGTTTTGTCATTCTAACAACAAGAAGTTTATCAACACATTCTTCTCTGTTAACCATACTTACTTGCCACCACAGAATGCGCTCTTCCAACTGAAACAAAGAACTTTGTAACTATTTTTCGTATTGAGTTTTGCAAAGCACCCACCTCATTTTGCGTGCATCGGTTGTCTTTGGAGTTATCGAAAATAAAACCAATCAACGAGAAAAAAGAATCGAACTTGGGAAACGTATTGCATGAGAAATCCGATGAGCGATTGTCACTAAACAACTCAAATAAAAAGAAGCAGTTCTCTCATCATGGAGTCACTTACAGAGATGGAGATGGCGCCTGTAATGTTGACTTTCCTTTAATCCCACTGTCATCTTCTTCACCCAGTTTCTGGATTTCCTTTGTTTTTCCTACCAAAAAAACCCAGCTATTTCATGAAATTGCACAAAGATGACATAGAAACAAGTAAATCATACAGTTCAAAGATGCAAAGTTATTTTCCTATAACATTCTATTATATTCGATCACCGAAAATTGAGTCAATATAACAAGGTTCAATATTATAAACGTTGAAATATCCCCCTCTCTGTGAATTCTACATACCATTTTTGCGCGGCAAGTTATGATGGTTACATCTAACGAGTACATCAGCCAAACTGATGCTAGCTGTGTGCAGATCTGGATGCGACTTTGCATACAAAACAAAAGAACACCTTGAAAATTTCCAACTCACCAATGTCCATTCTGGCCACACTTATTACATTTAAAAATCAGAGAAAACCAATAAAAATGTTGAAATCAATATTGACCACAATTGTTCACAGCAGATATGCTATTATTACACAGACCAGCTATTAGAAAAAAGATAAAAAGTTGCACTGATCACTTCTTAAAAAGCGCGTAACCATCTTTGTGTGTTTCTAATAGTCACAGCTTAATAAAAAGCACACCGATATTCAAACATGACTAAAATAAGACTATATAATTTACAAACATGTTTTAACAACAAAACAGAAATTTGTGACTAGCTCTTCGCTATACTACTGGAAAATGAAATTTTCCTCATGCTTTGACTTGTTAGAGTGGTAGCCACTTCACAAATTATAACCAGGAAAACATTTTTACACAAAAAATGAATGATAGAGATGGATGGAGGGAACGTGTCAAGGAAAGCCAAGCTAGCTCGACCTAGATGATGATAATGATGATGATGATGATGCAAAAAAACATAAAACAGAAGCTTTGTTTGTTCTATTGTGTAAATTATAAAGAATTCTTACTGCTATATACGAAAATATGAACTAAACTGCTGTTTTGTGACATTTTACACGTGTCTGAAAGATTTTCTATTTTGTAGAAAAAGCGAGTGTAAGAAAAGTTTTCATACTATGAAGCAACTTGCACTGAAATTAGTAAAATTATAGATGAAGATTCTACAACGATCCATGTACTTGATGTGGTTAAGTTATGGGTGACACTCTCAGACACCATGACAGAAAATGAAAATCAGATAGTATTTTCTAGGAATTAGAAATGTGTGTGGAAACCTCTAACTACCCCGGGTAGAAATTCATTAATGATTCGCACCTTCATCAGAAGTTTCTTTTGTTGATGTTCGTTCATTAGTTCCTCGTAATTAATGTTGTTGCTTGGTTTTGCATTCACAACTGTATACAAGATGTCATGAGTTCGGTTGAGAGTCTAATATATCTAACCTTCGTCATCGGATGACCAATCCTAAATGTAAAGATGATGAAATGAACGATATTGGACGCTAAATATTAATCGCTATAAATAGCTTATTCGGACAAATTTTGTTGTTCGGCAATTTGTTGAATATGGCAATAATTTACTCTACACCAAAATTTGCCTAAATAAGGTACAAAATCAGATGAAATATAGTATAGCTGAAACTTGTTAACAACTAATAGTGATTTATTTATTATTATTATTATTATTTACGAAATATTGTTTTTGGGTTTAATGCAGCTAAGCTCATAGCAGATGCCAACAGAAATAATGTCCAAATATCTAAGAAAAAGGTTTTCACCTCTTGATCTTTACATATTGACTGAATAATTCTAAACAAGAAAGAATAGTTACTCAGGAATAACTGTTAATTAAAACTCTATGACCAACAAATGCAGTAATTTAACTCACGGAATTCACAAGATCCTAAATATGATTTATATATACCTGGCACTTCGCTTTTTTGCCCTTAACCTCTTAGCATTTTCGGTCGATGACCTACAAAATGATAAAATATTGATTATAGAAAAGTGTGAAGTATTTGAAGAACTTATATAAACCAAAACAAAAACCAAAGTTTCTTACTTCTTATACTTTATTTCAAATCTTTGCCTGCCATATGTTGAGCTCTTAAATTAACCAT
The DNA here is from genome assembly GCA_963930725.1 of Candelabrum cocksii. Lineage (NCBI taxonomy): Eukaryota > Metazoa > Cnidaria > Hydrozoa > Anthoathecata > Candelabridae > Candelabrum > Candelabrum cocksii. The sequence goes on along the minus strand of OZ005670.1, from coordinate 4,991,158 downwards.
TAAAGAAACAAGAATGATATATTTAGCTAATGATGAAAAACACATACCAGCAAAGTGACAGCTTCCATTAAGGTGTTCTTACAGTAGAGCTTTCTCTTCAGCTAAAAAAAGATGCATCGAATGCGCTTGACTTCACAGTAACTAATGGAAAATACTATCTCTTATATTTCCTGATATTTCAAACATAAATTAACCAAAGCAAATATTAAATGTATCCAAAAGTAAAATTGAATAAAACAAAACACAGAAGAAAATGCAGCTGTTTTTTGCAATGTTTAGAAGAAGAACTCTGATCATATAGGATGACGTAAATGTAAAATGGTAACGATGAGTAAAAATAATTAAAACCCATTGCAGTGCATAAAATAACGGGCGATCACCGATCAATGATCGGCAGGAATCAAGCAAAGATCACCTGAACTTTGTGAACAGCGATCTACATGATCGCCAGACTAAATTTGTTATTAATTATTACTAAGATTATTACTAAGATTATTTTGAATATGATATAAAAAGGGTATTTTATATTATCCAAAAACTTTTAAAACAACGCCATTTTGAATAACTGCACAAATCATAACTACATGACCGACAGACATGTTTACACGCGATGCTACAGGTTGTTTAAAAGTTCCATTCAACTTAGAGACAAACAAATGCAGAAGAACTATGCTGCATTCAATGGAAGAAAAAAGATCAAAACGCAAAGAAACGTTCAGTTTTGTTTACAAAAATCACTTCAACAAAACAAATAAACATGCAGAAGACCCTTCAAAAAAGAAAATAAATATGACTGCTCAGTTTTCTTCAACCCGTTAAAAGGGAAACTAATTCCTAATTTCAAAGAAATAGCTTCTATCACTGAAAAAGTCGTCCTATTTTAACTTGTTAAAACTGTATTTCGCTAGTGAAAATAAGTCCCGCAACATTTTATAGAAGACAAAGTCACAGAGTACTCTCCATCCGCATGACTCAAAAGATTGTAAGGTCTTTTAAAAATATTAAACTGCGTTCAGTATATTATTTACAAAGACAAGAAACCTTTACGTTAATTTTTTCTGCAGTAACTACTTTCAGTAATGTATAAAAACTTACGTTGTTTTAACAACAAATGTATCTATTAGTTTTTTATAAATATAAGAAAGAGTACAAACGAGGCGCGAGTTGTTATTTTATTTTAATATCAAATGAGAATTTCTCTGTTCAGCTAAATATTAATAAACACAATCAAATGTTCCAGCAAAAACAATATATCGCATATGTAACACAACTATAGCAATTTAACACATATTTACTAATTAACACGTTTTTAAATTTCGCTATACGAGGTTCTTATTTTAGTATTTTTTTGTCGCAAATTTTTGGGAGAGCTCAATTATCAACACTTATGATAAATTTATGCAGAATGTATTAATTCTGTACAAAAAGCGTGCAACAAAGATCACTGTTTGATGTAAATTTGACTGTTTAGTTTAAATCTGCAATTGAAAACAAAAGAAAGAAAAAAGTAAGCATGATAGTGTCTTGTACGCTTAGGTCTTCCAAGTATGAATTACCGTTTCATAAGAGGCGATTTAATAGAAGTTTACAAATGGTTTCACAACTTCTATTTCTGTGAAACCAAACTGTTCGATATCGAAGGAAGATCACTGACGAGGACGAGAGGTCATTCATATAAATTGAAAAAACAATTCTGCAGACTCGACTTCAGGAGGCAATTCTTTACGATGAGAGTTGTAGACAGCTGGAACAGCCTCCCTAACGAAGTTGTTACTGCAGAGTCACTGAACATTTTCAAAAATCGATTGGATTTGTTCTTGAGAAACAAAAGATATGTTTGATTATTTATTTACGATTATTTGTTTGATTATGTCTTTCTATGAAGCGTTACCAGCGATTTTTCAATTTATTTTTATTTTCTATTATTATCAATTTTTTATTCTCTTCGCATTTTTATACTTTTGCATGACTTTGCTTTGTTATAGGTTGACAGGCACAGTTTTATGCCTATACATTGAATTTTTGATGTAAACCTTATTTTATAATAATAATAATAAATTAATGAAATACACGTTGTTGTTTTTTTAGAAACCTAGCAAATGGCCTAGTTCTAAAAGATTCTTATTTATATTCTGAAATTTGTCAGTTTGTGCTCAAGACAGACTCTCTTAAAGAAATTCTTGTTAAGAAATTATTAGTTGGTTCAAAAGGAATGACTGGGTGGGTACACCATTGTTTGATTTAGAGGAAATAAAATTACAACTTGTTAACAAAAAAGTATGATCGCCTAAATTTCGGACATGATCGCCAGTTTTTTTGCAGCAACGATCATCATGATCGTCAGGTTTACAAACGTTATTTTATGCGCTGCTATTGATTATGATAGCATCTTGTTATATAATTCTGATATAATTTTTTTACTAGTTAATAATAACAAATTGTCTGGGAAATATTAACAAATGCAAATAAATTAGTGAATTAGAGAATAACGATTATTAGAGATAACTAGAGAATAGTTGATTAAAGATTTTTTGTTATGCTCAAGTTTCTCTCAACCAATATGTAGACCTTTTCTACAATTAATTTTAAATATTTCCTGAATTGATGAGCTTTATAGTTGATTATAAAAGCTTTGGTTTGCAACATTTACATACCGTGGCGTTTTTAGCTTTTAACAATCTCATCTTTTTGTTCCAATATTCAATCTCTTCTGACATGTACCCTTCTAAAACGAGAAAAACAATGGAAGTTAAGAAAAAATGTTACCATGACAACTTCAGCACATCCAATAAATTATTTGATTGTGATTTGCAATTTTTGGAAAATTCTTGGAATTTGAATTTTGTTATTTATATAATAATATCAATGTTCCTGTCGTTCCCTTTCGATTACTAATTAACACAGCAAAAGGCGTACAACCAATTATTTTTTTTATAAACTTTTTATATTACCAACTTTTTCTTGATAATAATGCATGAAGTGGCATAAAAAAGACACAAACCGAAAAACAAAAAAATCCCTTAACAAGCTAGATGTTTTCCTTACAAAATGCTTTCGTTACGCCGTTTCTGTGTTCAAAATGATAAAGTTGGTTAGAAAAGTGGAGGCTAAATCCTAAATCTGAAATATTGTTTTTACAGGTTTGAAGGTTTTTATTGTAGGAATTCTTTATGATTTCCAAGTACCGATTTAATGCTTAAGAAATATATTGATGTTTTGATCTGATATTTTGGTTCGTTGTTATGATCAATATGGCAATTTTTGTTTGTTTAAGAAGTGATTTGTGCAGTTTAATGAGTTAGCTAGCAATTTTTAGGTAAAAATTAAGTTTTGAATTAACTAGCTGTTATTAATGGACTTTCTTCTAACTGGGCCAGTAAATATGAAGGAAATAAGATGGTGTTTTAAAAGAGATTGGATAAACATATTTTGGTCATGAATTTTGTTACGGTCAAACTTGATTAGACTATAATTAAGAAGTGGTGCAAGCAATTTGGAATCATAAATAAACACCACAATGGGTATATATTTATATAAAAACACAAAGACATTTTAAAATTTTAAATAAATCATGACCAAAATTGAAGGCTTTCATTGATAATTTTAATTAAATCTTTTTAAATTATCTAATTTTTGTTTTAGAATCATGCAATAAATATAATAGTGACATAATTATTCTTCCTCATTGAATGAGTGCTATTTGTACGGGATATATAGCTAGTACAGTAAAATTGCATCCAAATAATTCTGTTCAAGTAAAAAAATAACTCAAAGTTGGTACTTTAAACTATTGACTTACTTTTAAATCGGTCATAAGCCAACAAGATATCAGCAGAATGTTTGGATAACAATTCTTCTTCCACTTTTTCCCTTAACATAACAAGAGATAAAAAAATTTTCTTCAATAACCTATGGGGTGTGTAACAAAAGCTTCCATAAGACACAGAAAAAGATCAAGATTATGTCTTTGATAATTGCTTGATCATTCACACAATATGTGCCAAATTCGCTCTCTAATAAAGCTTCAGATTTTTTTGGAATAAGAGGGTTTGGGAAATTCAGAGAAAATTCATCAAGGGACCTCCAGCCTTATGAAGAATAATCAGATGCTTTTTTACAATCTATTTTTCATGCATATCTTACCTTGATAATTTCTCAAACTATTTCGCGTCATTATCACAATTTTCAAACCTTTTTTCATTTATTAAAACTACAAAGGTATACAACGTTTTTTGATTTTTTGGTTCCATAAGAACAAAGGAAAATTGGTAAGGAGATAAAACACTTTTTTATTTTGGTTAACATGTTTCGGCTAAGTTCTAGCCATTATCAGAACAAAGAAAACGTACAGTTCTTGTTTTTAAATACTAAAAAAATATGTAGTCAATGTACTAAGAATGTAAGAAATGCGTGGAAGTGTAGGTCGCATGTAGAAAGAATAGGACACATGTTCTAATGAAGTTATAGAATAATAAAGATAGAACAGTGTTTGAGTTGGGCGTTAAGACTGTTTTTTTTCTCCAATTAATGTGTAAGGCCTCGTTTATTTTGAGTTCGAAATGATTAGAAGCTGTCTAAATAATAGAAAAAGATTCTTTAGAGAAGGTAGTAAAACAGTTTTGATTGGAATGCAGGTGTTTGAAAATATGAGAGTATTTATCGCTTTTGATATGTTCATCAAGTCTAGACTTTAGGCGACTAGTTGTCTAAAAAAAATAGCTGGAGCTGCATCCAGCAAATGTGAATTCGTAGACTAGCATTGACTTCATATCAGAAGCGATAAGGTCTTTGTGCGAAAAGTATTGTTTAATGTTGAAAGACGTAAATATTAGTTTAAAGTTAGTTCATTAACAGATGTGTTTAATTTTATTTACTCAATCTAATAAAATGCCTAATTGATAGAATCAGCTTTGTGGGTCACCTGAGCCATCATTTCTTATTATGGTAGGTCGCACACCAAGCCAAATGAATTTGTTCCGAACAGCAAGATTGTGCTTAAAAATATTATTTCACAGAGTGACTTACCACAAGTTGTTTTCGTCAGCATTTTCATCACAATTAACCATAGAAGCAAATTTCTAAAAAAAACAATTAACACTAATTATTATGCATTTTCTAGTTAATTCAAATTAAATGAGGAAGAATTACATATATAATACAGCATATAAAAGAACTTTTAGAAACGATCACATGGCGATCATGGCGATCACAAAGATCTATGTGGCACAAAAGCTACCGATCATGGTTTTTTCTCTGGAAATAAGCTTCAATTTATTTTGTTATGAGCTTATATGGAAACAAGAGCAGTGCAGTTTCCATCAACAAATTTACAAACTTCAAAAAAAAATCTTAAGAATCATTACATTTTCAAATTATGATACCCAGTCAACTCCAATATTCCTTATATATGGGGTTTTGAAAATCAAAGATGTCTTAACTTTGCAAGTTTTAAAATTTTTGTATGGCTATTTTCCCTGATGGACTAAAGAGTATCTTTGCCTTAACCAAATCTGTACACAACCATAGTACCCGCTCAGTTAATAAGTTTTTATTCCTAAAACAATAACTTCTAAATATGGTTTGTCGTCGCTTCATTATCAAGGTCCTTACTTATGGAACTTATTCTTGGATAAACTAAATTTGACTGATCATAAGACTAATAATTCCCTCATAAACTCTATTAAACAGCATTTCTTACAAAATTACAATTAATTAGATTATTTTTCAAGATTTAATATTTTCACTATTTCACTATTTTATTTTATTTCAATATGAATACCTTAAGTGGATTAATTTTTGCGAGGATTAATTTTTGTGATTTTCGCGAATTTTGGCCAAATTTGCAAAAATATGTCCTCGCGAAAATTTCAAAAAAAGCTGTTGTATTTTTGTTATGTTGATTTCGTGTCCCCAGAGACATTGCCTTAGTAACGCACGATTTCTTTGATTCTAACAGGTTTTCTGGCGTTACAAAAGGCAATGTCCCCAATGATCATTTCGCACGCGCAGTTTTGTTAAGTTTCTTTGTTGTTTCTAGAAGTATTTATAGGGAAGCACTGGTGAGAATCCTTTATCTCATCAGTGCGAGTTATGTACGGATACATGTTGTTTATGTATATGATTTTGACACGCGTAAAGATATTGAGTACCATAATTCACTGAGTTGAAATTTTCTTGACGAAGTCAATCAGTTTGCGAAGCAAACAGAAATAGTAATATTTCACAAAGGCCAATTCGCGAAAATTAATACTCGCGAACAAAATGAACAGGGCTGATTCGCGAGAATAAGTACTTGCAAAATTTTTGAGAAAAAACGTTTTTTTTCATTATCTTTTTTGGAAGAAAGATGTCTTGAATGAATGTCTGGGTGCAACCCTTTGGGTTTATGAACAGTTTTTTCAGTGTCTTTTTTCTTTTTTGCTTTCGGTTGTACATCAAAATCGACGTTGAAGTTGACGTGCTTAAAAGGATGGAAGGTCTCCGGTATAAAAGTAGCAGTTGAGCTTGGTGTATCAAAATTACCAAACCTTGACCCATTTGACGATATTGATCCAATGTTGGAAGAAGATTGTAATGATGTACCGGGCAGTGATACTTTAAGCTGTTACATATATACCAAGTGATCATGAGATAGAAAGTGAAGATGATGATGATGAAGAGTGGATAGATGAACAAAATGATAAAAAATATTTTTGATTTATGTTTTTTTGATGATGAAGAAGATCTCTTGGTCTCATAAAATTAAATTTGAGCCTTATAACCCTAACAAGTAGGAAAATCTTTAAGCCACCGGCTTCTTGGTTATTATGATAACCCCTCACTTGAAAAAGATTTTTTTTTTAATTCTAAAAATTTATGATTCGCAAAAATAAGTCCTCGCAAAAAAATTTGAGGATGGCCGATTCGCAAAAATTAGTACACGCAAAATATTTGGAAAAGGCTGATTCGCGAATATTAGTACTCGCGAAATGGGATTTTTTTGACCTCGCAAAAATTAGTCCTCGCGAAAATTAATCCACTTAAGGTAGATGTCTTTTGTGTATGGGAAAAGGATTTTCTTTTTAATTTTGTTTCTTGTATATTTTTTTATGGTTGCTACTTTTTTAATTACTTTGTCAAGTATTAGGTATGTCTCCTTGTTAACTAGTCTTCATTAATATTTTTTGTATATACATATTGAGTTAATTTGTAACGGTAAATGTTCCGTTATTTATACCAATTATATTTTATATATATGGTTTATATTACTGTAGTTGACAAAATAAATGAATAAATAAAATAAAAAACAATACAATGCTAACACTTTCAATCAATTTCAATCACAATTCTTAATTGTCACTACTTTTTTCGCTACTTAATTTTATCATCATCTTGTGTTTGCGCGATGGAGAAGATTTTACAGCCAGAACAATTTGATGTTTTGCCTAATACAGCAAAAGAATTTAATCATTGGTTTATCACATTCAAAATTTTCTGGATGTTTTATCTGAAACAAATCTTGACAATTTGCGTGTTTTAACCAACTACGTAAGTCCTACCATATAGGATTATTTAGCGAGTGTGAGTCATATGATGAGGTAATTAAAACACAAAGCTTGTGGTCAGTTGTTAGAGTTTGTCCTAGAGTTTGTCAACGGTGTCCCATGTTTTCAACAAAAAATTGATGCTTTTATCCATAAAGAGAATTTTATTGAAACGTTTGGTTCATGGACAACATTACTATTTACGGTATTTAGTGGTATTGGTTATTGCTGGGTTATAAACTCGTTTTTGGACAGGGAGATTGACGTGTTTCATTGATATATAATTAAGTCATAGTCATATCATTCGTCTCTTGACAGTATATTACGATTTGAAAACAGTTTATGCGATTTAATGATACAAAGTGTTATGCACATATGTCTCATGTAAAATCAACTATTTTGCAGCAATTTTAATACAATAAGAACAACAACCACTGCAACAACTTGGAATTGAAACATGATTGTTGTGATAAATGAATGATGAACAATTTATTTTTTATTATAAAATGTAAACGTCAAATTCTTAATCTAGAGTCCATAATCAATCGTACTGGTTCTTGTTGTCTTATTCAAGGAATTGGCACCATGGAAACACACACCAAATATTTTTTCTCTTGTTTTAGGCTTTTAAAGATATCATTCTCAATCTTAGTTTGTGTGACCATTGATGATGAGTATACTCATCATACGTAGTGCACAAGAAGATAATTCCCATATTGAGTACAGAGAACGAGTACACTCACAAGCAAAAAGCTGAACAAATCACTTTATTCATGTTCTAAACTGAATAAGAATGAAGTTATTGCAGTATAAGTTATGTTTTTCATCAAAAAAAAATTCTTTTGACGCAAGTGACTGTACAACTTGCATGTGGTGAAGGTTATTTTCATTTTATTTTTTTTCGTCTTTTTTTGCTATCATGTTCATAGCTTTGAAATAGTTTTTATTTCATCTCTGTTTCTGTTATTCAGAGATAATTGCTCGTTGATACACCGCAGAAGAGTCTTGCAAATTGATAATAAATGATGAATTGGGAAAGATGGAATCATGCAATTCTTTAGATGATGATGATTTTAGTGATGATACATCATCGTATTCTGAATTAGACTCTGACCCAGAGAAAAATTATTGTGTATTTTTGTAGCCCCTGCTCATACTCCTGCTTCTCAACCAAGAGGACATCCTCAAAAAATACTGGTGGAAATACTGGAAGAACTCGAACAAGAGTAGGAATCCAAACTCACGGAGGTAATCGGAACTTACCATCAAGTAAATGATTTGCCTTTGATGCTTTGGAAAACAAAACAACCAATCAAACACAAGGGCAACATTTAGATTTGAAAGTTCTGTAAGTGAGGATTCCGATTCCGAAAGTAACAATTGGAAAAGAGATCCACCAACAATCAAAAACTTTATTTTTAATGAAACACATGAATTGATATTTTTCTTCAACTTGTTATGGTTCGATGGATATCCTTGACAAAGCTATCCAAGCGAGTTTCCTCCGCTGAAATGAGATCTCGACTCCATATCTCAAATATCGATGACACACTAAGATGGGAGAGACTGAGATGGTACAGTCATCTCTCTCGTATGGCTGACAAGACCTGGCCTAATAAAGTGCTTAACATACAGGTCGATGGAAACTTTCCTCGTGGTCGACCAAGAAAACGATGATATCCCAAGCCATGGTGAAAAAAATTAGGTATATAGATTCTTATCATATATATCTGCAGAGACAACAAAAGAAAGCAAAATTTCACGAGATTCAAAAAAGCCTATAGTTATATTATATATATACCTGAAGAAGTTGTTTCTCAGAGTCCATATTAGACTACCTAAAACGTACTATCTATCTTTTATTAGAACGAATTTACCAGCGAGCAAGACTTCTCGAACCTGCAGACAAGATTCGTTTTCATCTCTACGATGAAGTGTGCAACTAATTTGTTTACTGACAAGAATGTCTCCTTTAATATATATTATCCCGCTGCGATTATACACGTTTTTACACTTTTTATAATCGCCTTAACGGATTTTAAGTAGTTATGATAATCTCTTCTGTGCAGACTTAAGAAATGCAGACTATTGGTACAGTTTTTACGACGATAATATATACGTCCAATTTTGACAACCGTGTTTCCCTGTTTAACGAGGGTTGGATTGAATAAAAATCGACGTCGATACTATTATATACCCTAACATTTCAGATATAATTGATATTGTTCAATAACAATACTGCATTTCAAGACAATCCCTTGAATGTGAGATTAGACTGGGCATTTTTTCTGGATCTAATCCGCTTTTAGGTTTACGGAAATAATCCACTTAGTACGGACTCTTGTTAAGAATTTTTTTGAAATTTTTTTGTGGTGAAAAAAGTTTTCACCTGATAGAAACGAAGGATTTCATTGCAACAGATGGTGAGTTTTCAGAAAACCGCACGATGGAAAATGCATACGACGAACTTCTACCATCACATTACGTGTTAGACAACGTTATTTCGAGGTAAAAGTTGGAAGATTCTTAAAATATAGACTGGTAGCTAGGCTACACACACAAAAAATCTTTTTATTAAAAACGTATTAACTAACTCAGAATTTATGCTCCGTGATGGATTCGTTTGCATTTGGGTAACTGAGATGATATGTCATATTTGCCTGCTGCATGTATAGCTATAACGAAAATGCCATCCACTAAAAATTAAAACAACATATTTGATTCTGGCAATACATAGCATGATGTTGATGAGGTGCATGATGTTTTTTCTGCTTGACAATTTGGCACAGGGCGGTCACTAGTCATGTAATTCATGTTATGGAACCTCTTACTTTTTATCATAAAGGAAACTTTACAGTTTCAATGAAACTTGTATTTCCCTTACAAATTACCTTACTACCTTACCAAACTACCTTACTATTAGGTAATTACCTTACCTTACCTCCCTTACTAATTGTCAATTACAAAATGGGTAAAACTGAAGTGATGTTTTTTGGAACTAAAAAAAGACTCCATAAAATTGCTGACACTCCTGTAAAAATCAACTACAATGGAAATACTATTAATTCTACAGCATCTTACAAGTACCTCGGTATAGACGAATTTCTAGTGACGTAGCATTGTTGTCGTTTCCAGGCTCCACGCGGTTTTGGGTGCAGAAGTAAACAAAGACGGCGGATATCATGACACTTTTTAGTTAGCTTTTACTTAAATCAAATGAAAACTAAGCCCCATAAACTGATTTTCAAGCGGCCATATTTTTTTCTTTTCGTATACACACGATACACACTCTTCTCTTATGAACTACAGTTTTGTTTATTCAGGTTTATTATGCTCAGTCTTGATATTCATGTAAAAAAACAAAGCAGAATGGTTCGCTATTTGGATGAACGAGAAACCAGTTATAGATTGTTAACAAACATATATTTTGAACTGTTTAAACACACATACAACTATTTTTACAAAACAAAAAACATTCTCAGAAATGAAGGATTTAACTGGACATTATGTTTATCGATACATTGATTATTATTCACAAATCGTTGCTTGATCGGTAGCGTTGTCTCCGGTTCGTTTATTCTGCGCGATCCACGGATACAACAGATTGTCGAACGGAGAAGTGAGAAGCATACTTTCATACGGATGAAACTTGCTGTCTGTGAAAATGGCGTATTGCGTTCCTCAGCAATCATCGTGGATAAACGTTTGTAGAACGCTGCACATTCTTCGCCCATTGCGCCATTCAATGCGAATACCAGTGGCGTGAACGATCCGTTTGCTACTTGAAGAATTTGTTCGTTTTAATGCTTTTTCTTTTCTTTCTCATTTATTGTGAAGCACTTTATAAGTTCCATTCCATTGTACCGCTGGGTTGTGCCGTGTGGGTTCCATGTGGGTTGAACACTCTTTACATCTAAAAATACTTCTTGGTTTTGGGTCCAAAAGCTTATGTTGAGTGTTGCTTCGTTTGTCTTGTTTGCTGTTCTGTGTGCGAAACGCTCGCCTGTCAATCCTAGCAAACAGGGTTCTTTCCTCACATTGAAGCATACTTAGAAGGGTGGTGGTTTTACGCATTCGTCCAATTACCTTTTCAATATGTATGGCTATTGAACGACTTTTATCTAGTTCATGAGCAGATAGTTGGTCTTTACCTTTGGTAAAAGCTGGAATTACCAATACACCTCCTTTACAAGGCAATTCTTCGCTAATAGTAAAACCACGGTCAACCAAAACTTGGTCACCACTCTCAATAACATTTAAGAAACAACATTTATTTGTGATCTCCTTGTCTGACACTCTGCCTCCCCATCCTTCCGAAATAAAGTTGATGGCTCCTGATGGTGCACATTCAATCAAATACTTGATGGTATTTGTATTCTTATAATTTGACGAAGTTTTGACTCGAGTATTGAGGTTGAAGGGTTGTTCGATAAATTGAAATTGATGTCACATTTCTACGCAATTTTTGGATCTCGGACAACCTTTTTAAAGAGTCATTTTGTGTCATTTGCAACATCTGCTGTGTTTCTTACGAGTTTCTATTTCAGGTTAACAATGTCCTCTTCTAAACTGGCATTTTTTGCATTCAAAACAGTGACAGAAAATTCTAGAGAGAAAATAAAAGAAATTATTTAATACTACCAAGCCTACTTTTGTTACAAGTCATGTCGTTTGATTGCAAAATGATCCTGTCTCAAGAATTAAAACACAACATAAGTTGTTCTACTTCTTGACAGAGTCATAGATTCATAATATAACATATCAAATTTTTTACTTTCTTCATTTTCAGCAACAACTTTTTCAGGCTCTGGGATATCATCTACATCCATATCATCAACACATTCATATCATCATCATCTACAACGGTTTTTTATCATATTTAAAATTTGTTCATGTCTTTGTTTCCTTTGGATCTTGTTCGACTTGTTGTGTGATGTGTGCTTGAAAATGGAAGCTGGACTAAATCTGGGGAGATGGGATCATCCAATTTTTTACTTAAGAAAGTTTAAGAAAATACACCATTAAGTACATTGAATAAATTCCAAAGTCTGGCTCTTAACACCATGGACATATAATTTATTGCAACAAAGAACTGGAAAGAGAATAGAGCTAGCACTGAAACCCCTTTCAGATTTAGTCCTTTTTTAGTAATTTTAAAGCATAAGAAAGTATAAAAACTCACCAAAAATGAAGTGTTCACTGCAAATACGTACATTCTCAACTTGGCTTTGGCCCCATTCCAACCTTTTGATTGCTCTCAACCATAGTATCTACCTAGCTCCTGTTGCTTTCTATTTTTCTTTGGACTTTGATAAAAGTCATGTTTTTTTCCATTGTACTTCTATTTGTGAAGCCTACGGCACAACACAAAGGCATGGTGTTGATGGAAAGTACAAAATATCAGTAAAAAAATTCAATTAAATAAGTAATAGCTTTGTTTATCTTCCCTTTGCAAGTAAAAATGGTGACAAGTCAGTTTGTTTTGCACCCGATTTTTCGCGCATGTGCGTCGCGCCAACCAAAACATAAACACAGAAATTCGTCTATTCAACTGACACCATTGTTGAACAACATGACCCCCCAAATTACAGACAGCATCAAAAAAGCATCTACAAGAGTGCGGTTTCTAAAGAAAACTCGTCACTTCATGGATAAGGATACAGCAAAACTGGTATACCAATCATTGATCCTACCACTCTTTACATACTGTTCACTCAACATTTATGGAGCCACTCCCAACTACTTGAAGAATCGAATTGTTGAAATTGAAAGTCGTGCTAAATGCATAATTGGATGCCCTGTACCTACGCGTGAAGCTGTTTTGGTCTAACGAATATGTGCTTTTGTTCATTGCTGTATTCATAAAAACAATGTATGTGACATGTTTGAGGACTATTTCAAATTTAAGACTACTTTTATCAATACGAGAGATAACGGGAATAAACTTATCATTCCAAAGATTAAATTAGAAGCTGCTAGAGCCTCTTTTAAGTTCCAGGGAGTGAAACTTTTTAATTCACTTCCTATCAAGGCCCGATTAGAAAATTATTATGTTTTTAAAAAAAGTTTTTGATGATTTGTGATTTGTAATTTGAGGTCTTGTGCACACTCTTTGATTTTCTTTGATTTATTTGCCAATATCAACTCACCAATTCTAGTCCAATGTTTTACTCTTTCCTTATTTGATTCGGTGTCTGCCTGTTTTTTCTCTAATTCAATGTTTATACACTATGCTGGATTTCCATTTTAACTCATTTTTCCTTACAACACTTCGACATTATATAATAATTACCGCAAGGTTGCGAAAATACTAGGTTGAGAAACTGGCGCGGAATAGCCTTCTTGATGAGGGTGTATGGGCTTCTCTAAGTCGTGGTAGGCAACCCATTTAGTGATGGTGTCATGATAAAGACACCCTTGATAGCCCTAGCGACGCATCAAGTATTCAGCTATTGACAAGATTATGAATTACACTACTAACTGCACCAGGGTTCCAAATACTCAGGTAACCAATTATTCTGGTTCACCTGTAGATATTGGTTCAACTTTCTGAATCTGTTTCATTCACTGGAAACAATGAAGGTACAGCTATAAACCCTCCTGGGTGGTTGGCTGTACCTGATGATGATCAAGGAATGAGATCAAAACTGGTTTCATGTAGAAACCACATTTTCATCAGTACATTCAACACTAGAACACTAAACCCACCATCTCGTCTAAACGAACTTATCAAAAGTGCTAAGGATCAGAAAATTGATATTATTGCTATTCAAGAGCATCGCTTTTTTCATCCTGATACTAATATTGTGTACCACAAAATTGAAAACTATCATCTTGTTACTGTCTCTTGTTCGAAGAATTTTTCCAACTCTTCCGTAGGGGGGTGTAGGTCTCCTACTTTCACCAAAAGCCATGGAAAATTTATCAAACATAGAAATGATATCACCAAGAGTCATCACTGCTGATTTTGAGGGTAATCCCAAAACAACGATAATATCGTGCTATAGTCCACACAACGATAGCAGCGATGCAGATATTGATCAGTTTTATAACACTCTGCGATCTACTCTTGAAAATATTCCAGCTCACAATTTTCTTTTAATCCCCTGCGACTTCAATGCCAAGCTTGGATCTGACGATGCTAAGTTCACTTTTTATACTAACACCAATTGTAACGGTGGACACCTCGTTGACCTCATGGAGGAGTTCAATCTTTGTCCAGCAAACACCAAGTTTATGAAATCCAAACACCAGCTGTGGACGTTTGAATATCCTAATGGCAACAGAGCCCAACTAGATTACATTTTGAACTGTAAGAAATGGCAGAACAGCATCAAAGATTGTCGAGCATATTCATCTTTCTCCTCTGTTGGATCCGATCATCGCATCGTCTCTGCTAAAGTGAAGCTAAGCTTGAGAGTCTTGAAAAAGTCCCCTGCTGATCTTATGAAAGCCATCAATTGGAAAAAAAGTCTCTCGCAATAAAAATCTATTTTCTCAGTATGCTGTGAGCGTGTTCAATCGATTCCAAGAGCTTTCGCATCTTGATGCAGATAACTCCCATATTGATTCCAATAACATTGACTCGATCTATGAAAATTTGATTAAAGCTAACAAGGAAGTTGCTCTATCCACACTTCCCAGAAAGCCCAAATCACATACCTTAAGTGGATTAATTTTTGTGAGGACTTATTTTCGCGAGTCGAAAAAAATTGTATTTCGCGAGGACTTATTTTCGCGAATCAGAGGTTTTCAAAATTTTTGCGAGGACTTAATTTCGAGAATCAGAGGTTTTCAAATTCTTTGCGAGGATTTACTTTCGCGAATCAGAAAAAATGAAAGATTTTGTAAACTTAGAGGCCTATCATACTAAGGGAAATAAACATTAAAAAAAATTTAAAAGTAGGTCATTTTTTATGCTTATAAAAGTTTTTCTTGTCATATACCATATTTTTATACCTAGTTTACAAATTAAAGGTTTTCTTCGTCATCAAAAGTTTCAAATATGATTCTGTTGTACTCTTCATTTTCCTCAACCCACTCATCGCTTTCGCTCTCATTTCCATTTTCATCTACGTACTTAGATCCTTCTTCGTGCGTATCAATGCATTTTCTCCTAACATAGGATCAATATCTTCAAATGGGTCGAGGCAGGGTAATTTAGATAAACCTTTTTCCACCACGTCCTTGATGCCTGCTACTTGCCATCCTTTCAGGCATATCTTTCTCTCCTCAGTTGACGTCATCTCATTAAACATTTTAATGATCCATTTCGCGTGCAAAGGTGCCGGGAAGCATCAAAGGCCACCTTCTCCTTCAAAGATACAAACAAATGGTGGACGCATTATATTGCCAACCCAAAGAAGTCATAATGGGGTGTTTTGTTGAAAGAAATGACGAACGGAACGAGCCACCCAAATCAAAGAAGAAAAAGGCAGACGTTCCAAAGAAGCCAAAAGAGTGCAAAGACATTCGTATTTTTTTTGGGCGTCAGAAGAACAATAACAATAAATAATAACAGATATTAATAATATTTTTATTATTTGTAGAAAAAAAGGTTTGAAATTTTGTTTTATTTTCGCGAATGCTAATTTTGCATTTTTGGAAAAATTTTGCGAGGACTAATTTTCGCGAATCGGGTTTTTTCAAATATTTTGCGAGGACTAATTTTCGCAAATCAGCTGTCTTCAAAATTTTTGTGAGGACTTAATTTCGCGAATTTGGGCAAAATTTGTGAAAATTAATCCACTTAAGGTAAAATCCACTAAGTTCAGATACCAATGTCACAGAAGCTAGAGAAAATCTCAAGAAAATCTCATCTATTCACCATTCTCATCCATCTTGATCTAATAAAGACAAGTTAATAACTGCCAAAAAATCCCTCGATAATGCATATCTTGAGGCGGAAGAAGCATTCATAAATGGGAAAATAGATGATATTGCCTATCTTCATATCAATCAACAGCATTCAGCAGCCTGGAAAACTATAAATGAACTTTCTGGGAAAGGTTCAAAACCACCAGCAACAACCAAAGGAGCGAGCTGAGAAAAACAACTGGAAAACTGGCTTTCCCATTTTAAAAATCTTCTTGGACATCCTGCAACTCTACCTGAAAATAAATGGCTCTCAAAAGTTCAAATTTGTAATTCCTTGAAGATTCCAACAGGCGAGTATATCATTGCAGAACTAATTTCTGTTCTGGAAAGTACAAAAAACAAAGCTCTTGGTCCGGACAAAATCCCAGCTATTTTGTGGAAAGACCCTATTTTCACCAATTGCTTCTCGATTTATGTAATTTTGCATCTGCCAATCATGTTTGGCCATTCCCAACAAGGGTGATTTGACATTACCAACAAATTATTGTGGTATTTCATTGCTTCCTATAGCTGCAAAAATATATAACAAACTACTCCTGAATCGTCTTTGTCCAAAATTAGATCCGATTCTACGCAAGAACCAGAATGGTTTCTGCCCGGGTTGTTCTACTCTTGGACAGATTCTCACACTGCGTAGGATAATCAAAGAAATCATATTTTGCGACAAAACTGCAGCTCTCATCTTTGTTGACTTCAGCAAGGCTTTTGACTCTGTTAACCGCGAGAAAATGTTTGAAATCTTAGGGTTTTATGGCATTCCAACAAAATTTATTGAAGCTATTAGAGTCCTGTATACAAACACACGCTCCACTGTCCTGACACCGGACGGCGAAACAGTGCCTTTTGATATTTTCGCTGGTATTCTTCAAGGTGATACACTTGCACCATTTCTCTTCATCATTGTAATCGATTACATCATGCAAGTTTCCGTCGATACTATGAAACAAAATGGACTCATGTATCAGCCCAGAAAAAGCTCACGTTATCCTTCACTCCATATCACTGATGCTGATTTTGCCAACGACATTGCCCTTTTGTCAGACAGCCTCATTAACGCCCAGGCACTACTATCTGCCCTTGAATCAGCAGCAGACTGTACAGGGCTCCATCTGAATGAAACCAAAACAGAGTGTATGTCAATTAACATTCGCAACAACATTGAAATTAGAACTCTTTCAAATAACATTCTCAAATGTGTTGATGACTACAAGTATCTAGGATCACACATGATAAACTCTGAAAAAGATTTTAATATCAGGAAGGGCATGGCATGGACTGCATGCAACAAAATGGATAAGATCTGGAAATCCAAGCTTGAACGTAAGATTAAGACTAGAATTTTTTGGGTAATAATCAAACCCATTTTACTCTACGGATCTGAAACATGGACTCTTTCCGCCAAACAACACCGCCGCCTAGATGGATGCTATACCCGTCTTCTCAGAAGAGTATCAAATCTTTCGTGGAAAAAACATCCAACTCTTAAAATGATATACGGTGATCTACCTAGGATATCAACGTTAGTCCAAAGGAGACGCATTCAGTTTGCTGGACATTGTGCACGTGCCTCAGATGAACTTGTGTCATTGTTCCTCTTATGGAGGCACCCGTCATCACTTAAGCGGTCTCGGAAGCTCACCTTTCCAGACATCATATGCAGAGACATCGCCATCGCCAAGGAAGACCTTCTGACAGCTATGAATGATAGGGTATACTGGACAGGTGTAGTGAATTCTATCTCGGCTGAGGCCGCAAGATGATGATGATGATGATATAATAAATAATTTTTACTGTAACTTTAACTTTGACTTATATTAAATTTTTATTTTTATTTTTGTTCTTATTTTTATTTTATTTTTTAGTTAACAGGACGGCCATGATACCAGTGTTTATATACTTATATATTTTACAACTGAGGTTTATTTATCCTGTATAAATTTCATCAATAATAATAATAATAATAATAATAAATTGTAAGTACAGTAAAAAGTCTTCTCATTCAGTAAACCAAGAAAATATTTCATTTTGTTATGCAATTATATGGTAAATCTAGGAAATAATCAAAGAAAAACTAAAAAAAAAAATGCCTTTTCTGGAGTTTGTTCCAAAATTTAAAAATTCAAATATTACTTGCTTGAAGGGATATCTATTCTACAGCTAAAAGTAATCTCCTTTTATTTATTGTTTAATTAAATTATGTTTGCTTTACAAACAACTCTACATTTCCATTGTATAATACAGGTGGTGGATGTGGGTGAGTTTTATAAAAATATAATTACAGTATATGAAGACTTAGTAATTTTGTGAATTTGAGTATTAACTTCTTTATGAATAAATGCTATTAATTTATTATATACATACTTAATTTATTTATTGTGTATTTTTCATAGCGGGAAGTTCCACATCACCAAGCGATGCACAAATGTGAACAACAAGAAGAAGTTTGCGGCTAAAATTATATTTTTAAATCTTATGCATGAGTCTACAGGACTGACAGAAGAAGGTTAGAAATCTCCTTTTACAAATGTTCTACAGTTAAGTTAGTGTCTGCTCCTATCAAATCACTTTTAGTGAAAAAAACAAAAACTATTTACAAGCTAAATAGGATACGACTAGCATCCATGACTCTGATGCATAGCTGTCATGGAGTTTTAATACAAAGTTGGTACTTTGCGTGGGTTAACTTACCACTGTTTTCCTCTTTCTGGGGTTGGCATTAGGAAGGGCATCCAGCTGTAGAAACATCTCCACCAATAAACCTCCATAAATGTAGAAAATCATCTTTTGAAACCGTCCAACCCATGCAAGTATGGAAAAGCGACGTTAAAATGATGACGATGATGATGATATAAATATTTTCATTATTCATTGTAGTTACCGTACTATTTATATATATACTTTAATATTAATAGAAAGGTTTGTGTTACTATATTTGATAATTCTTAAAAATGTTTCAGATGTTGATCAAGAAATCCACATACGCCAACTACTGGACCATTCCAACATTGGTACATCTTGAACGCTCTTTGAATGTTTACTTTGTTACTCAATGTTTGATCTGTTTCAGTGAAAGTGTTTGAATGTTACAAGTTGGCGGATAAAGTTCTGATCATCAGTGAACTGTGAGTGGTTTCGTTAGGTGTAATGATTGATTGCTAGCTGTATGCTTTAGAACAACTGGTCTTGATCTATGCACTGAGATCGCGAAAAAAGTAAACTCAGATTTTCTCTACAATGAATCTGTTGTAAGGTTAGTTATTATTTGCATTGAATAGTGTAGTTGATTGTGATTTTGGGATGGAAGTGACCATCTGCTACACCAACAATTTTTATTTACACCTTGAAATACAATTGAATATAAAAACACAGTCATCATAAAACTTATTTGGATTTGGACTGCTTTCTGTTGAGTCTGTGAAGTGATTTATTATAAAGTTTGTTTTGGAAGAAAAGTAAGAGAGGGTTTTATGCTTTCACCGAAATCTACATTTAATATCCATATTTTAATTGAAAGACAATTCACAATTTCTTTAAAGCTTTTAAATATATTAAGTTCTTGTTAATTAATCAAAACATTTCAAACATATTTATTACTTATGAATAATTGTGATCTCATAATTTGGAAGTTTTTATCTTTAAGCCTGTGATTATTTTCAGCTTTTATTTACGACAAGTGTTAGACGGCTTAGTGTATATCCACAAACTGAATATTGTGCACAGGAATTTAAAGGTGTGTTATTTATGCACAGCAAGTGGTTGTTTATCTCAACTCAAATCTCTAAAACAATTTTTTCTTATTGGCTAATGTTCTTTTCAGCCACAGAATATGGTGCTTGCATCCAACAGCGACACAGCATCTGTCAAAATAACAGGCTTTGAGTTCGCTTTTCGTTTGCCCGATGACGAAAGCTCAATTTTATCGGAGTCGGTCGGAACACAAGACTACATGGCTCCGGAAATGATGTATAAACAGCCACATGGTTACCCGGTGGACGTCTGGAGTTTTGGTGTGACATTGTATTTTTTGTTAATTGGAAAGCTACCGTTTGATGGGACGGTGACGGAAAATGATTTTCATGTAAGTTGAAGTTATGATGTACTGTTTCCTTTAGTGAACTTGTTGCTTTAAATGTTTCAGACACTATTCTCTCTTCCTTGTGATTTGTCTGACCACGCAAAAGGGTTGCTGCAAAAAACCTTACAATATCACCCCCAAACAAGAATAACAGCTGAAGAGTTACTACAAGAACCGTGGTTTAACGTAGGCTATTGACGTTGACAACATTGCTGTTGATATTTCTCTCTTTTATTAGGATCCATGTGTAGCTGGACGTGTCCACTTACAAGCTTCAGTCAATCATCTAAAAGTTCTCCATCAAGCGGTGATTCTTTATGTGGTTTTCTCAGGGAGATTACTAAAAAAAATTTATATATTATTTTTGTTGTTTTTCAATTCTTATTATGTTTTTGGCATCGAGATCTTCATACAATTTAAGCACACCAAGACTCCAATTACAAGATACAAAACTCAAATTAAAACCATTCACTACTTGTTTTTCAAAGTTTTTTGTTGTTTTTTTTCTATTTCAAAAGGATCATTGAAATGGACTTACTTTGATAAAAAGCTGATTTTTTAGAATTTATTTTTAGATTAAATAAAAAATAGCTAATCAATTTCTGTAAGTTCGTTAGAGTTTTGTGCGGTTTGTTATAAATACACATGTAGAAGTATATGTAATATATGTCCAATATTTCTCATTTATTAGAACTCAAACGGAATACTTAAACTTTCCGCTGGTGAGTTGTGCCCGGTTTCTTTCTGTGCCTCGCGTATTGACAATGTTTCATTCAACAGGAGATCATTTTGCACGTATTGCTGACAGCCTTCAGTTTGTTGATGATAATGAAAGCGTTTCTTTCTTACGATCGTATGTTACAAACCAACGCACAAATGCTCTGTACAAGGTCACACATGCCCGTCTTAAAATTTATTAATAGTCTATTGTTTGTTTGATGTGTTTTTATTTAGGTGTGGCAGGCACTAGAGCATGATCGTAAAACACTGAAAAAGAAAACTTTGAAGCCCTGTGCTATGCAAACTGTTACTGAGGTATTTTGTTTCCATTCAAAAGTTTATTTGGTTCTTGCAGATTTGCATCATATTATATATGGTTATCTTTAGGTATTATTCTAACTGTTTTGATATAAAAGGGCGCTAAATTCAAACTGAAGTTGCGCCTTAATGCGCCTTTTTTGTTTACTGACTTCATAGCAAGATCTGTAATCTTTAAAATAACTCAAAAAATGTATTGTAGTGATTTGTCTGCATATTGTGTGTCATAAAGAAGGAATTTTTTATTTTAATAGAAAACAGTTGTATTTGTTCCCTATTTTGTTTCATGAAAAATATAAAAGATTAGAACTTAAATTGATCCTTTTTCCTTAGTTGGTGCTTATTTTTAGTTAACAGAATCTCTATCAGAATGTCTGCAAACATCTCCAGTGAAGAAATTGAAAATGCTGCTGGATGAACCGCATGTCAAAGTAAGGGCTTGAAATTCCTTGGGTTTCATCATGTTATGTTTGGAGTGGGTCATGTGTAGGGTCTTCTCCAAAGT
Organism: Candelabrum cocksii; assembly: GCA_963930725.1. Classification (NCBI taxonomy): domain Eukaryota; kingdom Metazoa; phylum Cnidaria; class Hydrozoa; order Anthoathecata; family Candelabridae; genus Candelabrum; species Candelabrum cocksii. The sequence goes on along the minus strand of OZ005670.1, from coordinate 4,969,140 downwards.
CACGACGATGCCATTCGCAAGATGTCTACAGAAAAGGTTAAGGAGAAGGAGAGCGTTGAATCGAATAATGTTGTACGTGTGCGCTTAGTGAAGTTTTATCGAAAGCCCAATGAATCATTGGTAGGGTTGTGCATATGTGAGAATGTGTTTGATTTGTGTGCATCTCTTTAGGGCATTACAATGAAACTGAACGAAAAGAAGCAATGCGTGGTTGCTCGTGTTATTCACGGTGGTATGATACACAGACAAGGTGCGTTCCCTGAAACCAGTGCTCAATTTAGAAGTGTAGAGGCAAGCATTGTCTTGGAGCTTGCTATGTTAATGTGTTTGTTCTAGGATATTCAATACTGGTATTGACCTTTCTGGATGGTTATTTCCCTCTAACTTGCCACAAAGAAATTGGTCATTCCCTTCAAACTCTAAGCAATTCGACAGTTCTAGTGCCCTGACTTAGTTTGGAAATTGTATTTTGTTAAAATGTATTCCTCGTATTCCCAAGGGACACTTGCGGTTGGCGATAGGATCTGCGAGGTTAATGGTGTCAACGTGAACTCCCAAACGTCCGCTGAACTTCAAAATATTCTGGTAACTTCTATCGCTACGTCATAGACAAGCTTCCACGTGCATGTAGTTGTTTAGACCACTGCTATTGGTGACGTGTGTTTAAAAGTAATTCCTAACCAGAGGCGGCCAACTGTAGAGCAAAAAAAGGTAACACATGTGGTCAATTTTTATTTTCTCTAATTCTTTTAGAGACCGTTAATCACGGTTGTTTATCGTTATATAAGATAAATATTTTGAATGGCATCTTTCATGATTTCATGAATGTAAATACGCACAACAAGTGTGGTTTACTCTGGTATATATAAACATAGTTTCACGTCACGGAAACAAACTAAAAATTCAATCAACTCTGAATGAACAATAGAAACATTTTCGCATAATATCTAAAAACAAAAAAACAGCGATTAAAGGTGTGATATTTTTTATGTTTTATTCAGATCTACATCAAGTGTTTGTTCGACTATGATCCTTTTCTTGATGAACTAATTCCTTGTCAGCAAGCTGGAATTCTCTTTAAATGTGGTGACATTCTCGAGATCAAATCAAAGAATGATCCGAACTGGTGGCAGGTAAGGGACGCTTTACTAGTGATACACGCGTAATTACATTTGTATACAATGTTTTTTGTAATTAATAATTTTATTATCTTGGTTAGTAAATGTAGCTAGATATTTATGTTCTTTTTAGGCTGTGAAACACGACGAAAGTCACGTGGTTGCTGGGCTTATACCTTCAACGGAACTCCAAGAAAAGTTTGTTGAAAATCTGTGTGTTGTGTTTTCAAAAACCTATGTGTGTTTCTTTAGGCGTCTTCAGAATCGTTCGAATGACGTTGAATCAAAAGAAAACAGTAAGTTACATTCCTTTGGGTGTACATATGTTACTAATACTTAGCTTTCGATCCATGTTACTAAGAAACAATTTACATCTTTGGTAAAATAAATCTAGGTTACATGATGGCCCACAACAAAATGCAACCCTATATATGTCACATTTATGGCCAAATAGAGTCCGGTTTGTAAACATCTAAACGTCCAAAAACTGCTTATATCTATATGGTTTTTCGTAATTTAGCTCGAATCTTATCTTCTTATGCGACCGATACAAAATGTAAAATAAGAAGGTTTTTAAAACAAACAATCTTATAGTAGTTCCCTGATGAGGTTAATAAAAAGAAGTGCGAAAGAATTAACCTTCCTAACTTAATTATTAATTTTTTAAGTTGATTGATGTGTTTTTGAATCTTGAAACTCCATCATCATTGTTTCCGTTTGTTGTTGACAGATTTATTGTAGCAATCTTAAAACCCCACATCGTGGGCTGTAGCTATCTTTTATTTTTAAGTTATGTTATAAAGAAGTGTGTGATATACCAAGGTATATTATACGTGGATACATTTTTCTTCATCATCAATACAGCTATTTCTATCGTCGACATGTTTTCTAAAACATTTCACTGTGGGGTATCATGGCAGACAGAAACTAAGTCATGTGCGAGTTTTTCTGTAAATCTCACTTTCAAAACACCAACCATATTTCTCTAAAATGTTTGTAAATTTTTATAAATATAAAATTCAAATAAAACTATGGTTTTTATGGAACCACATCTATAGCGAAAAGTACAAATAAAAATTAAATGCTTCAATATATGACAATGATCGTGAACAAAGGCGTGTATTCATTTAGAATACTCTTGCATTCTCCAATGGCGTAAAAAGCAAACCACTTTGAGTAACTACATGGCTAGACTTAATTCAGGTAAGATAGAGTGAGTGGCATGTCTAGTGCATGCAGTATTACGAATATTTTAGCGTTCGATAGTCTTTCACTGAATGCGTACGAAGAAGTCGCTTGCAGTCCGACATTTAATAGAAAATCGCTGGTTTTGCTTGGTGAGTCGACTGTATAAATCATGCATCTAGCCGTGTGTATGTATGTACATTTCCTTGTAGGGGCTAACGGCATTGGAAGGCGACACATTAAAAGTTCATTAGTGGCTCTTTATCCAACGCGTTTCGCTTCTCCGATACATTGTAAGTATAGAAGAGTTGTTTCTGTCTCAAGATTTTGCATCAGAGTATAGAAAAGGAGATATCTACGAATACCAACAAATACCGTTTCGAATGACTGGTCATTTGTTTCGAAATCTCGTAGTAGTAATTGCACATATATGTGCTGTACAATGATACTACGCAGTGCAAGCAGCCCTCCACTGTCAGGCTAACGTCTGGTCTTGTATAATGTCATCGAACAGAATCGGAGTGTTAACTTTTCGATGACAAAATGAAGTAATTCCGATTCTTAATTTACAAATTATTGTTCTTATAAACTCCTTATATGGTAAGTTTCAGATAGTTTGTACTAACGTTGGTATAGAAGTTGCTTTTCTGTGATTATCTTATTTTCTCTCGATGAAATAACATGCTAAAAACAATTGGAATAAAACATCTACAAAATTAAACGAAACCGCGCAAACATATGCGCAGTGTCGGATTAAGGCTTTACTGGCCCTAAGGCACATTTTTAACAAGTGGCCTGAAAATACAGGTATTTTAGACAAAAAGAAGAAAATATAAATTTAAAATAGAATATTTATTAGGCAAAAATTACATTACCTGACATTTTTGGCTGGCCCTAAGGCATGTGCCTTTTTGCCTTATGGTTAATCCGGCACTGCATATGCGATTCACTTTGGAATGCCAGAGCCGTCTCTTAAACGAATAACTTTAGTTGACAGCAAATGGAATTCTCATGTTAACAATGAATTGCTGAGTTTTCTGGCGATTTTTATTATTACCATGATCCCCAGGTTATAGGTTTTAAAACTCGACACTTTGCAGATAGCTCGTGCGACCAGGCTGATGCTGGTAAAGGCGACTCCACTTGGTGTTATTCTCCCGAAGAAGAGATGTTGAAAGATATAAACAACCATCTTTATCTGGAATACGGCCAACACCAGGGCTATTTGTACGGCACCAAATTCGATTCGATTAGACAGGCTATCCATGAAGGAAAGATGCCGGTGATGGATGTCGAAACACCAGTAAGTTGATTGACTCCTGGAGCTCGCATGATGTTTTCGCTCTTTGGGTATAGGCGCTGAAGCTGCTCCGATGTAAAGAGTTCTCGCCTTACATTGTGTTCATCTCAACTCCCAAGACCTATCCGCCGAGCGGCGACTCTGAGATGGTAAGCTTATTTCATGAAGAGAATGTCTCCATTAAACAACATTGTGTAGGATACGAGCCTGCAGAGGTTGATCTCTGGCACCAACGAAATGCAACATTTGTACGGGCATTTGTTTGATCACGTCGTTGTCAACTATTCCGTGCAAGATACTGTCGAGGAGATAGTCGCTCATATTCAGTCACGTGAGACAACGTGTGATTGGCTGCCGGCCTCTTGGTTGTATTGAAACAAGATTTTCTTATATTTCTTATTTTTAATTTTTGTATCGTTCTTTTTTATTCCCCAGAAGGTGGCGTCGATTTTAGACCTGATGTTCTGTAAAGTATTCTCCGTTGTAATCATTTCCTAATATATAGACTGAACGCGAGCTGTATTTATGATTTTTTAACCTGTAAACATTTATATATACAAAGAAATATATACACAAACAAAACGATTGTAAGGAAATATTTACTCTCATCTCACGTATTTTATTTAAAAGTAACATTACCTCAAGTCTTTTCAAATAAACCTACCATCTTGAACAAAATCTTACTTTCTCTGTTGCATTACATATAGACGAAACTTTTACGCTAAATAAAATCAGCTATATTATCAAAGTCAATGGAAAGAAAGACTGGTCTGGAATGTCGGTAATCATCAAAGGCTGGCAACTCTCATGTTGAGCAATCAAGCAAAAATTCGCCCCTTAGCGTGCACAAAATCTTAGGCCAATTTTGTTTCTTGCATGTGGCCTACAATTAATCTCGGATAACGAGGTCTATAAGAGAGGGTTTAAACGTCATGCTGGGAGCGAACTGCTCTATTTCTGGATGCAATTTCAGCATTAGGAATCCGCAAGTTGGAATTTTCAAAGTTCCAAAACCTATTGACCAAGAGGCAAGAATTATTCGGGAGAAATAGATTGCTGTTATAGCACGTCCAGGTTCTCAGCGCAACAATTGCCAAGGTGATGTTACTCTACTACCCTGTAGATTTTTGTGGAACTGCCAAATTTTGTGAAATGCTAGATCTTATTTATTCGAACCAACTTGTCATCTGCTTCAGTTATCCCATTGTCCCTTAGCGACCATGATATGATCGGATGCTCAAGATAAAAGTTCAATTCAAGTATAGTCCGATAGAATGCAGAGACTATCTTAGTTACAACCACGAAGCTATGTGCGAAGAAATAAAAAGTACGAATTGGAATGACTTATACGAGGCAACAAGCGATAACTCTGCTGTTCAAATTTTCAACTCAAAACTTTCCGAAATTTTTGAAAGGTACGCACCGTCTATTCGCAAGACTGTTAAAGGGAGACCGTATAAATGGCTGACAACTGAAATTAAACATTTGATGAACGACCGCGATCGTCAGCTCCGAAAAGCAAAGAAAACGCGGACTGAAAACGACTGGACAGCATACAGGATGCTGCGAACTAGTTAATGTGGTTCACAGATTACTTGTTTAATAGAACACAAATTGTTGACATCGATGGAATGAGACGTCACGTCATATAATCTATACAACCCCCTCCTAACATACAGCTGATCAACTCACTCCAGTTACACAAGCACTCAAGTCTCCCGAATTCAACGTGTAGAAAGACGAGCCAAGCAGATCATCACCGGACGCCAAATCCCAAAGATCGATCAACAACTTAAGCGTGAATGTATTACAATGGTCAAAAAATGCTTAAACAGATAACGTGGTTTTAAATAATTTTCAACCATTACTTTGAGCTTGCAACCACGAAAGGAACACAAGAAGTAATAAATACAATGTCAGATTATCTCCAGTGAAACTTGAGACAGCTATACGTGGATTTTTTTTTAATGGGACTAGTCTGTACAATTCTCTTCCATTAGACATCCGGAAGATGTTAAATACAGTTTTATTAAGGAGATCTCGAAACAGTTCTCTTAGTTTTAAAGTTTTTATCGTTATATATAAATACTACATATACATATACATATACTAACAATTTTTAAACAATTTTTTTTAAACAGGCCGAGCATTAATAGCAGCTGTATTGTATATAATTATTGCACGCAATGTATATAATTACTGAAGTTCAAATCCTGTATAAATATTTATAATAATAATAATAATAAATAATATTAATAATAATAATGACACGATTTATGATGCTGATCACAAAAAAATTAGAAACAACCGACGGTTCAAGTTCTGAATTTGAAAATAACTTTTCCATCAGCGAAAGTGAAACAATTCATCGGGCAGTGACTTCCTTCTTCAGTTGTTTAAACTGTACTGTGATTCTTTTATGAATGAAAAGTAGCAGTTGTATTTTAGCTTTATTGTTTCAATACTTTTATTTTTTAAATTTATTTCATTATTAAATTTTACATCAAAATATTTTGAATGTTCCAATGGAACAGTTACTTTTTACAAATTTCAAAATTTCAAATTTTCCAGGGGTTAAAATTAAAAATCTGTTTGCAATTCTTAATATTTTTGATAAAACAGAGAATAAATTTGAGGTCATTTTAAATGGCGATCTTAGTAGAATATGTTGTTTAACATCTGTCATATTAGTCAGGGAGCTAGTATGGAATAAAGTTTATTATTTGTTTGTAATCATAAATTCACTTGTTGGCCACTTTAAATTTAGCAAAATAAGCTACAATGATCAAATATTTAACATCAACATCGCATCGATCGTGCACCGATATTAACTAGATTACACATCGATTCGGATAGAAACACTGTTTTCAAAACCGGGGGTAAAATATAATTTACATTTCTGTGTAAATAAATGTTGGTCAAGTTTAGTCCAGTATTTTTCTCGTTTTATTCTTTTATGAAACGTTTATAAGCTTGGTAAATAAAACTAATTATTTTGGAAATAAATTTCAACGGCTAAAATACCAATGTTTTCTTTTGCATAACCCCTGATAGTGATTTCGAACGTTTCATATTTAATCGGCGGGAATATCATGTAAACAAAACGGACGCAAATATGTTTGATAGTAAATGGTTAAATGGCGACTAGTCCAAAAAGGTTAAGGGTTAAGGCTCTCCCAACCTGAAAGTACTGAACAAGAAAGTGTCTGTTTTATTCATAATTTTAATTTTCCTAACGATACAAAAGAAATTTTTCCAAAGGATCTCGGGAAATCGAGAAGAGCGTTCGACACCAAATGTATCAAAGGAGCCTATGACGTAATCTGTAACTGGGGCAATCCTTTTGAACCACACAAAGACTTAGTTAACCTTAGCTCCGGTGTGCAAGCTGTAAAAGACCGTACCAAATCTTGGACATCAATGAAATTAAAAGCAAAATCGGAGAAAAATGCTGCCTTGCTCTTCCAGCGTTACATGTGTTTAGTGGTAGCGATTACACCAGCGTCTTTCATGGCATAGGTCAGTACGTTTCGACTCTACCCTTTTTCCCTGCTTGGAAAGATTTGTCTCCAGGCTTTATGGTGTAAAATGCGACAAAGTGAATGAAGCGCGTTACCAAAAATTCACTGGAAGTAGAGTTGTTCACCACATACTCGTGATGCTTTATTGTGCCATTGTAAAAGGGTGTCGCACGTGATAGTAAAAAAGTCCCTTCGCAATTATACAAGAATGCCTGGTTCTAACGATCACGATTGGAAATTGATCGATGGTTCTTTAGAAGTTGATTGGATGCTATTATCTGCCGCACCAGAGGATGTCCTTCAACTAGTTTTTTGCTCATGCAAGAAGTCCATGTGCAAAACTTACGCATGTGCTTGTGTTTCACATGGACTTCAATGTACGGACCTGTGTGCAAGCCCGGAAATGTGTAATATCGCTATCATGACGATAGTTTTGACTCAGAGTTATTCTTCGAGTCCGAGTCAGACAAGGATCATTAACTTTTCCGCCATATTTTTATTGTTTTTTAAGATAGATATATATACATTGATTGTATATTACACGTATTTTATAAGGATATAAGGCCTCAACATACAGCTGACAACATTTAAGGCTTGCTTTAAATCGCGACCAATTTTAACTCGGTCAATTTAATCTTTCGTTGTCAAGAACATAAAAATTAAGTATGTTCGAAGGTTTTTGTCAAATTTGAATGTTCTTATAAAAAATACCGTGTATGGATTACTGCAGTATTTAACAATTGTATAGTTTACGACCTAAGTCGTATATAAATTTTTGTCTACAATTTTTTGTTCAAACAGAGCTTTCTGATTTTATAGGAGGAGCTGTAGCTGTAGCACAAACTCTTTAAATTTAGTGTTTTGGTAAAAAAACTGTGACGTCATCAAAATAATTTTGCACATTATTTCGATACGATTGAAAGTAAAGGTAAAGGTCTCAATACATCTTTTACTCAAAATTCAATTATCTTTGTTCTAAATGATATAAAAAAAATTTAAAGATTTTTATTTTTCATTTGTATTGTGACGTCATCACAACACAATTAGGGCCTGGGACGACTATTTTGCTAATTTAAAATTGGCCAACAAGTGATTTTGTACTCAGAGTGTTATAACATACCAATTCCAACCATAAATTTTTGGTCTCCCCTCTGCCAACTTTTTTTGCCCACTATCTCCCTGACTATATTTTATAATAACGATTTTTCATACTTGAACAACAAGCCTAACATCCAATGGCTCTACATTAATAAATAATAAATAATTAAAGACTTTATAATGTTAAAAAGTTTTGGGTACATTTTTACTTGTAATATTCAGATTTTGCGTATTGATATACGAAACAGAATAAAATCGTCAAAAATAATTGTATTACAGCTTCGTACCGTCAACAAGTTAATATTGGAACATGCGTTATTGATATATATACTATATATATATAAAACTCTTTTAAGCATTCCGTGAAAAACAAAGTGTTGTTTCTAGTATCCAGTGTAGCTACATGCATTTTTACAGATTTTACTTGTTTTCTTCAAAAAGGTAGAGTCCAGCTGAACACTCTAAGGATAAACGATCATACCCAACTTGCTGTAATGCCTCTTGCTCTTATCATGTTCCTTCTTTATTCAGTTTTTTACCTAACAAATTATATATATCTAGACCTATTCTGCATATTATTATTGGGGCATTTGTTTTACCAAAAATACCTTAGGTCTCTGCTGACAAGAATTGTTTAATATATATTTTTCATTCCACTTTAATACAGCGTGATATATCTCTAACAATGTTGAATGATTTGCCATTGCGGGAAATCTGGTCATATGATCCAAGATTCAAAGGTAAATACCACAACATTTTCTTCTTAAGATATATGTATATATATAATATATATTCTGCTTACAATGTTATCTCTTTTCCAATAACAAATAATTGAACTGGAACAAGGTAATAGTACAACTTCAAATTCCTTAAAATATTAAGACGCCTGGCAAAGTCATAGGAAATTTGGCATGGGTGGATGAATTTTAATTTTAAGTTAACGGTTTTTAAAGAGTTTCTGAAGATTCTGATGGCTAGATGGTCTTTTTACAGATTCTGTTTTTTACAGATCATTTTATAATTTCTGCAACAAAGATCATTAATTTATTAATTCAAAGAGAATAAAATACATAAACGGTTGAATCAAGAAAATATAAATTGTTTGTCATAATAAGTAACAAGATAACATTTTTCTTTAACCTCACAGTGTCATATTCCAGTTGCCTTTTTCCTATACAGGGTATGTATGTGGCTTGTTCATATAATATTTATGAACAAATATTTAGTTCCTACTATGACCAATGTATATATATTGTATATATATATATATATATATATATATATATATATATATATATATATATATATATATATATATATATATATATATATATATATATATATATATATATATGTATATATATATATATATATCCTCCAATCATCTATTGTGTATTTCCAAAAACAAATTATACACTAATTATTAACAGTTGAATTGAATGAACAGGTCGAGTGAGCATTGAGCAAGATTTACTATTGTCACGTGTTTGATTTTCAAAGGCGTGTCATGTCTTGTGAAGAAGCCTTTCGCGATTGATCTCATAAGAGTCATAATTCTATATTTATCAATTTAAATCTTGTGATTAAAGTACATAAGTTTTGTGGTCAAATGTGATGCAATGGAAATCATTGTGCGGATCAGACCTTGTACATTCAAACTCCGCATAATCAATCTCTTAAAGTGTCGTAAATTAGTATACTATGACCATGAATTTAACATTAAAATACATTTAAGGGTGAAAATGAGATTATCCGGTCATTTTCGATTATCTGGCCGTATTTTCAAAACCTTGTGCTCAACACGACCAGATAATCAAGAATGCTGTATATATATATTTAATTGTTTTCCATCTTTTTTAGTTGAATCATGCCTGTATTCACCTTTATGGAAGAGATATTTTACAGAAAGAGAAATTTTGTTAGAGGTTTTGTCGTTATGTGCTCAGTTGGAATTAAAATGCAAAGATGGTTATCAGGTATATATATATATAATAGGTGCTTTGCAAAGCTCCAAATAATAACTCATGTTTAAAATCCTGAAAATTGGTGATCTTGAGGTTGCATAATGCTGACCCTAGCAAATAAAGGTTCACAAAATCACTTACAGCCAAATTCCATACTCAAGAAGTCTTGCTTATAATTTGTGTGTGTGTATATATATATTTGTGTGTGTATTTATAGAGAACACATTCAGTTTTGAGCGAAATGGAATTTATGAACACTTTCAAGCCACAAGGTATAACTTCAATAACTAAATAAATACCTTTCATGTGTTACGTTATTTCAACGTTGGTATCTTGCATGGCTTAACTGACCACTGTTTCCGTCTCATCTACGTTGTTATAAGGAAGAGGAGCTGTAAAAACATCTGCTTCAATAAACCATTAGTATATTCAACCCATTCATTTTTTTTTCTAATTTTTATTTAATCTTAAAGTGGTTCACATTTTATGTCAAAATATTGTAGTTTTGTGAAGATAAATGAAGTTTTGTGACTCAATGGGAACCTTATTTCTTTGTAGCTTCATTGGAATTCCAAAAGATGAGGTCGCAATTGACATTCCTTAAAGGCATGGAATCAATGTCACTGAAAGTAATTTTGCTGTTAAAATGTTGTGAAACTATGTATGACATACAATATGATTCATGTATTTATTGTTACTGAATATTTATGTGACAGAGTGACAGATTGACATGATGTGACCAATTGCACCATAACCAGACTGGATACACCACACCAGACTGGATACATCGCACCATACTGGATGCATCACACAAGCCATCATAAGACTGCACTGGATACATCACACAAGCCACATAAGACTGGATACAACATAGTGACATACGACAATAGACATGGTATGTTTTACAACTTCATTGAAAAGATGAATATTGAAAGATGTTTATAAAATTGAACGCTTGGTATATTTCTAACTGAATAGATAGTATCATCTTTGGTCATCACCATCTTGTTAAGTACTGCATCTCATCTTGATTTCTGATGAGTTTATTATTCTTAGGATTACATGGAGTGTAAGAAAATGCACCTTCTATTTCCGAAGTTGTGGTCATATCTGTGCACACCTGAGAGCCCGAAGTTTCATAGGGAACGTTCAATAATGAAAAGTGCGTGAGTGAGGCCACATATCTTTATTTTTTTATATGAATAATAGCATTCTTTAATTAAATTGGTTGATATAAATGTTACATATTTAACTGATGTTAATGATGGCTTTTCCATACAATTTTGTATTGCAATATTTCGATTTGCTCTTCTGCAAGCTATATGCACTACAATTTTTTTGTTTTCTTCATATTTCAAGAAAATAATAACCAGAGACATTTCAAAGTTGCAATTAATTTTTATTTGACCTGAATTTCTTTAATCCTAAAATGTTGAAACTGACTTGCTAAAGTCTATTTGGTAAGTAGGGTAATGATAAGATACTTCTGGAGGTTACAACCATCATTAAAGTAAAGTAAAGAATTTTCAAGTTGTTCAGGCAAGTACTGTCAACTCATTGCAATTTTTCACAGAGTACTTTGAACGGATGGCTACATTGAACCAACTGAAAACGATCAGTCAGCAAATTCACCAAGACCTGGATCAACTTGTCAACCATAAGTATCTGGCCCACCAAACCGCTCTTTTATATGTAAGAAAAACGAAGTCTACCAGATCCTTTTTGTTTCATTTCGTTTCGTTTTAGAAAGCAGTGACTGAGCTTGGCTCGCCTTTGAGTCAGTACAAGCAAGAAATCGAGAAACTGTTTGGTGAAGTTAAAGCCATCCTCAAAGCTCATTGTGGTCAAATACCACACTTAGTTGGACCGGAGAAAAAGAGGTGAGGCAAATGAAACTGAGTGTAATACATTACTATGAAAGATCTCCTTTTTAAATTTTCAATTCCTCCGTCCGTGTGATGAAATCCATTTCTTCTTCCAATTGCAGGTTGGAGCAAGTGACGAGAGCGCTAATTACCATAGCAACAGAACTAAATGAACAGTTGACCGCACCTCTTAATCCGGTCCTCAATTACCTTGAGGGATAAATTATCTGTCAGTTTTGCACCCCTGTAACGTTGACTCCTTTTATTGTTTATATTACAAATATGATTTTTTACGAATTTGATATTTATATATAAGTAATTAATTTTAAGTGTAAATATAATGTATTTATTTGCTTAAGTTGTAAGTATATTTTGATTTATGAATACTGTAAAAACGATTTTGTTATTTTACGTTTTTGTTGTTTGTATTTTTGATTTTTCCCCATAACCATTGCTTTTATTGCATTTGTTATTTTTCCTTTTGTATTTTTTCATTTTACAATTATTATATTGAAGCCACATTGTGAATGTTTATTTAGTGTTTCAGTACATGCTTTTAGGATAAAAAAAAGTGTGAATTACTTGTCTTATTTTGAGGGTTATTTCAGTTAGTAAACAATGTATGACCGAAGCGATGTGTATTTCTCGTTCCTCTACTTTGTCTTGGTCCTGTGCTTCATTCTACCGCCCAAAGAGTTTGTTTCTGCTGGTCTAACCATTCAAAACATGTTCTCTTTCTATCTTGGCAGCGAGGACTTAGATTTCATTGGGTACCACTTGAAACGCACAACCGTCACGCCGACTGTCCATTTGTTTTTCCCGTTAGGTGACCTTTCAATTTTATTTTATTGCTTGTGTTGTCATTCCGAGGCAGATCCTAGATCTTACTTGCCGAGGTGATACTACCAATGATTGTCTACCCATTTGATTTGATAGTTACATCGCTGGAATGCTGTTTTCTTTACACATGTTTTTTTTATGAAGGAATCGATTTTAAGTGAGACAAATTTTCCCTTTCCTAAAAGGTCTTTGAAAACATAAGTTTCCTGATTTTAAACGATTTTCTTTTAGTACAAACTTGCATACTCGTCAGTTTTGATTTAAACCAGAAATAGGGGCAGCCAAAAAAATTTGACGAGCCGAAACATGTAAATATATATTAATATAATAAATAAGCCTTAGTTCCAACTTCATTTCATTTATACATGTTTGTTTTGTTTCTTTCAGTATATTATATAGGACTTGGGCTTGTTTCACCTGAATACCAGTTATTGAATTTTGCGCAGTTGGCCTCGTGGGGTGTTTTGTTTGCGCTGATTTGTTTCAGTTGCGCTGTTGCTGGTGTCTTTTTGTTTTTCATTTGGAGCCACGACAAATGGAGGTATCACCCTCTAGCCAAAGACCTTTTGAAATTTGCAAGTCATTGGGGAGTTGTGGGCTCGCAGATCAACACAGAATTTCGACGATTGGAGAAGTTCTCTTCGGTGAATTCAGGTACAAGTATTTATGTAACCGACTCTTGGATTATAAAATGCACTTCGTACAAAGTGTACATTTCGCATCAGACAGACTCCTACTTGTCTGTGTTGAAGAGCGAAGAATTTTCTGGTGCCGACGGTAGCGGTCAGTATATACACATCAACGTCAGCAGTATTGCTCCTCACCAACAATCGTTTCAAATGTCGCTGAATTCATTGGAGTACAACGAGCTTAAAGACAGACTAAGATCGCCAATACGTAACGCACGGAATGTAGTCATCCATCAAACGCTAAGCGATCGGTTCATTGAAGCGTTTCGCGAACAAGTTCTTGCTAACGGGCGACTTGAAGGGCAAACATTTGTCATAAATGTAGGTTTATTCTTATACTTGAACTTAAATTGTTTCTTTGCAAAACTGACCTTATTACTCTAGGTAGGTCTTATATGCATGTGACTTTTTCAACTTTAGGAGCTTGAGGGCTGTATAGGTTGCATGCAGAAACCTGGAAACATCAAGCTTTCAAAGAAATGTAGTAGCACTTCAATAGACGGTTGCCAGCAGTGTTACTGCCGTCCAATGTGGTGTTTGGAATGCATGGGCAGATGGTTTGCCAGCCGACAGGACCAGCAGCAACCGGAGCAGTGGATGTCGTCAATATCACCGTGTCCCACATGTCGAACGAAATTCTGTCTGCTAGATGTTTTTAAAGTTGATTGATACAACTGATGAATGTATGATACGGGTGAATTATAATGCTGCTAAAATTTACATGAAACAAAAGTTGTGTGAATTTGAAATATTTGGAAATAAATCTCACATATAAATATAAATAAACGCAACAACACCTAATAATGTTCTTTGATATTTATGATTTTTTTTCAGATCTTCATTAAAAAGCTCTTGTCTTTAAAACCTAGTAAATAGTACTTTCTTTTTAATTTTTCTTATGATTTCTAGCCAATGACTAATTAGTGGGGGGCCGTTTTAAAATTTCATGTAAAAATCGTACCGCAAGTTTGATTATTAAAAGGAACTTTTCATTGTGCTGTATTTCTAATGAGAGTAATAGGTTTTCTTTGTTAAAACATTCAATATCTTATTTCTTCGCAACTAAAAGAGATTACAAACAGATAATGAAGTTATGACATTGCAACTGGAAACATTGAAGAAGAAACGGGGGCGTCCTAAAAGATCAGCCTCTGCATCATTAGTCGAAAGATCAGTTCCAGACTTAGTGAAATTACTGCCTAAAGGTATAACAGTTGAGTTGTTGTTATGGTTTTTACCGTAAAATTGTCAGGTGTGTCATTCAATGCCAGGTGATGGTGCAGATTGGGGCATCTCAGATGTCAATGAAACTTTGTTGGAATTATCCCATATTCAAATTTGCGTCCAGAAATGTTTTTGAAAATAAGTGCCTTCTTTTCGATGTTTTTTTCCATCTTCTTCTTGTAAATTGAAGTGTTCTTACATATACATTATATTTTGTTTACACATCATGGCTTCTCACGCCAAATCTATAAGCATAATTTTTTGCTTCATCAAAGTACCTCATAGTGAGATCAGTTCTTTTCAAGCAGTTCTTGGTATTTTGAACGTGTCACTGTTATCATATAATCTCCTTTTAAGCAGCACCAGTTGTAACGCAAGAGTTGAGATCACTTCCACTAAAAACGGTATGTTGCCAGTAAGAGATTGTCTAATTCTAAATAAAAAATTCTACATCAAATTCACAATTAGATTAGAATTAGAGTTTGAAATTATATTTATTGAGATTTTGGACGTCATTTTTTTTTGTGGCATGGAAAATAGCTGCTTAGCTTTCAAAGATTATTTTCAGATTTGTAAAAGAAAAGTTTTTCTCATCCTCGTCCTTATTCTACTGGTCTTTCTAATTGCAACACTAGAATTAGAGAAATTGATTTTTAGACCCACAAATTGTACTTTTCAATTTACTTGTGTGACAACATTTCGATTTGGTTTATTTTTTAGAAAATTCCGCCAGCGAGGAAGCCACTAAATGTGAAGTATGGAGCTATGAGCATTTTCTGTATGTTTTTTATGTTTAATGCTATGGTCTTCTTTCACAGTGTCATCAAAGATCGTGAAAGCCATAATGCTTGTAAGTTGTTCACAAGCATTCGTTATAATAATTTATTTATTTTCTTGTTTATTTACATAAGGTCTTTCTAGGTTATAAACAAATTCAATCGAAAAAAACTACACAAGTTCTTCCGTCCGTAGAATTCTTGTATGATATTAAAATAGAGATTTGTCCAATTTCTTTTCGCAATCTATTCACTTTGTTGCCTTCAGTGGTGCTCGGAGTTTCATGGGTAGGGCTTTTGAATAAGCTGTCTGTTAGTCTTCATGGGTCTGGCTGTTGAATAAACAGTCTTCATGGGTCGGGCTGTTGAATGAGCTGTCTGTTAGTCTTCATGGGTCTGGCTGTTGAATAGGCTGTCTGTTAGTCTTCATGGGTCTGGCTGTTGAATAAGCTGTCTGTTAGTCTTCATGGGTCGGGCTGTTGAATAAGGCCTTTAAATAACTTGCAGAGAGAACTAATTAACACAATTAACTTAATTAAACTTAATGACTACATTCAAGAACAAATATCAACGTTATAAAATAGAAAAATCCTCTCCTAAGTGCAAAAATGTGGCTTGAAGTATTAATCTATTATTTTCTACATAATAGAGTATCAACAAAATCTTTGTTTGAGATGAAGAACCCTGGACATGAGGTTTTTTCTCTTTCAACAAAGGGATAAACAACGTATTCTTTGTACAAATAAACAATATTTTTGTTGAGTTTCAAAGGTTTTCCTTTCTTTGTTGTTGCATGTGCTTTAAATGCTGAGCTTTTAGGTAGCTCTCACTTTTTGAAATTGATGTTTTATTTAGAGTGCATTCCCGATTGAAATATGTATACTAGTCTTTCACGTATTGATCCAATAGTTATTCAAAGAAATTGGAGTAGTTTGAAAATGGGACTTCAATATAATACTGTTTTCCTAGAATCTTTATCAATGACTTTATGGACCAGCACATATGAAGATGGTCTTTGCAACATTGTCACCGTCTTCAAATGAACCCAAGATTTAGTATCATAATCAAGTCTATTAACATTACTTTCGGTTTAAGTCATGTTGAAGGCGCTACATCCTTTTTTGGTTTTTGTTTGCGAAGTGTTTAAACGATCTTGGTTGTTCTTTTTTCATGAGTTTTGTATTGCATGTCTTTTTAAATGCCACAAAGTTTTAAACAACACTGTTTGCAAAACAGATCTTTTATCACTCATTCACATTTTAAATGATGTCTGCTCACTGAGTCTTTGAATATTCCACTTGGAATAACATTCTTTACTACTCACTGTTTTAAATGCTCCAAACTAATAACTACCTAAAATGATTGAGGGCACTGCACTGATTAAACATGCCCAAACATGTTTACTTTATGATGTAAGCCACAGAAAATTGCATAAAATATTTAATGAGTCAGCCTGATATTAGTAACATTTGATTTTGATTGATTATATATTATTTTATTATTACAGTTTATAAGAAATCAGCGGTAAGGTAAGCCACAAAACAATTTATTGTGAGTGCTTTTTTGTGATTATTTGGCAACTTCGGTCATTGAATTAATTGTATTTTCAGTGGAGAAACGTCGGAAGGCCAAGTTGAATCAGCTGATCGGAAATTTGGGTGCGTTGTTACCAGTGAAAGGGAAAAAGGTGAGGTTGGAGGTGCGCATAGCGTTAAAGATAGTTTTGTGTGGCTGTTTTGCAGAGTAAAATAGCGATACTGGAAGAAACAGTGAAATTGATTGAAAAACAACGCAATTTGAAAAGAGGTAACATTTTTGCTTTTTTGTTTGCGTTTCGATTGACGTTTCATCTCCATGTAATTTGATAGACTACGATTTGAACTTTTGGTTGGAAAAGGTGAAGAGTTTAGAGTTGATCATCGTGAAACTGCTCAACCTGTTGAAGGAGAACGCTGTGAACCTCCCCAGCAACATTCAGGTGATTGACAGCCCGAACAAATTCGTAGTCATAGACACGTCTAACGGTGTAAAACAACCAATCACCGAACGTGATTCGAACGGGCGACCAATAGCCAGTGTTGAAAGTTTGCCCGTGTCGGCAAAAACTGCCGAGGTGCAATTTACAAGCGTTACTAGCAACTCGAGTGAGACGAAAACGCCTTCGAATGACGTGAAATGTCCATCGAACGAACAAACGTGCGACAGTGGTCAGACGAACGACGATTCGCAGTCGAATTTCGCTATCGAGCGCATCTTAGTGTCTAACCAACCATCGGTGCGCTCCAGGCTACCGAGCAGTGGTCACACCGTGGCCGCTTTACTCGACACAACTTGCACAGCCGTTAAGAGTTCTGTTATCAACGAGAAAAACGACGCCGAAGAGTCGCGTGTGAACACGGTCAAACGCTGGGGAAACGTGATAAGTAACGCGAAAAACAATAACATCCTGTTGACGTCATTCAATTTAAAGCCGAGCAAGAAAACAAAGAAGAAAATGTTGAAAAACAAAGCGAAAAAGAGAAAGTCAACAGCGGATAGTAGTGTGGTTTTGACTAACGAAAAACCAGTTGCTTTAACAAAACCGCCGTCCGTCGTGCGCTCGATGAAGGACCGAACGATAAAAAATAAATGGTTGAATGTGGAGACGAGTAACACGACCACCAGTCAGCAGCAGTGCATCAGTCCCGTCATTTCGTTCAAAAACACCGTCAATCGACGTAAACGGCCGGCCGCTGCTGCCGACGCGAAACTAGCGAATCAATCGTGCAGCTTCTCTGCGGAGTCTCTGTCGCAGTCAGCCAACGTGGAACAAGCGAAACAAACTGTACAACTGAAGAACATCAACAAACTGCAGCATCCGCCCGACATTCCGTTCGGCAACTCTCTCCCCACCATCCTCAACATCTTCGCTCCCGCCTCCGTACCCGCTTCCAGCGATGACACGTGCGGCGGCATCATCAACGACAGCTTGTCGCAATTCAACCAGAACATCTTCGAAAACCAACAGCTGCTCAACACCTTTCCGCCCGTGGTGGATCACTCCACCCTGCCCTACGCCATCGACAATCTCATCGCGCAGGACAACAATACGATGCCGCTGTGGAACAACTCGTGGCTGCCGCAGGACATCGCCGATCCGTTGTTTGTCGGCATGAATAATCTGCAGAACGGGTTCAATCGCAACCGCTCGTCCACGGAGTGCAGTCCCATTAAAAGCATCATGAGCATCATACAGTCCACGCCCGCTAACCAACAGGGCATGCAGTTCCACGCGCAAAACGAGGACTTCGCCATGCACAATCCGGCGCTTGTGAACAACTACAATCGATTCAACATCTACAAGCGAAACTTCGCCAATCGACCGGCAGCGAAAACATCGAACATGATGTGGCAGCAGAACGATATAATGCAAAACGTCAAGAACAACTTCGGTAAAGGCAACTTTGCCCAGCAGCCACAACCGCTGAAAAAACCGCGGAACGACCTCAATAAATTGGGCCCAACACTGGGCGTGCATTCTTTAGTTCGCTCCGACCAAATATGACAACAATGTCCGTGTATTAAGTTATCTTTAACAGAATCTTCTTTTGAAATTTCACTTTTATAACTTCGCGTCTTGTTGTGTTGCCCCTTTATGAAATATTCTTTCTCACGCAAGAATTTAGCTCGCTTACACGAACTAACAAGTTTGTTTTGGTGCTGTTGTCATGGAGATGCTTTTGCGGAGACGGCCGTTGCAGGAGGTATGGGGAAGAGTTTCCAGTTCCTATTTGAAAGGTAATCGTTGTGCCTACGTCATCGTGTTGGTTCAGTGCATGTTGTTTAGCGCAGAGAAAGCGGTTTTATGAGAATGTTGACATACAACCGTCGAAAGGTAGGTGTAGTTTTGCATCGTGAAGCTGATTGCCATATGCAGTATATTTATTAAAAAACAATTTTTCATTTTGTCAATTGACGAAATTTAATGTTAAGGATATGAAATAAATAATTAAATTATTGAGTTGCCCAGATGGATACCTCATTCAATTGGATAATCGCACCGTGAAAACGCCCTTAAGAAACCCTTTATGCGTTCCTAGTCGTTCATTGGCTGTTGCCGTTGCCAACGAGTGGCACGTGCAAAACGAAGAAATTAACATTCACACAATGCCGTTGGTGAGTTATAAACTGTTTGTTTTTTACAGGATATACAAATGCAGAATGTGACTCTATTCTATGACATATTTACCGGGTCTTAAAATACCAAGCAGCATAATAAAGTATGTGCATAAATTTCAATTGCATATCTGCAAAAATTGAGCTAATTGAGGTTAAGCTCAGATGGTTGTAGCTAAAAAAATATGCGGAGCTAAAATGATGGGTGGAGCTAACATAGGCTTTCTGTTACTTCGTTCGATCTTTAGACGAATCTATGCAACACTGCGTTGGATAACCCCACCCATGCAAGCAAAGAGAAGCTGGTTGAATCCATGCTACAGTTTATACACACTGACACCGTATGGTGAGGCGTGCGGAAAATACAAAGAATTTAATTTTAAATTTATTTACTTGTTTGCGTAGTAGCCTAGCAACAGAGCCGGAAGATCTCGTGGAGTTACAGAATAAAAAATGGTTGCCGACCATCGACTGGTTTTCAAAGAGGTTTGTTTCGGAGTTCTGTCCATCTTTTGTCACCACGCTGTTTTAACTTTAGATATAACGTAACTGTGAAGGCTTCTACGAGCCTCTTCAATACAGACCAGTCGAGCGCAACCGTGGACAAGCTTCGCGCGCTTCTTGTTTCTTTCAACATGTGGCAGATATATGGTAGAAATATTTGTAAATAAACAAACTCTATTCTCTTTTCCGTGATAGGTTTACAATCAGCTATTGACGTCACAAAATCGTTTATATTGCCAATGGCAGTGACGTCAGAGTATCTCACCGTGCAAGAAGCCATTTCCTTTTCTCGGCTTGAACAAGAGTTTCAGGCAGGCAATTGACATTTTGTTCTAGTAGCTGGTGTAGTATTTTCCCTTCATCTCCGGAATTTCTCGTTCAGATTGAGAAGTGGGGTAATGTTGAATTCGCACACGAGCTCGAGAAATGGAACCACACATGCGCACTGTCAGCAAGCGTGCTATTCTACAGACTGAACGAGGGCTTACGATGAAACGAAACGAGATTGAGCGTGGGTTTCGAACGCGATGAAGGACGCGGAAAGACATATTATCGCAGATTTCTTGTATTTTATTTCGTTACATCTCAGCATATCACATGCTATTATATACTTCGTTAATAGCTAAATTCAATCCCCGTTTAAACTGTAAATCTTACAGGTTTTCTGAAATTGGTTATGAAATTTGTATTTTTTTTTATACTAAGAAATAAATTGATGGATGCGGCGGAAAGTTGCCCCACCCTAGCTCCCAGACCCTCCGTTCAACCGCAGCTCGATTCAGTGAACTTCACACCAGAGAAACAACGAAAAAAAGGTGTGACGTTTACCGACAACAGCGTCAAGGATATGCGGCTACCTTGCTCGTAAGTTATACTGCAACTGTGTATTATCAGGGTTTGCGGTTCACACATCACAAGCTTTCTTGTGAATAGTTGTTTATTTATACCGATTGGCGTCTTTGTTCTGTAAATTACCTTATATATCTATTCTGTAAAATATATCTTTGTTCTGTAAAATGCATTAAGAGTATAGTTTTGACTTTCTTCTTTTATAAGAAATAACTACGTGAGAATGTCAGGAATTCATAGGAAATCGTTTATGTATTTGCACCCGTTACTGATTCCCTGCGAAAAGCTGTGAAGAATGAACGACCTGTATTATTAAACAACGGGATTTGTAGTTACTTTGTAGTTTATGCAAACTTAAGTTGATTGGTTGAAAATTCTCCGATTTTCGAAAATTCAATTCATGTGAAAAGTTCTCTTCGTGTAAAAGAGAAAGCGATAGGTATGATTGATTTCATTTTATTAGTCTGGCCCGCCCGACCATCCACTCGACCAATCATCTTCATCAACAAATCGAACAATGTAAACATCGAACGTTCAACATCCATCATGCACTGCAGGAGATAAACGACAACATAAAAACGGATGACGGCGGCAGATCGCACTTAAACTACAAAGCTCACGAACGCAGATACGACGATTTGACGTCAATCGAAGTGGACGATGATAGTTTACGCGTGGCGCGCAAACACGCGCCAATTCACGTAAAACACACAACTGGTTGCGCGCCCCACGTCTTGGACTTGTACTTCTTAGTTGACATGAAGGAAGAAAAACCGAAACTTGATTACGCGACGCCGGTCGAATTGAAAGACGATTACGTCAAAGATAACGAATATTTATTGGACGTATATGATATCACGTGACCTAAACATCACAAAAAAACTAGGTGTGGTCAAGATATGTTTTGTACACAACGTTGAAATATGACGCGTTCATCGAAACACCTTCAGCATGTTGCTTGAGTTCCTTGTCTCTATGAAACAATAAACAACGACACCTTCACCACCACCCCTTATAATATATTTTATAATATTTATCAAAAGATTCATATCTCCTACTATACATACCGTATTATATCTAATGAGCCCGGGGCGCATAAAATAAGTTTTCTCATATGGGTGAATAAAATATGGGTGGGAATTTCCCTAGTACCGATCTCGTTAGCATGTTAGGGGGGGGGGGGGCAATTACCTTGCTTGTATGCGTTCCACACTCTCACCGTTTTATCCCATGACGCGCTGACGTACTGCAAAATAGAGCATGCGCGTTGACAGCAATGCAACAAAATCAATCAGTCAATTGATAATAAGACATTAGCGAATTTTTACTTCATCAATATTCAACAAAGTGAATAGGAAAAGCGAATCATAATAAAAGCACCACGGTCTAACTCACTTCGTCTCTTTCGGGTATGTGAATTAAACCACGCACCACGTCAGTGTGGCCGCGGTTGATCTGCACAACTGTTTTTGTTTCGATGTCGAACACTCTATGAAAAGATAAATGACGTCATTGTGCTTCCTGGCGTCACACATCATTATGATGTGTTTTCTGGCGTGAAGAAACATGACGTCACATACTTTATTGTGTCTTGCACGGCAACGAGCACGCATCCGTTGTTGACATCTATGCACAGGTCGTTCACGCAGCCGAAAGTTGCTAACTGGCTCTCACAGTTGCAACCGTCCGCGCTCTACAAAACATTTGTAACGTTCAACATGTCAACATGAAGTTCCTTCATACCCATATCCTTATGAAACCGTCCTCGCAACCGCTTATCCACTTCTGATGCACTCCATTCCAACGGATCTATAAAACGCGCAGTGAGAAAGTAACTTGAAAGCATCCACGTAAACCAACTACACTGCAATCTAACAACTCAATGCTTTCTAACTTCACCTTGGTCACTTCAGCCTCGTGCCCTTGAAGTATGGCCTTCAGTTTCATTTGGTCACCTTGCTCGCTAAACTGTCTGATGTAAACTAACTTATCGCTGGAAGCGTAAGCAAACTCGTTCCTTGAACAACAATATCTTAGTAGTTTCAACGCAACTTACTAACCACCTTACCTTTCTTCGCAGTACACCATATCAACAATGACGCCGTCAGCTGCCACGTCGTCGCTGTGAGCTCGTTGGCCGTCGTTGGAATGTCGGAATCGATCGTGGAGTCTAAAGAATATGGTGAAATTGAGCATAGTCAAGTATTTCATTCGCCATCATCTAAATAAAATAAGAAAAACAAGGAAGGAAATTTACAGAAATAAGAAACAACGATAGCATCTATTGTTTAGAGTAGACAAAGGTGAAGATTTATAGAGTTAAACGTACAAAAATGTAGCACATTTTCACGAAGGGAGAATGTTTTTATCTAATAGAAGAACAAACCTCAATTTCTCCAAATCCCACACAAAAATCCTTTTGTCCCAATCAGCGCTGATCTATAGAAAAGTTAGCGAAAGTTGATTTAGTTTAGTAGATTAAATATCCTTGTGTGAATTAAATAACGTATTTAATTTCGCGGGTACAAAATTTCGCGAGTGAAGAAAATTTCGCTAATGGCAAAATAAAACGCATTTCACGAGTGCAAAATTTTGCGCTTGAGGAAAAATGAGGAATTCTAGAAAACGTTTGTTAAACTTATTTTATATTTCATCAAGAGTCTTCGTAGTGAGTCTTCTTCCTCCCACTCACTGCCTGTCTCGTCCGATTCATACACTGTGTATGCTTTATGTCATCAATCAATTAGAGTTGCAATAGACTGACGTGCGAGATTCGGAAAGCCATCTAACGGGAAAATTTGCTGGGATGAACCTCGTGATGGCAAATTCAAAAATCCTATTATAACACCATTGCTAATACCAGATTTTCAGGATCATCTAAGCCATTCTTCATTTTACCATTCCGTGAATTTTCGCTTCAAAAACTTTTATCCATTTACAGTGAGATCCGAGGGCTGATACAAGATTGTCATGTTTGCAGGAACAAATCTGGTTTCCAATGATATATTTATGTATTTATATTGTGAAATTTTGTGTCAATAAACGGTCATTTGAAAATAACTATGCGAATAGGTTTCATTTTGCTTGAACACAGACTTGGACCAACTCAATAAATACTTTTAAATGTTCTCTCTACTTCCTTTAAAGTTAAAGAATATTTTTAGATGATCTCGTTTGAACTATTTTTCAAACTAATTTAACCTAATACATATCATATGTTTAGCCTCGTTCTTACCAGATACGTTGTGTTGTAACCAGCCGATCTACCCACCACAGCCAATGAGCTGACGCAGTGGGAGTGCTCCACGAAGGCCGCCCTGCATATGAAACCCGCCACCCTGTTCGTCACTGAATCACATTCAACTGCAGGCTCTTTCTTCTAAAAACACTACTTTCAAGCAAATAAATATATGCATCCTACAGATGTGTAATAGTTAATTTTGAATCTTTATCACTATAAAAACTATCGTATTACTTTATTTGATTGAAAGTATGGGAGTGGATACATGAACCATGTTTCAGAAATTGAAATGAGTTATCAAAATATATGTATTATCAAAATTCGTAAATAAATTAAGCCACATCAGTACAGAGTGTTTTTTCCAAAACACGTCATTCTGCAATCCATCCTCAGTAGAAGTGACTTCAACAGATTGCAAACTATCTTACGTCTTCTGTTGGTATTTTCTTCTGCAACAGAGAAGCGAATTTGTTGGAGAGCGCATCTTCTTTAGGTTTCATTTCTTGCAGGACTTGAACAGTGGCGTGGTCAAATCCCCACACATCTAAATAAATACGAGATGTCGAGAAACAAAATGATATTCACAAGACAAAATAGTTGCAATCTCACATATGTTCCTGTCTTCAGAAGCTACTAAAAGCAGGTCCAATTCCTCGACGAACACTAACTTAGTGACGGCTTTGCTCGACTCGCAAAACTTGTTTTCATTCCTCGTCGCGCTGTTGTTCTGCCTCTCGCATCTTTTGGAGCGTTGCCTTGCCAACTCAAATTCACTCTGTGGTAACGTTTCCAAACTAAGTGTGGGAAAGGAAGTCAATTTGTTGTTGATAATGACTGGCTACACTACGTTTACCTGTACATGAAAGTATTGGATTGCGATCTCTCCCATTTTAATAGCTCACCCATGCTACAGCCAGTGAATACCAGGATCGGAACCTTCTTAGCTGAAACAAAAGTGAACGCAATAGAAAACTTTCTAAATTTGTAACTTTAAATATGCATTAAATATAAAATTGACACTCACCATTAAATCTTGAAAAACATGTTATAAACGAAGGGTATAAAATACACGCGTTTCCAAGGTCCTAAACTATCTTTCGATTCCATGTTGTTATAAAGTGCAAAGTCCAACAGTCCAGATTTTCAAAGAATATGAAGAAGGAAGATGTTGTCAATTGAACGTCAATATTTACAATAAATATAACCACATACAGAAATATAGTGTGGTTATATGTATAATAACAATAGAACAGTAAATTATGCGTCGTAAAGAACAATGCAACAGTAAATTATGCGTCGTTAAGAACAATGCAACAGTAAATTATGCGTCGTAAAGAACAATGCAACAGTAAATTATGCGTCGTAAAGAACAATGCAACAGTAAATTATGCATCGTTAAGAACAATGCAACAGTAAATTATGCATCATTAAGACAATGGTTATTCGTATATAATGCAATAGAACATACTGTATGTGAGACACTCTATTCCGCTCTTGTGCTTGAGAGAGGTAATACAACCTGCGGCATTGTGCTTCCATATAAGGATCTGTCTTCGGATGTTGTTTGCTACAACGGCGGAAAAACATCACTTTTATCTCATACATACACATGTAACCTGTATTTATTGGACTGAATATGTCGATAGCTTCTAAGCAACGTGTACCAGAAGTTAAGTCGTGTCTACTTTTCTCGGAATTTTACAGCATTGTGTGGACATGTTGTTAGCACTCACCTACGACCATGTTCAATTCACTGATGTAATGGAGCAATAGAAGACTGCATCTATAATAAAGGAGAGGTATATGGATGAATAGAAGCGGAGAGAGAGGGGGAAGAGAGATAAATATAAAACCTTCAACAGATCGTGCAGTTCCCCCCTAAAACACACATATTGTTTGGAAGCTTTGGAAATTTATTTAAATTTAATGATTGTGACTGTTTGTATTATTCCGCCTTTATAGCTCAAATATATTTAAAATTTCGAGTAATTACTCAAGCGAATTGATACTGAAAAGGTTACAGCTTTTGCTTTTATCAAAATGCATGCCAGGACTTAGGCTTTCTCTCGTCAACCACATACCTGGAGAAACGTAAATGTCAAACAAACGTAGAATGATACAATATTTCTTGTGTCAAATCATCACAGAATTATTAAAATCTTATAAAAGAATCAAAGATTAGAATATTTCTCTCACCTTTCATTCTTCTTCTCCGTTCTTTCGAATGTACCCACGAACTCTGAAACCTGAAAAGAGGCGAGGAGAAATATTCCCACTTGAACCAAACCACGCACTCACATTATTTCCGCTTTTGAGGTCAAACATTGGAGGGACCGGTGTGCCCGCCGCCACCCACACGGTTTTCGATGGTTCCACATAACACATTCCCGTTACACTGGAACTACAACAAAACTAATGCTTTATCAACTTCAAGGAGAAAAATAATCAGTTGCAATAAAAACACACCGAAAATTTCTTTTGAAAGTTTAATATATTAAAATTACTAGCAATGAACCCGTCCTACGGACGTTAACAATATGATAATTGAGGAATTCTGTATGTATGTATGTTACCAATCTATGACAATCTCCTCCCAAAAAAAGTCTATATATGAGTAGTCATGTACATATAGATAAATTAATTATACATTTAAATTGAGAAAGAATTTGTTTGGGAAACAAAGTTAGCCATAAAATATTTAATTTTTACTATAAATTTCTTTGGCTAAAAACAAAAAAAATTCTTTGGCTAAAAACCATCCCAGGGGCATCACAATCATACCCTGAAAATTTGGTTCCAATCGGTCCAGTCGTTTGGGCGTGATTGGCGGATAACAAACAAACAAACATACTCAGGTTTTCCCTCCATTATAGTAGGATAGATTATATCAATATTTACATTTGAAAAACACCATTTTTTCCTTTCTGTCACGTGACTCACAAGAAGGATGTTGTGGTCTTAAAGACGGGTCCTCGCCATTCACCACGGTCGGCCATGCGAGATTTATTGGAATCAATTGTTTATGATTTTTCGTTTTTAGTTAGAAGCAAATTTTTTTCATGGCTCTACAGTTAGATCTTGAGAAATAACTCTACCGAGTCAGATGAGGTGATACACAATCTCCTCAATAGAAATCAATGCCACAAGATATTCAAACCCCCTGTTTCTTCTACAATTGTGCTCCGTTATGTGTGGAGAAGATCTTATTTCATATCAAAGAAGATCAGTGTTAAAGTTATAATAGAATGTCCACACATTCATTATGTCTCTGCAACTCTTCATAATGAATCCGAAGATTTGCGCCCTTTAACCTTTACAAAACACGTGTCACAACCCCCTCCCCTCCCCCCATGCTTCAGTGGGTGCCACCCATATATCAGGTAATGATGATTGGTAGTTGCTACATTCCTTAGGTTACCACCACCAACTGGAGAACGTGCAGAATTTGTCACCAAAATAATTCATGCGTTGCCAGATCCTTCCATATATTGTATGAAGTGACCTTCATCCCAACCCTAACCCAAACCCTCACACCTGGATGCCGTAGGAAAAAACGTCTACGTTTTGAGTCACTTTTTGACAGGTTTTGTTTTTGTTTTGAAACCTTGGCTCACATAACAAAATGCGACAGATATCAAAAATCATACGATAAAATTTTTTTATGAGCAGTATTACGAGAAAAAATACAAACTTCATTCCGTCAAACTTGTGCAAAAGTTGCCCGTCTTGTGACCAAACTTTAACGCTCTTGTCAAAAGCACCTGTTAACAACCTGAATGATTTTTTAAAAAAGATAATACATAGCAACCAGATTTAGATTTATTTTTAGATACCTAAATAACAAAATTTTCTAAATTTGAATAAATTGCGTTCAATTGCGAATTCTTCAATACATGACGATCCTACCAAGTGTTATTGTTGTCATCTTGAGCTAGGACCAGCTTTGTAATGCCAGCATCGTGTGCAGGATATATACTAAAAGGAGAAAGCAATTCTTCTACAACAAACTTCTGAAAGCGGTTCACTTTTCTAATAAAACACTCAAGTTTCAATGGAATTGTCAAAGACAGATTTGTGGATCACTTAAATGGGGCATCAATTGGGTAAACATTGCTACAATGTATTTGTATGTAAAAGTTGTGTTATTTGGTGTGAATGAGGGTTTACCTAGTGACAAGTTTAAGACCTTTCTTTCCAGGCAACGCGTATGAATCATAGACACATATTCTTCTGTCGTAACTGAGATGAGTGTGAAAAATTTTTTAACAAATAATATTTTTTTTAAGAAGGGCCAAGCTCCGTATCTCCACTCGCCCATAAGGGTGGAAGTAAAGATGTAATGAAGTGAGTCTAAATTAACCACAACTTATTTTGATAAAAATGACATAATATTAAATGAGCAAACGGTTCTCTGAGATGGATAGTTGATAAATGTATAAAGCTAAAATACCTGGTGGTACAATGGAGAAAAATGCATAAGAATATAAAACCATATGACTTGATAGATAATGTAGACTGAAACAACCGCTCAGTGCACAAGACTTAATTAACGATTAAATAGGTACTTAAAACTGCAAAACTCCATTTGAAGAACTGGCAATAAACTAAGTAAAATATTTATGTTTTAAAGAGACTGGGCGCTGAAGTGTTGAGGTAAAGACTATTGATCACAGTCCAGAGAGCTCGGATTCAAATCCATTATTTCACATTACATCACTTCAAACGATAATTGTTTACCCTGCTGAGTATATTCTTGTTTCACAACAGACAACTCCTTTCACAATGTCAGTGTGATCGTTTGCAACAAATGCTAACACAAAATAAGAACACATTGTTAAAGGTATACAATACAATATCATTTAATACACTTTTCGTGTACTTTTTAATGGTTTTAACTTTTTCTTTTTATATACTACCAATTTATTAACATATTTTTACAAAGTTTTATATTTTGACAGTACCCATGTTAACCATGTTTTTTTTGTTAACTTCAGAGGCTAAATCTGGCCCCACGTTCACAAGAATAATTCCTCGTTAAAGTCTCATGGTATAGTTTTAAGTAATTGGGCAAATATGACTCTTTGTTTTTCCCTTTCCGCATATTTCATTTATAACAGTCCAAGTTTTACTTATGTTATCAGAGTATGTTTCTATGACTCAGGGTTAATATTTAGGATTGGCAAATAATTTTTTAAACTTTTAATTGACAGAACCCATATTAATAAGAGATTTTTAAAACTGAAATGTATTATATCCTGTATAAATTTTTGTAAATAAATAAATATAATATATAGGTATTGGCGTGCAAAGCACACATTTTATTAGCTTTTGAAAATATTACAAACAATAAAAGTAGATTACATTTTTTAGAGTATCAGTCAATAAAATTAACAACAATAGGGCGGAATTACAGCTTCAAACCTGTTTCCCTTCCTAAACAAATCTATGAAATTGGAGAACAGCATAGGTTTGTATTTGAATAAAAAATTTAAAGCTTTTGTAAGAATGATTGATAAAACTCTTAAGAGAGCAATCCGCAAATGCAAAGAAGATCATGAATAACTGGATTTCAATATTTCTCCTTCAGAAAAGGATCTTAGTGTGAGAAAGGATATGCCATGGTCACACAAGAAATTACACTAAATGCCTGCATTAAAGTCAGAATTTTTCACTGACTCATTGAGTCTATTTTGCTTAATGGACCTGAGGCATGAACTTTCTTCGGAAAGGCAGAAAGGTAGTTAGATGGATGGTATACCCATATGCACTTTGACACTGTAGCATCAGCTTACCAAACGTCAGATCTATAACAATCTATGTTAGGTGGCGTTTGTCTAAGTCCAGCAGGATAAAATTTGCAGGTCACTGTGTAAGGTAGAAATAATAGGTAGGTACACTAGCAAATTGACAATCATGGATATCATTTGTCAGGACTAGCACCTGATGACCTGGAGGGAGAAAGAAATGAATCCCAGCAAGGAGATTGTACCATTCATGATATTGCTTGTAGTTGAACAATGAAGATGATGCTTGTGGAAATGGAAACATTTTGAACCATATCTTTCCAAAGTTAAGTAGAAAAATGTTGCTTTATGAAAGATAGTTAACGGTGTATAGAATTATTTACTAATTGTAAATAATCAGTTTCTGTTATTTACTTTGAGTTTTAGAATGGAAAATTAAAAAAGGTATAATTTGAAATGAAAGAAGATATGTGTCATTCAAACATTTGTAGATCCTTACTCAAAAATTTAATGAGAGATCAAAATAACTTTTTAAAATGAAAAATATGCTGTCAAATTCTGATATTATCGGGTTTTGATTTCTCGTGCAAAATTCCTGAATGATGTTGGATAACCAAATATACCTGATGTGATTTTAAATTTAAAGCAAAGCAATGAACAAAAAAATCAATAATACAAAAAGAGACATACCTTTATCTGTAAACACTTTTCCACTGTTTGATGCTGAAAGCAAACACAAAAATAACGCCTATCTTGTGTTTGATTACGATTCGATGACAATTAGTATTGACAGTACAAAATGAACAGACAGCATCATCATCATCATCATCATCATCATCATCCGTTTTTACGTGACCTTTTCCACTCAGAGTGGGTTGCACGTTTTCAAAAGATGATATTCCCCACAATTATGTAGGTCTAATCATCTGATGGTTTATTGTGGCATATGTTTTTACAGCTGGATGCCCTTCCTAACGCCAACCCCATTAAGAGGGAAAACAGTGGCGAGTTAACCCACGCAAAGTACCAACTTTGTATTTAGAAACTCCGTGGCAGCTATGCATCAGGGGCATGGATGCTTATGCCCATGAGGTCAAAGATGTTAAACAACCCGCATACCCGTAAACATAAAATAAAAGAAATATCATTGTTCATCTTGTTCATCGCCTGATTTTGCTTCTTTAAGCCTTTCGGAATCATATTTACAAACACTACTGTATATGTTGCCTAACTGGTGTGTATTTTTATATATTTTTATGGACAAAATTTCTGTACCTGGTTCACAGAGGTTATGCACTCGCAATCCCCCATTCACACCAAGGACAATCTGGCATCTTTTGTGGTTTAAAGCCATAATGTAAACAGGCAAACCAACCTAAAATGGCAAATGTGTAATTTTGTTCTAATTTAAATTTATAATTCAGAGAAATTGATATGTATTTATTTATATAAACAGTCTTTGCTACGTGCACAGTAAAAAATAACTATTTTTCCTTGCAATATTAAGTTGACAGCTGGTCAGTTTTTGAAATATTTAATAATGGAACAAACTTAACGCTATATATCTTTACTAAAATAAATAAATATTATTATATTTCTCATTAAATATCAGAAGTGGAGCTGGTCAAAGGATGGTTTTGATACAGGTACTGTCGGAATGATGTTAAAAATTTAACCCAACCAACCATCTTCCTTGGCGTCACAACTTCAAATAAGTTTCGAAATCAATATTTTTCAAAAGCAACTTCTAAAACCTTTGTTGACAAACTTTCATAAACCATACTTAAATAAGACAATTAGTCTTAAGCTTAAAAAATCAACATTTGCTGTCAATATTTCTTATCTTAAACGCCACAAACTGATGTGACTGGACCCTAAAATTATTATAAATAACCTTGTTAATCGATACGGGCAGCATGTTCGATCCCCATGCTATAAGCTTTCCATCATTTGCAGCAGACAAAAATAATTTTGCATCACTCCTAAAAATATTTGCATATAAATGCTCATGACATTTTACATATAGATTAGGATTACCAAAACAAGAAGCAATTCACCCAGCCAGCATGCTCATGACATGTTTTCGTAAGTTTCCCAATACCTTCTCCTGAACAGTCCCATGACTTGATAATGCCATCTGAAAATTCAAAATTAAGTTCTCAAGTAACTTATTATCATCAGTAGCCATGTCTAAAGTGATGAGTGATAGGTTTATTGACCTTCACATCCGGCTACGATTTCGTGTTTCAAAGGATTAAATGCCAGTGCTGTGATTTGCTTGAAGTGGGTTTCTTTTATAACATGCAATTTTTCCATCGCCATATTTGGTCTTTATCCCGCAAGTTATTTTTCAACAATTTTGTGCCAGAAATTCAACAAAGCACATTGCACCATGACAGCCAAAGTTGTTTGGCAACAAAAGTTACGGAAACCGATTTACTTTGAATAATGTTTTCTGTTTTAGTTATATACAATCATTTTTCTAATCTAGTGCGGTAGTTGGGCTAATTAATTGAAGCATTCAATTATAGTTTGCTTTTGACTATAATATTTGACTACCGTATTTCCTCTTATTAGCGCCGGGCCTCATATTAGCGCCGCCCTCTAATAAGCGCCGCACCTTGGAGCAAAATTATATTATTAGCGCCGCCCTCTAATTAGCGCCGCACCTAGAAAAGTGGCGCTAATTAGAAAAAGAGCAGTAACCCATACAGAAAGATAGTTATACAATACAATACGTTTTTTTAGCTTCTAAATTATTTTTTATCTTTCATAAACCAGGGAAATTTCATAATTTTCACAAACTCAGGCTCGTACGTAAGTTCGAAATAAGTCAATAGTTCTTTTCGTTTCTTCATTTCACGATCCAAGGTCTCAGCCGATCTTTTATTTTCCGAGAAAGCAAAAAACTTCGCTGCAACCACCAGACCAACTTTTTTTTTTTTTTTTTTTTTTTTTATTTAATCATTTCGCCAAAACAACAAAAGTTACAATGGAAATTTATCCAAATATATACATATACAACAAATATATACACATTTATTTAATGTTTTTTTGAATGTATTTGGTCGGCAGGAAACTCAAAGAAAATTTTAAGAAGTTTTATCATAGAGTACCTTATTTCAAGTTATGCAAAAATTTACGAAAATTATATATGTGTATGTATGTACTACAACAATTTCAAAAGTTTAAACGCAAATATTATTTACATTATTATTTATCATACACTTCACGTTTCCGTTTTCCAATTACTTGGCAAATCAGACGATTCTGCTCATCAGCTTCAAGGAAAAAGTGTAATAATGATTCATTGCTTCAAAGAAGGATCACCATGTGCAGCTGGCGCTGATTTATTGAGGCAACAATTGACGGTTCGGGGTGATCCTTCTTTAACGGATAATCCGTTTGAGAACGCTGATGAAAATATTGAAGAATTTCTTTTGGTGGATATCTCCGATGACGAGGATGATTTTATTAACATTTTGTAATATAAAAACATTACTGATTCTTTTGTTTTATTGTTTTTGAAGAGCGAGAAAATTCCATTAAATAAAATTTATTTCTATACCATTTTGAAAATTATTTTATAAGCGCTGCCCTCTTATTAGCGCCGCACTTTTTGAGTCAGTTTTTAAATAAGCGCCGGGGGCGCTAATAAGAGGAAATACGGTAAATATATAAAGAAATGTAATAATATTTACTTGTGTTATTGGCCCAAACAATATCTATCTTAAATCACTTTTTCTTTATTTGATTGTTCCCTTTCTGAACAAATATATTCCATCAAGAAATTTTTTGCATCAAATATCACCCTTAATTTTCCCAAGGAAAAAAGAAAACCTGTTTTCTAGTCATTTCCCGCGCGAGCTTAAAGGTTTTTAACAAAAGATAAAAATATGAAATACTGGCCTACTATTTTTTTCTGAAAATGCAAAATGTGCGGCCGTGAATATAGTCTAGTCGTGAGATAGGGTCCACGTGCACCCCCTGTACTTGTTTATGATACTAATTTTTTAGACTCCTAAGCATGTCTAATTAAACAAAAAAAGATGTTAACATGGTCAACTATCAGCCCGCGGAGTTCGTTTGGCGGCCATTTGAATCGCGTCGACCGCTAACTGCGAAAATCGACCGATTTCGTAACTTTTGAACCAAGCAACCTACAAAGACGTGTGATACCAATTATTCGTGTGCATTTGGCTTCAAAAAGCTGTTATGGTCGAGGTGACAAAGGGAGTTGAGCAGCCCTTCAACCATGAAATACCTCTATGACCTGCGTAAAATAAAGCCTTTGACAGTAAAACCCAGCACCCGGCCTTCCCGACGCGAAGCTGTTTGGAACCAACAGGTGAAGGGGTGAAAGGAGAATAAATGGCGCCTTTAAATAACCATGCTTGGGGTAGGTTGTGCT
Source organism: Candelabrum cocksii (assembly GCA_963930725.1). NCBI lineage: Eukaryota > Metazoa > Cnidaria > Hydrozoa > Anthoathecata > Candelabridae > Candelabrum > Candelabrum cocksii. The sequence goes on along the minus strand of OZ005670.1, from coordinate 4,934,656 downwards.
CTTAAGCCTTGGATGGCAGTCAGCCTAGGAGAAGGAACGGCATCCTGCCGTAAAAGCTGTGTTTCAATTTTCATATAGAGTCATGTACACGGAAATGAAACCTAGTAACGGGGCTGGAACTCTCGATAGTGAAAGTGTCGTTCACGGTAGGGCGGGTCACCATGTTGTGGGTCCCGTCAGATCGATATCCCACGAAATCCCACAACAAAAACCAAAATCCAAGATTTGAATTGCCACTTGGAATGTCGGTACTATGTCTGGTAGAGCCGGCGGTTAGCCAGTAGTTGAGGATTGAGCGAAGGAGGATTGATATCTGTTGTGCTCAGGAGGTTTGGTGGCGCGGAGGTTCTGCGAGAATGATCACGGGTAAGGAGGACAGATACAAGTTCTTCTGGATCGGCGAAGTTTCTGGTCTTGGTGGTGTTGGTGTGCTTGTCGCTGAAAAGTGGATTGAAAATGTGCTTGATATAAACCGTATAGACAGCCGCCTCATCCAAGTTAAGATGTTGTTCGGAGACGCTATTGTCAATCTCTGGTGTGCATATGTGCCTCAGACTGGACTCCCTGAAGAGCAAAAGGATGCTTTTTTCTCTAGGCCGCTTGAAAGACTGACTACAGTTCCTAGCAATGAGTCTCTGATAGTTGCAGGTGACCTTAACGGCCATGTTTGCATGATATCAAGTGGTTTTGAGGGCCTGCATGGTGGGCACAGTTTCGGTGATCGCAACTCAGATGGCACGCGCATACTTGACATATGCGTTGCTGCTGACCTGGCTGTGTCCAACACTTTCTTCCAGAAGTCTGACAGTAGACTGATTACATACCGCTCAGGTAGCACAAGAACCCCGGTCGACTACATTCTGGTTATGCGGTCTGACCTAAAGCTTGTCGGAAACGCAAATGTAATTGGCAAGGAGGAATGTGTTACGCAGCACAAACTTCTAGTATGCGATCTTCAACTCCACACCGTGGTTCGCAGGTCCAAACCTGCACCCCCAAAGAGACGGCTCTGGAAACTTACCGAGCCCAGTGTGCTTGAGCAGTTTCAGTCGCTTATAGCAGATGCTGTTAGTAACTTTTCTTATCCCACCGACGTGGATGAGGCATGGAGTGAACTGAAGTCCTGCCTCTTAGAAGCGACCAATAGCAGTTGCGATTGGACAAAGGGAGGTAGAAAACAGCGCAAAGAAACCTGGTGGTGGAATTCAGAAATCGAAAGAGCAGTACAGGAGAAAGGGAGACTTTGGAAACTGTGGCAAAACGGTGGCAGCAAGGGGGACTATCTTGTAGCCAAGAGGAAGGCTAAACGTGTTGTGTATGTCGCAAGAAAAGCAGAACAGGACGCCAAGTTCAACAACCTGAGTAAAACTGAACAGAAGAACAAGCTTTTTTGTAAGGCTAGGAAGATGAAAGGCAAAAATCACGACATCGTTGGTGACAAGTGCATCATGGACGATGATGGTAACCTGGCGCTGGACGAGAAGGCCAAGTTAAATGCTTGGAAGTCTCATTACCAAAAGTTGCTGAATGAAAAATTCCCCTGGGACAAGGAAGGTCTTCTCGTGCAATGCCCAACAGAGGGCCCACCCATTCTCATCACAATCGTGGCCTCAAACTGATAGATCATGTCTTGAAAGTACTCGAGAGAATCTTGGAAGCCATAATCAGATTTCAAGTTGCAATCGACTCCATGCAGTTTGGCTTTATGCCAGGTCGGGGCACCGTTGACGCTATCTTCATTCTCCGTCAACTTCATGAGAGATACCTAACAAAGAGGAAAAGTCTTTTCTTTGCGTTTGTGGACCTCGAGAAGGTCTGTCTATCTGTGTTGTCCTCCTTCAGCACTCTAGGTGCCATGAAGTTGCGCCATTGAATCGACATCCAATGAACGCCGCAAAACCAAATTTCTCCTGCGTCATCTTCTTTGCCTGCTCCGAAGAAACACCCAACATCTTTGAAATATTGATCCAGGGATCTCGGTGGTATGGTCTCTTGAATTTTGCAAATAGCATTTTCTTCGTCATCATGCTGTTATCACATCTGCATATGTGGCCAATATATTTGAGATATTGGGCCCGGACAACATTGTACAAGCAGTTCGTCTTGGTGATCGAGATTATATCTGTATTTCTATATTTAAAACGATACTCTCTTTCCACATTTCCTGCTGGCTGATGGTGTCTTGCCCACCCTCCTTTCACAAGATGTCTTAAGAACTCTATCCATGTGCTTTCCAGCTTCTTGAGGTCTTTTTCATGAACATACAGCGATTGAGTTCCATAGATGAGCCGCGATCTTACACGCGCCTCGAGAATCTCATGTTGATATTGTGGTCTCTGAACACATTACCCATTTCATGAAATTTTCCAACTGCTTTAGAGATGCATAGTTCTGTGTATATCACACGGTTCTTGTTGCTAAGGATCTGACCTAAGTACATGAACGTTTTCTATGACATTTCCAGCAATTGAGAATAACGATGGTAACTCTGCTAATTCGCTGTTGTTGAAGACTTGTGTTTTGGTTTTCTTGAAGGATATTGTGAGACCGAATCGCTTATATGTATCATTGATTATATTCAAGATCTTTTCGGCCTCGCAGTAATATTCTTACAGAACAAAACCAAGTCATCAGAATATAAAATCCATCGAATGATCTCTACCCCTCTCAATGGTCCTGTAGCTCTCTGTTTACGATTAGAGCATTGGTGTGGTATGTAGAATTCGAATTTGATTCCCCATCTATTTGGGAACTGTTTGTCAATTTCGTCGGCTGCTACTTTGAGCACGTATTCAAAGTAGTAATTGAAGATACACGGGGATTCCTGGCCTCCTTGTCTACAACCAACTAATACGTTGAATTTCTCCTTTATACCAAGTATTGAGGCTGTTGTTCCCTCGTACAATTTATGGAGAATTATAATGAGGTGGTGAGCTCTTGTTCTGAGTCTGAGAACTCTAAACAGAAAGTCTCTTGGTATATGATGTATGCTGCTGTGAGATCTATATAAACAGCAATGAGAGTTCCTTCGTAGTTGTCAATAACTGTTTTTAAGATGAAGATTGCATCAGTGGTAGACCGGTTCCGTCGGAATCCAAATTGTGCCTCACTAATGTGACTTTCATATGCCTCTTTTAGTCTGTTTATAATAACTTTTGAAAATATCCGACTCATGTTGGCACCAATTGCTAAACCTCGATAGTTCTTGGCATCACTCATTACACCCTTCTTGAAAAGACATGTGATAGACGAGTGAAACCATGCTATAGGGACTGCAACTCGGGTCCATATGAGTCTAAACAAAGTCAAGAGGACATTCATGAAGTGTTCACTAGAGTTGTATTTAACACCTTCCGTCTTCATCTTATCGGTACCCGAGCTCTAGTTGTTCTTGAAGGTTTTGTTCACTTTTTCTAGTTCATCTTGGTCTGGTGGATCTTCTTTGATGCTGATCTTTGGGTCTTCAAATTGTGGATATTCTGAAGGGTTTTCTAGTTCTGGTGGTACTACTAAAGCAGGAGTTTTTGCTGCAAAGTGTTTCTGGAAGTGATCTTTTAGTTTGTTGTTCAGAATTGACAGTTTGGATCTTTTCTTTATTGTTGTGTACTTTTTGGCCATTGCAAATTGTTTTTCAACCTCTCTCGCCTCTGCAACAGAATTGATGTTATTCGCTAATTCTGTGTAGTATTCATTCTTTAGTTGCAGTGTTCTTTCTTTTATCTCCTTTTGTAATACTCTAGTACTTTTAACCCTTGTGGTGCGGGTCCCGTATATATACGGGAAAGGCAGTCAGTCAAAAAAGACGATTTCATGGAAAGTATACCCTTCGAACAAAGGCCCGGAAAAACGATGAAACACTTGATGTAAACTACGGATTCGACTCTGAAATAGATGAATCTGATGATGATGAAGATGATATAGCCCCGGCAGAGTTTATTAATGATCCAGGTGATGATTTGGATGAGATTCAAGCTCCTGTTCCTGACCAGCTTAATCAAATTGTCCACAAAAATGATGCTGACCAGCTTTCACCAATGAACAACAATCCTCCAGATCCAGTTGTTATTACTCCAAATGATCCTGATGGCTGGGACAGTTCCTTTTGGAAAGAAGGGGATGTCAATATGACTTACTGGTCTTACTGGTCGACAGATGATATATGTGACACTCCTTTTCCTAAAAAGGTGATGGGACGAGATAAATTCTTCAACATTTTCTCTTTTTTTACATCTCTGCAACAATGATGATTATAAAATTAGAAACTGCTGATTGTTATAAAAGATTAACAGGAAAGCATTTCATCACTAAGATTCCTGTTCCTGAACATTCCACAAGAAAAAACATTCAAAGGACATGCAAAGTTTGTGCATTGGCAGAACGGGAATTTTCCAGACGGAATCAAGAGCCGAAGCGCAAACGAGCTGGGCGAGATACAATTTATGAATGCAAGTCATGCAATGTTTCCCTGTGTTTGGAAAATTGTTTTGAACTTTTTGTATGTTGATGTGTATATTGAAAATTTTTTAAAAACTTAGAACTTTATGATTTTATTATGTAAATAGCTAAAAACGATGTATTTGTTATGTTACTATTCTATGGTCAAGAACAAGGTTCTGAATCAAAAATTCACATTATTTCTTTTTTATTTCATCATATTTGCCTAATCCTATTGTATTTTGTTCTAATTACTGCATCTTGCATAGTTTTTGGGCCTAAAATGGTCCCAATTTATAAAAAAAACATAACCTCTGCTGGGGGCCTTTTTAAATTATATATATAAAAAAATTTAACCAATATTCTTATTCTCTGATCTTTTGTGCAAATTTTGAGTCTTTACAGAGCTTCTGAATGCTTTTAGATGCTGAGATATTCAAGTTTAAAAATTCACTATCAAAAATAAAGATTTGCTCTCAAAAGTGCCTGGTCTCTGGAAACTGCAGCCCAAAAAATGCCTAGCACCACAAGGGTTAAAAGAATATGACTTTTTGAGTCGTCCCACTTTCTGTTGTAAGATTTCGTCCTCCCATGGTTCTTTTTTCTTCACAAGGTCTATCTTCCAGGCAGGCTTCCTTTAGACCACTACGCACAGCATTCACAATTGACTCATTTAGACTGTTCATATCTAGGCCTTCAATATTTGCTAACTTTTTGTCAAGATGCTCAGTTAATTTCTGTTGCAATTCAGAATTTCTTTGAAGTGCTTGAAAATGCTGGTTTTGCTGTTCTCGGGTTTACTCTACTCAGTTGTATTTTCAAGTCACGCTTTGTAGATGGGAATAAGATATCCATAACAAGAAGTCTGTGATCTGAATCAAACTGCTTTGATGGTCCAATAAATACTCTGCATAATCTAACCAGCTTATGAACCCAATTACTGGTACATATGTAGTCAATTCTTTTCCATTTTCCTGTTGCTGCGTGTCTCCACGTACCACGGTGGATACGCTTAGAACGAAAGAAAAAATTAATCATCTTCAATTTGTTCTTGAGACACCATTTCAACATCCTATCCCCGTTGTCATTTGTCTCGACTTTGTCAGAATTGTTGATTCCTAGTATCGGATCCCATGACCCACTGCCTTTGCTTTTTGATGAAATTGTTGCATTGAAATCACCTAATGCCACAAGTTTGTAACTAGGGTTTTTGTCCAGCTCTTCCTTCGCTTTTTTGATTGCCGCATAGAATATGTTCTTTGCTGAATCTGATTCTGTAACATTGGTTGGTGCATATGCGTTAAGGATAGTCAGTCTCATATTCTTGACACGTATCGTTGCCGATATTAACCGAGCCTGTAAGTGTTCCTTGTATATGTCAATTCGAACATGAGGGGCAAGGAGTATTGCAACACCGTGTTTGTGTTTTCTTTTCAGATCACTCCAAACCATATGCCAACCTTTCAAAGAATCGTCATCAAATAAGAAATATCCTGTGCCTGTACGCCGTACCTCCTGCAACGCTAGTACATCGATGTTAAGGTTACTAGCAGCTTTCACAGCTAGTGCAATTTTCATGTCATCTTGCAGTGTTTTAATTGTTGCTATTCTGATGTTGTTGAAATTTCTTACTTTTATCCTTGTAGACTTGCTGTTCTTGGTGTTGTAGTTGTAGTATCTTATGTTGTGGTGGACAGGGACAAACTGTCACAGCCAGTAACATACCTTTCGACCTCAGCCTGACTGGTCACTGAGGGACGCGCCCCTTGGTGACCCGCGCGACGGGCGATGCGGTATAAATTCGTCTTTTCCGTTTGCATCATGTCTGAAGTATGTTCTATTTATCCCATAGTTGGGGGTGTTTTTACAGTAGGCACCATCTCACCAGATTGAATCTTTCAGTTCCATTAGATGTTTTGCTAAGTTAGTACTATTCAGTGAAGAAGACCTCCGTCCAAGATTCCATGGACTGTCCTCGCCTTACAATGATGATATGTGTCCGAAATTCTTTCACGATGGTTCGATTCAACATCAATCTTTCGGGCACTGCCCAGAGAATATACCGTCCCTTACTCGGTCCCTGGGATAACTCATTGGTTGAAACGGGAGCACCACGAGAAGGTGGTTATCCAGGTATTAGACGACCAGAGCCGTAAGGAGTAGTCAACCCTTAGCACCCAAGGCCTTTGATCGGATGCCGAGAACCGTTTTATGGTGGGCCATGCGTAAGCTCGGAGTAAAGGAATGGGTCGTGAGAACAGTCCAAGTCATGTATGCAAACGCCAAATCAGCAGTCCGTGTTAACAATCAGTACAGCTCTAAGTTTGATGTCAAAGTGGGTGTCCACCAAAAATCGGTATTGAGCCCTCTGCTATTCATTATTGTATTGGAGGCGCTGTTCCGTGAGTTTAAAGTCAATTGTCCGTGGGAACTCCTCTATGCGGACGACCTGGTGATCGGTGCAGAGACGCTAGAGGAGCTCTTGCTCAAGTTGAGACGCTGGAAAGCTGAATTGGAGGCTAAGGGGCTTAGGGTCAATATGGGTAAAACCAAGATTATTAGTAGTCGTCACGACGCCCAAAGGTCATCAAGAGCAGGAACCCGTGTGGAGTTTGCAGCAATGGGGTGGGTAGTAACTCCATCCTATGCACCAGCTGCAACAAATAGATCCACAAGGGTTGCACGGACATCAAAGGAAAGCTTAATGAGGACCCTAGCTTCAAATGCAATACTTGCCTTGGTCTGGTGCCTGAGTCTACCCCTCAGTGAGATCAAAGAAGTCATACTTCACGGGGAGGCCCTTAAGGTTGTGAGTGAGTTCTGCTACCTTGGCGAAGTAACCGGAGAAAGAGGTGGGTGTCATGACGCCATCACTGCAAGAATTCTCTCCGCTTGGAAGAAGTTTAGGGAATTGCTCCCAATTCTGACCTGTCGAGGTTTCACGCTCAGAAACAGAGGAGAAGCTTTTAGTTCATGTGCAAGGAAGGTCCTCCTGCATGCTTGTGAGATGTGGCCAGTCACGGCAGAGGATGCCAAGAGATTAGCCCGCTGTGACCACTCAATGATACGCTGGATAAGCTCCACAAAGCTGTCTGACCGACTCTCCCTTGATGTGCTGAGAGCAAGGCTCAACATTATTCCAATTGTTAGCGAGCTCCGGTGGGGTAGACTGCGATGGTATGGCCATATCGTACGTATATCAGAGGATGTCTGGCCAAAAAAAGTCCTTAACGACAAGGCCGCAGGCCCCTACCCAAGAAGAAGACCCAGGAAAGGATGGAGTAACTGCATTAAGCACGACTTGAAGACCCAGAAGCTAAACAGCACTTTGGCGCAGGATCGCAGAAAATGGAGAACAGCCATCCGTCCAAGACTCGAACGTCCAACCCCCGGACCCGAGGAAAAAGAGACGCAAAACGTGCAGTAGTATCGGAAAGGACCGAAGGATCATCGGAAAGGACCGATGACCGTGTGCTCACATCTGCTGTAGATGGCTGTTTGCGAGGAGAATGGTGTCTGCTCGAATATGAGCTCACGTTGATGGTTTAGAACATGTTAAGCGATCCAAGTTTGCAATGAAACGTTAGTAGCAATGTCGATGATAACCACATAATTTGAGATCCATATCGTCGAGAAACTCCGGGATTAGATCACAAACAATGTCCATGCGGTGTACTGAACCAACTGGTTCAGCAAGTCTTGGTCACGGACATTGTGTAACTGTGCTAGTTTGTCAGCAGGGATGCCACGAACATTCTTGAATTCGTTGTCTCACGAAGCACGTCTACAGATTTCAACTCTAACAATTCAACCTTTATCTTTTTCTTTGCCTTGCAACACTACCGCCACCAGTTAACAGTGTTAAGTAATAATGTTGTTGATGAAGCACTATATGACTAGAATATTACCTGTAAGGAGAAGAACATTAGATTTGTTAAGCTGACAAACGAGAAAGGGATTGAACGTATTGATATAATGGGACATCACGGAACTACAACCTATAGACGGCATCACTATTGATCTGGTCTAAATGGCACGTGATTGACAACTTTTTGTTAAAATAAAAACGTTTTTGTGTGTAACAAACGTCGCTGTGGCAAATATGGTAAATTACGTAAAAGGACTGGATCAATAGTATTGCCGTCTGGCGAATGCCCTGTTTTTGCGATGGGCTTCATTGTAGTATCAATGTCCACAAATCAATGGGGTAGACACACACTGAAAACAAAAACATACATAATTAAGCAATAAAGATTTCAAAATGACTTTAAGTGAAATTATATTGTCGCATTCTGAACCTCCCACGAGCATGGATTTTAGCGATTATCATATTTTAAAAGCTGTTTTGGTTGACTTGTTCATTAAATTGAGTTTTTAGCACCAAAATAACTGCTCCATTGAACTTCTCATGCTTGCAAAATGCATACGAAAAAGTGGTGTCGCACGTCTTTGTAGGTTGCATGGTTTAAAAGTTACGAAATCGGTCGATTTTCGCTGTAGCGGTCTACGCAATTCAAAATGGCGGCTAAACGAACCCCGCGGGCTTTGGCGAGTACCCTTGATTTGTAAGTAAAAGGTTTTTTTTTGTATCCGGAAAATTGCCCTCCAGAAATTTACCCCCCAAGAAAATTGCCCCCCCCCCCCAAGAAGATTACCCTCAAGAAAATTGTCTCCCAAAAAAATTGCGTCATTAGAATATTTCTCCAGAAAAATTGCCCCACCTCCCCGGAAATATACCCATGAAAATGATTCGGTGGATGGCATTGAAAAGCAAACATAAACTTCTAGAAAAAGAATTCCTTTTAACAAAATAAAAACTGCATATGTGTAGCATCTCTCTATATATCATTTCATGTCATTCTACATTTTGTTTTCCTACCATAGCAACCCATACCATTACATCATTCACAAACTCATACGTGTCATATACCCAGCGTCCCACGTGCCTCATTATCATCTCATTAACCTTTTGTTTACACGTTTACATATGTAGTGTATGCTATATATAAACGAGAAGAATATCAAACTACTCGGAAAGTAGTGAATGAACAAAAAAAAAGAGCTTTCTAAATCGTTAATTATTAAAGAGTAAAAGTACAAGTAAGTTAGAATAATGGTTAAAAGTTAATGTTTGGACAATACTTCTAATGTATTGCAAACGGTTTTGGTTTGCAAAGACGTCTACAATGTTTAAAATTCCTTGCTTATTGTCCAGATATCGTCTCCTTTGCACTGGTGATGCGTGGCTTGCTTCCGCTTAGACAATATTTAGCCGATCAAGAGACTTTGGACTAAAGTTTTAACTAAGTTTTTGAAGACAACTTTGAATGGTAGCAGGCACACACAGACATGCCAACATTTTGAAAGGGGGAGTTTAGGGTAGGCTTAGCCACGAAGGGTTTGGAAGGCGTTAATAATAATAAACATATATCATAATAAACATGTATCGCGATACGCGCGTGTTAGCTCGTATTTTATACATTACTTTGAGTCAAAAACATGTTGTTTGGAATTATTATTTGGTTTGTTTTTCTTGTGTGGAAGGTTTATCAAAATCGGGAGATTTGAAAGTATTTTGTTTAATCGGGCGTGGGAAAAAAATTAGTGTAATAATCGAGAGTCTCCCGCCGAAATCGGAAAAGTTGGCATTCCCTGGAACTTGTTGTGCCGGCCTTCTATGTTGTTATTAGTTCTTGGCATTTCTTGCGCTGTTCGGTGGGACATGTTCCACATTTCGAATGCAAATGTTGGGACTGCTCGAGGTCCATTTCGACGGAACCTGTCAATATATGTATCCTCAAAATAGTCTAATAGTCAACATCTTCACCATGAGTTTGTTGGATCAGCTCGAACAGTCTCTCGAAAATATCAATATCGTGTTGCAGAGGTATGAACGCCAGAGCTGGTATGATTCTTAAATCATTGGCGAACTCTTGATCTGCCATGTATCGCTCTTGCAAACCAACAACTTGTATTTTTTCCATATATTTTTGGTCAGATGAAAGAAACATTCACTAATATCAACATTTGGGAATAAACCGTCGAACTGCATTCACTGCTGCAATCTCAAAACCAAATAGTATTGATTGCGGTTGATTTTCTGCAGGTACTCTGTTTCGCAACTCGGTAAAACAGCGTTCATACGTAGCACCGGTTTTGTTTGGAAGCAAAGCATAAACGCGGGGAATCGTTCTTCTATGTACTCTTACGTGTATCATGTACACCTTGAAAAACACCTCTCGACATACTTTAAAGGTCCCGTCATTATACCAATCATCAGATTCAGACAAAAGTTGAAGAGCCTGGTCTGTTGCGAATATCAGCATTCTGTCATTATCTCCAACACCACTATCAAACAATAAAAATCGTTTTCCATTTTGGGTTTGTTGAAACTCAACAGGAAGCTGAGGTTTTGCAGCTCGATCAATGGGGTTTGGTGGGTAATTTAAATCTCTTCAGTGGTTTCGTATATTTCTTTTCATGTGTTCTATTGCAGGTAAGCTTGCAGCAGCAACATTTGATGTGGTTGCAAGTTCGTTAGCAACCAGAATTTGCGGTGCTTCACGCGAATTTTCTGCTACTTCCATCAGCGGGGCTTCACCTGTGAGATGAATACACAAAACTTAATTTTAAAAATGCCACAAATTAGATCAATAATCGCCAAATACTAGTTCCGTAAATTTCTAAGAAATAGGTACGGGATTGATTGATAGGGGTGGCTACGCTTAATAAGAAGCATGCCCGTGGGGGTAACAGACTTGTACTTCAATGTTTTCAAATATACCCTTTATTAAAAATAAATTTATGTAAGACTAAAATTAAAATACTTTACATTGGCCTCGTCTTCTCAATCCGCATTCAAACGAACGTATATCATTTGCCAAGTTCTTGTGAAATAAATATATATAACCTTTTTATATATATATTTCTTTTTTCGCTATTGACAAAATCCATTTTGTGACCGTTTCTTTTCCTTCCACTGCAACACTCATTTACACTCGTGGCCACCGATAATAGCAGAAGAAAAAACTTAACCAATTATGTTGCAACACTTATAGTTCCACAGCGGTAGACGGTGCAGGTGTACCGGACGAATTATTTAATAGACTTTGTCGCTTTAATATTTTTTCATCGCCATAAAAAAGGTGATAAAAAGAGAGTTTCGCTACGTGTTAATTTCATTGGGAAGTAAAGGAAATACAACAATCGTTTTCTTTTGAAAACGACACTCTGCCTCATTATAGTTTTTTTGTAATTCTTTGTCTCACTTAATTCGCAGACATTGATAATAAATATTTTTATTTCAAATTGAGAAGACCAAAATGTTTGATGTTAGATTTGTCTCGCGACTGATGAGAACAAGAGATGGCGAAGACATAATTTCAGCAGTTAATTAAAAGTAATTAAAAACTCTGTCGCGAGTAACAACAAATGTTCAGAAAGTCTTCATGATAACACCTCCACTATTTCAGTTATACTTTAAAAAACCTGTTAATTAGTTAGCTGAACACTAACTCTATATATTAATACCCGATTCTTTGTCTTTCTGTCTGAGTCGTCGTATAAAAAGACATAATGGTCATGTTTAGAATGTTTATAATAACCCTAACCCTATTTCATCGCCCGGATAAGTGATTACGAAACGATGATCTTAAAAATGAATAATTTTTGAGACCAACCTCGCAGTATTACGCAAAACAACAAAGGAAATTATACGGGGGGAGGGAGGGGGCAATTTTCCGGGGAAAATTTTCCGGGAATCTTTTTTTTGTTACTAGTGCCTGACTAACAGTTATTGACTAACGAGTTATTTTTTAATGTTTAATTTTTTAACTTACTTTTTAATGTATGTTTTGTGATTTCAATTCGGCACATTTGATTTTGTATTAGGCACATTATATCAGCAGAGATATATGATTGGTCAAATGTATTATAGTCCAGGAGTATTAGACAAAAAATGGGCCAAAGGTAGAAATAAATATGCTAAAGCTGAATTTTTCAGGATAGGTCCCTAATGTTGTTTGAAACAACATACTAAAAGTCCCCGGGTTTCCCGCGTGTGCTTCCACCCATTTAGGCCATTTTTCAAAATGGCCGCCATCTTAGTGATAATTGTCATATCTTGGTAACCGGTGGGTGTAAATCAATTATTTTGGTGTCAAAATACTCAGAAGACCCATATTTATATTCATTTTAATGGAATAGTTTAACTAAAAATTACCCGAAATGCCATTTTTGACCTTTGACCCTAAGACCGAGATACCGCGATATCTCATTAACGGCTAGCCGTAGAAAATTAAAAATGGTTCCAAATTATTTAGAATACCCAACTTTCTATTCGCTCTAATGAAAGAAAAATATCAAAAACCCCGTATAAACTCCTATTTTGACTTTTGAACTATTGACCTGGTGATAGAAATATCATTTAGTATCAAAATACACAGAACACCATTTTTTATATTTCCTCTTATCTATTGTGTATGCTCCAAATTGTCCTTTTTGGCTTCCCATATAAAATTACCCATAATTCATTGCTGGTGTTGTCTTGTTGGTTGGTTGAAAGTTTCCTTCTAATTTGAATATGGATGATAATAGAAAAAAACAAAGGACGAGGTGAGATATGAAAATATATATTTGTGAAAAATGTTTTCCAGATACATTTTACCTATAAATAAACTGAAGATTTAGATTTTATTCCAATATATACTTTAAATTTGGGCCTAGGCTAATTGACTAGGCCATCAAAATTAGTTGGTTACAAAACTGTAATAGGACTTTGACTCTGATTAAGGTCTAGGCACTCTACATAAATAAAGAAGTTGTTTTGTTTGAATAACGATTATAAAGAAGCAAACACTTTTGGTATTAGATAGATTTATAAAACAAAGATCAAATTTTGATTTTTGTTGAATGTTACACAGCACTGCTTTTCCACAGGTTAATGTCTGAATGTGTGATATGCAAGGAAGAAATTGTTACCGCCGATGATATATCAATGGTGACATCCAAAGGGCTTCAAACACTGATATCATCTAGTCTAGCACGTTATGATGGGTTGGATGTTGAATTTAAAAATATGACACTGCCACAGTCACTGCATACAAGTTGCAGAAAACAGTATACTAGACCAACTAGTATAAAGTCATATCAGAACAAAAGTGATTTGGTCAAAACATCTTCTGAAGATTTGAAGACATTACGTTCTTGCACCGAAAGAGCTTTTGACTTCAAAAAGGATTGCTTGTTTTGTGGAGAGGACGCACAAATCCCTGTTAAACACAGTTTAAAGCGTAGAAGGTCTGTAAGTAAAGTTGAGACAATAGAATTACGGGAAAACATTTTACAACGAGCTAATGAGCGTAATGATCAATTTGGAAGGACTGTATTAGCTCGAGTACAAAGTTGCATTGACCTCATTGCTGTTGAGTCCGTATACCATACTGATTGTCGACTACGGTTTTTTCTTCATAAGTCTTCCACCTACTAGTGCAGCAGCTAAACAACACTCATACAGAGTATATCTTCAAGTTCAACAATGGTTAGGTCACTCCTTGCCTTCCACAGAGTGGGGCTGGAAACAAGACAACAATACTCTAATTGCAGTTGCCACTGATCAGCCCGTTGCCCCACAATCATTATTAAAATTGGTCAGCTGTGCATGCAGATCTGGTTGTGGCAAAGCCTGTGGTTGTAGAAAGAAAGGCATGGTTTGCTCGGAGATATGCATTCACTGCATGGGAGAGAGCTGTAGCAACACAGTTACAAAAACTGTGGCCGAGGAATCCAACTAAAAGTCAGTTTTCTATGTTTTTAAAATTATGTTAGTGTTATGTTAATGTGAACATTTTTATCAGAGAAGTCGTCATTGGTCACTTTTTATGCATACAAGTTACCCAAATCATCATTGTTATAATTTAAAGTATTGTAGGTCAGAATCTGAGCCCCAAGTATTTTCTTAAAGTATAATACAACATTTATATTATTAGATTCAATACAAACAAACATTTGAAATTTTCACAAGCCATTGTTTAGACATTAACATTTAATTGCGAATTTAAGGTCAAAGGTCGAAATATAATATTCGTTCAACTTTTTTATAAGAGTAAATATAAAAATTAGAGTATTTTTACGCTAAATCTGCTAATACACGCCTACTGATCAATGTTATTTTTATAAATGTAATTATCACCAGGTCAATAGTTCAAAGGTCAAAATCTGGGTTTCTATAGGGTTTTGATATTTTTCTTTCATTAGAGCAAATAGAAAGTTGGGTATTCTGAATAATTTGAAACCATTTTTAATTTTCTACGGCTAGTCGTTAATGAGATATCGTGGTATCCCGGTCTTAGGGTCAAAGGTCAAAAATGGCATTTCGGGTAATTTTTCGTTAAACTTTTCCATTAAAGTGAATATAAATATGGGTCTTCTGAGTATTTTGACACCAAAATAATTGATTTACACCCACCGGTTACCAAGATATGACAATTATCACTAAGATGGCGGCCATTTTGAAAAATGGCCTAAATGGGTGGAAGCACACGCGGGAAACCCGGGGACTTTTAGTATGTTGTTTCAGACAACATTAGGGACCTATCCTGAAAAATTCAGCTTTAGCATATTTATTTCTACCTCAAAGTCTAATACTCCTGGACTATTACTAACTTTTCTCAGAATTGTTGAATAACAGTATTATTATATAATTTATATGGTTTTATTTTATATCGGCTAGTTGTTTTTAGAAAGCGCTTTACTAAGAAAGAGTTTATTTTTTAAAAAATGAATTGTGAGAAGAAATAATATCAACTTTGTTTCTCCGTCAGTCTATTTGATTCAAACTCGATTGCCAAGTGACAACACACTAAAGGTTTCCTTCATTTGCATTTGAACCCCATCTATCTAAAAAGGTAAGAGTTAGTCGAAAACATTTGTTTTGTCTATCTGCGCAGAAGCCTTGTTTTTAGTGACTTTAACGAACAATAGTAAGGTTGTCTTTTACTGCCGTTTTTACCTTAGAAATGTGATGTGTTCTTTGAAGGTTTTCAAAAAGGTTTATATTGTTAAGGTGGTTGTCTGTTATGTTTATTCACCAAAGCGAAGGAGCAAGTCAAATAGTCGCTCAAACTGATTAAGAAGGGCAACGCTCATCCGCGGAACAATCGACTTTGAGAATTCCGAAAAAATATCATGAAGATAAATGAGGTTTGGTACTTTCCCATATTTCCCCCACCACTTCGTAAAAGAAACCTTTTCCTCGCCAATTATTTGTATCGAGGCCTAACCCTATCCTAACCCTACCCTAACCCTGACCCTACTAGTCTGATTCCGACCTGGTTTCTCAAAAAAGCGGTTCCAGTTATTTATAACTATATTGCCTTGATGAAGCAAATAATGAATGAAATATATTTTAAATCTATTGTTGGTGGGGTAAATATGGGAAAATACCAACCTCATTTATCTGTTGGTGGGGGTAAATATGGGAAAGTACCTGAGGTTTTATTTGGCTGTTTAAAATAGTAGCAGTTAAATGTAAAACGCTAGCGATAAAATAAATATTTTACTAAATATTTTAAATTATTTTTTTAACTATGATGATATCAAAAGTGAATTCTAGGCTCTATACTTCTTTTTTTACCTTCAAACTTAAAAGAAAACTCACTCAGTACTGTAAAATGTATATTTAAAACAGCCTATGCTATGAAATTTCGTGCTTTTTTCTAACTTGAACGGCAGCTATGCCAGTCAGGTGATCAAAATTTTGAAGTCTAGGAATTGGATGTCCAATAATAGTACATTTTTACCCTATCAGGACCTTGGGGATGTTAGGACCGGGGTGTTAGATTTTGGTTGACTATTCAAAACCACTGGGACAAGTCCTTGGTGACTTTTCTGAAAATTTACTGCGGATTACCTTATTCGTTCAAATTTGGCGTGGATTTAATTTGGCGGAGCAGGGCCACTACAAACGTTGGTTGTAGTTAGACCAATTTTATTCGAGGATAGGAAAAAGAAAGACTGGTGACGTAAGCAATGTAAACAATCGATGCTTTAAATATGAAACAAAAGATAAAAAAACAATTACAAAACTAATTGAGCCGTAAAGGTTATTCTTCATCGTCAATTAGAAGATCAAACGCGTTTCTCAATTTGCTGTGACAAAGTCATATTAGCTGAACACAAAGCGTTCACCAAGGTATAAGAAACTTTTTCCAGCGGGTGCTAATAGAAAGGCAAACAAGGATAAGAAAGAAGAAGAACAACAGAGTGTTATAACTATTTATTAGTTTAATTTGATGCTTGGTTTGGCAGTTTGTGTTTCAAGTTACTAATTTTTAGTATTTATTTCCTTCAAGAAAGAGTCCATATATCCCCGTGAATAAGTAATAGTTATTTACAATGACTACCTTTCTGCCCTTAAGGTAGATCAATTACAAATGTCCTGCGCCTTTTCCTCTATATTACCCTGTGAATGTAGCTTTTTGAAGATCTTTGCATCATCAACAAACATCAGAATTTCCGATATAACACAGCGTATCGTTTATCTATATCACAAAGAATGTTGGAACACTAATCCATGTTTATACTTTACTCATAAGTGCGTATGTTATTTTTATGATTGGATTGTCTCGTTAGTTTCAGACCTCATGTTTAACTAGTTTCCAGTTATACTTTAAAAGAAAGAAATAGTCAAAGTTCCCATGATCTGCTCATCTTTCGTTTCCACATGGAGCTCCTCTAGGAACTTCTGATAGCGGAAGAACTTGAATGTTTTAGAGATGAAATACAAGAGTGCGAGGATTAGAGTCAGAATGGGAGCCTGATGAAGTTTCACGAAAATGGTTTGCAATCAGAGGTGAAGTCAGATGGTGATTGTAACGCTTTTGATGCTTTTCAAAGTTTGTAAAGAATGCGCTGTTTCGGTTGAAATAACATCATTTTTGTTACATAGTATGTTTTAATAGTCCACAACCTTCACAGTTTCCATTAGATTGCAAAAGTAAACACTCACAAAATTCAGCAACTGCGAAATTTGAAATCTCCCCAATTCGCGAAAATTAATACCCGCGAAATTCCATCTTTTTTACTCGCGAAAATAAATACCCGAAATTTAGTTCCCCTAAGGTATACGATTTCTTTTTTTATAAGCAACTTGGAATTTTGGCCAGCACTCAAGTGGCTTATTTCTTAGCCCATATTTGGAACTGAAATTACTTAATGATTGATTAATTTTCGTCTTCGTTTTACTCCGGAATCTTCAACATGTTATGTTTACAAAATACGTTCTTTTTTATAAGCAAGATCAAAAGATCAGGGAAGGAAAAGTGGTGTAAATGTTTCCAGTGTTCATGTCGAAAAAATATTACTTAGCCTAATTTAACTGACCAATTGACTATAAAACGGACAGATATACTTTAACCTTTTACTTTTGCAATAAATCTATGAGTGGCGGTACTTTGTAGTGAAAAGACTTCTGGTTTGATCTTTACGTTATCTGATCAGGCAGCCTGTTGTTTCCCAACATCTCTGAAGTGGTAAGTTTCCTCCATGTCTCACCACAACCAACGGAAGATAACCATATCAATATTCCCCGTTTATCGGAACTGTAAAGTACTTCTTGTATGCCTATACTATTTGTTTATTATTTTCGTCATCTATGAGGCATTCATTCTGTTCCATTCCTGTCACATTTCAAATTTCAGATGACTTTGTGAAGTTGCAAACCAATTAATTCCGTAAAGGGAACTTACATCTTCCTTGAATCACTGCTTTGTTGCGCGGTTAGGTTATCAACGAATAACACGAATCGATCCTCCAACGGCTGCGCAAGTGTCTTATTGACCCATTCTACAGATTCTACATCTGGATGATAAGTCTGTCGTTCAGTTTACTTTATTCCTTTTACAGTCCCCCGAAATATGATGGCTAGCTTCGGATTCCCTTCAGTTCGAAACCCTCTCCTCCCCATAGCCTCAAAACAAACAAATAAAAAGGGAACAGAGAGTGAGGTCATCATCATCATCACATTTGTAAAGTTAAGTCAAGATGAAAACCATTAAATCAAGCAATATTTAGTTACCGCTCCAAAAGTAGTTGAAATCAAGAACTTGAATGTCTTTTGTCATGTTATTTGGGACGTATTCGTATTTTATGTTGTTATTGGCAAGCAATGATGTCACGTGGTCTGTCTTATGACCATGAAAAGAAGGAAGAAAAAATTTAAAAAGTTTGCGGGAATTAAATGTCGCGATAAGTCAAAAAACATAATTTATTAATTAATTCCCGCAACCGTTTTTACCTATAAAATATCTACTCGATTTTTATAAAAGAAATGGAATCTGCAAAAAAATTGCTTTTACCCTACCATGGTTGATCGCGTAAACCGTTTCAATCTTTTTGTAATTTATTTTTATTGAATTATATAAAAAGTATATGTTAGTATATATATAAAAACACGACAAAATTGAAAATGCTTTTCAATATCTCTCCTCGACCACTTTCTGACTATTCATTTTCGAAATCGATTTATTTAGTGATCGAAATGCTACAACAACTGAAGTGTTTTGCTATTTTCCTCATCGTGGGTTTGTCAACAGGTATATCTTATAAAATAAATGTATATCATTTTAACTATTTGCATGAGCGTTGATGCAGTATTTTTATGGTTACTTTTAGTCTTTATCGGCAAGAATAACAGTTTCAAAATCAAAAGAAAAACTGAGCCAAGGTGAATCCGTCCAAGTAACATGAATGGTGAATGTAGGAGAGGGGGAGCGCGTACTGTCGTTAAATATCTTTATAAAAGGCGACAATCGACCTATCGCAAGTGGTGTCGCGAACAACTTTTCTGCGTTTCCTCACAGTGAAAAATACTTCGGAGAACGTGTAACAGCAACTTTTCATAAAGTTGATTCAGACAGATTTTACATCCTTAATATTAGTAATCTAACTGTGGATGACTCGGAGACATTCGGTGCAGAGTTGGTGTGTAAAACAGATGTTGACGATTTCTCCATTGATGTAATGGGTAGGTGCAGCATCATTAATAAATTAGGGTAAAACGATTTCGTAATGCATGCTCAACAAACAAGCTAAATGTGAAGATAAAAGTTTTAATTAAAAACATTTCTTTTCGTCTCGAATGCTCAGTAGCTAACATATTTACCTATTAACAGCGCCGCCAGTGTTCGTTAAAAACTACCCGAGAGAATTGTTTTATCGGACAAAAAAGTTCAGTCATTGGACGTTACAGTTTACGGAAAACCGAAGCCTATTAGCATATGGAGATTTGATGGAAATCTGTTGCCTATAACACATTCTACTGAAGTGGCTGAACACATATACAACTATGTTTATGAGTTTGGGCCCATGGCAGCTGTTGACTGTGGGAAATTATTAGAGTACAGTTTCAGTGATGGTCACACTGTAATTCGTGGGAGTTCTACTGCTAACGTGCTATGTAAGTGTTTGAAGTATGACCCTCATGAAGCTCTCTGTGAACGTTATTTTTGCATTTAGTTACCCCGGCAGTCGTAACTATAACAGAAGTCACGTTTTCACTTGACAATACGGTGACAATAAGATGAGAGAAAATAGAGTCTGGCGATTGCCTTTTTTTGTATGTGGTGCAGATTTTCACTATATCTAGGGAACGTATTTTTGAAGATAAACTACTTAATACGATGGAAGTAAAGGTGTTGAACAAACCTGATGCAGGGTTGGTGATGTTGAACGCTGAGTATATGGATAGAACAGGTCCTGTTTCGGTTGCTGGTCTACAACGTTGTAAGTTTACATGATAAATATATGAAACGAATGTTCTTTAACTCATATGTATTCATCACAACAACCGTTACTTAAACCCAATGTTCTTAGCAAGTGGTCTCAGTAGCATGGTACAATCATTCTGTGTTTTAGCTGACTCCATGAAGTTGATTGGACAACATTCTATCATTTTGATGTCTGCTGCTGTTTCCATAACTATCGTTGGTATGGTAACGTGATGGAACTTCAATAAAAGTACAACACGTGTATTTGTCGACCTTTTCTAATGATTTTTATGTGTTTAAGTGTTTTTCCGTGATTTTACTCGTATACACATTTTATGTATTTTCACTCACAGAACTTGCGCAAAATGACAAAAAAACTTTTATTTTATATCCGGAGAGAATTTTTTGGTTTGTGAATTTAGTAACCAACAGAATTTTTTTTAGTGTTGTTATGTCATGATTGTTTTAGTCAAGTTTAATAAGATATTAATCAGCTTTCACATGCAGGAAGCATTAGTCTTTACTTGACTTGATTTTCATATTTTTTCCTCAACGCTCTCTGTCTCGTCTTAAGTATCTCTCAGCTGAGTGACAGGTTGGTGTCTTCTAGAATTTGGTCACACCGTCTTCTTGGTGGACATCCTATTTTCCCTTTTTCTGAAAGTCATCTTCGTAAGTTCGTTTAACAAGACTCAAATCAGGTAGTCTGCACATATGGCCGAACCAATTTAATATCTGTTTTTGTTATAGGCCATCTTATCCCTACTCTTCTATGAATTTCTCCAATGGATTCTCGGTCTGTTAATTTAATGTTCGGCATTTTTCTCAAGCAGTTTTCAAAAACTTGTTTCGTCTTGTTTCTTTGTTTTTCTAGCGAGGCTTCCAGAACGCTCATTAAGCATTATTATGAAGACCTCGACCCGGAGTTTTAGTGTATTTAATTGCTCCCCATTTGGGCTGCAGTTATTTCCTGATGAAATACAGCGTTTTTTATTTATAACCGCTCACTAAACAACTTTGTGATAGCATGGTCTCGAACCAAGAACCCTTCGGTTAAGAGCCGAACGCCATTACCATTGCGCTATCGCCGGATCATTCTAGTATCTTCTTTTGTTAAAGTCCATGTTGAAGATGCGTAAGTTGCTATTGGTATGATTAAAATTCTGCATAATCTTATATTTTGTGCGCTTGGGAGAGATTAATTGACCATATATTTTTTGAAAGTCTTCGAAAACCTGCTGAGGCTAGGGCTATTCTCTTTTTGTCATTCTGGGAAAACTGATACCAGGAAAACAAAGTCTTCAACTCTTTCAACAAATTTGTTATCGATGATTAAATTTTCGCTTGAAATTTGCTTTTATCAGCACTAACGTTTAGACCAAATCATTTACATGTTTTGTTGTAAATTGCAGTAACTCGAAGAAAGCTGAAAGTAGGGTTGTATCGTCAGCATGACGTATTTCACCATTTAGGTTAGCATCTAGTTTCATTTTTTCTTGTAAACAAGTAAGTCTCATCATGACGAAGTCAAAAACAAGTTACACAAAGTCGGTGCAAAGCAAACCTGCTTTACACCAACCAGGACTTGGAATCACTCTGTTAAATGGTCATTATTAATAAATACCGTAATGCCTCGATTAAGCGCCCCTCTCCAATAAGCGCCCACCCTCTTGGTTAAATTATTAAATAAGCGCCCACCCAATCTTTAGAAACGGGCGCCTATTCCAGTTTTCGGCAAAAACAGTAGCACGGAAAGAAAATAGGCAACGGAACACAGTTGTTTTCTAGTTTTCATTCTTAATTTTATTTTTCATTTCTTTATAACAGGGAAACTTATTTTAAAAAACTGCCATATGATTAAACGAGGTGACGGATTGTGACAACTTGAAGGCACCCCCGAGAAGAGAAGTGGTACAGTGCATTCTGAGTCCAGACATGTTACTTGTTGACGAAGACAAGGAGGGTGACGAAGATGTGGAAATAGATATTTTGTGAAAAAAAAGTGTTTCTATTAAAAACCGCCTTTTATTTATATTTGAATAAGCGCCCACCCTAGAGCCTCGAAAATGTCACGACTAGACTAATATGTAGTAATCATAGGCCATGGTTCTGCATTTTTTACAACACAGACATGAGATTCGATCAAGAAATTTCTGATCTTTTTTTGTAGACTTTTTAGAATCTTTGTAGATCTTTGGGGAAAGCATCACTTTACACAAATTTAAATAGTTACATTCCTTAAAAAATCGCTAAATTCTTTTATCAATATCGGTTATCTCGAAGACTTATTTTTTATTTGAGACTATTTTTAGACGATCTAGATCTAGAGGTATGCAATTTGAATTTTCCCCTTGCGCCCTACGGGTGATGCTTAAATATGTTCTTATTTTGAAACATCCCCACTTCTAAAACATTGGCGCCACCCCCTGATGATACTTAATTTCTCGGTTCCTTTTTGTTTTTGCATCAAACTTTTCTGATCTCGATCATCTTCTTTTCAACATTCGGTTTCACTAATTGTTATTAGTAGAAATAAAAACAAATTCAGCTGGTAGTTCCAAACCACCCTGTTCCAAGTCAAATGAATATTTTTTTCCTCCTGTCACTTTTACATTTAGTATCCCTCCATATTTCAAAAAGAAGAATGTCAGTTTTGTTAGAAATTTCAGAACTTGACCAATACAGAAATAGGTAGTTTCTTCAACATATTTGATCGCGATTGCGTACCAATCTTCCACCAGGTTTAGTTTCTTGCGCAGTTCTCAACTTTACTCTTATTTCAGCACTCCACTGCTTCCGACTATAAATGTGGTAACCTCTGATGCAACATGAGACAACGTCAACGAACTCTCTTTCCATGATAACAGGAGTTTGCAAACCCAAAACAAGGAGCGTTTGTGTTAACAAGCCATGTGTTTGAAACTTTCCAACCAACCCCTGGTGTGTAATTGTGTACTGTATTTAAAAATGCATCTCTAATAACCTGAAATACAAAACACGCAATGATATAAAGATTTATAAATCAAAGGCTTTAGAATCAGTCTTTATTGAAATAATCCAAGAATATAAACATAATACTGTAATCGGCTGCATATATAAACATCCAGGTATGGAGATCAATGAATTTACCTTCAACTATATGAAACCTTTGCTCGATAAACTATCAACTGAAAATAAAGACGTATTTTTAATTGGAGATTTTAATGTAAACCTATTACAGTATGAAGACAATAAAAATATTTTAGAATATCTTAACTTATTAACAACAAATAATCTTTTACCTCATATAAATTTACCAACACGAATAACAGATAAATCAAGTACAGTAATAGATAATATTTTTACCAATTCTATTTCATCTAATATATGTTCTGGTAATCTCATGGCATCAATCTCAGATCATTTGCCACAATTTCTGATTGATACTTCTGAAACATCAAAACCATCTTCAAAGACACATAATATCTACAAAAGAAACATCAAGAAAATAAATTTAAGTAAATTCTATAAGGATTTTTCTGAGCTAGATTGGGACACAACACTAGAACTCGATAAAAGTAATACTAACCAATCTTTCCACTTGTTTTTCGATCAATTTAACTCTTTACTTGATAGCCACGCTCCCGCCCAAAAACTAAGTAACCGGATATATAAACGCCAGTTTAAGCCTTGGATTACTAAGGGAATCAGAGTAGCTATTTGGAAACGAAATAAAATCAAAAACAAATTTATTAGAAGTAAAGACCCCGAAAAAAAAGCGGAATTAAATAAAAAGTTCAAAATCTATAGGAATATGATAGTAAAGCTGATAAGACAAAGTAAAAAAAATCATTATAGCGAATATTTTAAATTAAACGCCTCAAGTCTTCAAAAGACATGGAAAGGTATTAATGAAATAATAAATATAAAAACAAAAAAATCATTATTACCTAACTCTATCTCATATAACAGCTCAATAAGTACAGATCCAGCAGAAATATCGAACCATTTTAATAACTATTTCACAACGATTGCTGATAAAATACAATCCACCATAGTTTCATCTTATATAGATTACAATAAATTTCTTAAAAATCCTAACAATAATTCTCTATTTATTTCCCCTATCAATAGTAACGAAGTGTCAAAAACAATCAAAGAGCTAAACATAATGAAAGCTGATGGACCAAATAGTATTCCCAGCGATTTACTTAAACTTCTTGGAAATGAAATGTCTATCATTTTATCGAAATTATTTAACTTATCAATCTCCACTGGAATATTCCCTAATTTACTCAAAATATCTACAGTAATACCAATTTTTAAAAAAGGACCAAGGACACAATGCAACAACTATCGTCCCATTTCGCTTATATCGAACATTAGCAAAATCTTCGAAAAACTTATGCATAAAAGATTAATAACTTTCCTATATAAGCATGACTGTTTGAGCAACCAACAATTTGGATTTCGTGAAAAACATTCGACCTCTCATGCACATATCTCTATAATAAATAAAATTCAAAAAGACATAGACTCGGGAAACTATGTCTGCGGTATATTCATTGATCTTCAAAAGGCATTCGATACAGTAGACCATGGAATATTATTAAAGAAACTTAATCATTATGGAGTACGTGGCGTAACATTATCTTGGTTTTCAACTTATCTGTGCGAGCGTGAACAACACGTCAGTATTAATGGCTTCAATTCACAGACTAAAATAATTAAACACGGTGTCCCTCAAGGTTCGGTTTTAGGTCCCTTGTTATTCCTATTGTATATAAATGATCTTAGTTCTTCCATAAAATATTCCACAGTACACCATTTTGCTGATGACACGAATCTGTTATATCCTAACAAATGTCTTAAAAAAATCGAGTATAAAGTTAATACAGATCTAAGAAAGCTTACCAATTGGCTTAATGCTAACAAAATCTCTCTAAATATCAGCAAAACCGAATACGTTATTTTCCACCATACGAAAAGAGCATTAAATTATGAATTAAAAATAAAATTAAACGGGAAAAAGATTTACCCCTCTAAAGAAATTAGATATCTTGGCTTAATATATGACAAACATTTAACATGGAAAAAACATATAAATCTTTTAACAAATAGACTTTCAAGAGCAAATAGTTTGTTAGCTAAAATTCGTTATTACGTTAATAATAAAACACTTATCTCTATTTATTATGCTATCTTCTCTTCTCATATGATGTATGGTTCAATGGTATGGGGTCAGGGAAACAATCATAATTTGACAAAAATCGAATCAATGCAAAAAGCAGCGTTAAGAATTATAACTTTCTCACCATTTCGATCACATTCCACAAAGTTGTTTTCAGATTTGAGAGTTTTAAAATTTAATGATGTGATAAAAGTGCAAAATATTCTATTTACTTATGATTTCTTAAATGACCTCCTACCAACGTCTCTCTCTACACTATTTACAAAAACAACTGAAATACATACTTATAAAACAAGAAATGTCTGTCAATCCAAGCTCATGGTGTTTTGTTTTAACACAATAAAATACGGGAAACATTCAGTCGTTTATCGATGTATTACTGACTGGAACGAATTTATTAAAAATAACAAAAGCTTTAAAAAACTCTTAAATTTTACAAACATATCAGATGTACTCATTGTAAGAAATAAACTGAAACAATTTCTTAAAAAAGATTGTTTATCATCTTACAAATGCTAACTTTTTATCCCGCGATTATTACGGTAACTCGCTCAGGAATGCTGTTCTTGTTGTCGTGTTTATATTATTCTTTTTGTTCTTTAATATTTCCAGGATTATCCAAGCATATATGAATTTAATAACTGTATGTTGTATACATGTACATTTAAAATGTTGGCGGAATTTCGTACGCACACACACACCACTCATATATATTGCGTTTGAGTTGCTCCTTTTCTCTTTTATAATTAAAACTTCAAGGTGTCATTCCTTTGCCTAGTTTTACTATTGAATGACACCCTCCAATCACAATTTGTTTCTTGTTTGAAAATAAAAAAAAAGAAGAAATTTGGACTGTATATATACGTTATTTTGCTAGTATTGAAATGTATCTATTATTCATTATATTTCTTAAAGAGTTTCTTTTTTTATGTACATATTGTTGATTGGAAAATAAAATTGATTGATTGATTGATTGAAAACATTCGAATCATCTACACAACTCTTTCAATCAAAATTTAATTCATACTTTTTATTTTACTTCTTTACCCTTTTGCAGTAAAATATTGAATTTTCTGATCTGAAATTTGTTGCAAAAGCGATATAGTAACCATACCTTACTCCATCTTTAATTACCATGAAAGACCGATACTTTTGTTGGGACGAGGAGGTGATTGTAACGTGCCTAAAGAAGAACCAAGAGCTCTCTCGTGAAGAATCGGATTCCATTTTGTAAGACAGCCACGATTTTGCAAACTAGCAAAAGTGGTGTGAAATGACAATTTTTACCTACATGAAGATGGGATAACTACGAAGGCAATTCCAAGAAAACCCTCAAAATGTACACTGAGAAGACAAACCAGGAAATTTGGGAGCATTATTCTTTAACTCAAAACTATTCAGTCACGGCAAAAGAATTGCTATAAAAGACTCTGCTGAAAGAACAATCTTCAAAACTTCAGTTGCGATGGCAAAGTGAATCATAAATGTAATCATTCTGGAGCCGGTAGACCTCTAACGTACCTTTACATGTAGAGATGGATCTTATAGCTTTGATCGTCGAACTTCGAGACTTGCATGTCTGATACATTTTTACGTTGAATTTTTGCACGTCAAAGATACGTCAAAAAAGCTTGGTTTCGAGTATTCGCTACTTACATTTGATGTCGTTTCAGTACACAAAACAGATGACAAAGGAAGGTTTTTCTTTGAAACAATGAATAACAGTGTCTTCAGTTCCATTGGTTTGAAGATTCAATCTTGAATGAATTAACAACACTTTCCTTCGAGAGATTAGACCACGCTTCAAGAATCCACTCAACGATCTTTTTCCGTGACGGAGCTTTCATGTTTCCAGCTTCAGTATAGTAATGCACGCCATCACTTAACCACTGATCGTATAATTCGGTAACTCGAAGCTTTGAAAGGCCGATTGCAACACACGTCATGTGCCTGGATGTATCTGGTGCATCCACTTCATTAATTTAGTTAGCAAAGGGAGCGTTTATTCGAAAGGTGCGTTTATTTACCAAATCAATTTTCACACGGGGGGCGTTTATTGAAAGGGGCGTTTAATTGGAAGAGGGTGTTTAATCGATCATTTACGGTAAATATAATAATTAAAATAAAAACAGTATTTTTTCACTGGTACGAAACAATACAATTTCATGTGTTTAATAAATAATATATTTCTTAACAATACAATTAACAATTCTAGTTATTATGGCAAAAAATCAACATATTAACTTAAAGCCTAGGGGACGTATTGCTCTTTAAAGGGAGAGGAAATTACGAAAAAATACTTCCGAGATATTGTCGATTTTAGTTTTCAAGCATCAAAACGTAATATGTGTAACATGTGCAGAGATGAGGACAACTGCTACTTTCTTTCATTCATTGAATGAGGATATAGTATTTACCTCCGTGTTAAAATTCTTGTTTTCAGTAATTTGGGCCTTAAGCTATTATTTAAACAGGGGGTAGGATCTAATATTTTTTTTATCTGAGTGTTTTTAAGAAGTTCATTTTACGTGTCTATGTGCTATGTACATGGGAAGCGCAACATCGAGAAAAATACGAAGTAAACAAAAAAGCAAGAAGAGAAACAAATAAATGTAAGGCAAATGAGGTAAATGAAAACGATTTTACAGAATTTAAAGAAGAGTTTTCCAGGGCAATGGAATGCCTTACATGCAACAATTCTCTGCAAAAACAAGCGTCCAGTAGAGATAAATCAATGACTACATTACGTTTGCCGTAAACACTCCAGTTCGCTACCTTAATTTCGGCCAGCAATTTGCCTTTGCTATTGTCACTATCCCAATCGAAAGCCACGTCATCATCATCTACCCAATCCTTTTCCGAATACCATGACGCATCTTTGTTGAGTTTAAAATAGATTTACGTTATCTGTAAACAGTCTACCATTCCATCTTGATTTTTTCTTTCTCTTTCCTTCAGCTCCTTTGTAATTTTAAACTTTCCCATTTTTAAAAAAAACTAATATTTCTCGTTTGTTAGTTATGTGCGGCACACAAGTGACTGTTTCCAAGTGCAGAATTCCTTCCAATAAAAAACAGACAGATTGCTCCGACGATTTTTTAGTCATGGCCTGCCATATCAAAACAAAAATTCGTGGGCTTTATTAATAACAAATGCGTTTAAATTAAAAGTAGAACTTTGAAGCTTGTGCTAGTAAATATTACTACAATTTAACTTTGCAACTTAAAATTATTCAGCTGTTTTAAAAGTTTACCGTTGTTTTACATGATATTCTTATTCAGGAGGAAGTCGTACAAACGAAATAAACGTCTGTGATTATCGGAAACACATCCAGAACCTACTTATGTGACTTCCACGCTACACCATTACAACGTAATATGTGCAAGGTGCGTAAATATAAATTATTGTCAAATTGTTTTGCTGATTTGAGACAACATACATTTTAAAGTTGTTTTACATGGTGCTGACTGAGAGGCGAACTCACGCGTAAAGTTCTTTCCATGTATCTCGTTTTGATTAAAGAGCCTTCACCTGCTCGTTCAAACCACTTATAACTTAAATAGTGTTAATCTGTTTCTCTTTCGTTGTTCCATTAATTGAGATTCGGAACCACGTATGTAAAATCGATAATAGATTTATTATGACATTACGTATTATCTGTAGAATAGTGACAATTAATATAATGTTGTTTGATATTCATATTCTGTTGTTGTTTAGATCCAAACATTCGTTATAAAGAAATAAAATGTTTTGATCGTATTAATGAATGACTTTTGTCCAGTATCAAGGTGTAAATTTTAGTTACGCAAGAAGGATATGGATATGGTTGTGGTGCAAACAATGTAAACCGTGTTGGCGCAAAAATCTGAAGAAATGAAGAAACGATTCAGAAGCCTACTATTGAAAATAAACACACATATATAGAATTTTTAATGAGTGAAAATAACATTTTTTTAGATGTATTGTATCTTACTTCACTTTTATTTTGAGTATATAAGAACATTTTATTAATTAATAACAAATACAATGTAACCAGAAATTGTACAAAACTAAGATAAAGTAATGATTTTACACACCTAACAAATATAGACATCATTATGGTAGGTGTGTGGCCAAAACCAATATTACAAAAAATATTAAATTGAACAAAACAAATCTTGGTACAAAGACAAACAGCAAAAATCTTGTAACAAAATCCCATAATAAAAACCACACAAGATACTAAGTACAGTACCAAAACCAGGAAGGTGAGAGAAAAGAGGAGATATTTGATACGGTTAAAGAGAGAAAATACTAAGGAAAGGATCTTTCCTTAGTGCGAGACAAATGAAGAAATAATCATAAAAATAATAGCATTAACAACAGCAGTACACACGTATATAACAGATGTATCGGAAAATAGATGGACGTACTAGTAACCTTTGATCAGTAGTGCGAGATAAGATAAGGATAGGAAGTTTGTAAAATGTTGAATCAGGTGTTTGGAATAATGGAGTAATGGAATTTGGTAAGAATACTAAGCAAATGTTCGGAAGCACAAAGCATCAATATACATACCAACTAAAGCCAAATCAAAATATAAATGAAACGTACAGTAACAACGAAAACAGTTTTTGATCAACACAGCAGAACTTTCTTTGAGCCTTTGTCTATTGATGTAAGTTTTACTGGATAGATTAGGGGTTTGTCAATTTTCTCCTTCAGCATGTTTTCCAGGCAATTTTATAGTTGTGTTTTTATCCGAAGATTCGTTCTCTATATTGATGATCTTTCATGTGCATTCAATCTTAAGCCCATCTAGTTCATGTTGTAGATCATCAGATCTCTTGACAACTCATTGTATCTGTTTTTCAATTTCTATGCTTCGTTGGTCTTGGTTTTCTTGAATTTTAAATTCAAATGTTGCTGAATTTATTTTCGACTCTCTATATATGTATATATATATATACTGTTTAAATATTTGTCCTGGAATGTTTCATTTCACGAAGCAGATTGTATAAGTCATCGTCAGGAGTCTTCTTAGTTGGTGACATCTTTTTTATTGTGGTATAGCATTTAATTATTTTTTATTTTATATTATGAAACTTCATAAAAGGTTACATGTATTTATTGAAAATTAATTTTTTCATTTTTTTTCAAGCTTTTTAACCCGAACACTATCCTCAAATTAGAGAAATGACCGTAGAATACAGTTGACATTTAGGCTGAACAATTTTATTTTTTACATAAAAATTAGGGTTTTAGTTATGTTTATTTGGTAGACGTTTAGGAAGGACTTCTCCAAGATTCGTTGAATGTAATAAAATATAATTAGATTTTTTAAGACAGTTTATTACATTTTAACCATTCGTTTACGAGAGAGAATTCGCTGTCCATTGTAGGCAACATCTCATGAATATTACCCCCTGTCAGAAAGTGATTAGTGTCTTCAGCGAATGAAATTGCAGATGTGTTTTTAGAAACACTACCAATGCTCCTAATATAGAACTTTGAAGAGCGTCACACAAGACTGTTGGTTTGCCAATGTGTTTATTATTATTATAAAAAGGAATTGTTTTCTTTCTTGATGATAGTTTCTAAGAAGTTTTACAAACTATTTAGTTAAATGTTTATACAAGCGATTACAAATTATTTTTTCGAGTATTTTGGAGAAAATAGTAATAATTGATATAGGTCTATAATTTTATAATATAAACGATTCATAAAGAGGGATCAACTTTCTTTATTGACCTATTCTAGCGACACGCAAAGAGCCAAATGAGCGGGAAATTTTGATTGATCTTGAGTGAGTTTTTTTTTATTTCAAACAAACAAAAAACAATATGATGAACTTAAAAGAAATGATCAGTGAAATTTGCAATTATGCATTGTTGTCGACGGAAAGAAAGCTACATTAGGGATTACATTATTAAATTACATTAAGGAGAGGGCAAAATTAAGCTGAACAAATACGTTCCAAACCAAGGATCCTCGGAGCTAATTTTTGAAGGTTTAAATACACAAATTGTCACGGCTAGACACGCATATATGCATTTATATACAAACAAACAAAAGGGCAAGTCAACAGTTATTCCATATTAAGTGATATTTACACGCGTTATACAGCTAGTCTACATATATAATAGTCCAAATGTTCTTGTCCTGGTCAGTGACATTTTGAGATTCACACTTGCTATAACTTAAAAGCTAAGAAAAGTCTTTAACCCTGTTAACCATTAAAATTTCAGCGAGAAAAATCTTCTGATGAGATTATAGTGAGGTTTTTACAATAAAATGTGGCGAGTTGCAGAGGTTATTATGGCGAGATGCAGAGGTTATTATGGCGAGTTGCAGAGAGTTAAAAGCACATTTTAAACACAATGCGGTTCTTTAAAATTGTTTTCCAAGGTTTGAAACTGTGATTACTTTATACTTTTGCAACTAGAATATACAGTGTGAGAATTCGTTATGCTTTCCACTGTTTTTTTTTTACGAATGAGGAATGCAATTGCGACCAAGATTTTCATTTTGTCATCATTTTCTAGCTGTACTAATAATAGCAATAATATAATAGCAAGTTACAGAATTCATTTTTGTTGTTGACATGTTTGTACAATATCTTTTATTATTAAAAACACTCAAAAAGGAGATGACTTCACTACTTATGTCGGAAATTATGTGGGAAATTACGTGGGAAATTCGCAGACGCACAAAGGCAAGCAGACATTGTTATAATTTTTTCATAAAAAAATGCAATTTGCATGTGGTTATATAACTAGTTTCGTTAACAATGCCGACGAGTTGTCATAAGCTGACAAAATAATTGTTCATATTATAGCTAACAACGCTTTCAAACTTAAGATTTTCACAAAAAGAAAAACATTTTCAAGAGCAAAAAGTTTTTTAAAAAATCCTTTGGAAAATAACCAGTATTTTTAAAATAATTAAAAGCGGCAGTTAAGCACAGATTTAAAAATATCGCGGAGTACTATATATTCTTCAGTTAAATACTGAAGCTTCAATTGCTTCGTAAGTAAAATACAAGATGTTTTTTTGTGATTGGAGCAATCTGAGGCTTTTTTGGCGAACATTTTTAGGTGTTCAAACTTGTACAAACTAGTTTCAACCTGAGTTATGTTATTTATTTAAAATCATGTCAATTTTCACGCAGGAATGACATTTTGAATCACGTGTGAAATAATGTGTGACTTAGGGGCTGTTCATATGGATAAAATTTCCTCGGTAACTGGGGAAATATTTCGACAAAATAGAATCATTTGTTGCGTTCATATGGTAAAATATTTCCTCGTCCATCGGACAAATATTTCCTCGGTTAGCGGGGAAATATCACGTGATAGGTTTTGCGGGAAATTTAAAAACAAATATGGCTGCTTTAAACAAACGTTATATAATCGGAATACTTCTTTCTAACATCATAGAGCTAACTTCATCACTTTCAAAATTAAATGGAATAATTTTATTATAGAAGATAAATCATGCGAAACTACTGAATCTGTCACTAGGCATACATTGCATCGTCTTATCGCCATCAAAATCTAACCCTTTGTATAGCATTTCCGACTTGTAGGCAGACAACGATTTTATTAGGTTTACCATATCTTCTTCCAATTTAAATTTTTTTTTTTTTTAATTATTTATGGTCACATCAGTTGCGAAACCAACATCAGCCATTTTCATTTATGTTCATATTTTTTAATATTTGCTAACTCCGCATAAAAATTTGCCCGCTTACCGGGGAAATTCTGTTCATATGAGAAAAAAATTTCCCCGCTTACCGAGATCTTGCTTGTCAATAGGTGAGATCTCGGTAGGCGGGAAAATTTTTCTTCTCATATGAACGCAACGAAATTTCAACAGGGAATGCATAAGAAGGTGAGATCTCGCCTTAAAGACAGCGGGAAAATTTCCCCGGTTACCGAGGAAATTTTTATCCATATGAACAGCCTCTAACAAAGTCGTAAAAACAATCAACACTTTTTTATTTGATCCCCCGCAAAGAATACAATCGGTACTTTCCTCCCATCACAATAGTTTCCAGATATCCCCCTCCTCCTCCGCCAGATTTTATTTTTTAATCGAGTGTCAGACGGATTTAATTGTGATAAAGAAGTTGACTCGTACCAAATAATCATGCCATTTTTTTCTTGTAAGTTGTCTGCACATAGAAAATAGTTGGAAAAATGAAAAACTAAGAACCTAGTTATTCTTAGAAAACAATTTAAAAAATGATTGAAACAATGATTGAAGAATGAGGACAACAAAACAAAACCACTAATTCTGACTCTATTGACAAAATACTGATATTGCTCTACATTTTTTCACTTATTTATTCATATTTTCTTTCATATATTCATAGTTACATGTTGATCAGAATTGATGAGATTGCTCCCGTAACCACTCGCACACGCGTATGGACGAGATTGCTCCCGTAACCACTCGCATACGCGTATCTAATATTATTAATTATTTTAAGTACACTACATTTTCCTAACTCTCTGTATTTTATCCATGCTATCCAGACATGCAGTGATTCAAATCAATGGAAAAGAACTCGCATTTCATCCCTATTCTCACGTTTCCAATGCATTGTCGACTTTGATAGAATTTGAATTATCAACAGCCTTCTCCAATATTTTAATACCATTGTTCTCAGCTCTAGTTATAGACGTGTTTACGCATTTTTTTCTTGGGTCATTCCTTTCAGCAAGTAGTTTTACTTTCGAGTAGATTTCGTTTTGATTGTTTAAGACAAATTGTGAAACTTTTACTTGCGTCATTTGATGAATGTTTTGTTTGTGTCGGGAAAAATGACACTTTTCAAGCTGGACGTTGTCCTTGTGACTTCTCGATTTCATGGTATTAATAGCTGCGGAAAATAAAATCCAAAGTAAATATTGCAAAGAATAATCCCAACAATCCAAATTGTTTTCAAAGTTTAGCTAATCAAAACAGAGCTCAATTTCATGGATTTGCGAAAACAAAATAAGAAAACTCGTCTAATTTAACTGGTAGAATACACCAGTAAAATTGGGGTTGAGGCTGTTCTTAATTTTTTTAGCATTTTCAGGCCGAAATGTTCTTAATTTGTTCTTATTTTAGAGAGCCTTTTTAGGGTTTTAGTCTTTGCAGACGTGTGAATAAAGATAAGAAAAACACAGAATATTTGATAGCAAACCCAACATAAAATGTTAAAGCTTTATACAATTGAATCTATATACATAAAATCATAGTGGAAATGTACAAGACGAAAAAGTCAAAGATAACTCGCACACAGTTTCCGAAGTTCAAGTTCTCGTCATTAATCTGTTGTTCTTAAAAAATGAATCTACTGTATTTATCCCAGGCTGAGGTTGTTCTAAATTTTTGCATGATTTTCAGGCTGGTGTTCTTATAAAATTGTTCTTATAAAAAAAAGAGTGTATGTTGTTTTAAAATCTTAAGCAGGGAGAAAACCTTTTGAAAATCAAGAAATTTTTAAAATGTTTAGTATTTTTATAAAACACGAGAGAATGCAAAAGCGCAGATTTTAAAAATAGCTGCACGTGATAATACGTATGTGCATGTAAGACACAAAAGTTTCGCTAAATTTAAAATCCTCCAGAAAAGTAAAGTATCCAAAAATCTTTTCATTTGAAAACCATCGCAATATTTCCTCATCAACTCGTGGGCGAGATATTCAGAGAGAAGAAAGCGAAAAGAAAGGTCATGAGTAATTACTTGAAAGATTGAAATAACAAGGTCATTCCCGTATTGAAAGTTCGTTTCCCGAGAAAATGAATCACGAATGATCTCATCACGGGGGTGGTTTCAACGTATAAATAGAAAAAAAACACTTGCTTTACAGAAGGTCAGAAGAACATACATAATGATGCGAGAGATTTTCTAGAGAGTGTCGGTAAGTAACTTTCTGAACCGCTAATCAATGTCTTAAAATACATTATTCATTAAATATATAATTCTTTAGCTTAAAATATTTATTTTTAGTGGGTGTTGATTCGTTTTGAAGATGGAAGGACTTTATATATTATAATCTTTTTTATATTGTAATTCGTATTTTTGTTCGATAGACAAAATTAATATTTGCATAGATAATTTCTATGTAGCTAGTGAAGACAAACCAAGTAATACTGGAAAACATTTTCATAACTTATCGTGACGTATTGTAACAGTTATCGAATGTTATAGCACCGTGGGTATTTAGTTGGTTGTAGCATGGCAACAAAGTGCACGATCGCTCAAACGAAACTCCGTTATATAATTGCTTGTCGACCATTTGACAATGATTTTTTCATTTGAAAGTGAATCCACGACGTTATTACGTTGATTAGTGTATGATTGAATAAGAAACATTTGAACTGTGAGTATTACAAACCCTAGGAGGGAATTGGTTAGTAAGTGAGTGAAACACTTAGTGTAAAATTACTCCTGAAACTATTCGATCTTAAAGGTTTTGATTCATCTAGGGGGAAGTTGTATTAACTTTCTCTTTAAACGTTCGTTAGGGCGTATCAAAAATAATATGCCTCTTGCCAGCAACATCAGCAACTAATCTATGGATTGGATTAAAAGATTATTTCTTATTTTGTTTTGTTATCATTATTGAAACTGGACGATTTTGCAAAGAGGAAAAAGCGAAAGACATATTTTTTATTCTTATTAACAAATTGTTTTTGACGTCAGTGATAGGCTGCATTTTTACTACGGTTTTGAGAATTTACCTCGCTATTTTAGCTAATTAAACAAAAAAATGTGGACTTGCCAAATTGAGACACAGAATTCGTCTGTTCTCGCGCCATGCAATAAACTGGTGAAGGTATTTGTAGATATTATATGTTACAACTAAACTAAGATTTGTGGTGAAGGTATTTGTAGATGTTATGTTACAACTGAACTGAGATTTGTTAAAAAACATCTCGTACCGATTATCCATACATTACTTTTTGCATGTCTCTGTTAATATTCTAGCAAGAAAAAACTGGTCGCGCGATCCACTTGAAAAACCACGAAGATGGGTCGGAAGTCGCAGATACTTTGCATTTAAAAGCCAAGGTAATGCTCAAAGTCACGTATAAGTGTTGACATTGCATTTGTGGACTTTTTGTTTTTTAAGTCGATTAACGCAGAAGCAATGCAGCGAAATAAGAAATATTGAAGCGTTCGTGTTTTCCCATTTTATAGAAGCAGATGTGCGCAAAAGACAAGTCATGCATCGGTTCCATAGTAATGAATAGCCAATTGGTTGCTTCAAAAGAAATGCATTCATCGGGCGAGTTGCAGAAAGAAGCGGTAGAATTCCTCCAGGAATACTACAACTCGCTGAATAGGTAGGATGTGGTTAAAGGTTTAATTTAACGAGGAATATACTACAGATATTATGTAGAAAATATTTAACTGAGAGATTAACTCGTAGACTTGACACTCCGGAATACAGAGACAGGCTAAATGACGTTTCTGCGCAAATAAAAAGCTCTGGAACTTATGCTTTGACAACGGATGAGTTGACGTTTGGTGCAAAGTTAGCATGGAGGAATTCCGCACGGTGTATCGGAAGAATCAACTGGAAAACAATCCAGGTGAGAGGAAATGTATGCGCATGCGTTGTTTCCTACGATTAATGTATGTATGGTGTAGGTGTTTGACTGCAGACATGTGACGACCCCTGAAGAAATGTTCAAGTGCTGCCTGCAACATTTGTCTTCCGCCACCAATGGTGGAAATATAAGGTAACCGTGCGCGTGGTTTACCATCGATAGGTGAAAAGAACACGTCATACATATTGTCTAACTTGTTTTGTCTTGTCATCTTGAAAGTTGCAATATAACATATAATGTTCAAATTTAGATAGTATTTTTTGAAATATAAACCGGGTGTTTTTTCTCCCGGTTATCGTCGCCTAAGACAAGGAAGTCAACAGTGTGTCGTAAACAACATTTATTTGGTCTAGATCGACAATTTCCATCTTCCCCAAGAGGGTCGCTGACAGAAGAGATTTTCGCATTTGGAATTCTCAATTGATCCGCTATGCTGGTTACAAAGAAGCTGATGGAAGTATAACTGGAGATCCAACCAACGTAGAGATCACTGAAGTGAGATTCGACTCTACATTCCACTCTCTTGACCTTAGAAACTTTATATATGACTTATAACGAGTAGACACGGTTGATAATGGATAGTTATGTATGCAATCTACATCGGTGTAGACAGCAAGTTTCAAAGCTTCTATACACCCGTCAGCCTCTATACACCCGTCATGAGAATTAAAAAATAAGAAAATTATATAAATCGAGACACCAGGTTTAGGGGGGAAATATATACAAATAAACGTACTTAAATAACTTTATGTAAATTGGCGGCTCCTTCCATTATTAATTTAACTTGCTATCTTAATGCTCCAAAGTTGTTAAGGCCTCTTTTTCGAACCCAGTCTTTTCTTAAGTAGCCAGATCAATAAACTCTATAAATAGTATATGTTCAATGCTACGATTTGTAGATTGCACAAGATCTTGGTTGGAAGGGAAAAGGCACACCATTTGATGTACTGCCGTTGATTCTTCAAGTTGGCGATGATGACCTGAAGATGTTCGAAATACCAAAAGAATACGTAATGGAAATGCAAATAACTCATCCAAAGTCAGTTAGTGACAGTTTTAAAAAACAATCCTAATAACATTTTTCATGATTATAGTCAAAGTCATTTGGAAAAGTTGGGCTTAAAATGGCACGCCCTGCCCGCAATCTCTAATATGGCATTCAATTGCGGAGGGTTACTTTTTACGGCTGCACCGTTTAACGGATGGTATAACAACACTTGAGTTGTTTGATTGACGTTGTTTTGAAAAATTTCTTGTCCTTTCTTTTAAGGTACATGGGAACAGAAGTGAGTGTGAGGAACTTTTGCGACAAATCACGTTACAATCTTACCAAGGTACCAACCTACCCGTGTTTATGATTTGAGATTTTAAGAGCGCTGTTTCTGCGTAGATAATAGGAGATTCGTTTGGATTCGACACATCAAGCAACATTGCACTGTGGAAAGACCGTGTTGTGACTGAGTTAACGCGGGCCGTGCTTCACAGCTACACCGTAAGCGTCCAGTTCAACCTACCACGCGTTCTATTATTGTTATTTTTGTTTCAGGAACAAGGCGTATCTATTGTCGACCATCATACGGCATCTGAATCTTTTATAACTCATTTCAAGCACGAGGTAAGCATCTGGATGGAAACCGCAGTGAATATCTCAGCTCCGTTTTGTAGAACAAAGTGAGAGGCGGATGTCCGTCAGATTGGGTTTGGATAGTGCCACCTATGTCCGGCTCATCTTGCCCCGTATTTCATCAGGTCAGTAGTGTTCGATTAAAGTTGATGCAGTGTTTTGAAACCAGTTCTTTGTGCAGGAAATGTTGAATTACACTCTCAAGCCTTCATATGAATACCAATCGGATCCGTGTAAATTTTACAACAGACGCAAACGAAATCTTTCTTTCAAAGTGGTAGCCCTGCTCATCATGTATATCACCAACTCCATGAGAAAATTACGCGAGCAACGCGTGAAGATACAAATCGCGTACGCGAGCGAAACGGGTCGCGCAGAATCGTTCGCGTATCTCATGCAAAAGGTTTTCTCCACTGTGTTCAATGTCAACGTGTGCACTTTAAACGATTTTGTATCGTGCAATTTTAATGCTAAGTGCTGCTTCATCATTGCAAGCACCACAGGGAATGGGTGTGCCCCAGAGAACGGAAAGGTAAGGTTAAGGCGTATTTATGATCTCTCAAACTTAAATATAATCAATAAATAAAAAATCAAATCGAAACTATTTATTAAATTGTCGTGGGGTGCAGAATAGTGTCATTTTTTTATCATGGACTTTTCAGAATATTTCCATTTGGTTGGACGCGATTCAAAAACGGAAATTAAGTATTAACAGGTGAGTTAGTTAAATTTGAAAAAAACACTTTTTCTCATTTTCAACAATAATCTGAACTTTCGACGATTCGAACATGGGACAACTAACTGCAGAGCCTACTGTGTATTTATACAAGTTCCATTTGTTTAGCTACTCTGTCTTTGCCTTGGGGTCGAGCGCCTACCCCAACTTCTGTGCGTTTGGCCGGTATGTTGACGACCAATTAAAAGCGCTGGCGGTTGATACCTGTCATCCGCTTGTGGAGGGTGACGAACAAAGCGGACAGCACATCGCATTTAACCAGTGGATATTGAATTGCTTTAAGGTGAAATCTGGTTTTATGAGAAGTACTTAAAAGTATTTTTGACCGTACATATCCAACGTTCAGATTGTGGCTGGCAAATATTTAAAATTGAATGATCTCCCGGAAGAAGTGAAAACTTTGAACGCAGCTAGCGTAAAAGAATCTCGTCTGTTGGCTTCGAAACAAGAAGAAGTAGACTTAATTGAAGGTAAATTTTTGTGAGAAAAGAAAAAGTTGTTATCTTTTTTTTGCTTTTCAAAAGTTTTGTCCAAAGTACACAAGCGACAGATATTGCACGGGAATGTGTTGGGCAAGAAAAACCTGCTCATTGGAGATCAGAGGTTAGCTTATAAAGTGCACCGTTCATTTGAAATGCTCATTGTGGTTATCATGCTCTAGCCGGGTGACAAACCATATCAGCCTGGAAGCGTTGAACGGCGATCAATTTCAACCAGGCGATCATATTTGCATTTACCCTAACAACAATCCCATAAGAGTATCTGAGCTATTGAAACGTCTAAAACCGGTTGATGGCGTTTCCTTTCAATTGCAGACAGAAATAAAAGGCAAGTATGATTGTATATCGGTGAACAAGTATACATAAACCCTATGATTTGTAGAAGGGAAGTTTTGTTCTTGGAAGAACTCTGACAAACTACCACTACCTTGCACGGTTCGCACATTTTTTACTTCATTGCTTGATATCACATCCACTCCTTCCATGGAATTGCTGGCGATGCTTGCGGAGAAAACACCAAGAAAGGAAGACAAAGAAAAATTGAAACTGTTATCATCGGTAAAAAAATAATTCTAAAGGTCATAACGTCTTTGAATTTCGTTTCTTTTGTCGCAAAGGACGTCGGGGCTTACGAAAAATGGAAGAACGCTAAGAATGCTGGTATAATTGACGTCCTTCATGAGTTTCCAACCATTGAACCAAACGCGTCGTTTCTTATGGCGCATTTACCCCTACTGAAGCCTGTAAGTACTACACAAAAACTCTCGAAAGCGGAATTCGAGAAAGTAACTTTTTTCTTAGCGCTTCTACTCCATTTCATCTTCTGCTCTTCTCCATCCAAACGAAATACACATCACTGCCTCCCTCGTTGAGTATTTTGCACAAGGTAATAATTGTCTCCTATTATAAGTATCCTAAAAGCAATCGAGTAAGAGTACGTATCTTCGCGACATTCAGGTGTAAAATATCAAGGCGTGTGTACATCTTGGTTGAATTCGTTGACGACTGGCGACAGGGTCCTGTACTTCATCAAAAGGTTTCTTTAAGCTCGTTTCTTTCCTAGTTTATTCAATTACCCTCTAATTACAGGTGCGGCTCCTTTAAGTTGCCACTTGATCCCGTTATTCCGGTAGTCATGGTAGCCGCAGGGACTGGTATTGCTCCGTTTAGAAGTTTTTGGCAAGAAAGAACTTATTTGAAGCAGC
Source organism: Candelabrum cocksii (assembly GCA_963930725.1). Taxonomy (NCBI): domain Eukaryota; kingdom Metazoa; phylum Cnidaria; class Hydrozoa; order Anthoathecata; family Candelabridae; genus Candelabrum; species Candelabrum cocksii. The sequence goes on along the minus strand of OZ005670.1, from coordinate 4,893,632 downwards.
GCGGTGATATAAGCGCGTCAAACATGCGGCTGTATTTCGGATGCCGGCACATGCTCACCGATAACCTCTACGTTGGAGAGCGACAAGAAGCGATGAAGAAGAAAGTGTTGACTCAAGACATCGTTGCATGCTCCAGACACACCGACCAACCAAAGGTAGACGTTATAGGCAAAGTCACCAAATCTATGTCCCCAAAATTCTGGCTTCGCATATCGAGTATTTTTACTGTGTTAAGTTTTAAAACATCTTTAGGGTATTCATAGAACACAACATAATTATATAAATAAATAAATAACTATTGCATTCTTTGAGCTATGCCAGCTAATATAATATTAAGGGCATGAAAAATCTCAGTATATTTTAAAGGAAAAAACTTTCCGCAAAAGTTTGATCGTCTGCAATTTTCTTCCTCAACCAATCAGATCAAAAAGAGAGAGAGGAAACATTGGAAAAATGACAGGGTGTTTTGAATAATTTACAGTTGAAGTAATATATTGGAGTTTTACACACTGAAGCTATAAATAATGGACATATACGTTGTGAACACTTTTCATCTGGCGTTCGAAAATCCTACATCAAAATTCCAGATATACAGCTCCACTCTCCCTAAGACCGATCATGGTAAAAATGCATCTAAAAGATTCAATAGACTGGAAACTCCCAGTGCTAAATATCGTAAAAACAGAAACAGTTGAATAGGAAATTTGAATTGATGATTAAATAGTCGATAACAGCCAGCAAAGAACCAGCTGAAAGAAACCCAGGCTTGAATTTAAAGGAAACAATAAAAAACTTTTCTAAAATAGCCGATTGAAGGTTTAAGCTTCGTAGTTTTCGATCCGGAGATAATTTTTATGATTTTTATTTTTCAACTCTTCCTCTTTCTTCGTTGTCCTTCCATCCGGAAAGTAGTATTTTTTAGGTCAACAGGAACGGTTTTTGCTTCTAAAACGTTACCTTTGCAACGAACATATTCTTTTCTTTGGTAGCTGCAAGGTAACAATCTTTTGAACTTGGAAGTCCAGTTTTTAGAAACCATGAGGATTTACAGTGCAAAATCGTTGTAAACTTAAAGTTTTTTGCTGTTTTTTTTTTAGTTTTTGGGATAAGGTTGGGACCTATAGATCTTGTAATCCTTCAACATTTCCTGAGACACCGACCTCCAAATTTGATTTTAACCATTCAACGCAAGCATTTCTTGTAACAGTATTTATATTTCCTGCTGCATACTCTTGTATTTAAAAAATAGCAATGTAATCTCTCACTTATCTTACTAAATAAAATCTCACGGTTGCGGTATTAGAGTTCAGACTACAATGTGAGAAAGTCGGTAACAAAGTAGCTTCTATTCACAGGTGTACGTGCAACACAAAATCAAGCAGCACTCCAAGGAGATCTTCAGAACCATTTTCCAACAAAACGGCAGCTTTTATGTGTGCGGTGATGTTGTTATGGCAGCAGATGTCTGGGAAACAATGATCATTGTCGGGGAAGAGAACGGTTTTTGCAAAGCGCTTGAATATCTCGTCTCGATGAAGGTAAGACGTTCTGAAGCTTTTGCCGTAAATACTGTTCTTATCACGGGTGTGTTTTATTTGCTTAGAAGAACGGCAGATACCAGGAAGATATTTTCGGCGCCGTCAAAAAAGTTTAGCTCGCGATGATGCGGGCATTACAGTTTAATTCATTGCGCAATTTTAATAATTTACTACTGTAAAATTTTTACCGATGTTATATTTTAATTCAATATTTTATATGTATAAATATATTCAAGTTTTATATCTTACTTTTATTGACCTTCGTAGTCTTTATTACCGCATTCACGACAACGTACATAAAAACATAATTTCTCGACAAATTGATGAATACAGAGTTAGCTATTATACGTGCAATGATAAAAAAATAATAATTTCGCTTCAAATGAGAACGGTACTAAAACCTAGCGCTTGCATGATGACGTCATAGGGAATGCTTTGCAGCTCTTTGAATGGAGACAAACGGGCAGGTGTCTCGACGCCAAAAGCCAGACTGGGAAAGAACTTTTGTGACGTCACTAAAAAGATCATCAGAATGCGTTTCAAAATGTGAAAAACTGCACGATAAAGTCAATTTAATGTCAGTTAATTTAATTAAAGTTAGATTTCGTGCGGGATAACATGGGCCTGTGTCACAGATAGATATTAGAAAAGAATATCGCAAAGGAAAAGTTATATTGTCTCTAGGTAACTTCTGCAATTTTAAATTTTCGAAACACAGATTTCATTTATTACAGATGTTCTTGAAAGTTGAGTGGATGAATTTTTTAAATCAGTGAAACCAAGCATTTTACACCAATTAGTCCTCGAGTTTACATTGAAAAAATTAGAAGCGTGTAAACATACATTAAACTAACGTAAAGCAAGAGAGAAGACGAATACAATAAAGACGACTAATGTATATTTAAAAGCCTTGAGGATGTTTGCGAAAGAAAATAAGGAGATCAATTTTTACTAAGAAAATCAACAGGCTTACCAGGATGATCTCGCCAATTCAAGTGATTGATGAAACTACGATAGTCAGTCGTTTGATCACCGTTGCTCTGGACTTTCATCAACAAGGCCTTCAACAAGTGATCTTTCACCGGCAACTTGAACGATTTCGATATGTTACTCAGTTCGGCGGTGGGGATGAATCCAGTTTTCTTGGCATCCTGATATTCGCACGCGTCCAACACGAGCGAGAAGTTCTCGTAGTTGACCTTACGCAATTGCTCTTGCACGTTGGCCACCAGTACCTCTAAGTTCTCCTCTTTGCACTAAACAACAAATCATGCGAACCTCCTTCATAGAAACACGTGCAACGCCGTACCTACCTTCATCTCTCCGAACCTCCTGCATATAGTCAGTATTTCGTGCTCAGAGATATCGTTTCCACAGATCCTTTTCAAGATACATCTAAACATAACAACAACGCACAGTAACACCACTTTAATATTGCAGGGAAAAACCCTGACTCTAAAAACCTATATAGGCCCACACCTCAGTAGTATATCTATCTATAAATTCTTTTCTTGTTAGGTAGTCTAGTAATCAGCTTACTTGAACGCTTCGAACGACACGCTCCCACATTTCTTGCAGTCTTCACTGCTGAACATCATCTTGAACTCGTCAAGATTCTCTTCCACCAACTTACGTAGTTTAGGCATGATGATGCTCGCATTGGCCTGCGCGAACTCACCCGCGTGTTCCTCCATGTAATTCACTGCATACTCATCCGCGTCGATCAAAATGAACGCGTGCTTGCAAAAATACACGTGGCTGCCAATATAAAGGTCCTAAACACAACACTAAGCTGACTAGAGATTCTGTGTTACTGAAGGTGAAAGCAGTGCAACAATCATACAATTAATCGTATCAGACAGTAAGTTAAGTCACAGTTAAGATTACACGAATCACATATACAACTTAAGGGAATATTTTCGAGTTTCATTCACCAAAGAAAGAAAGAAAATTATTTTAAAGAAATAAACATAACAAGTAAACTATAAGGAAACGCTGTATCTCCCAACGCCCAAGGGACCATATAACTTGTTCGAATTTTAGAGGGTTGTTTTAAATACTTTTTAGGCCAAAGGGACCTTTCAAAGGGGTTCTAACAGTAGTGAATTTAAATGACCAGAAATCGAAATACAGAAAGTTCACTGCATAACAAATTATACCGTGGCAAAATAGTACCCTCCATCGTTGGGTTTCTTTACGCGACCCCTCTCAAGGAACTTCCCGCCAATGATTCCGGAGTTTCTTTGGGGCGGTTCATACACAAGTATAGTATCATCCGACAAGAAGTAGGAAATGGTGAAACGTCTGTCCATTTCGATGGGTTTCTGGGTGTTTAGTTTGGCTACGAACCGCAATACGTTACTCTGAAGACCGTGTCTAAAAAACCAACAACCGCACTCAGTAAACAGTCATATATTCAGTTTATTATACCGGTCTTTTTCCATGAACTTGATGAAATCTCTCTTGAGAGGCTTGGGGATCAAGCTCAAACAGTTCACCATTGAGTCTTCTTCAGAACCGAACCCGTTGAACGGTGGAATCTCTCTTTGTTTCTTTTCTTGGCGCTTGGCCTTGTAGTTGACGGGCGTAAAATCATCTGTGAATAGAAAACGTTTTTCAAAAAGCTCTTTGAATGCTACAAAAAGCGTGCACACCAACTCCGTATTTGAACTTGTAGTACTCCTGCGTGAATTCGTCGCAATCGCATATAATGAACCTCCTTCCCCAGATATTCAACGTTGTGCCGATCATAAGATCGTCGTCATGGTAATACTCGGTGTGCACTGCTCCCGTTTTTAAGCTGTCCAAAATGTACCGACCACCCTGTCCCATTGGACCGAACACGTTTAGGACCGTTCGCGTTGTCACCTGTCCCGGTTGGTACATATCCACCGGTTTCTTTAACAGAAATTAGTTATCATAAATGCCGCAATGAGGAAGGAAAAAGGACTGAACCCTATTTACCTTAGGCAGTTTCTGCCTGCGTAAGAATAGAGGAACGGCGTCTCTGCCGGCATTGGGTGGAATGATCTCGCGTATTTCTACCGTGTCATCCGCGAGAAAATAATGTAATACACACTCGCGCGGGTCCCCGAACATCGAATCGGTGTCGTCCCAAAAACAGTAAAAGCGCAACACGCGGCGGTCGTTCTCCAGGAACTGAAAAAGCGTGTCTTCTTTCTCGTAAGGTCGCATGGGCTGCATGCTATCTTGAAGATTCTGGCGATGCTTGCTGTAAGGGTTGTTCGGGGTCGGTTCTTTATTCTCCACACGTACGCCCAGTTTGCGTAGAAAGTTGTGTGTGAACGTATCACATCCCTTAAAAAATAATCATGACGCGCTACAAAAACGTATTACACGCTAAATATTTCCTTGTACAACTTTGATGTGATTTCTAGGAAAATGATTTATTTTTATAACGAAAAAAAAATTTAAAATACTCCCTGGTTGTCTCTTGTTCGAGATTTTCATTGTATTTACCGAAAAAAAACTCGATAGAAAAACTATTATTAGTTGTACTTACAGTAAGATGAAAAGACCTAGAATACAACATGATTGCTTTGCCGACGTTAAAGTGTTCAACGGTGTAAAATCCGTCATCGTTGGGTGGCGGCAAAGGTATGCGATGACGTCTGATCAATGTTCCCTGCGGAATGCCGCTGTTCTCGACTTTCGATTCAATCACTTGAATGCTGTCGTCCTCAAGGTAAAAATAGATTTTGCACTGGCGAATGCGATACTTTTCCTCTCGTTTCTCGTGCACAGATTCTTGGAAGTATGCGTTGAAGCATAGAACCTGTCGGTCGAACGCGACCCAAGCTAGAGCTTGAAACCCAGAACCTTTTGGGTAAACACTGTATTTTGGTTTTGCCTTGCCTCCCGGTATCAAGTCGTCACCTAAACACATATGTTTTTGGTATGTTTATTTTCATAAAACAATAGATTGGAATGACTTCTCCAGAACACAGTTAAATTCTACTATAAAATGTTCAGTTCTGCTTTATTTGTTTTATTTGTAGGTTTGTAATTCTCCTATTGGAATTGGCGAATTAGAAAAAGTCTCTGCATGTAATAAAAGAGGTGGTTGGAATTGCAAGGGAGGAACAGAAAAAAACGGGAGGAGGGTTGAAAAGTTGAAACTATCATGTAAAGCGCCAAAAGCTTCACAGCCGATGCTTTTAAACGAAATACTCATTTTTACTATTTTGACCCAAAACGCTTTGTTCGTCATGGCAACAATGTGGCAACAATGTGGCAAGTATGATGATACAGAAAACAATTGAGAAAAATGTCTTAAAAATAAATAGCCTACTTTCAATTTGTTTAATCTCAACTAATCGTCATCATCATTTACATTTTCCACGTATATTTTCCATACTAGCATGGGTTAGACGAGGTTTCAACAGATGATATTCTCCACAATTGTGTAGGTTTAATCATTTGATGATTTATTGGAACAAATGTAGAAACATCTGGATGCCCTTCCTAACGCCAACCCCAGTGAGAGGGAAAACAGTGGTGAGTTAACCCACGCAAGATATCAAGAACAGCTTACCAATTCCTGATTTCAACTCTCCCACATGAACAGCAACATCGTTTCTGTAATCAAAGCAATGTGACTTGTGGAATTTACTTTTGCCAAGCTGAAACACAATTAAAAACACATACACCAAAAATTAATAAAAATGCAACATTAAAATCTTTTGCTAAACATTATATTTTTACTTTCATTAGGTTTTAAAACACTTAATTAGATTTGTAGTTAAACAATATATCGAATTTAAGGAAATTCAATGATAGCAGATAGAACTAAAAGTTTGAATGTCCATAGAGACAAGATATGCATATAAGGCAATGCCTCTCAAAGAGGATAATTAGTATGGCACCAAAACCAAAACCGGCCCGGTTCGAATCCCATCTCTGGCATATCTTTATTTCTGAGTTTATTTATGTATTTATGTTAGTCTAGCTTAAAATTTTTATTCAGGTGTGGCGAGCCATATGCTTAAAACAGCCATTAGAAAATGCATATGATTCACCCTAACTGGATGACTAAAAAAGAGAAATTAATATTTTCTAGACTATATACTTCATTTCAATTGCCAGAAGTGAAAAAAATTGGATGCAAGGTCATTTTATATATTATATGGGAAGTATCTTAAAGGTTCACTTTATCTTTAAACAATCACTTAGGTCATTGGTAACATTTTAAAATATTCGAATGCAGGGGGAAAAGTTGAAAAAGAGAAATGTGGCACAGAATTCATCATCATCATCGCCGCCATCCACTTTCAACATCCGTCTTCCTCATACACGAGGCTTGGATGTTTTCAAAAGATGATACATTCCACAATTGTGTGGGTTTAATCATCTGATGGTTTATTGAAACCAGCCCCATTGTGAGGAAATTGTTTTGATAACCAGTTGGTTGACTAATTTTCAATATTCACTGTCTGTCCTTTCATCATCAGCTTTTCATGCCATTGCAAGCAGACAACCCCAACAATCTCTTATAAGTTAAATTATTCTTTATATGTACCGAAAGATACTCATATTGATGGAATACTCTGAAAAACAGCCTCCATACAACCGGTGGCATGGTGGGTCATTTTCTACTGGGAAGGCCAGATCCTTATTGACGCCCCTTCTCCTCGGACATAAAGTAGTTGTCTCATGTAGTTGCAATTTCTGTCCTTTATTCAAAGATGTTTCAAGATGAAGATCACCATTGTGGAGGGAATTCTCGTTTTCACTCGTTTTTAAGCAAAAATTTAACGGCCTACTTTTAAGCATCCTATGTAGGGCTACTGCAGTTGCATAAACCTGGCGTAAGAAATGCGTCAACCAGACTGTAATCTAGAAGACAAGTGCGTGCATGGTCTAGTGGTCAAAACTTATGTTTCTGGCCGCAATGGCCCAGGTTCGATTCTCGCTAGGTACAAAAAAATTGTTCAAAACAAGAATTACCTGAGTGCGCGGCACCTTTGGGAAGTGCCTGAAAAACTTACCACGAGTTAACCAAAGGCTTGTGAGGGAAATTTGGTAGACTAATGGTCGAACAATAAGTTACGAAAATGTACTTTCCAACAGTGGACCCCAGTGGAAACAACTTCAGTACTTTCTCGTGGTCTGAGTTTTCTGGATTATCCACTTAAAATATGAATCATTATTATTATTAAGAATTTTCAATGCATCAAAGGAATCTTTTTTCCATCCCTCTTTTGCACTGACATCTCATTTAGAAGAGTTGTTGTCTTCATCCTATAATCCTTTGCAAGCAGCTAAGCACACCTAAACTAAATAACACACGTGCCTAAATCTTCTGAATATAGTATGTTCATTACAATTATACGTATTAAATTTTGATTCCTACACCAACAGAAGAACCTATGGAATCGCATCGTACATCTTTCAGAAGAATTTGCAATAGAATTTTCTATGAAGCTCTACTGATTTTTTTGAAAATCCAGTTTCAATGAATCATTGCTGATGCAAGTTAATTAAATGACTTGAAAATATGTTTTTTGACTCAGGGGTGCACGTTAATTCGATGGCGTGTTAGTTAATTGACTTGTTAATTTCGTGTTTTAAGGTATTTGTTTTATCTGAAAAGACAAATAAACTCCATGGTGCTGTGCAATCAAATTACAAGAGAAATATTTTGAGACAAGATTCTCTAGCATTCCAACGAACTGTATTAGACGCTTTACTGATAACTGAAAAAACCTTTAGCTGCTCACTCTTTCTGAATCGACTCAAATAGTAATAACATTGTAAAGGGCAAGTCGTTATTGAGGCACAGCGGCATGACCTGAACAATAACCAATTTCATCAACTAGGTATCACGACACAAATGCTGAATTGCTCTTTGTAAGTTACATCTGTGGCGGTGTCAGCCATTATCACTGCATACCAAATAACCCGAATGGCCATGCTTATTTTTATTAACTTATTTATTATTAACCCTTGATTTGACTATAAAACCTTCACTGTTAACGCTACTGGCAGAAATTTTCCACTGAGTTCCTATTTATAAAAAAGACCGCAACTTTGACCACTAATAGACATTATAATTAAAAGAAAACTCAAATAACTTAAAGATAACAACTTACATTCCGATCAAATACTTGGCCAGGTAGCAAAGGCAGTGTCATTGCAATGCCAATGTAGTTTTAAAAATTGGTCTTAAACCCGCATGAATAATGTTCAAAAAATGACTGTTGTTCTTTTCGAAACATTTCCTACCATTTTTGTAAATATTTCATTGTTGCTATGAAGCCGCAATTGGCTTAGGAAGCGTTCTATATTTTATTTATTTATTTATTTTTTCAGAAAGAGATATTATCTGCTAAAATTTTTTCCAACAAAAAATACCTAGCAAATAAAATAATAAGTAATATACAACTATTAACATGTAACCGAAAATAAGCTAGCAATTCAAGAGGCAACTAAACTTGCATAATTCCCTCGAACGACGGCAATTGATATTCTTTTGAATAGCCATGTAAGCTTGCGTGGATCACCAGTTCTCCGCGTCAATTTTCAACCCAGGTTCTTCAGAAAAGCCAGAGAGTCTGGACCAAAGATACCAGTGGTCTCCTTGGCAACGGTCGTAAAAATATATTAGGAGAGTTCGGCGTATTTCGCAACTTTCCTTTCTTCTGCTGCTTTGGCTGCACATCCGGGTTCGACTTGTTGACAATCGACAGTGCGAAAGTGTCAGAACAAGTAACGTCCCAAACCAGCAACTTTCCTGCTATAAATGGATATACGGCTATACCATCAGGACGCTTATCATCCCCTCTGTCCAATCCGACTGGATGGTAGCCAGCGACGTCAAGAGCCCGACGAACGATATCGTTGATGGCTAAATGGCATGGATATCTACCGGCACTCCTTAGACAAGAAAGAGGGTGGAGACCATGGGCATCGATTAGACGGCCGCATTAGCAGAAGTGGGATTCGCACGGCTTAGCATCAAATCTCATGTTTTCTGATGATTTAGAGATTTTCGTAGGCGTAACTTTTTGCCTTTGAGCTTTGAATACCTGAAATCGCAACGCGTAGCAAAGGCAGCAACAGTGTCGTTCGCACCCGCTTTGTGACAACGGATTTTTCTCTTTTCTGTCACGAACGTCTAAATAACTACGATGAATTGTAAATGAACCGTGCTCTACTTCAAGAGGGGAAAAGCTCTTTTCTTCTCTCACTTTTATATTGACAAAGATACTGCGATGTCATTCTAGACGAAAATGATAAGTTAATAGAGTGCGACATATGCAAACACTGGCACTACATAAGTTGTCAGAATTTAAGTAGTGAAGCTACGCAATTAATGATCATAATCTCTTTTGCGATACTTGCCGTTCTAAATGTCATTTGCTTGGTGAACCATTTGACACTATTGTAAAAAAAGCTTGATGACATGACTTAAAATCTATTAAAACAAAAATTAAAACAAATCATTCCAACTTGTCAAAAAGTTACGCACATGTAACAAAAACATCAATAATATAATGAAGCCAATTACCCTTAATGTTTCAACTAAACAAAATATAAGAGAAACTATCAGCATACAAACTGACTCAAAAAGCCGCGAAAACAATAAGCGCACTAGCGCAAGTTGTTTTTAAATTATCCCAGCCGGCACAAGAGGTTTTAAAAACCTCTTTTTTTTTTTTTTTTTTGGTTTTCGAAAAACCGTTTCCAAAAGAGTTCTTAAAAACATTTGAAAAGCGGTTTTAAAAAGAGCGCTTTCCAAAAACTTCTTTTATTCCTCTTTTTCCGGGTTAAAAAAAACCACGGATTTTTTAAGCTGAAAAAAAAGGTTTTTTAGAGGGTTTTCTTACGCTGCAATAAAACGGTATTATAAAAAACCTTTAAAAACCCTTAAAAAAACTGTCGTGTGTGATTGGCCTATTTAATGACCGGGGGTTATAAATATTTCTAAAATCAAAAAAGTAATTAAGAATTTGTGTTCAAATCTTAAATATCTGTTTTTTACATAACCTATATGTTTATAAACGGCATAATTATTGTTACAATAAAATTCACTTCAAATAATAATAAAATCTTAGGTTTTTAATCTTTTTTTACCCCCGTTATAAAAGTTTTTTGGCGGCAAAAAGAATTTGCATTCTGCAAACAAACAGCGAAAAAAGCTAGATACAACAAAAACAAACGTGAGTTTGTAATTATTCATATTTTTATAATATTATTTGTGTGTTCTGATGAAAGGAAGCGTTTTCGTGATTTCTATGCATAGTTTGTTTTGACTTTTATTCGAAAATTTGAAAAACAGCTTGCCTCAAACATCAAGACAAATCCAAAAGCGTTTTACTCGTACGTTAATTCAAAATCGCAAACAAAGGAAACAATCCCAGATCTTAAATACAAAGATACGATTGCAACAACCAAGTTTGAAAAAGCAACCTGCCTAAATCAGTTTTTCGCGAGCGTATTTACCACCGAGGAAGAGATGCTACCAAATTTTTCACTCGGCTTCCCGGTACAGAAAATTATCGATGACATTGACTTATTACCTGAGAACATCAAAAAATATTTACACATACTTAAACCGTTCAAGTCACCTGACAATATCCGGACAATATCAATTCACGAGTACTGAAGGAAACTGAGAACACGTTTTCTAATCATCTATCTACCATCTATGTTGTCTTCGAAACTAGCACGCTACCACAAATCTGGAAAAACGCTGATATTGTTCCCTTAATTAAAAAAAGAAGATGGAACATCTTCAACAAACTACCGATTAGCCTTACTTGCATCGCTGTCAAAACGTTATTATAAAATTATAAAAGATCGCATTCTAAAACATCTTCTAGTAAATGATTTACTTACACCTTTGCAACACGGTTTTCGACCCGGTAACTCGTGTGTTACAAATCTTTTGAACGTTGTAAACGCGTGGACAACCGCTATTGATCAAGGAACTGCGGTCGACTGTATTTACCTTGACTTTGCTAAAGCTTTCGATAAGGTTCCGCATAAACGCCTTTTGTAGAAATTGAGAGCATACGGAATAAATGGGAAAATCCTTTCATGGATAGAAAACTTTTTAGTCGAACGTAGACAGCGCGTTGTTGTAAATGGTATTAAATCGGACTGGTTGCCTGTCAGAAGTGGTGTCCCCCAGGGATCTGTTTTATAGCAGCGCTTTTATTTATTGTATACATCAACGATCTACCATCCGTTATTTATTCTATTGCCTCTCTTTTTGCTGATGATACTAAAATATATTGTTTGTTATCTTCTCCGATCTTGCAATTTGAACTTCAAGCTGACATCGACAACTTAGTAGAATGGGCAAAAACTTGGGAAATGTCGTTTAACATCGAAAAGTGCACAGTAATACATTTTGGTGGTAATAACAAGCAACATCACTACACAATGCACGATCCTTCCACATCGAACGATATTCGTATCAAAGCATCAACGAGTGAACGTGACTTCGGAGTACGAGTGGGCAAGGAGCTAAAATTCTTGGAGCATACGACGACGCAAGTAAATAAAGCGAACCGCTCAGTCGGACTGATTCGACGAACATTTGTCAGCCTTGATGGTCCCTCCTTTAAGCGACTCTTCTGCACGTTAGTTTGTCCTCATTTAGAGTATTGCGCCTCGATAACGAATCCACGACTCCTCCGCGACAAGCACCAGTTGGAAAATACTTTGAGACGTAGGTCGAAAATGATCCTCACTCTTCGTAACCTTCCATACTACGAACGTCTTATTAAACTCAATATGCCAAACATAAATATATAGATTACAACGAGGTAATTTAATAGAAGCCTATAAATAGTTACACGGTAAATACAAATGTGCGTCGATGTTCGAGGTAGGGAGAGTCCAATGTACACACGTGGTCACGAATACAAGTTGACGAAGCAGTACTGTCGACTAGAAATGCGAAAATCGTTTTTCACGATGAGGGTGATCGACGAATGGAACTCCCTACAGCGAGAAGTTGTGAATGCGTCGTCACTAAACGTTTTTAAAAATCGCTTAGATGTATTTCTAAAAAAATGAGATGTTTTTATACAACTAGTTCTTTTTAACTTTTTAATTGTTTAATAATAAATATAATTATATAAAAAATTACATTGTATTTGTCACATAACTTTTGTGTTTTTAAATATGTCAGAATCTTTAAATGTAAAAAAATTTTAATTTCGTTGCTTCGAAGACTCAAAATCGTCGGAAGAGAAGGGTGTGTTTGAAAAGCTGCAAAATTAAATTGACATTGTTGTTGTTTTTATGTTGATCTGGGTTTATTCTTGTGTTTATTTATTTTGGATTTACTGCACTGTTGGTTTATTGGTTGTTGGAAAATAAATTTCATTGTTCCTAGTAAATAATTAGTGGGGAAAGTACTAGAAATTGTATGTTTTTGGTTGATCATTCCCTACATTCTCCCAACCATTTTTCCCACTACAATTACATCCCATTAAAAAGTTCAACATCCCATTAAAAGTTCAACTTCCTGTAAATCATTATTTTCTACCCACCTTTTACTCTACTATAATTACATCTCATTAAAACTTGTACTCTACTCCACAACTACTTGTATCTCTTTCATTCCCTCAACCTACTTTCAACTCCTCGATTTAATTAGCATTGAATTCAATTAGTTATTTTAGAAATTAGAGGTTGCACCCTGCTGTGGATAATTAAAACCTAAATTTAACTTAATTTTAAATAAAACCTAAATGACCCACGTGGGTCATTGGCAATAAGAGAAGTCGGTAATGTATACTAAAGTTTTAAATCCTTTTAAATGGCATATTTTGGGTGGATAATAACCGGTATGTAATTAACTGGAACTGGAAGAACAGGAAGGAAGAAACATCAGGACCCAAATAAGAGCAGGCCACCAACGAATTCGGCAGCCAGTTAACAAAGCATATAAGAGTCAACAGGAACGCATAAAGAACATAGTGGAACGATACGGAGAGTACAATAAAAGGAACGAGATGTCCGTATCAAAAAAAAGTATTTCCTATAACCTGAAGCTGTATAAGGAGAATGGTCGGGGTGGTTCTTTTTAGGAGAAGAATATCTGCCGCGGGTCACCCTCAGATCTCTAAGTACATATAACTATATTTCAAACTTATCCAAACTGACAAAAATACTCATACCTTCCTTAGTCCCTTGAGTATAAGATTTGACAAAATAATAAATTATATATTTACTTATTTACCCAGTTATCTCCACAGTCATTCATTCATTTCACATATCAACCATTATCACATTAAACATATTAACCATTTCACATATCAATCATTATCGTGATTTAAATAATCGATATCAAGATGGTCAGTTTGAAAATCATTTCGGAACACTCGTGTGTGTTTTGTAAAGGTAACTACAAAACTCAGACGACATTAAAGAGACACAGGGTAATTTGTAAAAAGAAACCTGCACAATTAGCAGAATCTCCTGTTGTTTCCAGATCATCAACACCGCGTAAACTACCGAAAACTCCGACAAGAGACGACGAAATATCTATCGTACCCTGTTTACCCGATTTCGATGTTATTCTGATTACGACAAATGATAATGCCGTATGGGGAAATCTAAATTACAATGCTTTCTCTGATTTTGTCAATAAAACCTATGACGAAATTGTTCATTTTAGACGCAATATATTTAATATTCCCTCTGGACACGCTGGTAAATCGTTTATAACCGAACTAACCTATTGGGTCAAAGAATTTAATTCTTCTACAGCAATATTAAATTCGATATCATTGAAAGTATTTATGATACTTCCAGCGCTGTTACTACAAAAGCCCTCAGCAAAGTCTAAATCGAAAGAGCATAGTAAATGTATAACTAGACGTCTTAAAATGTGGAAGGATGGCGATCTTCAAACGCTAATTAAGGAAGTAAAACATATTCAAAAACAGTTCAAATCATCAAAAAAGAAAAAAACGACAGATGACATTTCAAAAGTATTTGCAAAGCTAGTTATGCAAGGCAAACTATCTGCTGCAATCAAATACCTCGATAAAGAAAGCGCATCAGGGATACAAAAGCTCACATCTGATGTTCTCAAGGAACTCGAAGCAAAACATCCTCCACCAGCGAAAATCGAAAAAGAATCTTTGCTGTACGGACCTATTGATCAGATTGCAAAATACAAATTTGAATCAATAGATGAACAACTGATTCTTAGATCCTCGACGCAAACCAAGGGGTCTGTCGGCCCTTCTGGTATAGACGCCGATATATTTTGACGAATTTTGTGCTCAAAGAACTTCGCCAACGTAGGCAAAGCACTGCGAGAGGAGATTGCAAGAATGACGAAAAACTTATTGACAAATAGCTATGATCCTATTTTCCTTGAAGGCTACGTGGCATCTCGTCTAATACCTTTAAACAAAAATCCAGGTGTTCGACCCATAGGTGTTGGAGAGGTATTACGTAGAATTGTCGGGAAAGTAGTTTCTTGAACGTTAAGCGATGATATTAAAGAGTCTGCCACTCCGCTTCAAACGTGCGCAGAATTTAGCGCCGGTTCAGAAGCAGCTATCTACGCAATGAATCTTATTTTCTCTGACGATAAAAGCGACGGAGTATTATTAATCGACGCATCAAACGCATTCAACACCATGCACCGAAGAACGGCATTACACAACATTCGAGTGTTATGCCCAAGTATGTAATTTGATTTCACTTTAACAACAATAATCATTTACATTAAATTAATCCAGTAAGAAAACGATATTAAATATCTTTATAAAAAGGTTAAAAAATAACTTAGAAAATCTTTCTTTACAACCCCACTATATATAGAAAAAACCTTTCACAAAGAAAAACAACTTTTAATAACTTTAAAAAATGGATGTGTTTTATGCCTCGCAGGAACAATCTTTCCCAACTTTTCAAGTTTGTTGAATATGTCAAGAAGGTGAGAACTCCCAAACTTTCACAGTTTTATCGTACGAGCCAGACACGATCATGTGATCGTTGAACTGTAAGCAAGTGACACCGTCTGTGTGCTTAAGTAAAGTCACAAATCTTTCACCTGTCTTCAAACTCCAAATCTTCAATGTCTTGTCGTCACCTGCACTCACAATCTTCCAACTATCCGCTTGTAAATCACGGTTTACGTAATTAATACATATCGGAAAGCAACCCGTTTATTTATAGCTGGCGGTGGCGAGTTACTGTCACAGGAAGGTACTACGCAAGGTGACCCGTTTGCCATGCAATGGTGTTCAATAAACACATCTATATTAATCCAGAGACTGCACAATATCATACCCGACGCTCGTCAAACCTGACTCGCAGACGACGCCGCGGCGGGAGGGAAAATCGCAAACCTTAAGAACTGGTTCGATATCCTTGTCTAAGAAGGAAAAAAGTTTGGGTATTACGTTAATGGCGGTAAAAGCTGGCTTATACTTAGAAGTGAAATGCAGTTGAAGCACGCAGATGAGATATTCGAGGAAGAGGTAAACATGACAACAAATGGTAAGAGGCATTTAGGTGCTGTGATTGGATGCCAAGTCTATAAAAACGAGTATTGTAACGAAAAAGTATCAAAATGGACAAGCGAATTAAAAACCCTCTCTGAGATCTCGAAATCCGAACTACAGGCGGCATATGACGCGTTTATTAAGAGCTTTCAGTCAAAATTTACTTACTTTACAAGAACTATTCCTTCATTTGAAGACTATGTTGAGCCGATTCAGGAAATAATAAACGATTGTCTCCTGCCAAATTTTTTCGACCGGCAAGAAAAGTTTTTGCCAGAAATGCTAAAATTATTTTCTCTGCCCATTAGTAAAGGAGGCTTGAGTATCCCCTGTTTAAAACCGGATGCTCCCTTTCAACACAAAGCCTCTAAATTATTAACGAAGAAACATGTAGAGTCTATTTTATCCCAAGATTTTGATTTCATTTACAGAACAAAACTACCAAGCAAATATTCCAACAAAATGAGAACGAAAAGAAACGGTCTTACCTTCAATGAGTCCTTCAAGTTGAGCACAGTGATTTTACCCCTCTTGTCTTCGGCACAAACGGCGGTATGAGAAGAGAATCCGAAAATTTCCTAAAAAATCTTTCACTCAAATTATCAAAGAAGCAGAACGAAAAATACGAGAAAATCATTTCCTGGATAAGGACTCGCTTCTCTTTTGAAATAATTAAGTCAGTTTGCCTATACGCAGATCGAGAGTCCCTTTCAAAACCAGAGATGAATCAGATATGATGAATGACTTTAAATTGAACGTTTCTATGGCTGAAATATCAGAGTGAATCTTTGATTATATATACTGTATTTGTTTTAAATTTTACTGTTATTGGTTTGTTATTTACATTGTTAGGTTGTGTTTTATAATTTCTTTACTGTCTTTTGTATATATTTGGTTTATTTTTGTATATATTTGGTTTGTTATTACGTAGACAAATACACGAAACCAAGCCAAATCACAATGTTGAGCTTTTTGATCAGTTTCCTTTTCCACAAACAGAGTTTCACCTTTTTTTGGATCCTTCCAAACAGTTTTTCCATAAACTGAATTGAAATAAATTGCCATCATCGTGAAGCAATTCTCTTTTTCAAAGAAAATTTTCACTCTGAATCTATCAATATATAGCGTACAACTATATATGTATATTCAATACTGCTCTGATAAGTACACATATTAACACTTCATCCTATAAATGCACTTCCCTTTATACACGTCTGACGAAGGAGTGTTATTTCGCTCGCGTGCTCGTTCTCGCAAAGGAATAATGTTTACAAAGTTCTGTATAATATTTTGTGTAAATTAAGGCAACAAAGTAAACATTTAAAATCTTTTTTGTCTAAAAGTTCGACCTTCTCATGTTTTATTTATACGGTACCGGCTAGATATTGCATGTAATAAAACATGGGTTTTCTTCATTATATACACTTCTATGATCAAACGGTTATCAACAATTCGTTGAAAAATAACGCAATCATGGCTTCAAGAGATATTATAGATTTTTTCAAAACCAAAACCTTCAGAAGCTCTGGTCTCAGCTAGAAGATGACATTTTTTCAATTGAAGCGTACTGACCATCTGCAACTATCACTGAAATTAATACAAAGAAACGCGGTCGCCCTAACCTTCCTCCGGATGAACTTATACTTAATATAACACGACAGAACTCTTTTTGTAGAAAATAGCCGACATTTAAATTTTTTGATGACTGGCTGCGCAAGACACATTATCTACAAAGTTACAAAGGACGAAAAGGAAATGGTTATTTGATTAGGAAATACTATAGCAATGCTATTGGATCCAGGGAGGTCCAGGTACTCTTTCACTTTAAAGGTATATTCCATATATCTTGGTCGTGTATTCGAAAACCTGTATTTTGAGCCTTGTCAATCTCTGTAGTGGTCAATTCACCCTTCTACCCAACATTGCCAAACGCCTCTAAACAGTCTTTATATCGTTGAAACGTTATTTTATTCTGTTTTTATACACCTTTACAGCTGAATTTTCTGAAATTCATAATTCCGGGTAAGATAGCACTTTGCCGTCAAAAACACATCTAGTGTACCTGTATACTTCATTGCAATCCCGTCTGGCAGTCTGTAAAGTACTCCTTACGCAATTAGGTTTGACAAGAGAATCAATGTCAAGGCTACGGAAATCAGGGAATAGACTCAGAATCCATATCCATATCGCATAGCTCTTAATCATGGCAGCCTGTGAAAAAAATCTTGTCTAGATAATCGTAGTGGAATTCAAGCATCCGCAATTCGGCCAACTGGTATACTGCGATATCACAATGGTAGGCATAGGCATATACAACGTCAATCTTTTTCATGTCCACACAGTAGGCTGATCTAAGCGTCAACGTCGTCTTCAGTAGCTGTAAATCACGTGTTAATATGTTGCGTTTTATCTTCAACCATCTTGCCGTAAAACGAGTTCCCTTATGAACTAATGTCATGAATATGTCACGCAAAATCGTCTTTGACTTATCCTGGTCACGTGATGCAAGTCTGACAACCACTTCAGGAAACCAAAAAAACTGTTCACCACCCTAATTTTCAAGCAATTGATGCAGTTTCCTTCGACAGACGATCTTTCCTGTTGCTTTCTTGTACGCTTGACCTTATTATAAACAAGATTTTTTTATATAGTTTTTATATATATATAAAAAGATCTTGTTTATATATATATAACTATAACTATATTATATAACTATGCTGGAAAGTTTCATGCTTTGCTCAAAAATCTAATCTTATCCGCTCTACTACTAAGTAACGTTACGCGTTAACATGATCAATGGGGGATCTGACGTAACTACAATCACAAAACCACATTAGGTTTGCAGTTTCTTAAAAGAATCTTGATCAAATGAATGATTCTAATGAATAACCCCTTGCGTTTGAATTTTATGAATTTATGTCATCGGCTAGTACTGATTTGTGACGCATGCAGGGGCATTTTATGAAGCAAACTTTGTAAAGAGTGAAACAAGAAAGTAGATGTATATTATGTCAAGCAATAAAAACTGTTATACAAAAGCAGATATGAATATGTTGTTGATTTTTAATTATGCAAAACAGGGAAGTGAGTATGTACTAGTATAGTTTAGTATAGCTAAACTTTTAAAAATGTATAACTGTAGCTAGCTAGGCCAAGTTAATTACACACATATATTATATATACAATAACTAGTGGTTTTACCACAACAGAGTTATTTTATAGCTTTTGTCGATCAGGGGTGGCTCCAGGGTTTTTCCCACGAGGGGGCTTACAGCGCTGACGGAGGGGCTAATTGCTTGACTCTAAGTTTAACACAAAACTCATTAATGATCAAATCTATTACAGATTTGGCACCTCTAAATTTAAACATAACATAACGTTAAAAATGTCAGTATTTTTTGTATTGCTTTACTTCCGACAGGGGGACTGAGAAATTTCGACGGCTGTAGCCCCCGCTAGCCCCCCCACTGGCGCCACCCCTGTTGTCGATCTTTTTTAGAGTTAGCGGTTCTAAATTAAAGCCATTTTCAATGAATTCTTGTAGTCTCTGTTTTTATTATTAATTTCTACAATAAAATCTTTTTAACTATATATATATTAGGCACTTCAACTTCTATTTATCTGGAATACTATTTTCATTGAACTTTTTATTATGGAAATACGTATATACTTCTCTCTGTACAAACTTAAAGTTTAACATTTAACAAATTGTAAGTCACATTGTTTGAAATTAATGGAAGTTTTTACTTCAGTTGATTTAATTTCAAATTAAATATAATATCATGTTACAGCTAAGCACACAAATCAACTGAATCAGCTTTAATTTGGTTTTGTCATTCATATATATATAAATATATATACACCTTTATATAAACAGTAACTTTTATGTTCACTACTTGCTTACATTAATATATATATACATACAGTTCTTTAAAAATAACGGTTTCTTCAAACAGTCGCCATGATCTCCCATCACTGGCTGTTACAATAACATTTATTATATTATATATTAATTTGTTTGCAACTTTTTCACTCGCACACCTTGACACACTCCATAACTCCCATGTCAAAAGTATGAAATATTGTCTTAAAGTTAACTTTTCACATTTAAAGCCAAAATTATTCAATAAACTTAAATATAAGATGCAGTTTAATGATTTAATTTTAATTTATATATATATGTACATATTTTTTATGCACCTGATGATGTACAGATGTACGAAAAGCTTTGTGCTATTTTAATTGAGAAAATAAATATATTGTTTTAAAGAAAACTTTATTCAATAAACGTTTTTTAAACATTAACTAAAAAGATAACACTGTTTTGCATAATACCGAATACAGTATACTCCCGATAAGTGGGACTTTCACTAAGTGGGATGGTTTTTCTCGGTCCCTTGAATTTCCTAGCCTAATAAAGGCATTTGCTTTTTAAGCAAATTTTTAAGCAAATTTAACACTCGTTGAAAAACCTGTTGCATTTTTGCTTATTAAACACTTATTTATTATTTATTTATTTATTTAAGCTTACAATCCAAAAATCTACCAAATGAAATAAAACTTTAGATTGTGGAGACATAAAATCTGCCTTTAAAAGCTCTTCTACATTTCAATATAAAAACACTAGAAAGTCAGAAAAGTCAGAAAATGCAAAAAAAAGGAAAGAAAAAAGAAAGAAAAATTGGCTGTTTAAGATTAGAGAACAAGATTAGTCTATAACAAACTTAATGTCAGTAAAATATATATCAAAAAGTCTTAAAAATAGCGATTGATTATATATGGTATATAGAAGAACAATACTCCAGATGAGGGCGTACTAGCGCACATAACAATAGTTTAAATAGTTCAGACGCACCGTTAATTGAATCTTTCAGATAAATAGCAACACCACGGTGGTGTTTTTTCTCTAAGTTTGAAAAGCATCGGTAGTTACTGATTTCAAGTTCACTGGCTTGTACCGGAAGTAGACGGTTTTTTGGAAGAATTTCCGTTAAACAAATGATATCAGGTTTGTGTAAAACAGCAAGACAAGAAAGTTCAGAGTGTTTGTTTAGAAGGTTGTCAGCGTTTGCATATAAGACATGAAAAGTGGAGCTGTTTCTAATACAACTTTTATTTGTACTTATAAACCATTTTTTGCCCTTTCTTTTTCCGGTAAAGAGTCTGGTTTTGTGCGATCTTTTTTCTTTTCTTTCACAATCATCAGATCCCAGGACCTTTGATTTTGAAAAAATATTACCCCGATTTCTCGTTTTCAATCATTTTTTTTTTTCTTTGATCTTTGTTCTAAACGCAATTCTCTCTTCAAGGCTTCTATCATGGTTGATGTAAATTTTATGGGATCTTAGGCTTGACGCGTTTCTCATTATTAAATTCTTGATTTTGACACGATCAAAGATGACTAACAATGGACAAGGCTTTTTGTCATCACGTTTTTTACCAAGTCGCGTAACATTTCTGACATCTTTTTTGTTGGTGCATACACCACAGGTCTCATTGAAAAGCTTCAGCAGGTTGCCTTTTTCGTTTTCTTTTTCATCATAGTTGAAAATGACAGCGTTTTTAACACGACGCTCAGCCTCTTGCATTGCATCTTTGATGATGGACCTTGTCATAACAGCGTTACTGTTGTTTATTTGAGATGGACTTGATGAAAGCATACTCTTTGAAACCTCTGCATAGCTCTTGGTTAGCGTTTTGTGAGTCGATTCTACGTGTTTGTTTGTTGATTCGATCTTAGAGTTAACATGAGCTAGTGTGTCGCATATTTGGTCGAGCTTTTCAACAATCGTGGTTACTGGGTCTGCGAATCGCAAGCACTTTGATTTACATCTGTTGCAAATCCAGAAGATTTTATTTAGATTAACACTTAGATTTTATTGATGGTAAAACAAAAAATTTAAGTTTTCTTACTATTTCAACTATAAATTCAGATTCTAGATAGAAAAGGCTTTCAAATGGTACCAAATAACCTATGTTTTGAAAGAAATTTTGATTTCATACATAGGTTGACCTTTCCGTGGAATTGCCCATATGTTAAAAAATCAAGCATGTTGTGCGATAGATAGGTTGCAGGTAGGTCAAAAGCAGTAAATTCTATGATCATTTATGATTGCCTATGCTTTCTAAGGATGCCAGTATTAGAGTGAAAGAACCACCCCATCAAGGTTTCTTTATGACAAAATTATGTATATATGTTACCACTCGATTAAATTAACTGAACAAATCTTAAAAATATATATGAATGACCTTTTACATGTATATAGTGTAGATAACCTTTACTATATGCAATCAAATTGAATCAAAACCGTAATTTTGTGACAGCTGTAGAAAGTAGCTTTTACCGCCTTGGTTGGCATCCTAACGATGAATTGACCGGCACAAGAAAAAATATTATTTTAAGCACTATACTGTATACTGTATATGTCAACTCTGACAGCTCTTTGTCATTTCAAATTTCCATCCAGTATCTCCTTGTCGTAAACTCTTTAAAAAAAAATTGACCGAAATGTTAACACATCTCCTTTGTGCATGATTATACCATTATTAATGTCCATAATAGTTCTATTCAGAAATAAAACAACTGCATCTAAATGGCATGTATAATGTAAAGAATTTTATACAAAACTTTTGATCAGAGAGTGCATTAACTGAAGGATAGCATGACGGATGAAATAGTTGCACAAACTTATGTTCATTGTTGGCTGTCATGATTGTTTGGGGTTTTCATATAATGTTGATACATATTGCAATTCAACTCATTCAAAAAAATTAGTTGAAATATTTGTAGATCATCATTATCATATTTCTCTATTGGTACATTGTACCTTTAGAGTGTCTTGACTGATATATTATATTAAGTAGACATGAACTCAGCTTTTTTTGCATTGTCTTTTGTATATATTTGTCCTTTCATGATGTTTTTACCATCGGTTATGTGCATATCTTTACATGGATCCACTGTGAAGAGTAGTTGTTTTTGAAATGAATCATTTCCTAGTCTTGCTATATGTGCAATGTATTATATTGCTTTTTACAAATGTCATTGCTTAACATATAGGACCAATCTAGATCATTGGCTATATCTGCCTCGTCTTCTTTTTTGGATTTCTTAGATTTTTTTAAAATCTTTGGAGTATTCAACAGGGACATTTTTGCATCATTCTCCTGCAAAAGTGATCATTGAAAAAGGTTATTTATTTATCCGTCGATATGAGATGTTTCTGAGGTTACTTCACTGTAATGATGGCCTGTAACATATTTTTCGACCTCAGCCCGACCACACTGAGAGATGATCAATGCGGTCTGAATGATTGATGTTCATCATTTTCATATGTTACATTCGGTTGATGTAGGATTTTCCTTTCCTGGTGTTTCTATGAGTGATACCATCAAAAGGCTGGATTGCTAACCAATGCTCACAGAGGCTCCACCTGCCCTCTTAAGTGTTTGCTAGATGGCTGTTGACCCTTTCCTGGGTTCAATCGCCATTTGACATTTGTTTTTTGTTCTGCTGGGTGTTTAACCACCCTCCTCACTAGGTAAAACCTGATGGGGTAGCCGGTTTAGTCACCAACAACCCAACCATGCAACAGGTAGTACTGGATTACATGGTACCAGTAGCACTCCCAGAGTGATCTGACCACATGGGGTGCCGTGAATGGGGTACCGTTGATCCTTCTGCATCAAAATCTGCTAATCGTGTTTGTTGTTTTCTTTTAAATTGATTTTTACTTCTGCTGCATGTCATTGTTGTTTGCTGGACATTCAAAATACAAAATATGGCTGCAATTCCTCAATTTTCTGTATTTGGACGTGAGGATTTTCACTATGGAATTTGGGCTGAATTAGCTCTTGCCTGTGATGACCTTCAACACATGTCTCCAATACGCTGTATGATTTTTTATGTACATTTTTTGTTTTTTTATGATCTAATTGGGTACTTTCACCATTCAAAAGATTTTCAGATTCCATCATGTAAAATATAAAACAGTAATAATAAATATTTCATTTTATTTCATTTTTTTGTTATTATCAGCAATTATATTTTATAAACCTTTAACATAAATGATCAGCATGCCGTATCTAAAAACAAACTTGGTATTTCTCATGTTATTTTTGTATGTACCAAATGTTTTTCTGCTTTCAATAGGTAATTTTATATAAAAATAAAAATTATCTGTCACCGAAATGCAGTGTGAACTAACAACACCCACTGTTGACATGCAGTGTGAGCCAGTGTTTTGTGCAAGGAATGATCCCAATCATCAATTTGTCACATCACACGAGTCAAAGGATGGTGTTGATGTGAAGCAGAACAATCCTTCTGATGAGTGCAGCAATACAAGGTGAAAACATACTTTAGCTTTTAGTTACACTTTAAATGATTAACACTATTTGCGAGTTGAATCAGTCATATTATAATACCATCATAAATGCACTGTCGTATGTCATATCGTGGTTGAAGTTGTTTTTGGTCAGAAATTTTATCCGAAAGAATTGAAAAAAATTGTGATTATAGATGCGGAATCACATTATTATTTTCATTGATTCCTAGTTATGCAACGTGCCCTCATTAATATGTAGACTGCATCACTGTAAAATTTATGGATGTGTGGGTTTGGTTGCGTAGTTTAGTTTACATAACTTAATCAGAGAAAGGTTTTTAAATGGAGCTTTCAGTAAATTTCAGCTCTCTTTTGTTGTATGTGGCACCGTTCAGATGAATTATGCAGAACTTGTTATTGTGACGTATAACACGTCATGTTTTTAATAGATTTGTAGTCTTTTGTTGAGGCACCATGAAACATAAAAATGGAGGCGTTGGAAGCATAAAACATAGCATTCACTCTTCTTTTAATTTTAAGCGATCACTAGGTGTTGGTCAACTCATGAATAATGCAGAGATGATTTCTTTCTTGTTTTATTATTTATTGTTATTGCTTTGTTGGCTGCAAATAGAGAAGCAAAAAGTCTTGATTGCTATTCTTCAATTGGATCTTTTGAAATCTATTTATAGTACCTTTTGCAGTTCACCGACTGTTTGGTTAGCATTGAATGAATTTTGTGATTGTTTTGCCAAGTGTTTTGTTTTCCAGTTTGAATTTCTGTGTTTCTGGATATGTTACGAATGTTGCAGAAATGAATTGTGTTATTTCTTATCTTTGTTCGTCAATTAACCAACATTTCTACAGTATATATATATATATATATATATATATTCATATTCATATTCATATATATATTTTGTTTCATTAATATGTTAACATTAGTTTTCAAACCATGTTTCAACCATTTTTAACAAATGAAAAAAGAACAGACCTTCTGAACGAAATTGTTTCTTTCCAATGATGACGATGTCTGGTATCAACATTAACGAAATAAGTGACAATGAGTGGACGAAAAGTTAATCAGATGAGGAATAAAAAAATGTTGCAGGGAATAAGCATTTATTTGGCACAAGTTTTTCTGTTTGTTTTTTATTTTACATTTTTGTATTTTTGCATTTAAATTTTCTTAACATTAGGCTTTTTTAATTGATATGTTTTGTTTATTGAAATTATAATTATTTAAAACATTTGGTGTGATGTTTTTGCGGCGTGTCTTTTTGTACGCACATGATAAGTAAGGGAAAGTGTTTTGATATATCATTGTCATCATCGTTTAACATCTCTTTCCATGCTAGCATGGGTTGGACAGGGCTTTCAACATATAGATATTCTCCACAATTGTGTAGGTTTATTCATCTTATGATTTATTGGAGCAGATGTTTTTACAGCTGGATGCCCTTTCTAACGTCAACCCCAGTGAGAGGGAAAACAGTGGTGAGTTAACCCACACAAGATAACAGTATTTTAAACTCCATGGCAGCAGTGCATAAAGAGCATGGGTGCTTATGTCCATGAGGTCAAAGATGTTATATGACCCGCATACCAGTGTACCTGGTAATATGTAATCAGACAAAACAGATTAAGATTTTAAACCAATCAGAATGTGTGTTTAAAAAATATATAACAAACACGAATGTGTAAATAAACTGATAGCACGAGCTGGATCATAAATGACAATGTAAGTTTTCAATGTTATTTAATTAAAACCAAGTTCATATTAGGGTTTGCTTTATGATTATTTCTTATTGAAACGGACGTTTATATTATTTGTTTATTACATTGTAAGTTTTAAGATATACATTTCTAGCTGATATAAAAACAAACGCGATTGATAAACATGTCTCGTAAGTTAAAAACTTCCATAAAAAATGCTGACCTGGATGTTTTTTAGATTTATTTACCTAAAATTTAAAAAAAGTGACTTTGATAAGCATAACTTGGCTGGCTATCAACAATATTTCTGTCTAATATCTCAAAAAAGCTTTATTTTTTCTTCAATTATGTTTATGGAAAGTCTTTTTTAATTTTTAAAACTGGAATGTGTTTTTGAGCAAATTTATTTTGTGTACATATATATATCTTGCTTTATTTTCCAACATGTTTGAAAAATTATGCTCTTCGACTTTTTTTAACGAAATTTCATTCTTCTTACTTCTTCTGTACATTTTTTATTTCTTCAACGTCTTAAATTGTTTTTGTACCAAAAAGAAATGTTTTCAGATATCTTGGTAAAATGTAAAAGCAACATTTTGTGTGCCATCTAGAAAAAGTGTTTCAGTTTACTTTTGTTTGAAAATGAAACAGTATCGGAGAACCTCAGAAATTTCCCTTTTATTTAACGCAATCACCGTAACTTCCTTTCTTTGTAGTAATGAATAGTTCTGTTCACTTATTGTGAGGTTCTGAAATCAATTTTAATAATGTATGTCGTCAGAAATAATTCATAAAAAGCTTCATACTCTGAATTCTCTTTGTATGTTTGTTAGAAGCTTATTGCATATTTTTCGCATAGGGAAATTAGTTTCGCTCATTAACGTCACATGTATCATTTTGTTAACAGATTATTCCCATGGTTTTCTCTCTCAAAAAAGAAGACTTATTAATTTAGGAAACAGCTGGTTTTTCAATAAGCTTTTATTTTGACATTGTTTGTTTGTTTCCACTCTATTGATGTTGAAAACGGGAGCATGTTGTCGTCATGGGTAGGTTTGTTCGAGTTGATAAAATGTTTTGTTGATTTGGTGTGTTTCCTATGCGAAACGTTGATTCGGTCACATTCTACACGTCATTCTTGCTGTTGCTAACAAGATCATTTTAACAAATCACGTATATAGACCGAAAACAAAACTTTGTTCCGAGAGTTGATGGAGGACTATCTTACAGAAGAGCATTCGTCGACGGAAGATGAGGAGTCTAGAAGCATGAGCAATGAATCTTCACCGGAATTATCTTGCCCTATTAAAATCAACTTGCAGGTGGAGAAAGAGATGAGTAATGCTTCAAAGCCCACGTTTATGGGAATTCCTGTGTGGACACGAGCCAAAGAGAACGTTAAGGAGAAGAAAATGGAGCTTGTAAACAATGTGAATCATTTCATTGACAGGTTGCCACCTGTGCTTAGTCAGCGAAATTCTTCCATAACTGAAGAGGTTGAAGATGATTTGTGGTAGGTTTCGATTACAAATATGACACACACTCACACTCGCTTTGATTGTTTTTTATAACAAGCATTTTTTACGAAGAGTTCTCTCTTTCTTTAGTTTATCGGACAGTCATGGCCAGGCCTCACTGCAGGAGAAGTTGAGTGATAAATTGGACGATAAAAAGCAGAAGAAGAAAAATCGCATCAGTCAGGTATTCTAAGCTGCAGTGCATCCAAAATTTGTACTTTTTGTTGTGTACGATTCCATTAGAATTCCCATTGGAATTTTTATAGTAAAGATGTTTGTTGATGAAATTCTGCGATCTATTTGCAGATGATATCAGGTGTAGGCCAGCGCTCGAAAGCAGAACTGTTTCAAAAGATCTTCAAAGATTTGTCGGAAGATGAGCAGCTAATAGCAGGTAAATATCACTTTTCTTGCTACATATCAACATAGTCTCGTAGTTATGCATGTCTCTAGTTGTCGAGGTCGTCTTTTCACTTAATTCTTTTAAGCTGAAAACTTATTCTAGAAATTCAGAAACTTCCCAGTGCTTTTAGGAGTATGATTAGATTCAAACCATAGTCCTCTAGACTCTAACCTTTTCTTTCTTTTCTGTGAATATTACCAAGCAATGCACTTTGGCATCACCTTAATAGGCAGCACCAGGTTCAAAGATTCACAATAAGTGTATTTTAAGCATCTAGGAGGTCAATATATTTGAATTCTTGCAGTTAAAAACATTACAAACAAACTAACTAACAAAACTCATATGAAATTCCTATCAAAGTTCAAATTCAAAGAAAACTGTTTTAATTACTTCAATTAGGTAAAATAAAAATATGATAAGCAATACTATACAATACTAATCATTTGAAACTCATCATTTTCATTATCCGATTTTTGTGTTTATTGTGCTGCCATTGTCCCGGAATCCAGGGTAGGCTGGTACAAGTACAAGTATCAGTAGGCTGGTACTCATGTTGGTATAAAGTTAAACATCACTGAGGCTCAAATTTTACTTACGCTTGTAAACAAACAAACATTTTATGACTGCTAATACCCACGCATCTTACCACTTATTATAATAATGCTCTCCCCGTAGATTATTCTTGCGCACTTCGTCGAGACATACTTGTGCATGGGCGGTTGTACCTTTCGCAAACATGGCTGTGTTTTTATGCAAACATTTTCGGCTGGGAAACACTTGTAAGTCGTAATATTGAATTTAAATGGATGACAGTGCCAGTGTTGTCACATAAAGACCGTCTTCACGTGTATATCAGAGTTTGAGCTCACTCCCTCTTTCCATCAACGCAATTCTTTAATGGAATTTAATTTGTTTTTTGAAGAGTTAACATTATATTTTGAATTAAAATGAATTACATATGTTTATTTGTATGACGATTGTTGTGATTGGTTATCAATTACTTCATGAGAAAATTCAGCGAATTTGTATTTATTTACTTTCTATTTTCGATCTTTCCAGGTCACATTGCAATGGCAAGAGATTTCTGCTATCACCAAAGAAAAAACTGCCAAAGTTATTCCAAACGCTATACAGATATTCACGGGCACTGACAAGGTATGTGCATTGGTTGAGGTGTGATTGTAAGAAGCATTGTGAATTGAGAACAAGGAAACAATTATAATTTGACCTATTGGCTTTTGGTCATGAATTCACAGTCATTTTCACCATAAAGAAATACACCCAAAAACCCTAATTACACTTCTAATATATTTACAAAATTCAATCTGCGAAATTTACCTTCTCAGATGTGAACTGGTAGGTTTGTTTTTTGTGTTTATTTGTTTGTTTGTGTTTTTACTTCGTAGTATTTTATAGTATATGAATTTGTTTATTAGATTTTAAAAAACTAATATTTTATTATACACAAACAGTTGAATATAAGATGCAGTTTAATGATTTAAAGTTTTCTTTAAAACAATATATTTATTTTTTCAATTAAAATAGCACAAAGCTTTTCGTACGTCTGTACATCATCAGGTGCATAAAAATATTTTTATGCACCTGATGATGTACAGACGTACGAAAAGCTTTGTGCTATTTTAATTGAAAAAATAAATATATTGTTTTAAAGAAAACTTTACAAACAGTTGACTCTCTCTAATTCGAATCCCAAGGGGAAAAAATTTTGCTCTAATTATAGAGAGATTTGAATAGTAGAAAGTCTCTCTTATTCGAATTTTCAGGTTTAAAGGCTGAAAATTCGAATTAAAGAGAGAAATTGGAATTTTTAAAAAATTGAGAAAAATCATAAAGGTGAAAAATAAATAAGAATGATTGAATTTTCTTTGATTCTTTTTTTCTTTTCCTAAGTTTCATGAACATACATGCACAAAGTGACATTAATTGCTGAAAAAGTGTTCAATTTTTTATTGTTTCGTGTTAGATAGATTGTCTAAGTCAAACACACGACTCGCGTCGCTGAGGCAAATTTTGTAAATCTGACGCAGTTCATCAAACCATAGTCACAAGAAAATATGATCAAAAATATTTACAAAAAATCAAAACATTCGAACAGAAATTCGAATTTTGTAAAAAAAAACCATTTGAAAGTCTTCACGGTTAGTTTACACTCAGGAAATTCGAATTACTAAGAGGACTTTGCCAAGGGGACCAGAAAATTTGTTCGAAATATGGAGGTTTTCGAATTACAGAGATTCAAATAATAGAAAGTAAATTATAAGAATTTTAAATTAAATTTCAAGTTAATATAACAATATTACAAACTTTAATATTACGAAATAGTTTTGTTTCATTTGGTTTATTTTCTAGTATTTCTTCACAACTTTCGTCACAAGAGAGAGGGCGTACACAGCTCTGTTTCGTATCTGGCAGAATGCGCTGCTGGGGCAGGTACGTACATTTACAATTTTCGCATCTCAACTTCAGTGTTACTTAATGTATTATTTTCTGGAGGATTTTATTCTTCGTGTCAACAATTTGCCAAGAGAAAAACAATGCACAAATATTTTACGTACTTCGAATTGTGCTTGCGGTGTATTGTTCACGGTTGCTTAAACTCAATGATTCCAATCTAGTGTTTCTTAACTCAAAGAAGTCAAACTGTGTTTTTTTCCTTGTTTTCTTTTGGATTCACTCATTGAGGACAGTCCTATGAGAGTTCCATCTTTCTGCAACTTCTCAAAAATTGCTTTTAATATTTCGCATGTAGCAACGCATACAAAAACGTGAAAATGGAGTTTGAGATTTTGTGATCAATTCGCGTTCTCAAAACTTCTTTGTTAAATAAAAATAATGAAATGTCTTTAGTATATTAACCTGCTATTTGTTTGTCACTGTTTACTCAGTTTAGTTAATATTGTTGTTTTTATATTATTAATATACTTTTTATACTATAATTTATTTTTATATTCTTCTTGTTGTTTTTTTAAGTTGAGTTGAATTGAAGGTAATTTCTGTGTTAACTTTTCCTGTTTGTTTCGCTAAAAATTGTCGCTTATTTGAAAGGTTAAAGATTTATAGAATAGTTCCAATTTCAACTTTTTTTGATACTCAAAGACATTGTTTTTCTTGCAGCCAATATGTCCGTCAGAGTTGAAGGTCATCTGCAAGAAATACCGACAGAAGAAGGGGACGAACTTTGCCGAAGTTCAAGATGGCGACCCAGTGAATGATGCGCACGATGAGACTGGTGACGAGGTTGTCGAAGACGAAGATTCAAAATCTTTGATGAGCAGCGAATCAATCGGAGTGAGTTTTCTGCATTCTTCCGAGCTTCTTTGTTATTCTAGAATTGCAATCTACAAGTAAGAAATAAATGATGGCTTACTCAATAATTGTTTTTCAATGCAAATAAAAGTATACACGTTTTTTTATTATAAGAATCCAGCCTATAAAAAACCGTAGGCTCAGGTTTGCCAAAAATTTAGAAACTCTTAAGAAACTTGAGGATCAGAACAAATAAATAAATTATGAAACTTTTAAGCCTCAAAAGGACCAAATTTTAAGAAACTCGAGGCTCAGCCATTGCTTAGGTTTCTTATAAAAAAAACGTGTATATGATTTGTGTCTACTTCCACATTCCATTATTCTGCAACTGCGGGAATCTTGACTCTCTCCGCGCAGAGTGGATAACTTAATAGCAATGATTTGATGGTTTAGGGTAACATGTTTACTCTTACTTATTTTCAAAGGAGTCTGGCAAAACAGAGAGCGTGTTGGAAACATCCAGCGGCCACAACAAAGATGTCGTCAGCTCCGTGTCCGATTTCGGTCCCATTCCATTACATCACAACGATGAAGTGCAAACCGACCGGTCTCCATCGTCTATCTCGATGGAAACCAAATCGCTGAAGAACAAGTCCACTCCCCTCTCTACGTGGAACAAGGCACACGATTTCCTTTCTTTCACCAAGAAGAAACGCAAACAACGCCCGAAGATCCAGTCTTATCTTCCGGTCCCGGATTTTGAGACGGGCGAAACAACAACGGATTTCAATGATGAAGAAACGGACTCTGAAGTTGATAAAGAGAAAGAAAAATGTGAGAAAGTTCCTAGCGTGTTTCAGCAAGTTATTGTTCATTTCTGTTTTGTGTTTACTGAAAGATTTCAGACGTGCTTTTGTGAAAAGAAGCTTATAAATTGTTAAAGGTTTTATTCCTTTCTCTGCCCATAAAACTAAACCACATTAACGAAAAACGCACTGCAATTCTCTTACAGACGTGTTGTGTCCTTGCCATGACAACCATTGTGGGAAGGAGTACACAAATGAGGTGCAATTGCTTACCTTATCCTTTACTTTTCTTTGATTTTACTGTTTGCTGTCCACACTTCAGGAGTTTGACTTCGACGTGGACGCTCTTTTCGAGCATCTGTTCTCTCAGGAATCCGACATCATGAAGCGAGTGTTCGAACAAAGAAGTTTCGAGAGTAAGTTTTTCTTACTCGCCACAATTGCGTGTTTACTCGTTTGTCCCACCAGATTGGAAGTACACGCCCCTGACTGAGATGGATGGATGCAAGACGCAAACATTGAGTTACACCATCCCCCTGAACTACAGCATCGGTCCGAAACATTCGGATACCTCCTCGAAACAGGTTATAATATATCTCCAGAAGACGTATCAAAGCTTTCATTAACTCTCATAAAATCGGTTAGGTATTTGTAGTCAGACGGCGATGTGCTTTTTGTGAAAATGGGCAAATGGGATTTTGAAGAAAAATGTTGAATTTGAGTAACGCTTTCGAAATACGAGTAGTGAATAGTCGCCAATAATTACCACTTGATAAGAGTTTTGAAATTACCTTTTCCCGTATTACAGAATGTAGCTAACTGGTCATAGACACATAGAACTCACACTGTCGGAAGTCGATGTAATTCTGCCTTCATTCTGTCATTCAAGAGGATTCTCACAACGATCTTTCTCTTTCTCTTAGGTCTTTTCAAAAGATAATACACCTGGCTCCTACTACGTCATTAATGTCGAGGTAAGACCCCTAAATATCCCTATTGAATCCTCGATAAATTTTGAGAAATATAGATCGAAGTTTTTCGATAAGTGTTTGCTGTCGTTGGACATCCTTTAAAGTAACTGCTTAAATCTCACTAGAACATCAGTTACGGCATTCCCTATGCGGACAGCTTCAGCGTGAAAACCAAGTACTGTCTTACAAGAGCGTCTGGAAATCGATCTGTACTCAAGTGGGTGCTTCAAAAAAAGCTATCTAATCAGTTTCTCTCTAAAAAAAACTTGAACATTTTAGAGCGCACGGTGAATTGGTTTACACAAAGAAAGTGTTTGGATTGGTTAAAAGTAAGTAGGTTTTAAAGATGAACACGTGGTAAAAGACCATGTTTTTACAGATATGATATCGCGCGGAGCCGACGATGCATTGAAGGAATACTTTGCCTTTCTCGGTAAGTTATTCCAATGTGCAAATTCATTTTTGTATATGTGATTACTATGTATTATTAGTTCAAATGTTGAAGTCGGACTCCCGTATTTCACCTAAGAAGGCCTCATCGAAAACTGCCAAGAAAAGAGTCACCAGAACGAAATCCAAAGAAACTACACAGATCGCGGCATCATTTGATAAACCAAGTCGGCGACGGTCTTCGAATATTCAAAGTAAGGCGATCACTATGTGTCAACCGGGAAGAATACAGTTTTGAATTCGATATTTGCTGCAATACCTAATCATATGAGAGTGGCTCTTCAAGCGAATTGTATTACTGTTCATCGTTCGTTTAGGTTTAACTACCTCGCCTTCGAAAGATATCAACTTCCTATCGAGCTTGTGAGTAACAAAACCCTACACTGTATCCCCTTCATAATATTCTCTCTCTTCAGAAGATCTTCATCGACCATTTTCACGGCGTTTACCATTATGTAAGTTATTAAGCGAACCGAGAGTGGTCACGTGATTACCTCTTGTTTCCTCCCGCAGACTTCTCCTGCTGTTTTCGATGAACTTGTACCTGTTTGTGCGACTTCGCAGTCTGGAAAGCTCTATGGAATTTAACCAGCCTGTGTTTAGGGAGAGGTAGGTAGTAGCGGGGCGCTTCGCACGCGCCTCTACACGACATGTCTTTCAGTGAACTTCCTTCGTCGCCCGAAGAGTGGAAGAACTTACTGCATTACCAGAAGAATTTACATAACCTCGAGTTAAAGAAGTGAGTGGCGTGTATTAGTGGGTCGAGAGAATGAAAGACCATTTCTAATTTTCTTTCGGTGTTGTTAGATTGCGTGAATTTGTTGCTACCACCTCCAGCTTAATGAAACAGGTTCGTTTCATAGTGATATATCAATGAAAATGCTTTGCTTCCATTGTCTTCCTTCCCAAACATTTCGCACCGAGCTTTAGAAATTAAATACTTTTATAAATATCTGAAAATCTGCCAGCATAGAAAGTTGCTTTGTTCGTTTCAGGCGGAAAAGTCTATAAGCGCCATTTACAAAGAGCTGTCCGTGAGTTATCCGCATCAGTTGGAAAGTAAGCCGGGGGAGTTATAGGGATTGTACCGAATTATAGTTTTTTTTTTATAAAATGCACATAAACATTTAGAGTAGAGTAGAGTAAAATATTTTCTTCTCGCAAACTAAGAAACGAAATCACAATTTAGTCGTTTTTTGCATATTGTGTGATTACGAGAAAAGTTTTATTTTTATTTGCACGTGCACCAACAAGAGGCTGGTTCCCTACATGTTGGTCATCATTGTATTTTGTCGTGTATATAGCGAAATCTTGATTAATTGTTGTTTTTTGTACAGTTGGCATCCGCTGTCTCGAATTCTTCTCTCGGTCCCTTCAGCATTCCCGGTCACTTCCTTATAATTCCATTCGGTATATCGAACTTTTACTATGTCAAACCAATTTTTTGGTCCCGAACTCGAACTTTTCATTTCGGTTTTTGATTTTAAAGAAAATAGAGTCTGGCTATCTTTGTTCATTTATTGTTATAAAAACGTTCTTTTCTGTCCGTTGGTACAACAAATAAAATGTTAAATTTTAAGCGAGAAATGACAAGCTTTGAGGAACGTGGAAAGTGGTCTCTCTAGCAAAGAGGTTGCTGCAAAATATGGGCTACCAAAAACACTCTTTCAACTTGGGTTAAATACAAAGCAAAACTTTTTACTGCATGGAACAATGTTCTAATAAAAGAAAAAATTCATGGGAAGTGATTATGGACCAGTAGATCGCGTAGTTTACAAAAGGTTTATATCCTAAAGAAGCCAGAATATACCGATTGATGACGTCTTCATAAAAGACAAGGCATTGCAGTATGCAAAGGAATTGGGTTTTCATGAATTTCAAACCTCAGATGAAATCCGAATTAAATAAACGACGAATTTAGCGGGAAAAGTGTCAAAATCACCGCAAAAAAAACTGATCCCACCGATTACAGACAAACTCACACTCCCCACGGGCCTGAGCGAACCACGCTAGCTATACTTTTAGGTGATTTAATTTTAATATCATTTTAGTAGGCCATGCAACATCACACCTAATATAATTATAGTAAGCCATGTAACATATCGCCTAGGGCGGAGAGCAAGAATTTATCTACACTGGAGAGTAAGACAAACAAGAAGATAAATTTTGGAGTACGTCATGGCCCCTATCAACTAAGAAGATGACGGTGACACATAATTATAATAATTAAGAACAGAGTTGAGAATTCTCTCGAAATCTAGTAAAAGCTTTGAAAAACTATTCTTTTTCGATAAGAACTTGGATCTTGTGCACATGTTTGGAACCGTTCACAATTGGGATAAAGCTATAAACAGTCATTATCAAACAGTTTTCTTGTACTAGTAGAACCCCACTTTTATTTGTTTATATTTCTAAATCTAGTGCTTTTAATGCATGACGCAATCGTCATGAAGAAAGAAGACCTGGTTGGTTATGATAAAAATTATGTCACGATGATGAAGTTTAGTAGACTAAGCCATATGTTATGCTATTACGGCCCTTTATGCGATAGGTGGTATTCGCTAATTCGCATTTAAAAAGTTTCTTAAGTAAGTGCTATTTCTTTTGCACGGTTGTCTTCTTAGCTTCGTTCGACTGGCTCAAAGACGGTTTATGAGATTATTTGCGGTGATATATTTGCGAGAATCACGAAGGAAACCGGTTATATGTTCAACAAACCATACATGATATCATACCACTAACTACAAAGCGATGATACTATCAAACCTATCGCAGTCTCCCTTGAGCCTCTTCGCCTTCAAATCTCTCAAGATCTCTCCGTACAAGGGCAAATTCTTCTTTCGTATATGCTCGATGTAGTCAACCTCTCTGAAGGTCAACGATCGATACAATCTGCGGACGGTCACCTGTGTGGAGCCCAAACACAGGTTGTTGATCACGTGACCGAATAAGAATATAAGCAGTCCAGCAACCGAGAGTACCATGCCAACGATGAGTGAAAACCAGAATACGAGCATAACGTATTGATAGAGAACGTGCGGGGAGATCTCGCAGATGAACTTGTGTTTGTTGATGTGTGTGTTTCGAATGTCTCTCGAAGCTTCGTGCACGTCACAAAATCCCATGGACGGCAGCAGAACGTTGCCGGGTTTTGGCTGCGTGCGTACCCGCAAGCTGTGATCGTGAGCATTATGGTTATCCACACGTGACCACTGTGTGTAGTAGATGCCGTACGCGCGAAAGTCGCCGTGCAACAAAATATCACAAAACATGAACGCCAGTATGTTCGCCGTCAGGTAAAGTATCTTCACGAAAAGGTTCACTAGCACACAATAACGCATGCGCGGTCGGCTGTTAATCTGGTAGTTGAAGTACGAAGCTAAAATATCCTTGCTCTGCTTTTTAGGATCTTTCAGCGTCTCTTTTAAGCTGAGCAGATCGGTGTTGGTGACTTTAAAAACAATGTAGGGAGAGTAGAAGAGGATAGAAAGTGCCGCCGTGAAGAAAGGCATGTATTGATATTGAAGGTAGTAGACCTTCTCCATAGGTTTGCAGCCATACACGACATCTGAGGCGCGATCTGTTACGGTGCACAACTGTCCCTGGCTGTTTAACCCGTTGTAATCCATGTTGCGCGGGATCCCGTAGTACCCAGACTCATCCAATCGACCCAACATTTCTTTGAAGATGTAAAATCCTAAACGAAAACGCGTGGTCAGGTTATGTTGTAAATATCCAATATTTTTCTTACCTTGTATCCAACAGGTGCTTCCTACGAAATTGTTCGTCATTCCGTTAGTGTTGGCCACGATACAAGATACCTTGTCGTTGAAGTAATTGACACCAAGGAGCGCCGAACAAATGATGCACATTTTGGTCATGAAAATTCGATTGTACTGATCACTGATATCATCGCTGCGGGATTTGATTTTAATAGACACGATCTCCTTAATGCTGGATGCTATCATTGACATCGTGCCCTGCTGAATGATAGCAGAGTAAAGTGCGAGAAGCAAACTTCGCAAACCTCTTAATATCGTCTTATCGTGTAAAGCATAACAACGGATTATCGAAGTGTTTTTCATTATTTGCGTCGTAAGTTACAGTGTTAGTGGACATATTAAAACTTTACAAATCATGCATTCTGTTATAAATAAAATTAAACTTTGTGACAGACAACCCAGTGCAAGTCCTCTAACAAGCAATGTTAGTCTTTGTTTATTAGTTCCATGTTGTCTTTGTTTAGAGCGGGGACGAATTGCGGCGTGAGTAGCTGTAAAGAGGCTTTGGGTTTCACCACCATCCCTTTCGCTGTATTGTATACGTCCACGTGCTGTTCGCGACCCAGTCTGTTGCTTATCTTTCCCGAAAGTTCGATGGGTATCTTGTCTTTTGCGCTCAAATCGAAATTGAGTTGAAAGCCGTTTGGCGTGCCCACAACGTTAGCTGATGGTATAGTTTTTCGGTTGATTTCGTTTTTCATCTTGGACTGCAGCAATCTCTGCATCAGCTCTTGCGGGGATAGACTCAACGCTCCGCTTTTATGTTTCCCATCTCTGCACTTCAACATGAGACGCACGCCTCTTTTCTGTGCGTTCGTGCAGTTGACGGCGTTTATTCCGCGCGATACCGAATCGCTTTCTTGATTCGCTATGTCTGCTGATCTCATGAGATCGTTCTCCTGGTTCAAAGGGTAAATGTTTTGTTTGGTGTCTGGCATGGTGTTATTTACGTATGTTGCGTTCGATGGTTTGATTGGACCTGTTAGAGCTTTGATGATTTGATTTATATCGAACCCCCCGATTCCCGAGGGTTTCTCGGGAGTTGCAAGAGCGTTCACCACTGGATCAGGGGTGCTTTTGTCCGCTACATGATGTTCAATTAACTTCTTTATAAGCAGAGATGGCGATACAGACACAGTCTGCTTACCTGAATCCATTCCTTGTTTTTCCTCTGGGAGTGCATTACCTTCTGTTAGCACCTTCCCTCTCATGCATGGAGCGCCAACCACAGAACGTTTACAAGGTAAAACCAACTGTGTTGTAAGAAAATTGGCTGCATCGGGAAGGCTATCCTTCTCCGGGGTTGTTGTGTTATTTCCAGTTGCAGTGGAGTTTGTCGCGTTGCTAGCTTCTGCAATAAGTGACGAGTTAGTAGGCTTATTATCTGTAGTGACATTTTCTTTTGTGGCATTACTCGCAATAGCGCTCTCAGCGTCCGTGAGGTCTGTAGAGTTCTTTCTTTCGTATTTACCCGGATTAGTTGTGTTGTTTTCATCGCCAACAGTGTTGTTTTTCTGCAATGTTGCGTTCGTCTCGGGCGCTCTCGACGCATCGGCGTTCGTCCTGTTTACGAGATTAGGAGAAAACGAAGCGACGTCGATCGAGGAAGCGTTGGATTTCGTTAAGGTGCTGCTGTTCATAGCGTTACGCAGGACGTTTATGAGGTTGGCTGGCAATGAAATAGGAACAAGTGCAATCTGATTGGGTGGCACAGGATTGGCTTTTGGTTCTTGCGGTACGGCCGCCGCTGTTGGGTTATTGTGCTGCTTCTCTACACCCGCTGTTTTCGGGTTGAGTTTAGGTTCCACTGCAGACACAACTGTCGGTGGAAAAGGAACTTCGGGTTTTTTCTGAACAGCCATTGGAACTGTGTTTTCAACTGTTCGATTGCCTGGTTGCGTTGAAGCGTTTGTGGCGGACGTGAAGTTTGATACCGGGTTGTTACCGCCGACAGAATTTATGTCAATCTCTTTGTTTTTCGTCTCGGTGTTTCCGTCGGAGTTGATGGCATTAAATTCTGATGATTTGATTGATAACGATTTACCAGCAGCTATCAGCTTTCCTAAATCTATTTCCATTGGTGTAGCAGCGGTTTTTGGTCCGGTGGTTTGAGGTGCGGGGGAATTCGAATATAATGGGTTGGCTGGGTCCGGAAGTGTGGCATTCGGTGAAATAGACGCCGCAGATGAGGTAGTGTTTGAAGATTCTTGGTTTTTCCCCACAAGTTGAGCCAACGATATGGCCGGGATGTTTATTGAAAGTGAAACGTCTCCGCTATCAGTTTTTAGAATCCCTGATCTTTCTTGCCCCGCTTCGTATTTTTTTGATTTCTTCTGCAAAACCTAAAGATATCGACAATGAATTTCCTTCTTAAAACATATTATGCAACAGTAACCTGTATTGATGTTTGGTCGTTCCATTTAATGCTGTAATTCTGTGACTTGCGCTGCTCTACTAACCAATCTTTCAGCGGCTTAAAATACTCAAGAATTGCGTCCGGTTTTAATTCTTTTTCTCCGGTAGCTTCAGCTAAAACCAAAGCCCACGGTTGGCTTCTACCTTTTTCGAGCATTTTCCTATACAACAAAAGTGAACTGGTATGCTGCACTTGCTCTATGCCAGTATTCTTACTTCAGTGTTGCTCCACACTCTGAGCACTTGTGTATGGTGCACATGTGAAGGGGTCCTTTGTGACCTTTCTTCTCACACAATGCTTTGTGCAGTTGAAACTGGAAGACGTAGCTGAAGAAGTACCTACAATATGAGAGTTGCATTTACAACGAAATCTATCACGGATAAGTGGAAATTCTTACGCCACGTATGGTATGTTTGCACCAATGTGATATTTTGAAGACGGATCGAAGGCGCCCGACAGCCGCGCTACCGGTGGCTCTACCCCCTGGTACTTAACGCGAAGGTCCCACCAGGCCTTGTTGTAGTTGTTCTCCGTGATGTTGCCCTCGAACACTCGCCAGCGCCATTTGTCCACCAGCAAGTTGTAAGGGAGCGGTGCCAATCTTCGCAAAGCTTGATTCAGTAGAAAGCTAATCGTGTCATCTATAAAACGAACAAGTGTTGACTATATAAGTTCTACTACGTGATTATGCGAAGTGGTTATTAGTAAGCATCAACACCTTTTCTCATGTCTTTCTTCTGTTTCAAAACCACTTCCTTCAAGTATGATGGCGTTTCCACCGACAGGGAAATAGTGTCACCGATTGCCTCGTGGAAACCAGGATTGGCTCCTGCGCGAAACGTGTTCGGCTGGTTCTTATACGCGAGAAAATATTCAATATGTCCCATCTCGTGATGAATGGTAGTAAGATCCTCTTGATTCACTTCGGCGCACATTTTGATTCTGAAAAAACAAATGCTACATTT
The DNA here is from genome assembly GCA_963930725.1 of Candelabrum cocksii. Lineage (NCBI taxonomy): Eukaryota > Metazoa > Cnidaria > Hydrozoa > Anthoathecata > Candelabridae > Candelabrum > Candelabrum cocksii. Next base: position 4,852,970 of record OZ005670.1, on the reverse strand, counting down.
TTCTGATCCGAAACTTCCGGAAGAAAAACTAGAATGCATAACAACGAATGTTAAAAACAAATTAACAAATATCAAAACAAATCATTAAAACCCTATGTTAGTTTTAATTTACTTATTCTGTTCGCTTTTAGAATTACCTGACATCTGATTTGCTGATATCCCAAGCTGACGCGTGACAAACCATTTCCTTATTTGGCGGCTTCTCTAACACTGAGTTATTCCAGAAAGTCGCCGGCATTTTGCTTAACCCAATGGACGTAAAAAAGTCTTCTGCAAGCGTAAACATTTTACGCACGTCGTAGTCTTTCTTCTTCAATTGCACATTGAATAACTTTGAAGAGGAGGTCGGTTTGACCAGGGGGAATATGTTTTCCCAATTCTGCGCGAACATGTCTCCCAGTAAACTAGCCGGTATGCATCCTTTTCTCTTGATGTTTAAGTTGTACTTCTTAACGAGCGTTTGTCTCACGTACGCGTGCAACTCTTCATAGAGAGGTTTGATTTTGCTCCATACTCCATCCAAACTCGGCTCAAAGTCTTCGCCCATCTCGTAATCCGTACGCAGGTAATTACCATAGTCGATCCAACCATGTTCTCTTGCTCCTATGTTCAGCAGGTCTATGAGCTCCGCGTAGTCCGCCTTTATCGATGGGCCTACTTCGTCGCGCCAACTCTTCCACGCCCAATCCAGTTTGCTTTTCTTCCGAGATGTTTGCATGATCTTCGTTAGATCTGTTAGCGTGTAGTTCTTAGAGCCTTTTTGCACTTTTGCTTTGCTGAAAATGCTCGTCATTTGTCCGATCGTTTCTTTGATTTCGCGTCGCATTTCGACCGACGTCGGGTCGGCGTTGCGACGTATCAATATGATTTGCCGTTGTATTTTGGGCGGCAGATCAAGCTTCTTGATTTTGGTGGCATTCTGGCTGCTCTCCAGAAAGAATTCGCTCAACTCTAGGCCGATGTTCACCGTTTTCTGTAAGTTGTCTTCGCTCAGGTCGGTTTCGTATTCCCAGTTGGCCAGACCATTCTCTCTCATCAATCGATCGGCTTTAATGTCGAATGATCGCAGGAACTTTCCGGCCTCGTAAATATCCTCAGTGTACGTGCTACCTTCGCTTTCGTTCTTTCCGCCCTTCACAACTACAAACACCCTTAACACCAGCAAACACCACAACATCATCTTCTACGGTGGACCGAACATGACGTATTATCTTTTTTTCTTATTTCATCTTAATCAAAGAGCGTCTCCCTACATTCCGTGATTCCGTTGTTATGATATTGTTTGATTGCATGCTTGCTGGAGCATAAATTAAAAACAAATCAGTCGAGTAAGTTTTAGCTCACGTTCGGCAAAATATACATCAAAAGTCTCGATTGAAATGTTACGTTGAGATTTCGGAAACGAGACGGCATCGGGGAAAGTACTTTTATGCTGATGCCCACGATCATGAAAAGTGTCCTTTAGGTAGCAGGTTTGTGCGCTGATATTAGATTCCCTTATATTTGAAGGCCGCTAGATGGAAGGGATCGATCAAGCGTAAAGCTCTGTCATGCTGAAGTGGAAGACGAATTACTTTTCCGACGTTTCGTCTTTTAAATTTCATTTGCAGACAACTACTTCTTCTACATGGTGTTAAGATGTATACTGCTCTGTGACGAAACAAATGTTAAAAATAAACGTATATACGCAATATAACACGAGGATAATTTAAACGTGCGCGCTTCTTTCAAAATGGCAAAAAGCAACAAATATATTTCTACTGATGTTAAGGAGATTTTTAAAGAATTTTCTTTCACGAGCAAAAACGTTCTTTCAAAATCAAAAGAAATAACACGAATAATCAGTTTTAGCGATAATTAGCGGCAACGCAAAGATTTTCAGTGAAACCTCTAACAACGGCCACCTCCTGATCAGAGGCCAGTGGGGAAAGTAGTGATGATTTCCTGGGGGAACGCGCAGAAAATTGTTCCAAGTAATTAGAAAGAAAAGTAAAATCAACTATTTTTAAAGCTCAACTTTAAAAAAAATATATCAATATAATACGAAGAAATGTCGGAATATAATGAAAGAGATTGTCGGAAAGTCAAAAAAAAAGGAATTTCCAGGAGGAATGGTAATTATAAAGTTAGAGGACTTTTAAGGTTCCAAAAAATTGTTACTTTTTTAGAACGGATTTTGTAGAAAATGCAGAAAATCAGTGGAAATACGGGGGTTATGTCAGGAAAAACAAAAACTTAATAAAATGACAAATGTACATTCACATAAGCGAAGAATTATATAATATGACAAAATATAAATTGGTTTGTTTTCAAACCGAAAAGAACTTATTTCGATGAGCACTGTTGTAGAAGAGTTATGGTGATTTTAGAATTATCGTGTTCGTTTGTAGCTTTTGCCTTGCTTATTCAAAAGCGGCAACAATAAACAAAATAGTCTCAATGTAGTGTAATAGTAGGAACGGTGGGATGCTCCTAGTGACTTTACGTCAGGTTCTCCCGACCCTTAAGACTATTTCCACATAGACTACATTAATACCATTTATATTAAAATTAATAAATACCGTAAATGTCAATATCTTGAAATTGTGGCTATTGTTTTGGTTAATTGTTTTTGTTTCTCCGGGATGTCCACTGAGAGGGTTATCATGTTTCTCAACAAATTTTTTTTTTCTCTCACAGAAACGATGTAGAGAGATGCAGTACAGTTCGCATAGTCAGGTTATAGCTAAACAAAAAAACTCCGTTAGGTTTATAAGAAACTGTTTAAAGAAAGAATTCAAAGAATCTGTCGACAATCATTTTTGAAATCATCTGGCATCGTCGGCGCATCATGTTTGGGTTTTTAGTGCCACCCCTGGATGACAAAAAGTAAATAGTTCTTTTACAAATAGGACAATAGGGGGATATGGTATTGATTTATTGCTTGGCGCCTCTCTCCTTTAAAACGCAACACCCTTTTTCTTATGTGTATAGTGGTATTGGAAAGAAAATCTTGCGCCTTAAAATTCGATCAGGTACTTGTCTGTTATGAATCTGCTAACTCTTTCTAATGTTGTTTATGACAAAGCATCATATTTCCAGTTTTTGCAACAAAGAGGAATTTTGCATGATCCAAGAATTTGTGTTAATGGTCATGGAATGACACTGCAACTACGAGAAAAGGGTGATAGATGGAGATGTCGCTCTCGTGAGTGTCGATTGGAATTTTTTGTACGAAAAGGTTCCTGGTTTCAAAACCAGAGTTTAAATTTTGCGTATAGAGACATAATTTGATTTATATATTGTTGGTCGAAAGCGTATACTAAAATACAATTTGTATTATTGTAAAATTTTCTATTTCAATTGGTGGACCAAATATGACTGTTGAAGTTGACGAATCACTCTCCTCAAGGCGAAAAAATAACCAAGGCCGTGTATTGCCACAACAGTGGGTGTTTGGTGGATGTCGGGAAACAAAGGAAAGTTATATGTATACGATTGCTGACCGCAGTGTAGCTACTTTGTTTCCGATCATTCAGACAGCAGGACCAGGAACTACTATAAAGTCAGATATCTGGAGAGCGTATGGTGTATGTAAAAAATTTAGAATAAATTGAGTCCGAGCAAACGACAAAAATGGGACGCGAAGCTTTCTCGTGGTAAATACGTCTTTTCACTTCAAAGGTCGTAAGCTAACTGACCACACACGTGGTCACAAAAATACAATACAATAAAAGATCTAGTAACGAGTGCGCCTATACGAGGCGCCTATTACAACAAAACAATAAAAAATGACGTAATCTTTTACACTCCCCCCCGTTGACTAGTCAACATATTTCTCCTTTAATCTTCTTATTAATTGTCCCTCGCGTGCCGCGTGCCGTTTTGGTCTACCATTACTTATACAAGTGTCCTCGGTATTTGTGTTGGAATTGACGTCATCGGAGATGTTTTCTTGTTCGGAGACTTCTAAGGGAATGATCTTTTGAAGCGGACGGCAGCACGATTGATTTCCTTGACTTTCTGAAGCGACGATTAATTTAACACCTCTGACATTACCATCGCTGCCGGTGACCAGTTGTGTTATTTTACCTAAGCGCCAACGTTGACGAGGTAACGGAACATCATCTCGAATTAAAACTACGTCACCAATTACGGGCGGTGGTGATGATCTCTTGGCTGATTTGCGGTTTAGGTGCTGTTCACGAAGTTCATTCAAGTATAACGAGTTGAACGATTCCCAGTATTTACGAATGAGCAGTCGCATGTATTTCGCTCTTTTGATGACGTCATTCTTCGAAAAATTCACAATGTCATTAATCTTTACGGAACCAGAGGTATAGGAAACATTTCTGCCAAAAAGTAAATGAAATGGTGTCAACGCTTCTTCCAGATCGTCGGACGAGACGTACGTTAAAGGTCGGCCATCGATGACGAATTCGCTTTTGCATAAAACAGTTTCTAATTGTTCATAGGTTAAAAGTGATCTCCCGAGAGATTTCTTCAACGATAACTTGACGGAACGAACAAGACGTTCATAAAATCCGCCCCACCAAGGTGAAGCGGGTAGAATAAAACTCTGCTGAATGCCGTGTTGAGAAAGAAAACGTTTCACTTGACTTGATTTGAATGTTTTAAAATTATCACTGATAACAAACTTTGGTATTCCCTTTCTTGACATCAGCCTTTCGAATGCGCGTATACATGCGGGGGATTTCATATCCGGAACTAATTCCAAGTGTACGGCTCTACTAGAGGCACAGGTAAAAAGCAAAATGTAAACCTTTTTGGCATCGGCTCTAGCGGTTTCACGGACAAATAACGGTCCGGCATAATCTATTCCTATGTTACAAAAACTAAAACAATCATAAAAATGAAAATTAGGAAGATCAGGAGAATCTGGGGAGTTCATAGTACGTCCTTGAAATTTCTTGCAAATTACGCATTTTCTAAGAATTGTCTTTACGTATTGACGTCCTTTCACAATCCAGAATCTTCTTCGCAATTGGTTCAACGTCGCCTCCACTCCAGTGTGCATCACTCGAAGATGACAGTCGCGTACGAGCAGTTCAGCAAAATATCGTCCATTTCCAGCAAGCAAGATCGGATGCCTCACGTCGTAGTTGAAACTTGAGCTACCGAAACGTCCCTTCAGTCGAGCAATGCCATTTACGTCGTCGAATATTTTCAGGGAATTGCAAAGTTTTTGGTAGCTAGACTCACGTTGGGTACGGATATTCTTCTGTTCAGCCCTGATCCATAACATCAAAGCGTTTTCTCTTTCATCGGCCGTGACACATTCGTCGCTATTTTCTTCTTTTGACGATATCCTTGCTTTCAAATTGTCGATGAAACGAATAACGTAGGCAGTCGTGTTGAGCAGTTTATCAAGGTTTCCAAATCGAGTACAGTCTATAACATTTGCCACACTGCACTGTTCTGCTACATTGTCATTGTTAATCTCCGTCTGTGTTGTTACAGCGCAAGCCATTGTTTGTTTCTGCCGCGACTCGACAAGAACATCTGCCTCATTCAACCTGGCATCTACATCAAAGTTTTCTCCTTCAAAATCTTTGTCCAACAAAAAACTAGGTCCTCGAAACCACCTGTCAAAGTCAGCCAACTCGCACACTCGCGTAGGAATATCAGCTGGGTTCTCTTCTCCAGCAATAAACGACCAATTCTCCGAATCAACTACCTTACGTATTTTAACTACACGATTCTCAACCCAAGGTCTCCACGCCTTTCTTTTTCCTCTAAGCCAACAAAGAGCCACCTGCGAATCAGACCAGCATTTCACATTTTTCAAAATAATTCGATTATTTAAAGCATTTAAAACCTGTTCAACCAGCTTGCCTAAAAGAACACAACCTAAAAGCTCTAAACGCGCAATACTTATTTGTTTTAACGGAGCAACTTTAGTTTTAGCTGTTAGAAATCGCACTCGCATACCAAGGGAAGTTTTTATTTGCAAATACAAAACCGCTGCATAACAAGACAGCTCATGTCACAGAACCCATGTATTGTGGCAGATTCAAAATTTTCATTCATCTCAATAAATGCGAAACGTTCAACACGCAAAACTCCAAAACGTTCTATGTCCTCTAAAAACTTATTCCAAACATTTAAAATCTCAGTATTCGCTTCTGAATCCCAGTCGTTCTTGTCCTTGCATAAAAGTTGGAAAATAGACTTTACGCGCGCAGTAATAGGTGAAATAAATCCCAACGGGTCGAAAAAGGTAGCCGCAATCTTTAAAACATTACGCTTTGTGGCAGGCAGAGTTCTAGCTAACTGAATAATTTTATCAAAACAGAATACGAATTTGTCTGATTCTAGATCCCATTCTACCCCCAAGACTTTCTTAGAACAAACATCACTCTCATTTCCCTCTCTTTCATTAAAAAACTTCTGTAACTCCTTACAATTAGTTACCCACTTTCGCAATACAAAACCACCAGCAGACAATATCGACATACTCTTCTCGTAAAACATTTTTGCTTCTTCTACAGTCGAGCAGCCAGAAATAGAATCATCAACATATAAATCATCGAGAAATCCTTCAACAAATAACAAATTATCAGATCTAAACTTTTCCAAGTGATGTCGAATAGTTGCATTTAAAATGAATGGGGAACTAGTAAGACTAAAAACTAGACGCACAAAACGATAAGCCACAACCTCCGAACAGTTCCCGATACCAAAGAAAACGTAGAAAGTCCTGATGTTCCCGATCAATCTCGATGTTTAAAAAGGCTTGCTTTATATCCGAAAGCGTTGCAATAGGGTTGATGCGAAATCTCAAAAGAATATCAAATATCTTAGAAATAAGATTAGGACCTGAGTAGAGACAATTGTTTAATGACGGGCCATTACTTGAACACGATGCATCGAACACAACTCTCAACTTAGTTGTTTCTTTGTCTTCTCTACGAACACCACGATGAGGCAGATAATGAACACTCTCACAACATAATTCATTTTCAGGTACCTTTTCAATAATTCCATCTTTCTCATAGGTTTTAAGTACATCATTATACTCCGACATTAAAGAATCCTTTTCTAACCGCCGTCTCAAACTACTCAATCTCGCCTTAGATATCTCAAGGTTACTAGATAAAGTCAAATGGTCAGGTCTAAACGGAAGTTTTGTTACATATCGCTCGCCATTAAATCTTATGTCTTTCTCAAATTGATGTATTACGCAATCTTGCTCACTATTCAGATTTTCTACTTCCCAAAATCTATTTAAATCATTTCTCAAAGGATCACCAATAGAAGAATCAGCTGGCTCAAAAGCGCACCTCATCACATGAGAGGTAGTACAAAGATTAGAAAATGACGTGTTAGTTTTATTCGAAGAGATTGGACCACTCAACACCCAGCCGAGAATAGTTTCGCTCGCAGCCCACCGACTGTCTTTAAGATTTTTCCGGAAAAGAATGCATGATAAAAATCAAAACCTATAAGAATGTCAACATCAACGTCAGAGCGAGAATCAAAATCAGCGAGCTTCAAAGAGTTTAACACAGGATATTTATTTGCTGCCGTAGAAATATTTTGAGAGGTTAAAGGATCACAAATGAAGGGAACACAAAGAACTTCAACACACAACTTCTTATTGTTTCCGTATTTGATAAACAAACGAACGACATCTAGTTTCTTAGTGACATTTTCAGACTTACCAAACGTTTTCAACAGCAAATTCTCAGTACGAATAGTTTTAAGAGAGAGCCTTTTTCTAAGATTGTCAGAAATATAAGATCTTTGAGATCCATTATCGAAAAGAATTCTTGCAAATTGGGAAGCACCAGAGAAGGAATTAGACACTTCAGAAAAAGCAGTTTGTAAAAGAATTCCATTAGCAACGCCTACATGATTCGAACACGTGATACCTGAAGCCGACTCAGAAGATTTCACATGGTTGCCTGATGTTTCTTTAAAACAAAGAGATATGTGATGTTTTGCGCCACACTTTTGGCAAACATAAGACGATCTACAATTTCTTACACAATGACCTCCTTTTAGGCACAGAAAACATTTTCGGGATCTCTTGACAATATCTTTTCGAGCATTGACGTCAATAACTTTATCACACCTCGACGACGCGTGTTTTCCAGAACAAAAGACACAATTAGAAGCCTCACTTTGCACATGCAAATTACCAGCTGACGTAAAACTATCACGCGTGTTCAACGAACCATCGCCCCTGTTATCTCTTGTCTTAAAAGACAAACAACTTTCCTTTGCTTCAAGCTCCTTATTAAAATGTGCCATGAATTCGTCAAGTATCCAAACATTACTCCCAAAACCTCTCGAAATCACCATTAGCATGTCTTCAGGTATTTTTTCCTTCAAGATAGGAATTAATAGACAACCATAAGTACTTGTCTCAACTTTCAAACTTCTTAAATTTCTCACACACGTTTCAACCTCGTTAAATAAATTTCTTAGCCCCTCGATGTTTTTAATACTTTTAACCCTTTTAACCTTAATTAATTTGTCTAAATGCGCTGAAATTAAGACTTGAGGATTACCAAATCTTTTTTCCAAAATATTCACCGCCTGTTTGTAATTATCTGCTGAGAGAACCATTCCTTTCACGGATTCTAACGCTTTACCCGACAAAAACCTCAGTAAATAGTTAAACTTATCTATCTCACTTAATCCGTCATTTGCGTTTATTGAAACTTCAAATCTATTCCAAAAACCTTGCCACTCAAGAGGATCTCCTGAAAACACAGACAATTCTAGCTTAGGTAATTTACAGTTTAACTTCGCGCTTGTTGAAGTCGCACTTTCACTCGGCGTAATTGAAGCAGTCTCTCGCGCAGCGCTAATCTTAACTTCAGCCAACCTAACAGCAATCTCAGCAAACACGTCATGAGAACTCTCAAAAAACGATAAACAATCTTCTACTTCTCTTTCTACCTTATCTACTTCTATCAATTCTTGTATTTCTTCGTCAAGACGTCTCAAATTATCTCTCTTCTCTCTCAAGCTTGTGTCTAATCCTGCTAGACGTGCTTCCAAAATATTTTCTTCTTTTAAATAGCGTTTAGCCTGATCTAAAACCTTACCAAATTGTGTTCGAAATCTTTTCCGTTTATTTATTTTCCGAGTCAAACTTTCATTAGTGGTAGCCATCTTCTCAAAACCAATCCAATTCCAAACAAATTTTCAACAATCAATATCCACAATATCTCACAAACCAACAACTTTTTCAACAACCAAATGTAGTATTCTCTCAGCAACTAATTAATTGTAATTCTTCACGTCCCTCATCGGACGCCATGTAAAAATTTAGAATAAATTGAGTCCGAGCAAACGACAAAAATGGGACGCGAAGCTTTCTCGTGGTAAATACGTCTTTTCACTTCAAAGGTCGTAAGCTAACTGACCACACACGTGGTCACAAAAATACAATACAATAAAAGATCTAGTAACGAGTGCGCCTATACGAGGCGCCTATTACAACAAAACAATAAAAAATGACGTAATCTTTTACAGTGTAATAGCAGCTATGCAGGGTATGGGGTTTAACCAATTGACAGTTAACTACAGCCTTAATTTTGTCGATCCTAATACTGAGGGGACACGCAAAGTGTTGAGAGGTTGTGGAGATCCGCAAAAGAGCGAAATAAACGACGTAACGGAACCTACCGTCACATGTTGGACTCGTATTTGTGTGATTGGTGTGGCAAAAACATTACAATAATGTTGACTTATTTGAACATATTTTGACTAATATTATAAATATGTTAGGTAAAAAAGAGAGCAAAAATTAAAAACCGACAAGTACCCTAAAACTTTTCTTCGCAAACTTCTTTTGAGTTACCTTGTTTCTTACCTTTTATATGGTTTCAATTATAAATAACAAGATTTTTCTTTTTAAATTTAACAAACTTTTGCAACCATTTTTGCTAGCATTTAATTGTTTATGTTTCGCAAATATACACATTATTTTGACCGTGGTCAAGCGTGCGGATGCAGAAAGTAAGTGGAAATTAAAATTACCAAGCGGAAATTTCCCTCCTCGCGGTGAATGGAACACGGGATATCCATGTTTTCGATCTCTCATTTACAACACGAAAAGATTTTCTGAATGTTTTTAACACGTGCTATCATTACGCAATTTACACGTTTGCCTCGCTAACATTTGCCTCGCTATGACTAATCAAAACAAAAAATGAACGATAATTCTATGGCAGCACTCAACAGATGTTCAGCGCATGACTTGTGGTGTCCCACAAAGCTCAGTTTAGGTCCGCTTCTATTCTTAGTTTACGTCAATGATCTTTTCAACGCCTCCAACATACTCAACCCTATTATGTTCGTAGATGATACTATCTTTTTTAACCTTGTTAGATTTACGAATTTTCTTGGTGTTGTATAATTGATTGGAATATTTCTTGGGAGAACCACATTCAGCACGTTGAATGCAAACTAGCCAAAAGCCTAGGCATTATGTATAAAGCAAGACCGATATTAAACAAAAACTAATGATGAATCTTTACTATTCTTTTATAAACTCATATTTAAATTATTCCAATTGGCTTACCTTGATTTTAATGTGGATAAATATACAAACCTCATGCAATCTTCCAACATATTAAATATTTATCAAATCGATATATTTCTATATCTAAAGTTTATGTATGACGCAAATCATAATATATGTCCATCAGCTTTTGAAACCTTTTTTGGGAAAGCTCATCATAAACATCCCACAAACCACGCGATTTCATCGTAAAATTTTTTTACTTATATAAATAAATACGCATAGCAAGTTATATTTTTGTTACTTTCTTATTTATATTTTATGTATAATTATATTATATTATATATGTTAAGGTTTTACAAAAGAGTAATAGGCATAACTAACGAGCGAGGAATACTCGATTTCAACAATTCGTGAAGATAAAAAAACAAAAAAGATTGAAACAGAATAAGATCGATAAGATAAAAAAAAAAAAATCCTTAAAGATTGCGACATATTTAAAAACACAAAAGTTATGTGACAAATATATTGTGATTTCTTATGTAATTATATTTATTATTAAACAATTAAAAAGTTAAAAATAACTAGTTCTATAAAAACATCTCATTTTTCAGAAATACATCTAAGCGATTTTTAAAAACGTTTAGTGACGACGCATTCACAACTTCTCGCTGTAGGGAGTTCCATTCGTCGATCACCCTCATCGTGAAAAACGATTTTCGCATTTCTAATCGACAGTACTGTTTCGTCAACTTGTACTCGTGACCGCGTGTGTACATTCGACTCTCTCGAACATCGACGCACATTTGTATTTACCGTGTAACCATTTATAGACCTCTATTAGATCACCACGTTGTAATCTATATCTCATGCTTAGCATATTGAGTTTAGTAAGACGTTCGTGGTATGGAAGGTTACGAAGAGTGGGGATCATTTTCGACCCACGTCTCAAAGTATTTTCCAACTGGTGCTTGTCGCGGAGGAGTCGGGGATTAGTTATCGAGGCGCAATACTCTAAATGAGGACGGACTAACGTGCAGAAGAGTCGCTTGAAAGAGGGACCATCAAGGCTGACAAATGTTTGTCGAATCAGCCCGACTAACCAGTTCGCTTTGTTTACTTGTGTCGTCGTATGCTCCGAGAATTTTAGCTCCTTGTCCACTCGTACTCCGAGGTCGCGTTCACACGTTGATGCTTTGATACGAATATCGTTCGATGTGGAAGGATCGTGCATTGTGTAGTGATGTTGCTTGTTATTATTACCAAAATGTATTACTGTGCACTTTTCGATGTTAAACAATATTTCCCAAGTTTTTGCCCATTTTACTAAGTTGTCGATGTCAGCTTGAAGTTCAAAATGCGAGATCGGAGAAGATAACAAACAATATATTTTAGTATCACCAGCGAAAAGAGAGGCAATAGAATAAATAACGGATGGTAGATCGTTGATGTATACAATAAATAAAAGCGCTGCTAAAACAGATCCCTGGGGGACACCACTTTTGACAGGCAACCAGTCCGATTTAATACATAATTCCGTTTATGCGGAACCTTATCGAAAGCTTTAGCAAAGTCAAGGTAAATACAGTCGACCGCAGTTCCTTGATCAATAGCGGTTGTCCACGCGTTTACAACGTTTAAAAGATTTGTAACGCACGAGTGACCGGGTCGAAAACCATGTTGCAAAGGTGTAAGTAAATCATTTACTAGAAGATGTTTTAGAATGCGATCTTTTATAATTTTCTCAAACGTTTTGACAGCGATGCAAGTAAGGCTAATTGGTCGGTAGTTTGTTGAAGATGTTCTATCTCCTTTTTTAAATAAGGGAACAATATTAGCGTCTTTCCAAATTTGTGGTAGTGTACTAGTTTCGAAGACAACATTATAGATGGTAGATAAATGCTTAGAAGACGCGTTCTCAGTTTCCTTCAGTACTCGTGGATTGATATTGTCTGGTCCAGGTGACTTGAACGGTTTAAGTATGTGTAAATATTTTTTGATGTTCTCAGGTGATAAGTCAATGTCATCGGTAATATTCTGTACCGGGAAGCGAAGTGAAAAATTTGGTAGCATCTCTTCCTCGGTGGTAAATACGCTCGCGAAAAACTGATTTAGGCAGGTCGTTTTTTGAAACTCGGTTGTTGCAATCGTATCTTTTATTTAAGATCTGGGATTGTTTCCGTCGTTCGCGATTTCGAATTTACGTACGAGTAAAACGCTTTTGGATTTGTCTTGATGTTTGAGGCAAGCTGTTTTTCAAATTTTCGCACTGCTGCTCTGCAACCTGATTTCGCCTTATTTCTCGCTTTGGAATATTTACGGTATGTTTGTTCAGTTTTATTATTGAGGTATTCTGTATACATTTTTTGTTTTGTTTTGATCAATTTAGTGGAAACTTTGTCAATCCACTTTGCACATTTTTTGGTATTTCTCGATTTTTTTGGAATGTTCAATTCTGCGCTTTTTGTAACGGTTGATTGAAACGAATTCCATAGTTCATCAAAATTGGTCGTATTGGGCAGTATAAGGGATTCGAGTTCAACGTTTATTTTTTCGTAATCCCCTTTAGAAAACATAAACTTTGGCAAATTTTGTGTGCTTTGAGATGAAGTGAGTAGCGTGAAAAGAAGAACATTGTGATGGCTCTTACCAATTGGGGCAAGATGTTTGATCGAGTTAACCATGTACTGTTCAGACAAGAAAACGAGGTCTATTGTGGAAGAGTTCTGATTTTGGCGATGATGTGTTGGATGAAATATATGCTGATGGAGAAAGGAATCTCGTATGTTTTCAACAAAAGAAGTGGCATGACAAGAATGAGGGATTGGATTATTAACATCTTTCCAATCAATGTTTGGGTAATTGAAGTCTCCTATGTATAATAACTCGTTGAATTCACTCGCGCCATTCAGCATGTGCCTATTAAAAAGACGATTGTTATCAATGCTACTGTTCGGTGAGCGATAATATGTAGTGATGAGAAGGTTGTTGTATTTGGTTTTTATTGTACAACTTATTGATTCTTGGTGATTGGAATTGGTGCTCCATAGTGAAGACTGAAGAGAATCAATAATATACATCGCTACACCTCTATGACAATTGGCAAAAGCGTGATTTGTAAAAAGTTGATAATTTGGTAACAAGAGTTCTTCATCTTGTATAGGGAAGCGTTTGTTTTTCGAAAGTGTTTCAGTGAGTGCGATTACATGGGGTTTATATATAGATATCAATTTTGCAAGCTCATGACGTTTATTTAGCATGGAGTCAATGTTCGTATATAATACTAAAAGGTTTGGTTTTATTTTGGTACTTTTGTCTGATTGTACGTTGATCCATTTGGGTTTTTGGGAGATTCTTTGGAAAGTTTGACAAGATACGGGTTCGATCTCGGGCCCGTTATCTTGTATATGAAGTCCCCCGAATTGTCGCGCGCGATTTCTTTTTGTTGTTGTCTTTTCACTTCTCAATTTAGCCTCCTTTCTTCCGGTGATCTGTCGTGGTTAATATAAATTTTTATTTTCTTTTCTTTAAGGCAATAAATGTTTTTCATGACAGATTGTTTAATATTATTGTTACTGAAACTTACGAGAATGGGTCTCGGTTTGTTGTGTGCGTTTCCGGCTTTTCCTAAACGGAGGGTATTCGAGATGTGATTTGGTTCGACTTCCGTCTCGTTCAAACATCGTTCTTTACATATATCGCAGATCCAGAAGAGGTTGTATTTAGCAATGGCGTTGAATGCATTAGGATCTAATTCTTGACATGTAGTATGGAACCGGAAATCACATATATCACAATTTATAGAGTTATCATTCTCGTGGATCTTTGTGCCGCATTTACGATGTTTATGCCCTGGACATACTGTATAGTCAATGTTTTGATTCGGCATTTTATCATATATAATTTTAATAATAGTAGGTATGCCGAACAATATGAAATGGTAGAAACCAGGTTTTTATAATGTTTTAAAACGGATATGATATTAATGTTTAAATGCTGGGGCGGTTCAAACAAACAGAAATGAGAAATTAATTGACGTAGATGAATTTAACTAATTGGAGCAGATAATTGACGAACGTTTTGTAAGAGGAAAAATGAACGGTCTGTGAAATAAAATGAGATTTTCAACTAAATAATCCAAGAGTATAGAGTAGGCAATAAACAGAAAAGGGGTTCCACAATCAAGCCCTATTTTTTCAGAATATGGGGTAGTCCACTGGGGTTAATACCCAATCTCCCGAAAATCCCCAACAAACCAAGAAAAAGTCAAGATGATAAAGCTGAAAACCCGTCGAGAAGAGAGAATGTTTTTATAAGTCAGTTTATGTATTGAAGTATGATATGCAACTATGAGCGTTCCAATGTAGTTACAAATAGATTGACTTACTGTTCCAACTGTACGGAAAAACTCGAAGAAAACAACAACACGTCTGCACTGTTCAGAAACCAGGCTTTATTATCATGGTATACATTTTATTTTATAACATTTGTTGTAAATTATTTAATAGTGAAAATATTAAAAATGTAATGAATAATACTCCAATGATCTAACGGATGGTGATCTATGTGCCCATGCTGACGTCAGGATAGATGCTCATCTACATAAAGTACCAGAAATCTAATTTCTCGCGTTCAATAGACTTGTTATCAAAATATAGGTTTGTAAAAGTAAGTATATTGATGAGCCATATCGTCAAATGTGGAGTTTATTAGAAAACATATCAACTTTCTACAGTTGTGAGACTAAGAATTAAAATTGAAAACTGCTCATTCTATCTTTATTTTACTTTTCCAAATAAACGCCTTTCCTTCAGTCAAAAACGTCTTGCTTCGAATTTACGTCCCGGCAGACTTCCTCATTCCCTCTTTCATGTCCCGGTTAGCTGACCCGCGAATGACGCAATTTTTAATTCGGAAGAAATTTTGGTGGATTTGCAAAGTAGTGAAATTTGACGGAATGGATGACAAAATATATATTATTTAATTGATGGGTTGAAAAATTAATTAAGTTTTAATTAATTAATTAAGTTAAGTTTACTTGTTTTGAGTACAAAAAGGAACATAACATTTGTCATCTTTTATAGAACTTTTTGTCCGTGAAACTTTTACACGTAGCGGAGTTGAATATCACGCACCAAGAATGATAAATCTGATGAATTTAACTTGGAAATGTTTTAGATATTAAGGAAGATCTTTTTGTCTGTTGCTTATGTAGGTTTTTTAGTGGTTTCATGGGTGCCCATTGTTTAGTATGTATTTAGTAGTAGTTATAGTGTAATTTTATTTATAGTTGATTGATGATATCATACAATAGTTTGAAATAAAACTAATAAGAACTGAGAGTAAAATAAAGTACTAGAATAAATATAAAGCTATTTCCGTATACAATATATTTTATATATATTAAATAGTAAAGATGATTTATTATGCCGGCGTTAATTTTGACGTCTTGGCGTAACTAATTATTGTTTTAAGTGCACATTCATGGTACAGGAAAATGGAAATTTGCTTTCAAAATGACAATGTTTCAGAGTAAATTGTTAAAAATAGGTGAATTTACGACTTGCGACGGCGCAAAATGCGCCCATATTGGCGTAAAGTCAACATTTGATTGTGGCGAAATTAGGACTGGTGGAATAAGGACCAACAAGGTATATCATAGCTATTTATGTCAACAAAATATTGAAAAAGTACACTCTCTACCGAACGAAAGCTTACAGACTTCATACACCCTGGACACCACAGAGCGAGAAAAAGCGACCTGTGAGGCGAAGCTATCAAAATCTATGGTTTCCAGAAAATTTCTTCCCTTAAGAAGGAATACTAAAAAGATCGGTGAAATCATTGATTCATAAGGGACAAATAAATGTACAATCTGCATCAGCTTCCAATTGAGTTATCCCAACACAATCTTGGTGAAACCACTGTGGACAACGAGTGCATTCAATCCATCTTCTTTCAACCACGTTTTCTTTTTCGGTATCAACACCTTATTCGCAAATCTGTTAAGTAGTCAAAAGAAGTAGTCAAAATTAAGAAAATTATCCAATTAGATATAAAGTTCTTAGAAGTAGTTTCATCGAACTAATACACGCAAATAACATTTAAAAATATGCTAAACACCTTGAAATTTTCGGTGGTTTTCACCAAACAGTTCCCAACAACTATGTCTAAAATGTGTTGACGAGTCTCCACTGCAGAGTTCAAAAGCTTCAAAGGTTTATCTAACAATCAATATATGGATATAAGTTCTATATTGTACTTAGACGGAGATGTGTAACTGAGGAGGAGTACTAACTGAGACAAAACAGCTATCTTGACATGAACCATAAACACTGAGCTACTTTCACTATATATAGACAATAGTTAGTAACGACAAACACTTCACATTATAAATTTTAAAAAGAGAATTTGAGCATTATCGGTTATAAAAATAGGATATATAATGCAAATTAGAAAGTGTACGTGTAGTGTATATGAAGTTTGTAAGCTCTCGTTCGGTAGAGAGTGTACTAATATTTTGCTGACATAAATAGCTATGATATACCTTGTTGGTACTTATTCCACCAGTCCTAATTTCGCCACAATCAAATGTTGACTTTACGCCAATATGGGCGCATTTTGCGCCGTCACAAGTCGTAAATTCACCTATTTTTAACAATTTACTCTGAAATATTGTCATTTTGAAAGCAAATTTCCATTTTCCTGTACCATGAATGTGCACTTGAAACAATAATTAGTTACGACAAGACGTCAAAATTAACGTCGGCATAATAAATCATCTTTACTATTTAATATATATAAAATATATTGTATACGGAAATAGCTTTATATTTATTCTAGTACTTTATTTTACTCTCAGTTCTTATTAGTTTTATTTCAAACTATTGTTATTGGGTGGTATTTGTTATACCAGATTATAACAGATACCAGAGTGAGGACCCTGAGTGACCTCCACCCCCCATAGCTCGTTTTCCTTCTTTCTAGTTCTCAATTCTTCTCAGCATTCTAGTTGCCTAGGGTTAGTTGATGTCATCTGGTAGGGTTAAGCCTCTTATTCCAACATTAACACTGTACATAACTAATTAACATATTTACTATGGGTGGCAACTGGATAAAATACTGAACTCTTTCCTTTCTATCCTCATCATTGGGTTATTGGAGCCCAATAGCCCTGTATGGAAGTCTCCTAGTGCTGGTAGCACGAACAAAATACCTGGGTGGGAGAGCCCATTAGCCCTGTAAGGCAATCTCCTAGTGCTGGTATCACAAACAAACTTTGACATGTTCTTATGCCCCTGCTAATTGCAGCAGTGAGTCTGCTAAATCTCATTTCTATGGTAAATTCACACAAGCTAACAAAGATATGCTAAAATTTATTCGCTTTAAATCCATTAACCTGGGTGATTTCAATGCGTCTATTGGAATGGATTCTAAAAATAGTGGTGTTTGAGACAATGTTCTAGGTCCCAACAATTCTTCCAATTTGGAAACAAATGCCAATGGAGAATCTTTTTTGAAATTTTGTTCAGAAAATAGGCTGAGAATCATCAACAGCATCTTTCGGACAAAGAGAATTCACAGGGAAACATGGGTTCATAAGCCAACAGGCAAAGCAAAACGCCTTGATTATATAACCACTAGGAAATATGTATCAAAATTTATCACATCTTGTAGAGCATATCGTAAAACCGCATCCATCTTTGACACAGATCACTACATGGTAACCATGACATTGAAATATCCTACAACAAACAAGAAACTTTTTCAATTAGGATCTAAAAAACAGACACCCAAGCCAAAGTTGAACATATCCCTTTTGCGCGATAACAAAGACGCTGCTAAGCGCTATTCAGATCAACTAGATTCAAAGCTTGGGTTGGAAGATATTCCAAATGACTTAGAGCAAATAGCAGATGATATTACAGTGGCGATACAAGATTCGCTAGAGGCTGTTTGCCCGAAGAGCATTCCTGAGAAAACTTCTGAACCCTGGCAAGATCTTGAATTACAAAATCTAATGAGTAATCTGCATAAAAATCCAAAAAATAGGGCTCTTCAAAAGCAAATTCGTAAAAAGAGAAAAACCTTAAAAGATTAATATTTTCATGAAAAAGCTGTTGCTTTAAACACTACAGCAAAATCAAGGCAGGTCGAGAAGGAATTTCAACTTTCCAAAACTCGATCTATGCATTCTACCACCTCAAAAATTATGATCTCAAAAGAAAAGTTAACAAAGTATTTCAAAGAACATTTTTCTAAAAAGGTTATTGACATACCACCTGAGTTAGAGCATCCAAATCAGTATAATTATTTGTTGGATACACAGGTTGATGTAAATGAAGATCTACCTAACCTTGATGAAATTGCTGAAGTGGTTAAAACATTTAAGAATAACAAATCTGCTGGTACAGATAATCTTCATTCAGAAGGTCTGAAATACCATAACAGCAATAATCTTCTTGTGTATTTAACCATGCTTACTTCTCTTATCTGGTCTTTGGTAGCTGTTCCACAATCTTGGCTTGCTATGAAAATAGTATGTCTTTATAAAAAGGGTTCAAAGTCTCTAGCTGAAAACTACCGGGCATTGTCGGTTGGATCAAATCTTAGTAAAATAATTCCTCGTATAATTTTGAACAGGTTGCAGAAAACCTATGAGCGGAATATTTCTGAATCCCAGTTTGGTTTTAGAAAAGGTTGGTCAACTGTGGATGCAATCTTTGTCATCAAGAATGTTGTGCAGAAGCATGCTGGACCACTTGTTCTAGTCTTTGTTGATTTAACTGCAGCATATGATCATATCCCTAGAGATTTTTATTTCGGGCCTTAGAACTACGCACTGGTGCCAAACTTCTTGTATACACTCTCAGAAAATTATATGATGGTACATCTGCATGTATTTCTGGGACAAAAGTAAAGTTTGATATTTTATCTGGCTGTCGGCAGGGAGGCCTAGAAAGTCCAACACTGTTTAACTTCTTTTTTGATTTTGTCTTGAAAGTGTGTGCAAAGGCTATTAACAGAAAATATCCGGATGGATGGGGTGTTCCATTTGAGTACAATATTCCTAGTGAATGCACTAATCGGGGTCAGAGAAAAATTAAGAGGATGAATGGTGTTGGGATTATAAGGTGGCTCCTATATGCCGACGACTTGGTTCTAGTTTGTATAAGCATTGCTGATGCACAAGAAATCATGAATATAATGAATACCACTTGTAAAAGGTTTGGTCTAACAATTTCTTTCAAAAAAACAAAAGTGATGCAATTGAATACATCTATGAGTGACACTAAAATTATCATTGATGTTACTGAACTTGAAGATGTGTCCGAATTCTGCTATCTTGGACACATCATTTTCAAGAATGGTAGAAACTCCATTGATCTACGAATTGCAAAGGCAACAGCAAAATTTTACGAACTCAAGGGAGTCCTTTGTGACAAAGAAGTTCATATGTCCATTCGGACTAAAATACTTGAAGCATGTATTCGTCCCAGACTAACATATGCTACCCAATGCTGGAGGCCAAAAGAGAAATAAATAAAAAGAATTGAAGGTTGTTGGTATGGCTTTCTAAGGCGAATGATTAAGGATGGTTTCCGTAGGAAACCTTCACTTGTAGAAGGAGAAATTAATCATGCTCTTTCTTATGCTAATACAGATCTAGAGCCCATAACAAAAAGTCAACCCTTACGAGAATATATTAACACTCAGTATCTGAAATACATAGCCCATGTGTGTCGTAGAGAAAATACAAATTTGACTAAGCTTAGTTTATTTTTCATTTCTAGAGTTCCATACTATCGAGATCCCTGGATAGGTATCTCAAAAGTTCTGGGTGATCTTCCTATTGAGCAGATTAAAAGAGAAAGACAGTCTAAGACTGGTTTTACCAAGCTCCTAGGAGTCCTGACTCATATGAAGCCTAAAGCTTCAAACTGTACCTAAACTGTACTGTACTGTACCTTTACAAATTAACCTAGTGTAAAAGCAAACGTAAGCACCACAGCTCATAACATCGGGTTGCAATGTGTGCTCGATATCCGTGATTTCTACTAGATTTTTGCTAAATTTACGAAACAATCGAACTCCAACCATTTTTCCGTATGCAACTGTTTCTGTTGAGGCATTATTAGCGAGGGGATCAACAAGGGTCATTGAATTATCTGATACGTTTAAACCATCAGCATCTCAGTGTGCTCGACTCGGATTGATTGGTATTATAACCTTCTTAATTACATTAAGATCACGTCCCTGCCACAGTATTCTAAATGACCTGCCAGCCGCAATAGCCTGTACTTTTACAGAGCCACAGTAAAATCTCTACATACTTCAGACACTACATAGTTTTTCCATTGCTAGTAATGATTCTAAAAAACAAAAAATTTTAAATGATTCTTAAAATTCATCTTAAAAATCCTCATTTATAATATCAGTGTATATATCTGTTCCCAAATGTTTCGAGCATTGAACCATTGAAAGAGTTAATTTTACACTGAATATAAATAATTCGAAGTGACTACGGATACGGCAACTGTACACAAACTTGTTTTAGTTATATATACGGCAACCTTCGGCGCATGACCACGCGTGCTTTTTTCCGTCATGGTTCAAACTATTTCTCAGACATTGCGGCACGTGGTCATGAATGTGCAGTGCTCGTCCAAAACACAAAATTCCCATCATTTTCCAAATTACAAGAGGGTGTTGAACAATATGAACGTGAAACATCCAAAAAGCTGTATAAACGCAGTTCTCAAAGCTTGAATTAATGAAGAACTTGAATTACAGAACAATCAGGAGGACACAGACACAAACGTTTTCTTGTGTACAAACCATGTGGCTCCTAGTACTGCAGTCTGCATGCATACCATCGACAGCGACATACTCTCTTTACTTTTGTGACACAATATCGTCCCCAATGTTCATTAATATTGGTGTAAAAACAGGCGTAGAGTTTTAAACATATCAAGCATTGCTTCCAATCATAGCATCGGAAAGTTAAAGGCATTCAAATTGTTAGAAAAAATGAAGAGTTTCAACACTTCTTTTCTTTGTTTGGTGACAATTTCATATTTGATTGATCTCTCTTCCCAATGGTTAAAAGATTTGTATGTCGTTTGTATGGATTAGATTGCAATAATTCCGACGAAGCTCGTTATTTGAAATTTACCAGCTGCAAGAAAACACCTGAGCCCCAAAAACTCCCGCCTACGAGTGATTCTCTTCTTTGTCACTGTAAGCGAGTTTCTTATGTCACTGCAGTGGTAAAAAGGTCTTTACAACCTATCACAAACTTCCCTCCAATACAGGAGACAAACCATGGTTGGGACATCGGACAATGGCCAGCTGTCCGTCCAATGGATGTTGAAAAATCCGGCTCCCGACGAAGTTTTACGGCTTATATCTTGCAATTGCAAAACATCGAAATGCAGTACGAGGGCATGCATGTGTTTTGTTCATAGATTGAAATGTACAGACTAATGTCAATGCATTGAAAGTTGTGATAATGTGATGAAACAACGGTGGAGAGACAGATATTTCAGTGACGACGAAAGTGATGACGATGAATCAATTGAATATCAATATTTAGACTATTATAATATAATATATTTTGGTTTTAAGATGTTGGCTTCCTTGCATCTATTGCTCCTTAGGCAATTTCTATTTTCAATTTTCATGACTTTTAAAGTTTTCATCGCGTGAAATGATGACGTCAGTAATAATATTCGATATCGCATATCTCACAAAATATCAATTTTGGGACATAGCTTTTCATTTATTTTTTCTTCTGTTTTAAAGCTCTTTTGAATGGTATAAAAGTTTTTACCAAATTCTGACAAAATATTTTTGTCCTGTGTGGGGCCGTCACAAAATAGAAAAATGACCTGGAACTAGTCATTTGCTATTTTTAGAATGTCCAGTAAAGATTTTTGGGTTCCTGTGATTGCCCTTGTACTATTTCACTAGGTTTTACAATGTCTGTACCGAAAAAAGTTCACCAGCGCCCTGACTATATAAATATAAAGGACAACGGTTTATTCGCCGACGAATAAACAATAAAAAATATTCGCGAGGATAAACTTTTGCGAATGCTTAAAATTGTAAAATTAGCGGAATAAACTTTCGCGAAAGTTTCTCCCCTTAAAGTATCCGGCGATAGCGCAATGGTAAGGCGTTCGCCTCTTAATCGAAAGGTTCTGGGTTTGAGACCATGCTATCACAAAGTTGTTTAATGAGCGGTTATAAATAAAAAAACGCCGTATTTCATCAAAAATAACCGTAGCACAAATGGGAGCAATTAAATACACTATCATTTCGAGTCTTCATGATAATGCTTAATGAGCATTCTGCGAGCCTCGTTAAAAACAAACATGTTACCACTAGTCCTTGGCAAATAACCTGATGAATATAATTGTCTAGTCTTATAGCTTATGACATAGTGTTTACTCAAGCACTAGAATTCACATCTTATTAATCGCCGGCCATGCGTACGAGGTACTGGAACTCCCATAGCTCTTGCGTATAGTAACGAAACGAATTAGGAATGTTGCAACGAAATCACTGCCGTACTCTTAACAAAGCAATGTCGGGATACGTCATTTACCGTGCACCCAAATCGCAGGCCACAGAATTAAGGTACGAAAGTCTCTGCCGTACTCTTAACAAACAACGTCGCGATACGTCAAAAATTACCGTATCCCTGCATCGCCGCGCTGAAGATACAGCAACACGTGAACGGGAGTTATCTCAAATCTACGTATGCGTAGATTGATGCCGTACCTCTAACCCAAAGACAAAAAGGATACGGCTACCGTACCCGAAACAACTACCTAAATAATTTTAAGAGTAGCTATAGCTAGCTAGCTATATAATAAACTGTTGAGTCTCGAAAAATCCCCCTATTATTAATTTTGAAAAAGTTTTCAATTTACTTTCAGACACATACTGTATTTTATGACTTTAGTATTTAATAACAAACATCACAATAAAATAACGTTTGTTTTCTGTTTTCTATAATTTCAACCAAAGTTTCCAACTACTCCTAACATTCCACTCCTAACTTGAGTATATCGATGGTTTGTTTTTTTCCAGAAAATTGGTGGCACAGCAAAATATATATATATATAAAAAGATCATTTAAGCTAGATGGAGACGTAAATGTAGCTAAATAAACAATAAAATTGAATATGTAATATATATATAGCTTGCTAATTAATTTTCAGTTAATTTGGTTATGAAATAATCTTCGTCTTATAAGAGATGATTGTCTTTAAAGAGCAGCCGAACTTTCAATTTCAATAATACACCAACATAACTCCAAAACTGCAGTTTCCCACTGCTTGAAAGTTATATTTTTGCAAATTTTCCCCGCATGGCGTTGGAATTTAATTGTTGTTTCAGCCAATGTCCTTTATTGTCCTTTATTGCGGGACATGAAAGAGGGAATGAGGAAGTCTGACGGGACGTAACTTCTCTTGCTTTGATCTCCGTCATTTTCCAACTGTCCGAGTATGTGCTCTCATGCATAATATATGACAAGCCAGAACGCCAACGTTTTTTGTTCTGAACAAATTGATTCCAGTTGGTGAGATCAATTAACCGCTGGAATATTTCCTCACAAAAATGCGCTAATGTTGGGTTTTGTGAACCGGAATCATCGACACACCCCATCGCGCACACATAACATACAATGTGATGCGGGCGACACTATAAACTTCAATAGATTTAACTTCAATAAAACATTAACAGTAAATTTAACAAAAAGCGTGCTTCACGCACGTGCCGTTAACTTAATCGTTTTGACATTAGAAAGAATTTATTTTAAGTGGTTACAAGCTGGAAACAAAAATGCAAGCGCTCAAACTACAGCTATAGTGAATGTTTAATAACTTGTAAATTTTTTTACGTTAGGGTTAGGGTTTTTATAGTGGACCTACGAAGAAATGTGTTGGGATATAGCGATATTTCTTCAGGATCATTTCTTCTGCAACAACATTATTTTTAACAGTCGTTGCTCGTCTCATACTAGCGCAGAAAAACCCCATATTAAATTATACTCAAATAAAAATTGCCCACCGGGGAATCCCCCTTGCTATATATTGGCTCCGGAAGATTCACCAAAAGAGAATGAATGACACCCGCGTTTTTCAGGCAATTCTTCGGGTGACAATTCTCATGTCACGATCTTTGTGACACGCATTCGACTTACGTAACATTAGCTTCTTATCGGATCTCATTAAATCAATCAATTCTCAACGATTAAGATAGTCGTGCGAGTGTGAAACACGGCTTACAGCGCGAGCTTAAAACAATGATTACAACGATTGAAATAAGGTGTGCACAATCTTACCTGTAAAACACATTGTCCGTAAAAAAATTTAATGCATCGTTAATGGAATGCTGTGTTGACATTGAACCTTTGATCGCCGCTTTGGAATCTGACTCTCTAAACCAGGATGACACTTTTTTTCGAAGAGAAATTGATAGATTTGTTGCAGAAGTTGGTGATTGACCATTGCAAAGTGATAGTGTAAGTCTGCAAGCTTATCTTTCTTTCTTTGTGAGAAGGTATCACACGGTCAAAAGAAATTCTTCCAAGACTTGGATTTACCTTATTCGTACGCGGACCATGGGTGTCATTTTGCGCGTAGTAATTTTTGCGCGAGGCCATAAGTTACAACATGTTACATGTTACAAAAAAAGGTTTCTATAATCGTTGAAATTCGAGACTCTCCACGATTACGTACCCATTCATTGAAAATGTCAACTCCACTTCCGTCTGACTTAGAGAGAAAAACACGTATGTGATGATGCTTACATAAGAAACTTCGTAGAAACATTTCTAGGATCTCACATTTTTACTCAAGTCTACTAAAAAGGTTCCCGCGCGAATGAACTCTATATTACACTTGGTGTTTTGAGAAAACTGATGTCTTTTTTGACATCTGAAGCTGCACAAGTTGTGTACACCAGCATCATTGTTTCTGCTCTTAAGTATAATTGTACTGTTCATTTGAATTTAAACCAGTCCCAGCAGTCGAAGCTGAAATCACTTCAAAGGCGAGCTGAATCGATGTTCAACGTTAAAACAACTCCGATATTGAACGTGTTCAACAAACAAGCTGTAATGCTGGTACGAAAGTGCTTAGATGGAAACGTTGCCCCTAGTTTTAAGGACTACTTTAAACTCCGCGAACATAACATTAACACTCGAAACAATGGAATTTTAGTTGATCTTCCAAGTGTAAAACTTGCATTTGCTAAGGGTAGTTTTTATTTCATGAGTGCTAAATTGTTTAACTCTCTACCCAAGAGTATTAGAGAAAACTCTAACTCATCCTTCAAAGAGCAAATAAAAATACATTTTAAGTGATCCATACCTTTTTTACAACAACTCTTAAAAGTAAGTTTTGTTTGCTTGTTGGGTCAGTTTTTAACAATTGTTTTTAATAAATTTTTATCTTATTTTTTATATCTAACTTAACGAATCTTTTAACTTTTTTTTTATTAACATTTTGTTTTTGTTTGTTTTTATTTTAAGAACACATATTGATAGCAGATTTATTATCTGAAATGTATATATCCTTGTAAAATAATAATAATAATTAGGTAATTTTAAATGCGGCAAACCCAATTTCTTTAAAACCCCAAATATCCTGCAGACAAGTTATTTACCATTTTTGATTTTTTCGCGTAATAATTTCTGCGCATTTTTCATACATTTTGGACGAATGGAGCATTTGTACAAATAAAGTAATTATAAAAAAATTTCGTTTCGGTGATATCAATAACTCATCCAATTGATAGCTTTAAATGAATCTATAGCAAATAGAAATATGTCCGAGGTTGTAGTATACAGGGTACAACAAACGGTCCGAGGTTGCAGTATACAGGGTACAACAAACGGTCCGAGGGTGCAGTATACAGGGTACAACAAACGGTCCGAGGGTGCAGTATACAGGGTACAACAAACGGTCCGAGGTTGCAGTATACAGGGTACAACAAACGGTCCGAGGTAGCAGTATACAGGGTACAACAAACGGTCCGAGATGGCAGTATACAGGGTACAACAAACGGTCCGAGGGTGCAGTATACAAGGTACAACAAACGGTCCGAGGTGGCAGTATACAGGGTACAACAAACGGTCCGAGGTTGCAGTATACAGGGTACAACAAACGGTCCGAGGGTGCAGTATACAGGGTACAACAAACGGTCCGAGGTGGCAGTATACAGGGTACAACAAAGCTTGAATACAAATAATGTTTGTTCATGGAAAGATATTGTTATACACAACAACTCGGTTGACGAAAGAATTATTCGCGTGTAAAAATCTAAAACAAATAATTAATTACTTGACTTGATATAAATCCTTCTGTCTGTTATGACGTAATAAATCCTCCGTCTTCTTTCACGAATTTAACCTTGATTAATACATGTGACGTTTGGAAACATGGAAAATACCAACAAAGATTAAGTTAATTAATATTAACTTTGTCTTAATTATCTCTATATATAATTATATTTTTTCGGATTTTCTTCTAAACAAACTGTTTGTCGTAGTAAGGCAGAAAGAGGCGTAAAAAACTGAAATTAATGTCTAGGTATTTCCGCTTTGAGTTGTTCGTGCGAGACTTCGAGAGAGTGTCAATCGCATCGAAACAATACTGATATGACGAAGTACACGTTGTTGTTGTTTTGTTTTAAAGAAACCCAGCGACTTTAAGTAAAGAAACATTTGTTCAAATAATACAATTAATCAAATCAATATTTTGTAATTCTTCAAAACCGCCCAACACGAACATCCTCCACTTAGACAAGAAACATTGCTGGTGTTTGTTGTACATTGTGTTTTTTTATTCAAATCGTATTTACGAGGTAAAATATTATAAAACTTAATAAAGAACTCTATAAATTAAAAACATGTCATTTCACTTTTCAGTACTAAAACTAAGAGACTGAAAAAAAGTTATCGACCTGTAATTTCCATTAAGACCTCACATCATCTCTCAAACACTGTTTAAATATGTCCAAGCTCATTGTGCAGGGTCATTGCTACCATATTTTAGTTCAACTTTAAAGTATGTGTCATGTCACACTTATTGTATTTTTACCCCGTTCCTAAAACGACATTATAAACATTTCATTGTGTGTATTACATACAATCAAATATTACTTATTTGTATTCGAATGTGCATTGCTTTTCAATCTTTGTTGTATACACCGATGATTTAAAGTCCGCTTATTGAATTACACAGAAACATTACTTCATTATGTACAAGTTTTCATGAGTGATCGAAAAGCGGTTACAATTCGTACACTTCTCAGTTATCCGCTTGCAAATATATGCGTGGCTCAACATAATCGAATTCGAATCTCAATAGAACACGCGAATTTCATGGGACGTTTTTTTGTTTAAAAATAACTTGTAGAAAAAGCTTTCGAATATGGCGACATCGTTATCTGAAACTAATGGTTTTTTTCGCGTCGATTCCAGATGCAGGAACATTGAAAACCAAGGTCAAGGTAAAAATAAATGCAAATTTACAACCTATTAGATATTTTGGGTAGTATGCTTCTTTTAATAGTAGCCTTTTTGCCGATTTTGTTTCCAGTGTTCGTGTTCGTTTTTCTACATTCGATAGATTTATTGGTGAATAGTATAAAATCAATACAGCATAAAACTTTTAGTGCATTTCCAGACCTGCTATTTGTCCTTGATTGCACTTCAAATAACACTTTAACCTTTAAGAGGCTGGTGTTTGTTCGTTGTGTTTACAAGGGATTTACACTTGAAACAAAAATATGCCTATAACTATTGAGGATGTAGATTCGCATCATCTAGGTCTACTTTACAAGTTCGTTTTCTATTGTTTACGAAAACATTCTTATTAAAAACCCAACTAAATAGATGAAATAGTTTTCCGCACGGATGGGCGGTTTTTAGAATGAAATATTTCTTCCGAGTTATAAAGATTGCAATTTTGTTTTTTGGAATGTTTATGTCGTGGTTTGGCAAATAACTCGCAGTTTGTTGACACTGTTCAGGTTTTTGACAAAGTTATGCACAAAATTACACTAATTTAGCGATCGTGTTGTCTAAAATTTGTCTAGACATGGCAAAATCTTAAACATAAAATTCCGTAAATGTGATTTCGGAACGCATACTTTCGAAAGTATGCACAGACTTTAATTTTTCAACAAACAATTTTTTTAATCCAAGCAAATCACAATCAAAATTGTGTCAATTTTAAAACAACGAGAGATGTTAAATTAGTCCAAATTCTCTTTTGTAGTAAAGTTAAGAAGAGATCTTAATCCATTTATCTCCTGTAAGAACATCTGTTTTATTTGTTGCAAAGATATTGGAAATGTGGAAACTTGTGATCATAGCGTGAATTCACAAGTTATTCATTTATCATTCATTTATCATTATTTTAATTAGCATGGTTATGTTCAACAATGTGTTTATGTTGACACTTCCATACCGCTAGTAAGTATAGATGCAAACATATTTGATCAAAGTGTACACCTTATTTTTTCTAATGGATTCGCAGGTTTGAAGGGCATAGACGAACTCAAATGATTATATCGATAGTCTGTCAAACGTTTAAAATAACACCTGAGGAGGAGGAGGTTTGCTGAAGTTTTGAAGCCATGGTTTGGCAAAGTTTTTCTTTTTAACTGTCAAACGAAATACACTCTTTTTTATAAGAACCAGTAAAATTTGGGTCGAGGCTGGCCTTAATTTTTCAAGAATTTTCAGGCTGAAATGTTCTTCATTTATTCTTATTTTAGAGAGCCTTTTTAGGGTTTTAGTCTTTGCAGACGTGTGAATAAAGAAAGATAAGAAAAACACAGAATATTTGATAGCAAACCCAAGATAAAATGTTAAAACTTTATACAATTGAATCTATATACATAAAATCGTAGTGGAAATGTACAAGACGAAAAAGTGAAAGATAACTTGCACACAGTTTCCGAAAAATTGATCAAGTAGCTGGATTTCCACGCCATCATATTAATCCAATGCAATATAATCCCTGGTCCCATCATCGTACTTTATACGATACTCATTAAACATTATTATTAGGTGTTAAAATACATAACTTCTTCTACAAACCATCTATTTTCATAATCCATTGCTATCTGGATTTTGTTGTGTTGGTGGTAAAATAAGCCGTGGTGGAATCTTGTAATTCTGTAAACCTTTTGGTTGAATTTTTTCATTGTTTGAATCATCAGCTGTGATTAAGCACCCGGTTTTGGTCCAGATCTTTTTTTGGAATTCATCGTAGGCACTTTCACACAAGCTTCACCAGCCCAGTGTGTGATGAGAAGTCTTCTTTCCTTAACTGAATAAGGCTCAACATTCCCAAACCAGAACTTCCAGTTGTGGAACTACTGCTGCATTAACATTTTCAGCATCTTTCTTACCATAGCCAGCATTGACTGGCTGCCAGAGGTCAGTGGCATTTGGAAGGCCTACCAAACAATACTTGAGCACCCACTGACTGATTCTTTAAACTCATCTTGCACCTGGGCAGTCAAATTATCTGCAAACAGAACAAATCTTTCCAATACTTCTGTGGCAGGTTTTAATGTTCTTTCAACCCAGTCGCACGCAACCTTGGTATCAACCCATGCATTTTTCTGGAAGTAAACATCAACTTCACTATGCATTGCAATTTTTGCTTCTTAGGTGTTTCGCTACTTATATCTATTATCTGTCCCTTGTGCTTGATGCTCCGGGTAAAACCTTTAAACTCAAAGAGAGACTTCTGTTTTGCCATGTTTGCAGACAGCTCACGCAGCAAATGATATGGGATTGTGACTGGTGTAGTTTTCAAAAATAAATAGTTTTTTTAGATGACCATGTTGTCTTATTAACATGTGATTATGTATTTTTTTTAGATTAGACAGGCCACATTGTCAACATTTTTATTTTATTTTTGAAGAAATTTTAACTGCACTTTTATGAGTTAAGTTTACTTGTTGCATTATTTGACAATGCATCTAGCTAGCATTTCGATCCAGGAGACCATTTTCGAAATGGCAATGCATTCTAGCCTGAGTTCTAGACCATCTCCTGGAACCAAGACCATTTAGACTCCATGGAAAAGTTGCATCCAAGGTGAAGAGCTAGAAAACGTTATGCATCTGTAAGCTCTTTTTAGTCGTAACCCATTACATAAACACAGAGCACATGTTATAGTCTTTGTGCACTTGGATTTGTTTCTTGTAAGAACCTCAGAAATTATAAAAGCGCATCCAAGATCTCAGTGAAACCAACTGCCAAATCCAATGATGGCAACCACTTTAAATTCATTACCTTGCATTGATCATTTTTTATCCTTTCCCTAAATATCTGTCAACTTAGTAATCAAGTTCATTTAAAAATAAATTGATTTTTGTTTCAGTACATTTTCCAAGTAAGATTGGCAACCAGCAACATGGCCAGCATCACGTATGTTTTTAATCATTTACATTCTATTGTTGTTTTCATGGGTAATTCTTTGCAGCACAGATAACATTGTTTGAGGAACTGTTAAAAACACGTAACTAATCTACTATATATATTTGTAAAATAATCTTTAATTTCATTAATATTAAAATGTTATTAAAGTGAATGTTGATGCCAGTAATATATATATAAAATTGCATTGGATTTCCTTATTTTAAAATGGTTTTTGTATTCTGATTTGTCAACCTCCATAAGTTTGTTTTTGTCTTTAATCCATTTGATAACATTAGATCTACGATTTATTCATCATTTTAGTAGAGTGTAAAGCGGTCACCTTAACTTACAAGGAGGCGGGATTCTAGTGGCAAGTGAAGTATGTGTAGTGAAATGATTATCTTACCTCTTCGTTGATTAGTCTTTCCCTTCATTTGTTCTGGTGACGGCCCTGTGTTAGTTGGATCTTTCTCCTTTTGTTCAACTACACCAACCATTTCCAGCTCTAGATCACTTGCTTCCTTTTCATTTACTACTTTGTCAGTATTGTGCATTAGTGTGGAATTTCAACTTACTTCCATGGTTTTCAAGCGACGTCAACTGTGCCTGAGGATGTTTACACTTGGTGTGAACCGATAATCTTTGTGTATTGACAAAACTTTCAGAAAAATAATTGCATTGCAATTTTTGCTTCTTAGGTGTTTCGCTACTTATATCTATTATCTGTCCCTTGTGCTTGATGCTCCGGGTAAAACCTTTAAACTCAAAGAGAGACTTCTGTTTTGCCATGTTTGCAGACAGCTCACGCAGCAAATGATATGGGATTGTGACTGGTGTAGTTTTCAAAAATAAATAGTTTTTTTAGATGACCATGTTGTCTTATTAACATGTGATTATGTATTTTTTTTAGATTAGACAGGCCACATTGTCAACATTTTTATTTTATTTTTGAAGAAATTTTAACTGCACTTTTATGAGTTAAGTTTACTTGTTGCATTATTTGACAATGCATCTAGCTAGCATTTCGATCCAGGAGACCATTTTCGAAATGGCAATGCATTCTAGCCTGAGTTCTAGACCATCTCCTGGAACCAAGACCATTTAGACTCCATGGAAAAGTTGCATCCAAGGTGAAGAGCTAGAAAACGTTATGCATCTGTGAGCTCTTTTTAGTCGTAACCCATTACATAAACACAGAGCACATGTTATAGTCTTTGTGCACTTGGATTTGTTTCTTGTAAGAACCTCAGAAATTATAAAAGCGCATCCAAGATCTCAGTGAAACCAACTGCCAAATCCAATGATGGCAACCACTTTAAATTCATTACCTTGCATTGATCATTTTTTATCCTTTCCCTAAATA
Organism: Candelabrum cocksii; assembly: GCA_963930725.1. Taxonomy (NCBI): domain Eukaryota; kingdom Metazoa; phylum Cnidaria; class Hydrozoa; order Anthoathecata; family Candelabridae; genus Candelabrum; species Candelabrum cocksii. The sequence continues at coordinate 4,820,666 of OZ005670.1, read as the reverse complement.
TCTGTCAACTTAGTAATCAAGTTCATTTAAAAATAAATTGATTTTTGTTTCAGTACATTTTCCAAGTAAGATTGGCAACCAGCAACATGGCCAGCATCACGTATGTTTTTAATCATTTACATTCTATTGTTGTTTTCATTGGTAATTCTTTGCAGCACAGATAACATTGTTTGAGGAACTGTTAAAAACACGTAACTAATCTACTATATATATTTGTAAAATAATCTTTAATTTCATTAATATTAAAATGTTATTAAAGTGAATGTTGATGCCAGTAATATATATATATATATCTTTTTCTGAAATTATTTTCATGAACAACATTATGCTTTCTCTTAATAGGAACAATTTAAAAGACTTCAAAATGATGAAGACTTTTCATGCAATGGAGTGTCCAAGATGTTTGAGGGTCAATCCTTCCCATATCGTTTGTGGCATCTCTTAGCGAACAGAGAACAGTTTGAAAATGTCATTCATTGGAGTCCAGATGGTAATTTTGTGGTGATCCCACTTGAGTTGAACTTCTACAGAGTTGTCTTAAATCGAAAGAGGAACAAAATTTTTAAGACTGATTCGATGAGATCATTTCTTAGACAACTAAACATGTACGGCTTCCATAAGGTGCATTTTGACAAGGAGAAGGATTATTACCAAGTCCTGCATTGCCCAAATAAAGATGACTGGCCAGAATCAGTATTTCGCCATCCATTCTTTAAAAGAGAACGAGATGACTTATTAGGTAACTTATTATTGTATAGAGGAGATCTTATGGCATTGTGTAAACTTTAAATTTTCGGGGGAAATCATTGAAACTAAATACAAGATAGAAATATTTTCAGTTGGTATATTTTCAAGGTTGAACTTTTTAAACACGATTGTTTCTTAGGGCATGTGACCAGAAGAACTATTAAAGTTGACCAAAGAAGTGATGAAGAATTAGAAGATGATTACTTAATTAGCCAGTCCCAATCCCCATTTTCAAATAATAACCAAAGTAGGCCCTTGTTATTATTGCGTTTCTTTAAGTAGAAATGTAATGTACAACTTATTGTAGAAATTACAGTTTTAAAAGATATTTGTGAATATATACTCATATTTTTCTGTTTTTAGCACATTTCTCACGGAAACATGTGGATATGTCACATGAGAAATGCAATGTAAGTTCTTTTGTTGAGGTTTGAAGCTTTGGATTGAAACTAAAACTTCATTAAGGATGATGCCGCGAAAAAGCATACAAAAGACCAGTGCAATGGTGTGTCAGAAATATTCGAGGGACAGTCCTTCCCGTATCGTCTCTGGCACCTGTTAGTTCAGAGAGAACAGTTCGAAAATGTCATTCATTGGAGTTCAGATGGTAATTCTGTGGTCATACCGAAAGAGAACCAGTTTGTCAGATTGGTTCTTAGTCGAAGAAAACATAAAATATTCAAAACAGAGTCGATGAAGTCTTTTGTGCGCCAATTGAACTTGTACGGTTTCCATAAAGTGCAGCTGGAAAAGGATGAAAACTATTTGCAAGCGTTGCGTCACAAAGAGAAAGACTCCTGGCCGGAAGCTGTATTCCAGCATCCTTTCTTCAAAGAGGGCTGCGACGAACTTCTGGGTAAAGCGTAATCGTGCGTTGTTACACATGCTACCTTATGTCGGTTTGTTTTTAGTTAATGTAAACAGACGATGCAACGTTAAGGGTAAAAGGAAGGAGAATCGGCAAGTGTTTTCTCAATATCCGACTCTCCCGTTGAGCTTCCAGCATGGCATTAATGTGCAGAAGGATGCAATGTACCAGTACCCTCTCTATGGTGGTCAGCCTTCTGAACAAGTGTTTTATCCAAACGTCCTACCACCGGAGCATGAAATTTCTAGTATATTCATCCTTCTACAAAGCATTCAGCCCTTGCAATACATGTTTTATTTCAGATCGACGTGATGCGAAACGAAAACTTCGATTTCCAGATGAGAGGCCGTCCCGTCAATCTCTTCCCCAGATGAGGTTTTCCCAGGCACCGTATATCTTCTACCCGCAACCTTTCGTGGGCTATGCTCAGTCTACCTTCATACCTCATCATCCAGCCTGGGCTGTTGCTCCGAGCCCAACAAATCCCTCTTATGTGATGCGACCGGAGGACCCCGGCATGCACTTACAAGCATTCTGCGACGAGCTTTTCAACTCTTGTCAAGATGAAAGTAAACATCTGCAGATCGAGGAATAAGCTGCCGTCGAATTCTGTTGCAAACGAAAAAACACCTTCTTTTCCATATTTTTTTCCGGGTATTTTCTAATATGCTTAAGTGCTTTTTCTTTTTGGTTATTGACATTAAGGTTTTGATATTCTTGAGTTTTTTCTGCACAGCAATTTAATCGTCCGACTCGACAGTAATGAACATCGTTTTGCGTGACGGCTGTGAATACACGTCATCGTCATGTGATATACGTTGTCTAGACAGCGTCGTGTTTGCATGACCATGTCACGATTTCTGAGATTCGATCGTTACTTTGACTTACTGGCACTAATTTTCGCGGGTTGAAAGACTTTCAATTTACTACACGTACAGCTAAATCAATAACAAATTTCGTGTTGGGCTATATATTTTCTGTAACTGCCTTACCTGGGGATATAAGAGCAAAACACTAGTGTACGGTAATTAAAGTTGCCAGAAATATTTATTGTGGCGTGGATAACGAGGTGAGATATCTGGAACTTCAATGCGTGGTTTGCGGATTCGATTGATTTTAACATGTCGTGGAAGTTAAGATGAGATGTTTTAAAATCTGGACAACTTCGCCTGCTAAATAAACGAAATAAATGCACGATTTTCCGATGAAAGACATTCCTTCGTGCAAAAATTCGCGCTGCTGTTGCTTATTTCATTTTTGGCTCGCATTGATGTTGTCATCGTATTGTGACGCTTGAGGATGATAATATGTGTTTGATCAAAATGAAATCTTGGCGCAACATTTGACAATGTCAATCAAGCTATTGCACGCTTTATTTGCCCACTGTGCAAGTGGTTGGAATACCTTATTACAGGGAATTAACAATTTAACAAAATAACAACAAATTAACGTACATGATACATATTAACGCGGTTCGTCGACAATTTCGGAAGCATAAAATTAACGCGGTTTTCCAAAAAAATACATTGCGGGTGCATGAAATTAACACGATTTGGGAAAGTGTAGTAAAAAACAATTTGAATTTTCTTTCTTTTCTCTTCAACCAAAAGGGTTAAATTCAACAACGGCACCACTCCTAGCATTTTCTACTGCGCAAACCACCCCTGCCGCCTTCCAACCATTTAACACTGTTTGACGTCCTGCTTCTTTAAAGTGGTGGTAAATCTCTTTCGTGACTTTGGCATGGATAGGCCTGAAGGTTGATAATTTGAGATCGACTTTAATCATTGTTACATCTTTCTCAGGATCTGATTCAAGCTCCTTCGTTATCGTGTTAGTAAAATAATCTCTGAAGGCGGCTCTTTCCATTTTCTTGAACGATCCATTTAGTGTTAAATCAAGTGGGTCAAATTCTGTAACAAGGTTGTAATCGTTGCGCGCATCTGTTATTGCCTGTGATTGTTGATCTCTGAAGGCATCCCTAATTAATAGAGACTTTTGGTCGATAAGCAAGCCCATTTCTTCTCGTACCTTTTCTACGTAAGGGTTAATTAATGACTTCTTTCAATAAATTCAACGATTCCCTTTCGTTACTCCAATGGTTTTTGTTGTAAGACAAGAAAAATCCCTCCGGAAATTCTACGGAAGGGAGCGATCACGCAGTCTTCCCCTTGTAAATAAGCTGAAATAGTAACATTACGCCACTAAGAGTTGCTGAAAGAGTAACGGTTATACCTCTCTTGTCAGTTGCTCCAGTTCTCGGAATATGTTTCGTGCCTCTAACAGCCATTGATATGTTGTCGAATTATGATGGGGTTTAATCAACGTTTATAATTAGTTCTTCAGAAATGTCATGCCAGCTAACAGCGTATGCGATCTCTTGCAGAAAGATAGAACAAGTTTCCTCCCAAATTGAACGGGTAATCTTCGGTCGTGATGTTGTAACCATTCTTCGAGTCATGTTCATACGTTTATACAGATATAGTTTATAGACCCACGTGTCACATTAAAATCAAGGCACAACCCATACCTTGACAAGTTTGATCAAACCCATCAGTACCCCATGTATTACACGAAATGATTCGTCATCGAGTACGAATTTCTCAGCTGGTTAACACTACATCTTCGATCTCGTCAAACGCAAAGCAATATCGACATTCTGTGTAGTTCATAGGGAGAAGAAATTGAAGAAGCAGACGAGATGGATGAACACGAAGAAAGTGATGATGAGTCAAACTCTGGCAGTAGCGTCGCGTCAATGCAAAGGAACACGGAATCTGGTCTTCTAAAAATGAAAAAGCCACAGCTCTCTTGTACAAATGACAGGAACAAAACAATGAAAATGACACCATTAAAAAGTGCTGAGATTGAAGTTTTCGATCGGATAGGCAAATCTTTGGAATGTAATTTTTTGCAAAATAATAGAAAGTAAATTAAGGTCTTTTCCACATCATATAAGGAACAATCTTAAGCGCGAAATTAACGATTTTATATTTAAATATCATAATATCGAAGTTGGCAGTTACACAATCACCGAACCAGCAGGTATTTACAAGCATGCCTGAAAGTCCATCATGGCTTGCGTTTTTACAAGAGAATAAAAAATAAATAGGGTATTTGTCAGTTATCCTCCCTCCAGAAAAAAGTTTTACTTCTTTCATTCAAACGGTACAGAACTTAACACCTGTCCAGACAGTATAAAACCCATGTCTGAATTATTTTATTCTCACAATTTTGACACAACCACCTGTTCAGAAACTGTTTTGTCTTTTGTCTAGACTATCAACTATCTATAAAATATCCAATTTTCCATGTAAAAATCAGTTGACTCTTAATTTTGGCAAAGTTGTGAAGTTCTGTGAAAATGAATCTGCTAACTCTTTCTAATGTTGTTCATGACAAAGCATCAAACATCCAGTTTTTGCAACAAAGAGGAATTTTGAATGATCCAAGAATTTTTGTTAATGGTCATGCAATGGCACTGCAACTACGAGAGATAGATGGGTGATAGATAGAGATGTCGCTCTCGTGAGGGTCGATGGGAATTTTCTGTACGAAAAGGTTCCTGGTTTCAAAACCAGGGTTTAAATTTTGCGTATAGAGACATAATTTTATTTATATATTGTTGGTCGAAAGAGTATACTATAATACAATTTGTACAGACAGAACTTGACATAGGAAAAGATGCCACCAGTGATTTTAATAATTTTCTGCGAAAGGTATGTGCAGCGGATCTTCTTGCAAACCCTATTTCAATTGGTGGGCCAGATATGACTTAGTTTGGCGCAAGTAGTTATGCAAAACAACTTTTGCAAGAACATACTTTTGAATATCTTGACTGAGGCTTTAATAGGTTTTGAAAAGATCTTCCATCTTGCTGTCAAAATTCCAAAAGCATTTTCAATCGTCCTTCTTGCCTTAATAAAACGATAATTGAAGACGCGTCGTTCTTCTGAAAGTTTTCCAGAATATGGAATCTCCATGTTTCCAATGAAATTCTAATGTTTCCCATCAATCGCATCAATGACGTGGACATATTCCGTAGCTCTTCAAAACCAAAAGAAATACTTTTCCAATCGCTTTTCGATTGCGGAGGTGGAAGATATTGTGGTGACAAGACTTCGTTAATAGGCTCACATGTTTCTTTGATTATTTTAGAAACAGTTGATTTTCCCATGCGAAAGGAATATGTTAATCAAATCCTAGTTGAGAATCTCCAGCAGCTAAAAAATGTAATGCCAATCGTTCACCTGCTGGTATTGCTTTTCTCAGATTGGTGTCTTTTTTGCAAATTGTAGCCGATACAAGAGCAAGTACATACTAGGTGATCAAACCTCTCTGGCGACATTCCAAGGAATCTGATTTAAACAATTTTTAATATTAAAAACAATTCTAGATTTTAAATTAGTAAATAAAGCATATATATACTATTTTTTTTACCTGAAATGGTGTTCTCTATCAGATAAACGCAAAACTCTTGTACCAATTGATTGTAAACACCATTTTCTTCTCTAGCTTTATAAATATCTCTCACCCAAAACTTTCGTTGTTTTTTGTTTTCTTCTTTTAGCCTTCTTTTTCTAATTCGCAGTAGCATGTACATTAATATTATTTCACACTGTACTTTGTCTGCCATCATTGTTTGTTGAAATGGAAAAAAGTTTTCTTTTTGATTATTTTAAGTCAAGAATTTACAATAGACGACGAACTTATATTTCAGTGGGAACAGGAAGGCGATAAAATAGATTCGTCGTCGCGTTATCGTCTCAGTGGGAACCAAGCTTTAAAGTATTTTATAATCAGATGAATATACTTTTGAACATGTCGTTAATGATGGAAATGCATTCGATCATTCTATGAACAAATTTCAAATGACCTTCTCACTTTCACAAACTCATCTACATACCGTCTGAAATCTAAATGAAAACCCACATGTCATAAAATGAATCCACGCGAAATACTCGAATTTTGCTATCCGCTCGAAATTTAATCGCGTAAAATAATATATAATCGCGTGAATTTTATGAAATTTTATGAAATGTATTGGTGCGCTTTTTTCACGGTTTCTGTTGTGGATTTAAGTAAACCATAAATATCAACAAAAGATAAGCAAGCTAACGCTGTCAAAAACTTCACGGAAAGCTGAAGAAATTGGATGGTTTATTTCAAAGCGTTCTTTTCCTTCCTTCCTAAATTGAAACCGCAAGTCAAAAGTGAGTCAATACCTTATTACAGAAAATTAATGAATCGGGAAATTAACGCGGTTTGCCCCTTAAACGCGGTTTGCCCCTTAAACGCGTTAATTTTATGACGCCTCAATTAAGTGATACAAACATTAATTTTGTGACTGTGTTAATTTCATGAACGTTGATTTTGCAACTGATTGACATTGTAAAAAGAAGTAAACATTTTTTAACGTGGAATAGGGGATTTAAGAACTTTAAAACAAAAGGTGTTTCGTTTATTTGACAGGTATTCTATTCATCTATTTCTTCATCACTCTCCTCGCTTTCGCTGGCTCGATCAATGTCCAGAATGTCCTTCAAAATTTGTGATGAATCGTCAGAATATTCGGTATTTTCAGGGTAGGCAACCTTTTCTACATGGCTTTTCAGGACTTCCATTGCCTCGGAATTCTGCCATTTTGCTGTCATAATAATAATAATAATTTCTAATCCACCTTGCTTCAGTGGAAACGGCTTAGGTGACACTGACTTGACCGTTCCAGAAAGTTCAGCACCCCCCTTTATAGCATACCATACATGGCGACTCATTTCTCTTGGGACACAACCAAATTTTTTTCAATTAATCCAGTCAATTATGTTCAACGAAACATTGAGAAAAAAAATGATAAGAGAATGTTTTTTAGAATTTATCACTACTAATTCGAAAATGATTCGAAAACAAAATTAGAAAATTAAAGCTCTGTTTACATTAAAGTATTGGAAATTAATAAGCGGGGGGGGGGGGGGGGGGGGTCTTATTAAGAGCGGGGAGGGGGGGAGGTTGGATTCTTTTTCTTGGAATAATAAGCGGAGGGGGGACGTCTATTCGGGTGAATAGAGTACTGCAAAAAACTTTCCAGGAAGTTTTGATTTTCCAGCAACAGCAATACGATCATGTGGATTATCGAACTCTCGTTTAAATTTCGATAGGCTGGTTTAATTAAGGCTTCCATTCAGTACACATGAAGCGGTACACATGAAATCCTCTCAAGGCAGTTGTAATTTCGTAGATTTAGCGTTATTTGTCCCGTTTTCAGCTTTCGGTTTCATCTTTCAGAGTCCTGTCACGTGTAAAGAACTGGATTACAATTACTTGTGAAGTCATTGCATTTAGTTTTGAAAGATTCGAACGAAATGAAAACATTCGAATTTCTTTTCATGTCGCAAAGTATCTTGAGTTATTTCACTGCAAATAGAAAGAACACAAAAAGCAACTAAACTACACCAGTGGTTGAAGCGTCGTCATCAGAGTCAGTTGCTTGGACTTCAGGTTTATCATCAAAAGAGCATGCCCTTGTTATAGATGAAATCGCCAATGCTACTGGATCAACTATGTCCTATTGATCTACTGGATCAATAATTGGTACGCTTGGATGTCCAAGCGTACCAATTATAAAGAGAGTGACATGATCGCCAAATACCGAAACATTCATGGTCCTGCACGCACAGTTGCAAAATACGCGAGACAATTTCCAAAGTTAACTGAAAGCACTGTTCGTGGGTGGATTGTGAAGTATCGTAAACAGCTTTCTACTAGTTACTACAAATAATCAAATTACTATTTCAATCGGAGAAAAGCTAAGTGAACCATTATCACTACCAGTTGAATTGGATGCGAAGCTTAAAAGGATTTATACTAAGCTTACGCGAAGCAGGTGGAAATATCAATCGTCATGTTAATTGATATAATCACAAAATAATATTCACACAAAATAAACGACTTTAATCACAAAGTAAAAACATTCGATTACCAAACACATCCGAAAACAGTGATTTCACGATGGAATGTCGGCATTTCTTTGATATTTTACAAATAGACTATGAACTTACGCGATCAATATCAAAACTTTTTGATATTCATCGCCTCGTTCATTGCGTATAATTTGGGCGATGAATTTAAAAAAAATAATCGCTTTTAGTTCCCACCGAAGGAAATGGATTCGTCGTCAATTTTTTCGTTGCGTTATCGCCTCAGTGGGAACCAATTCTTACAAAGAAACTTGAATTTAAATTACCTTAAGGGAAGAAATTTTCGCAGAAGAAACTTTTGCGAATTTGCCCCTAATTCGTGAAATTTTTCCAAAACCTTCGAATCGCGAATGCAGATGTCTCCCAACGTAAAACATACAATAAGTTTAAGGATGAGGATCGGTATGTGATTGGAAAGTACGCTGCTATTCATGGAACAGCTGCAGCCTTGAAGAAATTTAAAAAAAACCTTTCCTTATTACAGACTCACTGAAAGTACGGTCAGAACCATGCGCGAAAAGTACTATCGCACAGTCAAAACATTCCCAGTAGCAGCTAAAAAGATCACGTCATTGAAAAGAAAAAAAAAGTTTTTGACGGCTTTGCGTTCAAAAAGAGGCGTGGTCAATACGGTTGAGCTGTCGCCGTAGCAAACGCTTTTATTGAGAAAAGTGCTGCTGAGTCGCTCAAAGTCCTCGATCTGGACAATTCATCGTAGGCAAAAAGTCTTTTTGTCAGGATGGGTTATGTGAAAAGAGCATGTACCACCGCCCGGCTAGAGATTCCTGAAGATGCTCGGAAAAAAGCACAACTAATATTCCATCATGAAATTGTCAGCATGGTTGAAACATACTCGATTCCGTCCTCGCTTACAATCGACCAAACACTTCTAAAGTATGCACCTATCTCAAGTCGTACGATGGCTGCAAAGAATTCAAAGCATGTTCATGTCGCTGGATTTTCATACAAACAAGCTATCACAGGTACTTTTGGTATTACCTTATCCGGTAGATTCCTACCTATGCAGTTGATTTATGGTGGAAAGACCACTCAGAGCTTACCAAAATTCAAATTTCCGATGAGGTTTTCTTTGAGTGCCAATCCGAAACATTTCTCCAACACAACTGAATCATTGAAATTGCTAGATGAAATTATCATTCCCTATGTCTAAGATGAGCGAGATAGATTGGAGTTGGATCCATCGCATCCCGCTTTGTTGATTTTGGACGTTTTTAGCGAATGACAAATGACCGCCCCAGTCACTGATAGGCTTGATGAAAACAACATCAAATACTGCCAACATGACAAACCTATTCCAACCGTTGGACTTGACTGTCAATAGGAGTGCCAAAGCATGCATGAAAAGAAAATTCACTGAGTGGTATAGTTTGAAAGTCACGAAACAACTGGACAACGGAAAAACCTGGGAAAAGACCGAGGTCAAACTTTTGCTTTCAACACTTAAACCGCTTCACGCTAGCTGGGTTGTGGAATTGTATAACTTCTTTACGTCAACAGATGTAAAAGAAATAATCGCGAATGGATGGAAGGCAGCCGGGATCACTGATGCCGTAAAGAATGGTTCTTCGTCTCTCGAACCTCTGGATCCTTTTTCTTCTATCGACCCCTTAGAAAGAGATGATGACGAAGATGACATTTTTGGTGGGCAGAAGACATACCCGACAACAGAATGCGTGGATTACGATAGTCATGATGAAGACGAATGGGTCATTGAGGACTCGATCGGTGAAGAACGAAACATTTTTGATATTTTTGATGACGAATAATAATTGTATTATCCATGGCGATTTCAATAGTGTTTTTTAGATTATGTTATAGAAAACATATCCTTTTAGTATCACATTTTAAATTGAAGATGTTTTGAACCCTTCCACTTTCGTAACAATGGATAAAAATATAAAAAGAAAATTCCGTAAAATTTATTGTTTGATTGATTCGCGAAATTTATCCTTTAGTTTCAATTCGCAAAAATTTCTTCCGCAAAATTCGCATTTTTGGGACCTTGATTTTTTTTTTTTTTTTTTATTGGAGATTGCTCAAAACAAGGCCTAAAAGGCCACTTGCGAGTAAAGAGCTACAGGAGAAGTTAAGCAGATTTAAGGTAGCGATGAACATTAGATTTGAACAGTTGAAGGTTAAATTCAGGAGGAAAGCATGTAGATGGAAGTGAGTTCCAAAGTCTGGACGTACGCGGAAAAAAACTGTTTTTATAAAAATCCCTACGACAATTTGGAACACAAACAGTCCATTGGTGAGACGAAGAAGACAACCTAGTAGAACGGAGAAAAATTTTGAGAGAAGGTGTAAGAGATGATAGTTCGCTTGAACAACGACCATAAAAAAACTTGTAGAAGAGACAAAGAGACGCTACGTTCCGCCGGTGTGAAAGGGAGTCAAATTTCAAAGAAAGGTTTTCGCCAATTGCATTGCAAACACGCCGTTGAACACGGTCTAACAAATTCAGGCAATTTTTTGGTGCACCTGCCCAAATGTGGCAGCTGTATTCCATACATGGACGAATTGATGATTTGTATAAGTAAAGGACGCATTCAGGAGTGAGGTAATTCATTTCTCGTAAAAGAGAACCAACCTTCATGGCAGTTGATTTAGCTATATTTTCAATATAAGATCGCCATGAGAGGTCGCTGGTAAATATAAGACCAAGAAGACGAAATGAATTGCTTTCAGGCAAATGAGAACCATTCATCAAAATTCGAGGTAAGTAAGCATGATTGAGATGATTAATGGAAAGAAGATTAGTTTTAGATGGATTAAAATTAACAAGCCAATTCTTACCCCATTCAACTACTGTATTGAGATCTTTTTCCAGATCAGAGGCCATTCTAACTTTATCACAATCATCTGATTTATTAAGGCAGGAATATAATGTTGAATCATCAGCATAAATAACGGTTTTGGATGATAAATTGTCAGGGAGATCGTTAATGTACAGTAGGAACAGAGTCGGACCGAGAACTGAACCTTGAGGAATACCAGCATTGATGGAAAAAATGGAAGAAAAATGACCGTTAAGAACCACCTTGAGTTTACGATTGGAAAGGAAGGAGGAGATAATATTTAAAAATGGACCTTTTAAATCATATGCCTTAAGTTTGTGCAGTAGCCCCCTGATGCCAGACTTTATCAAATGCCTTGGAGATGTCAAGGGCAACTGCTCGCGCTTCACCAAAGACATCAAGGGCACGATAAAAACGTTCACTTATAACTGTCAAAACGTCAGCAGTGGAACGCCCAGAACGAAACCCATACTGGGAGTCGTAAAACAAATTTTTTTTTTCAATAAATTCAACTAAGTTTAGGTTAATTAAAGTCTCGAAAACTTTGCTTAAGATGGAAATGAGGCTGATTGGTCTATAATTAGAAGGATGAGATCGCTCACCACAATTTTTAAAAATTGGAATAACAGAGGCAAACATCCAAGATGAAGGGAAACAGGATTCATCCAAACACTTTTTGAAAAGAGCACACAAAACGGGAGATAACTCAGTAGAACATCTTTGAAGTACAATTACAGGAATGCCATCCGGTCCAGTAGCCTTATTAGAATCCATTTTGTTAATAATCTTAGAAACCTTATCAGGAGATATAAAGCAATCATGTAAAGTCTGGACAGTTTTGGAGGAGAAATAAGGGAGATCATGACCAGAATCATCGAGGGTGGAATGAGAACTGAAGAGTTTAGCAAATAGTTCAGCTTTATCCTTAGATAGACTAATGACCTCAGACCACCATTGAAAAGTGGAGGTACAGATGTTTTAGAACTACCCCGGACGTTTTTGATAATACGCCAAAATTTGCAAGAACCTATTTCTTTGGATTTGATAAGATCTTTAGTCCTTTCAGCAAAAACAGTTTTAGCTTTACGAACAACATATTTGCAATTATTGCGCGAGGCAATAAACAGTTGTCTGTTATGATCAGTCGCATAACGACGGTAGCGATGAAAGAAATGATTGCGATGAGCTATGGCTGCAGCACAAGCTGGAGAAAACCATGACGAAGAATGAGGTTTTAACTGATATTTCCCTGACGGAACAAAAAATCGTATTGCTTCAGATATTATTGAAGTAGTTTCATTAACACAATCATCAACTGAATTGGAAAGAATTTTTTCCCATGGGACAGACTGAATGTGATTTTGAAATTTTAGCCAATCCGCAAGATCATATCTAAAAAAGGATCTATGCATGGGATGTTCATGGGAAACTTGCCTATTGAAATTAATTTTGACCTCCAAAACAACATGGTCAGAACGACCCAGTGGAGCGCTATGAGATATCTTACAAATTTCAGGGTTAGAGGTCAAAAATAAATCCAACAAGGAGGGCGATTGACTTGAGTGATCAGGAATGCGGGTTGGAAAATCAACCAATTGCGAGAGAGACTGAGATACTGCAAAGTTATAGGTTTCGACACCAGAGCTACTTGTTCCATTCGAGAATCTTAGCCATTGTTTATGGTGAATGTTAAAGTCACCAAATACAAAGATGTTGGTTGAGCGATGATTAAGAAGAGCTAAGTCAGCAGACTTTGAAACTGATTTGATAACAGAACAGTCTTGAGAAGATGGAAAGCGATAGAGAAAGAACAAAAAACTAGTTGAATGTAGAAGAGACAAACGAAAACACATGAAAGGATGATTGGGGTCTTCCAGGTCAATTTCACGAAATATTGGTAAAGTTTCCTTGACATAAACTGCTAGACCATGCATATGAATAGAGGAGTCCAATCAAAACAGAGGTAGGTATCTAGGAACAAGGAAATCATTAGAAGATATACCAGCATTTAGGTTAGATTCGCAAAGTGCTAATAAATCCGGATTATTTTTTATCAAAAAAGCCTCCACATCCGAATAATTGGTACGAAAACCGCGAATGTTGCTAAAAGCTAAGGAGAATGGAGGATGAGTATTCAACTTTATTTTGGCTTTGTTGTTGCGTTTTGATTTAAGGAGGGGTTTTTCTTTATTTGTTTTACAAACAAATTCCACGGAGGACCTCTTACTCGGTAGACCCATTCCCCCGAACTATCACCAGCCTCCCTCTGTTTAGCTTCAACTCGAAGTTTGTTGAATATATTCCTTTCCTCCTTGCTCCTGTCTGGATTAATAAAGATATTTCCATCAGCTTCTTTCAAAATCCATTTGTGATTTAAGATGGAAATTTTTGTGTCATAATCACGTAGAGTAACTCGTAACGGTCGAATTTTAGCGGAATTGCAAAGGACCGAGTCTTTCACAAATTTTAATATCGTCAATGCGAATATTAAGTCTAAGCTGATTTTTAATAAGACCCAATACCTGCAATGAGTTACTAACCGATTCAGTCTCTTTCAAACCATAAATTATCAAATTATTTTTGCGCCAGTTGTGATCTTCAATATTTTTAAAAATTTCTTTAGTTAGAGTATGTTTGGAGTCTAAACAATCAACCTTGACACTATTTTTTAAATTGGAAATTAGAGTGTTTAGATTCAAGTTGTCATCAACTAATTTTTGAATTAATGAGGCGTTTGTCTCAATGCTGTCTTTGATGCTGGACAATGAAGATTTATATAAAGAATGAGACGCTTCGAGAGAAAAAAGGCGAGATTCAATTTTTTCAAAGTAGGCTGCGCATCTGGATTCAATATCTTTTTCTACAAAGATTGCATTTAGAGCAGGTTTAGTGCAGTCCGGACAGAACCAAAAGTTATCAACTTTCTCATTGAGAAGCTCAATGATGTCCCTACTGAACTCACAACACTCACTGCAATAGTATTTTGAACAACGTGTGCAGTGCCTAAAATAAATAATGCTGTCAACACTGGTGCAATTATCGTTGGAACAATGAGCACTCAGATTGGACCGATTTTTATTGAATCTGTCAGGTTTTTTCAAAATTCGACCGAAAGATGACTTGTTAGATGACATGATAAATAAAATGAATGGAGTACAGTTTAAGGCAAAGATAAAAATTTTTATATACAGTAATTAAAAGTAAGAAAGGAAAAAAGGATTGTTAAGCAATTTGATTGACTCAACAGGCGTGTAACGATAAGTTAATAAACAATTAAAACGATCAATTAAAAATTTTTTTGTACAAACAATTGTTAGTAATTATGTTGCAAATAGGGCAATTATGTTTAAAGGATTTCTGTGTGAAACACAGGAACTAAAAGTATTTAAGACTTTAGAACAGTTGGGAGAATGTAAACTTTGATCAGCAAAAACAGAAAATACCAACTGTTTTAAACCACGTTTCAGATTGATTCGCGAAACTTTCTTCCGCGAAAACTTTTTCCCTTAAAGTACAGTCAATCTTTTTTCTTGTGTTCATATGGAAAATTTTTAGATCGCCTAGCTGATATCCCGGCAAATTCAACCGAGATCTCGGTTAGGCGAGATGAATAAATTTACATATGAACACGATTTGAAAATTATATTTTAGACTTTCTCTATTTGACTGAGATCTCGCTTAGTTTTTTTACCTCGGTCAACCGGGATGTTTTACACATATGAACAGCTCCTTAAAGGGTTAAATTTCGTGGTTCGGACTAACCGCGAAATTCTAACACTTATTTATCGCGGATTTAATTTGACGGATGGTCTAAATTATAATTATTTTTTTGGAAAATTGAAAACACAAGAACAGAAATCTTTGTTTCTGGAAAACTGCACGTGATTGTAAGCTAATAAATACAAAAAACAATAAAAGTGAAAGGATACGACAAAGAAACAAATCAAACTACATCATAAAACAAAATACAGTTATCCAGAGGGATGTCACCTATTAAACTAAAGTATTTTCTTGTTAGTCCCAGGGCCAACAAACAAATGCTGGATTCTTGTCTTTGTGAATGGATATGAAGACAGAAGAACAGGAGGGGTCAACAGACAAATGCTGGATTCTTGTCTTTGTGAATGGATATGAAGACAGAAAAACAGGAGGGACCAACAGACAAATGCTGGATTCTTGTCTTTGTGAATGGATGTGGAGACAGAAAAACAGGAGGGGCTAACAGACAAATGCTGGATTCTTGTCTTTGTGAATGGATGTGGAGACAGAAAAACAGGATGGACTAACAGACAAATGCTGGATTCTTGTCTTTGTGAATGGATGTGGAGACAGAAAAACAGGAGGGACCAACAGACAAATGCTGGATTCTTGTCTTTGCGAATGGATGTGGAGACAGAAAAACAGGAGGGACCAACAGACAAATGCTGGATTCTTGTCTTTGCGAATGGATGTGGAGACAGAAAAACAGGAGGGGCCAACAGACAAATGCTGGATTCTTGTCTTTGTGAATGGATGTGGAGACAGAAAAACAGGAGGGGCCAACAGACAAATGCTGGATTCTTGTCTTTGTGAATGGATGTGGAGACAGAAAAACAGGAGGGGCTAACAGACAAATGCTGGATTCTTGTCTTTGTGAATGGATGTGGAGACAGAAAAACAGGAGGGGCTAACAGACAAATGCTGGATTCTTGTCTTTGTGAATGGATGTGGAGACAGAAAAACAGGAGGGGCTAACAGACAAATGCTGGATTCTTGTCTTTGTGAATGGATGTGGAGACAGAAAAAACAGGAACGATTTGCTGCTTGACAAAATAATCCAGGATATAGTGACATATATCCCACCTGTTTCTGTACAGAAAAATCCGGTTTGTAAATATTTGTCCATGAAATATCGTCAATGAAACATCGTCTTTATCTCTGCATATATTCTTTATTTATACCTCTGTGTCTTTTCAAAATATAATCTGGGCGAGGGACTAACAGGAAAGTGCCCTAAAGTCTGTCCCAGAGGGACTCGTTTTGAGTAACGATCATCAGACAATGAATATGTTCAGAAAGGTTTTAAACATGGACGTTCAAACAACTGAGCACGCATATACTCCACAGCAGACATAGATGTGGAATAAAGACAAGACCAAATTTTTCACAATGACTAAGTTTTAGTGAATGATAAAAAACAATATGGCTATCTGTTCTCCAGCGACAAAAAGCAATGTAAATAAACTATAATGCTGGCTCGTCGTCGTCAAAAACGTCAAATAATGCATTTCTCATTCACTTTCCATTCTGTATGCGAGCTTCAGCTGCTTTTCAGTGAGTCGAGAGACTGCTTCTAATCCTGCTTGATCATTGGATAGCTGCGTGCTCTCCATGATCGCATCGATGTCATGGAAGGGATCAAGTGATTCTAGACTCTTGACATATAAAGCAAGAGCTTCTGTGATGCCTGCAGCTTTCCAGGAACTTTCTATGATTTTCCTTTGTCATTGCGTTAATCATGAAACTGTCTTCCGGCTTCTAACCGAAATACGATTTGGGAACTGTACCATTCGTTGAACTTTTTGCGAGTGTACTTCTTGGCATATCCGTTGACCGTCAGGCCTAAATATATCGCGATATTGCGTTCTTTGTAAAGATTCAATACCTTAGGTGTCATCTGGCCTGTAAACCCATCCATGATCACCAATGGCTT
Source organism: Candelabrum cocksii (assembly GCA_963930725.1). Classification (NCBI taxonomy): domain Eukaryota; kingdom Metazoa; phylum Cnidaria; class Hydrozoa; order Anthoathecata; family Candelabridae; genus Candelabrum; species Candelabrum cocksii. The sequence goes on along the minus strand of OZ005670.1, from coordinate 4,803,566 downwards.
TTGGTTCGTGACCCCTGAGCTTAACTTTCTTCTCTTTGATTTAAATTCACTCAAGCGTGTTTGTAAAACAAAAGGAAAGTGATCAATCGATCTAACTTTGCTGAATTTCATTTGTGCCGATATGCATGACTAACGCTTTGGGTTTTTCCTGAAAAATGTCAATCTAGTCAGAAGAGTTTCACCGAGAGTTACTATTGTAAACAATGCAGTCTGAGTGTACTCACTAAGGTTGTTGTTATATCGCCACTAGCGATATGTTCGTCAAAGAAATTTAATTTATTCGACCCTATTTGCCTCCTCACTATAAATTAAACTAATAATTTATAGGATCTCTTCTGTAACTATACATTCATTTTTCAGCCTGATGACAAAACGTTTAGAAGCTTCGTAAAATATGCATGGTATTCAGCTATTTTTCACTTTTGTGTAATAGTTTCTATGACAACTATGATTACTTTAAATGATAACTTTGTTCAAAGAACGTTTCGAATTGTTGTATATAAGCATGGGCGTAACTACAGCGGGTGTGACCCCCTCCCAACCCTCAAGAATCGACATTTATCGAAGGGCGTAACTACAGCGGGTGTGACCCCCTCCCAACCCTCAAGAATCGACATTTATCGAAGGGCGTAACTACAGAGGGTGTGACACCTCCCAATCCTCAAGAATCGACATTTATCGAAGGGCGTAACTACAGAGGGTGTGACACCTCCCAATTCTCAAGAATCGACATTTATCGAAGGGCGTAACTACAGAGGGCGTGACCCCTCCCACTCCTCAATAATCGACATTTGTCGAAGGGTGTAACTACAGAGGGTGTGACCCCTCCCACTCCTCAAGAGTCGACATTTGTCGAAGGGCGTAACTACAGAGGGTGTGACACCTCCCAATCCTCAAGAATCGACATTTATCGAAGGGCGTAACTACAGAGGGTGTGACACCTCCCAATCCTCGAGAATCGACATTTATCGAAAGGCGTAACTACACCGGGCGTGCCTGTAGGCATCTCGCTTCTCTTTGCCAATGTTAACAGATGGTTATCCGTTTGTGTTATAGCATATGACTCTCAGAGACATATATAGACATAATATAAAACATATATAATACAATAATAGATGAGTATATAAATATTTACAAAATAAAAAGTATAAAAAGTTACTCTTCATCATTGTGCATCATATATCCCAGTATTTGTCGCGATGGACCCTTGACGACGGTAGATAACCCAGAACAAATATGAATTCCACACAACGGCAGCAAATCGCACAAATAAAATACGAAAAGCATGCGGTATGAAGAAGAAGTTCATTGTTTGGACGAACGGCCAAAACTTGTAAGACGCGCACAAAGTGGGAAAGAACACGAGCGCCAACTTTTCCTTCAACTGATTGGCTGTTCCACCGTCTGACGCATGCGTAGTGGCAAACATTGCCGCCAGGATGTAGGGAGAAAATATGAGTTGATCGATCACGACTTTTTTTAATGCAAATGCTGACGAGCCCTTGAAAACTGTGTCTAAGATTCGATACCATATAAGCAAGCTTGGTGCGACGACCACACAGCCAATGACAACAAGCTTAGCAGTTCTCTTTTTGTCATAGTCCTTCCACGGTCGGCCCTCAATTCCCTTTTGAGCAATCAAATCCCCAAAAATGTATGTTACACCTGTAAAAGACATAAAGAGTTAATTAACTCTGCCTTCACTGAAAGTGAAATATCTCAATAAATGTACGCAATCTGAACGTGTCACAATGGAAAGAAAGATCGTAAAATCGACACTTACCTGCCGTAATGATATTTGTAGGCCAAGGTTTGTTAGTCAAATAATAGACATATCTCTTCCACAAGTATTTAATCATCTGCTGATTAAAATGCAGTTAAAAACGTTCAAAACAGGTGTCCGAAATCACAAAAAAAAATCCAAACTTAAAATATTCTATTTACTAGAAAAACTACATTGTTGGGAAACATTACATTTTAACTACCATATTACTACCCTCTACCTCCTTCACAAGGTCCATGTGTTTGAAAGAGCTAGGGGCCAGGTTGAATTTCTCTAACAACTCCAAACGCTTTTTGTTGGTGGTCGCGTAGAACATTTGCTGGAGTTGACACAGGCACTGCGCCTCCATAACATTCATTGCCTTTGCATCAATCTCACCAGCCATCAAAACGACGCCTTTGCTTTCACTTAGTTCTGTATAATATACCAGGGAGAGTTGCCACGGTGCGCTATCTCCGTGAACTTGGAAGTTTATTAGAGATGTGAAGAAGCATCTTCGGCTGTCATTTGTGAACTGCGACAGGACGAATTCGTAACCTTCGGGCTTCGGTAATGGGTAAAGAAACAGCGGATAGGATTGGCTCCTTTCGAGAAATTTCTTGTAATCTTGTGAAGGAATGATCGCCGCAACACTGTCTTTCGTTTTGAAGTACTCGCTCCATATCGCTGTGATCTCATCCACATTTTTATTGAGTAACAACTCGGTTTTCATCAACTCGTCCAACCGTAAAGGAAGCTTCGAACCAGCTTTCTCGCCACTTTGTGTCATATCATCTAATGAACCCTCCGCTTCTCGCATCTTTCGTCTCCATTGTTCTCTCTCCTTCGCCAACCTCTTGTCTTCCTTCTTTGGGACGTAAACACCATCCTTCTTCGCTACGCGTATTTTCTCCGCGTACTTTTCGTAGTAAGGGTTATTAAGTAAGACATCTTCTTCCGCGTCGTTCTGCTGAGAAATACACGTCGCGTGGAACAATCGTGACCACACAAGCTTTTGCAATTGCACTGTCACAAAACGTGGTTGCACTAACCGTTTAAACATTTTCTTAGCCCTGTTGAAAAAACCCTCAAGTCTATTACTGACAACACCATACACAGACTGCCTATAATGTATACTTTGATTTTGCTTAAAATATACCTAACATTGCATTCAAAAGCCGAAAAATTTATGATGATACAACATGGGTATGAGGGGTGTCAAAATTTGTCACTTTGGTGTGTTTGTCATTGCTCCTGTTGTAAACAATAGCCTTTAATAACTGTTTTTTGCAACCAAATAATATAGTAACAAATTCTTGCAAATAACATAAGATTAAGAAATAAATCAATTGATTTAAAAATAAAATGGGATTGAAGAAATTATAGTTAGCCATAGAACAAAAAAACAAAAATTTGAAATAGTTCACACAGAAAAACACATACATATATATATAGTTGAATTTTGATTTCAATAAAAACATAATATATATAAGGCTTTCAGAACATTATATATTTATAAAATTAATAATTATTTGAAAAATTAAAAAATCAACAGTTTAATGAAAAAATGATGTAAACAGTCGATTTTTGACAAACATTTGCAAACTATAATCTTTGCAAAATCTGTATTTACAATCAATAAGATGTATATTGTACATATTCACTTGACCTAAAGACTCTCATTTCAATGAGTATATAATGAATCAAGAGATTTGTTTGCTTGCACCTTTATTAACAGCAAATGATAAGTATGTATTCCAAAACAAAGCTACGGTATTTACAACCAAAACACGATGATGCAATGGAACAAAATAAAAGTTAACTAATTGCACCGCAGGCCAAATACACCAATTTACTTTAACGGTAGAAAAGTAATTATTGCCTAAATTTTCTTTAATGTCTATTTGTGATTTACCATCAAGTAAATCTGATATGACAAAAAAATTGGCAATGAAAACAGGAGCAAACGCCAACTGATCAATTAGCATTTTTTTCCCCGCCATCATACCGGCACTACCTTTCACCAGTTTATCAAGGATATTGTACCATGTACGTAAAGTTGGAGCAATAAAGAAGACTCCCATTGCTGTAAGTTTTAGGGAACGTATCTTTTGGTGATGTTTCCATCCTCGCTTCTCAACAGCTTGCTGTGCTAGAACATCTCCACAGAAGCTGAGAAACCCTAAAAAACGTTTCATGGTATTACATCTTTATCTGAAAAAATAAAAATTCTAACCTGTACTCACCATAGCTGTTCGAAGTGGATATTTTTCCAGAAAGAACAAATACTTTTTTGTAATTTGAGTCATTTAAACAAATCTAATAATATAATATAAATATATAACTGTATGTATATGTATATTTTTTCTGCATACATAATATAATATTTATTAAAAATTGTTACCTTAAAAAATATTAAATCATAAATCACTGCAGACGAAGGGATGATTTCATGCTGTTTCTTGAAACTCTGCTACCATTTTGTTTTTAAAATAAAGATTAAGTCAAAATTTGACATTCACAGAGTGTAAACCACCCACCTTTTTACCATGGCCCCTTTCTACATAGATCCATAAATTCTTTAAATTTCAAAACAGAATAAAACTGAATGTTTCCTTATAAACTATTTTTTAGGAAACAAAGATATTGTGCCTTTTCTTTAGCAACATTTTGCAACTTTACAGCCCACCCCTAGCTAATTTAATTTTATATACCATACTTCTTCGGGATGTTTCTTCACAAAATCATAATATAGAGTGTATTCTTTTATAATATTCTACTTGCAAACAATTACATTCGAATCAAATACCATAAAATTTTGATAGCATTTGACATTTGTTGTACTTTTTGTTTTTAAACTCCACATTTTTCAAAATGGCTGCACTTTCAGTTTTTAAACAACCTGTTTTTATTTAGAAAGGGTCTTCGCTCCCACCGCTTTAGCTTGTTTTATTCCACTGAGAAAACTTGTGAAAAATGAATTCTTGTAAAAAATAACTAATAAATAATGAGTAAATAGAAATAATTTTTGCGGGAAATACTTTACATCGAAAAGTTGATAAATCAAATATAAGGAAAGGAAATTTGTACATTTGTAAACGAAAAATACGCGAAAATGATATATTGATAAAAATATATAAGTTGTAAAAACGTTGTTTTTGTTGGGGATTTAAACAGGGTAAAGTGCAGCAATCTGGTTCCAAGTGTAGTAGTAGCGTACATATACTCCATAAGATAATCCGATATCATTTCTCGGTTTGTTGGTCCATGCATTTTGGCTTAGCACGCTGCCACATGGATTCTACATGGTTGGTGGTTACTTGGATATTGGGGTCAACAAAATGGTTAGTATGATTAACTGTGTGATGCTCAAATCCCAACTGTACAAGTCCATTATATGCAGCCCACATATCACTCGAAATCTTGGTACCGGGAAGGATTTATTGTCTAATAAGCGGAAGAAGCGAGAATGAGAAACCCTTGTTTTTCGCCAAGTTCGTAACCACCAAAAATCCTTGTAATTATTGTTTTTTATTTATTTGTTAATATTGTTTTTTTTTCTGTGAGATTGTGTATTTTTAATTTTATAATTTTCACGTCTAAACTCTTGTTCTTAATAAATAAAAGAGTGTATACAGGTGTCCAATGAAAAGACCGCTTGGTCTTCTATGGATTCCTAGCCATTGTTTTTTTCTTGTTCTGTGGTTTATATATCACGCACTGATTTGTAAATGTCTTTTATTTGGCGAAATAAACATAACATAACATAACTTAACATTGGTTTCATTTATCGAGCGTCAGCTGTATAAAGTAATTAATTAATTAGTTTGAATGCCGCTTAATTCGAACTTTCGTTATTTTGAACAAATTCCGAAGTCCGACGTCCCTTGAGTTTTCTTTAAGAAAGTCTTATGTTTTATGCTGCTTAATTCGAACCCCGATAATTCGAACAATTTCTTCGATCCACAGACCCAAATACGCTGGCTGATTCGAACTTCCATGTATTCAAAATAAAAAACGGGGAGAAAAGTGAAGAAATTTTTATTATATATTAATGTACATAAAATGTCTTTCAATTCAGTAACAGTAATGTATTTTGTCAAAATGAAGTGAGCAAGGAATTTGTGGTCTTTCGGTGTCTAGCTATACAGCCATTGGACGTTTCCCGGAAGTGCGCATTTAGTGCATTCATGCGACTACGTCTCTCAGGCTTGGTTCACACACGTGGGAAATAAATTCCTCTAAATTCGGAAGCGAAATTAACACAGGTTAAGGCCTACATTATCGGGAAAAAATATAGTCCGAATTTAATTTTCAAAACTACTCAGATTTTTATTTTCTCTTTCAAAAATTATATCAGAAATTTCTTTTTATTATTATTTTATTGACATTTTTAGCTATGCATGCGCTACAAAAGTTATAAGTTCATATTTTCAGTTAATCGAACTGTTTATTCGAATCATTTTCCATATTCCATAACGGTTCGATTAACAGTGTAGCTTTTCATTTTGAAGTCCAATCAAATTACAGTAATCATCAGCTCGACGCAGGGATTCTTTCCTGTGATTTTAGTATAACAAACGGAAATTTAAAAAACTCAGAAGTCATTGGAGTAATGGTTTCCCTTTTCACTCTTTCAAATATTGCTTTTGCCTCCTTGACAACCCCAATAACGCCAGTTGTCTTGAATCTATTCATAATGGTTTAGGTTCCTTCTTATAAATGATTAAACAGATCAACTACCCAACCAGCGCGCAGGTGTTTTAAAATTTCTTCTAATATGGCATTGTCAAACAAGTGAATGTTGTTCGTCCGGGAATACCACAATAGATGACATTGTGATTGACAATCAAAGTTTATCAGCATGCCCAGCATCGAGTTCAACAAACCAGCAACCAGATAATTCCTCAAAATCACCGCAATCTTCGAATCCTTCTATTGCAAACTTATACAATGTTTTACTTTATTTGAAAATACAACCACTGTACAAATCTCTAACGGACCAATGTCCTGTCATCATTTAATGGGAGCTAATGGCAAATTTTCAAGGGCAGGAAAATGACTGGTGGCTGTGAAGTTTTTAAAAAATACACTTGTTAAAAATGTTGTCACACACTATGCTCAGCTTATCTCTGTCTTATAGAGTATAGTGTGCATTTTTGAATTTGAATCCTTGATAAACTTGACAACGACCGAAAATTAACGTAAAAAACACGGAAAATCACTGGGAAAGTGTACTTCCTTTTCTTTTTTTTCTTTCCTTTTTTAACAAATTGTTTGGAAAAAAAAGTATAGCTATTTGTTTTCAAAACACATAGGCAAAAACATAGGTACAATTCATCAGGTTTAAAAAGCGCTTTTTAAGAACCTCAGCTCATGAGCAAAATGGGTAAAATCAGAAAAATCTTTTCTTGGCATTTTCTTGCTTCAAGCATTACATGTACTTATCCTTATTTAGTGGTGTTCCTACAAAAAGAACTCAGACTACTGAAAAACAACTTAAAAAAGAGCACGGATGTAAAGGCTTTTAAGACGATTTTTATTATTCGTCTTTAAAAAGTTTTTGAAAGAGGTTTTTAAGAAGTTTTTTCATCCGTTTTAAAAGCGTTTTTGAAAGAGGTTTTTAAGAGCGTTTTTTTCGGTCTCAAATGTCCGCTTTTAAAACCGTTATAAACGTTTTTTAAGGAGGTTTTTAAAACGATTTTCGGAATCGTTAAGCCTTCATTCTTTCGGCGTCGTTCTTTCAGAATAATAAACAACCTTCGAGTTTATTGCAAACATATTATCAAGCGAAAAGAAAAAGGAAAACATAATTTTCTTGGATTGTCATGTATATTGAACATTATTCACATAATATTATAGCTAATATATACATATAAATATACAATGTGTGCAATGTTGTTAGGAACCGAACTTGTTCGCTGTTTGTTTGCAGACATTCTTCAATTTCTTTGAAAAGATATTTCTTATCGCCTTTTCGGTGGCATCCTCATACTTTTCATTTACCGTATCTAAAAATAAGAAAACTTGACTAATAAATTGAGTTATACTTAGTGAAAAGTTGGCTATCTATGGGTTAAACCCCATAGTAAAATGTTAGTTTAGTAGGACTCATCCATCGTTGTATATAGTTTGATACTTTGGTCTATGGTAAAATAGGGCAAGCATAAAAAAAATTATTCACCGACAATCACTTTATAAAGTGAAGTATCCACTACTCCAACCTTATTGGTTCCTCCCCATTACATCTGGAGAGGAATTCCAGCCACAGTGAAGAGTCTAAACGTAAAATAGATAAACGTCGAATAAGTTGTGATTACATGCTATAATTTCCTAAATTATACATATTGCAGTATAATTTCTATACTTGTTTACGTCTTAAATAAGTCTAAGATATAAAATCAACAACTTACGTGTTTAGTACTTGCTTCACTGCATAACTAAAATCACTGCCCCCGATTCTTTTTAGTTCGTATTTTAGGCAATCCTGTATTTTAGCGTCGAATTGAAAAGCTACCTTAATAAATAAATAATTCAAATGACGTGTATATATCAAGAGTACTATATTTCGCGGGTAGTAATTTTCGCGGTTTTCGCGAATTCTTGCCAAATTCGCGAAATTAAATACTTATGTATTCCGTTTGCTTTGAAAATTGGTAGGTTTACTAATTAGAGGATGCTGATTTCAAATCAAGTACCAAAATTGGGTTATTTTCACCCCTAATACCTTATTTGGGCAAATTTTGGCCCAAAGTTTAATGTATTCCGTTTGCTTTGAAAATTGGTAGGTTTACTGATTAAATGGTGCCAATTTCAGACAAAGTACCAGAATTTGAATATTTAACAATCGTGTTTAATAATTTTACAGAAGATTTAACTATCCATATGTCCTAAACCCGCTCATCCGAATACCTTTATATTTTAAATATAACATCAACAGAGAGGAGGAGGACAAATGTTAGCAATACCTTCCTCAGGAGTAGACTCGTGGTTATACAGAAGTGTTTTGCTCTGGAATCATCTCCCAAAACATATCAAAGAAGAATAAACAAAGAGAAGCTTTAAAAGGGCAATCATTGCTCATGAATATATGCAGATAACTCGGCCTAGATGGTTCTTCATTTGATACCTGTTTTCATTGTAATGTTTACGTTGTTTGTTTGTTGTTGTTGTTTCGTTTTATTTTTGTTAATATTAAGAAGGAATAAAGTTTTTACGTGTTTTGTTGGTATAAATTAGTTCAAATCAACTATGTAAAAGAGCCAACGTTAAATAAAGAATACATACACATAATATTTCATCGACAAAAAGTCCAAATGAATTTTCACATTATTGACAGATATCGCACACGCGTGCGCAGTATAATTTCGCGTATATTTTGTTAAGGCAATATGATACCTGTAAACCTTTTGTGGAAAATGATGCTTATATGATGGGTTTAGCTTATAATATAATTATGTTCGAAAAAGGTTGGGAATTCTGGGAATTAAGCGCATGCGTATTAAATATTTTAATCTTTTTTTTGGTTGCCGTAACCTTTTCCAAATTTTTTTTTATTAATCCAGTTAGCCCCATCATTTGGCCATTCACATACAAAGGTTCGTTTCATATAACCTTTTGTAGGGCTCTATATATTTAATTTATGTTTACGCATGCGCAAGCCACTATATCCAAATTTTAAAGATAATTATCATATATTTCAGATTGATACTATTATTTTCAATCTCCCTTGAATATTTCAACTCAATATCTTGATTATTCATCGAGTTATGCATTTATGAGGTCGAAACATATAAGTCAGTAGTAAAACTCAATATAGATTACCCTCGAATGGATATCGGATGTACTCTCAAAAAAAAACTTTAAAAATGGTCGTATCGCGCTAAAATTTTGGATATAGTTAGAGGACTATATAGGACCAATAATAGCGTTTAAAAAAATCAAAAAAAATCTTGTGGTTAGCGTACCACGTGAGTTTTAAATCCAGTTTTGCTTTTTAATACCCATCACTTGATTACTCCGTCATTCCTTACCCTTTGAAAACCATTTTTATACTGATGATACCTTACATTAAGCCAGATATGGAACTGTAAAGACATTTTAAAAATATTTTTAATTTTTGGGGTTGGGGCTGCATAAGTAAAAAAAATTCTAACATTATTAATGATATCAAGTCGATTTTTTATATGGCTTTTAGCTACATATAGAAGACCTGAAAAGTGCTAATAGTTTTCGGATTTAGGTTATGGGGTCGAGGGTAGTGACGATTATATGCAAAAAGTGAGCTTTATGTATGGGACAATAACACTGTAATTATTACGAATTAGAATTCGGACTTCTTATATCATGCCGAGGATGGCTTTTTCTTTCCCTTAAAAATTCAGTATTAATAGTCAAAATGACGGAAGTTATTTGCCTTTGCATTTGCTACTTTATTTTTAACAAAATTGTTTCTTTGTGGGATTATCGCGGGCCGAGCCAAAATGAGTAATCTAGTGCCAAACCCCCAAAAAAATAAAAATTATCGAAGTTATAACCATTTAAATATTGTTTTAGAATATTTTTCCCGGTTGCCGTAGTTTTTTCAAAAAAATTTCATGGACCAGTGACACAATAGCATAGCTATACATACAAATAAATTTGTTTTAAATAACCTTAAGTAGAACGATCTATGGACGATTTAATTTTACGCATGCGCAAGGGCTTACACTGACTTTTGAGATTTGTAACCAGGTCATTCTGATAGATATGATCATTTTCGATCACCATTGAAAATTCGGAGTGATAATCTTCATTATTTACCGAGATATTGCTAATATACTAGGGTTGGCAGCATTCCTTATACTCAAAAAAATGCAAAAAGATTCGAAGGGTTAGGGTTAGTGGCGAGCTTCTTATATCTCCTTAACTACTGGTTGGAATCCCTTCATATTTTGCCTATAACTTAAGGAAAAAGATCCATTGATAAAAAGTCCAAATTAATTTTCACATCATTGTCAGATATCGCAAACGCATGCGCAGTACCATTTCGCGACGGAATACTTCAAACCTTGGGCCAAAATTTGTCCAATAAGGTATTAGGAGTGAAGATATCCCAATTCTGGTACTTGATTTGAATCAGCATCCTCTAATTAGTAAACCTACCAATTTTCAAAGCAAACAGAATATATTATAACATATCGCAACTAGCAAAACATGTCAACGATTACATAAAGATAATAAAATAAAAAAGTGCTAAAAAACGTAAAAAAATGTAAAATGTTTTAACCATATTTAAATATATATATATATACAATTAAAGCGGATATTGCTCCATTATGTGCGTTAAAATGGTTGAAAAGCTGTTTTTACCGTATTTTTCACGCCACATAACTCACCTAAATAATTTTCAAATAACTTTCTCGATGTTCCATAATTTTTTCTAAAACCACGTTTGGCTCTAGATCACATAGACTCGACGCTTTGTATATGTATATCCATATTGTTCGGGTCCACAAAGTTTTCTTCGTGAATTACAACATCATGACTGTAGATGCCTCCGTTTATTCTGTCAATACCATTGTATGCTGCCCACCCGTCACTTATGTGAGTTCCTGGCGATTCATCAATTTCTACTATTTTCGGTTCCATTTGACCGTTGATAAACGAAAAACCGCCAATCATCTCGGGTACAGTTATTAACTTTTCATTGCACACATCTCTTAAAAAGTTAAACCAATCAACTGTCGTGTGGTCTTCGGTTATTTCAAGTTCTCGTTTAATGTCTTTTTGATGTGTTTCCATTGCCCAAAAGTATATCAATAGAACTAAATTTTGCAAGTTAAGTGGCTTTGTGAAAAGTAACTCGGCAACGAGCCGAGTTCTTTAACAACCGTTGCGTTGCCAACCATTGAGTTGACGAAATGTTGTCAGAAAGCGCCGTAATCAATCTTATTAAGTTCCAGTTCTCAAGTCGTACCGTTTGAATATCTAGCAAGTCGTTAACGGGAACAATTCCTTCCGGATTCCTCGTGCAAGGCATTTTAATTATATTTAAATATTTGGTTTCTACAAAGAATAATACTCAAATACAACTAGTCTAGTTCTTATAATTAATAATTCATTTATAATTCCTATATATATATATATATATATATATATATATATATATATATATATATATATATATATATATATATATATATATATATATATATATATATATATATTTAGTTCCTATATATATATATCATCTTAAAGAAAATAAAAACATGTAAAAGATTCAGACACTGCAATTGAATGAAAAATATCAGTTTTTGTCAAATGTGTTTGGTTTCATGCTTGCTGTCAGTCGCTTGCATCTATTGCTTATAAAGCGATAGCCAAATACTCTTTAATCTGCGTCTGTGAATCGCTGTAAATTGGTATGCCTAAACATAAGTGAAGAGCCGATAAATAAAATACTAACGAAGCTTAACGATATAGACGCAAAATTCGCACAATTTCGGGTGGATGTTAAAGAGGACCAGCAAAACCTTCATGCCAGCTATGCAGACTGTTTAAAACAAAAAATCACCATCTAACTCGACTAAAGTAGAAAATCCACCTCCAACTAAACTCATTATTAAACAGGCAATGAGCGAAATTGAAATCGAGAAAAAAGAAAGACGAGAACTGAACTTGGTTGTACACAACTGCATTGAAACAGATGATCTTGCATCTGACTTATTGAATGTTGTTCGAAATGGTTGGAAATTCAACTTAGAGCGGACTAGCCTAACTTGTGCTAAAAGAATCGGCAATGCTAAAAACGACACCAGAAGTAAACCTCGAATCCTTATAGCTACGTTCAAAAATGGAGATATCAGGGCAAACATAATGAAAAACATTTTCAACTTAAATATGCCCGGCATATTCATTAATCCCGATCGTAGTCTAGAAGAAAGACACCACTTCAATGCCATTAAGAGCGCAACAAAAAATTTGATTGAATCAGATCTTTCGTGGGAATGGTTTTACCGGATGAAATTACCTTCTTGGAAACTAGAAATTCTGAAAGAAAAGAAACGCGTCAAGTCCCTTGTGAACAAATCTGCACTCAGTACTACATCAAACGGAACAAACACCAACAATCAAAATCAAGCTGGTTTAACTTCAAATACAAAAATATTCCAGAAATAAACAAACTAAAGATTATCTACACTAATATCGATTCACTTTTAAACAAAAGACACGAGAAAGCTAGTAACAAATCATTACGCAGAATTGCAATACGAAACTTCTAAAAAAATCTCGCCAAAGATGTTAAATCCAATCCTAAAGCATTCTTTTCATATATTAAATTGAAATCACAGACAAATCATTCATTTCGTAACATTAACTTCACTAACTCTACCGCTACAACTATTTGAAGCAAACAACTACAGACCGATCAGCCTAACATGCGTAACAGTAAAGTTTTCGAAAAAATACTTAAGGCCCATTTCCACTTCAAACGCAATTCGCAAATCGCATGCGATCCTTTGTTTAAAATTCGCTTGCGATTGTTCGTAAATCGCATGCGGTTGTTCGCGATGCGATTTTAAACTGTTCGCAATGTTTGATTTTTTGCGAACATTCGGATGCAAACGAGAGTCACGTGTCAAAGAGTAATCAATCATAACTCAGCTTTACCAAACAAAACCGCCAAAATTTAAAGACTTTATTTGGAAGTGACAGTTATTTCCAATAAGTAAAATGACGATGAGCGCGAAGATTGAGTGGACTACTGAACTTGTAGAATTATTAATTGAAAGTGTGCGTTCAAACGAAGTTGTTTGGGATACAAGCTGTGGAAATTATAGAAACAAAATTGCACAGGAATATTTCATAATCCTCCTGTGTTGTCTCCTTTGTATTAAAAGTAACAACAAAAGTCTTCAAAATTCAGCCATCTCGTTTTAAAATATTCTTTTCGTTTGGTGTCAATTTTTTAATATGTTTTTGTGCAGATAAATGTGATTAAATTTGATTGGCACACCAAACAATAGGAATTTGTGCGAACAAGGTTTGAGTGTGTATTGAATTCGCAGGCGCTCGCAAATCGCAAACCGCAAACGATTTGCGTTTGAAGTGGAAATGGGCCTTTAAAGACCATGTTTTAAATCACCTTCTGTGTAATAATCTGCTCAGTCCTTACCAACACGGTTTCCGTCCTGAGCATTCATGCGTGACGAATCGGTTAATTGTCATGTATTTATAGACATGCGCCTTAGATGACAACATTCCAGTTGGTACATCATTTATCTCGACTTTGCAAAAACATTTGACAAAGTGCCCCACAAAAGGCTTTGTCAAACTTAGACTTAACTTTGGTGTACCAAGGTTCGCAGCACAAAGTGGCAATGTTCGCTGACGACACAAAAATCTGATTCCACTACGTTTCGAAATTGACAATTCGAAACAGGACGGTTCGAAACAATATTAAAAGATTTTTCATTTGCGATTAGAATCCAATCTTTTTAAAATTTTTGCCTATAGATATGTTTTTATTTAAAATCTTATATGCAATATACAATTTAAAGATGTTCTTGTTGCCCTCGTTTCACGCGTAATTACACATGGCGTAGGAGAATGATGTGTGTAGAAAGCAATTTACTTCGGTGTCTGTTGCGTAATTCGAACAATTCACGTTGAAGTCGCCAACAAAATAAATTGATTTTTTATCGTAGCTTTTAAATTATCCGGAGAGAAATGAATAAATAGATTTTGACGGTTTACTTGGAGGTCTATAAGAAATAGAGTAAATAATATGTAGAGTGATTATATTCGCCTACAATTAATAATCATTCATATCAGAGAATAGCTCTTCACAAAATATATTTTGAACAAATACACACAAGCTCCGTCACATGAACGCGCGGAAACATTTCAAATGCACATCGCGTGGCCATGGCCGCAACCGTAATAACATTCCAAGATAATTCGAGAATGACTCGAATTCGCGAATTTAAAGACGTTAATATAATAGAAGTTTAAAAAACGTAACAAAATTGTTTCGAACATTAAAAGAATTTTTAAAAACGAAAAACAAAATTATTTCGAAAATTAATTAAAGTTTAAAAAACGTAAAACAATATTGTTTCGAACCGTCAGACATTGTAACGAAACTCTCCTTCGCACTCATTAAAATTGTATGAAGACATATTACCACACATATAGCTATTTTCAATTCGACGCTAAAATACAGGATTGCCGTATTTTATTTCATATATATTAACAGTAACTTCCAAAGTTTGCTCATTATTCATAGATGCGATGCCTAAATATTCTTAACTTATCTTAAATTACTAGTTTGATGCATTTCATATTGAAATAAAAGCATGTTTTCAACCCTTCTCCTGTCGTTACCTCGAAACAAAACGTATGTCTAAAAACAATTTCTTGTTTAGCTAGCTCTTCGGTCGCCATTCTTTTTATAAAAGTCAAAACAAACTATGTATAGAAATCACGAAAACGCTTCAATGAACACACAAATAATATTATAAAAATATGAATAATTACAAACTCACGTTTGTTTTTGTTGTTCTTTTTGCCGCCAAAAAACTTTTATATGGACGGGAGTAAAAAAAGATTAAAAACCTAAGATTTTATTATTATTTAAAGTGCATTTTATAGTAACATTAATTATGCCGTTTATAAACATATATGTTATATAAAAAACAGATATTGAAGATTAGAACACAAATTCTTAATTACTATTTGGATTTTAGAAATACTTATAACCTCCGGTCATTAAATAGGCCAATCACACACGACAGTTTTTTTAAGATTTTTTATAATACCGTTTTATTGCAGCGTAAAAAACCCTCTAAAAAATCTCTTTTTTCAGCTTAAAGAATCCGTGGTTTTTTTAACCCGGAAAAAGAGGAATAAAAGAAGTTTTTGGAAAGCGCTCTTTTTAAAACCGCTTTTAAAACGTTTTTAAGAACTCTTTTGGAAACGGTTTTCCGAAAACCAAAAAAAAGAAAAAAAAAGAGGTTTTTAAAAAAACCTCTTGTGCCGGCTGGGTATTTTACTGTTGCTTTGATAAATTTATTCTGCAATGTAAAAGTAATTTCGTGTCCAGTCGTTTCATTTTTCTAGATTCTTTTGAAGTGTGGGAAAAAATCTGTACAAAGAATCTTTTTTTCTACGCCGAAATCAATACTGTATTTCCTCATATTAGCGCCGCCCTCTAATAAGCGCCGCACCTTGGAGCAAAATTATTTTATAAGCACCGCACTTTTTGAGTCAGTTTTTAAATAAGCGCCGGGGGCGCTAATAAGAGGAAATACTGTATTCTTCATACGCAAATTTGGTTCATGGTTTTAGCCGATTATTAGTGGGAAAATGCTATTGACCATAAGCGATTGCGCCCTACGTCATAACGCGCTACACGTGACTAAACACTAAAATATAAACACTAAAATACAAGTCTTGGGATAAGGGAGATAATATTTATTAATTTTCCACTTTAAGTTTTATAATAACAAAATATATATATTATATTAAAGATAAAAATTTAACGATAAAATGCCGCGAAACTTGTACTGTAATAGGTCACTTTAAAATTTTTTTAAGTTTCCGCGGGTTTAACTTTACGTAAATCAGGCTAGCTAATACTCTTCAGGGGAAGTAGCTAAATCTCCGATTTTGGGAAAAAATCTCCTCAATTTCAATTAATTATGACCCTCCCAATCAATAATGTTTTCTTCAAAAGTCACTCTCTAACAATTGACATCACAAATTATGGAAATTTAACACAAAGTATGAAAAGGATTAATCAATCTTTTAACACAACTGAAAATTATTGATAATGTTTGTCTGGCAGTCTATTCAAAAAGTTCCGATACGTTTCTGTTTCAAAAACATTTCATAAAAACATCAATAAATCTTAATAAAACGTTTGACTTGATTCCAGACATTCTATCAAATTCTCTTGAAGCCCTATGTACATGGAACAAAGTTTAACTCAAATTATATTACCTCCACCTCTCCCAACTATTGCCTACCCTTCCAATCTACGGTAATATGAAGATTTCTCTACCCCTCCCAACTATTATAACCCTCCCAGTCTATGGTGTTTTGCCTTTGTCTCCACCCACCCCAACTATTCTACTCTCCCTACAATTAGGCAGGGGAGAGTACATAATTTGACCAAAATTTATGATATTTAGTACACCAAGTTGTTAAATCTTAGAAGTTATTTTCAGAATTAAGGAAAATTGAACTATATCGTAAACTATTACCGTACACAAATATCTACTTCTACAGTTAACTCTTATATCCAAAAAATTCAGAAATATTCCATAATTACAGTTCCTGAAAAAAAACCAGGAGTATTTTTTATTATTATTGGCCCATGTAATATTTTAATTTTTTGTGGCTTTAAAACAAACCGTTTTAGAGTGTTTGAAAATCAGACTTGTGGCTTTAAAAAAGCAGGAATCCATCCAGCACTGTGTTTCATCATCTGGAGGCTCAGACACAACTTCTGTCTTGATTTTAGAACTTGATGAAGGTTGATGAACTTCAACTTCAATGGTTGAATACTTTTTCTTGTTTTCAGCACCAATGCCAATTCAATGCAACCTGATAACCTTTTCTTTGGCTTTGGAAGTTGAGCGAAAGATGAAGATTTATATTTCTTTGCCAATGGTGGCTTCTGATGAAGCATTAAACCGTGATCAATAGGGCAGTTTTCTTCTGCTACCTTAATGCATTCTCTCATTTGCTCATTGAGGACATCAAACGCCTCTTCGTTGTCAATTAGAAAAGACACGGAGTGGAGCTGTTTTAAATGTTTAAATGATCAGTTATGCCTAGAAAGAAACAAATAAATTACTAACAAGTATTACAAACATGATACAAAAAACAACAACACAAACTAAATCTAATCACATCTTAACTTAACCGCAAAATATTTTAAAATTAAAACCACAAAGTAATTTTTAAAAACATAAACATTATTCAATAACGAACATGTGTGTTCAAGTGCAAAATGAGCATAAATAATGGTAAGTTTAAAAATATATACCTTTCTTTTGTAGAACACCATTTTTACTAATAAACCTTACAAACCTATGTTTAAGTTTGTTTATAACGTGAAGTAAAACTAAAATCGTGTAAAATCTAAATTCTAAATAACGGAGATAGTGTTTAGTCACATGTCTTATGACGTAGGGCGCAATCGCTTATGGCCAATAGCATTTTCCTTATTAGTGCCCAGTTTTCAAAATATGTATAATTTACCGAACGAAAGACAAAAAATTTTCAAAACCCCCGGCAAAGATCCTTTCGCTCAGAACCTTCTGAAAGTTTATTAGTGTGGAGTTGGAAATTGAACAGCTCTGACCACAAGCTTTAAAAATGCCTGGCCCAACTAATCAGGCACATTCAAATGCTCCATTGAGATTAGTAAAGAAAGTCCAATTTGGTGTGTTAAGTCCTGATGAAATTGTAAGTTGAAATCGAATATTTACTTACATAATTTAAAAAAGCTAAACCCCACACTTTAAATCTTGAGGAGAAAGATAATACAACAAGGCAGAAAAAAGAAATATGACCACATTATTAACATCATTAGTAAAAATCTTTATGTAGTCTTTATGTAATCTATAGGTAAAGATTTATATAGTTGTTACTTTTGTTTTTTCTGTTCAACAGAAACGTATGTCTGTAACGGCAGGAGGCATTCGGTATGCAGAAACTATGGAAGCAGGAAAACCAAAACTTGGTGGTTTAATGGATCCACGCCAGGGAACAATTGACCGAATGACAAGATGTCAAACCTGTGCTGGCAACATGACTGAATGTCCTGGTCATTTTGGGCACATCGACCTTTCAAAACCAGTGTTTCATGTTGGATTTCTTACAATGACTATTAAAATTATGAGATGCTTCTGTTTCTACTGTTCAAAATTGTTAATTGATAAGGTAAACATGAAATGTCTATCACACATGTTGGACAAAATAGTAATCTCTTTTTCTCTAATTTGTTTTTGTAGAACCATCCAAAGTTGGT
The DNA here is from genome assembly GCA_963930725.1 of Candelabrum cocksii. NCBI lineage: Eukaryota > Metazoa > Cnidaria > Hydrozoa > Anthoathecata > Candelabridae > Candelabrum > Candelabrum cocksii. The sequence continues at coordinate 4,784,781 of OZ005670.1, read as the reverse complement.
TGAGATCACTTCCAAAACAAAATCGCAGCCAAAAAAACGGTTTCAGCATGTTTATGATTTGTGCAAAGGTAAAACAATCTGTGAAGGTGGTGAAATAATGGATCAACAATTTGATGCGAATCTTGCAAATAGTGAGGAGCAATCGGAACACAAGGTTTGTAAATGCTTTTAAAAGTAATAATTATCAAAGTCGACTTTTCGCAGTCACATGGTGGCTGTGGACGTTACCAACCAAAAATCAGAAGACAAGGTCTTGACTTGACTGCTGAGTGGAAAACTGTAAACGAGGATTCACAAGAGAAGAAAATAGCCCTAACAGCAGAGAGGGTCCATGAGATTTTTAAAAGAATATCTGATCACGAGTGCGATATTCTGGGGATGGATGGGCAGTTTTGTCGTCCTGATTGGTTGATTGTAACTGTTTTGCCAGTTCCACCGTTATCTGTTCGTCCTGCTGTAGTCATGAATGGGAATGCTAGAAATCAAGTTAGTCTAATTTAGGAGGTTTATCCATGGTATATTTCAATTAATTAAAGTAACCTTTAATATAACATCTAATCAAGTGCAGTCTGTTTCTTAAATATTTTTTGTGGCGAATTGCTTGTCATCAATATATTTTTATAGCCATGGTATGCGATCATTCAAAATTGGGGGTTATCATTTGATGATAACGTTCCTAGACCAAGGTAGGCGTATGTGCCGGCGAGCGGGTACGCAAAATTAGAAAGACTGAATTCACAGATATATATAACAAAAAGTTTCTTTGTTTTTGATATTTTTTCTTCCATCAAATGCAGCTTAGTTCTTCTGCATTTTTCTGTCTCTAGGTTGAATGAAACTTTTAGACAACCTGTACCATCATGTGTAAACATGTCTGTTGGTTCTCTTTGAAATTCTTCCTCCTTACTATGTTTTTCGTTGCAAAAACTTTTTGAAATGTTAAATGATTGGTAATTTATTAGCCCCCCCCCCCTCGAATTAGCCTTCCCCCTTGCTCAAATTTTGTGTTTACTTTGATATTTTGAACTGAACACGTTTGAAGTATTGATGAACATATGCATATATATTTTTTCTGGGTTAGTCATACCACATTTTTTTATTAGCCCCCCCCCCCCTCGAATAAACCCCCACAAAAATCATAAATTAATTAGCCCCTAGGGGGGCCAATTCGAGGATTTACGATACCGACTATTATCCACCCAAAACATGCCATTTAAAAATAATTTTAAACTTTAGTTTACATCAACATTTAAAATCCCCAGGTCAGCTGAGTTTTAGGTAATTAAAGGCGAACATTTGTGGAAATTTGATGAAAATGGCAATCTTTACCATCATTTTAATGGCTGGGTTGACAAGTAGAGACTGAAGTTTTGTAAAAAATAGCAGTTCAATGTATTTTTATGGTGTGCGATAATGTGCGATTAACAGCACGCAGAAAGCAATTTATGGTGTGTGTGGACACGTGCTTCAGACAGTTACTCAAGAAACAGACTGCAAGGGATTATTATATTATCGGTTTTGTTTCAAAAGACTAAACAGCTTATTTGTGGTTCTAGTTAGTCATTTTGCTGTAATTTTTGCTTTAATACAGGATGATTTGACTCACAAACTGGCTGATATTATAAAGGCAAATAATCAGCTGAAACGCAACGAGTTAAACGGTGCAGCTGCTCATGTGATAGCTCAGGATATGATGATGCTGCAGTTTCATGTGGCAACACTTACAGACAATGAGCTACCAGGATTACCACGTGTACGTTTGAAATCCAATTTAGTTTCATCCTATTGAATACATACAGTTTTTAAAGTTATTTTTTTGATAACTAGCTATTCTTAAGGCTATTTGGTAGTTGTTTTTCAGCAATGATTGTTTGTTGAAAATCATAAATTATGTGCCTTCATTATATCACATAAAAACATCTATTTTTAGCAAATATTATAAATTTGTTATTATGAAACATTTTTTCGTATTTGACTCTTAAATTTGAAATTGACCCATGTTTACTAGAAATAAAAATTTAGAATATAATTCTGTCTCCTGCAGGAACAATAAAAAGTGTTAATTACTGTTTCTAAAATTTAGGCTCAGCAAAAATCTGGACGACCTCTGAAATCTGTTAAACAAAGATTAAAGAGCAAAGAAGGAAGATTGCGCGGAAACTTGATGGGAAAGCGCGTTGATTTTTCTGCCAGAGCTGTAATCACTCCAGACCCAAACTTGGACATTGATCAAGTAGGCACTCCACGGACAATTGCCATGAATCTCACATATCCTGAGATTGTCACACCATTCAACATTCACAGGTTTCAACTAACAATTTTAATACTTTCTAATATCAGAGTTCTTGAATTTTTTTTGTATTATTACTAAATGTGTTAGATTAGGTTAATTGTGTTAAATTATGACATTACTTTAGAATACGTGTTTACAATTTCATTTGCCAAATATTTTAATTTTCTGTTGTATTTCTGGAAAATTCAAACGCTGATATAAATAAACCAAGTGGTTTCTCCCGTTAGACTCCAAGAGCTTGTTCATCGTGGACCCACTCAGTATCCAGGCGCAAAGTACATCATACGTGATAATGGAGAGCGTGTTGATTTGAGGTTTCATCCAAAACCTAGTGACCTGCATCTGCAGTTTGGATATAAGGTGTGTATTTTTGCTTTATAGAGATACATTCATTTGAAATCAAAATCATATTGTTCCTATGGATAGTTTTGTAAAAATGTTTGAGATTCATTTGTAATGAAATTATATTTCTTCTAAATATATGTACATTTTCAGGTTGAACGACATATTGTTGACAATGATGTTATTATTTTCAACCGTCAACCAACGTTGCATAAAATGAGCATGATGGGGCATCGTATTAAGGTTTTACCATGGTCCACTTTCCGTCTAAATTTAAGGTATCGCAAAGAAAGAATTCTAACCTTATCGTTTGTTGTTTTAATTTCATTTCAACACTTTTCTCTTCTAAATGTTACTATTTACTTACACGCTTTTAAATGTTATCTTATGAAGTGTTACAACGCCATATAATGCTGATTTCGATGGCGATGAAATGAATATGCATGTTCCACAATCAATGGAGACGCGTGCTGAAGTCACTGAGATCATCATGGTACCACGGCAAATCATCACCCCTCAAGCGAATAGACCGTGCATGGGAATTGTGCAGGATTCTCTCTGTGCTGTACGCAAGTTCACGAAACGAGATGTTTTCCTTGACAAGGTATATCTATGTACATATCAAAGGCTTGTTAGATGTTTAGCAGGCATTTTGCGCAGTCTCGTTAAAAAAACTGATGACGTTCCCTGTGACATTCATCAGTAATTATTTCGTTAGCACAAATAACACCCATATCAACCATTGATTTTGAACTTTTTGAATTCTTTACAAATGTCACTTTAGAACATTAAATGGCACATATTACATTTTTTGGACTTTCTTGTATAAAACCAAAACAAAAATATAGTATTAGAATCTTATAGCATTTATTTTGAAATATTTTTAGGAAATTGTCATGAATCTTTTGTTGTGGATACGTAAATGGAATGGAAAACTTCCTATACCTGCTATACTGAAGCCCATACCTTTGTGGACCGGAAAGCAAATCTTTTCTTTATTGATTCCACCTGGCATCAACCACACTGGTGAACATAGTACACATCCTGACGGCGAAAACAGTGGACCCTATCGTTATATATCTCCTGGAGATACGAAGGTGATATTACACACGAGATAGGCTAATCTTTCATTAATCATCAATTTTTCATGGTAGTGTCTAGCATGCTTTCAAATTCAATGGTTTTTAACAATTTTTTACTCATTTTTTTAATCACTTTGTACCTTTGAAACGAGTGCTCATTTGAAACGCTGTGATATGAATAGCCTTGAGTTTAGTATATATTGATTATGTTTTTGGAAAGGTTTACAAAATTCGTTTAGGTTTTGATAGAAAATGGTGAACTCATGTGTGGTATAGTTTGCAAGAAAACTGTTGGCACATCGGAAAGTTCGCTGGTACATATAATATTTGTTGAAGAAGGACCCGAGGTGGCAAAGGAATTTTATGGGGATCTGCAGAAGGTGACAAACAACTGGTTACTTGTGGAAGGACAAAGTATAGGTGTGTATTATGAGTATGCAACTCTTTTTTTGTCTTCTTTTTTAACAAACATTTCGTGAATCAAGATATAAGATTAGACTCTATAGAACAGTCTTTCGGTAGGTATCGGAGATTGCATTGCTGACCACGAGACATACTCAGACATACAAAATACAATTAAAAAGTCCAAAAACGATGTCAACGAAGTCATTGAGCAAGCACACACCAATCAGTTGGAGCCAACTCCAGGTAACTCTCTTCGACAAACCTTTGAGAATAAAGTCAACAGAATTTTGAATGACTGCCGTGATAAAACTGGAGCCAGTGCTCAAAAAAGTTTGTCCGAGTTCAATAACTTCAAGTCTATGGTGGTCGCTGGTTCTAAAGGTTCGAAAATTAATATCTCACAGGTGAGCTGATGATTTGTTTGTTTTCTGTGACAGAAAGCCATATATTATAAAACAGAATAAACATTACAGTTATTAACAGTTAATTGGTTTAGAATACTTTAAAATTATTTGAAAAAAAAAATTGAAAAAGTTTTATTTGTTTGACAGTTCAAAGTTGGTTTTAATGTGAGAAATACATGTATGTTGACCTTCCATCAACGCTAATGTTAGTTTCTTCATGGTTATTTTTTGTAGCTTTATATAACTTTTTGTTTAGATTATTGCTGTTGTCGGGCAACAGAATGTTGAGGGAAAACGAATACCGTTCGGTTTTCGTCATCGCACGCTACCCCACTTCAATAAAGATGATTATGGGCCTGAATCAAGAGGTTTTGTGGAGAATTCTTACTTGGCTGGCCTCACTCCCACAGAGTTTTTTTTTCATGCAATGGGTGGGAGAGAAGGTCTAATTGATACGGCTGTGAAAACCTCTGAGACAGGTAATCCAAACTTTTTTCTGCTTAATTACCCATTTAATAATGTTCTCTTCTTTTAGGATATATTCAGCGACGTCTTATCAAAGCGATGGAGAGTGTAATGGTTGCTTACGATGGCACGATTCGCAACTCAAATAAATATGTCATTCAACTTTGTTACGGCGAAGATGGTATGGCTGGTGAGCATATTGAGAGCCAAGAACTCTCCTCCATTCGACCTTCTACTGCCATGTTCAACAGAATGTTTCTCTTTGATATGAATAATGAAAGGTAACGAGTATTATTTAATGAAGGTTGTTGTTCACATGTGTGATTTACAGACGTCTAAAGAGCATGCTTACAGAAGATGTGCTGAGGAGCATTCACTCTGACTCTTCCACTGTCCATGCTGTCGAAGAAGAATTCAAGAAACTAAGAGAAGATCGTGAAACATTGCGTAGCATATTTCCAAATGGAAACAACAAGGTAAACATACCAGTGAAACTGTCTCGCCTCATATGGAATGCCCAGAAGATGTTTAAAGTGAACCAACGCGTGCCAACTGATCTCGCTCCGCTGAAAGTCATAGAGAAAGTAAATGACCTCACTAAAAGACTGCTGGTTGTAAAAGGAGATGATCATTTAAGCATAGAGGCGCAGAAGAATGCCACCATGTTGTTTCAAATCCATTTGCGCTCGACCCTTTGTTCAAAGAGAGTGATAGAAGAGTTCCGTCTCAGTTCAGAGTCATTTGATTGGTTGCTTGGTGAAATTGAAGCACGCTTTAATTTGGCACAGGTTGGTTTCATTTTAAGATCAGCTGTGAAGTGTTTTTGATCTAGTTGAATAAGCTGAGTAAATTAATCCTGTAACCTGTCCAAATAATGTCAACGTGTTTCTTGCTAGGCGCACCCTGGAGAAATGGTTGGCGCACTTGCGGCTCAGTCCCTTGGGGAGCCTGCCACACAGATGACCCTCAATACCTTCCATTACGCTGGAGTGTCGGCGAAGAATGTCACTCTGGGTGTACCAAGATTGAAGGAAATTATCAACGTGTCAAAAAAACCGAAGACACCGTCATTAACTGTGTTTTTACTGGGGAAAGCTGCTAGAGATGCCGAACACGCTAAGGTTTGTTTTCCTAGTGCTCAGCTGTCGTTGTAATAAACTATTGTTTAGGATGTACTTTGCCGTTTGGAGCACACAACTCTTCGTAAAGTGACCGCAAATACAGCGATATACTACGATCCCGACCCGCAAAACACTGTCATTGCCGAAGACCAGGATTTCGTTAATGTTTATTACGAGATGCCTGACTTTGACCCGTCGCGCATCTCTCCATGGTTACTCCGTCTTGAGCTCGACCGCAAACGAATGACAGACAGTAAATTGAGTATGGAGCAAATAGCTGATAAGATCAACCAGGGGTTTGGTGATGATCTCAACTGCATCTTTAACGATGACAACGCGGAGAAGTTAATTTTACGAATCAGAATTATGAACAGCAGTGATGAGAAGCAGATGGACGAAGATGAGCAACTGGATAAGATGGACGACGATGTGTTTCTACGTTGCATCGAGGCTAACATGCTCACTGATATGACGCTGCAAGGCATCGAAACCATCGCGAAAGTGTACATGCATTACCCTAGCGAAGAGGCGAAAAAACGTGTGGTGTTCAACAGCGAAGGGGAGTTCATGCACTTAAAAGAGTGGATTCTTGAGACAGATGGCAACGGGTTAATGAAGGTGCTAAGTCAAAAAGATATCGACCCTATTCGAACTACTTCTAACGACATATGCGAGGTGTTCACCGTTTTAGGGATAGAAGCAGTTCGGAAATCTGTAGAAAAAGAAATGGATCACGTCATTTCGTTTGATGGTGCGTACGTCAACTACCGTCACATGTCGCTGTTGTGCGATATCATGACGTCAAAAGGGCACTTGATGGCAATCACAAGACACGGAATCAATCGTCAGGAAGTTGGATGTCTCATGAGATGTTCGTTCGAAGAAACAGTGGACGTACTTGTCGAGGCTGCTTTCCATGCAGAGGTTGACCATTTGCGCGGTGTCAGCGAGAATATTGTGCTAGGTCAATTGCCACCCATCGGCACTGGTTGCTTTGACCTTATGTTGGATGCAGAGAAATGTAAGGAAGCTATGGAGATTCCCTTAAATATTGGCGGGGGACAAGGAATGATGATGCCAGGTAAATTATATTGGACTTTTGATTGTTTGCATTCTTCTTTAACTTTGTTTTGTAGGAGGAGGAGTGTTTTTTGGCTCGGCCTCTTCGCCGTCAAATGCCATGTCTCCACAAATGACTCCATGGAATCAGGCGCATACCCCTGGTTATAACGAGGCTTGGTCTCCTGCGTTAGGTTCAGGGATGACTCCAGGCGCTGCTGCCTTTTCTCCCGCTGCTCACTCAGATGTTAGTGGATTCAGTCCCGCTGGTGGATATAGTCCTGCATGGAGTCCAAAGGGATCCATGTCCCCTGGTTCACCTGATGTACCGTACATTCCCGCAAGTCCTGCACGAAGCGGAATGAGTCCAAGTTATTCCCCTGCTTCGCCCGCATTCAATCCTCAATCCCCTGGCATGTCTCCATCTTCTCCTGATTACAGTCCAGCATCAGGTGGTTACTCGCCTACTTCCCCATCGTACAGCCCAACTTCTCCTGGATATAGTCCAACAAGTCCCAGCTACAGCCCTACATCACCAAGCTATAGTCCAACATCGCCAAGTTACAGCCCTACATCTCCTTCATATTCGCCAACATCTCCGAGTTACAGCCCTACTTCACCGAGCTATAGTCCAACATCGCCAAGTTACAGTCCTACTTCACCGAGCTATTCCCCGACATCACCAAGTTACAGTCCTACTTCACCGAGCTATAGTCCAACCAGTCCAAGTTACAGTCCTACCTCGCCCAGTTACAGCCCGACAAGCCCAAGTTATTCTCCAACTTCGCCAAGTTACAGCCCAACATCACCAAGCTATTCACCTACTTCACCATCCTATTCTCCGGCCAGTCCTTCTTATTCACCAACAAGCCCTAAATACTCACCAACATCACCAAGTTACAGTCCGACCTCCCCTTCTTATAGCCCCTCCTCGCCTCAATACTCTCCCACCAGTCCTTCATACTCCCCGCAATCTCCTTCTTATTCTCCATCTTCTCCAAACTTTACTTCTCCTGCTTCGCCAAATTACAGTCCTACTTCCCCGAAGTATTCTCCCACTTCTCCGAAGTACAGTCCAACTTCGCCAAGCTACAGCCCTTCTTCTCCTTCCTATTCACCAGCCTCACCTAAGTACTCCCCAACTAGCCCTGCTTACAGCCCCACTTCACCAAAGTACAGCCCCTCTTCTCCAACTTATTCGCCAACAAGTCCAGCTTACTCTCTGAAGTCACCGAGGTACAGTCCAACATCGCCAGAGTACTCGCCTAACAGTCCCAAGTATAGCCCCACTTCTCCTCAGTACTCTCCAACTTCACCTAACTACAGCCCAACCTCCCCCACCTACTCCCCAAGCTCCTCTACTGAAAAATCCCCTGCGGCGAATTACAGCCCGTTGGCACCTGATTACAGCCCTGGTACGCCTACCTATTCGCCCGATGGCTCTCCTAATTATTCTCCCGATGGAAAGGTTTACGCCCGATCTCCACCCGAATACTCTCCAAGTTCACAATCTGGGTCGGGAAATACAGAAACGTTACCGAGGCAAAAGAAATAGACAGTACTTGTATTAATTTTTCGTTTATCAAAATATTAGTTTCAGTAATTGTTGTTTAGCTGTCAATGCGTGTGCGGTCCATTGGAGAGGTGAGAAACTTCTCGTAAGCTTTGAACCTTATAATGTGAGTCTTTCATCTCAATGATATCTGCGTTTTACTTATTGCTCTAAGTTACTTTTATCAATAGGTTGCGTGAATATCTGTAACGTGATTGGCTAATCGCGAGGAAATATATATCATATTTCGGAGTGCAAAACTCAATATTTTTTCTTGGTTGGCTAAAAGGAGTGCAAAATTCAATATGTTTTCTGATTGGTTAAAGCAACTATTCCCGGGATTCCTCTTTGTTAAAAACAGAGTGCAAAATATGACACGTGCGAATGTTAGAATAATGTAATCGTAGAATCATCGAGTTGTAACGTTCATGTTCACGCTTTAAAAGTGTGTTATATAAGATATCATATAGACCTATTGATAAAGTAGTTATCGCGAAATACTCGAAAAATATGGTATATTTTTCTCGTTTTTTATGTTTTTCTTAGCTCGCTTAAAGGCTCGTTAAATATTTTGAAAAACTCAAAAAAATATTCGCCATATTTTTCTCGTATCTCGCGATAACTACTACTTATCATTTCGAAGTTTACCTGGTCAATAGTAAGATAGAATTGTGAAACTACCCGGAAAAAAATAATATAAAGCTGAAATTTGGCACAGAGGTAGGGGATATTGCCCAACACTATCCCATTCACAGAAAAAAGCCCCATCGAATGGGTCCCGGCAACTTCCATATTTGGGCATAATCCATAATGGCGGGTTTGGTTGTAGGTCAAAATTTCGATTTCTCCAAATCATGCCATATAATATATCGTTGGAAAGGAAATTTCATGCTGACTAACATTATAATTATAACATGTACTGGACATAAATAGTTAAATTTGAAGAGGTTTTGGCTATTTTAAGACCCCTGTAAAATATTGTTTTAACCCTTTCTGTAAATAGGATGCTTCGTTATTTCAAGCGCAATCTTTGTAAAAAACATAAAATTTGAAATGATGTCCCTCTTCACATGCAATACAATAATATCGTTTTCAATAAATATTCGAATACTCGAATTGACAGCAATGCAATGGCATCATTAGATGCATTCATTCAGATTGCTTGTCGGATGTTGATGTTAACTTTTTTAATCTGAATGGAAAACGGGCTGTAGATTTGAGATCGTTTGAGCTATATATTTCCATTTTTAGAAATTAATGAATAAAGTAATTTGATATGAAACATGGAAGTCTGTGTACTATGTGAAGAAGGTTTTGGTGATGAACCAGCAGTGCAAGTGGGTGAAAAGGGACTGAAAACGTTAGTACGAATAAGCAATGAACGTCAATTACATGAGTTATGCAGATATTTTTAATTGTAATAACTGTATGGTAATTTTTATCTGGAGTTTTTATCTGTAGCCATAAAGTTCCATTATACAGCATTCATCTCTCTGTTTGCTTGGTATGAGATGTTAAAAGAAATTTATTAGGTGTCACAATTGCATGAAAATACGTTCCCTGCTTATGTTTTTGTTATGCAGTAAATGTTAATATGATTGAATTTATCAAGGAAAGTTTGCATATAAATAATCTTGTGGGTGGAGTGTTTACTGATTTAGAAAATACTTTTAGTACTATACAACTGATCATGGAATGCTTCTTAGAAAACTTTAGTTAATTAATAACTGGTTTGAGCCCTTATCTTTAGGTACTTCAAGGAGATGTTGCAGAAAGATTTGCCAAGTGAAGTTCTTGTTCATCATAGTTGCAGGCGGAAATTTGTTGATACTCGAAAAGCCAAGAGCTTTGAAATGCCAAGAAAGAGACTTCGATCATGTTATATTTGATGGTTACGATGACACGATGTCAACAAAATCAAATGAATACTCGAGCAGCAGCATTAGAATTAGCAAAGGAATCAAACACGATTGTCGTAGCTGATGATACAGATGTCGCAACGATGTTACTCTATCATTGGAAAGACGAACTCTGTGATATATATTTCCTTCAAGAGCGGGGAAAAAATGCTGGAGCATTAAAGAAGCTGTTCAAACGATTGCGTTAAAAGACCATTTGCTGTTTATACATGCGTGGTCTGGCTGTGATACGACGTCATCCACATTAGGAAAAGGAAAACCAAGTTTTATGAAAATGGTTCAGAAATCAAAGACCATCCAATCTGCTTCAGAAATTATGACAGATTATTGGGCAACAGAAAGCGAGGTTGGGGAAGCTGCTGCTGTGAAGATATTTGTTGAGATGTACGGAGGAAAAGATGGTTCTTTATTGAGGAAATTACAGTAATTGTTTATTTCAACTGGCTTTACAGCCCCTTTGTGAGCATCACTTCCCTTTGTTAGAGCTGTAGAATAACTGTTAAGAAAGGCGTACCCTTTACCCTCTACGAAGATACTGTGCATCAATGCCCCATACAACTTTCGATTCATATATCTAAAATTTCTAGTTGTTTTTCATATTTTCTTCTAACAAAGAACCAGAACCAGAACCAAAGATGTAATTTTTCTTCAATACATATTTTAGGAAATATCGCCAAATGCTTTTGGATGGTATCATCGAACCACAGAAGCTGGCACCATCAGAAAGAGCAGCTTACTTTCATGGTTTGCGGGTTCACCTACAAATAATAGAATGGAAAATGTTAGACGAAACATTAAATTTGGATCCAAGAGCTTGGGGTTGGAAGTTAGATGATAATTGTTTGGTGCCCATACCAACGGACAAAAATGTAGCACCACCAAGCATATTGAAAGTTATTAGATGCAATTGTAAATCCAACTCAAAGAACCCATGTGGCACGAATGTCTGTTCATGTATAAAGAATGGGTTGAAATGCATGTCTGCGTGTGGTGGCTGTCATGGAGAAGACTGCAACAACAAGGCAGTAAGTGTACTACATAAAAAATACCAAAATGCCCGAACTTTAATGTGTCTAAAGTCTTTGCGACACCATAGAAAAACATGGAAACATGCACTCAAAATTCAAGATTTTAATTCTCCCGACTTTTCACATCGTTTTATTTATGTTTTTTTTAACTTTTCACTGTAACCTGTAATATTGCGTTTTTATTCCATAGCATAGAAAAAAATAACACACAACAGATCCTAAGTTTTTACACTCTATTTGTAGGATGAGCATATGAAAGATGACGATGTTAGTGATGGTGACACGGACGAATTCGACGAATTTGATGGAATAGAAGAAAGGAACGCTTTTGATGATATTTTCTAAATCTAGATTCTGAAATTACAATAAAACCATTGCACATAAAACAGCAAATATTTTCTTTTCTGATCGTTTTTAGACCTTATTTCCATTAAAAATGTTAGTCAGCATGAAATTTCCTTTCCAACAATATATTATATGACATGATTTGGAGAAATCGAAATCGAAATTTTGACCTACAACCAAACCTGTAATTATGGATTATGCCCAAATATGGAAGTTGCCGGGACCCATTCGATGGGGTTTTTTTCTGTGAATCCCAACATTATCCCCTACCTCTGTGCCAAATTTCAGCTTTATATTATTTTTTTCCGGGTCATGGGGTTATTTTGTTTAATTCTATCATCATCATCATCATTGTTTGACCGCGGTCGAGATGACAGAATTTACAAGCTTACGCCAGACTTTCCGGTCCATCATTGCATTACTGAGGTTCTCCTTCTCAATTTCTGTATCCCTGCAGATGACATCAGGGTAGCAGATGGCAGATGACAGATGACAGATGACAGCCTCCGACTCTTTTTCCTGCCATGTACAGGATTCCAAAGAAGAAGAGAAGAGATAACTTCATTCTCGGCTCTGCAACAATGGCCGGCAAACTGAACTCTACGAGCCTGTACAATAGTGGATATTCGAGAAAGACCTCCATATATTTGTGGAATGGTGGGATGGCGTGTCCATGAGAGGTTTTGAGCTCTCATAAGAAGACAGGTGTATGTTCCATCCAGTCTTTTCTTTAGACAGAGTCCAGGTTTCAGAGCCGTAGAGCAAGATAGGCTTTAATGTTGCCTTAAAGATCTTGAGTTGCCTTAAAGATCTTGAATTCTATCATACTACGATGACTTTTCAAACAATCTGATCATTAATTTGCCTTAAAAACGGAATATATGAAGAACAACATGAAGCTATGTATTTTTGTAAGAAAAAATAAACTGTCTGTTATTGATGAGGACAGTCTGATCCAAAATGAAGATTCTGACTCGTGAATGTCAAGATGGCAATGCGTTTGATATATTTCAGAAATTGTAACCCATCATAACAGACGCGTTAAAATGATGTCACATTAGACACATTAAATCCTTCATCCCAAAAAGGAATACCCTATTTCCTCTTATTAGCGCCGGGCCTCATATTAGCGCCGCCCTCTAATAAGCGCCGCACCTTGGAGCAAAATTATGTTATTAGCGCCGCCCTCTAATTAGCGCCGCACCTAGAAAAGCGGCGCTAATTAGAAAAAGAGCAGTAACCCATACAGAAGGATAGTTATACAAAACAATACGTTTTTTTAGCTTCTAAATTATTTTTTATCTTTCATAAACCAGAGAAATTTTATAATTTTAACAAAATCTTGGGCTGCACTACCTGAAGATCTCATTAGAAAATCGTTCAAGGTGTGCGCATTGGATCTGGCAGTTGATGGAAGCGAGGATAATTTGATTCATCGCTTCAAAGAAGGATCACCATGTGCAGCTGGCGCTGAGTTATTGAGGCAACAATTGACGGTTCGGGGTGATCCTTCTTTAACGGAAAATCCGTTTGAGAACGCTGATTAAAATATTGAAGAATTTCTTTTGGTGGATATCTCTGATGACGAGGATGATTTTATTGACATTTTGTAATATAAAAACATTACTGATTCTTTTGTTTTATTGTTTTTGAAGAGCGAGAAAATTCCATTAAATAAAATTTATTTCTATACCATTTTGAAAATTATTTTATAAGCGCCGCACTTTTTGAGTCAGTTTTTAAATAAGCGCCGGGGGCGCTAATAAGAGAAAATGCGGTACTTGAAATTTCTCCTAACTATCTTCGGTATCAGACTCTATTCAACTTTTGAAACGAAAAACCAACTACTCATTTTTATCATTATTATATTTGTAGAAGAATTTGTCGAGAGAAAGCAACCAATGTTCTTATAAAGAAGTTGTGTATTTTAGTCTCATAACTGTAGAAAATTAGTATGTTTTCTAATTAGGGGGCGGCGTTTATTATAAAAACGGAAGTACGGCGTTTACTAGAGGTAACGTTAAGCCCGTCGCTAAAACAGCTATGGAGTTTGAAGAGTAACTGTAATGAGTAAAGTAAGTAAGTAAAACTGAAGGAAACAATATATTTCTTTATCCAAACATTTTAAATTATTTGTAATGTTTTCCTTCGCAGAATTAGGCAAAAATTTCAAGACTTATAGCTTTTATAAATCTGGATTGCTGGAACCCATATTATTTCATAATAATGACGAATTTGGCATTTTATTTGGGGAATGTCGAAAGTCTGAAGCTATCAGAGATACTCCTCATTAACTTTGGATATATATCGAAAAGAAAGCAGCAAAACTCGTTCTTCCCTTTGCGGATGTATGGCTGGTATATCAAAAACTTGTAATCACATTGCTGCAACACTTTTTCAGGGTTGATCTGCTGTTAGAAATTGCTTAACAAATCCTGCTCGTACGAGCCGTGCAAACCAATGGCGGATATTTACTTGTTCCCACCCCACGGAAAATTTAAAATTTGAAAAAATACATGGAGCGTCGTGGATGAATTGCGAAATTTTCAATGAAACTGTCATTAGCTTGATCTCTCGGAAACTGTTTAAGAACAAGAAGTGATTTATGAAATTTAGCGAACAACATTAATCAACCTTTTAGCTATTATTAGTGAACTATCCTACCAATCTAGTGAGAAATATTTTTAATGAATTTTGATTGATAATAGCAAAATTTTAAATTTGATCATGATCGCATTTTTTGGTGTAAAATTATATTTTTAAGTATCGGTAAAAGTATTTATGTATTTGTATGCTTATTTTTCTTTTGGCGGCCCTGCCAATAGTCATAACGAAATTAGTCCATCTTCTGGAAGAGACAGAGAAATCTGGGAAAGAAACCATCGCACGATATCATGTTTCTATTAACTGTTTTCATTTTTATTCTAACAAACACTTTATCTCTACGCATTGTCGTCCGGCTTCATGATGAACCGCACGACACTGCCATCTTTAAAGCTCCGCGCGGGTAGACTCCGACTATCACAAATATATATACTCGATAAAAAGATTACAGGTTTTGTACCTAAACTTTTAGCGAAACTTGATTCCAACATATGCGCTCATTGGCTCATTGTTATGTTTAAATTAAGACATACTTTAAAGGAAGAAATTGTTGCGGCAAGAAAATGATGCGCGCAAATTTTTTTCTTCTTCCCGCGACAATACTATAATCTCCATATATAAAAGAATAACTTATGAGTGAGTGAGTGTATGCTCTATAGACTCAAAAACCACTGCACAGATTTCTTTGGAAAGAAAAGTTTTCGCAAACAGATAGATCAGAGCAGGTTTTCGCAAACAAATAAATACTACTAAATAAATAAATACTAAATAAATAAATGAAAGGTTGTCCGCGCGGCGCCGGCAAAGTTCAGAACTTTTAATTCATTCTTCTGTTATTCATTTTGTAATTTTACAATTCAAATTACCGTAAATGACTGAATAAGCGCCCAGGGCGCTTATTAGAAATTTTAACTTTCAGAGGGGGCACTTATTTAGCAGGGGCACTTATTCGGCAGGGGCGCTTAATCATTTAAATCAAGAAATCGATAAACATATAAATAACATAGTATCTAATAAAAGTCAAAATAAAATTTCAAATATTACAAACTGATGAAAATGTTAGCTGCAAATATCTATATCGTCATCCTCTTCGTCGTCAGAGTCAATTTGCAAAAAGTTTGGAGTAGTCTCGTTGACATCTTCTTTGTCGATTTCGTTGAAAGGATTTTCATCTTTTTCTGTCAAAACGGACAGTTGAGAGGCAAGTATCTCCTTTCCCTTCTTGCATGGCTGATTTTCCTTAAAACAATGTATATTCTCGTCTTTTGAGCCATCAGTTGACAGATTCAACGCACATGATTGGAACGAATTCCGTATCATTTCCGGGGATGATGAATTCCACGAATCAAGAATCCATTTGACAATCGTGCGTCGTGGTAGAGGTTTGAGGTTTCCGGCAGGAGTTTCCAGGTTCAATCATTCCTCGCCTAACCATTGATTGTACATTTCGGTTGCATTAGCCTTGAAAGGTTTGTTCCAGCAAACATCTGGCGCTTGGATATATTTCGTGCATCCTCCTGGAATAATTATGGTGTCAATCTTCTTAGTGTGTAGAGACGCTGTTACAGTACCTTCGGTGTGACACTCGTATGAATCCCAAATGAGATGTCGGCGACGGAAAAAGAACGCACCAAGAACTTTATCCTTTTCACAACAATTTCCACCAAAATTATCCAAAAAACTTTTCCAAGAAAACCATAAAGTAAACCCAAACAAATTTCAAAACAACCACTACGTAATCAACAATAATTTCTCCTTCTACGACTGTACAAAACAAGTTCAAAATATCAAAAATCAACACACAAAAACACGTCTTTCTTTTGCACAAACTGTGATGATATGAGTTAATGTCATTCTACGAACATGTCAAAGGCTCTTCGACCATTATTGTTGTCCAATTCCCATTCAGAATCGGAGTCGTCTCTGGTATAATCAAAAGTACCGAATTACTTAAAAAGTACCTTGAACTTTTTGAGGAACCTCAGAAAATTGTGATTTTGGGAACTTTCCATGTATGTATCATTGCCAAAGCAACTGGACACAACAACGACGACACTCACCAACCGAAGATCGCTAACTACAAGGAAACCAGGACCATCTAAAACCTCTGACATCTAAAAACTATAACGAAAAGGATATTCGGGGCACGTCCAAGAAAATTGCGCGTAAAAACGCAGACCCTGAAGCAGATAATGACAATGTGCATAGTGTAGTTTTGATTCATGGGGATAAATAAAGTGAAAAATTTTATTATTATTTTATTTATCCTTTAATACACTAATAAATACAATAATAATTACAGTAACATATATTTAAAAAATCAAAAATTTAATTTTCGCGCATACCCTCTGCGCGTAATAACTGTACTAATTTTGGCGCATTTTTCAGATTAGTACGCGCGAAAATTTGTACATATAAGGTATATATTGTCGTCTATACTAAAAATCTAAAAATACACTTTTTATTTTTTTTAAGATGGATTGTGAAATTAGTGCGGATCAGACCATAGTGCTGCTTCCATAAAAAAACGCCTATTACAAAAATCTTAACGGCACCAAACAAACAAGTGAAAACAGAAGGAGATAAAGTGAACAAACTGTCATGATATCATAAAGCACATAAAGTTGTTTACATCATAGAGAAGGTTCACTCCATTGAGACTTAAACAATTATATTAGTTCCTGTTATTGTAACTATATTAATGTCTTAGGATTTGAGTAGTTATGTTTAATAGCTACATTCCTTCATGTAAGATATCCCTAGGCAATTTATAAACATATATATACAAGACTTATTATATGAAATATAGTATTAAACTAGTAATGAACTTATGAGCAGTTATTACAAGAACCCAAATCATAACACAAACCATGGATATTACAAAAACCTTACTGCTAATGAAAAAAAGAAAGAACTGAAACCATCCAATACCGAGACAAATCAGCAATTCTACAGAGAAAACAACACGTGACACGAAGAGACTAAGATAAGTGGCTGCAACAACATTGTTGCAAAGTTGATTTTCTCGTTGTATTTTTAAACCTCGTGGCTGCCATTGCTTGTGGGATATTTATAGATCTACAAAATGCTTTCGATACAGTAAACAATGATATTTATGTTGAAAAATTATAATTTTTTGGTGTGCAAAAGGCATTGCTAATCATTAGTATTGAATGATTGATTTCATTTAACTCTCCGAGGTCGCAAACAATTTTTTGCGATCCAAATGGTTTTCGATCCTCCCAGTTATAGTGTACTCGCGTAGTGACGTAGGACATCCATTGGACATCCATTCTAGGACATCCTCTGTTCTTCATCAATATTGAAAATATCTTCCATCAGTTTCTTGTACTTTGTTTTGCTAGACTAGATATAGTTTGTTTTGATTTGCACCTTACTTGGCGAGCAAAGAGCCGTAAGCCATGGATGGAATGTAGGCCACCATTTCGCAGTCTTGCGTGTATACTTGCGTAAAACAGTTGGTTATGATCTTAGTGGAATCACTGATTGGCTAAATTTGGAAAGACAGCGAAAGGATCAAAATAGAGGTTATACTACCACTATAGCTTACTGTTGTCATGTTTAAGGTCAACAAGGAAGTCGTTATAGCAATGAAATATTCTCTCCACAAAGATCGCTTGGTGGGATAACGAATTGTCTTCTTTTTCTTAATGACGTTTTACTCTTAAAATGAGAATTTAGTACTTTCCTGGTTGGAAGTCGTTCTGGATCAGAACATTGAGTTTGTTATCGATTATCTTTAAACGAAAAATTTACCTTTCACTCTATGCAACTTTTTGAATTCGAGTCTCTTACTACTTATTTCTATGGAATTTTTGCAATTGATGGGGAACACTTAGAGTTCCTATGTTTTGTACTACAGGGTATGATAAGTATTTTATGAGGTATCAGTTCGTCTTTGAATATAACAGCTCGACAATAATTTCAATTTTTGACATTTTAGATCTGAAAAAGAATAAATTGTGTTGATTTTAATTGCTATAACCTTTCTTACGATTATACTTTTTAAGGTTTATTTTAAACTTGCGTAATAGCGGCCCACGCTCGCGGGTCCGTCGCTGTCCCCTACAAAGTCGCTAATAGCTAAAGTCAGATTGCATAATTGCATCTGAAAATTTCTTTTTCCTTTTCTTTTCCCTTTTCGAAAGTTGTATCCCTTAGGACAAGTCCTGGATGGCATTTTAGGGTTTCGTCTAGTTGTAGGCAAAAATTTCATTACGGTATTTTGAATGATTATTGTATAGAGATTGGAAATTGCGATGGTATTAATTCTGGGGAGGTGGCAATCATTCAAAACTGAGACTTTAAACTGGTTAAAGCCGGGACAGCCAATCTGTATAATTACTATGTTGTAACTAACTGTCTTTCTTTAGTATTTTGAGGTCAAGAAAAAAATCTTTTCGGGGGTAAATTCTTGATTATAGCTCTTCATCATCATCATTACTCTCTCGTTCGATTTCGTATAAAACGTCTCACATTCATGATCTCCATACGTTTTGGAAATTTGAATTCCATCCATGTTGGCTTGGACGAGGGTAATATACATAGGCGAACGATGTAGTTTACCCTTTGTAGTTTGTTGAGTGCTGGCAAGGTGGTAGCAGAGAGATGCATATACATCTACCATTATGTTATAGACGCTAAGTCCTACGATCTAGCGCTAATTAAGACAGTAGTCGCATCGTGTAGTCACGTTTATTTCTTGTCTCTTCTCGAACAACTCTATAGGAGAGATCAATGATTGAAGGGAAATAATCAAAAGTGGATGGAAAGCTGCTGGTGTATCTGATGCGTCTTATTTCTAAAAATTCTCGATCCCGGAAATTAATCGCGAAACCTTCTGTCCGCGAAAGTACCTGCGAGTTCGGCTCTTTTTAAGATTCTTTGTGTGCTTTTTCCAGATCAAGAAGAGATTGGAATATTGACGAGGAAAGCGTTAAAAAAGCCAAATACGATAAGTATAATTAAGACGAGGATATATCAATCGCTACTTCGTTGGAAAGTATGCTGCTATGCACGGAACAACTGCAGCACTTATCTTATCCCTGTTACAGACTTACCGTAAGAACCATCCGTGAAAAATATCACCAAATTCTTAAGTCATCGCCAGCAACGAAAGAAATCACTTCATTAAAAAGAGGTAGACCATTGATGCTAGGCTCTTTAGAGCAAAAAGGACGATATTTTTACCGTTGTTACAGTAGCAAGAGCACTTATTGATAAAAGTGTTGATGAGCCACTCAAGATCTTAGATATTGACAACTCATCTCAGGCTTTTTGCAAGAATATGTTTTGTGAAAAGAACTTTTACCACCGAGCAGAAATTCATCCATTCCGTCCATTGATAATCAGCATCAACCAAATACCTTCATAATCTGTCTGTCGAACGGTGGCCTCTGCGAAAATGTATATGTGACAGGATTTTTATACAAACCAGCTACCACAGGTACCTTCGTCAAGTTCTTGCCCATGCAGCTTATATATGTTTGTTTGTTGTTAACGAGGCTTCCAGAACGCTCATTAAGCATTATTATGAAGACCTCGATCCACAGTTTTAGTGTATTTAATTGTTCCCATTTGTGCTACGGTTATTTTTAATGAAATACGGCGTTTGTTATTTCCGCTCACTAAACAACTTTGTGATAGCATAGTCTCGAACCCAGAACCTTTCGGTTAAGAGCCGATAGAAAAGTGTTTGGGATTTGGGGTTTGCACTATCGCCAGATGATATTGATGATAAAACTCCTCAAAGCCTCCCAAGATTCGAATTTCCCATTTCGAATTCGGATTCGAATTCGGGTGCATGTCAATATTTCTTCCAACCATTGGATTTGACTGTACACATAAAGGTAATGCTTTCATGGAAAGAAGGTTTACAAAGTTTCCAAGTTTCAATTGATTTTGAAAAACGAATTTTAAAGGAAATTGAAGTAAAGCTCCGCCCCTCCACTAAATGCACTACATGTCAATTGGGTTATGAAATTATATAATTATTTAACATTAGATTCTGGAAATCAATCATATAATAGCATACAACTGAAAAGTGGCCCACATCTCCGACGCCATTAATAAAGGCTCTTACTCCCTTGAACCACTGGAACAATCTTCGGGTATCGACCCTCTTCACGATGACGAACTTATCTTCCGCGAGACATCTCTTTTAGATTGTGTAACACCAGGTTGATGAAGAAGAGTGGGTTGCAGAAGATTCAATTGCAGATGACCGAAATATTTTTCATGTTTATGACAATGAACTAGATAGATTGTAGGTTATTACTATCAAAGAATGTCAGATATGATGTTGATTTTTATTAACTAAAAAATATCTGAAAACACAAAACCCGAAAATAAATTCTACGAAACTTGGCCTTCGAAGTAAGAATATCTTTCGCGAAAATTTTTTCCAAATGTAGTATAAATTTGAAAAATCTGAAAATATTACGAAATTTGTTCTTCTTTCCATTTAAAAAAACCCTGAGGACCCTCCCGACACCTCTGGAGTCTGTGAACGACGTTTCATTCAGACCATGCCACGAGTGTAGACAGTAATATCATATTTAAAGATTTAATACACACGGTTACAGTTTCAGTTCCGGTCTTTGTTTTTATGCAAAATCTATTGTTTTCATGTCATTTTGCGGACCAAAATTTTGAGCAAACTCAACAATCATATTGAGAATTGGTCGAAATTGTGTCTAGAAAACAATAGAAAAAGTTAATAATGCAGACCGGAACTGAAACTGTCACTAACGCAAAATGTTTAAAATGTTTGCCCTTAATGGCTGTCTAATGTTATATCTTGCAAAACTAATTTTTATGTGCGTTTTTACATCATTTCGTGTAACATTTTCAACGCCGTTCCGTTCTAGTTGGTTATAAAGAAGCCGGAAATAATGTCCCGCCCATCACCAGGGGCTTATGGCGTCGGACAACGCAACCAAATTACAATTTGCAGGATACAGGATTTACCAATTTGTACATAAAATGTGATTTATCTAAATCCTTACCACATAAGAATGAATAGAATCCGTTGAAAGTACACATAACGTCTGAATGTTGATCCATAAATTCCAAGATAACATCTCTAAACAAACATAAATGTGTTCACCATTCCATCTTTATTTTTCAATCATTTTTCCAACCGTTCCAGTCAGTTTTTCTGAAGAATCTTTGTAGAATGTGTCAATATGTCTCACAAAATTTAATAATTCGTGTTTTAAATAATATTACAATCATTGTAAATACATACATCATATTTATTAGGAAGACTATTAAAGAGTAATCATCCTTCAAATTGGTAACGTAAATTAGACTGGCATTAGCCTGGAGAATGTGTTGAAATAGTCTAGTCACGATAGTAATAATAGTAATAATAGATAGTAGATGGATAGTAGTTCGTTAAGTAATACACAGTGTTTTTTTTATAGCTTTCTTTATTTTTTGGAAGTTAAAAAGTCACGAACACTATTTTCGAGATTGCAAATAAAACTTGTGCTATTTCCTAACAATGGTCCTAACAAAAGGTCTTCATTTCACGATTTCGTTTAAAATTTCGTCATCACAAAAAACTATTATCAACCTGTGTTTTGCAGCAGCAGCATCGTGTGATATGGCAATACCCATTTTTTTTTGCACCAAATATTATTCCTATATATTTTTAATGTGTTATAAAGATTTCCTTTGAAAACTCGCCAACGTCTATACGAGCACACACAATAGATAAAAATGTTTTTATTTTTAGATTAGGTTATTTATATTTTAAGGCTGATATAAATCATGCATGCCATGTTCTTTAATAATACAGTAGCAGATGCAGAAAATAATAAAGGGGGGGGAGGGATCGAAAATTTTTTGTCACACCCCTTTTGGGTGTGTCTTTGACCACTTTCTGGGTGAATCCCTCTCAATACAAGCGAATATCCCTCAAATTATTATAAATTATTATTATTATAGTTCATTGTCAGTTTACGTGTGTAGAATAAGAGTGTGAGTGAAAGACACACTTATAACATTGAAAAAACACAATTTCAACTTTTGGACTTGACTTGGCTTGAAAGGGTGGTTTCTTTGCACCCCTGGATCCCTCCTGCACTGTAATAATGTCGAAAATAATTATTCTGGAATTCCTGTGGCATTCTTGCTCTTTTTCTGAATTTTCTTACTTACCAGACAACTTTGTTTTAAAAAGAAGTACTGAAGTAGCAAAATAACTTTATTATAATATGGCAGCTAATAAAAAACCTCGGAATTAAAATAACAGTTTATGCTCATTTAGGAAAAGCGTAAACTGTTAATTTATTGTTGTGCCAAATACATATGGATGTTCGTCTTTTTAAATCTCCTCAAAGTATAAAGGAAGCGATATTATATATTTCATTGATATTATATATTATTGATGTTCATTTTAATTTATTCTAAAAAACACTGAAATATCAATGAACTTCTTAGGGGGTAAATGGCTCTTTTGATATAAAATTTTTCAGAACCCCAATTCAGCATTGTATTTTTAACCTCAAGATATTGGAGTTGTGTTAGTAAAATATAGTTTGTTTAAGAAATTGTCAATTAATTCACACAATCAATATTCCAGGCTAGAAAATACATATATTATAAAAGACAATAAATATATTGTGAAATATATATATAATAGCTTGATATATAAAAGATTTTTGTCAGGATCCATCAACCTGTTCATCTATGAATGAAATCCGAAAACCAGGTAACTATATAAATCTTTATCAATGCATCCAGAACTTTGGAACTCCCTTCCTTCTACATGCTTTCCATCGGTCTATAACCTTCAACTGTTCAAATCAAACGTTCATCGCTATCTGAAAACTGCGTCACTTTCCCTGTAACTTTTCTAGCTCTTTACACTCAAGTGGCCTTTAGGGCCTTGTTCTGAGCAACTACAATAAAAAAAAAAAAAAAAAAAAATGCATTGTAATTTACAATAATATATATTTATTTATTTTGTAATATGTAGATTTTATTGGTGTATGGCCAGCTTGGCCTACAAACTCGGCCTAAGCCGATACATGGCCGTAACAACTGGGGGGGGGGGGGGGGGCATGGCCCCCTGGCCAAATCCTTTTGATTATACTTTACATATTATTAAGTTTTATGGAAGTGAAACATTTTACAATTAATTTTCTTTCTCAAGGGATGAAAATAGCCTTATAATGTGTTTTTAGAGCTTTCAGATTAGAAAACGTTCTTCGTCGGCCAACCATGGTGGTCGACAATTTTTCCACCTCCTTATCTTAAAGATTTTTTCCACCTTGAAAATGTTTGGCCCCCCAAAAACTTTCAAGTTGTTACGGCCCTGTGAATTTGACGTTTCCTTTACTATATTCTTCATTTATTTTTGCCTCAATATGTTTATATATTATTGTTCAATCTATCATGTGAATATCAATAATTTGGTCCGCTAATGATATCTTTGGAAGACTTTTTGTTGGTATATTAGCGAGATTTCCGAACGCCGGCAGCCATATTGATTTGGCTGTGTCGGTTATGTACAAAGTGAGGACTCATCTGTTTGCTCGGTGAAACAAAGCATAATAAATTATGCTTGTCCTAATGTTAGGACAATTTAATGAACAAAATGAACTTGCTTTCTTTATTTCATATTATTTTCCTCAACTAAAATTTTGATATATCCGACCAATTGTGACTTTATTCTTTACTAATTCCACCGATCTTGGTCTAGAAACCCCAAAAAACTTGATTAAAACTTAGTTTGTACAAGAAACTTTCTTTTTAAGAGGAACATCCTTTGCTCAAACTGTTCTCTTACTACTCTTCCTACACTACAAACCAGAGCTAATAGACGGGGTAATATATTTGAAGCAGTAGCCTTTTCTTTTGTCCAAGAAACAAACAGCGAATTGAATTGAATTACGAAAAAATTTAGCGAAATACAGCTTTAACAAGTTGAAATACGACTGCAAAGTTTGGAAAATGCGTGAAGTTAATAACCTTTAAAAACGGATGTTTGTTTATGCATTTTGTTAAATTGTCTTTTCGTTGTTTTTGTAAACAAAACTGAATGTTTTTTTTTGTGGTTAGTTTGATCTTTTTATCTTCCATCGTATGCAGCATACTTCTTCTGCATTTGTTTGTCTCTAAGTTGAATGGAACTTTTAAAAACCTGTATCATCGCACGTAAACATGTCTGTCGGTTCTCTTCCTTTTTGTTATTATTATTGACGTCAAACTTTTTGAAACAGTTAATAATTGATAACGAAATTTATCGAAATTAAAATTATATTTATATAATACTTTAGAGATGAAAAAACTGACTTTAGAGATTGGAAATCACGTTAATTTATTTTGCTTAGTAAGGGGAACGAGGGGCGTAATTTATTTTGCACGTCAACTCATTGAGGCGCGTGTGGAGGTGCGCGATCGCGCGCCTTATAATCTCAGGAGGACTGGAACTTCTAAAGAAAAGAATTCACGAGCGGAGACACAAATATTTATAGACTGAAAACCTACACACGTCATTTAGTTGTTTTTACAGTTTGATTAGTTTCTTTGTAACTCTCTCTTTCCATTAAAATACTCTTCGCTATCGTTTATGTCTTGTTTTTATATTGTCTAAACTAAGCTTTACACTATATCGCTCAGAAAACACTAATATTTTAAGGGGCTATTGAGGGGCTGTAAAATGTTTACATCGGACGACCATTATGGCTTTGTGGACGACTAAAAATTTGATATTTCACAACCCACTCGTCCGACAGGTAATAAAGTTAGGTTATACCACTGTATACTCCTTCAAAATTTCATTAGTATAGACTGAAAATTTTGCAGGAACAACAAGTCCAACTTACCTGTTAAGAGCAAGATTTAATAAACGGCCATGCTGAATTAACCACCCCTGCCGAATAAGCGATGGTGTTGCTTAAAATGTTAATTTTTTTAATAAGCGCAGAAATTTAATTTCACCATTTACGGTATTTAAAAGTATTTAAGGATTATTTTGCCTTTTTATAAACTTTGTTAAATATGACCAGGCTAGTGAGGTATAATGTGAACAAATTGTCAAAAGTAGAAATCTCTCGAAAAACACAATGTTACACCATTGATTAGTATAGATATTTTCTACAAGATGATTTAGCTACCCTTATGGGTCCACTGTAATTGTAGAGAATTTATTAGGTTGGTCCTTTGAAACATTCAGATCACTGCTAAATCATCTTTTATTTTTATAAAAAAAATTATTTTATATTGCACACAGATGAACTATTCAAAACCTTTTTAGTATCTATATGTTACAAAAGCACTGGAAACACAAATTATTAAATTTAAGTGGGTTAGCCAGTTAAAGTAATCTTAATGGATCAACCATCAGGTTGTTGTTGTGTTTTAATCTTTTTCATATGTTTTGATGAGGACCACACTGGATTTTAATTAACTTAGGATGTTGAGATTTGGATGTTTCTATCAACTAAATAGATTGTAAATTGGATCAGAAGTGGATAGTATATGTTATAATAAACTCACAAATCTGTAATTTTAGTAACGAAATATGACGGTGTTGTCATTATGAAATGAGGCAGGCGATCACCAATAGTATCGCCTCCAGAGTTATGGCGAGCCCAAAATTAGGCTTTCCAAAGTTCCATACAACTTATAGATTAAGAATTTATGCTGTATTCAATGGAAAAAAAAATATTAAACTGCAAAGAAACTGATTGAGAAAAGCTACATTTCTGCATTGTCCATTCAAATATCTTCTTGTGGATATTCCTCAGTCTCAACAACAACACTTGCAGCACTAGGGAGGAAAAGAAATTGTTTATGTGAAAAATAATCGCGATTTTCTTAAAAGCCACTACATTCCGTATTTTTAACTATTTTAACTATAAATATCAACAAGGTAAGAAATCTTAAGGTTAAGGTTAATCTTAAATGAAGAAAAAGTTTTAAAAAATTACAAAAACAAATGTCCTTTGAAATATCTTCTTGAAGATATTTTGCAATTTCACTATAAACATTCAGAAGCAAAACAACATTTATTCTTTTCATTTTATGTTATATATAGTTGGACCAGTTTCTTAAAATTTAAAAACCTTTTTGATTTTTATTAATCTGTAGTAGGTAAGCAACGAAAATGAAAATATTTTTTGGGAATTGCCAATAATATTAATATTCCATATTGCGAAAATTAGAGTCGGATAAAAAAATAACTTCTAAATTTGATTTACCTTAATTTGATAGTTTTTGAGATATTCAGAACGTTTAGTGTTCAGTAAATGCTACAGACAGAGGTCGAATCGATAAAACAAATAATAGATTGTATGTAGTTTGTTAAAACAATAAACTATAGATTTATCGAAATTAAAATTATATTATTCCTTAGAGAAGGGAAAAAAAACAAGAAAAAAAGGATCGCCATGAGCCATTTTTCAGAATGTCATGTGATCAATAAAAGTATTGCCTCGAAGCCCGATACGCGAGTATGACAACCCTAAATTAACAAATTGTGAGAAAAATGCCTTAGTTGTACTTAGTGATGTGAGAGAATTCCTTTCATGGCAATAGACCCCTTGTAAGATAGCAGTGCAATTCCCTAACGGCCATTCCTAACAAAAGAACATTATAAAACGATTGTCAACTCAACCTTAACTAACAAAAACTCAACCTAAGCCTCGTTTTCATTTTAAAATTTGCTATCTTGCAAATGGTCTATTTCAATCAGGATTTTGCCAAATAACAGGGATGGCTGGATTCACTCCACATTGATCTCAGGTCTAATCAGGGCATTATCCTCTCCTTCCTCAAACCAACATTCAACGTCCTCACTTTTTTGGTTCATCTATTCTAAACTGCAATTTACCAGTAACACCTCATGTATTGTAAATGCTTTCTATTGTATTTAAATAACAGATGCAATGTGATTTGTTTTTCCTTGCCTTAAGCACAATATTATTTTCAGGTGGTTTAGTTCAACGATGTGTCATAATACACCGTGATGATAACGGCTATGGACTTACGGTTAGCGGTGATAACCCGGTCTACGTTCAGTCCATAAAAGAAAGTAAGGTTTTTGATAAGTCTTCAAATAAACTAAAAATTTATTTTTAGTTTTAGTGTACTTAATGTTTTATTTTTTATTTTGTTTTCATTGTCACATTTTGTCTATTCACAGAAGTTCGTTTGTTTTTAGATGGGGCAGCAGCTAACGCTGGTGTGCAAGTAGATGACCAAATAATTAAGGTATATTATTAGTTACATTGTATCTAATAGAAGGGTTCCTTCAAAGAAATACGTTGCTCAGGAATCTATACAATCACAGTGTAAATATTAAATATATTGACTACCGTAAATAAATTAAGAGAAACAAAAATAAGTTGACAAGGGAAAATTGACAGGGGAAAACTCTTAGGAAGATTTGGTTTAATTACATAATTTAAGTCAAGCTTCAAACCCTTTGCCAGGTTGCTAATGCAATAGAATCTTCAACCGGATTAGCCACCTATCAATTTAGTTTTCTAATTCCGTGTATTGTAGTTTGAACAGACATATACTTTTGAATGTGATGATGACGTTATCAATTCGAAGAATGAGCTGTTATATATTGTAATTTAAACCTAAATAGAAAAAGGAACAATAATCTTGTTTATCAAATGTTAAAGGATAATGTGTAATGGGTAAAGGATAATGTGTAATGGGTAAAGGATAATGTGTAATGGGTAAAGGATAATGTGTAATGGGTTAAGGATAATGTATAATGGGTAAAGGATAATGTGTAATGGGTAAAGGTTGCTTTTACATTTTAGTAATATTTAATTATCCCATCCAATCACTGCCTAGAGATGTATGGCTTCAATGTTGAGAGTAATGCTGTGATGTAGCACATAAGTGCCTCATTTGTTATTCAGGTCAACGGAACGGTGGTATCTCAATCCAACCATTTGGAGGTGGTGCGGCTCATTAGAAGTAAGTGTCCTTTGTCTACCCAATGAAAGTGAAAGTGGTTTGATTTTTAAAAAATGATACTGCATTCTCATTGTGATAAAGGTTTAGTTTAAAATCTTTGCTAAAATCAAATCAAGTGAATCCGAGATAACCATAGCTTACCTTTTGCATGTAATTTTTTCATAAGTTAATAAAAGACACACTTTTATTATCAGCCGGTGTAATAACTCAATGTATTATTATTTACAATAATTTTTATCAGCACACTTTAAATACCATTGCATTATTTTTTTTCGTACGTCTCATTGCTTTTCGTTTTATTGTTGTTTTGTGGCTCATATATCTGTCTATGGTTTCATTAGTGGCTTCAGAGTTATATTCGTGTGATTAGTGGTTTTTCATGGCCTTTCAATGTTGCGTTCAGAATTTAAGTAGCAACAATTATAATATGCTCTGTAACAAAGTTAATAGTTGTGATGATTTTCAAGCAACTTACCTGTATGTCTGTTGTTGACCATTTTGCTAATTTATAATTTTTTGGGGAAAGAAAAAAAAGAAGAAGAAAAACTTTGGATATTCAGATTTTCACTATTATGCAATCAGTTTTTGACAACTTTGGAGGGGTTGGTGATGAACCCACAAGAGTAGGCAATTTTAGCAGCGCTTACACAAGTACACAGAATTCCACTCTCAGGCGTCGAAAAATTGCGCACCCGATCGGCACCGGTTTCTACTATCATGTATCAGGTCTCCGGTTTTGATTTTAACTGTTTTTGCTCTGTTTAAGTTAGCAATTCTTAATGCGTTTTGTAAATACTCTTTAGATTTTTCGCCCATTAATTTTTGTTGGCAACAGTGCATATGCACATGCAAATTCACGTTCATTCAATTCAAATTCATTTTCTTAAGGAATAATTGCATCATTCTGTTTTTGTGTTTTTGTAAGCAAAAAATCTTCTTTACAAACATGTCATGTATTTTATTGTTGTTTGGTGTGCGTGCTTCTTTTAATTATTTTAGTGGTTTTAACGATTTTCATCAATCTTTTATTTCATAAATTCTAGTTAGAAAAGGTCGGCAAAATGGAAACATTTTTTTTACAAAAAATATCTAGTTTGCGAAATAAATCTATGTGATTGCGTTGTCAAAACAAACTTCATTCAACCAATCAAATTGTGCTTTATTTGGTCATCCACTGTTTTGCATTTTATAGTAGCATTTTTTAATTATATTTTGAACGTGTTTACTTCACTAGAAATAAGACATGAACTCTGCATTATTATACTAGCAATAAGACCCGAGTGGAAAAAGTAAATTTATAATGATACAGAGTTGCTGTCTTATTTCTAGCATTCATCACTACATCCAAAACTTCTAAAACAAAATTTATAATATTTATAAATTATTAATTAATATGTAATAATCCTTGCCATGATAACTGTGTCAGCCCGCCTTTATGTGTTTTTATATAAATATATATGTATTATTTATGATTCCAAATTGCTCTCACTTCTTAATTGTAGTATGATCAAGTTAGCCCGCCTTTGGGTGTTTGTAATAATCATAGTTTAATGCAGTTGATAAGAAAACAAAAATTTAATGAACATTCAATCATGACCAAAATATATTTATCCAATCTCTTATAAAATCTACCGAGCTACCCACTCTTTATACTCTTAGAAAAAACATTTTCCATCTTATTTCCTTCATATATACTTGCTAAAGTGGTTGAAAGTTCATTAATAATAGCTAGAAAAAGTTGACAAATTTAAAACTTTAGTGAACTCACTAAATTTCACAAATCACTTCTTAAATAATTTGGGCGTTTTCAGGCATTTCCCGGTGCCGATTAGGCGGACAATTTTACAAGGCCTGAATAATTTAAATCAACAAATCAAATTGCGAGAAACGATCTTTTCAACCGATCAAATTTGGGGTCTTTGTGTGTTTGTGAAAATGGAATAAATGTTAGTTACACAGTACTACAGTGCTATAACAGTGATATTATTATATGATGTAGTAGACTAGCAATAAGGTCTGCGTGCAAAATGCACTCATCATTACTCCCACCTTACATTACAATTATGGTTTCAAGTGGTAAAAAAATTTTAATGTGTGCGTTTTTTATTTCATCATCTGTTTTATTGCTATGTTATCTTTTACTTATTTCTCTATTTTTTCATGACGCTAAAACTTTTAAGAATGACATCTTTTATTTTGTTAAAGTTTTCCTAATTGATTTTGATTGGTTGCGTATTATTTGTTCTGTTTTTCAGTTTACTAAATTAAGTATTTTCTAGCTCGTATACCCTTGCACCACACACACACATCACTTCTTAAATATAGCATACCCTGTCAGATACCCTGTCCTTTGTGTGTTTGTAATACACACTTTGTTTTTATAAGAATACGCTTTATAAGAATAGCAGGGTGAAAATGGGCATTTTTGAAGAATATTCTAGGAATATGCCCAGGGTGAGAATTTTACTGTGTTGGGGAATATTTTGCCGAAATATAGGTGAATTTGCAAAAGTTGATAGAAGACTAAGATAAGAAAATAAGATATGTATTTATAAATTGTGACAAGTTGTGCAATGTCTTCTATAAATACATACGCGATAAAAACATGTACGCAGTCTAGAAGAAAAAACTTCATTAAGAAATTTTTATGGAACAAAAAATAAGAATCCAACCTATTTTAAGATATGCTGAGAATATTTCAGCCTGATTTGGAGTTAAAAGTTAAGAATACTTGCCCCTGGCCGAATCAGGTCTATGCTTATAAAAAAAACGTGCAGTTGGTAAATAAATAATACATATATAACTATTCTTTCTTACGACTATATTTTATGAACAAAACAAATTTTTTTAGCTAACTGTTCTTTATACTCCTTAGAAGGAAACATTTCCCATCTTATTTCCTTTATATTTACTCGCTAAAGTGGTTGAAAGTTCATTAATAATAGCTAGAAAGAGTTGACAAATACAGAATGTTATGTTATGTTATTGCAATCTTTATAGAGGATGTACACTTCAGGGATTCCCAAGTTCTCATACAAACATTATTACAATAACTCAAAACCGAATGTAAAAAATAATACGATAACTTGTTTTTAAAGTCGCTATCTCTAATCCTCTAAAACAACGAAGAAAGTCTCGTGTTTTGTCTGCCATTAAAATTTT
Organism: Candelabrum cocksii; assembly: GCA_963930725.1. NCBI lineage: Eukaryota > Metazoa > Cnidaria > Hydrozoa > Anthoathecata > Candelabridae > Candelabrum > Candelabrum cocksii. Next base: position 4,753,029 of record OZ005670.1, on the reverse strand, counting down.
CACGATGTTTACATTTTTAAATCTCGGTTCAAACCTCTTTGGTATAACGCGACCTGTGACGTACAAGGTATGTAACATCGTTGCGTATTGTTTGCTTTTGGAATAGAAATGTCTGTTCAACCTTATCGCTTTGAGCCGAACAAAAAAAACTTCACTGAAAAATAAGAAACATGATGATAATGATGAAGAAAGTGTGGACGGCAGTGAAATTTCAAACATTGAAGAGTCAATCATTGAACACATCAATCGCCGTGAAATCAACCAAATTCAATTTAATGATGGCATTACTATAAATATTTATCTGTTTACTAACTTTGTAGTGATTTGTTTCCTTATTATATCAGAAAATTGTTCTGTCTATTCTTTATGACTTCCCAGGTGTTTTCACACGTTATGCTTAATTTAGCTCATCCAGAAAACGAGTTTCAATGTATGTATTCAATTTAAATTCCAGACATCTCTTGTGTTAAGCTGGTCTTACATGCTCCAATTTGTATGATAAGATTTGTATGACACAACTAGTTGGTCAACTTTTCTGTATGCTTACACGCTCATACAAATGTTTTCAAAAAATTAAGTAATAACTCTTTCTAATCTTGCACGCGAGTGTGGAGCTAGCTGCTGCAACAGCCGTGGTCACTGTTTAGCTATAGCTATTTAGCTATTCCTATATTCAATAGGAAAAAAATGAAACAGAGAAAGGATAAGAGTGTGTGGGTTAAACTGTGGCTGTCACAACGACCACAATTAGGAGCATGTGATACGTTACTGGCTACGAATAGGAGATTGATTGGAATATGCAAACTATTTGAGGATGTTCCAAGAAAACCTTGCTAAACAATCGTGTTTCTCCCACTCTTGAATAAAATCCTCATTTAACTGAACCTTTTTTGCTGTCATGTTTGTTTTTAATCGTAATGTTCTTCGTAAACATTCTTCGTAAATCGCGAAATTAAATTCCGCAAAACTTAATGAAAATACAGTACTAACTATTCCCCTAAACTCTGCAAACCGCGAAATTCAGGTATATTACCTCATCCGCGAAATTCACAGTTTTTAGATCTGTCAATCGCAAAATTTTCTTCTGCGAAAATTTCTTCTTTTAAGGTAAATCAAATTGCGTGAAGACGTGAATATTTTTTAGATTGCTCAATGTTATCGTCTTTTGTTTCAGTGCAGACTGGAGCCATGACTTGTTTCTTACCAGTTAGTGCTTGTTTATAAACGCTGTTTTTCATCACGCAAAAGTTGTTGTCGCGCTTTTACAACAAATATATGCAGAAACCTGCTTACAAACTATACGGCTTAATCTTATAAATCAAAACTATGTACCATGTACGTCACAACAAATGATTACCACACTTTTTTGCCTTATGCGGACAATGAGGTCTGAATCTAGTTAGAAATAAACATCGCGGGAAGAAGGTCGAAGAGAAAGCGTCGCATTGAACAACAACAATTTAAAAAAACAGAATAACTAGCTAAGTTGTTATTTGTTATGTTTGGGACAAATTCTATTCTTTTTTTTTTAGATTTTTATTTATATATGTTAAATATGTATGAGAACTTGGGAATCCCTTTAATTAGTAAAATTAGTAAAATTATATATATAAAAATAAATAAATAAAATAAGAGAAAAATGTCTATCTATATATGCATAGTCTATTTACAACTTTATTCACAAATTCACAAATCTTTAAAATCCTTTTTATTGTTAAAAAATTTAGCTCCTGTGAAATAGAAAGATCTTTTTTCCAAATTCAAGTTTACATTTTGGTAGTCTTAGTAAATTGCTTCTAGTATTTACTTCATGTTGCAAAGGCTCAAAGTATGATTTGAAATTTGTACACACGTCCCCGTCCAAACATTTCTGTACAAACCTAATAGTTCTTATTTTCACAGTATCCTCATAGATGGAACTTTCTTTCCAATTATTTGCTTGGCACGTTGTTCCAGTGAAGATAATTTACTTGATTGTGTGTTGCTACATTGTAGTTTAATTGTCATTGCATACATAACAATCGGTAACATTGTTGATTGGTATATTTGCATTGCGGCGTCCTGTGTCAGGTATTGGCGTATTTTTGATAACAGCTTTAATCGCGTGGTAGACTTCTTATACGACGACTCAAATTCCGGGTTTAAAGTCAAAGTACTGTCCAAAGTATGCCCAAGGTAATCATACGAGTTTGTATTCGTGACTGTTATCTCATTATATTTTACTTGAAGTGGCCGGGGTTGCGCTGCTATCCGTTTTGTCGTACCAAACAGCATAACCTCAGTCTTTCCTGCGTTCCTGTTTATGACTAGTTCGTTATCATTGAAGTACGTTCTGATAAGCTTTAGTTCGTTTGTTAGTTTTTCTTCAATCGTTTGTATGTCTTTTCCACTAGATTAAATCACCGTGTCGTCAGCATACATAATAGCTTTTGTTTGAACTAAATTATCAAGAAAGTCATTTAAAAAGAGAACAAAGAGTAAAGGTCCCAAAATCGCTCTTTGTGGTACTCCTGTTAGACATGATTCGAGATTAGACGTATGTGTCTGAAACTGTACATACTGTTTTCTTGCAAATAAGTAGTCTGTTATCCACTCTAATTCTTTCTCCTGCACATCGTACGTGGGGAGTTTATTTAATAAAGTACTATGACTGAGCGTATCAAACGCCTTACGAAGATCGATAAATACTGTACCAACCATAAGTCCCTTGTCCACATTTCTTCGAATGTCATCTATTAAGAGGGTAGTAGCCATGAAGCTAATTTTGGTCCAAAAATAGGTAGTTAAGTTTGGTTCCCACTGAGACGATAATGCAACGAAAAAATTGGCGACGAATCTATTTCTTTCAGTGGGAACTAAAAGCGATGATGAAAATTCATCGGCCAAATTATATGTGATGAACGAGGCGGTGAATATCAAAAAGTTTTGATATTAATCGCGTAAGTTCATCGTCTATTTGTAAAATATCAAAGAAATGCTGACATTCTATCGTGAAATCACTGTTTTCCAATGTGTTTGGTAATCAAATGTTTTTACTTTGTGATTAAAGTGGTTTATTTCGTGTGTGAATATTATTATTATAGGATCATAGGAGCAACCAGGAAGACTTTCAGGTCTTGGCACAAACAACTGGTTTCTTTCCAATCCATTACCAAATTTACTATTTGCTACTACACCACTATCGTTGTTGCTTCCGTATTGTCCTACGGCAATATAGGTGAAACAATATTTGGCATTACAAATGGTCAACAGTACAATACTGAAGAAGCCTTTGTAATTATGGTATTGTGCTTCTTCGCAGTAGCGTGTACATTAATATTTTTTCACACTGTACTTTGTCTGCCATCATTGTTTGTTAAAATGGAAAGAAGTTTTATTTTTGTTTGTTTTTAAAGTCAAGAATTTACAATAGGCGACGAACTTATATTTCAGTGGGAACAGGACGGCGATTATTTAGGCGATAAAATAGATTCGTCGCCAATGCATTCGTCGCGTTATCGCCTCAGTGGGAACCAAGCCTTAGCTTGCTGCATTTCACAAATCATTTCTTACACATTAAATTGATCATTTAGGTGGACAATCATCAAGAATTCTTACCACAAAAACCTTCAAACCTTTAACAACCCATATTTAAAATCACATTGCTTTACTTCACTTTTTGCTACTCTGTCTGCCGTAATTTTGATTCTTCGGCCTGTTTGCTTGTTTATGATTTGCAATGCAGTGATCTTTAAAAAAATCAACCAATCAAATTTCGATGAGCTCTATTTTTTTTCTTTTTTTTTCGGGGTCTGTGTGTGTGTTTCTAAATCAAATATTTATTTTTCCCCGGAACAGTGATATTATAATAACTAGCAATATATCCCGTGCAAAATCCACTCATTGCTTCCAAGATCTTGAAACCCGTCGAAAATCCTGAATTCAATGTTTTGTGAAATCATCAACATTGCAGCAGCCTTGCTGCGATACTTAAAATTTTTAGGCAGCCATCTTAAACACTTATTCTAACATTTTGAATGTAAGCCTACATCATTATCTTCAGATACTTTTTTTCCTGGCGACTCTTTTTTACGAACTAACGTCAGCAAGGCAGCTGAAAAAAAGCAATTTCTTCTGTAGTTTTTGCTTGTTGACATATCTCCTCAATCTTAACCTTTGATGCAAATTTTTGCCTTAATGGTTTAATTCATTGTTTATTTCACTGATCCTTTCACAGATGAAATTATTGCCTATTATGAAATCTCCAGTCGTATCTAGAAGCAATTAACTAATGCTCGCAACGTTCTACTGTTTTATTAAACCCTGTAGTCTAATGCCAAAAAAAGGAGTTTCCATAATTCATTACATTTGAGTTGTAAAAATATTATTTCTACCATCTTTAATTCCAATAATCACAGACTATTTTTATTTGTATTTTCAACTGTTAAATGTAATTCTGTGATCTAATATAATATATACAGTGCCATTAAAGGCCAATTACAGGCCTTTAATTCAATCGAATAGATCTAATGTAGAAGAACAATTTATTGAGAATTTCACATTTATATGCAACAGAAAGTCAGTTTAATTTGTAAAAAATTTTAATCCAGAATTTTCTCTTTTCGTCCTGTATTATTTTGATTGCAGCTTTTAATGGATAAGTACGAGTAATATACTCTGTATGCCAAAAAACAATTAGATTTTAATTTTATATCTGAAACAAGGTTGTGTTACATAGCAGGGGTCGGATATAACAATGTTGACTGATCATTTTTATGTTTTCCGTAATATCCACCACAATGGAGAACAGTGATTATAACCCCTGGTATTTTTTTACTATTCATTCCAACCAAATTGTAAACAAAGACTTTTACAACGAAACTACAATTTCAAGTGGTAAAAAAATTTTAATGTGTGCGTTTTTTATTTCATCATCTGTTTTATTGCTATGTTATCTTTTACTTATTTCTCTATTTTTTCATGACGCTAAAACTTTTAAGAATGACATCTTTTATTTTGGTAAAGTCCTCCTAATTGATTTTGATTGGTTGCATATTATTTGTTCTGTTTTTCAGTTTACTAAATTTAGTATTTTCTAGACCACATAGATAGTCAATCTCTCATTCAAAAATGTCTTAGACATTTTGTTTCCTTGTCAAAATCACTTCCTGTCTTTTGTTGCAAACGGGAAATTTTACTTGTTGTTATTGAAATAGTTTCTAAAGGTTGGTTGAGAACATTTTGCAGGAAACTGGAAGTGTTGTTGGTTTCAATTCATGGGCAAATAAAAATCGTGGAATATTTTTGAAAAACTTGAATTTGTGTCTGTTTGTTAAAGGTAAATTTAATTTGCGAAATGTTTTACTTTGTAAATTTGATTTTCAGATTATTTTATTTTTTCATTTCATATGCTTCATATTTCATTATGTGTTACTGTATAAACTTTTGTTTGCATTACACAAGACATTTGTGAATGAACAGTAGACATTTTTTGTGTTGTGTGTGTATTTACATTTATGTTTGTATTTACTAAGATTCAGTAGATCTATAATGAATGTGATAGTCTTTCTCTAATGTCAGAATAATTAGAATACGATACGATACACAGTTTTGTAATGTTTTTTTTGCAAAAAATTGTGTCAAATTTGATTCGAAATTTTTGAGAAATGAACATCGAGCCATAAGTGTGTAATATGAGATGTATTTGAGTGGGAAAATATTCTTTATGGTATTGGTATTCTCTTGGAATTCCAATCTAATTGAATAATTAATGTCATCACTATTATCATTGTTTTTTTACATATTTTGAATGATACTTTTTAATATTTTGCCTAATTCTTTCTTACACTTCCCATTTCGACTTTTGATATTGTAAACAAAACAATTCTCTTTTGATTACGTGCTCTGTCATCGCAACCTTTCGTTAATCTCAGTAACAATGAATGCCTCATGATATGCCTTATCTTGGATAAACTTGCTTTTATCAGTAATGTGCGCCAGTAGTTGATTAACCTATCACGTCAGTGTGTCAAAGGTCTGTAGGCTGGTGGCAAATTTACCTATAAATTGGATGTGTTTATATACATGTATAAATCATTTTGATTGCGTTTTTACAGGTGGTTCATTTGTGGCTTTGACGTTGCTGGGAAAGGACAACTCTGCACCAACTATCCGTAAATTTCATTTTATTCATAAGTTCTGCTTGGCGTGTTTTTTATTTTCTCAATAAATTGTCAGCAAAGCAACGGTTTAATTCTACCTTCTCTTGCTATTCTGCCATCGCTATTCACATTCATTTTCTCACTGTTCCAACATCTCTCCGGAAGTTTAAATCGTGTATTTTAATACTTTTAATTGTAAATTTGTACATTTGTAAAGTTGAATAGCATAGCTGTTGGAAGTATGCCATAAATTTTTGATTCTCATATCATGGTATGAGCTCATATTTACTTAAAAGGTAAAAAATGTTTTTGTTGATTTAATATAGAATCATAAAACAAACTGCCTTTGAAAGATCTTGTATGCTTTACTAATGGCTTTTATATTAGTTCTTAAAAGAATTTCAAAAGTCACACTAAAATTCAAAATTTCAAAGTTGTAGTTATATGTGTTCTTGCCTCCCTTTTATAGCAGGGTCCCCTAGCAACACTAGATCCCGTGCCCTCGGCAACAGTATATCTTTGCAGGTAATTTTGAATTTCAAACTTCTCTTTATTTTCCTATAAAATTTGTCAACTTTTTAATTATTATATATATTTTGTGATGCCTTTGATGTTTTATTTCATTTGCTCAAAGTTCTTCTCTCGAACTGTTGTGATGTATTTGTTCGCACGTCAGAAATAAAACGTCATAAATAATTCACGCCACACTTGTGAATCTCATTCAGTCAGTCAAGATCAGTAACTCATTATTTATTGATGCACCGCTGAAAAGACTTTTTAAAAACTGATGTTTGTCCAATTCACGTCCCTTGTTATTGATATCTCGGCAGCTGTTCTTCCACGTAGCAAGAGTATATAATACTTGTCATCTGTTTGTTCAAAATCTCGAAGTTTTTCAAGAACATTTAACATTGTTGGTTCCATCGCTTTGTTAATCTGTTGGCAGAATTATTGCAAATAACGCGCAGGTTGTGAATTAATTAATTTTGAAATACATGCGAAAGAAAATTGTTAAACTTGCGAATGTCAATGCCGGAAATCTGCAATTTCAGGGCACTTCCACGAAACATTTGGCTTACGATCGTAGCGGTGACATCGAGCGTATGCTCAACCAGGAACGAGATTATCACAAGGTGACAATTAAATTACACTATAAGTGAAATCTACCATATCCTCGCCGTGCTTTCTTTGAAACTCATTACTTTTATTTTTCTACAATATATTTACATGTATTTTTTATGTAACAAAAGAAAATTCTTGAGGAGTACATGCGTTCACCTTCCATCAAATCCCAACAAGATGTAAGTATGGCAATTTGAAGCAACTAGTATTTCTTTTCCGGCTTTTATGACGCTCGCAGTTCGCTTTTTAACTATGTGTCCATATCTCCAGTGTTGTTGGAATGAAATTTTAAATAAGTATATTGAAGTTGAAGTTACTAATTAACTGTTTAAATTAAGACTTTGTTCTGTAAAATATATTCTTCTTGCTGAATTAATGTTAGTTTTTCCTTAATTTCAATGACTTGTGTGTTGATGACCAGATATTAAAAATTTGGAGCCCATACTGGAACCGACTACTCTATTCTACAGGCTTTATGCTGAAACTGATCTAATTCGTCTTTTAACAAGCTAACATTTCTTACAAAACTAACTTCACTAATTTTCTATGACAGCTTGCTGATTCCCAAACTCGAATAGTTGCTCTTGAACACCAGTTAAAAGCTCTTAGCGGAAAACTTTCAAACAAGGTAAATTTAGTCGCAAATACACAGTTGAATCTTGTCATCATTTCTGAAGTTGACTCGTGAACTTTGAGTTGAAATCCAGGTGTTTTAATGGATTTTTTTATGACGATGAACCTGATCTCCTTGCTGCTCTGTTTCGTGTTCAAATTCTCCACAACGCAATTGTTTAATGCAAAACAATTTTGTTGTTGTTAAAACCTGTTATTAGTGAAAATACTGAAATTGTGAAGTTGTATATAATGTTCTCAAGCAGTGCCATAATTTAATTCATTAGTGATAATATGGAAAATCCAATGCTGTTTTTGAGAAAGAATTTCAACCTTGAAATATAACGAGAACTAATTCACCAGGAGAAGATAAGCTTTTTGCTAAACTTGTATGACGTTACAAGCCTATTGTGACAAGTCATATCTATTTTAGAGTCATGTTACGTTTGACAATTTTAATTTACAAAGTTTTGTTTTATAAACACAAACCTGGTATGACCTTAGTTATTTACATACAGTCTGGATTTGGGCAAACGACACGCCAACTTTTTCGACCCGTCTCTGAGAGCCTCCCATGGAACCGATCTTCATCGCAGTTCCGATACTCTCCGCTTAGCGCTCACAAATCTTCGAGCTCTGCCTCGTTCAGTGAATTTGACACAAGTAGTTTCCAGCAGCGTGCTGACGAAAACTATCAAGAACCATTGTCATCAAACTACATGCGATCACCATCGGTTGGCTCGTACCACACTACTCCAGGAAGTTTGCAAGCTTCTTCAAAGGTATGTTATAGCTCTTATTAATCAGAGAGATTTTTTCCCCAAAAATTGTGCTATTGATAGAGAAATTTTATTCATTAAATATTCATAATATATAATATAAATAGTGTATAAATATAGATATTTACTTTCATGTTTTTAAAAAAATATTATTATTATGATTTTTTCGTGCAGTTATCCCCCTTTCGAGATAGCAATGTAAAACTTAAGCAATTCCCTAACGGCCATTCCTAACAAAAGAAGTTCATAAAATGATTGACAACTCAACCCTAACTAACAAAAGAAGCTCAACCTAAGCCTTGTTTTCATTTAAAAATTTGCAACTTTGCAATTTTTTATGAGTCAAGATTTTTTTCTTCCTACTTTGTTTACATTGTTTTTTTTTAATGCGGTTTTACTTAATAGCGGTCAATTGGATTAGTGGAATAACTCTTAGTGGATGTAGAAAAGTTCCCATCAAAACTTTTTACAGTTTTTTATTCAATGAAAAAACTACAAAGATATGCTTAACTTTTGTTTTGATAGGATTAACAAAATCGCGTAAGGTAAACGAAAAGCTCTTTTTACAAATGTAAATAATCATCGGCCTATTTTTTTTATCTGTACTTTCTGCAGGAAATTTAAAAATGCTCAACAGCATGTGGCTCATAAGTGCACTGATGTACATATACACTCTGGATGATATAAATCTTTCGATTGTAAAAGTTCTTTCTTGTGGCAAGCAAACCCTAACCCTAACACGTAGTTGTATGCAAATTATCTAAAAAAACAAAACATGAACTAAGTTTTCTTTTTAAGTAAGCACTTTATGTATATATTGTTTTTTCGTTAAATATGCTTTTGTGCAAGAGAACAGAGGAAGCAGAAAGCCTTTTTCAATGTCTTTTTGTATATCCATAGGAACATGAGTGGCAGCGTCAATTTGTCTAACTCTCGTTGAAAACATATGATGAGAGAGATATGTTGTAGACCTTTGGTTTTATGGCATCAACAAAATTTTGCCATCAGAATATGCCAAGGTGGATGTACTACTTTCAATCTCTTGTCCTTGAATAAAAAGAAAAATTCATGAGCAGAGCTTTTTTATTAACAAGGGGAAATATTAGCAACTTATCTCTTTTTGAGTTTAACAAAAGCTGAATGTTTGGCATGAGCTCTCTAATTCTGTCGCAAAAGCTTTTCTACCAATAGTGTTTTTGTTCGTGGATTTGTTTTCGAACTTGTCTGCAATTATCTTTTTACTCAAAAACACCTAACTTTTGTTTGCTTAGCCTTCTATTGTTTGTGTTTGTTCAACTTCTTTGATATACGCGTCAATATTTAAGTTACTGTTTTTACAGGAACATTGTGCTTCCACTTTCTAACAAACATCTCGTTGTGAAAATTAGTGAAAGAAAAAGAGCCCGAAAGAATTCTTTATAATGATGGCTGCGATATCTTAGGTTATTTTTTGTTTTTAGCTGGAAATGTTTAAGTTGTTTACACTTAAAACATGTTATGTTTATTTTCACTGTGTAGTGTATGTTGAAATAAATACTAGAGTATCGTGCTCTACACCAGAGACCGTTTATGGAGGCAAACAAATATACAAGTCATTTGATTCTCATCAGTGTTGGTTTGTGGCGGAAGTACTAATGTCGATTATAAACTCATTTTAGTTACATATTTAGTTGTAGGTAGCAGTTATTGATTTGCTATTTGCAAAATTCATGAGTCATATAAAAGATGAGATCATGAGATATAAAAACTCTGATCGTGGTTAAAACTGTTGAATCTGTCGTGAGTTTTAGAACAAATCAATGCTTGTGTTTCAGTTACAATCGTCGACCAGTTCACCAAACATAGAAAACACGATGTCTTCTTCAGTGTTTGAGGATATGACGGACAGCTCTCTTCTGCCGCCCCTTCCCATGGTTGTCAACCCGCCTGGTATGGGTCAGAGCTTTGATCAAGACAACTCCTTCGATTCAATGTTTCTGAAGGTGCAACAAGACAACCTAACCGCAAACATGCCCACCCACTTGGCTGCATCTGTCATCTCAATGGAAGATTATGAGTTCGATCTCGAGAATGAGAAGATCACCGATCATGGTCCATTTGTCGATTTAAAAGTGCTCTCTGCAAAGCCTGCGCATTTGGCAGTTTTTCTGCACTTCCTCATGTCAAACAGCAACCCAAGTGCGTTGCTGTTTTGGTTGGTGACGGGTTCGTACACACAGGAAACCGGGGGCGTAAAGGAGTTGAAACGATGGGCATACGAGATTTACTCAACGTTCGTAGCGCGGAATGCTGTGAGATTTTGTTTGTTTTTATTGTCTCTTTTATTGTTATGATCTCTGTTTAGCCGTTGAAAGTTGAAATCAACGAAATTGAGGAGATAGCCATTGAAGAGTCTTTAGAAAACGTGAAGACTTCTGAAGAGAGACTTCATAGTATTTTCGATGTTGTCAGGTAAGTTAAATACAATGATTCAAACTTTCATGAATGACTTCATCAATCATGCTGAAAATGCATCGTTATCTTTGCAGGCAAATCATCTTTGCCGATGTTAACGAGCAGCTGGCTGACTTTCGCAATAAGCGAGCTCTCGGATTAGGTGGTCTGTTCGGTGATCATCAGTTAGAAGGAGGTTTGTGTTTAATAGCATTACAATTCACAACGTAACATGCTCTGTTATGAATACAGTGTTTTATTGTGGTGTCTTAAAGATTCAACTATGTCTGTCAGCTTTTAGTATTTTCAATCAGTGCAGATAGACTGTTGAGAAATGAGTGGTTGTTTGTGGGTTTCCAATACCTTTGAGCGTGTTTTACGTTATCTTCTATTAAAACAAATTAAAGTAAATTTTAACCGCTTATTTGTTAGATGATTTGGATCGTCAGAAAGAACTAAAGGTCATTGAGCAAACACTACTGCCTCATTTGGAAGCATTAATGTAGGTTGAAGTGTGGGAATGAATTCCTTGAACTGTGTGATAAAAATCATGTTTGCAAAAATGTGAATCCTGGTATCCAATCCAAATATTTGATAATATTTTATATATAAACTAAAGATAAATTTTTTTTGCTAATTATGATTGAGTTATCAATCAATTTTAGGGCCGACGTGGATTCCCCAAATGAGAGTCAAAACGATCGAAAGTAAGTAACATTGTTTTTGTTTATCATCCAGGTTTCACTGGTGCAAGACGGTGCAACGCGATTAGATGTGTTTCTGACAAATGCGCCTTTAGAATTGTAGCCTTTTTAAATAGTAGAACAACAAACTTCAACTCTGTTGGGGTTGTAGTATGGTTCGCACACAAAAATGTCTTTAACCCCACGAAGTCGGTTTGTGTGCAATAATGACTACTCGTTTAATCTTGTAAACAGTTTTGTTTGAATTTTCTGTTAAAATGACGTGTTATGATAAAATGCTGTTGCGTGGAAACTGAATAAAAATATTTTCATGCTCTTTAGCGTGATAAATAACAAAACAAACAGTTAATGATGAAACGTTGAAATATTGTTTTATTATGTTTGCTTAACTACGCAATGATTTCATTTTTTAACTTAATTTCATTAATTGCCTAACTTTTTAGGTTTTCGTCTCATTTTGCACAGTTTTAAGTAAGTTGTGGCTATATGCAATGTGGCCTGCCGACTAAGTTTTCGACAAATCATACACATTTTTTTTTAAAAGAATACGCTTTATAAGAATAGCAGTGTGAAAATGGGCGCTTTTTGAAGAATATGCTAAGAATATTTCGGCCTGATTTGGAGTTAAAAGTTAAGAATACTTGACCCTGGCCAAATCAAGTCTATGCTTATAAAAAAGAGCGTGTAGTGAGTGAAGCTTGTCACGGGGATCATCATTTATTCTTTGACGGTGACCAAACAAACAAAGTATATCAGACTGCATCACCGATTGCAACTGTCTCCTTCATCAATACTACACATGGTCATTCCTCAATTTCACAAGCATGGCATTGGTAAACACTGCCCTCTGTTACAGAAATAAATTTTTAAAATTTTCAACCAAGTTGACCTTATTGCAATATCTAGATTTTGCTGTTTCCATTAATTATGTGTCTATTGTTTTTTGTTTTTTAGTTCGGCTATGGCCTCAGCACTGGCCACTTTCATGAAACAAGTTGGTGTAGCTGCCAAGGTGAGATGATAAACTATGTTTTCAGTATTATCAGCCCTTTTGTGATATTGGAGAATTATAGTTTTTCAGACTTACAATCCCCCTCCAAAAAAAAAAAATAATATACAATCTTGAATATATAAAGAATACAAAAATAATTTGATAGAAAAATAACAGATAATTGTTTGTTAAAGAGTTGTATAACAGGGCTGTCTCAGAAATTACATCGTTAAATGAAGTCAAGTGAAATGTACTATTCAAAAGAGCAAATCAATTGTTTAATAAAATTATTAAAGAACAAATTCATTTATTTTATCACATAATAATTAATTGTTTGCTAGTTATCTGTGGGCAGGGGAGGTGTATTGGAGCGTTGTCGTAGTTTCGTTGAGAAGGAACGGTCATCACTTGGCATCTTCAGACCGAAGAGAAAAAGTCACACGATCAACGGCCATCAATTTGTTGGCATGCAATACACAAGTCTGACATTGTGCAACTATTGCTATGGGTTGCTTTGGGGTATTGGCACACAAGGTTACCAATGTCAAGGTATATTCAGTAACAGTAATAGCTTCACTTTGAAATAAATATGAAGAAAGACTTCCATATTGTTTTTTATTAAGATTAAAAAAATTAATCCTTCAAATATGTTGAATAGTTTTCATCCTTTGGGCGCTGTAGCTCAGTGGATGGTGTTTGGGTGCTGTAGCTCAGTGGATGGTGTTTGGGTGATGTAGCTCAGTGGATAGTGTTTGGGTGCTGTAGCTCAGTGGATGGTGTTTGGGCGATGTAGCTCAGTGGATAGTGTTTGGGCGCTGTAGCTCAGTGGATAGTGTTTGGGTGCTGTAGCTCAGTGGATAGTGTTTGGGCGCTGTAGCTCAGTGGATAGTGTTTGGGCGCTGTAGCTCAGTGGATGGTGTTTGGGCATTGTAGCTCAGTGGATAGTGTTTGGGCGCTGTAGCTCAGTGGATGGTGTTTGGGCGTTGTAGCTCAGTGGATAGTGTTTGGGTGCTGTAGCTCAGTGGATGGTGTTTTGGTGCTGTAGCTCAGTGGATGGTGTTTGGGCGTTGTAGCTCAGTGGATAGTGTTTGGGTGCTGTAGCTCAGTGGATGGTGTTTGGGCGCTGTAGCTCAGTGGATGGTGTTTGGGTGCTGTAGCTCAGTGGATGGTGTTTGGGCGTTGTAGCTCAGTGGATAGTGTTTGGGTGCTGTAGCTCAGTGGATGGTGTTTAGGCGCTGTAGCTCAGTGGATGGTGTTTAGGCGCTGTAGCTCAGTGGATAGTGTTTGGGCGCTGTAGCTCAGTGGATGGTGTTTAGGCGCTGTAGCTCATTGGATGGTGTTTGGGCGTTGTAGCTCAGTGGATAGTGTTTGAGTGCTGTAGCTCAGTGGATGGTGTTTAGGCGCTGTAGCTCAGTGGATGGTGTTTAGGCGCTGTCGCTCAGTGGATGGTGTTTAGGCGCTGTAGCTCAGTGGATGGTGTTTGGGCGTTGTAGCTCAGTGGATAGTGTTTGGGTGCTGTAGCTCAGTGGATAGTGTTTGGGTGCTGTAGCTCAGTGGATGGTGTTTGGGCGCTGTCGCTCAGTGGATGGTGTTTAGGCGCTGTAGATCAGTGGATGGTGTTTGGGCGTTGTAGCTCAGTGGATAGTGTTTGGGTGCTGTAGCTCAGTGGATGGTGTTTAGGCGCTGTAGCTCAGTGGATGGTGTTTGGGCGCTGTAGCTCAGTGGATAGTGTTTGGGCGCTGTAGCTCAGTGGATAGTGTTTGGGTGCTGTAGCTCAGTGGATGGTGTTTGGGTGCTGTAGCTCAGTGGATAGTGTTTGGGCGCTGTAGTTCAGTGGATGGTGTTTAGGCGCTGTAGCTCATTGGATGGTGTTTGGGCGTTGTAGCTCAGTGGATAGTGTTTGAGTGCTGTAGCTCAGTGGATGCCTTCCTCTTTTTACACAAACGAATTTAGAATAACTAACTCATAAGGAACACGTTATTTTTTAGTTTGCGAGTTTAACGTTCACAAGAGTGGTTGTACTGAATTCTTGTCCGAAACTTGTCCAGGTCCAAAAGCAAAAGTTAAAACTCCAAAGGTGAGAATAAGTTAAACTTTTCTGCAGGTCGGAATTGTTTAGGTGTCATACATAATGGCATAAAAAATTCCTCCTGTTTAGAATTATATCCAGGTAACATGATCTGAATGCAAATACTCGTTTAATGCAATAAAAATTATAGAAATATCAGGCTGCAAGTCAATTTGTTGCGTTTTTTACTTTCCTTGAACACATGTTGTAAGTTTTGTAAAAACTCATACTTGTTTAAGGAAGGTAAGTGAATGGATAAGGAAAGTGATTTCTGTGATTAAATGGATAATTTTTGTTTTTAATTGATTTCATTGCTTCCTCTAATCTCAGGTACTTTCGATAACACTATTGACACAAATCATTCATGTTTTAAATGTTTTGAAGTCAGGGTGGTTATGTATCGAAATAAGGCTTAATATTCAGTAAGGTCTTTTTTAGTCCTGATGTGTGAAAGGAGCATTTTCAATTGAATGTTCTCAATGTTTGTTGCATCTGAGATGTGATATCTAACTTCATTACCAGCTGTCCGTTTATGTCTAGTTCTTGATTTTAATTATCCATCAGTGTACCGGTCAAATACCAGGTGAATTTGGCTGAAGCCCCGTGATAGTGATGTTGTTCTTCTGTTGAACATATTTGACAAGTCCTGAAAAATAATGCAGTAAAACTTCTGTTCCAAAGCGCACAGCAATGATGAACGTAACTTGCATACCTTCATAATAAGGTTTTTGGTAATTTGGTTGAGTACCGCCATTCCATTCAAAATGATAGCTGAATTTGCTTGGACATCAGATTCCTTTCTTCCTTCATTGCGACCAACTTCCCAGCGACTTTTGATTTGACCTTTTTGATTTGTGTCTTAAATGTTTTTAACCCACGTTTCTTCATTGGGGCCCATATTGACACTGAACCTTGAATTCGATTCAATACGAACTGGTTGTAAAGGTTGGTACCGATTGTTTCTTGATTTAGTAATTTGTTTGCAACAACATCTGGTAAAACAGCATTTGCAAATGCACGAATTGTAATAATACTGAATGATAGTTCTTTTGACCAATACCAATCCAGCGATGACGATGATAATTCAATGCTGACTGATTTACAATTGAATTAAATAGCTTTGGTCCTTTTCAGAACCTATCCTAAAGGGAAAGTTGTATTCTGATAACGTTTTCTTCTAAAGGTTCTGCCTAGAACATTCTTCTCACGCAATATATGCAAACATTTGAAAAATCCGGGGGTTCACATATTGTACATTTTATCTTAGTTTTCACTATATATTTCATATTTAGCTTTATTTCATATATTCTTCATACGTCTATATTTTGTCAGTTTATCTGGTAAAACATAACAGCCATTAAGATTAAAAAATGATATTTTTATTTGTCAAAAAATTTATTTTTACCCCCTGGTTCCCTGAAACTTCTAACCCCCCTAACTTCCAATCTTTTTATATTTTTTGTTTGTCTTGACGGGATCTATTATTTAATTTTTATTATTTGTTTTGAGTAGAGTCAAAATATTAACTTTCGTTTTCGCTTCACTGTAAAAGTTATGACGTCACATAGAGGCCACACCCATTTTCAAAGAAAATGACACCATTTTCTTTTTTCATCTCAATCACTCAAAGATCACATTTCAATCATTATTTTGCTTCTAACAAACACCTGCACATGAAGGACACAACCACCCTGACTATAGCATCATTTTTTATAAAACAAATTCAGACTAAATTGACTTGAATTTTCTAAATTTTTTCGAAGGAACCCAAGAAGGTCTTGAAGCCGAAATCAGGTTTGTTTAAATCAAATCATTTTTGTTGCGTTTTTAACAATCTTCTATAACACTGTAAAAACTAAACTAAATGGTTTTAGTAAGTGAGTACTCTGGTGTTTGTCCTGAGGATTTACAAGCGTGTTATAATGCGATAAAATCACATTGTTGTCTAGAGCTTCAAAATAGCATAATACAAGATTACGTTTTGCATTGGTCTTGTCAAGCGTTTTGCTTTTATGATGCAAAAGCAATTGTTGTTTGGTCGCAAAGAATTTTTTGATTTACAATTTGTGTTAATAATTGAAGCAATTACTTATAATTTAGTTACTTCCTATTAATTGAATACAAAGTTGTTATTTGGTGCAATATTCGATAGAAGGAGTTGTTTATATGATAGAAAAATGCATCCTAGGAGATCTGAACCAAACATCCACGAGTTGATATTTCGTGCTAATAGTCTTTTAACAGGGTATGATTCATCAGGTAGAAATTACCTTTCTTGCTTTGAGATTGATTTCACAATGAGATTTTATTTGTATATTTTTGCTCTACACTAGAGGCGCCGCACCGTGTTGTTGAAGGGGACGATGTTACAGAACCATGTCACACTGGTAAGATCCGATGTTAACAGTATCTCAACAAGCCTGTATGCATCAATTTTTCGCAGACATAGTCTTAAAGTTTTCTTCTGATGATAGGCGAACTTGGTCGCAAGAGATTCAATTCAGTCCCAACTCTGGATCCTGCAGATGCTGTAAGGCGTTGTGCTATTTTCTCAACAAATCTTTTAACAATGTCAACAGATATTTATTGTTTGTTTGCTTTTTCCATATTTTTTTATAAATCGTGTTACTGCCTGTTTGTCTGTTTAAATAATTGAATTTATTGGATTAAACTGATCATAGCATTAGATTTCCATTAGAGGTCAAGATGTTATTTGTGACCTTGTGAATTCAGCTCTAACATGCAACTTTTCAATTTAGATTCCCGCCGAAACACAAAGGTAAATTAAGCTTCAGGCATAATTTCTAATTAGCGGCAATCGCTTTTTACACTAATGGCTGTAAAGCTTCGGTGTTGTGCTGTGAAAAGTTGGCGTCTCTCTATCGGCTTACTGTTTGTTTTCAATAAATAGCAAGGTGTTTTGAATCTATTTTTGCTGTTTGGAGAATTTATGAATTCACTGACCAATCAGAAATCTCAACATAGCGTACAGTTATCTTTGCTTCAGCCTTACATTGTTTCATGAATGATTCACGAAGGTTTGAATTGAATGCGCTTAAATTGTTGCGTTAGTTCTTTCGGATTCTAATAATCGTTATTGAATTATGTACAAAGTTTTCTTTGAGACGATGGAATGAACGAGCATCTATACGTCCTCACTTTATCTCTGTACTTCTTTCATAATGCATCATATATACTCAGGTGATTTTCAAGGGCCTTTTGTTGTAAAATGTAGAACGTATGAAATGACAAATTTGTAAGAGTATTTTTTTGAAGGGGTGGGGGTATTTGATTCACTTACATATACAATAGTGTCAGAAGTAAATGTTGATGCATAGATTATCTGATGAAGGATTTGATGTGTGCTTTTCAAGTGAACATCAAACATCTTTTTTAGGGAAGAGTCAACTTGTGACACTGACAAAGAGGCTGAAAGGTGTGTATAGTTACCTCTTGATTACTTGTTAAGTGTTGTTATAAAGATTCATGAAATTTACACACAATTTTCAGTTGCTGTAAAAACCATAACTCAAATTCTATTAACCTTTCTTCTTTTATTTTAGAAGTTTTCAAGAGGTAGAGTGTGGCATGTTTTATCTTTCGTTCAATGTAGCATTGTGTTACTCAAGCATTTGTTATTCGTTATTAGGATCCACAGTTATCAAAAAAACAAAAAGCCAACACGTAAGTGCTTTCTATGTTTCACACATTGAGGGCTTTTACATTCCTTGACATAGCACTCTTTGTTCGACAAATTTTTTAATGACCCGTAGCAATTATATAGAGATATTTTGTAATAAAATGTAACTTTTTACTATATAAACTTAAAACCAAGCGTGAAGAATCATTCTTCTGAGTATAAAAATCTACATTCCAAGGTCAAGCTCGTAATATTTGAACGTTCTAATGGACGTTTTTCAATGTTCTGATGCAATTTATCAATTCTATTTAAGGATTGGCCACGTTCAACGAGGCAAGGTACCGTCCAATATTCGAAACATTCTACGTTCTGAAAGTCTCAAATCTGTGGTGTGTAGTGCAGTCATTGTTGAATTTCTGTGGATTATGTGCACTTTATTCAAATTACCTACTCTTTCTTCTGTTTGAAATCATATAAGTCGATGTGGCAATCTAATATGTATTTACCTTAAATGCCTTCCAATTGGAAGTTTGTGTATAGCATTGGTTTTTATGACAAGAATATTGCTTTATGACTCTAGAGCAACCCAAAAACTAGTAAACAGAGTGTGGTGACATCATTGCCTGGAATCTCAGCAAGGTATATTTAGTTGGTCTTAAAATGATTTTCATACTTTTGTTAGTGTTTCGAATGCAGCTTTTTCGTTCTTACTTTTCAATGGTTTTATGTACCTTGCTGGTAGCTACAATTTGGCCCTAAGCCCTAATGTAACTTTGTTGGATCTTTGAAGATACACTTATCCCAATTCGCAATGTGTGTCTAAGAATTTGTCTTTTTTGGAAATGAAGCATTTGAGGTAAGAGTTGTACCACTCTATCATTGATTTTTCATCGCAGTGTTGATAATGGTGTATATGGGCCAACCCCTTACCCCAGTAACCGTGCAATAGAATCGCCCCCACCCACTGAAATCGACTCAGGTTGGTAGTTGTTACTATTTTTTTCTTGCTAGAGTTATATATATGCATCTCAATAATTATTCTCAAACAAAGTTTTTTCACGATTAATGGAGTTTATAAGTATGAAATTTGAATGATGATTACAAAAATGAGTAGCACTATATATACTATACTGTGCCTGAGCACTGCATTTGAGAACTGTGTCTAAGCACTGCACTGTAATAATCCTGTTTTCATTCTCAATTACTATGCACGTTTTTCCTTTTTTGCTTTATTTTTCATCAGCATATATTACAGGGTTTCCTTGCTCACACTTTTACAACTCGCCATGGCAACATTCTTTTGTTATGTTAAGTTATTAATAAAGAGAGTCTATAAATTACTTCGTAAATTTATTTAGTAACTTACATAAATTAAATCGCAACTTCTTTCTTTTTATGCTTTACAGAAGACGAAGAGGTAAGGCAGAATGCAGTTGGGTTTCCTTGTAATTAGCTGAAAAATAGTTTTGCTTTATGAGGAAATGTTTTTGAGAAATTCAAATTTAATTGAAATTAGAAATTTATTTGTTTATCTTTATTTATTATTTATACCTTACCCTTACTATACCATATTTGTTTCATCAAATGTCTAAACTCGACTGCTAGCCTTAGTATTCCAGCCACATTGTGTCGCTCTCGACCATAGTTCAACCACACACACTCTATTATTATTTTAGGACTCGGACTTGGACGTGGAAACTGAAGTTCCAAACTGGCAAGACGTCGCCGAAAAAAAGGTGGGAACATAAGTGATTGTTTGAAGTTTCGTCAACAATGCGTAATTATTTGAATGGATTTAATTTTAGACTCTTAGAAAACTTAATGGAAAAGAAATAAAAAGACAGGAAGTAATACACGGTAATATATCTCTAATCGATCAAGATGAGGGGTGGTATATTCCCCATTTTTATCGTTGGCTTTAGAGCTCATCCACACTGAGAAGACTCACGTTCGAAATCTTAAAGTTCTTTACAAAGTGAGTGATTTATTGTGATCAGGAAATAGCTGCGTAGCACATAGGCTGTACAGATATTTAACTGACTTAATAACGATTGTCACTTTGGTGCGTGTTGTTGGAATTAAAAATTGTTATAAAATAACGGTCTTTTTTATTTCCGACAACAGGTATTTTACAGACCGATGTTGAAAAATAGCATTTTGCCAGAGACACAAATCAAGCAGATCTTTCCAAATATCGAGGAACTGATTGAGATTCATGGTATGGAGTTATGTGCGCACGTGTGTGGTGGAGAGATGTCACAGAATTGTTTTTTTTATATCTGGAGAGAGAACTCGCTGGACAACTTGATTATATCTTAGTTGATTTTCTAACAAACTTTATTAATGTTCGTTTGTTATTCAATTCTTTAGTTTCCCTTCTAAAAACGATGAAAGCTCGCGCCAAAGAAAACGAGGTTATAGAAGTGATAGGTGACATTTTGCTAGACAGGGTAAACACTTTTCTTTATATCTTTTTTGCGAAATAAATTTTTTAAGTGTAACAAACTCTATTTGACAACTAAAACTCAGATTGTTGTATACGGCGGTGTATAATAATTGTGATGTATACAGTTTCTCCTCTCAATGTTTACTATGTTTGTGAATTCTCCACTTGATGCGTTCTCTTTTTATTCATTTCCTTGATTCTTTTCTGTCACAGTTCGATGGTGAAGCAGGATTCAAGGCTAAAGAAGCTTATTCGAAGTTTTGTCGAAATCAAAAGTCGGCTTTGGAGCAGCTAAAAGTGAGTTCTGTGTTTACAATGATTGTAGTCTCATGCGAACTTTCTTATCTTTGTAGAAGCTGAAAGAAACGAAGAGAGAATTGCAGACGTTCATGTCGGTAAGCAGGCTGTATTTTGTTCATAACCGCGCAAACAATTATCCTTCGTTTCTCGCAGCGACAAGAAACAAACAAATGGTGTCGCCGCTTAAAGTTCACTGATATTCTTGCCTCCACGCATCAGAGGCTGGTCAAATACCCTCTCCTCATGGACAACATCAATAAAGTGACACCCGCCAAGAACCCCGACTTCAAGCCTGTGGAGAAATGCTCCGTCTGTTGTAAGGATATTCTCAACACCGTAAACTCTGAGATCAAAGAGGCCGAGGATTACTTGAGATTAGAGGAGCTGGCCAGAAAAATTGAAGATAACAGAAAACTTGATACAAATAGCGAAGACGGGGTATGGTAATGTTTTCACTGTTCAGTGGATGTACTTAACGAGCGGTTCTCTTATCTTAGAAACTCGATATTACAAAACACACGCTGATATACGAAGGCGACTTAATGTGGAAGTTAAACCCGACCAAGGTTATAAGTAAGTGAAAGTTGAAATATTTGTGAGAGGAACTTGTACCTCGCTGGAAAAAACCTGACATTGCTTCATTGTTTTCTTCAGACTTGCACGTGGTCTTACTTAACGACCTTCTCATTCTGCTAAAGAAGGAAGACGAAAAATATATTTTGAAGATGCACGGTACCTACACAACTATGGGAAGTGCAGAAAGAGTAAGACCTTATCCTAAATGTTTACGTCTCACACCAAAACAAATGCGGTCTAACCCTACTCTCTTTACCTCCATAGGGTCATAGTCCTGTTATAAAACTAACGAATATTATCATCCGCGATGTGGCCACAGGTGAGCACTACTACGTGGAAAGTGACGTCGTGTGTGTGTAGCATTGGAAGTTACGTTTGTGTGTGGCATTGGAAGCGACGTTGTTTGTGTGTAGCATTGGAAGCGACGTTGTTTGTGTGTAGCATTGGAAGTGACGTTGTTTGTGTGTAGCATTGGAAGTGACATTTGTGTGTAGCATTGGAAGTGACGTTGTGTGTAGCATTGGAAGTGACGTTGTGTGTGTGTGTAGCATTGGAAGTGACGTTGTGTGTGTGTAACATCGGTAGTGACGTTGTGTGTGTAGCATCGGAAGTGACGTTGTGTGTGTGTGTAGCGTTGGAAGGGACGTTGTGTGTGTACCATGGGAAGTGACGTTATGTGTGTAGCATCGGAAGTGACGTGTGTGTGTAGCATCGGTAGTGACGTTGTGTGTGTAGCATCGGAAGTGACGTTGTGTGTGTGTAGCATTGGAAGTGACGTTTGTGTGTAGCATCGGAAGTGACGTTGTGTGTGTGTAGCATTGGAAGTGACGTTTGTGTGTAGCATCGGAAGTGACGTTGTGTGTGTGTAGCATTGGAAGTGACATTTGTGTGTAGCATCGGAAGTGACGTTGTGTGTGTGTAGCATTGGAAGTGACGTTGCGTGTGTTCTTTTTACAGATAAGAAGGCTTTCTTTCTGGTCAGCACATCTGTTACCGGTCCGCAGATTTATGAGTTAGGAGCGCATTCCATAAACGCTAAAAAGATGTGAGTAACATATCTTCCTTGAGAACATATTTCCCACTCATTCCTGGCATACACGCAGTTATTTTTCTAACAAAAGAAAGTCTGGAAAACTCTTTCCATTTCGAGTTTGTTTCGCTTTCGAAATTTGTCGAATCTTTTCATTCGTTCAGCTTTATGTTGTTTCAGTAGTTCCATCTGAATTTGTCTCACCTTGCTATTCTCTCGTTGACATTTTTGATTTTGTAGTTGGGTCAATCAAATCACCGATCGAACGAAGATAGGTATGTCATTTGTCACCATTCTCCTCTACCTTGTGGTTAACTCTCTCTCTCTGTTGTATCTCAGACGCGTTTTCTAAGAGTAGACGAAGAAATGGTCTGGCTATGACCCCAGCCTCTCCAACAATACCCGAAGAAGAGAGTGCTTCAGAGGTGGATGCCTCGCCTAGAGGAAGCCCCGATCATACTCCACCGCAGAGTCCCGATGAAGAGGCCAACAAGAGTCAGCTGCCCTCGAAAGAACGAATGCAAGAGTTGTATGGTAAGTGAATTTAAATTGAGAAACATGCTTATGAATTGCTATGGTAACTGGGAAAGTTATTTACTCTCTTTGCTTTCTACCAGGCGAACTAGTGATGAAGGATAAAGAGCTGAAGAGGGTATTAGACGAGAGAAGTCGAATATTACTGGAGATGAGGGTGAGAAGACTTACTGAACTAGCCAAAAGTTGTTCCCCTTACTTCTTACGGGATGTTATTGAGTATCATTGCTTTTCAGGGGGTACAAGAAGACGTATCTACGGCAACAACAAGCGAGGTAGACGGCAGACGAATTTAATTAACTATGGATATATCTGTTGCTATGAGCAATGTTTAATTTCATTTTCTTTTTGTTCAGCCGACAAGTGGTAGCGCAAAGCACATGTTGATTTCAGCAATATTTCAAGGTGATTAATGAGAGATTCATATATTCTTCATAATCCTTATGTAATATTTGTAAATCAAAATTTCTTCCAATAGCAAATCGGTTGAGTGCCTCGATCAACCAGTTAATTACCATGAATAAAGACTCGATAGTTAGCGAAGAGCATGTAGGTTATAATGAGAATGATAACTCGTTTTGTGTGGTCCAACTCTCCCAATCTAATGTCACTTGTACTTTTAGACCAATGTGAACGAATCCATTACACAGATGCACGAATTTCTATCGTCTCTACTCGTATGTATTGATTCTTTTTAACGCTGAGCTTTTTCAATGATTTTTGTTTACTTGCAGATAGTTGTAAACGACTCACAAATTTCCATCGACGAAAGGTTAGTTGGGGTTACGTTGTGTATTATAAAATAACCATTAGGTTAAAAAATGACTGAAAAAATGTTTTT
This sequence comes from Candelabrum cocksii, assembly GCA_963930725.1. Lineage (NCBI taxonomy): Eukaryota > Metazoa > Cnidaria > Hydrozoa > Anthoathecata > Candelabridae > Candelabrum > Candelabrum cocksii. The sequence continues at coordinate 4,728,813 of OZ005670.1, read as the reverse complement.
TTATGTTAGATTTTATGGTAGCGTTGGGTTGTATTGTATTTCACTGCTGCAACTTTAGGGACATTCCCCCAGAAGATGTTTTGGAAGAGAAGGTTGAAGATTTGAACAGCACTACGGCGGAGAGTGAAAGTAACGCTCTTACTCGTAAGTAACATTCCCTGATCTCCATTGTATTTCTCTCTGGCCCTTATGGTTCTGTAGATGGTGAATTTATTTTATTTTCTCACTTTAAGCGGCGAGTTCCGGCAACGTCATTTACCCGGCCGGAATGCAAATGGTAAGCGAGTGTTACTCGAAATTTACTCGAAACAAACAATTTTAATGTCGTTGATATATTTGTTTTAAGTAACATAAATTGTTCGTTTCAGCCTCATAGTCAAAGTGAATTGAAAGAAGATGGTGGGTTATTGGTGAGTGTTTTACACGAATTTGCAATATCACAGTATCGATTGCGTGCGTGTTGAAACGAATCTGTGCTAAAAAAGACACGAAAACGTTGATTTATGTGATGTTTTCCAGCAAGTTAACAAATTTCACTGCTCATTAATACGTCATCATTTAACATACATAAACATTAAAGAATAACAAAATAACGCAAATTTACATGACAAATTGCTTCTACTTTTCAAACCATAAACACAAGTTTATCAGTTAAAGTATATAATAAACTTTAAAATATAAAATAAACTTAGTTGTTTTACAAGTTGTTTTTGTTATTTAAAGCTAAAACTAGACAGTGTGATCACGGAAGAGGAAATTTAAACGTAAGAAATTTGTTTACTGTGACATAAACGTTAAAATGTTGTTCGGTAGCGGTAGTAAAATTCAAATTGATAAATATAATAATAATATCGATATTAATATATGCATAATATTGAATCCTGAGATTTATAACGTTTAACATCTTTTCTTTTTGTTTTTAAAATGCGTGAGAAAGCTTTTAATGAAATCGAATCATGACCTCGTGAATCTTTATTCCTAGCTGACTAGTCCTTTTAAAATCTTCGGCAAACGATCACGAACTGAGAAACCCTCCGAGATGGAATCTCCACCAAATGAAAACTAGTTGCCTACTTATTACGCGCTGTTTTGCATAACATTTGTGGACGCAAAGTCAGGATTTATTGGAGTGCGATCGACGTACACACGCAGTGCTTTGTTTATTTTTGTTAATTCTGAAATGAAGCGATATATTTTTTGCGTATTGCCTTCCTGTGCAAATTCAACCGATTATAGCTATATTCTATTAGCATTGTCTCTCTATTTACCTTTTCGTGTTCCACTCTTGCTTTTCCGCGTGCAAAATCATGCGTAATTATTATAATTTATGCACTCGCCATGGGTTTTCACCCTATGACATTTTAGATGATTTTGTAGTTTATGGAATGCAGTAGCTGCGAATTTTATTGACACTTTGCAAGATGGAATATTTTTATATAAAGACATTTTTCATTGTTCGAAGCCACATTCCATGTATAATATATATATATATATATATAGAATGGATATATTTTCCTTTTCGGTTATCGAGAAAAATCTTTCTTTCTTAACGTTTTTGGTTTTGTAAACAAGTTTTTATATTTAATTACATGTCGTTTTTATGATGGAAAAAAGAAGAACGTATTATTTAACGACTTCTATTCACTGTCGGCTGCCTTTTCGCGGAAACCGCTGTACAGCCAATGAAAATAAAGCGGTTCTGGTAGCTTCGACAATCAGTCTGCAATTCAGTCAACGTTGCTGACGAAAAATCTCCCAGATTAAAATCATAGTTTTGTATTTCACTGGACTGATGTTCTCTCCCTATGTCGATAGCAACCGGTGATACTCGCCGATCAAATTCGACCTTTTCACAGCTTCCCATGTTCTCGCCGCATAATGGAACCTACAAAACACGCACAATGGAAATGAGAACGAATTGAAAGCGTCTATTTTTATCTCACCAGCTTCTTTCTGAAAGCACGTGGTGCGTGAACAGCTCCCGCGGCATCGATAACAACTGTTGACGTAATATCTGCGTGATCGTACCCATACTCGGGTAACCGCGGTATTTCGTCAAATAACTTGCCTCGTCGTCTGCAAGTAATTCGTTTCGATATAATTTAATAGTTCAGATTCCAAGAACAGAAACCTACTTCTAACTTAACAATACTTGTATTATTTGTTTCTAATGTCGACAAATGTAAAATAAGTATTCGAGGTTTTGTATTGTATTAAGTATAACATAAAAAGAAGTAAATGAACATTTTAATTTGTTTCTTTTTTAAAGCTGTATTTCCACAAGCGAAAGTCTTTATTGAGCTGACTTAATTCTCGAATTTCATTATAGTCCAGGCAATATTGGAGCTAGGGGTCACTTTTCGATAGACTTTTGAACCTATACATTTTCGAGTTCCTCGGGGTCTCTACTTTAAGGATTAAGATGGTTTTTAATCTAACTAAGTGACAATCGACCTACAATTGCATTTTACTGGGGGTGGGTCATCATTTCCACTATCAAAAAACAGTAAATATTCAAATGTAGACTTTTGCTTCAGAATATTTGTTCAGTAAAGTAAAGTATACTGTTACCGGACCAAGATTTCAATTGTGTATTTTACAGACCCGGATAAATATAACTTCATATTAAATGCAATAATAGGCCTTTTCCACTTGATATTATAAATAATATTCGACATTTTAAAGTTTTTACTTTTATATCAAGATAAAAAACATTTTGCAAAAAAAAAATCTTTTCAAACCCCCCCCCGTAATACAAGATTTATAATCTGAAATTGATTTTCACGAAGCGCTTCAAAATAAAAGTTTATATACCTTTTTAAGCAAGATGGACGAAGACTGAGTGAGTTATCACTTTTTGTGATGCGTTTGAAAAAACGCTTGAAACAAAATAAAAGAAAGAATTGAAAAAATAAGCTCTTCATTAGTTCTGGTGTCAATTTATTTGTTTTGTTTCTTTGTTTTTTAACGAGGCGTCCAGAACGCTCATTAAGCATTATTATGAAGACCTCGACCCGGAGTTTTAGTGTATTTATTTGCTCCCATTTGTGCTACGGTTATTTTTGATGAAACACGGCGTTGTTCATTTATAACCGCCCGCCCTGAGTAGGCGTACTTATACTTTCAGATTTAGATTTTGTATACACGTGTCACAATTTGCCCTTCACTGATTGGTTTCAACAAATACACTTCAGCTTTATTCGCCAAGAAATATTTGAAATATTCAAATCTCGTATTAGGTATTGTTTACTTTTTTAGCCAATGAAATTCGAGAATTAAGTCCGCTTATAAATTCTGCAATGACAGATTCGCGTGTGGGAATCCAGCTTAAGACGTAAGTTTATTTTACCTTTTATGATTAGTTTTATACTTTGTACGGAATATCATAGCAACTTTGTACAACGTTTAGCAAAAGGTGCTTACCTTCTTGAGACAAGTGAAAGGATGGAACGAGAAAGAGGTTGAGGTCTTGATAATCATAAAACAGTTTCGAGTGGTGGTAAGGAAGTAAAGGTGTCCGAATTATCGAGGCACTACCTGGAATATAGCGAAGATTCGAGCGAATTTAACGAAAGTGAAAGCATATGCTACCTCCCGAATTATTGTCACCACATACATATATATATATATATATATTGCACGGGAAACTTTAATCATTGCTTTATTCTATTGGTGTAAATAATTTCAAGTGAATGATGAAGAATAATTATAATCCATAATTATATTATGGATTACTCATTATAAATGACTATTTTATAATCATTATATATTCAGTTATTATTATCAAGTTGTATTTTTGTTTTAAAGTTGGCTGTTACAAGTTCGTTCTCGGGCGGATTTAAAAGAAATAAATAACCGAAATAACCTGCGGAAGGGTTTAAATCATGGGAAATAGCTTTATTACCTCTCGTCCTGAGGTTGGATGTTTGGAAGAATGCTGCAAGTGACGCGCACATTCCTTGCACGACGGGAAGTTCAAATGTACGCGATTCGCAACAAGTGTGAACGAATACTGAAACAAAAGGTTGCCAAGATAACAATAATTAACAAATAAAAACTGAAAAAGATATTCTGATGAACTACGATGAATCTTAAAACCGACTGACTGGTGTTTCTAAAGAAAATGATTTTTACTATCGTTGCTACAATTGACGCCAAGATGCCACACAAAGAAACAGCAAAGTAAAACGTTTCAAACTCAATTGTAATTTGCTTTGATAGCAATAGACCTCTTGCGAGATAGCAATGCAATTCCCTAACTAGACGGGTGCTTAAAACAAGAAATTTCTTCACTGAACAATGACTACAGCTGAAATTTATGCTATGGGTCATAACAAAAGACACAAAAAAGTTTTAACTGAATCTAAAGAAAATTACCCCCATCAAGTGCGCAGTGAAGATTTTTTTGTGGGACGCGCTGAAAACAGTTTTTTCAACATATTTTAGGAACTGCTTATCACAAACACTCCATTTTTGTACCAAATGATGCCAATTTTTGATTACTTTAAAATAGTAAGGCTTTGGACATATTTTGATGTTTGTTTGATGCCGTTTTGATCAAAAGAGTGATATTTTTAACTCCAAATTCATTTTCCCGTAATTATAGTCTATATTGTCATTGATATGCTTTCTGCACACCAAAACAATTTTTAAGCACCCCTACCCTTTCTTTCCCCTACCTAACGGCCATTCTTAAAAAAAGAAGTTTATAGAATAAATTTGAAAAATTAGATTTTTATTTCTTCAACTCATCGCTAATCCTACAAATTCTCAGATTTCTAACAACTGGGCCGTAACCACCACCGAGGGGGGCAGTGAAACGTACAAGATTATTTTCTGTCTTACTTCTTGGCGGTTGATAATGGCTACATTTTTAAAGTTATAATTTTTCAGGATTACAAAGAACAGACTATATTAATTGCGTTCGTATCGAGAAAGTTTGATTTGAAAGTTCCATTTCAGAGCTGACAAAAAGAATGAAAATGAAGCACCATCAATAACCACTGACGTTTTAACTCCAACTGCCGACATTGCTTCTTCAACCTCCAAAAAGCAATCCACAACAAGCAAATCAATAGATGATATAATCCTGAATGGTAAACCTAATCAACCTCGAAACTATGATTTTACTCGCCGGAAAATTGGGGAAAAGACAACGGAACGCTCTTTTCAAGCATATTGCTTTTACAAATGATATATACGTGATTTTTCCACTCTCGACAAAAATAAGGGATTTCTAAAACATCAAAACAGTGATTCGCATAAAGAAGCAACTGAGAGTTTGATATCCGCCCCTGCCAAAGCTATCTTTAAAAGCATACGATGTTTAGAAAGTGTTTTTGGGACAGTTTGTGAAATCTCAAAGCTAGTCAAAAGATCTCCAAAGCGTGGCTGTAAATTGAACAGCCTAGGGGAAGCACGCGAAAATGAAACAAAAGGCAATCTTTGCCCAACTAGATGGACCGATGAGAGGCATCCTGCTTAAACAACTACACCGAATTGCAGAAACTGAGAGAATGGTCACTGAGCAACGTTAAAGATATCGAAATGAAAGATAGGATTAAAGGAGTTCAAACCGTAATGGAATCGTTCGAGCTCGTATTTTGTTGTTCTCTTGGCGAATCCAATCTACGACAAACCGAGAACTTAAGCAAAACCCTACATCATTCTCATATATCCGCAGCACAAGGACAAGAACTGGCATCATTGGTCGTTGCCACGCTTTAATACACGCCACGCAAATACCCACTACTTTCCCGAAACTCCTGAAATTCGCTACCGTGCTATTTACTTCGAAGCCTATGACGCTACCATTAACCATATTAAGCAGAGATTTGACCACCAGCCTGATTTCCATACATGCATGCATCTCCAAGAAACCCTACTCAAAGCAACCTCGTCGCAAGCCTCCTGGATGCATCTAGAAAAGATTTGTGACTTTTATGACAATGATATCAACAAATATGATGCCATGACACAACTCAAAAATGTCTCGCAGTTTCGGAGGGTTTTGATCCTAGCTCTACGTTTTCTGTCAATTCATTGATCAAGTTCTTCCAATCACTACCCAAAGCAAACATCTCCTCATAAGAGAAGTCATAAAGATCGCAAAAATTGTTATGCCAGCAACGAATGCTTTGAGTGAGTGAACATTTTCTGGCCTTCCGTCGCCTCAAAGCATATCTACGTTCAACAACAACAAATTCACGTCTAAATATGTAATATGGTCAAATGACTCATTCATGAGGATGCAACTGATGATCTCGACCTGGGTGCAGTTGGCAAATGAGTTCGTCACGATCGGTGATCGAAAAATTTTGTTTGGTTCTTTTTACATTCTTAGGGATTTTTATTTGCTTTTAATAGAAAATATGTAAATGCTATCACTACTACTTTTTTACTACAAATGCCATAACCTTTCGGAAACATCTAACGAAAACTAGCCTGTTTTAGCCAATCTAGAGGATTAAAATTTAAAAATTTTATTGGCCCTATATTCCCCCAATATATAAAAGTGGTAACGGCCCTGAACAAAGTCCCGTACGGAAAGGGCATGCGAAATAAATGGTGGTAAAATTTGTCAAATACTGGCAGACATATCACGGCGTTGTCCGAGCAATGAACATTTCTTAATTTCGATAAAGCAATGTATGAATTTCGGCAAACATCTTAACACGCCAGGAACGATAACAATATTTCTCTACTCACCTCCTATCAAAACATTCATTGAAAGTGTTTAAAAACTTCTCAAATGCTTTATCCATGAGTAATACTAAAGGGACCATGCGTAGAATGCGCGTAATATAAACTCTTAGAAAAAATTGCTGACAAAGCATTAGTAATAAGATGATGGAGTCGCCAGGGGAATAACTACTGTATAAAAATGTAACTTTCATCGAGAATGTTGTTTTCAAACTAAACCACTAAATCCTTTATATTATATAATAATTTTTGCTTTTTCTTTGTTATTTTTGTATTTATTTATCTATATTGTACTTTTAAAATCTTCACTTGATCATGCTGAACACGAACTATCTGATTTATAGTGGTTAAACGAATAACGATCGAGTTGGTCATAGAATCGCCACCTCCATTCATCAATTAGATTTCGCCTTATGATGACTGTGACTGCGTTTTTATAAAACTAACCGCAAAACACTGGAAACATTTCAGAAAACACTCTACCTACCTATGTGCGGTATAAACTCATTTAAATCTTCATTAGCGCCACTAAAACATAAAACAAACAGCAATTTCACTCTCCAGGCGATTTACAGAAGTTAAAAAACTTATTCTTAGTAAATATGTCTCGATTACGTTAAAAACGCTTCAAAACTGACCCTTGAAATTCTGATTTTGTATCCCAACAAAAGGCCAATAAAGGAAATTACCAGATCCTTTTATAAGTTTCAAAAGAAACCGCCTAAAAAATTTGTTCAAAAAACGTCGAATGGAAAAAAGAGAATCCATCCTTTTTACCGACCCAGAACTCTCTGGACTCGCGTGTGATATGGTACTCGGTTTCAACATCTCCGCTGTCTTCAACAAACTAAAGAAACAACAGATGACCTTTAACTGAAAAAATATATTTGTACTTTACGTTCTGGAAAGATTTCAAAAAAATGAGTTGGGTATCTTTTTAAGTTTAGTCGACGCATGAGTTGACCGACAACTGATTGTCAAACTATTGTTAAAATCAGGTTTCTGTGAATGTTTTCGCCAGGTGTATTTAAGCTTTGCATATATTTTGTCCTATAGGTGTTTTGTATGAAAATGAAACGAACATAATAGGCCTCACTTGAGCAGGTTGACATCTGTAAAGTAATCCTGAACCACCAGTACCACGTGGCACACTGTGTACAAAAACGTGAGAATCTGCAATGCCTGGAAACAACATAAAAATAACCAAAGGGAAGTTGAAGTTCGAACTGGTAAACAGACAGTATTCGAATGTTAAAATAATGGTGAAATCGTTATTCGTGCATACTAAAGTGTTTCAATGCTACATAAACACGAAAAAGTAGAATCAGTTCCAATGTTCCAAAATTCCATTATGATTAACACAGCATCATTTTAATCAACATGAAATACGTTTCCACGTTTCCACCGTATATTTCTTTTACTTAATACTTTTTATTCAATTTGTCTTTGAAAATTGTTACAAGCAAGTTGACCCCCCAAATAATACCAAACCTTAAGTTGGTCCTGTTTAAAACATGAAACACGGTTACCTGGACCTCCAGACAGATCTCTGCAGTCGCGTAATCAGACGGCACCTTTCGATCGTAACGCAAGTACTGTTCCAACATCGATGCACTGAGAAGGGGTTGGGTGTCGAGCAAAATAACCCTCTCCTTTGTAACGTAGATGTCAACCCCTACTGTCCTGTGAATGCACTTTTCCTACAAAAACAAAAAAGATTTCTTTCAACAAAAATATAACAAAACTGGATATTATAAATATCAGGGGAAAAAAAGAATTTTTAAAACACACATTACACAGGACTTTCTCATATTTTCGCATGAAATTCTATTTTGTTTTGAGGAAGAGCGTACATACTAACCATGTCTGACTTCTTCTGTGGGCGAAACACAAGTTTCCTTTAAAACAGAATTAATCACTGTTATAAGAACAAAAAATGGGGTGTGAATAAATCCCAATTTAAAAAAGGGTTTTCAGAAAGAAATGAATCATTTTGTCCATTTTTAAAGTGATGTGGTTGATTCTCAGTTAGGCCACACCCTATGATTCTACTCACGTTTTCTCAGTGACTTGCTGCCCGGCAATCATTGACATCACCGTAGATTTCCCCGCCCCTTGCAGACCGACACATCCAATCACAACGAAGTCGTTCTGGTCAAGTAATTTCTATAACATCAATAACATTTTTGAAACGAGAGTATTCTTGCTATCCATTCCTGTGGTGTGCTGTGGACATAATAAAAAAAACAGACACTGGTGTATGTAAGAAACACATTAATCGCCTAGCAACATGATGGTTTTGGGTAGTTTATAAGATTTTAGTCCTACCTCAAAGGCTCTATCGCTCCACTGAAACGCACCATCAATCAAACTCATTGATTCGTTCATCGTAACATCAGGTAGATGGAGAGCCGCAAGTCCTGTCGCCACCTGGTGGTCAACTAAACAAAAACAACACAGTGTAATTTGCGTGATAAGCGTTGGTGATTCACTTATAAAACAATGAATTGATGGTCAGTTCCATATAGCCTGTTTCATCATCTCAACAAACAAACAAACAAAACAAACAGAGTATCATAGGAAAGAAGCTTGATTTAATTCGAAAAAAATGCCAAAGTGTTGTGTTGTTGTAGGTTGTTCTAATCACAGTTTTAAACACGAGAAAAAATTATATTTTTCACCATTCCCAATGAAGAAAAATTTCAAAACAGACATGAAAACTGGGTTAATGCAGTCAAGAGACCCAGTTCACCAATAAACCCTGGTGGGAGCAAGCAACAAGTAGACATGCAGTTATTTGGTTCAGAACATTTTATATCAGGTAGATTTTTATTCTGTTATTTGTATATAATACATAATGACTCTAAATTATACCTCTAGCCCCAGCAAACCTTTTCGCAATGGTATAAAGTCATTTGATCGATGATGATGTGGAAAAAATACAATTGTGATGTTTCAATCTTTTATTTACAGCCCTTCTATTACTATGAACAAAATTTTAATTTTTGTTTTATAGGAAAACCAAACGAACCCCAATCACAGACTACATACCATCCCTTTTTCCACACAAATCCTCTTGATCTTCTTGTTGTGTTTATCTCACCACTCTTAACTGAACCACAAACAACCGACAAATCTACCAACACAAAACCAAATAGCACATGTCACTTGCACGACTGTCATTAAAACTACCAGTGAGATATTTAGGTTATCAAACAAATTTGTCTGTGAGAACATTGAATAACACTTTTTATGTCATTGATGCAATTTACAGCAAGCTAAAATTCACGAGACAATCAGATAGATAATATATAAGAAAGACCACCTTGTAAAAAGCACTTTCTGAGACTTAAACTTAAATATTCATTGACCTCCCACGAGAGGAAAGTAGAAAGAAGAAAGCACGAATAAGCTTAAGTTTATTAAAACTTTCAACACCACAGCACCATAAAATATTTAATAGCATGGAATCCACATTTCTTTCAAAGGGTTATGGTGGTCAGGCTTCTGATATTAGGATTGTGAGAGAATAGGAATACATAAGTTCTGGCCGTCATTTTCCTAATGATACTGACCGAGGATATACTCTTCGTGATGATTTTGCATCAATTTGCTCAACAGAGCTAATAACATCAGCATCCACAAAAGGTCATTCCCAACTACCTGCTCGAGAAGTTAAAAATACATACAAAGTATTCAAATCCATATTGAGCAGATGATTGGATTGCTGAAAAATCATTGAGGGTCCATTGTCCCATTGTCATATGAAGACAAAGTTCCAACTGTGGATGAAATTGTGAATATCTGTGACTCGTAAATCTTTCAAGTGGTACAGTATATAATAAATAAAACTTATTTGTCATTCTGCTTTTTAAAATATTGAACTATTTTTAGAATTCCCCATTTCCATATGTTTAAATAGTTTATGAAAGGACTCCCGACACCCCCTAACTATTAATTAACACGCCCCTTGTATTAAGCACCCAAGAATATATTTCTTAACTCCTTTTGCTCTGAAATATTTAGTTTTAAAATAATAGTTAGTTTCATTTTGGTGTTCCGAAAAATGAGTAAATGGTTTAAGGAAAGTTGTGCCTTTGTTGCTTGTTCTTAGGTACGTCTTTGTTCTTAAATATAATCTATATGTTATCTATATGATATGTTATCTTTTTTTAATATTTGAATATTAGTAAACTTCAGGCCAAGCCGATAAATCGTCTCCCCAAGCATCTTCCGGACAGTCGATAAGGACATTCATTCACTGTCTATCATAGCAATTTTCATTAAATAGCACAATTTCGCTTCCGATTTCAAGGTAATCAAGGGATGATATTTCAAGGTTAGAATATTAGAGAGCATTTAAGAGAAAACGCTAACTGGCTGTATAACCTTGTTAAAATTCCTTTTACCATCTATCCTATTCTTTCTGCAACCTACGCTTCACGCATTTCCAACATTCCTTAGTGTAATTATGATTACACAGCTTTCTTATTTTTAGCATGTATTCACGAGATTTGTAAATCATTTGTTCCAATGATGTAATATTTAAATATAGCAATATCAAAGAATATATTATTTGTAAGAAATGAATGCATTCCCCTACAATCACATGGTTTGTTTTCCCCAACACGAATTTCTGTGACATAAAATTCAATCTGAAGTTACGTCTAAAATATCTGAAATGTTTCACTTTTAGCGTATAAAGAAAAGAATTTTAAAAATTGGTCAGGATGGTTCGTAGAGAGGTCATAATTTCGAATTGAGCATTGGGAATTGTGAGTTCAAATCATCCAAATTTCCATTAGACATCAAGTAGCATTTCAAAGTTATCTGCAAACATCAAAGCACAAATGAACGATTGTGACAAAGACTTAAGAAAATTCTAGAATTCTAGAAATCCTGCTAAATTTTCGAAAACTATCAAGGAAATTTACTAAAGCCACTTTGCAACTTCAAGGCCACTCTTGGCTTTACTGCTGCTAATCATGACTTTAGTTGTAGCTACATTTACTCTCAACCCTTTCTCTTCTAGTTCTCGCTAACTCGCAACTATCTAAACTAACATCTTTAGACAATCAAATTTTCGTAATAACAGGCAAAAAGCAGATACCAATAATAAACAAAATAAAGAAACATTCAGTTTTGCTTGTAAAGAATAGTTTAAGTAGAGAACTCTGCGAAAGCTTTCAAAACTTCTTCAAAATAAGAAATAATGTCAAAACTACAAGAAATAACAAATTTCTATCACAAATTCCGAAAGTGAAGTTACAGATGGCACAATCTGCTTTTCATCCAATGGGTGCAAAAATGTATAATAACATGGCCGTTGAACAACGCCAAGCTAATAGCCAATCAACTTTCAGAAATTAATTATTTTAATGTATAAATTTTAACCATTATTCTTTTATATTTTTTCCTTATTTTAAGTTTAACAAGACACATGTTAATAGCAATAACATTGAAATGTATATATAATGTATAATAAATATTTAATAAATAAATAAGTGGAAAAGTGCGGATGTTGATGGTTGGAGTGGCGCCCATCTCAACAGTTCACCCACCAGTATAGCGCTAACAAAAAGGGGATGCCTCCCTCCTTTACACCTGTAAGCAACCTTATTATTGTTAATTCAACCACTTAAACTTGAACTTAAGTTGGTACTCAAACCTTTTTAAATCAACCTACCTGCAACAGGTAGTGAAACAGACTGCACAGGCGTTGTAGGTTGGTCAGGTGTACAATCGTGTCGACTTGTAGTGTGCTTCTGGTATAACAGACTACTATTGATGCTGTTGCTGAAACTTTTTGTTGTGTTACTGCTGCTGTCCTGTGATGTATTACGTCCATCTCTACAAGGCAACAATGGAAATCAATAATTAGAGTTCAATCTTCACAAGAATATTATGCTACAAGTATATGTCAAAATTAGACAATTTCAACAGCATTTTAGAGGCATTAGATCACTCTTTTTTTTGAAGGTTTAGAAAAATAGAAAAAAACATAATCAATTAATCAGATGCCTATGTTTAATAAAAACACATAATATTCTCCATCACCTGCGCTGTATAGCAAGAATGGTTGGTATATCTTTGCCTTGCATCTCTCCAGCCTGTCAACATATTATAATGTACTACAAGAACGCATGTACAAGCGCATTTCAAACTTTTTTTGTGAGTATAATGGGCGCCTTTATCAGTGATCCGCCGGACAGATTATCTGAGCCTGAATCATGTTGTTCCTTGAAGGAGAGTTAGTAGTTTAATCCCGAGAATGAAAAAGTCACAACTGATTTAATTGAAATATAAGCGGAATAGTGATTTAAAATTTTCAACACCAACTGTTAATCTGTCCGCATAAATTGCACCTCGTTCTAAGAGGGATAATACCAGAAAAATACATCAGACAAGTCTGCAGGATCGACATGGAATTGAGGAATCTTTTTTTTCATTTGTATACTTTTTTGTTCACGTTTCTGTTTGTAACAGGAAAATTAAGATAAAAGAACAATTTTTATATATTCTGATATCAATTCTAGACTGTTGACAACTTTGTTTTGATAGTCATTTTAAGTTTAATACTGGTGATATTTGATTGTTGACCAACTGTTATTTCGAGCACTGACTAAACTCTAGAGTGTCATGAAAGGACTAGCTGTTGTTCTTGCAACAGATGTTGATGAAACTAATGTTGGAAACTACTTATATTCTTATTGATTCGCATAATACACACTTTTTTTATAAGCATAGACCTGATTCGGCCAGGGTCAAGTATTCTTAACTTTTAACTCCAAATCAGGCTAAAATATTCTTAGCATATTCTTATTTATTCTACTTAAAATAGGTAGTATTCTTATTTTTTGTTCCATAAAAATTTCTTAGTGAAGTTTTTTCTTCTATACTGCGTGCATCTTTTGATCGCGTATGTATATTATAGAAGACATTGCACAACTTATCATAATTTATAAATACATACGTATCTTATTTTCTTCTATCAGCTTTTGCAAATTCAGCAAAATATTCCCCAACACAGTAGAATTCTCACCCTGGGCATATTCCTAGAATATTCTTCAAAAATGCCCATTTTCACCCTGCTATTCTTATAAAAAAAGCGTGTACCACAGAAAAAGGAATTAGTGAAAATGTCTCTTTATATCTACAACCTTAATCTTCTGTATTTTTCAAACCATATATATCAATGTATTCACATGAACTGTTGGGAAAAAATGATTCAAACTAAATATTTTACACTAGCTGGGCAACCCGCCATTGCCTGTGTTTATAAATTATTTTAATTTCCCAAAACAAATTTAATTTAATTAACCCACTATGATGCTCCCCTAGTAAAAAAACCGTAAAGACCAACAATTTTAAATAAGATAGGATTTTGCAAAGAAATATTCCCCATAAGAATTATTCCATGTAAGGACCAAAATAGCCAAAAATCAACAAAATTGAAGAAGGTCACTTCTGCGGTTTGCCTGATTTTTACAAAAAAATGGATCTTAAGTACCAACCTTGTACGATCTAGGATCACGTTCTCTTCGTAATCGCTCTCGCGGAGGTTTCCTATCCCTTCTACCACGGCCTCTGTCTCTTTTACCATCTCCTCTTCCCCTGTAATCACGCTCCAAAATCCCTTCTTCATTCATCATTACTTATTACACTGCTGGTTATTAAAGAGATATATATATAAGATTATAGATTAAGAGTTTATATGGAACATTCAGCACTTATAGTGCCAGAGACGTATTAAGACATAGTAATATTAAATCTGAGCCAATAATAATATGGGGGTTGTGCAAATTGGTCATTTAAAAATAGGTGGTAAAAATTAATGGGAGGAAGGTAGTTCTATAAATTGGCGGTGGGAAAGGGGGATCTAAAAGTAGTCTGCTAACTAATGTAACTTTCTTTTCTCTCAAGAAACAGCAATAAGCTTCTGTCTGTTTCGTGGATCCTTTGCACATATGTATACAACGCATAACCCATTAATACGTTTCGTAAGAAGTCTAGTTTTTGCCTTAAAATTGTACAGTTTTGGATATTGTTTCTGTTCTGTTTTGTTATAAGATTGTACGTTTTTCAGTCATGAATAACGTAGTAAATGGACAGTTAACTGTAATTCTGTCTTTCGCTATTTGTTTTGCTTGGCCAAAGTCCAATGTTGAGGAAAAAAAAGTCTAGCATATCTGAGCTTCGCATTCTCGCAAGATTTAGCATTCTGCTGAGAAACCGAAAAAGATGTTCAGTATTGAAGTTGACGGAATGAGGACATTTGGTTTTGTTTGCTGGAAGCACTGAAGTCAACCAAGACAGATCAGCTCCAACATGCAGCTTCAAGCCAACACCTTTTTAACTGCTTTAGCGTAACTTTGATTTGAGCGATGTTTTCAATTTCAGATTGGAGTTTTGATTCAATATGATTGATATTTTTGTTTATCAGATCAAGTTTATCAACTATGTTAATCAGATTGTTTAATGTTAAGCATTTAAACTTGACATCTAAAACAAATCCAAAACAGTTTGTAATTGGCATTTGCTTGGTAAGCTGCTTCAGGAAGGCTTTGACACTTTATATGGTGCAAACAACTGCATTATTACAATCAATAGCCAAATCTGCATCATTAACTCGGGTTCCACATTTTTTATTAATTAATTTATCATTACAAATTTATTAGTTAATTATTAGCTTATGTCATTGATTTACTCATGTACTCGGGATTTGCTGCTGATTGTAAGGGGGCGCTTATTCAAACAAACGTATAAAAGACAAAAATTGATATTAAGACGATATTATGATATTATTAACTATTAAATATATATAGGCATTTTTCTTACATGCTGATTTATGTCAAATTCTATGTCAAATTTTGAATATGTTGTTTTTCGTTTCTCCAGCATCCTTTTAAAAATGTTGGCGACCTGCAAATCCTTGGTAATTGCGATGTACTTTGCAGGAATAACAAGTCCAACTTCTTGTTTTGTTTTGCCGATAACAATTGCGTCAAGTCGATTTTCTGGTGAGTCCCTTAAAAAGTAATCCATGACGCTTGATATTTCTATTGGGATGTGGCCCACAAGCACTCCATCTGTTTTGTAAACACCAATCGCGTGACTATCGTATGTTTCAGCTTCCATCCTCTCATCCTTCCGACAATAAAGTTTTTCATCTTTAGTTGGCGTCCATAAGGCTTTATAAATATGATGTCCTCTCACAGCACACGAAAAATATATTCTATAGCTCATAGTAAACTCAATAGGTAAAGCTCGTGACATACTTTTATGCTCAATATGCAAACATATTTTATTTTATTCTAGTTACAAAGTACCGGATGGTTGCGTAATTTTATGAAGCGTTGTGGTTTATCACTACGTCAAAAAACATCTATCGCGCAAAAAGACCCAAATAAACTTATAGACAAGTTAGTATCATTTGTATTGCAAGTACGTTGTTTGTCTTTAAGTTACGAATACCAGGCAGCCGATATTATCGCAATGGACAAAACCCCCGTTTGGATTGATATGTTGTCAGATACAACAATAGATGCCACTGGAACTACATCTGTTACTGTTAAAACAACTGGTCACGAAAAAAGTCGTGTTTCTGTGTGTCTTGCGGCCAAGGCAGACGGCACAAAGTTGAAACCCATGATTGTATTTAAAGGTGCTAAACAAGAAACTGATGCAATGAATAAAAAATTCAACAATTGTGTCATTGCTTCTTCTGCCAACGCATGGATGGATACAAATTTAACCAACGTTTGGGTAGGAATATTTCTTTTTACTGATTATAAGTTAAAATCTCCTAACTTACTCTTTCAACGACTTTAAATACTTCCTCTCTTATTAAATAGCAATTATTATTAATCTCATTTAACATATCATCATAAATTCTCCTTCGCAGTGCTTACTTTTCATATTATTATTTTCTTGTGCGGATTTTAACGCCCGACTGCTTGCCACCGGGCGGAGTATTTCCATTCAAGTAAATTTATTTCATTGTTCATATCACTGATACCAGTTTAAATATAATTATAACCTTTTTCCATTTAATCCCACATAATATATATTACCAACTCTGCCCAAGTATAGTACCTAAATCAGATAGCTTTTCATTTGACCAAGTCAAAGAAATTTTATCTATGCACGAGAAAACTTTATTGAACTTTTTTAACTCCTCCATGGAAAGATTGGAGAGTAAAATTGACATTGTGAAAGAAAATGGTATTTTAAAACGCGAAATCAATGATCTGCAAGAATCACTACAATTTCACGGTGATCTAGTGGAAGATAAACTAAAGGTAGTTGATTCAAAGTTGAAGGAATCTTCTTCAAACGCTACTATATCAACTATTGAATCTAAGTTGACTGAGCTTGAAGACCGTTCAAGACGGAATAATTTAAGAGTGAATGGTGTAGAGGAAGAGGAAGGTGAATCATGGGCAGACTCCGAGGAGAAGTTGAGGAAAATATTTAAGGGAAATCTTGGTATAAGATCAGCTATACCTATTGAACGAGCGCACAGATGTGGTTCTTTTTTCTATAATGGAGAACGCAGGAAAAAAAGGGCTATAATCGTTAAATTTTTAAGTTTTAAGGATAAACAATTAGTCCTGAGCAAATTTCGAGAGAAAAAACTCTGGGAAAATGGAATTTTCATAAATGAAGATTTCTCTGATGCTACAATTAATCATCGGAAACGACTTTTTCAAGAAGAAAAAATACTTAGAGAAAAGGGCAGTTACGCTAAAGTCCTATATAATAAATTACTTACTAATAAATCAATCAACATTAATATGATACCAAAGTAAATATGTGTGTTGTGTTTTGTATAATTTTCAATTCTTTCAATAATTATACAGTTCAACCCCGATTTTTCGAACTCCCAAGGGACCGATGAAAAAGTTCGAAAAATCGGGGGTTCGAAAAATCGAAGTATTTAGATAAAAGGGTCGAATTAACTAAAAAACACAAAATATACATGCTGCACCTTTGTTTCAATAAAATTACACTGTTACACTGGTAAAATAACTGGGAATCGTACTTTGCTTCTTACGTGATGACGACGTAAGCAATTGGTTGAGCTGTGCAGAATGCTTTCGCAATTGTTTAGCAATGCCATCGTTTTGGAAAAGAGCAAAATTTTCAATCAAGTCTATTGCCTCGAATAACACCTTCTTGCTTGGCTGCTTTTTTTCTGTTGATTCCATTTCATCACTCTCATCATCAATTATTTCAACATCGTCGTTGGTGAACTCGTGCAGCAGTTCTTCATCACTTGGTAAAGACTGAATGGAAGTTGCCACTTCCTCATCTGTGGCAATGAAGGTCTCAGCAGTAAGGCCATCTGGAGCTAGGTCAGGATCAAGAGCTCTCAATTCGTCTAACATTTCTGTTAGTTGTGCAAACGGATCATCGGTGTCTTGGGTTGAACTCAATTGACTTTGTATTGAAATTCCCGCCTTTTTGAAGCAATTAATGATGGTTGTGTCTGGAAGTGTAGACCATGATTACTCGAGCATAATCATGGCATCCAGTATGGTGATGTTTGGCAATTCTTTGTTGGAATCGATAGCGTTAATGTACTTGCGGATTACTTTGGCACGGTATTTAGCTTTTAACGATCGTATAACACCTTGATCCATAGGCTGTGTTACAGAGGTTGTATTTGGAGGTAAAAAGATAAGATCTATGGCCGTTAACCCAGGCACATGTGGGTGTGCAGGGCAATTATCGACAATAAATGCTACTTTACGATTCTGAGCTAGGAACTTTCGATCCAACTGCTTGATCCAATCTGTGAAGATCTCAGAGTCCATCCAACTTTTTTTTTGTGCCTTGTACATACACGGTAAGGACTTCACGTTCTTGAAACATCTCAGATTTTTGGTTTTTCCGATGACAAGTAGTGGTAGTTTTTCACCTGCAGCACTCGCCGCACTCATTCCAGTGAGTCTGACTTTGCTGTGTTTACCACCAGTGCATTTTTCACCTTTCAATTCAAGAGTTTTGTTTAGTAGTGCTCGGAAGAAAAGACCAAACTCATCAGCGTTAAAGATATCTTGCAATTTGTACCTTGATAGTATCGTTGGTAGGTGCGTTTCCTTCCAGTGTGCAGTCATCTCTGGTGTGCATGATTTTGCTTCACCTGACACCATCTTAAATGTAACACTATTCCGTGCCTTCCATCTGTCAACCCATCCATTTGATGCTTTAAAATCATCTATACCAAGTGTCTTTGCTAAATCACTTGCTTTCTCTTGAAGGACTAGTCCACTCACGGGTATGTTATTCGATCTTACAGACATAAACCACTTAAAAACAGCTTTGTCTAAGTTCTCATGTTTCCCTGCTTTGACATTCTTTCTTTTCAAGCTAATCGTTCCAGAGGAAAATGCGGCCATTATCTTCTCTTTATTTGCAGGTAAAAGCCAAGTGGAAATAGTGTTTCTTGGCACATTATACTTTTGAGCTACTAATGACTTAGGCTGCCCACTTTCTATTTCTTGTAACGCCTTGAATTTGTCTTCAATGGAATTTCTTTTTTTCTTTTGCGACGTGGACATCTTTCTTTCGTTATAAAATCGAATGCATGCATTTGGTAAAACTTGAAACTTTCGAATTTTCAAAACGTTCAAATTTCGAATTTTTTCTTTCATTGAGTTTGAGAGGTCGACATGGATTATTCTTGATGAAAGGGAAAAGCGGGAAGTTTGCGAAAACTGTATTCTTTTTTCTGAGAACTTTATACAATATTACATATATTTATAGAGACTTTTGAAGTTGTTCTTTCAAAATGTTTATAAAACTACAGCCGCAATCTTCAGCCGCAAAGTGTAACTTGCAAGGCACTTTCATTCCTTTTCTATCTACTTGTTTTTTCTTTTGGTAAATGTCCGACCAAACAGTCATTTTTCATGACTGCAACAGCAAATTTGTCTGTTTTGTTTTTTGGCTCCATAACCGCCTTCAACATTTTACTCTTCACTGGTGTCCAGCAATCTTTATATATGTAATATCCCATGACATAAGATGTGAATTCAAATGTTTTATGTAAAACTATTTGAAGCTCATTCTGCTTAACTATTTTATGTGGTGTAATTTCCATATCCATTTGACCTTCTATATATAATTATTTTCACAATAAAATGATTCTTTTTAAAAAGTTGAAATACTTCAATCAAATCATTCGATTCGAATTCGAATTTTCGGCGCGTGATTCTTATACTTTTGCACATAAAAAAGACTTATAGGTGAGGCTAATGCTGTTTTGGAGGAAATGACAGCACCTTGGTTTGAGACAAGATTGCCAACCATATTATCAAATTATTCTCTTGCTGACGTCTACAACGCTGATGAATTTGGATTGTTTTATCAGGCGTTACCAAGTAAGAATAAATAAAAGTTCGAAATATCGAGGGTATTCATTCAAAGGGACCCTAAAAAAGTTCGAAAAATCCGGGGTAAATTAAAAGAGTTTCTTAAAGCAAAACCAAGGGACCAAGGAAATAATTCGAAAAATCGGGGAATTCGAATAATCCGGTGTTCGAAAAATCGGGATTGAACTGTATTTGTATCGTCAGCAAAAACGAGCATCGAGAATAATTTTTAGTTGTGAAAGGTTTGTGCATGCCAAATCATTACTAAGTCAACTTAATGCTTTTAATATCTTTCAACTCAATATTTACCATAATTTAATATTTGTCTTCAAACTAAGTAAAGGTTTGGTGCCAGAAGTCTTTACAAACAAATGTAACTTACGGGATTTCCATTACAACTTGTGCTCATCAAAAAGTTTGTTAAGGCCGGAGCAAACCGGTCCAACATTTCATCCAACACTTTTTTTCATGTTGGATGAAAATACGCATGTTGGATGAAACCTTACTTTTCCGTTTGTGACACTGCTTTTCATCCAACTTTCGAACGTTCGAATGTTCATTCATTCATAAACACATTTTTTTATAAAAAAAATATTCAAAATGGAGGACAAAGCATCTGCAGCTCTTGTGGTCATACTAAATGAAGTTATGGACTCTGATGATGAAAAAGCAACGCGTGGCAAAACAAGAGAATGGGTTAAGAGAAGAAGCAAAAGTGGTTATTATAATAACATTGTGAAGGAACTAAAAGTTGAAGATCGAATAGGATTTAGAGAAATGTTTAAAATGGACGTGACAGATTTTGATTTTTTACTGAGCCAGATTTCACATTTAATTTGTCCTTCTCAAATGAGTAACTCTGGTGGCCATTCACCAATAATGCCTGATGAAAGACTTGCACTCACTTTACGATACATTGCAACTGGGGAATCATTTCAATCACTAAGTTTTCAATTCAGAATCTCTTTGAATGCTGTCTCATATATCATGAAGGGATGCTGTGTAGCTTTAGTGGAAAAATTGGTCCCGGTATTTCTTAGACTACCTTCATCAGAGCGAGAATAAATTGAAATTTCTAAAAAGTTTGAAACAAGATGGAACTTCCCACACGCTCTCGGTGCAATAGATGGAAAGCATGTTACAATTAGAAAACCTAACAACGGAGGGTCATATTACTATAACTACAAGCATACTCATTCAATTATCTTTTTTGCAATTGCTGGTCCAGAGTACGAATGCTTATATGCCGATGTTGGATCTAACGGCCGTGTTAACGATTCTGGTGTATGGAATAAAAGCTCGTTGCTACAAGCGATACAAAATGGGTCGGTGAAGCTTCCAAAAGATGACAAATTGCCTGTCAGTTGTGTCACTGCACCATATGTTTTTATTGGTGATGATGCGTTCGCCCTCAAAAAATTCATGATGAAACCATACCCGCAACAAAATTTAACGGTTGATAAGAGGGTCTATAACTATAGACATAGCGAAATTTTGCAAATTCTACAAATGTTGGATGAAAAAACTCCACTAAACCAGTCCAACATAGAAAAATGACACTTTTATGTCACAAAATGTTGGATAAAATTTTGATCGCGAACAAACTTCATCCAACATGATTTTTTTCTTCTTTTTCCAAAATTTGCAAAATTTGCAAATGCGCAAACCGGTCCAACATTTCATCCAACACGCAAAAAATGTAATGTTGGATGAAATGTTGGACTGGTTTGCTCCGGCCTTTATTTAGTACAAGTCTAAGGAAAAGTAAACCTGGCTTATTTTCTTTTTCATACAGAGCTCCCTTTCTATGGAATAATTTTATTTCTTTAAAAGTGAGGGAAATTACTACCCTTTTGCAATTTAAGAAGACTATAAAGTCTCTTCTTCTTGAACATGATAATGAACAAGAATTTTTTTAACTTTTTGTTGTTTTTCTCATTCTTCTTTTCTTTTTTCTTTTTGTTTTTTACTGTTATATATCATACAACGCTGAGATTATATCAGAAAATGTAAATAATATTTGCGTTTATACTTTTGAAATTGTTGTAGTACGTACATACACATATATAATTTTCGTAAATCTTTGCATAACTTGAAATAAGGTACTCTATGATAAAACTTCTTAAAGTTTTCTTTGAGTTTCCTGCCGACTTAATACATTTAAAGAACATTAAATAAATGTGTATATATTTGTTGTATATGTATATATTTGGATAAGTTTCCATTGTAACTTTTGTTGTTTTGGCGAAATGATTAAATAAATATAAATTAATTAAATTAATTAATTAACTCGTGACAACTCGTTGATATTACCTTGTGACACTATTATTCGTGTTTAATTATTTGTCTCTCAAGAAATATTTGTGTTTCCAAATGCCATACTCGTTAAATCTAGCTTCCCTTTTCATCTTAACAAATTATAGAGAAAAAATTTCTTGTAAAATGGCCTTGCGCGAAAATTAATACGCGCGAAATTATACTAAATTCATGATGCGCGAAAATAAACACGCGCGAAATTACACGTAAGGCCCGTTGCGCGAAAATTAATACGCGCAAAAATTAGTACAAATACATGAGGTATTTTTACCTAGATAAAAACGGTAAATATTGCATGTCAAACGGTTAACAAACAAAAAATTAGTTAAAAAAATACAAAATAAGACATTGATACGAAATTTAAAAAGTTTCCAAAAGGTCAAAAATAATTCCATCGTCGTCTTCATCTTCGACATAACTGTTATCAGAGTTTGTACAATCTACACCATGACAACCACCATGACAACCACCACACGCAGCAACACAAACTAGACCATTCTTTTTACATGTGCACGTATTCGAAGCGCAAATATTACTTTTATAAGTTTTGCAGTTGCATTTAATGAACTTCAATACATTTTCGGGTGCTGCTTCAATATTGGTTGTAACTGGTTAATAAACCCTCTGCTTTGACAGCCTCTATTCCCAGTCTGTTGGAACTAAGGAGACTTCCATTAAACTATTCCATTCGATGACTTGCAAGTGTACACGGAGGCAATGATAGAATGCTGCTCGTTCTGTCAGGGGAAGGTGTTCACGCGTTGGTAGCATCTATGAGAAGGACTGTATCTGTTTCGTCTTGTTCGAATACAGTCTTCATAGTGTAAATTACTGCCTCTTCGCCAGCACCGTGATTTGCACAGGGTTGTAGAAGTCCTGTCGCTTCTCGAATCTCATTGTTGGTGTGCCGACTTATCACTTTCCCCACGATCCTGCGAAGAACTTCTCCGACGTCAATTGGTTTCGTGCCTGAATTTTTGTCAAGTGGAAACAAACGGGAAGCAATAAACGGTTCGCGGAGTTTAGGGTGGTATGAGTTCGTAAGAAAACTTTTCGCCAATAATGCAATCTGCTCTCTAAATCGTTTAACATGCAAACTAAAATTTCTTGAGCACAATATCCATCTAAACAACTCTACATCCATTCCAGATGGACATGCAGAACCTTTCGTACGGAGAACCACTTGTAGTGTTGATTGTTCGGCAATCGAATTGTGGAAAGAACTAGTGACGAGATCAATAGGACCAAAGAGAATGTTTATTCTCTAGCTAGTTTATGAGTTCGGATAACTTTAAAACACCATTTCATGCTTCTTTATTTAAACACTTTAAGGCGGCTGAAATTATACCTTCCATTATAAGTTTTTCAAATGTCCGGGATAAGTCCTCTGTGGAACGTGACTTTTCGACGAAATTAATGTTTTTGAATTAGTATATCTTTTAAAATAATATCCAAATTTCCTGATTTCCATAAGTTTTAAAAGTTTTGTCAAACATAAAGAATGTGCTTTAAGTTTTGAACGAGCCGATGGTTTTTGTAGAAGAACTGTCGGCAGGACCATAAATGCTTTCAACGAGATACAATTAAAATTTGACACGGAATTAAATTGACTGATTCAAAAGATCAACTCGTCTATAAAAGCTTTCCCAGACTTACCGGACGGTACATTCAACCTTTCAGTTATCATCAACAACTTTGCCGCACAAAAATCTAGAAAGATTGTAGATCGTTGTTTATTTTCTATTTCTGTTAGATATGAAAAAATGCATTTTCCATTTTTGATCACGAGTTAGGAGCTTGATTCAACTTTAAGAATAAAGAGGTTTTACAAAGAACACGGAAAGGCCTCCCACCAAGGTGGCCCCTGGGCCTCCCACCAGGGTAATCAAGTTCATGTTTACAATATGGGATATATGTTCTGATATTACCTTTATTTGAACCAAGTCTCATCTAAAAAATGTCATGTTGTATAACTGGTAATTCAAATATATGAACAGACCGTTAAACACTGAGCAGATATATTCTTAACTAGTTGTGAAATATTTAAAAAGCTTGTTGAATAAAAAGTTTCTTTTTTGTGTTACACAAGAGAACAATAATGTTTTGAAAATGTTCCATCCATCCTCATAGCACAAGCATACTTATCATATATTAAGAACCAATAAAATATCGTTTTCATACACATAAAACTCAAAACTCCATTATACAAAATTGTCCATTCCGGTCTGCAAAATAAACGCAAACGAGTCACGTGATGCAACAAAAAAAACAACATATATATTTAAAATATCAATGGACTACATGTTGTCTAAAAATACTAAAAAAATAATAATAATAACAGAATATTACAGAAAATGTCCAACATAATCGAGCCAAAATTCATTGTTGTTCCTCAAATGAGTGTATATTTTGAAAAAGTACCACCTACTTAAACCGGCCTTAAAAAAATTGCTCAAAGTCTTATTGAGAGGATTTTATATATGTTGTTCTCCATTAAATTCCGCTTCTTTTGATACCAAATATGTTAAGTTAGGAGTTTTTCCATGTTCGCTTAGTTTTGATGTTAATATAACTACACTAAAGGTGTATTATCCGAACCAAGACTAAGTGAGTTTCTGCAACATCGAGGACAGTGCATCTCCCCATCTTCTTGGCGATATTTACTAGTTTATCACACTCAAGGGACGTTACATGTTACAACTCTTATTTTTGAAAGTAGGTTGTCCCTGCCTAACATGCAATTTTAACAATATGGGAGTACTAATAATTCGGCAATTTTATTTTCGCGCATTTACTTTTAATTTTTACTCGACGACTATAAATAAATTAATCATAATTATAATTACTTTTGTTCACTGACAAATAAATTGCTAGGAAGTAACTGGTCCAGTTATTTGGAAAGACTTTTTTCCTTTTGACACCGTATCCTTCACACGATTTGTCCATTGCCCTTTAAACACAATATTTTCCTTTAATAGGCCAATACTTGTTTCTCTATTACTCCAGTATTTCATTGTGTGGGGAACTTAGAACAAAGGCAACTTTACATGGCATATAGGGGGCTTTTCAGCATATACCTGGGAAAACCCGTTGGCGATGATTACGAAGAGGGCGTTATTGGAAGTGAAGAAACTGAGAATAACGAATTTTCAAACAATTATTGTAACAATGAACAGTGAAATTGTTCGCTAAGGAGAGATTCGAGTTATAGAGAGTCCACTGTAATAGTTTTAGATTGTAAGCTAAAATAAAAATCTCAACACATTCTGTTGTGAACATCGTTATTTTCCTGACTTTTAACATGTTTTTCTCCACTGGATAAGACAGTTTTTCACGCGTTTTAATTTCACACACCTCTTCTGCGAAACAGGAAATTTGGGGAAAGTAAGGTAGTATATAGATATATAGAGAACACTAGCCAACTTAATGGTGAACATGATGATTGTTAAACTTCTTAAATCCTTTATACAAGTTTAATATATCTAAATTTATTTACATCTATTCGTGCAACAAATTTATCAAAAATTTTATCACCAATTTAATTGAAAAAGGTTAAAATTTCAAAAAAATATTTATAATATTAAATGTTCACAAATTCTACATTTACAAATATGAATACAAGCACATAACAACTTACAAATTTTATTTATTCATGTGTTTGAACATAAAATCATTTCAAAAAGTATATTTTTGAACGTTCTTGAAGATGGTTTTTATTGAATGCAGCACATATCAACATCCTTGCTTTCTTTTCTCATTATAGCACAATAGCGATTTAACTCTTCAGATCGTTTGATGAGCTTTTCTGCCTTTTCACGAATTTTTGAGCGATAATCATGAATTAGATCGCCTTTCTTGGATAATATCATCATACAAAGGTCGATGCCTTTATAATATTCAGCTAGAGCTTCTTTGTATTGTCTGTTGTCATCAAAACGTTCCCCGTTTTCCTCATGCAGAATTACTGTACGAAATTCTGGTAACTCCTGCAATAACGATTCAATAGTCATACTTCTTTGCAGTTTGCCCTTAGTTGTTTGTTTGCTTACTGATTTTAGTTGCTCTGCCCTGGCAATATACTGTTTCACTTTCAACCGTATAGCAGCCTTTTTCTCGCTATCTGGCTCAAAATCAATAGCAGGTAAAAAATGCTCTATAGCAGCACAGTAACACTCCAGTGAGTTGCCATATTCTTTCTTCGTATCAAATTCAACAGCTCTTGTGACAAATGCTATGGCTTTTGGAAGACTTTCAGCAGATGGAGCATGGGATAAATCAACAAATGGATGTTGAAAAAAATCTTCAAAACTTATTCTGCTTTTTGGGTTTCTTTCTAACAGTTTTTTTAATAAATCTCTGCATAAACAAGATATCGCAGGTTTATGTGGAATTTGAATAGGCTCAGTTGATTGTATTTTCACCTCCAATTCTTCAAATGTACTTGAAGCAAACGGGGCATACCCAAATAAAGTTTCATGAAGAATACAACCAGTAGACCATAAATCAACAGATGCATCATAGCTTTCAGAGCAGAACATTTCAACTGCCATATAGAGAGGCGAACCTCGGAGATTATTTCTTTCTTCTTTCCCAAGAATATGTTGTGCAAAACCAAAATCACCAACTTTCAAAAATAAGTTTTCTTTCGACTCTAAAAATATGTTTTGTGGTTTCAAATCCATGTGTGAAATGTTTCTTTCTCTGATGTATTTCAAGGCTAACGCCAATTGGCGAAAGAATTTCCGAGCAACTTGCTCTGGCAAAATTTTAAACCTTTTAATTAAGGTTGATAAATCCCCACCACTGCAAAATTCTAAAATTAGAAATATATGCTCGTCATCCCATTGGAAATCTTGTAACTTAACAATATGTGGATGATCTAAACTCTTTAAAATTTCTATTTCACGAATAAGATTGTCAGAAGAATTTTTTCTGAGAGAGGTTCTTTTAATGCATTTTACAGCAACAATTTCTCTATTGTTTCCCTTTCTGAACGCCTTGTACACTGTAGCATATGTTCCTTGTCCCAATTTTTCAGTTAAAACATAGTCTTTCATTCTTGGAGGTGCATAAAATTTTGGAGCTGAGTTGTTTTTAATAATTCCACTCGCCATTTTGATTGTTTCGATATGCCTTGATGTCCCAAAAACCTCTTATTATAATTTCTCAGATTTGATTCTAAAATAAAAGTTTTGATTGGATTTCAAAAACGCTGATATAAGCAACGGTTCGTTTTGCTGACACTTTACCTTCCTTTGGATATAAGTATCGTGTTTACAGTTTATGCATTTTTATACTAGGAAAATACTGACGTCATGGTGTCTACCGACGAAATGGCCTCTTTCAATTCGAGGTTAAATGTTTATAAAGAAAGGTTCGATGCTTCGTTTCCTATTATTGTGAATGAACTTGTCCGAAAAGGCGAGGAAGATAGCGAACTTCATTCGGCTGCTACTTGGCTTAGGGAATGTATTAATTATAACGCGTTTGATGGAAAGAAAACTAGAGGTCTAATGGTTATAGGTTCTGTAGATTTCCTAACAAATGGGAAACTCTCTGAAGTTGACATGCAAAAAGCGATTTGTCTTGGATGGTGTGTTGAACTCTTGCAAGCTGTTTTCCTAGTTGCAGATGATATAATGGATAGATCAGAACTACGTCGGGGTAAACCATGTTGGTATAAAAAAGTGGGCCTAGTCGCTATTAATGACACTTACTTGATGGAACAATGCATTTACACACTAATTGACAAGTATTTCAGCAACGAATCCTACTGTTCAGATTTATACAAATCTTTTCACAAAATTACATTTTTGACAGCAATGGGCCAAGAACTTGATATGATTGCTTCACAGATGGAAGATGGTAAAGTCTGTTTTAACAACTTTACTGAAGAAAAATACCTCTCAATTGTGAAGTACAAGACTGCCTACTATTCATTTTATTTACCTGTTAGTCTTGGCATGATTCTTGCTGGAATAAATGACCCAAAAATTTTTGAAGAAGCAGAAAAGGTTTTAAAGAATTTGGGTCAGTTTTTTCAAATTCAAGATGACTATCTTGATTGTTATGGTGATCCTAAAGTGATGGGAAAAGTTGGTCGCGATATTGAAGATGCCAAATGCACGTGGTTAGTAGTTCAAGCTCTTAAATTAGCTTCTTCTGAAGAACGAGAAATTCTGGAACAAAACTACGGAAAAGAAGATAAGGCGTCTGTTCAGCGAGTCAAAGATTTATATGCAAAACTTAATCTTAAGGAGGTTTTTCTGAAATTTGAATCAGAGAGCTACTCAGAGCTACTTCAATTAGTGAATGAACCAAAAAATGGTTTCCCAAGAAATCTTTTTGTTATTCTAGCCAACCAAATCTTCAAGAGAAAGAAATAATTTATATAGTTTATCACATTTTGGTGTACATTATGTTTCACAGATATATAATCAAATAATGCTTCTTTTTCTGCATTTTGTATATTTAAATCAATAAAAACAAACAAGTAGCCGTCTTAAATTGAGTACACTTCCGCTTGAAATTATGATTTTTTGTTTAATTTTGTTACTATAAATGCATATTTAAGTCACCAAAAGGCACATATTTTGTAAAGTTAGAAAACAAATGAACACAACAATGCCTCGCAGGTATCCATTATTTCGAGAACTTTGTCACATTTACAGGACTATACTAAGGATAGGAGCTAATCAACCGCTAAAAACCTCACTGCGTTGGCAATACGTTTCTAATGGCGCATAAACAAAAAATCGTTAGTAGAACTAAATGGGATGTTATCGCATACCCGCTGTGTTTTTAAAGCAATGAACTGTCCAGCAGAGGCTAAGAAAAAGCATATTTTTCGTGGAATTTATGATATGTTAAACGTGTGGTGGGTTTGTTTTGTTTTTCTTGTAATGATGCATTGTGTTCGGTTTTCCTGTTTCAAAAAATTAATGTAACTTTGTAAAAGATCGTTTAAGCTCGAGCTTGTCAAGAAGAACATCTTCCGTTATACATTCCGCCCATATGTGTAAGGTATTGCATTAAATTTGTAGGCCAGGCTATTGGGAACCAATATTTATTCCCTGTTGGCAGAAAGTCGATAGGTTGGTTACAGGCCAACTCTGCTAAATGCCAGCTCGACCTACCGACTCAGCATAGATTTCCGATTTACGTACAAAGTAAGGACTCGCCTGTTTGCTCGGAGAAACGAATGTCATATTCTGTCATTCTCCCTATTTGACACACCGCCACATGATTGGCAAACGCGTTCAGAAGTCTCTCGGGATTACGTGTTCCCGCGTTAAACTGGTTCCACAGCTCGAGCAAGTGTGCGTTATGTTCGGTGTACTTCTTTCGTTGCGCACGAAGAATCTTCCCACACGACAACAGTGACGATTGGACATTGACGAATGAGGCTTCGGTGTGGAGGAGTTGAATCAATAAATAAAAGTTCAGGTTGCCTTTCCTGGTCTTTCCTGGTCCTGGTTGGCGATGATGCCAACCTTCCACGTCGTTATTCGTTTGGATATTACGGTAGAACAAGATGTTCACGTATTAGGCGCCCACGTGTCCTATCGTATACATATGTCTTCAATGAAGCTTTTGCACGCATAACCTCCAGTTTTTCACATTTTTGCAAGCGATGGTAAGTCAACTTTCCTTCTAAATGAGGTTACGAAGAATCATTTCATTGTACAAGCTGATGCTACATCATGTGGTATAGATCCCAGTGAGAATTGGGCGGGAACTGGTCATGACGAGTTGCGTTTCTTGTACAAACTAAGTTTCAATAATGTATTTTGAGGTTTCTAGACCAAGATCAGCGGAATTAATAAAGTCTCGATTGGTTGAGATATATCGGAATTTTATTTCAGGAAAATAATTTGGCCTTGTCTACATTGATTAGACAAAATATGAAAAAAGAAAGCAAGTTCATTTTATTCGCTAAATTTCCCTAACATGAGGACATAGATCTACTAGATAGATTTTTTAGCGTATCATATGACAAGCACTGTTACACCTTTTTTTTTACAAGCATAACGTTTATAAGCATACTTAGGCTGAGATTCCTTAAAAAATTAGCATATCATAAGGATATTCCGAAGCTGGATAAAAATAAGAAACTAAGAGATTTTATCATTCGACAATGCAATGCAATGTGTCTTCAAAATGGAAAGTTTTGATTTTCTGGTTTCTATTTGCATCCTAAAAAAAATGTTATGTGACATAAGCGCAGAAAGATAGAAATAAGTAGTTATCTGGTCTGTTAGGTCAGTGTTTTTTTTCAACTTGGCGAAAATGTAAATTGAATTAATTCAAAAATCAGTATTTGAAAATACTGTAACATTTTTCTGCAGATTGTACACAGCTTTTCACCAGGTGTTATATTTAGATTTTCTCGCAGTTCGATCTGTAGACACGAGCTTGAATCAAGGAAACCGTAAAGGTTCTAAAAATAAATTATTAATAATCTGTCAATAAAAATAACCCATATTTTAGGTATTACTCTAATTTATTACAAATTCACATTGCTACTGACACATAATGACAATATTATTTCACATTTCAAACATAAAATATGATTAATGAATTTAAACTTTTATTCTCTTTTATTAATTTAACTTAATTTAGCTTCAAAATAAATTTCAACTAGGACCCAAACAGCGTAATATATTCTGTTGGATATTAATATATAAATTGCAAATTTACTCTTTTTAAGTTTTTCAGTGCTCTTTAAAAGGGTCAGCTATCCTTCAATAACGAATATTTCTTTCCATAGAGATAGAAATGTCGATTACAAATTTGCAATTCTTTTCCGACAGACATATTCTTTAAGCCATATCTCCAAAGAATAAATTTTTGGACTTCTTTTGTAAATGTAACAAATTCAGTGAAAAATTGTTTAGGAGCAAATGAAAGCTTATCATTCAACATTCAACATTTAAGTGATTGCAATTTTGATTTTCAATCTTTTCTTGATCACTCACATTAAGTTAACTTTCAAATTGTGGTTGAAGTTATTTATACTATTATTAGCCAACAATGCAATGATTTCATTTTTCAAATATTCTCACAATACAATGAGTTCATCAGTCAATTTTCTCACACTACAATGACTTCATCAGTCAATTTTCTCACACTACAATGAGTTCATCAGTCAATTTTCTCACACTACAATGAGTTCATCAGTCAATTTTCTCACACTACAATGAGTCTATCAGTCAATTTTCTCACACTACAATGACTTCATCAGTCAATATTCTCACACTACAATGACTTCATCAGTCAATATTCTCACACTACAATGAGTTCATCAGTCAATTTTCTCACACTACAATGACTTCATCACTCAATATTCTCACACTACAATGACTTCATCAGTCAATATTCTCACACTACAATGACTTCATCAGTCAATTTTCTCACACTACAATGAGTTCATCAGTCAATTTTCTCACACTACAATGACTTCATCACTCAATATTCTCACACTACAATGAGTTTATCAGTCAATATTCTCACACTACAATGACTTCATCACTCAATTTTCTCACACTACAATGAGTTCATCAGTCAATATTCTCACACTACAATGATTTCATCAGTCAATTTTCTCACACTACAATGACTTCATCACTCAATATTCTCACACTAAAATGACTTCATCAGTCAATATTCTCACACTACAATGACTTCATCACTCAATTTTCTCACACTACAATGAGTTCATCAGTCAATTTTCTCACACTACAATGACTTCATCACTCAATTTTCTCACACTACAATGAGTTCATCAGTCAATTTTCTCACACTACAATGAGTTCATCAGTCAATTCTCTCACACTACAATGACTTCATCACTCAATATTCTCATACTACAATGAGTTCATCAGTCAATTTTCTCACACTACAATGACTTCATCACTCAATATTCTCACACTAAAATGACTTCATCAGTCAATATTCTCACACTACAATGACTTCATCAGTCAATTTTCTCACACTACAATGACTTCATCACTCAATTTTCTCACACTACAATGAGTTCATCAGTCAATTTTCTCACACTACAATGACTTCATCACTCAATATTCTCACACTACAATGAGTTCATCAGTCAATTTTCTCAAGCTGCAATGACTTCATCAGTCAATTTTCTCACACTACAATGAGTTCATCAGTCAATTTTCTCACACTACAATGAGTTCATCAGTCAATTTTCTCACACTACAATGAGTTTATCAGTCAATATTCTCACACTACAATGACTTCATCACTCAATTTTCTCACACTACAATGACTTCATCACTCAATATTCTCACACTACAATGACTTCATCAGTCAATATTCTCACACTACAATGACTTCATCAGTCAATTTTCTCACACTACAATGAGTTCATCAGTCAATATTCTCACACTACAATGACTTCATCACTCAATATTCTCACACTACAATGAGTTTATCAGTCAATATTCTCACACTACAATGACTTCATCACTCAATTTTCTCACACTACAATGAGTTCATCAGTCAATATTCTCACACTACAATGATTTCATCAGTCAATTTTCTCACACTACAATGACTTCATCACTCAATATTCTCACACTAAAATGACTTCATCAGTCAATATTCTCACACTACAATGACTTCATCACTCAATTTTCTCACACTACAATGAGTTCATCAGTCAATTTTCTCACACTACAATGACTTCATCACTCAATTTTCTCACACTACAATGAGTTCATCAGTCAATTTTCTCACACTACAATGAGTTCATCAGTCAATTCTCTCACACTACAATGACTTCATCACTCAATATTCTCATACTACAATGAGTTCATCAGTCAATTTTCTCACACTACAATGACTTCATCACTCAATATTCTCACACTAAAATGACTTCATCAGTCAATATTCTCACACTACAATGACTTCATCAGTCAATTTTCTCACACTACAATGACTTCATCACTCAATTTTCTCACACTACAATGAGTTCATCAGTCAATTTTCTCACACTACAATGACTTCATCACTCAATATTCTCACACTACAATGAGTTCATCAGTCAATTTTCTCAAGCTGCAATGACTTCATCAGTCAATTTTCTCACACTACAATGAGTTCATCAGTCAATTTTCTCACACTACAATGAGTTCATCAGTCAATTTTCTCACACTACAATGAGTTTATCAGTCAATATTCTCACACTACAATGACTTCATCACTCAATTTTCTCACACTACAATGAGTTCATCAGTCAATATTCTCACACTACAATGAGTTCATCAGTCAATTTTCTCACACTACAATGACTTCATCACTCAATATTCTCACACTACAATGACTTCATCAGTCAATATTCTCACACTACAATGACTTCATCAGTCAATTTTCTCACACTGCAATAAGTTCATCAGTCAATTTTCTCACACTACAATGAGTCCATCAGTCAATTTTCTCACACTACAATGACTTCAACAGTCAATATTCTCACACTACAATGAGTTCATCAGTCAATTTTCTCACACTACAATGACTTTATCAGTCAATATTCTCACACTACAATGACTTCATCAGTCAATATTCTCACACTACAATGACTTCATCAGTCAATTTTCTCACACTACAATGAGTTCATCAGTCAATTTTCTCACACTATAATGACTTCATCACTCAATATTCTCACACTACAATGAGTTTATCAGTCAATATTCTCACACTACAATGACTTCATCACTCAATTTTCTCACACTACAATGAGTTCATCAGTCAATATTCTCACACTACAATGAGTTCATCAGTCAATTTTCTCACACTACAATGACTTCATCACTCAATATTCTCACACTAAAATGACTTCATCAGTCAATATTCTCACACTACAATGACTTCATCACTCAATTTTCTCACACTACAATGAGTTCATCAGTCAATTTTCTCACACTACAATGACTTCATCACTCAATTTTCTCACACTACAATGAGTTCATCAGTCAATTTTCTCACACTACAATGAGTTCATCAGTCAATTCTCTCACACTACAATGACTTCATCACTCAATATTCTCATACTACAATGAGTTCATCAGTCAATTTTCTCACACTACAATGACTTCATCACTCAATATTCTCACACTAAAATGACTTCATCAGTCAATATTCTCACACTACAATGACTTCATCAGTCAATTTTCTCACACTACAATGAGTTCATCAGTCAATTTTCTCACACTATAATGACTTCATCACTCAATATTCTCACACTACAATGAGTTTATCAGTCAATATTCTCACACTACAATGACTTCATCACTCAATTTTCTCACACTACAATGAGTTCATCAGTCAATATTCTCACACTACAATGAGTTCATCAGTCAATTTTCTCACACTACAATGACTTCATCACTCAATATTCTCACACTAAAATGACTTCATCAGTCAATATTCTCACACTACAATGACTTCATCACTCAATTTTCTCACACTACAATGACTTCATCACTCAATATTCTCACACTAAAATGACTTCATCAGTCAATATTCTCACACTACAATGACTTCATCAGTCAATTTTCTCACACTACAATGAGTTCATCAGTCAATTTTCTCACACTATAATGACTTCATCACTCAATATTCTCACACTACAATGAGTTTATCAGTCAATATTCTCACACTACAATGACTTCATCACTCAATTTTCTCACACTACAATGAGTTCATCAGTCAATATTCTCACACTACAATGAGTTCATCAGTCAATTTTCTCACACTACAATGACTTCATCACTCAATATTCTCACACTAAAATGACTTCATCAGTCAATATTCTCACACTACAATGACTTCATCACTCAATTTTCTCACACTACAATGAGTTCATCAGTCAATTTTCTCACACTACAATGACTTCATCACTCAATTTTCTCACACTACAATGAGTTCATCAGTCAATTTTCTCACACTACAATGAGTTCATCAGTCAATTCTCTCACACTACAATGACTTCATCACTCAATATTCTCATACTACAATGAGTTCATCAGTCAATTTTCTCACACTACAATGACTTCATCACTCAATATTCTCACACTAAAATGACTTCATCAGTCAATATTCTCACACTACAATGACTTCATCAGTCAATTTTCTCACACTACAATGAGTTCATCAGTCAATTTTCTCACACTATAATGACTTCATCACTCAATATTCTCACACTACAATGAGTTTATCAGTCAATATTCTCACACTACAATGACTTCATCACTCAATTTTCTCACACTACAATGAGTTCATCAGTCAATATTCTCACACTACAATGAGTTCATCAGTCAATTTTCTCACACTACAATGACTTCATCACTCAATATTCTCACACTAAAATGACTTCATCAGTCAATATTCTCACACTACAATGACTTCATCACTCAATTTTCTCACACTACAATGACTTCATCACTCAATATTCTCACACTAAAATGACTTCATCAGTCAATATTCTCACACTACAATGACTTCATCAGTCAATTTTCTCACACTACAATGAGTTCATCAGTCAATTTTCTCACACTATAATGACTTCATCACTCAATATTCTCACACTACAATGAGTTTATCAGTCAATATTCTCACACTACAATGACTTCATCACTCAATTTTCTCACACTACAATGAGTTCATCAGTCAATATTCTCACACTACAATGAGTTCATCAGTCAATTTTCTCACACTACAATGACTTCATCACTCAATATTCTCACACTAAAATGACTTCATCAGTCAATATTCTCACACTACAATGAGTTCATCAGTCAATTTTCTCACACTACAATGAGTTCATCAGTCAATTTTCTCACACTACAATGAGTTTATCAGTCAATATTCTCACACTACAATGACTTCATCACTCAATTTTCTCACACTACAATGAGTTCATCAGTCAATATTCTCACACTACAATGAGTTCATCAGTCAATTTTCTCACACTACAATGACTTCATCACTCAATATTCTCACACTACAATGACTTCATCAGTCAATATTCTCACACTACAATGACTTCATCAGTCAATTTTCTCACACTGCAATAAGTTCATCAGTCAATTTTCTCACACTACAATGAGTTCATCAGTCAATTTTCTCACACTACAATGAGTTCATCAGTCAATTCTCTCACACTACAATGACTTCATCAGTCAATTCTCTCACACTACAATGAGTTCATCAGTCAATTTTCTCACACTACAATGAGTTCATCAGTCAATTTTCTCACACTACAATGACTTCATCAGTCAATTTTCTCACACTACAATGAGTCCATCAGTCAATTTTCTCACACTACAATGACTTCAACAGTCAATATTCTCACACTACAATGAGTTCATCAGTCAATTTTCTCACACTACAATGACTTCATCAGTCAATATTCTCACACTACAATGACTTCATCAGTCAATATTCTCACACTACAATGACTTCATCAGTCAATTTTCTCACACTACAATGAGTTCATCAGTCAATTTTCTCACACTATAATGACTTCATCACTCAATATTCTCACACTACAATGAGTTTATCAGTCAATATTCTCACACTACAATGACTTCATCACTCAATTTTCTCACACTACAATGAGTTCATCAGTCAATATTCTCACACTACAATGAGTTCATCAGTCAATTTTCTCACACTACAATGACTTCATCACTCAATATTCTCACACTAAAATGACTTCATCAGTCAATATTCTCACACTACAATGACTTCATCACTCAATTTTCTCACACTACAATGAGTTCATCAGTCAATTTTCTCACACTACAATGACTTCATCACTCAATTTTCTCACACTACAATGAGTTCATCAGTCAATTTTCTCACACTACAATGAGTTCATCAGTCAATTCTCTCACACTACAATGACTTCATCACTCAATATTCTCATACTACAATGAGTTCATCAGTCAATTTTCTCACACTACAATGACTTCATCACTCAATATTCTCACACTAAAATGACTTCATCAGTCAATATTCTCACACTACAATGACTTCATCAGTCAATTTTCTCACACTACAATGAGTTCATCAGTCAATTTTCTCACACTATAATGACTTCATCACTCAATATTCTCACACTACAATGAGTTTATCAGTCAATATTCTCACACTACAATGACTTCATCACTCAATTTTCTCACACTACAATGAGTTCATCAGTCAATATTCTCACACTACAATGAGTTCATCAGTCAATTTTCTCACACTACAATGACTTCATCACTCAATATTCTCACACTAAAATGACTTCATCAGTCAATATTCTCACACTACAATGACTTCATCACTCAATTTTCTCACACTACAATGACTTCATCACTCAATATTCTCACACTAAAATGACTTCATCAGTCAATATTCTCACACTACAATGACTTCATCAGTCAATTTTCTCACACTACAATGAGTTCATCAGTCAATTTTCTCACACTATAATGACTTCATCACTCAATATTCTCACACTACAATGAGTTTATCAGTCAATATTCTCACACTACAATGACTTCATCACTCAATTTTCTCACACTACAATGAGTTCATCAGTCAATATTCTCACACTACAATGAGTTCATCAGTCAATTTTCTCACACTACAATGACTTCATCACTCAATATTCTCACACTAAAATGACTTCATCAGTCAATATTCTCACACTACAATGACTTCATCACTCAATTTTCTCACACTACAATGAGTTCATCAGTCAATTTTCTCACACTACAATGACTTCATCACTCAATTTTCTCACACTACAATGAGTTCATCAGTCAATTTTCTCACACTACAATGAGTTCATCAGTCAATTCTCTCACACTACAATGACTTCATCACTCAATATTCTCATACTACAATGAGTTCATCAGTCAATTTTCTCACACTACAATGACTTCATCACTCAATATTCTCACACTAAAATGACTTCATCAGTCAATATTCTCACACTACAATGACTTCATCAGTCAATTTTCTCACACTACAATGAGTTCATCAGTCAATTTTCTCACACTATAATGACTTCATCACTCAATATTCTCACACTACAATGAGTTTATCAGTCAATATTCTCACACTACAATGACTTCATCACTCAATTTTCTCACACTACAATGAGTTCATCAGTCAATATTCTCACACTACAATGAGTTCATCAGTCAATTTTCTCACACTACAATGACTTCATCACTCAATATTCTCACACTAAAATGACTTCATCAGTCAATATTCTCACACTACAATGACTTCATCACTCAATTTTCTCACACTACAATGACTTCATCACTCAATATTCTCACACTAAAATGACTTCATCAGTCAATATTCTCACACTACAATGACTTCATCAGTCAATTTTCTCACACTACAATGAGTTCATCAGTCAATTTTCTCACACTATAATGACTTCATCACTCAATATTCTCACACTACAATGAGTTTATCAGTCAATATTCTCACACTACAATGACTTCATCACTCAATTTTCTCACACTACAATGAGTTCATCAGTCAATATTCTCACACTACAATGAGTTCATCAGTCAATTTTCTCACACTACAATGACTTCATCACTCAATATTCTCACACTAAAATGACTTCATCAGTCAATATTCTCACACTACAATGACTTCATCACTCAATTTTCTCACACTACAATGAGTTCATCAGTCAATTTTCTCACACTACAATGACTTCATCACTCAATTTTCTCACACTACAATGAGTTCATCAGTCAATTTTCTCACACTACAATGAGTTCATCAGTCAATTCTCTCACACTACAATGACTTCATCACTCAATATTCTCATACTACAATGAGTTCATCAGTCAATTTTCTCACACTACAATGACTTCATCACTCAATATTCTCACACTAAAATGACTTCATCAGTCAATATTCTCACACTACAATGACTTCATCAGTCAATTTTCTCACACTACAATGACTTCATCACTCAATTTTCTCACACTACAATGAGTTCATCAGTCAATTTTCTCACACTACAATGAGTTCATCAGTCAATTCTCTCACACTACAATGACTTCATCACTCAATATTCTCACACTACAATGAGTTCATCAGTCAATTTTCTCAAGCTGCAATGACTTCATCAGTCAATTTTCTCATGCTGCAATCCTCCCCGGTTGTTACGGCCATGTTTATACTGACAACATACCGGTGTCAGGAAAAATAATTACTTCGTAAAATAAGTATCGATTTCTTTACTGCGCGTGTGCGCCTTACACCATTAACGATAGTTATTTTAAAGTTATCTGTAAAATAATTACTCCGTAAAATAACCGTTCGGCTACCAATGAGAGTATTAAACACACAAATAGAATCAATTTGTGTACAAAATTAACTTTCCGTCGTCAAATTTGAACAAAAAACAAAATCCACTTTTAAAAGTTTTGTTGTAAGAATTCTACAAAGCACGTGAAAAATCAGAAAACTCCGTTTTGCTCTGCGACTGGTCTTTTCGCAATCGATTTACGGACGCAGTCAGAATTCGCTGAAATTCAGCGTTTCTTTTTCATCTTTTTCTTTCTATTGGACGATCTCTTAGGAGAATAATTAGGCGGCGAAGTGTTCCGATCTTTCTTCGAAGACTTGGACGAAGGAGAGCCGGAACCTTTCCTTGATCGTCGTATTGGCGAGATTGAGTACGAACGTGACCGACGGTAACGTCGTCTGCTGGTCGGAGAACGAGAATGCTCGCTGAAGATAGGCGACCGGCGTTTCGGCGAGTGCGAAATACTGCGCGAGTAACGTCGATCACGAGAATTCGAACGACCTCTTCTAGTGTCCTAGCAACGGAAATCGATGACGACTTAGCAAGTGTAGGTTAAAAA
Organism: Candelabrum cocksii; assembly: GCA_963930725.1. Lineage (NCBI taxonomy): Eukaryota > Metazoa > Cnidaria > Hydrozoa > Anthoathecata > Candelabridae > Candelabrum > Candelabrum cocksii. The sequence goes on along the minus strand of OZ005670.1, from coordinate 4,688,498 downwards.
CAACACATTTCAAAAGCTTAGTACAGTAGACTTCCGAATCTAACGAACTCCAAAGGGAGAAAATCAATCGGAACGTTAGATCATAAGATCGAAAAAGCACTGAAGAGGATTTATATTTCATTCGCTAGATCAAGAAGTTCGTTTAATCCCGTATTCGTTAGAACAGGGGTCTACTATCTTGAATTATAAAAAATCTAAAGGAATAAGATATGTTTCTAGTTGACTTCCTTTAGCATTCACTACAAGCTATTAGAACAAAGCGTCACTTTTATCACCGCTCAACATTCACGTTTCTATAACATCTATCATGTGGAGGCACACAATCACCTCGCGCGATCCTGAACTATTCGATGATGAGGTAGAGCTTCGACGACGCTTCGTTTTGGTAGATGAGGAAGACGAGGAGAGATCTCGCTTCCTACTTTCGCGACGGTTTCCACGTTTTTTCAACATGTCATATTCCTGGCAAGGAAGAAATTACTTGTTAAAATCTGTAATTCGCCATAAAGTGGAGGTAATTATAACATTAACTCGAATAAAATTCACTCTTACCTGAGTGAGACTAAAATCGCGACAATTTGTCCACTAAAAAATTTCTCTCCATCATGTGTAATGGGCTGATATTTTTAGATCGAAGAAGAATAAATAAAAATATTTCATAAATAAACGACGGAGGTTTGCAGTAATTTCTTAAAAGACGCCTTGATTGTTATAGTGTAATAACGGTGACGTAAGAAAGGGAAGAAATAAAAAGTTTATAACTTAAAGTGTTTAATCCCGCGTAGTAATAGGTAAAAAGTGAACGCACTTCGATCAACTGTTTTCTGAACTTGGCTGCCTCCTTCTGTATGTTGATGCCCGATCTATTTCCCCCTCTCGACTCCAGTTTGTCAACAAACCGCATGACCTTCAGTTCAACATCACGCAAAAACTTCCGGCGATCCTCATCGTCGTCTTTTTCGGCGTCCGGAGTTGTCGTGTTGAACGCCGTATCTTTAGAATCGTCGCTTTTCCTGGTCAAAACAACAACAAAGAAGATCCATCTTATTTGCATTTTAACTCAACAATGAATAATAATAACTAATGAATCCAGCGAAATTATTGTAGACCGAAAGAAATATATATTGAGTATATATTAGTGTTTAAAAGTAATACCCTATAAATTATTCATCATAGTTATTATGCAATCCCCGTAGCTTACATTGTCATTTCGTCTTTGGAATCATCATCAACATCATCTGCACTCCTTCCCGTTTTCAAGCCTTCGACCTTCTCCCACTTGCTACCAGCGGCCGGTGTTATTTTGTCGACGGCCTCGTTATCGACCCGCGTCCAACGCGATGACGTCAGAGGATCGTTTTTCTCCCATGTCGAAAGTTTGTTTTTTTCCGATGCTGTCAAGAATTCAGAAGTAACTACAGTTCATATTAGCACAGGATTGATCGCTTTAACCAAAGCAATATTTATTACAAAATAATAAGATTTTTCCTTTTCCCTTTTAACAAAAAAATACATTTGAAAACGATATTTGTTTATGATTTCTCATTTTTTGTTGCTTTATCCCTTAAAAAGATGAGATGACAAAAACTCATCACATACGTTCCTCTTTGGCAATAGGCATCCCATCGATATCATCTATAACCGCTCCATCTAAGTCCTCAGTAGCTTTAGCAAGCGGTAACCCATCAATATCTTCGGCAAGTGGTTGCTAAAGTGAAAGTCATGCGTAGAAACGCATAGCAACAGTGTCTCGGTTGCATGTATGTTACTCACCCCGTCGATTTCACCGGATACACCAAGTTTGGCCATCATACTCTGTTTCTGCAAGGTCTCTTCTTCTTTCTAACATAGAATAGCAAGGAAAAGTACCATTTATTTCTTGTTTGCTTGCCGATCCAATGTCATTATTCAAGTGAAAATTCAAACACTTTCAAAGAAAATTGAACTTATCTGTTTGAGACATACCCTCCGAATTGTATGAAATGCGAATATTAGAACAAATTTTCACCTTTATAGATTCAGCAGTTGATATACCAACAAAGATATTTTGAAGGTTGATAAGGAACGCTGGGGGATATATGGACCAATCTTGCCAAGCGGCCAAACACGATAGCACTTGTTTCTGTACGAATAAGATACTTTGAACACATTGCAAAGAAATCTTTATCTTTTATATCACTGTAAATGGTAGGATACACAGAAAAGCTCTCGATAAATAACTTAATTTTAACAATAATTTCTTTGAATAATTTACAATAGAAAAGATTTAGAGAGACATTGCATCAGAGCATTTACCCTGAATCTTTCTCCTTGAGACTTTGTGCTGCAGGTTGTAAGAGCTTTGTGCATGTTTGACATAGTTTCCAGGAGTTCCTTTTGAAAGCTGAAACAAACGACTCATGGTTAGAATAAGGAATAGGTAATATTGCAGCACGTAAAAATCAACCCAATACGAACATGCTCCACACTTACGCCTTTCGAAAGCTGGACGCGTTTCGCACTTTTGAGCCCGAGTTATGGAGTATATCACTCACCACAAACAAGCGGGCCACCTGTAGCAACGTGCAATAATCAGTCAATAAAAACAAAACAACTTTATATATATATATATATATATATATATATATATATATATATATATATATATATATATATATATATATATATATATATATATATATATATATATATATATATATATATATCAACAAGGTAACAATAAAGTAGGATGTTTCATTTAATGTCCTGTTTTACAAAATTGTGAATGAACTTTAATGTTTTGTAAAAACAGCTTAGCATGAGTTATTCTTTAACTGTTTATTTTCAAATTGAGTCTCGTCATGTTGATTCGCTTTCTTCACCTTAGTGGGTAGAGGTGTTTCCAGGATAGAGAGTGACTCACAGATACATTCAACAATCTGAAACAGTACGAGAAACTGGTTACAATGTATGTTTAAAATGCGGTGCGTAGAAAAATGATATCTACGCTTCGGAACACATTTTACTGAAAGAAAAATGAAAGCAACGTGATATTTCTATGATTAAAAACCTCCTCAGAATAATCTGCGTGGTCAACAGCCCAGAACATTAGTTCGCCGATCTTTGTGCGGTTTGTGCTAATTGTACGTAAGAGGTCTTCCAAGTGATCTCGCTGTCTAGAAAATGCAAAGTTTTTTTTATATAGAAAACGCCAATCTTTCTTTACAAAAATCATCTTTTACTGATTGAATATGACATTTGCATTTTCATTAAACAGTAGTTAAATATTCACCCTTTCTCGTAACAAATAACAAGTTGAAAACGTGAAATCATTTGTTGGGTTATAGAAAAATGTTAGAATAGATTACCGATCTGACAAAACCTTTTTCTCTATTGTCTTTTCAGTATTGTCCGAGTCTTTAAGCAAATGTTCGAGCAGATAATTCTTTTTCATGGCCAACGTCGGTGAACCATCTGAATAGATGATGGAGAGTTAAGGTGTTACATAAACATTTTGTTGGATGAATGTATTCCTAGGACCAGTCCCTTGAATCAGAATAAATGATACTATTTTCTCCAAAGCATCGAGGCTTTGTCTTAACAGTTTAACTGCTGTGAATGGTCTCTTTAAAGTTGGTACCTTTCCCGATAGCTTGCATGTTGGTGGCAGACACGGTCGCCAGTGATGCAGATGTAGACAGGCCCGAGATATTCGTTGGTCCGTATGGGTTCATAGGGGGCGGCTGCCATATCGATCCCCCAATAAACATGCGGAAACACTTCTGCTGCCATTTATGAGTCGTGTCTCCCTAAAAACCCCGCAGTGTTATGATGCAACAGCAATCAAATCCAACATTCCTGTTTACATAAGTAAAGCACCTACAAAAACTTACATGAGTAAAGTGATATATCAACGCAGATCTCTTAAAATTAAGAAAATCAAATCACTTTCAAACAAGATCACTTCACCTGTAACAAGGAGAATATTCTCCAACGATAGTAAATGTGCTCGTTGCATTTGTTGTCGAACAAGAACCTGAAACCACGTCACAAATGGTCCGTTACAAGGTGTAAAGCTTATTACTGTTTACATAATTTATTAACAATTGACCTGAGCGTCAGGTCAGCAATTATATCTGCTGCTACCAATCAAGCTGTAAATTGGTACAACCTGTGTCAGCCTGTGGGGTAGATGGAGCTTCGTATATGTACTTACAACCCCAAACCCCCAATATGCCACGTTAGGAGCTTCCGTATTTTATGAATACAAGCGGCATTGGATAGGCTATCTTAGTCAAACTAATCCTGACACCCTGATATATATATCATAGCAGATTAAAGCTTGTTTTGTTGAAATTAAAATCCCTCTTCAGCAGAAGAAACACATGGTGACATTTCCTTCACAGAAGAGCTACTTCAACAACAGAAGTTCAAAATGCTGATGTTCGTCAATCAGTTTTGCTTCATTAATTGACAGTTAACTTAGGTGATGTATTACCGAAACAGTGGGTTTGAGATCTCTCTGTTCATGATCATCGCTTCAAACATGGGACCCTCGCGTACAACAAACTCAACAACACGATTGATCAAAGACACGACCAGTCTGTTCAACAAAAAATAGTATATCATCCTGTCAGTGATTCGAAAAGATTGATACAAGTTCAACCAAAATAATGTGCTTAATGTGACACTGATTTCATAGCTTTAAAAGAAAACCCAGAAAATGTAGATTGCCATCCATGGTTGGCATACAAAAATTTTGGAAAGAAGTACTGTTAACACGATGATGCCAAGCCTAAAAAGTGGCGGAGATGGGGGAAAACATGGCTTTATACACAACGGCTCGATCGCGACGATTACGTGCTACGTCGTCGTAAAAAACAAAAGTACCTTTCAGTAGGAATTACAACTTTGACGACAGTATTTTCTAAATTCTAAGAAAATCAAAGTTTGTTTAGTAGCATTGTATGAGACATACAGTAACTCAGAGAAATAGCTGTTTGTTTCATTATGCAGCTTTATTCATGTACAGAGACCAACCAAAGTTTTAAAAAATGAAGAGAAACATTGCACAAATCCTTAGTGTTAAAAACGGGAATCATTGAAACAGAGGAAAGCTTACTCCATCAAACTCTTTCTTTTCTTTTCGATCTTGGTATGGAATCTGGCAGTTGAATGGGAGACCGGACTGCTTAGGAGGACGTATGGTCTGTGTATGCGAAGGGTGGATGTAAATGGGCATGGGTGGAATGGGAACACCCTTACCCCATCCAATCTTCATCTCAAAGTCCATCACGTCTTTTCCTGACATGACAAAAGTTTTGAAATGAATGATTATAAGTATGCTACATTAAAAACGTGATCGGTTATTTAGATGCAACTAACTATCCATATGAATGAATACAAAACATGGCTTTACCTTCGATGTCTTCTAGACACCTCTCGCCATCCTTTCTATGCATGAATGCAACAAAACCACAATTTCGATTTCGTGTTTTCTCATCGTCAGTGCGCGGCCACATTATCTTGACGCTGGCCAGTGGACCATATCTCCCAAACACTTTGCACAACTGTTCTTCATCCATCTAATGTTAGACAACACTGTTGTCATTGTCTTGAAACCTTGGTATTCACGGTTTTATCAACACAATCAAGTTTATTTAACAGTGAAAACGCGCTGGCACACGCCATAATCAATTATCGCTAGCGATTTGTCACTCGTGTGCTTAAATTTTCACGAGTGATATAATTCTTCGGTTTTTGACACCTTCTTATTATCCAAGTACAGATTTAATCAAGTTGTTTTTCGTAGTAATAACAAACAAAGTTATTTTAATTTGATTAAAAACGTATACGTTTCGAAAAGTTTGTAACGTACAATATAAAAAAGAATAAAGATTTTCAAAGAGAAACGATAGAACCGTTTACACGCGATGAATGTTTCATTAAACTTAGAGACAGATAAATGCAGAAGAACTATGCTGCATTCGATGGAAGAAAAAGATCAATCCACAATGAAACATTCAGTTTTCAAAACAAAACAAAAGATACTTTCACAAAACCAAAAAATAAACACGACAGCTAGGTTAACTTCAAAGTCGTATTTTAACTTTTTAAAGCTGTTTTTGCTAGTGAAAATATGTGCCGTGACATTTTTTATCATTAAAATTTATAAATAAATAAATAAAAAATTCCTTTCACTTTTCACTACTTTAATGTTATAAATTTTCGCGGGGATTAAATTTCGCGGATGTCCCCGCAAAACTCTGGAAAGTAGCCATCCGTGAAAATTTGTCCCCGCGAAATTTTTGAATAAATGTCTGATCCGCGAAATTTTAATAAGAAAATTTCCGAAAATTTTCCAGTCAAAATCTCCACTACTTCATACTTCCTCAATTTCTACTCAATTTCCCTGTTGTTTACTTCATGCTTTGCCCTTCAGAGCCCTGCTTTTTAAAAGGACATTTTACCTCATTCTAATGACCACTGACTGTACTGACACCACTTGTGAATTTCATAAATTAACAATTTTTTGTATCCGAGGATAAGAGCTTTCCATGATACTGAAGGCGACACAATAAGAGTGTTTCCTTGACCAGAATTCTCCTATAAAAGTTCATTTTTTGGAGATTTTTCGGCAATAAATATGGCTTTTTGTTGTGAAAACAAATCGAGAGCCAATTTTTCCGGTTTAAGAAAATATTCAAAAACGTTGAAACGCGAAATTAAGTCCCTGCAAAATATTTGGAAATGGCTCACCCGCGAAATCTTTAAATTTCGTGGATGAGCTCAACCGCAAAATTTAATCCCCGCAGAAATTTATCACATTAAAGTAAATACATCAACTGTGAAGTTTTCCTTAATTTTTAGATCACCGTCAAACGTTAATAATCTTATAAGCAATATACAATTTATAGATGCTCTCGTCACCCTCGTTTCACATGTACAGTAATTACACATGGTGTAGAAGAATGATATATGTAGAAAGCAATTTACTTTGGTGTCTGTTGCGTAATTCGAACAATTCACATTGAAGTTGGCAACAAAATAAATTGATTTTTTATTGTAGCTTTTAAATTATCCGGAGAGAAATGAATAAATAGATTTCGACGGTTTATTTGGAGGTCTATAAGAAATAGAGTAGATAATAGAGCATTTCTTTTCGCCATCGTGTCTCTGGACTTTAATACTTAAAATTTCATTTACTAATCATTCATATCAGAGAGGGCATCACAATTTTATTGAACAAATACACATAAAAGCTCTGTCAGATGAACGTGCGGAAACATTTCAAATGTATCATGTCGCGTGGCCGCCTAATAGCAACCGTAATAACGTTCCAAGATAAACCACTTGATTGATTCGTGACTCCAATTCGCGAATTTAAAAAACGTTAAATAGAAGTTTAAAAAACGTAAAATAAAATTGTTTAGAACCGTTAGTTTCAAATCGTCAATTGCGAAACGGCCAGTTTTAAAACCCACAGTTTCTAATGTCTGTACACCTGTGCAAGCAGTGTCAGTTTTAGAATAAATAGTCTATGTTCAAATCATTGGCGGCGTGTCTCTGTAATGTTGTTACACAGATCCAAGCAACTAGGGAGGGGAGCTTGTTCTGCTAGTGTAATAAGTCAAGAGTCTAGGCAATAGCTAGTGACTTTAAAGTCAAACTTCAAAATAAAATTCCTATAGTGATAGGAAAAGACATTAAGCTAACTAAAGACGTCAGTAAAGTAAAAACTAATTTGAAAAAAATGCATGTGCGGTCACGTGTGATTACACGAGTGATCGCACATCACTTTTAATTTTCACAAGCGATGGTTTGTCGCACGCCTGGGTCGATTTTCGCGAGCGACAAGACGCGTGCTCAGATACTCTTGACAAAGACTGTACCTTTGGATTCAGGTTGCTGACAAACAAATTCGTGGTAGAAGGGTCACCACAGTCTCTCGACCCCATGTCCGGGTACGTAAACTCGTCTAAACATATTGGAATGTTCACTTGAAATTAGGCACAATAGAAAAGGTTTTTTAACTAGCGAGTGGCATCAATTATATAGAGGTCTTTCTGCAGATTTTAATAGCTACCATGAATGTTTCTTTTCTCATCTTGGAAACTGGCGGTATTGATGTTTAAAAACCCAATGAATATGAGAATTTACAAGTGAGTTTTGTTAAAAAATAACAATTCAATCAAATATAACTACCATCGATAGGTTTTGGTTTGAAAAATGTTGGAGGTAGAGAGTTAAGCATTTCCTCAGAGATCCCTGATAGGTCCCCTTTCTTTAATTTCCTCCTTATGTCTCGTTCTTTCTGCGACCTGGTAATATGAAAAGGAATGTCAATTTCATTCATATATCTAACATTTTCCAGACAGATTATCGAAAGAAGAATTCAAATCGTGTCTGAAATATGTATATCTTTCAAGAAAACATTTGCTTGTTTGTTTTTTAACAACGCTTCCAGAACACTCATTAAGCATTATCATGAAGACTTCGACCCAGAGTTTTAGTGTATTTAATTGCTCCCATTTGTGCTACAGTTATTTTTGATGAAATACGTTCTTTTATTTAACCGCTCACTAAACAACTTTGTGATAGCATGGTCTTGAACTCAGAACCTATCGGTTAAGAGCCGAACGCCTTACCATTGCGCTATCACCAGAATAATTGGAAATACCATTCCACGAAGGTGAAAGAATAAAAAGAATATACTTCTCAAGTTCTTCTTTGAACAATTCCAGGTTGCTTTTCTTCTTTTCACCGACTTTCTTCTTATTCAAATCCTGAAAAATTGTTCAACATCAAGTTTTTTACACAACCTCTCTGTATCAATTTTATCAACCATAACACTTTAAATGAAAAAGGGAAAACAAAGTCATCAAATTACCAGTATTAATTACTGTACTAAAAAAACATGCCGTTATAATACAAAAACTAAATATTGCTATAACAATTACACATACAGTTTAAATATTTTTGTCAATTCATTAATTGGCCAAAAAATATAGAAACACAATGAAAGAATATAAATATTTATCATTTTAGAATATACTTGTTTTGATGATTTATACTCCTCAGTGATCTCTTTACTTCGTTTGAACTCTTCAGCTAACTCCGCCATTTTTGATCTAGGCTTGTACAATTTCGCCATATCAATCTCTAAAATGAAGATGGTACATGGGGCAGAGTACAAAATTATTTAGACGATAACTACAAAAGAAATAATAAAAAAAAGGGTCTGATAGGATCTTGAGAATTCTTTAAAAAAAATAAGGATTTTAGATGAAAAATATACCTTCTTCTTTTTTCGGCTGAATTTCTAAAAACAATCGTTGAAAGTTATGATGCAAGACAATTTACCAGTGCATTTTGAAGAACTTATGAAAATCACAAAATCAGAGTTTTAAACAGGCCTGTAATGAGATGCAAAAACCAATCAGTACAGGATAATCAATTACAAACTTTGGACAGAATTTTCTCGCAGCAAAAATAGAATTTTCAAATTTTGCTCTGAATGTATTCATTGCCAAATTGCCTTCCTCACAAATTCAGCCCAGAAAAACAAACTATGAAAAACATCCGCAGGCCAACAAATGTACACAAACACTGGAGAAGTTTTAGGGCTTCTAAAAATTCATATCTCATAGTAATAAATACAATATTTGAACAGAAGCAAAATTAGCATGATTGACTCTTGTGATGCTGATGACTCTTAACAAAACAAACATTCTGTTCAAATTCATAAATAATTCGTTAGTTTATAATCAATGTTATTAACACTCACCAGTGTTTTTATTTGGGTCAATTATCCCCGCACGCACAAACGTTTTGCCAACCGCAGCCACACTTTGAAAGTCAGCAATATACTCATTCAAAACCGCCGCTGTCTCCATTGCCTCATACTGAACGTGATTACACAGAGACATCAGAATTAGATAACAAAATGAAAGAGTAACAGTTGAAGCCTTAGACATGGTAGAAAATAAGAATGAATAGAAAAAATATTAATCTAATATAATAAGACTTATTATAATACTATAAACCTTATTAATATTTATACCTTCTATATTTGCTTGGACTTACATCAATTAGAACATAACACCACAAAAACTACTAACATACTAACGAGAAACTATTCGTTAAAATTCAAAGATATAGACAACAGTGTTGGTTTACATATTTTTTGGCGTATTCAATGCAAATATACAATTTAAAAGCGTAAAATCAATTATATAGAAAAGATAAAAAAACAACAATTTTTAATCTCACGTGAAGCCAGACAGCAACTCACCTTTTTCCGTTCAACTTTGGACACTTTGTTCACCTGTTTACTGTTTACCTTGCCCTTCAACGGGTTGTGCCCTTTGATGAACTTCTTTGGACGGTCTGCCATATTTATATTATTGCCAGCTCATGTATTCATTTTGTGTTTAATTGCTTACTCTACTGAAATATTGTTCAAAAATCTAAAATGCAACAATTTCAATAAAAATAATATTTGTGTGTTGTGTATATTTGGGTTTAATTTTTTCAAAAACTATATCTCTTCAATATGCAATAAACCCAGAAACAGGTTATAAATGATGAAAATATAATTCGGAAAAACTATCAGTTACACAAGAAACATATGATATAGTCATAATGTATACATATATAACAGAATCCGTGTTAGTTACTGTTGTAAGTTCTTTGAATGGCTTTTAACCGCTTTAAACGGTCTGATAATTTGGGGTGCACAACATCCGATAAATTATTCCCAATTTTAGAATATTTCGACCAACCGTCGTAGCCATGTATTTGTCTGTACATTCGGTTCATTGTCATTTCTTTGCGCATGCGAGATACACCACCATCAGCAAACTGTGCACCAGTTTTTGCAGCATTTTCATCAGCTTGAAACTCCATGTAATGACTTAATAACTTCCTGGTGTAAGCAAAAATCAAATATCCAAACACCCACGTCACTATGTTAACAAAGAAAATGTCAAAAAGTGCATGCATTTTTAACAACGATGGCAATTTTCTTCCTAGCGTAAAAAATCCATAATACAAACTAAGGTTATGGGCGGTTGATATCATAAAGTGGTTATTTTGAACGTGTGTTAGCTCATGGGCTATAAGGAATTTAATTTCATTCTCGTCAAGCAAAAAGTTGTTCACAAATTCTTTTCCGGTTTTCGAACGAATGTCAACATATGAGCCAGCAATTTTGAAAGTTGAGTTTGTGATGTCGTTTCTGTGACGAAAGGTGCAACTATAAGGTAACCCAACAATAGCTTTGTTTGGTAAATACACTGACCCCGCACTCATGGCAGATGAATGTTTAGTGTAGACCAGAGACACTGACTCTGGATTTACATGCAAATGTTGACAGACACTTTTTAATAAATTCTGATGCTTTTCCTGGGTGTTATTTGGCGGACCAGATATTGATTTGGTCAGCGTCAGCATCTGTTCAGGGTAAAGATGAGGTCCTGTTTTCAATCCTAACAAACATACAAAACCAACTCTTCCACCATATCTACAGAAGTTTAGGTACAACCTTTTAAAATCCATTTGTGCAACCAACAGCCAAAGTAATATTCTCAAATTTATATGTAAGTAGCTAACTTTCTAAAGAAAAACAATGGAACCAGATAAAAAACAAATCTACAATAACAAACTCATAATTTAAGGAAAACAATGTTGACATATTAATTTATATGATGATAGTAATATCATTTATAAAAATGTTTTTTTAAATCTATCAATGCATTGAGTCTCTCCGTTCTTTTGGGATGTGAACTTTGAAAAAGATTATCACCTTCTTTAGAATACATACTACTACCATCTTTACTGTTCATTGTACGAAGCAATTGGTTTAACATTAGTTTTTTTTTTGAATATGTGATACCACCATCACAATAATTGTTCCCCAAAAGTGCTGATTTTTTGTCAGATTCATACTCGAAAAAATGACTGAGCAACTTCCTTGTTTGTCTGTAAGTCAAGTAAAAAACGCTCCATAGGATTGCGTTTGCAGCTACAATGACTAAAAATGGCATATTTTTAAACAACGTTGGAAAACACAAACCAGCTTTGTAAAATAAGTAGAACAATCCGCTGCTTTGGATGATAAAACTCGCCCAGTGTTGATCTTTGATGTGAACCAACTCATGACCGATTAGGAAACGAAGTTCATCTTCTGATAAAGCAAGACATCTCCATAAACTTTCACAGATTGTGGGATCTACGGCATTATTTTGAAATGTAACTTCATCGGCAACTTCTTTTGCATCTTGAAAATTGCAACTTCTAGAAAGTCCTATAACAGCTTTAGATGTGAAATACATCATGCCAGCACTTCTAGTGCTAAAGGCAGAAATGTATACAAGACTAACAGTTCCTGGGTCAATTTTCATATTTTTGCATGATTCAATTAAAAGCTCTATATGCCGGGGATCTGTAGCTTGACAATTAGGTGTGCTTACTGTGCGCATATATTTTTCGGGAAAAAAATGAACCATAGAATGTATGCCAACAATACCAAGAAGACCAACTTTGCCACAAAACCGATAAAACTGTTGATATTTTTCTAGTATTTTTTTACTCATATCTGACTAAAACATTAGACATGTATATATAAATACAATGTTCTCTTGGGATTCATTCACTATAAACTATTAATAATTAAATATTGTGGCCCTGACAACATTTTCCCACCTACTATATAACATAATATACTTATACTTGTAACATTTCCACGCCTGTAAATTCAAGGCGGTTTAACAAATATGTATTGAAATTTGTTTACAGGTTGAGTATATCTAAAAGTTGGCAAGCTTTAGCTTAACTAAATTTCTAATAGCAGAATTTTTATTCATAGTTGGCAACATGACCGACATCTTGACTATGGAAACAAAATTGGAAAGGGAAATATTTCGGAAAAAGTACAAGTTTTAGTCTACGATTTAAATCCCTGAATGATTCCATAGGTAAGCAAACCAAACATCAATTCAATGTGCGCGTACGAACGAATTATTGTTACTTCAAGACATGGCTTATAAACTTCTCCCCAAGCCTCCTTTAAAATTTACCCTAGTAGTTCTAAATAGGAAATAAAATGTAGTTATCAGTCACTTTTCACGCTTCATATTAATATAATCAAACAACATTGTCGACATGTTGGTTTGTTGTTAACGAGGCTTCCAGAACGCTAATTAAGCATTATTATGAAGACCTCGACCCGGAGTTTTAGTGTATTTTTTGCTCCATTTGTGCTACGTTTATTTTTTGATGAAATACGTTTTTGTTATTTATAACCCTATCACAAAACAACTTTGTAATAGCATGATCTCAAACCTAGAACCTTTCGGTTAAGAGTCGAACGCCATTACCATTGCGCTACCGCCGGATTACATATAATAACGTCACTGTTCATGTCTCTTTTTTTTGACAGAAAACACACTTTCGCCTTACAATTTAGTGAAATGCTGCTATAAAATACATAACCACCGCGGAGGTCTAAATAAAAATATGTCACTGAAAACGCAGTTAATCTGGGGGGGGGGGGGGGGGCATAAAGATAGTGACATAGGAGGACCCACCATGATTAGGTCTAACGCGCACCTTTGGCTTTACAAAACATTACTTGGCAAAAAAGTTGGGGGTCTGGAAATGTGGTTTTTAAAGGTTTTATGGTAAGTTTTGCACATCTTAATGAGCATTTATAATGATATCACATGATGACAAAATATGGACCTTTTGAAAACGCTTTCTTCTTGGCGTGTCCACAAGCAAGCAATCAAAACATAAGAAGTGGCAGGAAATAATATACCAACTTACGTCACACTCGCTAGCGCAAGACAAGGCATTATGACACAACAATGATCAAACTTTAAGACTTTACTATTGTACAATCTTCCAGAAACCTCCTATTCAAAACTATCTGGAAGGTTTAAGCTGATCCTGTGATTATATGTACACTGCACCTTCTCCAAAAATGTGGACCTTTTTGGCTCAAGGAGGGGTTACCCTGGCTATGGGCCTGTATTTGTTTATGCATTGGACTTCCAAGAAGCATTTAACTCAGTTGCTATAAATCTTCTCATAAAAAAACTAGCAAGCTACGGCATCACAGGTAAAGTAATAACCTGGGTTTCTTCTTTTCTTATGTACAGAAAACAACAATTTAGTCTGTAACTCTCATCGGAGTCTTACCAGGAAACGTTCTTGGTCTATTTTTACACTAACAACATGCCTACACATTAGGTGTATTGTTAAAAAAGCTAACCGAGTTGCTAGACTCTTGAACAATTAAGCATATTGATGAGAAGATGTTTTTATTACTTTATTCATTAATTTTTGTGATTCATCGAAGTTAAAGTATTCATTTAAATTAATGCCCTTAAGGTAATACAAGCCACAAGCAAGCCATTTGCTTAAATATGGCGCACCATTGTAGTCAACAAACACATAGAATCTGTCAACGGAACGTGTTTCTGGTATGAAAAACATAAAACCTTACATTAAATCTAAGTAAATGGTACTTTTTAGCAAACGAGTGATTGGTGGAACATGCTACACTTGACACGAATGATGCTACTAAGGGGGTAAGAAGAAAGAATTTCGGTGATGTGAACTGGCGAGTCTGAAGGTGTTCGTTTCCGAGTGGAAGAAGAAAGAATTTCGGGGATGTGAACTGGCGAGTCTGAAGGTGTTCGTTTTCGGGGGGAAGAAGAAAGAATTTCGGGGATGTGAACTGGCGAGTCTGAAGGTGTTAGTTTCCGAGGGAGCAAGAAGAAAGAATTTCGAGGATGTGAACTGGCGAGTAATGCGAAACGAACGTTCTATGTGGCCGTCAATATATACAGGCCCAGCCCATAAATTATATTCGTCAAGAAGGCCCAGCCCAATATTTACAATTTCCAATGTAGCAACATCATTAAATAGCCAGTATAAAGCCGCTACATGGCAAGTGTACATTAAAGTGTTGCGGACGCAGATGTCTCATGGCAAGTGTACATTAAAGTGTTGCGGACGCAGATGTCTGCTTTGCTTTTAATTGATTATTTTCGGAGATCGCAATGGCTTCAAATCTTTTTGTTTTTTTTAAGCGCCGCCACCTTCTCAAGTATTCTCTTCGTATGCCCGATTTTTATCACTCCCAACTCCTAAAAGATAATGAAAAAAATAAATTAGAAAAATTGGAATACTTGCTTAAATCTTTGCGTCATTTTTGAAAATTATGCTTAAAGTAATTTGAGAAGGTAAATTTGTGAAGAGAAAGAGATATGAAATACTAAAGATTTGACAAACTTGTAGATCGTTTCTTTCAAACGCTATCAACTCAGGACCCCTAATATCACGCTGAAGAAACGTGGACTTGTATTCACCACAGCCAATCAACTCCAGCCATTCACCAACCTCTAACACGTCCCAGTTCATGACCGGTTTCTTATCGAAAAACGCTGTCAAGACGAAAATAGAAAAACAGTTTCAATAGCAAAGAAACACGCTCACAAAAACTAAACCTCAAGTCTAATGATGTGATATTCAAACGTAAAAGAGGCCTGTGTTCAAGACAAAGAAACAAACGAAAGACCATCTCTTTCTTCAACTTTTGCCATTTTGCGAAACATTAATATCACGTCCTAAAACAACGTCAATTCATCTTTCCACATATTTTAAAAACCGCCATCCACCTGAGCTGACGGGAGAGGCACTCCGACATAATGTTGCTTTCCGATTGAATATGTTCCATGACTTCTTCCTGCTGAAACTCGTCACTGAATGGTTCTGCGCATGCGTAGATGAAAGCTGAAAGAGTGAGGAAACATTCTTGCACAATAAGAAAAACACGTTTTAATTTCACATCTCCGCCTACATGTTCAACGAGTGAGTAAAATCAAGTTACAATGGTTTATATGGCGATAATAGAAATAAAATGCTACCAATTCAGGAAGTTTTATTGGTCTTATATTGTCAAAATTCCAAATAAGTTTGTATTTTTTCGTAGAAATTAGCAAAAATACATAGATTTCTGATCAAACGATGATCAATTTCATTTTCTTAATCTCGAACATCACAAAGGTCTACATAACCAAAAATTAGATTTTACCTCTTCATTTCGAGAGTTAAAGTATTGTTCCCAATAAAAGGTCAACTCCTGGTCGGCGGTCGATAATGAACTCGCGATTCGAGTTTCTAACTCGCTCGACAACTCCTAAGTGAAAACGCAATTAAAAAGCAATTTAATTTCCAGCAATGACATGAAATTCTAATTCGTGCATAGCATAGTGTTTCTATGCTAAGTAAACACAAAAAATCGATACAATTAGTTTGCGTACGAATAAATTAAGTAAGAACTGCTCATCCGGCTACCGGTTTAAGTGTCCACATTCTCTCGTTCACTTCATTGATGAAGGATTTAGAAGCGGCTAAAAATTCACTGATCTCTGCACGACTGCAAACCTACAAGATCAAGGTGGGAATGAAGTTCAAGGGGAAGAGAAGTATTAAGAGAAAGGTGTATTTGAATAAAAAGCTCTGTTGAGAAGTTAGGATAGGACACAAAACGTCCACTAAAACATAAATAATCAATGGAGAGTATCCGTAATAGAAACAGAGCTAAATATTTTATTGTTCAAAAAATAATAATAATAATAAAAGACTATGGAGAAACAGGTTTTTGTCCGAATTTCACAAACTGGTTTTCAACTAGAAAATTCTACTAGTATTTTATTTATGGACTTACTTACTCTCTACAAATGATGGTATATTACTTATGACTCTGTACAATAAGCGAGACAAAAATAAGGAAAGGGTTTCGAGTGAAACTTTGGGTCTAAATATTCAGAACTCAGAAAAGAATTCATAGGCGCTTCTTCTTACAGTACAATACAAATATCAAAGACAATATACGGCGAAGCTTATGACAAAATATGTATTTACAAGTTGTGTGAATGACTTCCGACAAATCTTCTCGTGCCACATTGACAAGCTCGACGCGGATTGGTAGAGCTCTTGCTCGACGACACTGTTGATCAACGATGCAGCCTTCACACTATAAATACAAGTCTTGTAATAATACCGCACAGTTGTTTTCGGTGCAACAAACCAACCTTCTTACAAGCGCGTTTATGGAGTCGACAACTGGTTTCAGTAAACCACTCTCCCGTTCACTTAGCGGATCAGGTAGGTGTGAATGCTTGTATTGCTTGAGTTCATTCCACGTCCTCAACGTCTCTTCGAAATCCTGTATAGAAAACCAACAACAATTTTATATTTTAATTAATTAATGATTCTATTATTATTGCAAACTATGATCTATAATATAAATGGATTTCTTATAAATAAACCATTTTTAATTTTCAATTCAATTCAAGTAAATATTTTCTTTTTCATAAACTACATTTTTCTTCTTAATATGTATCACAAATAATATTATTTAAAAAATAAAAAAAGTTCAGTTAATGAAAAAGTGGAATAAAATTTCAGTCAACATAAACAGTATCTTGGTAAATATTATTTTAGTAGAGCAACTTAAGTTGTGCCTTACAGACGGTCAAATAGAACGAGATAAAATTAACAAACTATATAATGATTCTCTAAAACATGGGTAGCAACATGGTACCACTTTTGTTACACGGTTGAAAATCTTATAAATCTTTTAGTAAGAAAAATTTCAAAAAAATCTCAAAATTCTAAAAATCCGTGAAATTGCTACTTTTGATTTTGTCCGATTAAAAACAATAGAGCAAAAAGGATTGAAAGAAAGATGTGCCGGAGATGGAATTCGAAACGGCCCGGCTTGATTTTGTGAGCGGAAACACTATCCACTGAGCTACAACGTCTGAGCAAGCAGACAGTTAAGAAAACACAAATAGGTTTTGAACTTAACAACTATTTAGATCTATGACGAAGAATTAATTAACGCTAAGTAAAAAAATTCAAACATAAATATTCGTAAATAAACATATATTTATTGGAAACTAATGTACTAATACACGAAAGTAAGTTCTACTTCGTACCCTGTCTCTCTTAAGCATGGTTGCTCGATTCTTGTGCACGATCTGGATGATTCCTGGAGGTTGCATCCACGCCTCTCCATCTACTTGAACGGGTACCGCCTCGTCTGTGATGGTGATTTTCACACTATGGCACTGTAACAAAAGAAGTAATTGTAGCGGCCAATATAGAAATGTGTTGTCGTCTAATAACTTCATGAAAGTATTTAAGCGGAAATACCACATTATGCGTAACGGACCACGAGTTTGTATATATATTTTTTTAAGTTTCCGCTGTCTTTCAACAAAAAATTGTAACAGAGAAAGTTATAATAATGATGTCCCTGAAAAAGATCCCTAGAGCCCCGCTCTTTGAAACACAGTTAAAAGCAATAAAAAAGAACCGCTATGCACAGACAATACGAACCTGCGATATACGATGGTGCTGCATACCACCAAACACTTTTGACATGCCCATCTGACTTGCCCCTAGTACTGCCACCACCTCTAACATTTTATCATCATACGAAGGGGTCAGAAAGCCCTAGAAGTAGACAAGTGAAAGCTCGACATTCAACTTCGCTATGAACTTACATCCACTTCTTTCTTTGTTCCCCAAAAGTTTGAACCTCCCATATAACTAAAGAAAAGTACAATGTTTCAAAACTTTGGATTAACTAATATTATTCTTTTAACATTTACGAAAACGAAATATAATATAAATATCAAGACAAAAACAAGATACTAGCAGTATAGTAACATACTATGTTATAATTTTTAGTAACAACAGTCAGTTTCTTTGTGTCAGTTTTACACCAAAAATCATAGAGGTTACCTGGGAATGTTTAAAACCACAATCCCCTGTAGGCTTGGTAAACTGATTTTGTGACCGTCCACCTTTGAAGGGAATTGAAATAAAAGATATACTATTGAAAAACAACGTTGCAGAATGCCTAAACTAAAACAAATAAAAAGTTAAAACACTATTAAAAAAGTCGCGATAAAAAATTAAATCTAATAAACTTGAATATT
Source organism: Candelabrum cocksii (assembly GCA_963930725.1). Lineage (NCBI taxonomy): Eukaryota > Metazoa > Cnidaria > Hydrozoa > Anthoathecata > Candelabridae > Candelabrum > Candelabrum cocksii. Next base: position 4,669,497 of record OZ005670.1, on the reverse strand, counting down.
TTGGGTCATCAAAACTGTTTAAATTGTGTTAGAAAAATCATGCATCTTGTGGAACTTTCCATAACTTACAGTAGCGGATAACAAGGAATAACGCACCTCAAGTTGGACGCTCTGATCGAGGTTTCGATAGGTCCGATTCACCAATTCTCTACCACCAAGCACCCCGTACCAAATCATGTTGCGCGTACGACTTCTATATGGGTTTTAAAAATTGATAACACAAAAAACACGAGTAATGATAACAACTTTTAAATAAACCACTCTAATATACAGCAAATTCACCTTTTGGTTCACTTTATTTTTTTTTACATTAGAATGGAACTAATAAACCTTGTGAAATAAACACACACTCAATATGAAGTTAATTAAGTAGCTAGTGAATTTCTTAAAAAGGTTCTGTCGTGCATGTAAAGATTCTAAATAGAGCTTTGACTGAAACATTACCTTACTTATGATCTTGAAAAAGTAGTTTTTATTCAATATGATTTAGTTTTAAGTAAGTTATAAGCAACACTCTCTTGCAGGTTTTTATGAAGAGGTCTATTCTACCTGCACTTCTCTGGGTGCTCCTCACGTTTGTTATGGAAGTCCAAGCTGATCTTCGCGTCTATTCCCACTCCAAAGTAATTGTTCATCACACACTTCTCTTTGAAGTTTTCACTGGAAAACAGAGACACGATCCTAATCCACTGAACAATAAAAGAAATGTTTTGATTGGACAACTTCTGGATATTGAAGAACTGAAAGACTTCATTTTCGAAGTAGATTATTCTGGAAATGTGAAAGGTTGCAAAGATTCGGATTTCATTTGACGAAAAAGAAAAACTGGTTTCTTCCTTTAAAAGATAAGGTTTCACACCAACTAAATGTCATCTATCAAGCAACTTGTTCTTGTAAGTTCATGAAGCTAAGAGAAATGTGCAGAAGATTGTAGGCTTGAGCATCACTTGTTAAGCAGCAAATCAAAGCAAAGAAATTACTTTTAAAATCATACTCAACATTTTTTGAAAATCTCCGCTCTATAAAACTGTTTTAGAAATCATTTCAACCAATCAAACATATTATTGAAGATCAATTGTTCTGTGGTCAAACATGCCACAACCATGTTCTTTATAGATAGTTTTTTTCCAATTTATAGTAAGTGTGGACGCATCAGTGTGCAGGACAGGATTATTATATTGACATTAGAACCTATAAATAATCACTAACCTGTATTTAAACTTAATTTATCATATCAATAATTTATGCTTTGCTGAACACTTATAAATATTGACAAAAGTAAAAATATCTTCACTAAATTGATCTTCGATAGTTTTTAGTCGTTTGATAACCATTCGATTTACAGTTAGAAAACATGTCAATCAAATAAAACATTCTTTACAATTACATCAAGAGCTAGACAGATAATTATTAAAAACAGTTAAAATAATATTAAAATATTGAGCACTTACATTTTCTTTTCGCCCTCCACCCCAGAGATTGCCGTGGCACAGAACGCGTTCGCATTCGCTAGCAACACCTTGCTTATGAAGCCAGGCATCAGTCGACTTTTCTGGAACGCACGAGCAATAACCGTACCCGGATAGACGACCGTGTTTGTGTTTTTAGTCATGAGCAGTTCCCCTTGTAATGCACTGAAGGGAAGTGTTTGCGGTTCGTTAACTACACCTAAGATGGTAGCAAAAACAGAGTGGTATAAGGAAATATAAAATAGTATAAAAATTAAATGCCAAAAAGTGAATTGTGCTAAATTAGGATCGCGTTAATTGAATTTCAAATATGATGTTAAATGAGACGTTAATGTTAATAGCGTGTTCTAATGAGAAAGATCTCGCAAGTTTAAAAAGAAGTCCATGGGTCTTTATGTGTTGTATTAATTATGTAACATTTAATAAAAATGTCTTCACACACTTGGCTCTGTTTTTTTATTAGCTAAATTGTCGGACGGAAATTTGATAAATTGAACGCTTATTAAAACATGTATGGGATAGTAGCGATCTTTTCTTTTTGTATAATAGTTTAAATGGACCAGGTTTTGTCAAAAAACAAAACAAGGGATTAAATTTCAACCTTATGCCTTCAAAATTTTGAAAAAACTGATATTGTCGGACGGAATCAATAAAAAATAGATGCAACAGACTTTGAAGGTTTTTTTCTCATTCTATCGAAAAGAGCTTAAATACATTATTATTGAACAATCAACATGAACTTACATCAATACTAAAGAGATAAATATTAAAGAAATAACACATTAATAAAGTTGCTCCAAAAAATGAGCTCAAATTGAAAGAAGTCTTTTTTTGTCGGATGGAATTGTCGGACGAAATCAATGTCGACTTTTCACATCATGGTTTAAGTTGTTGAAATAATAAGTGTGTATGGTTACTAGATGGTAACATCGAGTAAATTACGTATCAGTTTTAAAAATAGGACTAAGATATCTGTTTCAAATAAGAAAACAAGGCGTTTTCCGTCCGACAATGAAAATCTAGTTTAATTACAAAATTTGCGTAAATACTTGTGTTTATAGTGATTTTTTTGTAGAATTACTTGATATTATCCTTTAAACTATACATTCATTAAGTGTCAGAATTTATGTTTTTTTTCAATTTTTAAAATCACCAATTTTTCAGTATTTTTTGTCGGACGGATTAAAAATTTAAATCGTGTTTTGTTGCTTTTCTGCCTTTTTTCTGTAAGTGTTGACCACTTTTATAGTCTCTTTTCTTCCCAACTCGATACCTCAAACGTATTTGAACGTCTTATTCAACTTTGAAAACTCACAAAAAAACTTTAAACCTTTCTTATTGTTGTTGGACGGAAAAATTAGTAAAGAATCTTAAAAAAATTGTTTATTGACTAAGTCAGCTAATTTGTGGGCATTTATGTTGCAAGTTTTAATATTTTTGACGCCCTCTACTTTTCAACTATGCTACAATTTGTTTCAATAAGTAAATGAACAAAACACAGCACCATTCTGTTTGATAATATCAAATTTCCGTCCGACAATTTCGAGATGAGATCGTTGTTCAGAATTAACCACATTTTAGAAAAAGAACTCAAAAAATTCTTACTTTTTAAATTCATAACTTAAATTTGATGTTTGTACTTGATGAAAATTGCTTTTATAGGCTTTAATTCTCGGATTAAATTTTTGATACTCTGGGTGACCTTTTTTAAAACAGCGACACTTGTACTTATCATCATCACTTACATTATTCACGTCTATTTTCCATGCTAGCATGGGTTAGACATAATATGTTAATATCACATTAAGATATTCTCGAACATTTTGTAGGTTTTATCATTTGATGATTCATTGGAGCAGATGTTTCTACAGCTGAATACCCTTCCTAACGCCAACCCCAGTGAGAGGGAAAACAGTGGTGAGTTTACCCATGCAAGATACCAACTTTGCATTTTAAACTCCATAACAGCAGTGCATAAAGGGCATGGGTGCTTCTATCCATGAGGTCAAAGATGTTACATGACCCACATACTAATTATAAAATTATTAAAACTTACATATCGGAGGCACCTTCTTGTTTCCTTCATCTTTGTGCAAATCCTCATCAATGTTTGTTTCAGGAAGCTCATCAATCACTTGAGAGATATTCACTGTATCAATGACCTTGGTCAGGTCCAAACTTGTAGAGGAAGATATAGTGGTCATTGTCTGTCTATTTTGGCAGTCAACAGCTAGATAGATAGAAAGTACCTAATTACAATAAAATCTCTGCTTATAATCAAAATGTCGTTCTATAATAACCTCAGTAACCATAGTAACTTAACTGTAACCTCAGTAACCATAGTAACTTAACTGTAACCGAGAAAGGTGAAACACAAAGGTGGGCTGACGCAATTGTGCACTATTAGAAGTAATGTCTGTAATTTGTTAAGGGTATAATATACACTGTAACAAGTAGATACATGTTGCTATTTATATACAAACACACAATGGCGTGTTCACAATGGCGAGTTGACATGAGTGCAATTCACATGTGCGCTTATATATGTAGTAATAAAATATTTGGTCTAAAATAAGACCTTAGATAATGACCTTAGACTGGCAACAATCTCAGCTAAAATCAGAGAAAAACAAAGAATATTAACAACAATATTTCAATTTCAGGGCTTGAATGTATATACTGCAAAACGGGTACAAAATATAATACTATTTATAGCATTTAATAAAGTGAACAGAATATATAATAAAAAACAATTGCGTATTGGCCGATCGAATCAAGTGTGAAGAAATGAAGATTATATGAAATAGAAAACTGTTTACAATGACACATCTGACGATGGAACAATAAACTGTTTCCATCCCTGACCAACGAACAAGATTATCTTTTAACACGGTAATTTAATAAATTTTTCCCTTTTTTTATGTATAATAATAAATAATATTTCTTTTGAAGAAAGATAAACCATTACCTTTTTCAGCGTGATCAATAATCTCTCTCATAGCTTTCTTTAAACTGTTAGCGCGTGACCATAAATGTTCTTTGGGAACAAATTTTTTCTTGGCGATCTTCTCAGAGTTGCAATGATCAGTTCTCGGTTCCACGTTCAACGTTGTATCACTGTGCCACTTCATTGGGCCCGTTTTCACACTCAACAAGGATTCTTCGAGGTTCTCCATCGTGCTGCTTCTACAGTATCTACCAACCATGTTAAACATTGTGCTCGCTTCTGATTCGAGTTTGAGCGTACGTAAAAGCAATGTTAATTTGTACTGCAACAAAAGACATTTGCTGGAGAGCGATTGCGAGTCCTTCTCCAGCTCTTCACCTCGATCTTCGTTTACCGTGCTTGACACCTCACCAACCAACTCAACAAAATCTTTTACAGTTTGGCAAAGCACCCTATAAAACAACACACAGAAATGACATTTTGCAAACACAAATAAAACAAGAAGCTGCATACAGCTGAACTACCATGAAGCTTGATGGTTATGTTTTTTACTTAATTATTAGAGTTGTCTTCGTGACAAACATTGAATCTGTGAAATTCTTGATCAATAATTGTTGTTTAATTCTGCACCTTTCTTACAAATAGATGAGTATATATTATTTCAATCCTTGTTAAAAAGACAAACCAACCAACAATTCCACCCGTGAAAAAGATTTTCTTGTGTATATACATACATAAAATTTATATGCATTAAAAATAACTAATCAACCTGGAATAAGATCTTCCATTATTACTTTGTTTACTTTTTCTAATGTTTCATCGTGCAATCTTTAGATTAAAATATTTGAAAAGAATCTTCTATCAAACACAAGCTGAACAACAGGGGAATTACAGGATTGAACTTTCGCACTATATTTCATCACAATTTAAACGGACTTAAAAATAATAAACATAGCTACACACCATTTTTATTATGAACATGAGATTTCAATACTAATCGCTATAGGATTCATTATGCCTTAAACAAAAGATAACTAACATTAGAGATAAAGAATACCAGTATGTAACAAGGATAAAAGGTATTGCAGACATGTGTGTCAGCATACACTGAATTATTATGCGGAAATTTTAAAAGAATATAACTTTGATTTCAGTATAAAGCATTTCTTCAACACTTGCTCCTATGATTGAATACTCCTGCAGAGCTTCTCATGAAATAAATTAAAGCTGTTATTAACAAAGAATAAAATGCGTTAAATATGTATAAACGAAGTAGTTTCAAAAATCACAAACAATGTTTTTATCTAGTCTGTGTTCGGTATACTAAAGTCGTTCTGTGATATATTAAACTTGATTTCTGTTCACAAACACAAAGTTTAATTTAGGTATGACCCCACATTGAACTAAAATGTTTCACAAGAAAAGAAAGAAAAAAAGGAGCCCATTTGGAACTATCTATTTCATGGTAGAACATAGAATAGAGTAACAACTGGATATAAGTGGTAATGCAACCTATTATAGGTGTTCAGTGAAAATATTTGAAACTCCTCACCTTGCAGATTGTATAACAACGTCATATTGATTCGATGCCAGCATACGTGTTATATGCATTGCAATTGAATCTTCATAGCCGAAGTAGGAATGACACTAAATGATTTGATACTATTACTGACACAAGTGATGTGATACTATCACTGACTCAAGCGATTATTATTACTGACACAAGCATAAGAAATGTAAAACTGGCATGTAAACACACATGGTTTTAGAAAACTTCAGCTAAGCTACATAGTTTTTAAAAATTAATTATCATAATTGTTATTTTAATTCTATTTCAAAAACAGTAATTCAAATAAAGAAGGAAATTGCAAGCGTATACATGCCAAATTTGCACTTTCATTGGTTTGATACTTTTGCGATATATTTTGAGCTTTCATTCAATTGAAGATGTTAGAATAGTTATATGTAAACAGAGTGATTCGCAATCATTTCAATGCCAACCTCTGGTTTGCCAGAAGGAAACTCCTTCGTGACGATCCCCCATCTAAGAAATTAAAAATAACATGTTTTCATAAAACAAATCTATAATCTTCATTTTGTCATTTTGTTTGAAATTCTCCACAAACATTTACATGTTTATACATTTCTGAGAATTCACCAATAACTCTTTTTTCTTTAGTCTATGATTGACTATTTGCTATCATTTTCCACATCACAAATTACACAACTTCCAACTTGTAAAATCTCACAATTTGAAATTTTGCATGAAAACAATAACTTTTATTGGTTTTCTATCCGCAAAAATTGACTCGGCAATCAATGAAATTAGCACTACAGTGGACTCTCTCTATCTCGAACTCGCAAGGGGCAAAGATTTGTTCAAGATAGAGAAAGTTCGAGATAGAGAAAATAACCGTAAAAATCGAAATTTTTACTAATAAAGCAAGAGAAACAATAAGGTTTATTAAGGATGTATTAAACTTCAAGTTTAAATGCTCAGAAAACTTTTTGTTGAAAAACTTTAAAACATTATATATAAATAAATAATAAATAAACTTTTGTATCAATTTTGTGTTTTTCAGCTTCCGTTTAACAGCCAACATCTTGAATTAAGCTTTCTTAATTCAAAACAAAACCTTTACACTTTGTAATATTTTGATTGCAATCAAATTTTCAAATATCGAATATTTTTGTTCAATTTGCTGTGTAAATGAGGAACAAGACGGAAAAATTTTGAGATATTCGGAACCAAGTTCTTTGTTCGAGATAAAGAGATAAAAATAGCTTAGAGAGTACATAAATGTCCAAGGGACCAAGCTTTTTGTTCGAAATAAAGAGAAGTTCGAGATAGAGAGAGTATAATGTATATCTTTACTTGTAGTAAATAACTCGGCATTAATTTCAACAAAATGAAAGAGAAATTCATGGATCACCTGTCTAACATGCAGGGTTTCGCACGTTCAAGTTGCTGCAGTATATGCGGTATGAGACTGACATCATAACATGACGTACCCCAACCAAAGATACGAGCCAGATCGTTACCAGTGCCGAGGGGAAGCACGCCAATCTGACACTGACATACAAAACACACAGAGTGTTATTACGATTTCATTACAATTTGTTTCACGAAAATCCATATTTTGTAATTTATTGACAAGTTTTCAAAATGTCATCATATTTAAAAATGCAGCATTAAGAATGAAGGATATATTCAGCAATTATTAAGATGTCTTAATATGTTCATCACAAATGAATACAGAACTCTGCAAAACTTTCCAACAACAACAATGTCAACATCATGCTATTTATGATAAATCATGAAAAGTTTAAATTAAAATATAGAAAATCATGGCGTTCGTGTTTCTACTGAAAAAGTTTAAAAATGCTTGAAATCATACAGAAATAGTGGCATAAACAATTTAATTTTTTAAATTATTTTCTAGAAACACTTTGGAAAAGGACATCATCAAATCAAGAAAAGTAGGAAAAGTTTCAATCAACTGATCTGATTGTACCTTGCTGGTGATGTTGAGTTTATCGAGTTCAGTCATAACCCATCCTACGCTCCCATCACCTCCACACACAAGTATGCGGAATTGTTCAAATTGCTTGCACATGGTCAACCTAAACATGAAGTCGTTAGTATCTGCTCTGTTTCGCAATTTCCTTTAAAAGAAATTTTTTAAAACTAGTGAATGAAAATTCAACTCCATTGAAGTAAAAATCCCAATTAAACGGTCTGGCTATGACAAAAAAAAACAATTTTAAATAACCCATTCCTTTAAAAACCTCAATAAGAACTAGGAAAGTCACTTATATTTCTTCAGTATATATGCAAATTGGACTTCAAAACTCCATATTAATAGTTCAAAGTGAAATCGATTCATTTTTTAATTAAATAATATATAAAATAGCTATTGTCTTGATTTGAACAAAAGGTTTTGAAAATATGTTTTCTAGAGCAATGAGTGAAAACATACAAATTTGAGAATTGACAAAATTTAGAAATCAATAGAGACGAATGAAAGACATATGCAATAACTGTATAACAGTAAGTAAAAGAAATAAACATCACCCCTTAGTTGGGCCCGACAAGCTCAGATCAAAAACCTGTGCGGGATTCAAGAGCTGTTTAAAACGCCTCATAAAACTGATGCCCTGGTTGTCTCCGCTTTTCGTGTTTACAAACACAATAAGTGGAATGTTATAGTGATGAGTGATAGCATTCTCCCATGCACCTGCCACCGTACAAGAATACTTAATCGCCATTGGGGATATGATCGACATAGCATTCAAACCAAGAGAGCATTTTTTATCAAATTTCGGTTGGCACTCCTTATGGACCTGAAAAGCGAAATCTGCCAGAATGGAAATTCAGAAAAAGAAATCTAATAAAAAAAATAGAAATCCTGTTTATATACTAAAAATGTTTCAAAACATGTGTATACAATGTAGGGTGATAAATGGCGTCTCAGTTGCACAAGAAGATAGATAATTAATTTCAAAATTAAAACCCAAAGTCAATGTAACTTGTGGGAAGAACTTTTCCTAAATGTACAGAATTGGCATAATTTATCTGTTTATTTTGTTATGTAAATGACTGTAAATATTTCCAGGAGAAATCCAAGCAAAGGAAGCATTACAAAGTTATGTTTATTTACAATTTATTTACGTCACTTCGCAAAAACAGGTCTAATCAGTAGTGAGAGAATAAGAAAAATGGGGGAAAATTTGAAAGAAAGTTATATAAAGTGAAAATATACACACATGTCAATAATGACTGACTTACCACCGAATCACACCATAGGCATGTCCAATCCTTTAACAATCGTTTGTCACCACAATATTTCATGCACACAACACATCTTTTGTCTGCGGTGTTTCCCTCAATCCATTGATGGGGCATTGGTAACTGAAATGAGAAAGAAACTATTGACAAATGCTATTACTTCAAAGCAAGAGACGACCACATCGGAAAATACTAAGTTGAATTTTGAATTGTATTGTGAACAACATATTAAAGTAACGAATCAATAATTCCTAAAAGTAAAACAAGTTTAAAATGATAATAATTTCTTACAAGAAACTGAAAATAAAAGCAATATGAATTATTCTTAAAAATCTTAATTTTAAGATTGTGACAGCTGTTTTCCTTTAACAGAGGCTTTGAGACGTCTCCTTCTTGCCAGGCTCTCTACTCGTGCAACGATGGCATATATGGAGGTGCACAAAGAGAGTCCAATGAAATAAAATACTTAATAATAATAAAAGATTGACGAGAGCAAGAATGAAAAATACTTCATTTGGATTGGTCGCAACAAAACGAATTTCAGGTGGGATGCTTTCACGTGTCGTCCATTTGCAATGTTTTGAGGCTTTCGCTGCACACTTCTTATGGGCCTTTAATCTGCATACTGTAAATTAAATACGTTATCAAGATAATGAATATGATGAGCACAAAAACGTTTAAAAATTCGATTTAGACGTAAAATCGTGCTGGAAAGCGACAACTTCAACATCTAAGATTCTAGCATTTGAATGTTGTTTTCATTTACTGTTTTTAATATATTGGAACTCATGCTATCAAACATGGGCCTTTGGAAACACTGCACCACTCGTCTATATATGCGAGGAATCAGTGTATACAAATTTTGTAGTAGTTCTTTCTCACTAACCCATTTCTTTAGTAACCACGGTAACCTCACCTTCACATGAAAGTCCTCTTGAGGTGACTCCATTAATCGATGCCCGACAAACGTTGCAGAAGTATGATCGACTCACATGAGTGTTGGAGTACCAATGATGTTCGCCACTTAGAAAGTCAGAAACTCCAGTCTGCAAATGTAATAACAATACCAACACACATCATTGTAGATAAAGAGTGACAGATGTAACTATAGCAACCCCTCATTTATCATATGAAATGATGAACTTCTAGGAAGATTTCAAAAGATATGAGCTAAACAGAATATGCTATTATTTTATTTATCAACTAGCAGATATAACGACCGGTAAGTAAAAAGAAATTTTGTGGCCCAAATTTCTTTTGCAGCCCTAAGGTATGTATTGGAGTTGATTTCACTGTTTGTCAATAGGCACAAAGAAAAAGTGAAGCAAATCTACAAGCAGACAAGACTGGCTCATCAATAAAGCTGCAACTACATCATTGAGATTTCACTTATTTAATGCATTAGTCATCTCAAACTCATCCTTGTCATCTTAAACCAATGAATGAATCAATGAATTTCACCACCTCTTGGTGACCGGCTATTTTAAACGCGGTCATCCATTCCTCCATGTGGCGGCGAGTGTCAGATAACAATACCAGAGTGCTATTTCCTACTATCACCTAGGATAAGAAAAGTAATGTGTATTTCAAACTAATTAATGCTAAAAGAAAGCATCTACGATCCTCATTTCCAGAAAAAAGCTAAAGAAAATAGAGACTTTTGTCTGATAAACCTACTTTGAAGCTGCTGTTGATGTTATTCACTTTGGTTTCGGCAATGCTGATATCGGAGATTGCCAACTCGTGAAAGTACACCGCCTGCCAAGAAAGAAACATTTGAAGAAGAACCAGAACTTCTCTTAGCTACATCAAAAGCAAAGTGAGGATAGCTAACTCTGTGAACTGCATTGAAAGCAAAGGGAAGATTCTACTTTTAAACTTATCCAAATTTACCTGATAAAGAATTACCTTATTGCAAAGATAATGAATGCATTTCATAGGAAACAAGAGCTAAAACACGCATACATACCGCAGGTGACTTTGCATAATAGATTTTCTGAGGATAAAGTTTGAAGTAATATTGTTTCCAACGCTAAATGAAGAACAAAAAATCAGGAAGTTTAGCTTTAATAAACATTCTATTGAGAACGGTAGTTTCTTTCATGTTATGTAAACATGTGAAAGCATTTCCATGAGCCTTAACGACAAACACAAATACAGATTCCTCTCTCGTACACAACATATCACAATAATTCACAGATCCACATCATGACCTACACAACTCTATGAGATCTTTTCTGCGGCAATATTCTAAAGAACCACTTGCAAGGGATTTTTGTTTCAATCTTCTATTTTTTGCACTTTAGATGTTTTACAGCTGGATGCCCTTCCTAATGCAAACTTGTCCATTTAGAAATAGCAGGATCATAGAATCACCTGAGAATAGCATAGTGATCAAAAAAAATAAGTATGAAAATAAACAATGCATGATAAGTTAAAATTCTGATCTTTTGCACCATTCATTGTGTTTTCATAACCATAGACGTGATCTTGATTGATTCATTTTTAACATGAAACAATTATCAGGAAAGATTCAAATACTCAATGTGCCACCCACTGCAGGCCATTAATCACGCGCTACAATAAATTGTGCCGTGCAATAGTGGGCTGCTTAATTTATTGTATTGACCTTTGATATATGCTTTGGGTGACCCTGAAAGCTTGCTCAAAGCCAACCTGCTCATTCTGGCTAATAAATGTTAATAAACAATAAATCTGGCACATAAGACCTTAGTGTAGACTTAGTGATTTAGTGTAGAAAAAGTACAAAAACTTGTCAATTTTGTGCCAAATATTTTATTACTACATATATAAGCGCACATGTGAATTGCACTCATGTCAACCCGCGATTGTGAACACGCCATTGTGTGTTTGTATATAAATAGCAACATGTATCTACTTGTTACAGTGTATATTATACTCTTAACATATCATCATCAGTCCAATTTCAATCCAAATTTCTCCCCAATAATGGATGTGGTCAAGATTCACCTCAAACAGTATTCCTTTCATCTCGTATCCGTGGAATCTTCCTTCAAACCAACACCTGCTTCTCCCATGTCCTTGACACCTCCTTGCTTTATCATTCATTCCAATACTTAAAACATGAGGATCAAGATCATCCCTCCTCAACAGCCTAAGTTGCAAGTTGGTCCAGTTCTTCTTCTTATTCCTGTCCATAAGTTTCACCAGACACATTTCTCTCTTGGTCTTTCTCAAAATTTCGCGAAATCATGCCTCACTTCCATACTGGTCTCGCACAGCTCTGCCATCTGATATATGTTGATAATGTTCCATGAAGACCTTTCCCTCACAATACTTGTCAGGATTCTCCTCTCTATTTCCTGACTACAACAGCTTGCAGCTCCTTCCTTTAATCCCAACAAGGAATGCTCCCTGACTTCTCTATCTTACTCCTTGCTAACAGCATACACACATTCTCTTCTTCCGCAACTCCTTGCACACTTTCAAAAGGAATTTCAATTTTCTAACTTCTCACCCATTCATTAGAACTCCCATCATAATGCTATGATTGAGTGCAGATAAGATCTCTACCACTAATGTTTAAAAATGTGCTGAAAAAATTAGACAGAAAGGCAACAAACACAAAAATAAACATACATTTATCAAAACCTATTTTCAATATATATACCTGAAAAGAGCCATTTTGTTTCTGTAGATACCCCTCCTTGATTGTCTCCTACAGAACAACATTTGCAGGTAAAATAAACTCATTGATACAATTGCTGGGTTAAAATGAGAGATCTTAAATTATTTGTTTTAATTATTCTACAATGAATATATACACAATATTTATTAACTTATATATATATATAGTATTTATGATACTACCATTTCAACAATTGTATTTATTTATTGAATAAAAATACTATATAAATATTGTATGTAAAGGCAGAAATTGTAAAAAGTAAAATACACAGGTATATAAAAATATAAAATATATATATTATATATTTATATATTATATATATATATAAAAGTATATATAAAGCAACTTTACAGTTTTAGTTATAAAAAGATCACTGCAACTGATTCCACTACGTTTCAAAACTACCCCTTTTGAAATTGATGATTCAAAACTGTATTAAAAGATTTTTATTTACGATTAGAAAAACAAATATTTTTTAATTTTGCCTATTGAGATATTTTTATTTATTTAAATAAAAGATTCTTTATCTTTCACTTTACATTAAATATGCACATCAACTGTGGAGAATTTGAAGATCACCTAAACATCAATAATATTGTAAGTTAGCATCTGTGTACGAAACCGTTTTCTAGGAACGTGCAAAAACATCTCAAGTACATTTACATATATCGCGTGGTAGCCTAAAGGCAACTGTAGCGGAATACCGTATTGTTGTAAGAGTGTTCCAAGATAAAACACTTGATTGATTCGTGTCTGGAATTTTTAAATTTAAAAGAACAGAATTGCTACAAAACACCCACTGCCCTAAATAATATTATTTGTATATGTTTTAAAATTAACAGGTTTTCCCATTTGAAAGGAAAAATGAATCCATTCTTCTTGTCAAAATTAGAACATTTTTTCGAGAGATTCAAATCAAAATTTGGTCAACAGATTTTGAAAAATGAATCATAGTGACATAACTAGAGCACACATATCCAATAACATTAAAAGGATAAACAAGTAGGAGTAAGTACTGCATGTGCAAAACACAAACAAAGAGAATGTTTGAAGTTAAATGAAAAGCTAACAAATTATATTACATGCAATATACATTTTGTTTATTACGTCAATAACAAAACCAAACACATACCCCCATCATCAATGAACACGATACCTTTTGAATATGGAGCCTCAGAGTCACCTCTCAACTCATACAAAAAATCACAATCCTTTTTCTTGTGTTATCAAAATGGAAAGAGTGAATAATAAAACTCTTTGATTTAAAAGGTGTTTTTTTTTCGGTCATTGTGCCATTAACAAATGGAATCTTTTAAATATTAATGGCGGAAACAAATGAAAAAAGTTGGAAAATCACATATGAGATGGTGTTCTCAAAAAAACAACACAAACAAATCACTAGAAAAAAAACAACAATGATTTTTTCAAAGCTTTTCACAGTAACAAAAAATTATTATTTCTAATTGTATTTATTTGTAAAATAACTTTGTAAACCACTTTTTCTGTCACAATAAATCTTTCTTCTGCAACCAGAGATTTTGTATAGAATAGTAGGCAGTTAGTTCATAATGCTTATAATATCCATAATTTTTATAGCAAAAAGTTTGTAATAATAATAATTGAAGAAGTTTGTTTAAAGAAAATCAAATTTCGAAAAGAACAAACACCAAATCATTTTTAAAATGTAAATTTCAATATATTTTCAGAGATGAAAGAAAGAACGAATCAAAGCTGGTCTGTCAAACACATCATCAAACAAAATTTTGAATTGCAAATAAAAAAGCAACAACAACAACAATGAGATTACATTAAAACTCGAAACAACCGCAAACATTTCAAGGGCAGCTGCTTGCAAAGCTTTGCAAACATGTTTAAATAACTGTACTCAACCTGCAAAATGTTTGTATGTAGCATGAAAAGAATAGCATGAAAACCATTGGCTAAAAATTAATAAGATAAATATAATTCTGGAAATCGTTTTTTACATTGATATCTCGGTCCAGTCATTGAAAATCATAATCAAAACAGCAAAATCTTATTAAACTCCCACTGAAGGCACTTGTATTTCTTAATAAACATGATAGGAAAATTGTCTAAACTATAAGCAAATGATATAATGATATGTTATCAATAGAAAAAAAACAGACAAGACATTTCAAATATCACAGGATTTTAGATATAGTCTTTATAGCCAAGATTAAAATCAGTTTCATAAAGGTCTTGAAAAATTACGTGCAGTCTTATGATTTATTCATTTATACTGTTGATATTTTAACAGGTGTTTGTTTCATGTTTCTGAGTTAAGAAATGAATGTGTAAAATCCATAAATATTGAATAAAATTGCAAAGTGAATTTTCCAATTATCATAAATTATATAAACAAGGCATATTTCTGGACAGAAGTTAAAAACATTTTACGATATAAATATGATTGCATGGGAAGATGTAAATGCACACTTGCAGGCTGAAACACCAGTTTAATTAGACAGAAGAATAAAACATACTCTGTTTATAATAAGCAAAATAATCTTTACCGAGAGAAAAAAGGTTTTTAAGAATTAATCAACTTAGTGAGCGGTAAGGTTTTAAATGTTTTTGTTTTTTTAAAAATATTATATATAATTATTCATACCCCTTTGATGTTCTCAATAGCTCTATTTTTCCCCTTGTAACTGACACAAGACATCTAAGTAGCGCACGTTCCCTTCCACTTTCATTTGCTCTTCTAAAACACTAACAGTTTAGTCAAATTTATTACAGTCCTAAAAGAACAAACAGGAAATAAGTTCACGTAACTTAAAGATAAATAATAGATTACATGAATTCAATACAAAACATAATTTTTACCTTATGTTCCATATAAATTTAAAACTAAGATTACAACTAAAACATAAACTAAAAATCTTTTCTTATCTCTTAGGATTAGAAATAAAAATCTTGACAGAAACAACAAAAACATCAATGGAGAAATGCATCATTTAATAAAACAGAAGTTTTAACTCATATTGCTATGGATGACTCATAAATTATGAAACATAGTCATACAGATTATTTTATATACTATTAGAAAATTAAATGTATGTAGAAATTAAAACCAAAATTATATATTAAAAGTAAATATTTATTTATACATATAACAATTACAATCAAATATATATATATATTAAAAAAAATTATTAACATATATATATATATATAAACCTTTTCTTATTAACGTGACTTGAGTCACTCAAAAGCCTAAGCTGAACAAAGGAGTAACATCAATAAAATTCATATTTCAAGACAATAATATGACAGCAACAAAATTGTGCTTTGCAAATTCCAATAAAGGCTTTAAAAAAAGACATCTAAATTCTTGTCTTCCCAACAGTTATAAATTAAGAGGTTTTCTTTAAAATAACAACAGGTATTGTATTTTATTTACAGAAAAAGTTTAATATTTGAATAGCACAAATGGTTATGCGGGTCATGATAGCATTTTTGACCTTGTGGACATAAGCACCCATGCCCTATGTACACAGCTATTGCAGAGTTAAATGCAACGTTGATATCTTGTGTGGGTTAAGTCACCACTGTTTTTTCTCTCACTGTGTTTGGCGTTAGGAACGGCATCCAGCTGTAAAAACATCTGCTCCAATAAATCATCAAATGATTAAACCTACACAACTCTGGAGAATATCATCTCTTGAAAACCCCATCCAACCCATGCTATAAACGTATAAAAAATAGTTCTACCTGAGGTCTGGAAGCAAGGTTTAGTAATACCTATTTTCAAAAAAGGAAAATGTTCTAATCCTCTCAATTATCACGTCCAATCTCCTTAACCTGCATTCTCTCCAAAATCTTTGAATCCATCATACGTGCTCATATTCCTTCTCATCTTCTTCAGCACAATCTACTCAGTAACAGTCAACATGGTTTTATTCCAAGTCGTTCCTGCTTCACAAACTTAGTAACAGCAATTGATGAGTGGTTGTATGCCCTAGACAGGTTTAAACGTTGACATTTACCTGGACTTCGCTAAAGCATTTGACAAAGTTCCTCATCGGCATCTCCTTACGAAACTAAGAGGTTATGTCACAAAACTTTAAATTTCATACGCAACTTTTTAACCGAAAGAAGTCAAAAAGTTATCGTGAATGGTACTTTTTCTGCTTTTCGCAATGTGACGAGTGGTGTTCCCCAGGGTTCAGTTCTCGGGCCTATCCTTTTTCTCGTTTATATCAACAATTTGCCAGATATGGTAAAATCTACAGTTTTGTTGTTTGCAGACGATACTAAATTGTTTGACATTGTAGATGATTCCTCTCCAGCCCAACCACAAAATGATATCGATAACCTCACTGTATGGTCAAAAAAAATGGCTAATACGTTTCAATGTTGAAAAGTGTCATGTCGTGCATCTTGGGCGTGCAAACCCACAAACCACCTACACTATGACAGAGAACGGAGAAACAGTTGAACTTGAAAGGACCTGTTGCAAAAAAGATCTTGGTGTAAACATTGATGAAAGACTTATTTTCTCTCGTCACACTTCGTCTCAAGTTTCAAAAGCTAACAAGATATTCGCTATGATTAGAAGATCTTACTCGTTCCTCAATGAATCGTCTTTTAAACTATTGTTCTGTGCGCTAGTACGCCCTCATCTGGAGTATTGTTCTTCTATATACCACCCTCGACTAATCTCTGACAAACGTTTGATTGAAAATGTCTTGAGAAGAGCCACCGAATTTGGGGTGTAGGACAAAACCCCCCTAGGACAAAACCCCCTTAGGACAAAAAACCCCATTTTTTTATAGAGTAGGACAAAACACCTCTTATTTTTAAATAATTATATAGTCAAGGCAGCTAAAATCTATGCATCAACAAAGTCCTGGAAAAAATAGGCGGCAAAATTTCACAATGAAAAATAATTATTAATTAATTAACTAATTTTGGGTCCAAAGCTTAAAATATTCCGTTTGCTTTGAAAATTGGTAGGTTTACTAATTAAATGATGCTGATTTCAAACCAAGTACCAGAATTTGGATATTTTCACCCCTAATTCCTTCTTTTTGGGCAAATTTGGGTCCAAATTTTAAAATATTCTGTTTGCTTTGAAAATTGGTAGGTTTACTAATTAAATGATGCTGATTTCAAATCAAGTACCAGAATTTGGATATTTCCACCCCTAACACCTTCTTTTTGGGCAAATTTGGGTCCAAAGTTTAAAATATTCCATTTGCTTTGAAAATTGGTAGGCTTACTAATTAGTGGATGCTGATTTCAAATCAAGTACCAGAATTTGCATATTTTCACCCCTAATACCATTTTCTGGGCAAATTTGGGCTCAAAGTTCCATTTTTTAAGTATAAGGAATGCTGCCAACCCTAGAATATTAGCAATATATCGGTAAATAATGAAGATTATCACTATCATAAATTTTTTTTCAGGGTATGGCACTAGATTACTAATTTTGGCTCGAACCTGCGATGATCCCATAAAAAAGAATTTTGTTTTTCAAAAAAGTCGCAAATGCAAAGGCGAATAACTTCTGTAATTTTGACCATTAAAACTTCGTGAATTTCTATGTGAAAGAAGAAGCCATCCTCGGCTAATTTTTGTCCTTAGGGCTTGGTTCCCACTGAGGCGATAACGCGACAAATCTATTTCATCGCCTATTTTATCGCCTCCTGTTCCCACTGAAATATAAGTTCGTCGCCTATTGTAAATTCTTGACTTTAAAAACAAACAAAAATAAAACTTCTTTCCATTTTAACAAACAATGATGGGAGACAAATTTCAGTGTGAAATAATATTAATGTACAAGCTACTAAAAGCACAAAATCATCATGTTCATAACGTCTGTATCCGCCCCTGTTATATGAGTTCAAACGCAACCATAATAATTTTCTAAGATAAACCTTAATAGAATCTTAAAAAACAAAAAACAAAATTATTTCGAAAATTAATAAAAGTTTAAAATGTAAAACAATATTGTTTCGAACCGTCATCTTCGAATCGTCAATTTCAAAACTTCTGTACACCAGCAGGCTTTCTCATATAAGGCGTGCGATCGCACGCGCACGCCTCCGCACACGCCTTAATCTCCTGAGGCGTGCGTTAAAAAGCTCTCCTCAAATTATTTTCTTCGCGTAAGGCGTGCGACTACTCGCACGCCTCAATCATATCACGTTTGTTTAATTTTCCCCATATTTCCTACAGAACATTAAACGCTCCGAAAATATCAAAAATTAAATTAAACAAAAACTTAAACGAGTTTACATTCTCATTCACTTGAATGACCATTAAAAACACGCGATGATTGTTGTTTAGAGACATAGTTTACAACATTGTTATGCTCCTTCTGTATGCCTAAAGTTGTTAGGTCAAAGATGCGCAAAATGTTTCATTTGTTGATTTATTGTCAACATGTTTTATCTTTTGATTTTCTATTGTGTTACAGAGTAGTTGTTCTGCATTAGTTTGTCTTTGAGTTGAAAGAACCTGTAGTGCATCATGTTAGCATGTCTGTCAGTTAAAAATGTTTGTGTTGGCTGGGTTTTAATTCTCTAGCCAATTTCGTTTTAAATAAATAAGTTTTAAACGTAAATTTCGAAAAGGCTAGTTTCGAGTCGGCAGATTCGAAGCGTAGTGCAATTGAATTCTGGTAGACTGTCTGGAATTTGGATATAAAACTAATACAGAACGTGTTTAAGTCTCTAAATACCGAGTTTGATTTTATATTTTAATAAATCTTTGTAAATAAACTTATATTAAAAAATATTTATTGCGGGACTCAAAGTATCATCAATACATTCAGCTAAATAAGTAAAACTTATTTACAAAAAGCCTTGTTTTAAAAAAAATGTTTACAGATAACATCGATGTCGACAGACAGAAGTGTGTATGTTACTATGGTTACTAATCGTATGATTAGAAGAACTAAAGAAAATATACAATAAATATGCTGAAAAAGATTTTTAAAAACTGATAAATATGTGCTTTAACTGATTGATTATTCAGAAGAATTCAAATCACAAAATCATTTTTTATAAAACGCTTAACGTTTAACGCTTTCGTCCTCCAATTTTCATAATAGAAGAAGGTAATGTAAACAAGGAAGTTAAGGCTTTGAGAGTCAGTCACTTGTACTTGACGCTTAGCCCTCGTGTTTGGGGTTCACGAGCATGAACGTCCCCCACTTGTTTACAACTTTTAAAAGATAATCATTTTTTTAAAAAGGCGTTTCATTTAAAGATTATCAATAACATATACGGCAAACAATAGTAAAATAGATTGTTTAAATTGTTGTAAAACCGAATGTCAGATGCTTTGTTGTTTTTTAAATTTAAATCATAAAAATACAACAACTTTTCAATAATAGTCGCGGAAAGAGGAATATTTTATTAAGTGATAAAAGTGTTCTGCGTTAAACATCGCGTGCGTAAATCTGTGAATATGTAATTAAATATGTAATTATGCCGTAAACAACCGAGTCAATGTATCTTCAGATTTAAAGCCAAACAAGATATGTTTTAGAAGTAAAGACCATTTACCGCGCAAGTTTTAAATGACATGTCAGAATTAAAAAATGACATTAAAAATTTATCGCGCGTCATCGCACGCCTAGACAAATTCAGGCGAGTGGATATCGCACGTCTGAAATGTTTTTAACTTTGGTTAGGCGTGCGAAGCACCACACCAAATTTTTCTTATGAGAAAGCCTGCACCAGATTACATATATTTGGTCATGTAAATGCTAATTTGTAACTAGATTATATATACATATTGTATATGTCAATTTTCAAAGCAAACGCAATACTTTAAACTTTGGACCCAAATTTTCCCAAATAAGGTATTAGGAGTGAAAATATTCAAATTCTGGTACTTGGTCTGATATCAGCATCATATAATTAGTAAACCTACCAATTTTCAAAGCATACGCAATACTTTAAACGTTGGCCCCAAATTTGCCCAAAGAAGGTATTATGGGTGAAAACATCCAAATTCTGGTACTTGGTCTGATATCAACATCATTTAATTAGTAAACCTACCAATTTTCAAAGTAAACGCAATAGTTTAAACTTTGGGCCCTAATTTGCCCAAATAAGGTATTATGGGTGAAAATATCCAACTTCTGGTACTTGGTCTGAAATCAGCATCATTTAATTAGTAAACCTACCAATTTTCAAAGCAAACAGAATATTTTAAACTTTGGGCCCAAATTTGCCCGAATAAGGTATTAGGGGTGAAAATATCCAATTTCTGATACTCGATTTGAAATCAGCATCCTCTAATTAGTAAACCTACCAATTTTCAAAGCAAACAGAATATTTTAAACTTCATTATCTGAGTTGTTTGTAATGTTGAAGAGATTATGAGGGGTTTTGTCCTAAAGGGGTTTTGTCCTAGGGGGAGGGAGGGGGGGGTTGTCCTAAGGGGGTTTTGTCCTAGGGGGTTTTGTCCTAGGGGGGTTTTGTCCTAGGGGGGTTTTGTCCGTATACCCAAATTCGTCCTGTCATTAAAAAATCTTTCCTATATTGAACGACTACAACGTCTTGATATATCCAGTATGAAATACAGGTTTTTTCGCTCCGATCTTGTTGAGACCTACAAGCTCCGTCGCGCATACTACAACGTCTCAACCGATAAGCTTTTTAAGAACAAACAATATTCAAAAACGCGCGGCCATCCGTTAAAACTGGAGAAAAGTTTTACCCGACTGACTGGAGTCTCGAAAGCATTTTTTCACAGAGAGTAGTGAATAGTTGGAACGCACTTCCCGAGGACATTGTAAATGCGACATCAATCGCTATTTTTAAAAGACTTTTTGATATATATTTTACTGACATTAAGTTTGTTATAGACTAATCTTGTTCTCTAATCTTAAGCAGCCGATTTTTCTTTCTTTTTTTTTTCCTTTTTTTTTGCATTTTCTGACTTTTCTTACTTTCTAGCGTTTTTATATCGAAATGTAGAAGAGCTTTTAAAGGCAGATTTTATGCCTCCACAATCTAAATTTTTATTTCGTTTGGTAGATTTTTGGATTGTAAGCTTAAATAAATAAATAAATAATAAATAAGTGTTTAATAAGCAAAAATGCAACAGGTTTTTCAACAAATTTAAAACTAAGGTGATAATTCTTGTTAAACTCAATTTCAAACATTCATTTATGGTCTTAGCATAGCAGTTATCATTAACTTGTTTGAAAACTTGGTTCAACGGTTAAAATCATTCAAAATACTTTTTGAAAAACTTTACAGTCCCAAACTTCAGAGAATCTTTATTTTGTACATCCGTCACAAAAAAAACAATAAAAGTTGTGTCAGATTTTATCAATTTATGAAAAAAAACTTTTTTTTATGGTTTTTAAACAAGCTTAGTATCACAATCAATAAAACTTTAAAAAAAATAAATTTAAGGCACTACATCATTAAAAAAAACAGTGATGGACGTACATATTTTACGTACGTCCGTCACATACGTCCGTCACAAAAATAATAATCTATATGAAACCCTGGTTTTACCAAGTGATATACTGCAAAATACAGTAAGAAACTTTGTCTTTTAGATGTAATTGCTTACTATGTTCACCGAACATCTAATTTTCATAATAAAGATTAATTGAAGATTTTCTTGGATACTCTTGGATAAAGGAGGTTTTGAATATAAGATAACCAGAAGATAACCAGAATATCTTATACAGTATACTCCTGATAGTGGGACACTCAGGGGACCGACAAAATCTGTCCCACTTAAAAAGCAAATGCCTATATTAGGTTAGGAAATTCAAGGAACCGAGAAAAACCATCCCACCTAGTGAAAGTCCCACTTATTGGGAGTATACTGTATTCGGTATATGCAAAACAGTGTTATCATTTTAGTTAATGTTTAAAAAACGTTTATTGAATAATTATGGCTTTAAATGTGAAAAGTTAACTTTAAGACAATATTTCATACTTTTGACATGGGAGTTATGGAGTGTGTCAAGGTGTGCGAGTGAAAAAGTTGCAAACAAATTAATATATAATATAATAAATGTTATTGTTACAGCCAGTGATGGGAGATCATGGCGACTGTTTGAAGAAACCGTTATTTTTAAAGAACTGTATGTATATATATATATTAATGTAAGCAAGTAGTGAACATAAAAGTTACTGTTTATATAAAGGTGTATATATATTTATATATATATATATGAATGACAAAACCAAATTAAAGCTGATTCAGTAGATTTTTGTGCTTAGCTGTAACATGATATTATATTTAATTTGAAATTAAATCAACTGAAGTAAAAACTTCCATTAATTTCAAACAATGTGACTTACGATTCGTTAAATGTTAAACTTTAAGTTTGTACAGAGAGAAGTATATACGTATTTCCATAATAAAAAGTTCAATGAAAATAGTATTCCAGATAAATAGAAGTTGAAGTGCCTAATATATATATTAAAATATTAATTAAAGATTTTATTGTAGAAATTAATAATAAAAACAGAGACTACAAGAATTCATTGAAAATGGCTTTAATTTGGAACCGCTAACTCTAAAGAAGATCGACAACAGGGGTGGCACCAGTGGGGGGCTAGCGGGGGCTACAGCCGTCGAAATTTCTCAGTCCCCCTGTCGGAAGTAAAGCAATACAAAAAATACTGACATTTTTAACGTTATGTTATGTTTAAATTTAGAGGTGCCAGATCTGTAATAGATTTGATCATCAATGAGTTTTGTATTAAACTTAGAGTCAAGCAATTAGCCCCTCCGTCGGCGCTGTAAGCCCCCTCGTGGGAAAAACCATGGCGCCACCCCTGATCGACAAGAGCTATAAAATAACTCTGTTGTGGTAAAACCACTAGTTATTGTATATATAATATATAATTAACTTGGCCTAGCTAGCTACAGTTATACATTTTTAAAAGTTTAGCTATAGCTAGCTGGGCGCTATTCTGGTTTCGTACCCCCCCCCCTCCCCTATTTTTTTGCTCAATTTGAATTGAGTACAGACGTGCGTGTTGTTGTGCTAATGTTATGCTTGTTATTTTGTGGAAATATTGAAACTTGTCCTGATGGAACATACAGAAATGAGATTTTTAGTTTTTGTAAACAACGAGGTTTGAAGATAGTCCACCACAATATCCGTGGATTGCAATCAAACTTTAACTTGTTACATGAGTTAACCCAGAGCAACGATTTTGATATTATAACATTATCAGAGACTCACTTAGCAAATTCTGGCTTCAACGACATTAATAATCTTTACTAACTTCCAAACTATACTTTTATAAAAAGGAATCGAGACCGTGGTCACGGAGGAGGAGTCGCTGTCTACATAAAGAACAACTTAAAGTGGGAGCGTCGACATGATTTTGAAAATAACGCTGTTGAAAGCATTTGTTTACAAATCTTTGAGAAAAATGCAAAAAGCTTTCTCATAACAACTTTCTATCGTCCACCGTCGGGATCGAATTATCTTTCGGAAACTTTTAATGACTCTTTCAATCAACTTTTAACTGCCATTGATTCTACAAGTATGGAGTCAATCCTCTTGGGTGATGCCAATGTTAATTACGCAAAGAAGTCCGATAATAAGGACTTTAAAACGTCGTTATCCAGTAATGGTTATAAACAGCTCGTTACCGAACCAACTCGTATAACTAAAGAATCATCGTCGATAATTGACATTATTGCAACAACGCGTCCTGAGGTAATTAAGGAGACAAAGGTTTTTACAACCTCTATTTCTGATCATGAAATGGTAGGCTGTATTCGAAAGCGTAATCACATGAGATTTCCAGCAAGAACAATTCGAGTCCGTGATTACACAAATTATAACCCCATTACCGTAAATAATGAGCTTCGCAACGCAAACTGGTCTGGTGTTTTTAACGCTAATGGAATTAACGACGCAGTTTCACGTTTTAATACGAACTTAAATGACACTTTCATAAAACATGCACCATTCATCAACAAACGAGTGAAAGGAAGACCATGTCCATGGCTCGATAAAGACACCAAATCCCAGATGAATAAACGTGACAAAGCTCTTCGTAAAGCACGTCATTCAAAAGACGAAAAGAACTGGAAGATCTACAAAACACTACGCAACCATTGCAACAATTTGTTGAGATATGCTAAAAGCAAATACAACAAAACGTTATTAAATGATAACTGTGAAAATCCAAGGCGTTTCTGGAGTGCAATAAAAATGATCTTCCCCACCACATATGCAGCCAACCCTTCAGTTTCAACGCATAACAGTGAAAGCCGCGTCAAACGTTTTTCTGAACATCTCGCAAAGGCTATAACATCATTGAAAGCAAAGTTTATACACTGCTGTAACTTTGTGTGGCAGACTCCTAGACACATCTTACCACGCACGCTGAAATCGTTTCACTTTAAACCAGTTTCTGAACAGTTCATCCTAAAACAACTTAAACGACTCAAGCGCAACAAGTCAACCGGATTGGATGAACTACCCCCTAACATGCTAAAGGACTGCGCTGAAGTCATCTGCACACCACTAACGCATGTAATTAATATGTCGTTACACCAATGTGAAGTACCTGCGATGTGGAAAAAAGCCAAAATAACGCCAATATTCAAAGCCGGTGATGCAAACGATCCTGATAATTATCGACCTATATCTGTACTGCCGATACTTTCAAAAATTCTTGAAAGAACAGTTCATTTGCAGCTTATGGAACACCTTGAAACTGAAAACCTGCTATCCGAATTTCAGTTTGGCTTTCGAGCTAAAAGGTCAACTGAACTTGCTACAACTATGTTCGTTGATAACATTAGACGAGAGGTTAACAATGGAAATCTCGTCGGATCCGTGTTTATGGATCTTTCCCGAGCTTTCGATACGATCAGCCATAGTCAGTTACTTGCTAAACTTTCTTCATATGGTATTCGTGGTCATGAGCTTCATTGGAAATGTTGTCGACGCCACCTTAACGCTTAGCAATGACTTTGACACGAAATATCGTAAGGCTTTAAACAGAGTACAGTTGTTACAAAAACTTCGACCCTACCTAACAAAATCCGCATCAATGATGATTTACAACTCAATGATTGTTCCTTTGCTTACATACTGTGGAATTATCAACTTAAATACAAACAGAACGCAGCGAGCAAAGTTCAACTCTATTGAAAGAAGATCTGCTCGAATCGTTGGTACAAAAAGAGTACCCTCGATTAAAAACAGAATCGATAAAAGAGCAAACATTATTGTGAGGAATGCATTAAACGGGATGTTATGCAGCAACTTCAATGAGTATTTTACAATAAATACCCACGGAAAAATGACAAGAAATGGGAATTTTCTAGTCAAATTACCCAAAGTTAAGCTAGAATTTGCTAGGAATTCTTTTTTATTATTTTGGTGCTCATTTGTACAATTCACTTCCTTTAGAAATTAGAAAGGAAGTCTCAATTTTACTTTTCAAAAATAAATTACGTAAATTTTATGACCATTAACTTGTTTCTAAATTAACCTCACTTCGCATTCTACACCAACCAGTCATCAGTAAAGTTAACATTTTAGTATGTATGATATAATAAACGTTTTTATCCGTCAGTTTTTTTTTATTTTTTTTATTTATTTATTTTTATACAGGACACATGTTAATAGCAGTATATAATTTTAATACTGAAATGTATATATCCTGTCGAAATATTCATAATAATAATAATAATAATGATCTCCTAAAACTAATGATAAATTTTATCACCTTGTATGAAAATATTTTTCGTTTTTCCTTTTCGTTACCTTTTTACATATTTAACGTCTTCCTTCAGTTTCTTGTTTGTTTCTTGTTTACTTATCAAAAATGTTTTTGTTTTCTGTATGTTTCTTGATTGATTTCTGTTTGTTTCTTGCAGATGTGGATGGTTTCTACTGACAAGAGTAGAAAACATTCTTTTCCGCAATCTTTCAGGAGGTTTTTTCGGTGTTCTTTTCTTTAATAAATGCGATTTGCGGAAATTGAACAAAGAAGAGGGGATAAACGTTAAAGATTTGACACATAACTTTGTATGTTTCAAGCAATAAATTGGTTTTTCATTGAATTATTTTAACGGTCAATAGAAACCATTAACTGTATTTACGCACGCGAGATGATCGCAATGATCGAGATAATTTCATCGAGGTTTTGTTATGTCATTTAGCAAAGGTAAACATGTGAATTTTCATCGCTATATTTTTTAACTTTTAATTTAATTTTTGTTATGTTTTATTGGTTAATTGTTATTCTTTTCTGTTTCTTTTATCACAAATAACAAAAATTATTCGAATTGAGCAAAAAAAATAGGGGGGTACGAAACCAGAATAGCGCCAGCTCGCTGTAGGTACATACTCACTTCTCTGTTTTGCATAATTAAAAATCAACAACATATTCATATCTGCTTTTGTATAACAGTTTTTATTGCTTGACATAATATACATCTACTTTCTTGTTTCACTCTTTACAAAGTTTGCTTCATAAAATGCCCCTGCATGCGTCACAAATCAGTACTAGCCGATGACATAAATTCATAAAATTCAAACGCAAGGGGTTATTCATTAGAATCATTCATTTGATCAAGATTCTTTTAAGAAACTGCAAACCTAATGTGGTTTTGTGATTGTAGTTACATCAGATCTCCCATTGATCATGTTAACGCGTAACGTTACTTAGTAGTAGAGCGGATAAGATTACAATTTTGGGCAAAGCATGAAACTTTCCAGCATAGTTATATAATATATATATATATAACAACTATATAAAAAAATCTTGTCTATAAGAAGGTCAAGCGTACAAGAAAGCAACAGGAAAGATCGTCTGTCGAAGGAAGCTGCATCAATTGCTTGAAAATTAGGGTGGTGAACAGTTTTCTTGGTTTCCTGAAGTGGTTGTCAGACTTGCATCACGTGACCAGGACATGTCAAAGACAATTTTGCGTGACATATTAATGACATTAGTTCATAAGGGAACTCGTTTTACGGCAAGATGGTTGAAGATAAAACGCAACATATTAACACGTGATTTACAGCTACTGAAGACGATGTTGACGCTTAGATCAACCTACTGTGTGAACATGAAAGAGATTGACGTTGTATATGCCTATGCCTACCATTGTGATATCGCAGTATACCAGTTGGCCGAATTGCGGATGCTTGAATTCCACTATGATTATCTAGACAAGATTTCTTTCACAGGCGGCCATGATTAAGAGCTATGCGATATGGATATGGATTCTGAGTCTATTCCCTGATTTCCGTAGCCTTGACATTGATTCTCTTGTCAAACCTAATTGCGTAAGGAGTACTTTACAGACTGCCAGACGGGATTGCAATGAAGTATACAGGTACAACTAGATGTGTTTTTGACGGCAAAGTGCTATCTTTAACAGAATTATGAATTTCAGAAAATTCAGCTGTAAAGGTGTATAAAAACAGAATAAAATAACGTTTCAACGATATAAAGACTGGTTAGAGGCGTTTGGCAATGTTGGGTAGAAGGGTGAATTGACCACTACAGAGATTGACAAGGCTCAAAATACAGGTTTTCGAATACACGACCAAGGTATATGGAATATACCTTTAAAGTGAGAGAGTACCTGGACCTCCCTGGATCCAATAGCATTGCTATAGTATTTCCTAATCAAATAATCATTTCTTTTTCGTCCTTTGTAACTTTGTAGATAATGTGTCTTGCGCAGCCAGTCATCAGAAAATTTAAATGTCGACTATTTTCTACAAAAAGAGTTCTGTCGTGTGATATTAAGTATAAGTTCATCCGGAGGAAGGTTAGGGCGACCGCGTTTCTTTGTATTAATTTCAGTGATAGTTGCAGATGGTCAGTACGCTTTAATTGAAAAAATGTCATCTTCTAGCTGAGACCAGAGCTTCTAAAGGTTTTGGTTTTGAAAAAATCTATAATATCTCTTGAAGCCATGATTGCGTTATTTTTCAACGAATTGTTGATAACCGTTTGATCATAGAAGTGTATATAATGAAGAAAACCCATGTTTTATTACATGCAATATCTAGCCGGTACCGTATAAATAAAACATGAGAAGGTCGAACTTTTAGACAAAAAAGATTTTAAATGTCTACTTTGTTGCCTTAATTCACACAAAATATTATACAGAACTTTGTAAACATTATTCCTTTGCGAGAACGAGCACGCGAGCGAATTAACACTCCTTCGTCAGACGTGTATAAAAGGAAGTGCATTTATAGGATGAAGTATTAATATGTGTACTTATCAGAGCAGTATCGAATATACATATATAGTTGTACGCTATATATTGATAGATTCAGAGTGAAAATTTTTTTTGAAAAAGAGAATTGCTTCACGATGATGGCAATTTATTTCAATTCAGTTTATGGAAAAACTGTTTGGAAGGATCCAAAATCAACATTGTGATTTGGCTTGATTTCGTGTATTTATCTACGTAATAACAAACCAAATATATACAAAAATAAACCAAATATATACAAAAGACAGTAAAGAAATTATAAAACACAACCTAACAATGTAAATAACAAACCAATAAACCAATAACAGTAAAATTTAAAACAAATACAGTATATATAATCAAAGATTCACTCTGATATTTCAGCCATAGAAACGTTCAATTTAAAGTCATTCATCATATCTGATTCATCTCTGGTTTTGAAAGGGACTCTCGATCCGCGTATACACAGGCAAACTGACTTAATTATTTCAAAAGAGAAGCGAGTCCTTATCCAGGAAATAATTGTCTCGTATTTTTCGTTCTGCTTCTTTGATAATTTGAGTGAAAGATTTTTCAGGAAATTTTTGGATTCCCTTCCCATACCGCCGTTTGTGCCGAAGACAAGAGGGGTAAAATCACCGTGCTTAACTTGAAGGACTCATTGAAGGTAAGACCGTTTCTTTTCGTTCTCATTTTGTTGGAATATTTGCTTGGTAGTTTTGTTCTGGTTTGACTTGGAGTTAATATGCGTGACACGAACATTGAAGAATGCATTAACTCCAGGTGACCAAAAACTGCCAGCTTTGATATCCAATCTAGCTTCTGGGCTTACATTTGCTGATTTTAATTGAAAGAATTCATTGTCTAACGGTAGCAAATGCGGTTCAGATTGTACGTTCTTGTTGGTTTTAGAAAGTAGTGTGGTCAGAAAATCTCGTATACCGTCATGGCGCTGAGACACAAACCCTCCCTTTTTACAAGAAAGGGCATGGTTGCAGGAGAATTTCTCGCCACATGCACAAAAGCTCGGCAATCCTGATAATTTTTCGTTATATCTGATTTTCAGCGTGTCTCTAAATTGTTGTTTGTTTAGGCTCATTCCTTGGTCTTCTAAAGGTAGTGTGTTAAGCCAAGAGCTTGCCCCTTTGTCTCTCGCTTGGCTTACGAACTGCATTTTCTCATGGGGTAGTGTAGAGTCAACGTCTGCGATATTTTCTTTCAACATATTATTTTTCAGATATTGTTCTCTATCTTCTTCCTCAACATCGACTGTTGAAATCAAAATTTTGGGATAAAATAAACTCTACATGTTTCTTCGTTAATAATTTAGAGGCTCTGTGTTGAAAGGGTGCATCCGATTTTAAACAGGGGATACTCAAGCCTCCTTTACTAATGGGAAGAGGAAATAATTTTAGCATTTCTGGCGAAAACCTTTCTTGCTGGTCGAAAAGATTTGGCAGGAGACAATCGTTTATTATTTCCTGAATCGGCTCAACATAGTCTTCAAATGAAGGAATCGTTCTTGTAAAGTAAGTAAATTTTGACTTGAAGCTCTTAATAAACGCGACATATGCCGCCTGTGGTTCGGATTTCGAGATCTCAGAGAGGGTTTTTAATTCGCTTGTCCATTTTGATACTTTTTTGTTACAATACTCGTTTTTATAGACTTGGCTTCCAATCACAGCACCTAAATGCCTCTTACCATCTGTTGTCATGTTTACCTCTTCTCCGAATATCTCATCTGCGTGCTTCAACTGCATTTCATTTTTAAGTATAAGCCAGCTTTTACCGCCATTAACGTAATACCCAAACTTTTTTCCTCCTTGGACAAGGATATCGAACCAGCTCTTAAGGTTTGCGATTTTCCCTCCCGCCGCGGCGTCGTCTGCGAGCCAGGTTTGACGGGCGTCGGGTATGATATTGTGCAGTCTCTGGATTAATATAGATGTGTTTATTGAATACCATTGCATGACAAGCAGGTCACCTTACGTAGTACCTTCCTGGGACAGTAACTCGCCACCGCCAGCTATAGATAAACGGGTTGCTTTCCGATATGTATTAATTACGTAAAGCGTGATTTGCAAGCGGATAGTTGGAAGATTGTGAGTGCAGGTGACGACAAGACATTGAAGATTTGGAGTTTGAAGACAGGTGAAAGATTTGTGACTTTACTTAAGCACACAGACGGTGTCACTTGCTTACAGTTCAACGATCACATGATCGTGTCTGGCTCGTACGATAAAACTGTGAAAGTTTGGGAGTTCTCACCTTCTTGACATATTCAACAAACTTGAGAAGTTGGGAAAGATTGTTCCTGCGAGGCATAAAACGCATTCATTTTTTAAAGTTATTAAAAGTTGTTTTTCTTTGTGAAAGGTTTTTTCTATGTATAGTGGGGTTGTAAAGAAAGATTTTCTAAGTTATTTTTTAACCTTTTTATAAAGATATTTAATATCGTTTTCTTACTGGATTAATTTAATGTAAATGATTATTGTTGATAAAGTTAAATCAAATTACATACTTGGGCATAACACTCGAATGTTGTGTAATGCCGTTCTTCGGTGCATGGTGTTGAATGCGTTTGATGCGTCGATTAATAATACTCCGTCGCTTTCATCGTCAGAAAAAATAAGATTCATTGCGTGGATAGCTGCTTCTGAACCGGCGCTAAATCTTGCGCACGTTTGAAGCGGAGTGGCAGACTTTTTAATATCATCGCTTAACGTCCAAGAAACTACTTTCCCGACAATTCTATGTAATACCTCTCCAACACCTATGGGTCGAACACCTGAATTTTTGTTTAAAGGTATTAGACGAGATGCCACGTAGCCTTCAAGGAAAATAGGATCATAGCTATTTGTCAATAAGTTTTTCGTCATTCTTGCAATCTCCTCTCGCAGTGCTTTGCCTACGTTGGCGAAGTTCTTTGAGCACAAAATTCGTCAAAATATATCAGCGTCTATACCAGAAGGGCCGGCAGACCCCTTGGTTTGCGTCGAGGATCTAAGAATCAGTTGTTCATCTATTGATTCAAATTTGTATTTTGCAATCTGATCAATAGGTCCGTACAGCAAAGATTCTTTTTCGATTTTCGCTGGTGGAGGATGTTTTGCTTCGAGTTCCTTGAGAACATCAGATGTGAGCTTTTGTACCCTGATGCGCTTTCTCTATCGAGGTATTTGATTGCAGCAGATAGTTTGCCTTGCATAACTAGCTTTGCAAATACTTTTGAAACGTCATCTGTCGTTTTTTTCTTTTTTGATGATTTGAACTGTTTTTGAATATGTTTTAATTCCTTAATTAGCGTTTGAAGATCGCCATCCTTCCACATTTTAAGACGTCTAGTTATACATTCACTATGCTTTTTCGATTTAGACTTTGCTGAGGGCTTTTGTAGTAACAGCGCTGGAAGTATCATAAATACTTTCAATGATATCGAATTTAATATTGCTGTAGGAGAATTAAATTGTTTGACCCAATAGGTTAGTTCGGTTATAAACGATTTACCAGCGTGTCCAGAGGGAATATTAAATATATTGCGTCTAAAATGAACAATTTCGTCATAGGTTTTATTGACAAAATCAGAGAAAGCATTGTAATTTAGATTTCCCCATACGGCATTATCATTTGTCGTAATCGAAATAACATCGAAATCGGGTAAACAGGGTACGATAGATATTTCGTCGTCTCCTGTCGGAGTTTTCGGTAGTCTACGCGGTGTTGATGATCTGGAAACAACAGGAGATTCTGATAATTGTGCAGGTTTCTTTTTACAAATTACCCTGTGTCTCTTTAATGTCGTCTGAGTTTTGTAGTTACCTTTACAAAACACACACGAGTGTTCCGAAATGATTTTCAAACTGACCATCTTAATATCGATTATTTAAATCACGATAATGATTAATATGTGAAGTGGTTAATATGTTTAATGTGATAATGGTTGAATTGATGAGGACTTGCATGTCCAGTTACAATATAATGGTTTACCACTCCCACTTCCACCATGGTTTTTTAAAGGTCATAATGCAAAATTGGATAGACTAAGCATGCTTGAAAATTTCCTTCCCTACATCAGGTCTACAGCAATTGAAAATCACCAACCACTATTAGAGGAATTGAGACAAAGGGAACTTTACAAACCAAAGGGTAGACCTCCTTTCTCAGCATCCATGATTCGATTTGCCCTTCATTTAAGATACATCTTTTCAGGCGTACAAACTGTTATTAGAAAAATTTCCACTACCATCAGTTTCACAACAGGGAGGAGTCGATTCATTAAAAGCTTTAAAAATGTTCAAGGAAAAAAGAAGTGTCTTTTGATCTAATTCTTATGGTTGACGAGATGTATTTGCAGAAAGCTGCTCAATACCAATCTGGAAAATACGTAGGTGCCGGCGAAGAAGGAAATCTATTCAAAGGAATAATGGCTTTTATGGTTGTAGGTTTAAAGGAATCAGTACCATTTGTTGCCCAAGCTATACCAGAGGTTACATTTAACGGTCGATGGTTATGTAATAAAATTAACAATGTCATTGAAAATTTAGCGTATGCTGGTTTTTGTGTTCGTGGGTTAGTTGCTGATAACCATTCTTCTAATGTAAATGCGTTCACATCACTTAAAACACTGTTTAATTCAGATTCAAACAGAAGCAATCGAGACATTATTTGCAAAGATGCTGTTTCTTCATTTAAATTACGTCAACGTAGTAAATAAAATTTTATAGTTGTAGATTTGTCCATTGTGTTACGTTTTTGGTCCAAAATTTATTTTGTTTCTTTGAAAATTGGATTTTGAGACGTCATGTATATTGTTATTGTGTATATAAATCAGCTTTTAGACGTGTAAACATTGGTAAAGAGAACATCTTTTTGTCCACTACTACATGCTTTTCAGACTTTTTCAGACAACCTGGAGAGAAAACCTTGAAACGTATTTGATAAATGAAACTAATTCGAAAAGAATCTAGTTATTCTTAATTATGAAGATTTTGTACAAACTGACTGACTTGTGTTTATTGCCTAAAAGTAATGATAAATAACCATATATTTATAACATTTCATAGACAATGTTTTAGGCTATTATATTGGTGCACCATGTATATAGAAGAAATTTTGGAAGGCTCTGATATCACTTCGAAGACAATATTACCCCTCAGAGAGATTTTTCTTAATTACCTGTGTTTTATAGTGATAGTTTAGTTTTAGTAGCTATTTGAAGCTAGACCTCTTAATTTTGGCCTCTAAAATGTGACATATATGGTCGTATTTTTAGTAGGCCATGAATGAGTTTAAACCTATTTTGAAAAACTTTCAACATTATTCGAAAAACTGGCCTCTTATATTTTTTGAGAAAAGGTGACATATACGGCCGTATTTTTAGTAGGCCATGATCGAAAGCTTTAGCAAAGTCAAGGTAAATACAGTCGACCGCAGTTCCTTGATCAATAGCGGTTGTCCACGCGTTTACAACGTTCAAAAGATTTGTAACGCACGAGTGACCGGGTCGAAAACCATGTTGCAAAGGTGTAAGTAAATCATTTACTAGAAGATGTTTTAGAATGCGATCTTTTATAATTTTCTCAAACGATTTGACAGCGATGCAAGTAAGGCTAATTGGTCGGTAGTTTGTTGGAGATGTTCCATCTCCTTTTTTAATTAAGGGAACAATATCAGCGTTTTTCCAGATTGGTGGTAGTGTGCTAGTTTCGAAGACAACATTATAGATGGTAGATAGATGATTAGAAGACGTGTTCTCAGTTTCCTTCAGTACTCGTGAATTGATATTGTCCGGATATTGTCAGGTGACTTGAACAGTTTAAGTATGTGTAAATATTTTTTGATGTTCTCAGGTAATAAGTCAATGTCATCGATAATATTCTGTACCGGAAAGCCGAGTGAAAAATTTGGTAGCATCTCTTCCTCGGTGGTAAATACGCTCGCGAAAAACTGATTTAGGCAGGTCGCTTTTTGAAACTCGGTTGTTGCGATCGTATCTTTGTATTTAAGATCTGGGATTGTTTCCTTTGTTCGCGATTTTTAATTAACGTACGAATAAAACGCTTTTGGATTTGTCTTGATTATTATTATTATTATTAAGCGAATATTTCCACAGGATATACATGTCAGTATAAAAAACTGTTATAAATATGTGTCCTGGTATAAAAATGTTAGTAACAATTTAAAATATGTTATATCTAATAAAAATGAAATGTTATATAAACAATTTTGAATGCAATAAAACGTGTATGAAAGCAAATAGGATAAAAGTTAGAAGGAAGGAAAAAATTTGTGAATAGATAAAAACAAAAACTGATATTCAACACTATAAAACAATTCACAAAAAATGAAGTTTCAACTTATTTTTAAAACAATTAAAATCCTTTTTCTCCCTTATATGAAATGGTAGCTCATTATAAAGTTTGCTCCCCATAAAATAAAATGATTTTTTTGCAAATTCTAATTTGACTTTTGGAATTTGCAATTGGATGTTGTTGTTACGAGTATTGATGCTGTGATTTCTCAATATGAAGTAGTTTTTAAAATTACTGCATACATGATTATCGATACATTTGCGCACAAGTGAACAAGCATGGATGTTTATAAGGTTTGTTATTGATGGTATTTTAAGGTTTTTGCCGTTCATAATGTTGATCGCACGTGAATGGAGAGAAGTCAAGCGTTTCCGCTGGGTAGACGTAATTAGTAGATTTGTAGTGGTGTTGAAAGTTATCAACGGAATGATCATCTTTTCATAAACTTCTTTTGCTGCATGAGAGTTAAGATTACATCTTAGATTGTGTAGTAAACGTAATCTCGATGAAGCCCTCTTGTATGTGTCATTGAAATTATCATTTAAAGAAAGAGTTGGATCAACGGTTGTGCCAAGGTACTTGTATCGATTAGCTGGAAGAATCTTTTCGTGACGCAAATTTAAG
Source organism: Candelabrum cocksii (assembly GCA_963930725.1). Classification (NCBI taxonomy): domain Eukaryota; kingdom Metazoa; phylum Cnidaria; class Hydrozoa; order Anthoathecata; family Candelabridae; genus Candelabrum; species Candelabrum cocksii. The sequence continues at coordinate 4,633,481 of OZ005670.1, read as the reverse complement.
TTCAGTTCTGTTGGATAGTTCTTGAGTCTTTTGGCAGTACCAAATATTATTGATTCTGTTTTACTTTTTTTATGTTCGCAACTAATTCATTTTCTTCAAGAAATTTTGAAATATTATCAATGTCTTGGTTCAACTTGTCTTCAATAATATCAAAATCTTCATTTGAGGAACGCCACAGGTTATTGGCATGTAACTTGATGAAACGTTATCGTATACTACTAATTGAGATCGGTTGAAAAGGTAATCTGTCATCCACTGAAGTTCAGCGTTTTGTATACCATAAGATGGCAATTTACTAAGCAGTCGACTATGGCTCAGCGTATCAAATGCCTTGGACAAGTCCAGAAATACAGTGCCGACTAATCTGCCCTTATCTACTTCTTTTCGAATGTTGTCGAGAAATAATGTGGCTGCTAGCTCTGTTGATCGACCTTTTCGGTAACCGAATTGTCTGTTAGTGAGTAGAATGTTTTTTTCCAAATAGTGCGACAGCTCTTCGTGAACGACTTTCTCCATTATTTTCGATACAACTGGTAGTATCGAAATCGGACGGTAGTTATTGACTTTGGAAGATGAACCGGATTTGTGTAGAGGGGTAACTCTAGCAACTTTCCACTCAGTAGGTACAGTTGAGGTTCTTAACGAAGTGTTGATTATGTGACATAATGGTGATGCTATAATGGATGCACAATCTTTTAGGAGTTTCGCTGGAAGATCATCGTTGCCCGTAGCTTTATTTAGTTTGATTTTTTTAAGTTTGTTTTCGATGTTTTCTGTTGAAACAGAAGTGAAATGAAATGTTGCTGTTGTTTTAATTGGGTACGGTTTGTTGAACTTCCAAACAAAATTAATCAATGGCATCGACTTTGATTTCAGTATATGCGCACACGTCGAGAAAAAATTACAAAATATACCAGCTTTAATTATTGGGTCATTAGACTTTATTGGAACATTGTCATCTTGAATGAATGGTGTTACACGATGTTTGGTGGAGTCTTTCATTGGAATTATAGACTTTATTGTTTTCCAAAAACTGCGAGGATTGTTAACGTTAGATGCCAAAAGGTCATTGCAATGGTCTTGTTTTGCTTTCTTAACTAGATTTGTACATCTATTACGTAAGTTCTTGTACAGATTCCAAATTTGCTCAGTATTGGTTCTCCTTGCAATTCTTAACACTTTGTCCCGTTCATTCATACAAGCCTTTATTTCAACTGTAAGCCATGGACATAATTTTCCTTTAATTCTTTTGTTCATGAAAGGTGCATGGAGGTTAAATGTTGTTATTAGAGCAGATTTCAGGTAATTCCAAGCAAAGTTAACATCAGAACTTTCAAACAGGATTGCCCAGTCGTACTTGGCAAGATCGTTACACATTAAATTAGCCTGGTATCTTGAATAATTTCGACAACGTATAGTTTTTGGCTCGTATTTGGTGTGGTTTATTTTACGAACGCATCCAATCATGTCATGGTCAGATATCGAACTCGGTATAACATCGCTATCTCTAATATTGTTTGGTTTGTTTGAAGCAATTATATCAATTAATGTTTTAGCGTCACGCGTAGTTCGAGTAGGTTTATTTATAATTTGTTTATAACCATTCATTATTAAAATGTTTTTAAAATCAATCTTACTGCTTTTTTCAAGGTAATTAACATTGACATCGCCTGTTATTATCGATTCTTTTGATTCTCTGTTGACATTTGTTAGCATGTCATTAAGAACGAAGTTAAAGCTCGGAAGTAGATATTGAGATGTATCCGGGGGTCGATAAATGGAAGATATAAGTAAATTGCTCGATTTCTCAATTAATACCTCAATCCAAATACACTCTATTCCTTTTTCCTCAAGATCGCTTCTTCGAATCCATTTAAATCTTTCAGAAATGTACATCCCTACTCCTCCTCCTTTACCGATTTGTCTATGTTTACTAATGAAGGTGTAACCCGGAATTTCATACAGGGCGTTTAAATCGTTGTGATTTTGTATATGTGTTTCTGACAATGTCAAAATGTCAAACTTTGAAAAGCTCGAAAAGAGTTCTTTTAAAGCCAATATATTAGAATTAATCCCTCGAATGTTTTGGTGAAATAATTTTATACCTTTAAGTTTTTGCAATTGTTGTAATTCAGGTACTGTTCTCGGTTGGTCTGGACCAGAGTTTATTTCAACGTCACCACAAGCAAGAATTAACAAAACAAGAACGTTGTTAAGCGATATCGATATAATTGAACAACTCTTCTTATAATCCCACAAAGATGATGAAATAAATGTCTCCTTCTCATTAATCAGTTTATCATAACCCAAAGTTAAACTAATTCCATCTGATGTTATGAAACATTTCTTTTTAAAACCAAAAAGTAACATTAAAAAGAGAGCGATTAAAAATACGTGTTGCTTCATCGTGATCGTGTTAATTATTAATTATTATTGTTAAAAATCCGTTGTTGATGTTTGAGGCAAGCTGTTTTTCAAATTTTTGCACTGCTGCTCTGCAAGGTGGTGACTAATTCCTACTCAGCAAGTCAGGCTTCGAAATAATTCAAAAAATATTTCCGAAATATTTTAAAAATTACCCAAGATGCATTTTTATATTTTCCTATGTATTTTCACTTTCGATTTCCGAATTCTGAAAATTAAAAACTTTAAAACATAATATAAAAAACACAACAAATTATACATATTTAAGAAGCTTATAATACATAATAATATTAAAAATGAAATGTATCAAATGACTGGTATCAGGTGGGTGTCTGATCACTTCTTGAAAATAAAACTTATATATATATTGTATCTATTTATTTATATATGTACTTACATATCCACTATATCTAGGGATGGGATGGCTGCCTAATTTTAAAAAAAAGGCTACCAGTTACGATGAAAACACTTCTTATTTTAAAATTTTGTGGATTTATAAATCGATAAATCTACCAATTTGCCAAACTGTGATATCTAAAGCATGTATTAAATATTTTATGCATTACATTATTATATATGTTAAGCGTTGCATAATTAACATAATTTAAAAACAACTTGCGCTAGTGCGCTTGTTGTTTTCGCGGCTTTTTGAGTTAGTTTGTATGCTGATAGTTTCTCTTATATTTTGTTTAGTTGAAACATTAAGGGTAATTGGCTTCATTATATTATTGATGTTTTTGTTACATTTGCGTAACTTTTTGACAAGTTGGAATGATTTGTTTTAATTTTTGTTTTAATAGATTTTAAGTCATGTCATCAAGCTTTTTTACAATAGCGTCAAATGGTTCACTAAGCAAATGACATTTAGAACGGCAAGTATCGCAAAAGAGATTATGATCATTAATTGCGTAGCCTCACTACTTAAATTCTGACAACTTATGTGGTGCCAGTGTTTGCATATGTCGCACTCTATTAACTCATCATTTTCGTCTAGAATGACATCGCAGTATCTTTGTCAATTTAAAAGTGAGAGAAGAAAAGAGCTTTTCCCCTCTTGAAGTAGAGCACGGTTCATTTACAATTCATCGTAGTTATTTAGTCGTTCGTGACAGAAAAGAGAAAAATCCGTTGTCACAAAGCGGGTGCAAACGACACTGTCGCTGCCTTTGCTACACGTTGCGATTTCATGTATTCAAAGCTCAAAGGCAAAAAGTTACGCCTACGAAAATCTCTAAATCATCAGAAAACATGAGATTTGATGCTAAGCCGTGCGAATCCCACCTCTGCCGATGCGGCCGTCTAATCGATGCCCATGGTCTACATCCTCTTTCTTGTCTAAGGAGTGCCGGTAGATATCCATGCCATTTTGCCATCAACGATATCGTTCGTCGGGCTCTTGACGTTGCTGGCTACCATTCAATCCTCGAGCCAGTCGGATTGGACAGAGGGGATGACAAGCGTCCTGATGGTATAGCCGTATATCCATTTATAGCAGGAAAGTCGCTGGTTTGGGACGTTACTTGTTCAGACACTTTCGCACTGTCGATTGTCAACAAGTCGGCAATCGAACCCGGATGTGCAGCCAAAGCAGCAGAGGAAAGAAAAGTTGCGAAATACGCCGAACTCTCCTAATATATTTTTACGACCGTTGCCATGGAGACCACTGGTATCTTTGGTCCAGACTCTCTGGTTTTTCTGAGAACCTGGGTCGAAAATTGACGCGGAGAACTGATGATCCACGCAAGCTTACATGGCTATTCGAGAGAATATCAATTGCCGTCGTTCGAGGGAATTATGCAAGTTTAGTTGCCTCTTGAATTGTTAACTTATTTTCGGTTGCATGTTAATAGTTGTATATTACTTATTATTTTATTTGCTAGGTATTTTTTGTTGGAAAAATTTTTAGAAGATAATATCTCTTTCTGAAAAAATAAATAAATAAATAAAATATAGAACGCTTCCTAAGCCAATTGCGGCTTCATAGCAACAATGAAATATTTTCAAAAATGGTAGGAAATGTTTCGAAAAGAACAACAGTCATTTTTTGAACATCATTCATGCGGGTTTAAGACCAATTTTTAAAACTACATTGACATTGCAATGACACTGCCTTTGCTACCTGGCCAAGTATTTGATCGGAATGTAAGTTGTTATCTTTAAGTTATTTGAGTTTTCTTTTAATTATAATGTCTATTAGTGGTCAAAGTTGCGGTCTTTTTTATAAATAGGAACTCAGTGGAAAATTTCTGCCAGTAGCGTTAACAGTGAAGGTTTTATAGTCAAATCAAGGGTTAATAATAAATAAGTTAATAAAAATAAGCATGGCCATTCGGGTTATTTGGTATGCAGTGATAATGGCTGACACCGCCACAGATGTAACTTACAAAGAGCAATTCAGCATTTGTGTCGTGATACCTAGTTGATGAAATTGGTTATTGTTCAGGTCATGCTGCTGTGCCTCAATAACGACTTGCCCTTTACAATGTTATTACTATTTGAGTCGATTCAGAAAGAGTGAGCAGCTAAAGGTTTTTTCAGTCATCAGTAAAGCGTCTAATACAGTTCGTTGGAATGCTAGAGAATCTTGTCCCAAAATATTTCTCTTGCATTTTGATTGCACAGCACCATGGAGTTTATTTGTATTTTAATACCTTAAAACACGAAATTAACAAGTCAATTAACTAACACGCCATCGAATTAACGTGCACCCCTGAGGATTAACCCCTGAGTCAAAAAACATATTTTCAAGTCATTTAATTAACTTGCAGCAGCAATGATTCATTGAAACTGGATTTCCAAGAAAATCAGTAGAGCTTCATAGAAAATTCTATTGCACATTCTTCTGAAAGATGTACGATGCGATTCCATAGGTTCTTCTGTTGGTGTGGGAATCAAAATTCAATACGTATAATTGTAATGAACATACTATATTCAGAAGATTTAGGCACGTGTGTTATTTAGTTTAGGTGTGCTTAGCTGCTTGCAAAGGATTATAGGATGAAGACAACAACTCTTTTCTAAATGAGATATCAGTGCAAAAGAGGGATGGAAGAAAGATTCCTTTGATGCATTGAAAATTTTTAATAATAATAATGATTCATATTTTAAGTGGATAATCCAGAAAACCCAGACCACGAGAAAGAACTGAAGTTGTTTCCACTAGGGTCCACTGTTGGAAAGCACATTTTCGTAACTTATTATTTGACCATTAGTCTACCAAATTTCCCTTACAAGCCTTTGGTTAACCCGTGGTAAGTTTTTTAGGCACTTCCCAAAGGTGCCGCGCACTCAGGTAATTCTCGTTTTGAACAATTTTTTTGTACCTAGCGAGAATCGAACCTGGGCCATTGCGGCCAGAAACATAAGTTTCGACCACTAGACCACGCACGCACTTGTCTTTCAGATTACAGTCTGGTTTACGCATATCTTACGCCAGGTTTATGCAACTGCAGTAGCCCTACATAGGATGCTTAAAAGTAGGCCGTTAAATTTTTGCTTAAAAACGAGTGAAAACGAGAATTCCCTCCACAATGGTGATCTTCACCTTGAAACATCTTTGAATAAAGGACAGAAATTGCAACTACATGAGACAACTACTTTATGTCTGAGGAGAAGGGGTGCCAATAAGGATCTGGCCTTCCCAGTAGAAAATGACCCACCATGCCACCGGTTGTATGGAGGCTGTTTTTCAGAGTATTCCATCAATATGAGTATCTTTCGGTACATATAAAGAATAATTTAACTTATAAGAGATTGTTGGGGTTGTCTGCTTGCAATGGCATGAAAAGGTGATTATGAAAGGACAGACAGTGAATATTGAAAATTAGTCAACCAACTGGTTATCAAAACAATTTCCTCACAATGGGGCTGGTTTCAATAAACCATCAGATGATTAAACCCACACAATTGTGGGATGTATCATCTTTTGAAAACATCCAAGCCTCATGTATGAGGAAGACGGATGTTGAAAGTGGATGGCGATGATGATGATGAATTCTGTGCCACATTTCTCTTATTCAACTTTTTTTTTCTGCATTCGAATATTTTAAAATGTTACCAATGACCTAAGTGATGGTTTAAAGATAAAGTGAACCTTTAAGATACTTCCCATATAATATATAAAATGACCTTGCATCAAATTTTTTTCACTTCTGGCAATTGAAATGAAGTATATAGTCTAGAAAATATTAATTTCTCTTTTTTAGTCATCCAGTTAGGGTGAAGCATATGCATTTTCTAATGGCTGTTTTAAGCATATGGCTCGCCACACCTGAATAAAAATTTTAAGCTAGACTAACATAAATACATAAATAAACTCAGAAATAAAGATATGCCGGAGATGGGATTCGAACCGGGTCGGTTTTGGTTTTGGTGCCATACTAATTATCCTCTTTGAGAGGCATTGCCTTATATGCATATCTTGTCTCTATGGACATTCAAACTTTTAGTTCTATCTGCTATCATTGAATTTCCTTAAATTCGAAATATTGTTTAACTACAAATCTAATTAAGTGTTTTAAAACCTAACGAAAGTAAAAATATAATGTTTAGCAAAAGATTTTAATGTTGCATTTTTATTAATTTTCGGTGTATGTGTTTTTAATTGTGTTTCAGCTCGGCAAAAGTAAATTCCACAAGTCACATTGCTTTGATTACAGAAACGATGTTGCTGTTCATGTGGGAGAGTTGAAATCAGGAATTGGTAAGCTGTTCTTGATATCTTGCGTGGGTTAACTCACCACTGTTTTCCCTCTCACTGGGGTTGGCGTTAGGAAGGGCATCCAGATGTTTCTACATCTGCTCCAATAAATCATCAAATGATTAAACCTACACAATTGTGGAGAATATCATCCATTGAAACCTTGTCTAACCCATGCTAGTATGGAAAATATATGTGGAAAATGTAAATGATGATGACGATTAGTTGAGATTAAACAAATTGAAAGCAGGCTATTTATTTTTAAGACATTTTTCTCAATTGTTTTCTGTATCATCATACTTGCCACATTGTTGCCATGACGAACAAAGCGTTTTGGGTCAAAATAGTAAAAATGAGTATTTCGTTTAAAAGCATCGGCTGTGAAGCTTTTGGCGCTTTACATGATAGTTTCAACTTTTCAACCCTCCTCCCGTTTTTTCTGTTCCTCCCTTGCAATTCCAACCACCTCTTTTATTACATGCAGAGACTTTTTCTAATTCGCCAATTCCAATAGGAGAATTACAAACCTACAAATAAAACAAATAAAGCAGAACTGAACATTTTATAGTAGAATTTAACTGTGTTCTGGAGAAGTCATTCCAATCTATTGTTTTATGAAAATAAACATACCAAAAACATATGTGTTTAGGTGGCGACTTGATACCGGGAGGCAAGGCAAAACCAAAATACAGTGTTTACCCAAAAGGTTCTGGGTCTCAAGCTCCAGCTTGGGTCGCGTTCGACCGGCAGGTTCTATGTTTCAACGCATACTTCCAAGAATCTGTGCACGAGAAACGAGAGGAAAAGTATCGCATTCGCCAGTGCAAAATCTATTTTTACCTTGAGGACGACAGCATTCAAGTGATTGAATCGAAAGTCGAGAACAGCGGCATTCCGCAGGGAACATTAATCAGACGTCATCGCATACCTTTGCCGCCACCCAACGATGACGGATTTTACACCGTTGAACACTTTAACGTCGGCAAAGCAATCATGTTGTATTCTAGGTCTTTTCATCTTACTGTAAGTACAAATAATAATAGTTTTTCTATCGAGTTTTTTTTCGGTAAATACAATGAAAATCTCGAACAAGAGACAACCAGGGAGTATTTTAAATTTTCTTTCGTTATAAAAATAAATCATTTTCCTAGGAATCACATCAAACTTGTACAAGGAAATATTTAGCGTGTATTACGTTTTTGTAGCGCGTCATGATTATTTTTTAAGGGATGTGATACGTTCACACACAACTTTCTACGCAAACTGGGCGTACGTGTGGAGAATAAAGAACCGACCCCGAACAACCCTTACAGCAAGCATCGCCAGAATCTTCAAGATAGCATGCAGCCCATGCGACCTTACGAGAAAGAAGACACGCTTTTTCAGTTCCTGGAGAACGACCGCCGCGTGTTGCGCTTTTACTGTTTTTGGGACGACACCGATTCGATGTTCGGGGACCCGCGCGAGTGTGTATTACATTATTTTCTCGCGGATGACACGGTAGAAATACGCGAGATCATTCCACCCAATGCCGGCAGAGACGCCGTTCCTCTATTCTTACGCAGGCAGAAACTGCCCAAGGTAAATAGGGTTCAGTCCTTTTTCCTTCCTCATTGCGGCATTTATGATAACTAATTTCTGTTAAAGAAACCGGTGGATATGTACCAACCGGGACAGGTGACAACGCGAACGGTCCTAAACGTGTTCGGTCCAATGGGACAGGGTGGTCGGTACATTTTGGACAGCTTAAAAACGGGAGCAGTGCACACCGAGTATTACCATGACGACGATCTTATGATCGGCACAACGTTGAATATCTGGGGAAGGAGGTTCATTATATGCGATTGCGACGAATTCACGCAGGAGTACTACAAGTTCAAATACGGAGTTGGTGTGCACGCTTTTTGTAGCATTCAAAGAGCTTTTTGAAAAACGTTTTCTATTCACAGATGATTTTACGCCCGTCAACTACAAGGCCAAGCGCCAAGAAAAGAAACAAAGAGAGATTCCACCGTTCAACGGGTTCGGTTCTGAAGAAGACTCAATGGTGAACTGTTTGAGCTTGATCCCCAAGCCTCCCAAGAGAGATTTCATCAAGTTCATGGAAAAAGACCGGTATAATAAACTGAATATATGACTGTTTACTGAGTGCGGTTGTTTGTTTTTTAGACATGGTCTTCAGAGTAACGTATTGCGGTTCGTAGCCAAACTAAACACCCAGAAACCCATCGAAATGGACAGACGTTTCACCATTTCCTACTTCTTGTCGGATGATACTATACTTGTGTATGAACCGCCCCAAAGAAACTCCGGAATCATTGGCGGGAAGTTCCTTGAGAGGGGTCGCGTAAAGAAACCCAACGATGGAGGGTACTATTTTGCCACGGTATAATTTGTTATGCAGTGAACTTTCTGTATTTCGATTTCTGGTCATTTAAATTCACTACTGTTAGAACCCTTTTGGAAGGTCCCTTTGGCCTAAAAAGTATTTAAAACAACCTTCTAAAATTCGAACAAGTTATATGGTCCCTTGGGCGTTGGGAGATACAGCGTTTCCTTATAGTTTACTTGTTATGTTTATTTCTTTAAAATAATTTTCTCTCTTTCTTTGGTGAATGAAACTCGAAAATATTCCCTTAAGTTGTATATGTGATTCGTGTAATCTTAACTGTGACTTAACTTACTGTCTGATACGATTAATTGTATGATTGTTGCACTGCTTTCACCTTCAGTAACACAGAATCTCTAGTCGGCTTAGTGTTGTGTTTAGGACCTTTATATTGGCAGCCACGTGTATTTTTGCAAGCACGCGTTCATTTTGATCGACGCGGATGAGTATGCGGTGAATTACATGGAGGAACACGCGGGTGAGTTCGCGCAGGCCAATGCGAACATCATCATGCCTAAACTACGTAAGTTGGTGGAAGAGAATCTTGACGAGTTCAAGATGATGTTCAGCAGTGAAGACCGCAAGAAATGTGGGAGCGTGTCGTTCGAAGCGTTCAAGTAAGCTGATTACTAGACTACCTAACAAGAAAAGAATTTCTAGATATACTACTGAGGTGTAGGCCTATATAGGTTTTTAGAGTCAGGATTTTTCCCTGCAATATTAAAGTGGTGTTACTGTGCGTTGTTGTTATGTTCAGATGTATCTTGAAAAGGATCTGTGGAAACGATATCTCTGAGCACGAAATACTGACTATATGCAGGAGGTTCGGAGAGATGAAGGTAAGTACGGCGTTGCACGTGTTTCTATGAAGGAGGTTCGCATGATTTGTTGTTTAGTGCAAAGAGGAGAACTTAGAGGTACTGGTGTCCAACGTGCAAGAGCAATTGCGTAAGGTCAACTACGAGAACTTCTCGCTCGTGTTGGACGCGTGCGAATATCAGGATGCCAAGAAAACTGGATTCATCCCCACCGCCGAACTGAGTAACATATCGAAATCGTTCAAGTTGCCGGTGAAAGATCACTTGTTGAAGGCCTTGTTGATGAAAGTTCAGAGCAACGGTGATCAAACGACTGACTATCGTAGTTTCATCAATCACTTGAATTGGCGAGATCATCCTGGTAAGCCTGTTGATTTTCTTAGTAAAAATTGATCTCCTTATTTTCTTTCGCAAACATCCTCAAGGCTTTTAAATATACATTAGTCGTCTTTATTGTATTCGTCTTCTCTCTTGCTTTACGTTAGTTTAATGTATTTTGACACGCTTCTAATTTTTTCGATTTAAACTCGAGGACTAATTGGTGTAAAATGCTTGGTTTCACTGATTTAAAAAATTCATCCACTCAACTTTCAAGAACATCTGTAATAAGTGAAATCTGTGTTTCGAAAATTTAAAATTGCAGAAGTTACCTAGAGACAATATAACTTTTCCTTTGCGATATTCTTTTCTAATATCTATCTGTGACACAGGCCCATTTTATCCCGCACGAAATCTAACTTTAATTAAATTAACTGACATTAAATTGACTTTATCGTGCAGTTTTTCACATTTTGAAACGCATTCTGATGATCTTTTCAGTGACGTCACAAAAGTTCTTTCCCAGTCTGGCTTTTGGCGTCGAGACACCTGCCCGTTTGTCTCCATTCGAAGAGCTGCAAAGCATTCCCTATGACGTCATCATGCAAGCGCTAGGTTTTAGTACCGTTCTCATTTGAAGCGAAATTATTTTTTTTATCATTGCACGTATAATAGCTAACTCTGTATTCATCAATTTGTCGAGAAATTATGTTTTTATGTACGTTGTCGTGAAATGCGGTAATAAAGACTACGAAGGTCAATAAAAGTACGATATAAAACTTGAATATATTTATACATATAAAATATTGAATTAAAATATAACATCGGTAAATATTTTACAGTGGTAAATTATTAAAACTATAATGCCCGTATCATCGCGAGCTAAACTTTTTTGACTGCGCCGAAAATATCCTCCTGGTATCTGCCGTTCTTCTAAGCAAATAAAACACACCCGTGATAAGAACAGTATTTACGGCAAAAGCTTCAGAACGTCTTACCTTCATCGAGACGAGGTATTCAAGCGCTTTGCAAAAACCGTTCTCTTCCCCGACAATGACCATTGTTTCCCAGACATCTGCTGCCATAACAACATCACCGCACACATAAAAGCTGCCGTTTTGTTGGAAAATGGTTCTGAAGATCTCCTTGGAGTGCTGCTTGATTTTGTGTTGCACGTACACCTGTGAATAGAAGGTACTTTGTTACCGACTTTCTCACATTGTAGTCTGAACTCTACTACCGCAACCGTGAGATTTTATTTAGTAAGATAAGTGAGAGATTACATTGCTATTTTTTAAATACAAGAGTATGCAGCAGGAAATATAAATACTGTTACAAGAAATGCTTGCGTTGAATGGTTAAAATCAAATTTGGAGGTCGGTGTCTCAGGAAATGTTGAAGGATTACAAGGTCTATAGGTCCCAACCTTATCCCAAAAACTAAAAAAAAAACAGCAAAAAAACTTTAAGTTTACAACGATTTTGGACTGTAAATCCTCATGGTTTCTAAAAACTGGACTTCCAAGTTCAAAAGATTGTTACCTTGCAGCTACCAAAGAAAAGAATATGTTCGTTGCAAAGGTAACGTTTTAGAAGCAAAATCCGTTCCTGTTGACCCAAAAAATACTAGTTTCCGGATGGAAGGACAACGAAGAAAGAAGAAGAGTTGAAAAATAAAAATCGTAAAAAATATCTCCGGATCGAAAACTACGAAGCTTAAACCTCCAATCGGCTATTTTAGAGGAGTTCTTCATTGTTTCCTTTAAATTCAAGCCTGGGTTTCTTTCAGCTGGTTCTTTGCTGGCTGTTATCGACTATTTAATCATCAATTCAAATTTCCTATTCAACTGTTTCTGTTTTTACGATATTTAGCACTGGGAGTTTCCAGTCTATTGAATTTTTTAGATGCATTTTTACCATGATCGGTCTTAGGGAGAGTGGAGCTGTATATCTGGAATTTTGATGTAGGATTTTCGAACGCCAGATGAAAAGTGTTCACAACGTATATGTCCATTATTTATAGCTTCAGTGTGTAAAACTCCAATACATATTACTTCAACTGTAAATTATTCAAAACACCCTGTCATTTTTCCAATGTTTCCTCTCTCTCTTTTTGATCTGATTGGTTGAGGAAGAAAATTGCAGACGATCAAACTTTTGCGGAAAGTTTTTTCTTTTAAAATATACTGAGATTTATCATGCCCTTAATATTATATTAGCTGGTATTAGCTCAAAGAATGCAATAGTTATTTATTTATTTATATAATTATGTTGTGTTCTATGAATACCCTAAAGATGTTTTAAAACTTAACACAGTAAAAATACTCGATATGCGAAGCCAGAATTTTGGGGACATAGATTTGGTGACTTTGCCTATAGCGTCTACCTTTGGTTGGTCGGTGTGTCTGGAGCATGCAACGATGTCTTGAATCAACACTTTCTTCTTCATCGCTTCTTGTCGCTCTCCAACGTAGAGGTTATCGGTGAGCATGTGCCGGCATCCGAAATACAGCCGCATGTTTGACGCGCTTATATCACCGCGCTGCTTCAAATAAGTTCTTTCTTGCCAAAAACTTCTAAACGGAGCAATACCAGTCTCTGCGGCTACCATGACTACCGGAATAACGGGATCAAGTGGCAACTTAAAGGAGCCGCACCTGTAATTAGAGGGTAATTGAATAAACTAGAAAAGAAACGAGCTTAAAGAAACCTTTTGATGAAGTACAGGACCCTGTCGCCAGTCGTCAACGAATTCAACCAAGATGTACACACGCCTTGATATTTTACACCTGAATGTCGCGAAGATACGTACTCTTACTCGATTGCTTTTAGGATACTTATAATAGGAGACAATTATTACCTTGTGCAAAATACTCAACGAGGGAGGCAGTGATGTGTATTTCGTTTGGATGGAGAAGAGCAGAAGATGAAATGGAGTAGAAGCGCTAAGAAAAAAGTTACTTTCTCGAATTCCGCTTTCGAGAGTTTTTGTGTAGTACTTACAGGCTTCAGTAGGGGTAAATGCGCCATAAGAAGCGACGCGTTTGGTTCAATGGTTGGAAACTCATGAAGGACGTCAATTATACCAGCATTCTTAGCGTTCTTCCATTTTTCGTAAGCCCCGACGTCCTTTGCGACAAAAGAAACGAAATTCAAAGGCGTTATGACCTTTAGAATTATTTTTTACCGATGATAACAGTTTCAATTTCTCTTTGTCTTCCTTTCTTGGTGTTTTCTCCGCAAGCATCGCCAGCAATTCCATGGAAGGAGTGGATGTGATATCAAGTAATGAAGTAAAAAATGTGCGAACCGTGCAAGGTAGTGGTAGTTTGTCAGAGTTCTTCCAAGAACAAAACTTCCCTTCTACAAATCATAGGGTTTATGTATACTTGTACACCGATATACAATCATACTTGCCTTTTATTTCTGTCTGCAATTGAAAAGAAACGCCATCAACCGGTTTTAGACGTTTCAATAGCTCAGATACTCTTATGGGATTGTTGTTAGGGTAAATGCAAATATGATCGCCTGGTTGAAATTGATCGCCGTTCATCGCTTCCAGGCTGATATGGTTTGTCACCCGGCTAGAGCATGATAACCGCAATGAGCATTTCAAATGAACGGTGCACTTTATAAGCTAACCTCTGATCTCCAATGAGCAGGTTTTTCTTGCCCAACACATTCCCGTGCAATATCTGTCGCTTGTGTACTTTGGACAAAACTTTTGAAAAGCAAAAAAAAGATAACAACTTTTTGTTTTCTCACAAAAATTTACCTTCAATTAAGTCTACTTCTTCTTGTTTCGAAGCCAACAGACGAGATTATTTTACGCTAGCTGCGTTCAAAGTTTTCACTTCTTCCGGGAGATCATTCAATTTTAAATATTTGCCAGCCACAATCTGAACGTTGGATATGTACGGTCAAAAATACTCTTAAGTACTTCTCATAAAACCAGATTTCACCTTAAAGCAATTCAATATCCACTGGTTAAATGCGATGTGCTGTCCGCTTTGTTCGTCACCCTCCACAAGCGGATGACAGGTATCAACCGCCAGCGCTTTTAATTGGTCGTCAACATACCGGCCAAACGCACAGAAGTTGGGGTAGGCGCTCGACCCCAAGGCAAAGACAGAGTAGCTAAATAAATGGAATTTGTATAAATACACAGTAGGCTCTGCAGATAGTTGTCCCATGTTCGAATCGTCGAAAGTTCAAATTATTGTTGAAAATGAGGAAAAGTGTTTTTTTCAAATTTAACTAACTCACCTGTTAATACTTAATTTCCGTTTTTGAATCGCGTCCAACCAAATGGAAATATTCTAAAAAGTCCATGATAAAAAAATGACACTATTCTGCACCCCACGACAATTTAATAAATAGTTTCGATTTGATTTTTTATTTATTGATTATATTTAAGTTTGAGAGATCATAAATACGCCTTAACCTTACCTTTCCGTTCTCTGGGGCACACCCATTCCCTGTGGTGCTTGCAATGATGAAGCGGCACTTAGCATTAAAATTGCACGATACAAAATCGTTTAAAGTGCACACGTTGACATTGAACACAGTGGAGAAAACCTTTTGCATGAGATACGCGAACGATTCTGCGCGACCCGTTTCGCTCGCGTACGCGATTTGTATCTTCACGCGTTGCTCGCGTAGTTTTCTCATGGAGTTGGTGATATACATGATGAGCAGGGCAACCACTCTGAAAGAAAGATTTCGTTTGCGTCTGTTGTAAAATTTACACGGATCCGATTGGTATTCATATGCAGGCTTGAGCGTGTAATTCAACATTTCCTGCACAAAGAACTGGATTTCAAAACACTGCATCAACTTCAATCGAACACTACTGACCTGATGAAATACAGGGCAAGATGAGCCGGACAACGGTGGCACTATCCAAACCCAATCTGACGGACATCCGCCTCTCACTTTGTTCTACAAAACGGCTGAGATATTCACTGCGGTCTCCATCCAGATGCTTACCTCGTGCTTGAAATGAGTTATAAAAGATTCAGATGCCGTATGATGGTCGACAATGGATACGCCTTGTTCCTGAAACAAAAATAACAATAATAGAACGCGTGGTAGGTTGAACTGGACGCTTACGGTGTAGCTGTGAAGCACGGCCCGCGTTAACTCAGTCACAACACGGTCTTTCCACAGTGCAATGTTGCTTGATGTGTCGAATCCAAACGAATCTCCTATTATCTACGCAGAAACAGCGCTTTTAAAATCTCAAATCATAAACACGGGTAGGTTGGTACCTTGGTAAGATTGTAACGTGATTTGTCGCAAAAGTTCCTCACACTCACTTCTGTTCCCATGTACCTTAAAAGAAAGGACAAGAAATTTTTCAAAACAACGTCAATCAAACAACTCAAGTGTTGTTATACCATCCGTTAAACGGTGCAGCCCTAAAAAGTAACCCTCCGCAATTGAATGCCATATTAGAGATTGCGGGCAGGGCGTGCCATTTTAAGCCCAACTTTTCCAAATGACTTTGACTATAATCATGAAAAATGCTATTAGGATTGTTTTTTAAAACTGTCACTAACTGACTTTGGATGAGTTATTTGCACTTCCATTACGTATTCTTTTGGTATTTCGAACATCTTCAGGTCATCATCGCCAACTTGAAGAATCAACGGCAGTACATCAAATGGTGTGCCTTTTCCCTTCCAACCAAGATCTTGTGCAATCTACAAATCGTAGCATTGAACATATACTATTTATAGAGTTTATTGATCTGGCTACTTAAGAAAAGACTGGGTTCGAAGAAGAGGCCTTAACAACTTTGGAGCATTAAGATAGCAAGTTAAATTAATAATGGAAGAAGCCGCCAATTTACATAAAGTTATTTAAGTACGTTTATTTGTATATATTTCCCCCCTAAACCTGGTGTCTCGATTTATATAATTTTCTTATTTTTTAATTCTCATGACAGGTGTATAGAGGCTGACGGGTGTATAGAGGCTTTGAAACTTGCTGTCTACACTGATGTAGATTGCATACATAACTATCCATTATCAACCGTGTCTACTCGTTATAAGTCATATATAAAGTTTCTAAGGTCAAGAGAGTGGAATGTAGAGTCGAATCTCACTTCAGTGATCTCTACGTTGGTTGGATCTCCAGTTATACTTCCATCAGCTTCTTTGTAACCAACATAGCGGATCAATTGAGAATTCCAAATGCGAAAATCTCTTCTGTCAGCGACCCTCTTGGGGAAGATGGAAATTGTCGATCTAGACCAAATAAATGTTATTCACGACACACTGTTGACTTTCTTGTCTTAGGCGACGATAACCGGGAGAAAAAACACCCGGTTTATATTTCAAAAAATACTATCTAAATTTGAACATTATATGTTATATTGCAACTTTCAAGATGACAAGACAAGACAAGTTAGACAATATGTATGACGTGTTCTATCCACCTATCGATGGTAAACCACGCGCACGGTTACCTTATATTTCCACCATTGGTGGCGGAAGACAAATGTTACAGGCAGCACTTGAACATTTCTTCAGGGGTCGTCACATGTCTGCAGTCAAACACCTACACCATACATACATTAATCGTAGGAAACAACGCATGCGCATACATTTCCTCTTACCTGGATTGTTTTCCAGTTGATTCTTCCGATACACCGTGCGGAATTCCTCCATGCTAACTTCGCACCAAACGTCAACTCATCCGTTGTCAAAGCATAAGTTCCAGAGCTTTTTATTTGCGCAGAAACGTCATTTAGCCTGTCTCTGTATTCCGGAGTGTCAAGTCTACGAGTTAATCTCTCAGTTAAACGTTTTCTACATAATATCTGTAGTATATTCCTCGTTAAATTAAACCTTTAACCACATCCTACCTATTCAGCGAGTTGTAGTATTCCTGGAGGAATTCTACCGCTTCTTTCTGCAACTCGCCCAATAAATGCATTTCTTTTGAAGCAACCAATTGGCTATTCATTACTATGGAACCGATGCATGACTTGTCTTTTTGCGCACATCTGCTTCTATAAAATGGGAAAACACGAACGCTTCAATATTTCTTATTTCGCTGCATTGCTTCTGCGTTAATCAACTTAAAAAACAAAAGTCCACAAATGCAATGTCAACACTTATACGTGACTTTGAGCATTACCTTGGCTTTTAAATGCAAAGTATCTGCGACTTCTGACCCATCTTCGTGGTTTTTCAAGTGGATCGCGCGACCAGTTTTTTCTTGCTAGAATATTAACAGAGACATGCAAAAAGTAATGTATGGATAATCGGTACGAGATATTTTTTAACAAATCTCAGTTGAGTTGTAACATAACATCTACAAATACCTTCACCACAAATCTTAGTTTAGTTGTAACATATAATATCTACAAATACCTTCACCAGTTTATTGCATGGCACGAGAACAGAATTTGTCCGTGTCTCAATTTGGCAAATCCACATTTTTTTGTTTAATTAGCTAAAATAGCGAGGTAAATTCTCAAAACCGTAGTAAAAATGCAGCCTATCACTGACGTCAAAAACAATTTGTTAATAAGAATAAAAAATATGTCTTTAGCTTTTTCCTCTTTGCAAAATCGTCCAGTTTCAATAATGATAACGAAACAAAATAAGAAATAATCTTCTAATCCAATCCATAGATAAGTTGCTGATGTTGCTGGCAAGATACCAGAGATTCCCTCTCAAACAAAAGATTCATACTGGCGCGACTAACGATGAGGCACAAAGGCATATTATTTTTGATACGCCCTAACGAACGTTTAAAGAGAAAGTTAATACAACTTCCCCCTAGATGAATCAAAACCTTTAAGATCGAATAGTTTCAGGAGTAATTTTACACTAAGTGTTTCACTCACTTACTAACCAATTCCCTCCTAGGGTTTGTAATACTCACAGTTGCTCCGCTCAAATGTTTCTTATTCAATCATACACTAATCAACGTAATAACGTCGTGGATTCACTTTCAAATGAAAAAATCATTGTCAAATGGTCGACAAGCAATTATATAACGGAGTTTCGTTTGAGCGATCGTGCACTTTGTTGCCATGCTACAACCAACTAAATACCCACAGTGCTATAACATTCGATAACTGTTACAATACGTCACGATAAGTCATGAAAATGTTTTCCAGTATTACTTGGTTTGTCTTCACTAGCTACATAGAAATTATGTACGCAAATATTAATATTCTCTATCGAACAAAAATACGAATTACAATATAAAAAAGATTATAATAGTCCAGAAGCCACAGGACAAAAAGTACTGGAAACTGTGGGAAGATTGCAAACTTATATTTTTCAGATAGTTTGGAGCCCAATTAAGACAAAAAGTCATCCTGGGATTTTTGAAAGTGATTTATACGCCCTTTCTTGACAATCTTAGTTTTGAGGGCGTAATGTTAAGGGCATATATGTAAAAAGGGCGTAAGGCCAAAAAATAAAAATGTAGAATTGTGCAATTCCAAAAGTTAGTATAAGAATCTTATATTTATTTCTGATGAAAATGTCTCTAAATCAATTTTTTAGCTATAATTGTATATGGGCGTACACCAGGGGCGTAAAGGACAAAAACACAGGAAAATCAATTAATTTATGCCTTAAATATATATATATATTATAAAATAAACCCCTGATAAATAGTTTATATACAATAGTGAGGTATTAAACTATAATAAAAAGTGTTATTTACAGTATTTAAGGACTTTAAAGTCCTAAAAAATCTAGCAATTTCTAATAAAAATAGGGTATATTTAAAGTAAGAATAATGACAAAGTTTACCCAAACCTAACTATTTCTTTGGCAGAGAAGAAAAACTTTCGTCCTGCGCGAGCATTGTTTCTATATATCTTGTTTCATCATAAGATATTCATGGTGACCACACAAATTTTAAATCAAAATTCCAGGACTTTCCAGGGTTTTCCAGGACAATTTTACTATTTTTCCAGGACAATACAAAGGCAATTTCCAGGATAATTCCAGGACGACGAATTCGTCACGAATTGCTATAATAACCAAATTTCCAGGATTATTCACGACTAGTTTTTATTGGAAAACTTGCTTCGAAGGAACCAGTGGCAATGGAATTAAAAAAAGAAACTATAACTATTTTGTGAAATATTTACAAACGAGAACATTTAAGAACATTTAAAAATTTATTGCAACCTGATGTAAGTAATCATAATAGGTATAAGTAAGAACAGATGACAGAACAAACTTCATTCATATATATAATGGATTCTCTACTATAAGAGAAACAATTGTAATTATAGTTACGTTGGAATAACAGTAGAGAGAGAGAGCATGTGCATTTAGATGTGCGCCATCTTTAATCTATGTTTCATAAAAACCCTCCTCCATTGTTGGAACGACATATACATAACAAAGACGGTGGAGAAGCTACATACGGTAACATTATTCATCGTTTACAAACCAGAACAAATATGAACAAAATAAAAACCCTGGACATATGAGAACATCTAGAGCATTCCTATTCAAAATACCTATGTATTATCACTGCAATTTTCTACAGTAAACCTTTGAGCCGATAAAAGAAGAATGTTTTGTTTTCACAGCAACTTTAGAAAAAGAGCCTCTTAATAAAACAAAAACTTGCTATACTTATGCCCTTCAACTCAGTTAAATAAACTTTATAAACCCTAACAAAGTCTCAAAGTTTTATAAAATGGACTCTCTACGTAGAAGGAGTGACTTAGTCATCCTTCCTTTTGAAACCAGCTAACTTTCTCAAGTCATTCGACCTAGTTAAAAGTTTCATGTCCTTTTTGTTTTTTGCATCCTCTGAAAGTTTGTCTGCATCCTTAATCAGTTCCTCCACATTTTCTTGCAAATGCACCTTCTTCCTCTTAACATCATTTAGTTCATTTGTGATAATTTTTCGCTTTAAATCTTTTTCACCTGTTTTCTTCTGTCTTGAGAGCTCTGACTGAAATTGTTCATACCTTGTTCGCGCAGCTCGAACAGATTTCAACATTTCTGTTGTGACGACAATATCTTTGGAAGTTACTTTGTTTGATGTTAGATGATCATGTATGATTCTCAAAGAAATTAGAGAACTTTCAGACTGGTTCTCAGCAATGTAGTGTTTGTTTGCATTGAACCCACGCTCAATAGCTGATTGGCCATGACTAAGGCAAAATATCAAGATGCAAACTTTTGACAAAGACTCAAGCTTCTTATCCACCAGATAGTGCATCATGAACTCGTCAAGCCGCTGGTTAAACATATCAAAGGCAGAAAATTCATCACGATGCTTCGGTACAATCTCATCAACCATCACATCAAATTGTTCTTTTGACTTATCAACAATCATTGATGTTATCTGGTTTAGTGACACCAATTTTTCAAGCAGCTTGTTGAATTTCACTTTAGAAGCTTCATTCTGTGAAGTAGCAGCTAGAATATTCGGGTTTAAACAGGATAAACAACGTACAATCAAGTACTTTAACAGACACTTCTCCATCATATGACTCGTAACAGCGGATAAAAACTTGCAAACACCATTGTAGAACTTCTGGATAACGCTTTCCTTAAAGTGTGCACTCTTCCTGTACTTGGAAACAAGTAGTTTTGCAGCCATTCCAATATCAATCAAATTATTTGGCTTATGAATATTTCTGTTAGCAGTATCGATCTTCAACATTTTTAAAGTTGTATCGGCATTCTGGATGGTAGCACTGAGAATAAACATTTTAAGTAGCGAAGTGAGAATATCCTTCAGCACCTCGCCCAAAAACGGCACCATTGGCTGATCTTGTCAAATTGTCTGAAAACCCCTTAGGAATTTATTTAACTTGGAGGCTACAAACTCTACAAATTTAAACTTTGCTTGCATTAAAGGGTCTTCAAAGGAATCTTTCAACACTTGATACGACTTTCCTTGTGGCTGGCGTGATTTCTGAAGACTTGTTAGATACTTGATGAATTTGACATATCCCATCCATATCAGCTCTGCACGGCTAGCGCAATTTTCATTTTCACACCATCTGTGTCCACAGTATGGCAATGGATAAACATTTGACTCACTTATGCTCTCATATTTTTCACGTCGCGCTGGAGATTCATCTAATAACTTCCACATTGCTTTTAAGATCTTGCCTATGTTCCAATCGGTGCTGTTAACTCCTGCCTTCATACTCCCATGAACAGTGTGAAGTCCACAAGTGCCAATGTTAAGAAGGGTAGGAAGCTCATTTGTATTTCTTTGCTCGCTGAACAACTCAAGAAACTTAAGGTTAACATTGGGACCATCAGATGAGATATGCAAGAGATTGTGAAGATTAAGACTTTTGATTCCATTACTGAATGTTTCTAAAATCTGTTGAGCCTTTGCTCCATCAAGAAATTGATAGTCAAGGTATCTAGTTTCAGTAGCTTTGAATCAATATTCCAAAAACGCACTAGTATGTCCATTTGTCCTCTTTGGAGCTTCTTATTCAAACTTTCATCAAAGGAAACTGTAAAATATGAAGATTTCTCAATATTATCCATCAAAATTGACTTAAAATGTGGTGCTAAACCATGATTTATAATATATCCACATTTTGTTCGTGACAGCTGAAAGTTTTTGGCTATGTTGCTATCAGGAAACATTTGCTGGAATAAACCATTGATACCATCACAAGAGCGCCCGCTGTGTGAACTTTGATTCCACTGTTTTGAAAGCCCAACGAACCTCTGCACGAACTACGTTATCTTTAATGATCATTCTATCTATAGAAACCTGTTTGTTAATAGCTGAAGAGGTCGGAGACCCTACTTGTTCATTTGATTTATTTTCAGGTGGATCGTTTTCTTTCAAAGTAGAGAGTAGTATTTTAATGGAGGAAGGATTTGTTGTTGGTGACCTCTCTGAATGCTTTTTGCTTTTCATGTGACTTTTTAGAGCTGGTTCACCCATATTAGAAATGTCAAACTCTTTACAACAACATTTGCATTTAGCATTGTAGTCTGATTCAGCTTTAGATATCCATGCAGTGTAATCTGGATTTGAAAGCCAAGAATCTACAAATTTTGTTTTGTTCCGTGGCATTCTTATTCCGTTATTTTTTAGTACACTAAATAAATAAACACACAAAGTTATAATATATCACAGATCAAAACCCTTAATTCCAGAGGTAGGTAAACATAATGCCAGAGGTAAATAAGAGATAGAAAACATTTCACAAGGAAAATACCTATTTAACACAAAAACAAATGACAAACGTCGTGCCTAGTTTTTCTTTCATGGCATTTAAAATCAAATCATGTAGCTTTTATAGAGTAAACAGTGAAAACAATTAGGATTGAATAAAAAGCAAATACTCATTATAAAAAATTTTAATAGACCATACACAATCTCAAACAATTATTTTGCTGGTACAGGTAAAAGGAGAGAAAATACAATATATATGTTCCGTACGGATGCGTAACCGATCCGGTTGATCAAATGGATCCACCGAACTGCTGACTTCTTAGAAAAATCATTAAAAATTCATTTTATTTTCCAGGACAAATCCAGGACAGTTCTCAAAATTTAATTAAATTCTAGGACATTCCAGGATTTTCCAGGACAAGAAAAAAATTCCAGGACTTTCCAGGATTTTCCAGGACTGTGGTCACCATGTTTTGTGTATGCCGGGACTGGCTCCATGCGACTGTAAATTTTTGGATTAGAGAATATGCCTCATGATTTTTATACCAATTCCAGCAACAAAATAAATAAAAGGCTAAGCTAGCTTGTGATATAGGTAGGACCTAGTATCTTTAAATTAACTTATGTATATAGTCGTTCTTTTCAAAAAAATAGTTTTTAATATAATAAAATTATATCTATATACATAATTTGAAATTTTAATTATCAACAATTTTACTTCAATGTCAATTTTGCTCTTTATCTGATGTTAATCCTATTTTCAACTTTTTGCGTTGTAATAGAGTTCTACAAATAATAAGTGAATAGAATACGTATTTTTTAAATATTACTTGATATATATAAAATATATAGGCGTTATTATTATTATTATTATTATTATTATTATTATTATTATTATTATTATTATTATTATTATTATTATTATTATTATTATTATTATTATTATTATTATTATTATTATTATTATTATTATTATTATTATTATTATTATTATTATAAAAACTATAAAATAAACTATAAACTAGGTATAAACTATATTATCAAAAATCAAAAACGGTTAAAAAGGTTATAAGAAATGTGCACGTTAGTTGCAATACAAACAGAATTGTTGAGTCGGTAACTATTGTATAACTATTATCGATTGTACATTGTTGATAATGAAATTACTTGAGCTTAGTTCGTATGTTATCGTTTGTAACAAGCAATGGAAATATAAGTTATAGATTCTCCACTAGCCGAGTCTATCCCATTTGAATAAATTCGTAAACAGAATGAAAGAATGAAGACTAGTTGATGATATAATATGTAGTTAATCGCATTGGGTCCTGATTGTTCGCAAACAGTTTCGGCAAGTGGAGAACAAGATCTAGGTTTACAATATCTATATGTATAACTAAATTTCGTTTTTTAGAAAGTCATCAAGCTTGTTCTTAAATTGATTCAGACTTGTTTCACATACAATTTCGTTTGGAAGACTGTTCCATTTATTTACAACTCTATTTGTAAAAAAGTGCTTGCGAATTTCTAGTCTCGCGAACTGTTTTTTAAGTTTGTACTGGTGTCCGCGGGTGAATGTTCTATTATTGACAGAAAATATTGCTTTGCACTTGTAATACGAGTGAAGCCATTTATATACTTCAATGAGGTCACCCCTCTGAAAACGGTATAGCATACTCGGTATGTTTAAACGGGCTAGACGTTCGTTGTACGATAATTGGTTAATACCAGTGATCATTTTTGAGGCTCTACGTAGTACATTTTCAACCATTCTTTTATCTTTAGCTAGTCTTGGGTTGCATATTACACCATAGTACTCGAGGTGAGGACGAACAAGTGATATAAACAGTTTCTTAAATGACTGAGTATCGAGAAAGGTATACGAACGTCTTATCATGCCCAGCAGTTGGTTGACTTTATTGACTTTTGTTTTAATATGATGTGAAAATTTTAAATCTTTGTCCACATGTACACCTAGGTCACGTTCGCATATTGTTTCCTTTAAGTAAACTCGCTTTTGTTGAATGTCATCATACATGGAGTAATTATATGAACTATTGTTATGTCCCAGATGAAGAACAAAACACTTGTCTGAGTTGAACAACATGTTCCATTTTTGGCTCCAAGTCACTAAATCGTCAATATCTTTCTGAAGTTGGTAATGTAAGACTATATTTTTCATGAATTGGTATACTTTGGTATCGTCTGCAAACATAGCTGCAATTGAAGAAACTACAGTCGGAAGATCATTTGAATACACAAGAAACAAAAGAGCAGCAAATACAGTTCCTTGGGGTACTTCACTTTCAACATTAGTCCATTCAGAGCTAACTCCATTGACGGTTATTCTTTGTTTTCGATCTTTCAGAAAATTCTCTACAACTTTTAAAAATTTTCCGTGTACTCCATAAGCTTTTAGTTTGACAAGTAACCTTTTATGTGGGACTTTGTCGAATGCTTTAGCGAAGTCTAGGTAGATAGTGTCAACAGCCGTTCTTCCAAGGCGTGAGTCCATGAGTCAATAACAGTTAATAGATTAGTGGCACAAGAGTGGCCAGGTCTGAACCCATGAACCTTGGTATGAACTCAGAAGATCGTGTTGTAATAAGTGAGTTAATAGGTGTTTGTGCAGAAATTTTTCAAAAACTTTGCTTGTTATACATGTTAGGCTGACTGGTCTATAGTTTTTAGCCAATGCTCTATCGCCCTTTTTAAAAAGAGGAGTAATTTCAGCAAGTTTCCAGATACATGGAATTTTACCGGTTTCGTAAATTTTCTCAAACAGAATAGACAAGGACATTGAAAGTTCGTGTTTTGCTTCCTTCATAACCCTTGGGTGAATCTTATCAGGCCCTTGTGATTTGTTAGGTTTGAGTTGATCGAGAAACTCTTCTATTCGCTCAGAACTAAAGTCTATTTTGTCTAGTAATAGTGGAACTGGTCGATTTAGTGAGAATGTTGGTGTATTCGTGATATCTTTTTTGGTAAACACACTGGAGAAGAATTTGTTAAACAGGTGAGATTTATCGTAGTCGGTTACAGCAAGTTCGTTGTTGTACTTTATGTCTGGAAACGGATTTTTTGTTTTTGATTTAACATATGCGAAGAACGCTTTACGGTTGGAGGAAATGTTTGTTGCAATTGATCTTTCGAATTTTCGGATGGCTGTTTTGCATGTTTGTTTCGCTTGATTTCTTGCTTTGGCATATGCGGTGTAGGTAACATTGTTTTTGTCTTCTAGGTAATTTCGGTAACGATCTTGTTTTTTTCGGATTTTCTTTATAGTTTCTGTATTTATCCACATAGCGCGTTTTCTTCTCCTGTTTGATTTAGGTATGTGCATGTTCATCAGGTTTTTCAGCTTGTGTTGTAAGACAGTCCATATTTCCTGCGAGTTTAAGTTATGTAAATTCGTTAGGTCTGTGGACTTGATAGACTCTCTAATTGCATCGTAATCACCACGGGAGAATAATAAATGTAGGGAGTTTGAAGTTGATTTTATGTTACTTTCAGTATGTAAGAACTTGGTGATGGCTCTTTCCAATAGGTGCTAGGTGAGAAACACTTGTGATCATATTTTTTTCTGAACTAAATATCAGATCGATTGTTGTAGGGTTTTGAAGAACGCGATAATGTGTAGGTTTGAATACGTGTTGGACAAGGAAAGAGTCTCTAAGAGATTCGATGAAAATTTCCGATTTTGTATTTAAAGGAGATGGGTCTTTTGGATTAGTCCAGTCTATATTGGGATAATTGAAACCTCCTAGGACAAGCGACTTTGAGCAGATTTTGCTCATATTTATTATGCTATTATGAAGTTTCTTATCGTTTTCTTCTGAACTGTTAGGTGATCTATATATGACATTTACTAAACAACTGTCATTAAGTTTACAACATACTGCTTCCTTTGCATCTATACAGTTGTATACTTCAGTAGCATTGATTGAGTTGTGGATATATAAAATGACTCCTCTATGACATAGAGGTGAGTTGTGGTTGGAGAATAGCTGGTAGTTATCAATAGATAACTCAGAGTCAAGAATTTCAAATCTTTTGTTTTTTGGTAGTGTTTCTGAGAGACATACGAGATCAGGTTTATATTTTTCGATTGCGATTAGTAATTCGTTACGTTTATTTAACAGCGAGTCTACATTTGTATATATTGTCTTGACCTTATTTTTTATTTTTGGTTGCTTTAATCGAAACTTGACCCACTTTTTACTTTGCGTTTTTCTTTTACTATTTCCAGTTTGAGGGGTGGGCCGGTTATTCGAAAAAACCAAATCTTTTCTTTGTCATTTTCGATTAATTCTTTTTGGGTTTTTCTGGTTTCGTTAAAATGTTGTCGTTCTTCTGGAGTTTTGTCTGTGTTAATAAATATCCCTGGTAAGTTTGTTTTTAAGTTTGGAGTGTTCTTGAGAATTTCATGTTTTATTTCCGTATTGGTTAGACTAATGAGAAGAGGATGTGGTTTTGGGGTGTCAGATGACTCGTTGTTTTTTTTCGTTTTCTTTTCCAATTCTTTTCGCAGAAGTTATTTGCTCGTGAGTTATATTCACTTTACATCCCTTTTGGACTATATCGATAAAGTCCTGCTTAGGATTGTTACTTTCTTTGTAGTTAAAAGCAATCAGATTAAGTTGTTTTTGAGAGTTTTGGAATTCTATTGCAATGTCGCGAGCGATTTTCTGCGTGTCGATGATGGGTGGCAATTTTGTTGCTTCTTGATTTTTTATAGTGTCTTTAACGATGTCAGCATATGTTTTCGAGATTTTTGTTTTACTCTCAGTGATTTCGGTTTTGACTATGTCCATATTTTGATCGATATGGTCTAACTTCTGAAGAATTTTATTGAATATTGTTGAATAGTCGCTTAACTGGGTGAGTTTTGCTTGACAGCTATCGCATGCCCAGTACATTTGGAATTTCCCAATAGCCGCATAAGCGCCGTGTTGGAGATTTTGACATGAAATGTGGAACCATTTTCTGCAGCCATCGCATTCAATGGCATAGTCGCTATCTTCAACTTTTTTGTTGCATTTTACGGTCTTATTTCCGATACAAATAAATTCAGCCATGATGGTAAGTTAACAATTGCCTTTGGTGGTATAATCCGCGCGGTGGCAAGCAGTCACGCGTTAATAACCTCAGACAGAAAATTTCTCACCGATCTTTCGAAGTGTAATTGCAACTTATATAGTTATTGGTTAATGGTATTTACGTAGATCTACTAATTTATTTATTATGATTATATTATATTATTATTATTATTATATTAACTATATATAAAATATAGAAGTATTGCAAGATGTTCTTTATCAGATATTCTTCTCCCAAAAAGAACCACCTCGATCATCCAATGATCCGCGTGGGCATTTAGGCTTTTGATTTTCTGAAACAGGGTACACACTTCCAATTTCTATAAGACTGAAGCACTTCTATGATTCAAGAAAACGTTTTGACTTTTTAGATTAAATTTAATGTGTTTCCTTATACTCAGTGACTAGGAATGTTTGAGTATGTATCTGTATGTATTTGTCTGTTATGACATCGCTGATTAGTAAATACAACTTCTGGTACTTCTGCCGTAGAATACAAAACTCAGAGCATATTCTTTTGACTGTGAGAGGTCGTTAGAATTTACGAATTGTTTTGTATTTACCAATCAGTGATGCCATAACCCCTAATATAATACATATACATATATACAATCTGCTTTCGAAAATTATTTATAACACTGGTATAACTATATAATTATATATGAAACATTGTGTAATATAACAATTAGAAGCAGTTAAATTAAAGCATATCTTGACTATCTGCTAACACTGTCACAAAATTAGGGTTGAACTGACTAAAGATCGACAAGGACCGACAAGTGATACAAAATGACAGACAAGTAATATAAAAAATGCTTTCACGATCTTTGTATTCAAAAGTCAGTTAAAACAGGTTACAGCTTGTTACATTTGATTACTAAATCGAATGAAAAAGTACTCAACCTTCCCTAAGAGCAGCAACGTATAATAACAATAAACTGCATCATAATAAACTGCATCATTCAGATTCCCGGTGGGTTTTAATTTTGTCATATCTACGTTTATGTATAACTGACTAGCTAATAACGCCGTGATTAAAAATGTATGTGTGTGCAAGGATTTAAGTCGTTTTGTAAATGAATAGGTGATTAAATAAAATTATTATATCACGTTAAAAAAGTAAACTAAAAAACACTTCTCCGTGGAGACTTTATCTCTAAAAATCATTTATTTTTATAAATGTTGCCTTCTCGGCCCTAATTTTTTCACCTGCGAAATTTTCGTCACTTACGGGAAATACGAGAAAAGAGAAACGTAGCTAATATAAGTAAAAAGGATTACATTCATGGCTTACTAAATAACAGGCCTTGCTAACGCGCGGCTGGAGGCAAAAACTGGAGGCCATTGAAATTATTTCCTTATTATTATTGTTTTTCGCATAATTTGAAGAATGTTGACATAATTATTAACAAACTATCGCAATTGGCTAAAATAACAATACACATGTAAACGTTTTGTTAATTAATTAATAGCACGAAGTTGCCGCCATTTTAAAAATCAACCAGGACAGGGTGAGTATATACTGTTCCAGAAAGATATTGATTTAAGAAAGAAAGTAAAATGGGTCGTAAATGCTGTGTAACAAATTGTAATGGAAATTATAATGCGGAAAACGAAGCCAAAACTTTCAGGCTTCCAAGGAAAGCAGATGAAAGACAGAGGTGGATTGCAGCTATTCCGAGAGATAACATCCCAGAATCAAGAGATGTTGTAGTATGTGAAAGGCATTGACCAACGGGTTATCACACAGTTACTGATTATGGAAAACCTTGTCCACGTGATCCCCCATCAGTCTTTGATTGTGTCACTACAAGTCTAGTGCCTACTGCTCCTTCAGTACCAAGAACCATTTCAAGGGCATTGAATGAATTTCGAAGTACAAAAGCAGATGAGCTTTCTTTTTTTGACAAGAAGGACATAATTGAAAACTTTGGTTGTATCTCTGATAAAATTAAACAATTAGAGGTGAGCAATGTACACTTCATTACTTACTCCTGCAATGAAAAATTTATGATACATTCAACAGACTTTTTAACAGATACTGCTGTTCCAAGATTTTTATTACAAATCAATCATGATTTAAGTTATGAATCCTTTCACTGTGGTATAAAGAGCACAATAAAGACATTAACAGCTAACAGAGTTTGTAAATTGAACCGATTGTCGCATATGGAGGAAGCATTGAAATATCTAAACTGTTGTGAAATGACTCACAAAGAAGAAGTGCTCCATGAGCAAATAACTTCCATGAATGTAACTTTTATTGGGGATAGAAAGTATTCAGATGATACAATCATCCGTGCATTTGAATATTTTGCACTTTCAAGAACTGCTTATAACAGACTAAGGGAGGACTTTGAACTCCCTAGTATACGCATCCTAACACAAATCACATCTAAAGTTAAAAGTCTCGATGACAGCTGTTACATAAACAATATTTTTTCAAATATAAAAGATGAACGACAAAGGACCTGTATTTTGTTATTGGATGAAGTGTACGTGAAAGTGACTTTACAATATCATGGAGGAATTGTATTTGGCAAAGCAGTTAACAAACCAAGCTGTTTAGCAAATCCCCTGCTGTCTTTTATGATTGTAACTTTATTTGGAGGGCCAAAGTTTTTGTGTAAAATGTTGCCCGTACGTGAACTTAATTCTGAATTTGTTTTCAGCCAAGCAAATCTAATTCTTGATATGGTGAAATCTGCTGGTGGAATTAATGTTGCCATAATTTGTGATGGAAATCGAGTTAACCAGAGTTTTTTTAATATGTTTAAAAGAGTTAAACCATGGCGCACTGTTGATAATATGTTTCTCTTGTTTGATTATGTTCATTTGTTAAAAAACATAAATAATTGGATAACTGAAAAAACGCAAGAATTAGAGTTTATTGTCAATGAAGAAAAGAAAACAGCACGGTGGGCTGACATCAAAGCCCTGCATGATCTTGAAAAAAATCAAATCGTAAAATTATCAAAGCTCACAGAAGTGTTTGTTTACCCAAAGCCAATTGAAAGACAAAATGTTTGTACTTGTTTACAAGTGTTTTCTGATGAAACATTGTCAGCATTGAAAACTCATCCAGAGTTAAAAAACAATGATGGAACTATACATTTCCTTTCCCGTTTTATCGAGTTTTGGAAAATTGTTAATGTTCATGGATTGTATCCAGATATTCGGTTGAGGGATCCAAACCGAGCTGTTATTCATTCTTTTGATGATGAGAATTTAGTAAAACTTTGTGCTATGGGTAGTTTGGCTGAGCAAATGGCACATGGTAGTGGTCAACATGTCAAATGTCTGACTAAAGACACTGCAAGATGTTTTTCTCAAACTTGCAATGGAATTGTAGAGCTGGCATGTTTTCTTTTGAGTTCACATCATGAATATGTGATGATTGGTAACTTTATTACAGATCCTTTGGAAAAGCAGTTTGGGAAATTAAGACAAGGATCTGGTGGTACGTATTTTATAACTGTTCAGCAAATGCTTGAAAAAGTTGCAATATCTCATGCAAAGCTAATATTGAAATTGAATGCTGGAGTGAATGTTCTCAATGATCTTGACACAGGTCATTCATGCTTAAAGTGTGGATATTTTCCAGACGAGAATATTTGCAATGTGATCGAGAATTTGCCTAAATTAGAAAAATCGTTGTCCATTGATATCAAAATGGCATTGGTTTATATTGCTGGATATATTATTCGGAAGGACGATGAAGTCGATGATACATTATTTTATTCTCAAACTTTTGGTGGCTTTATTAATGATATTAATCGTGGTGGATTGAAAATACCAGGTGATTGTGCTTGTCAATGGACAATTTACTGCTATATGATTTTTCATGAGGTTGTTAATGCCAGCTGTTGTACATTGTTATGTAACGTATTCATGGTTGTTTCACAACAGTATAATTTAAATATGACCAGAAACCATGGC
Organism: Candelabrum cocksii; assembly: GCA_963930725.1. Taxonomy (NCBI): domain Eukaryota; kingdom Metazoa; phylum Cnidaria; class Hydrozoa; order Anthoathecata; family Candelabridae; genus Candelabrum; species Candelabrum cocksii. The sequence goes on along the minus strand of OZ005670.1, from coordinate 4,601,643 downwards.
ATGATTTTAGCAAATATACTATTCAAAAATCACTGTCAGTTTTACTCACCTTGTTCTGGAAAAGAACCAAAACAGAAAATCTTGAAACTAGGCACTGATTGATAATCAACAGTGTTTTGTATATAATATATATGTGAATGTTGTATTTTGTGTAGTTTTAATACTTGAATGTGTTTCAGAATATGTGAGGATTGAGTTTGTCAGATTGACTTACAATTTAACAAAAAAACACTAGAAAATTTCCTTTTTCTGCAGTTTTCTATGTTTTGTGGGGAAATGTTTTTTATTAGCACATAGGTGTATTTTGAGTCCAGCCTCAATGTGCTTAAAAAATTTGTTAGTTTCAGCCTTAAAATATACTTACTTTATGCTTAGCCTTTAGTGGTTTTTCAGTCTAAGTATAAAAGTTATGCTTATAAAAAAGAGTGTATTGATTCTTAATTTGTTTTTATTTTGTATATATACCAAGTTTAATTTTTACGAGCATGTATATATGCACTGTTTATATTGATCTATATAGTATATACCTGTGACAAATTTTGTAAATTTCATGAAGTAGAACAAAAGTTATTCTGGTTTTACCCCTAAAATGGCGATGACGTCATCAAAATTTTTACTTTTCATGATTTTTGTTTTGAAATATTAAAGCCACACGTTGGCAAGGCCTGTTATTTAGTAAGCCATGATTTCATTACAAAACTTTTCTACAAACATGTTGATTTCATCATTTTTAGCTTTCGGTCTTTCGTGATGACACTTTCATTCTCTCTTTGACTGTAAGTTACAACTACTTTAAAGGAAGAAAAAGTTGCGATTTTAATTTCGCAACTTTAAAAGAAAAAGTCGCGTACATTAAATGTTACAAGACAGGACATTCATAAAAAGTTGCGTACATAAAATGTTGCGAGTGAAGTTGAACTTACGACAATATTTCTTGTCGTTCCAAGCAACTTAGCGTTTGGACACTCAATTTATTCCAAAATTAATACAGCCTACTACGGATTATTTGAAAAATCGGAGACGGATTTTCTTATAAGCAGTTTCTATGGACCAGACTTTAATATTTTCATACCTCAATGTACACAGAAAGGTGTAAACTTCATATAACTTTACTTTTTACAAAAAAGGTCCAAAAACGAAGCTCAAAACGTACGGTGAAGAGAAGCAAGCTTTCATACGGAAATGGTTCATGATGTTCTCTGATGAAGGCAAAAAAGATCAAGACAAAATAAGAAAGAATCAATAAATATTGATTAGAATCTACGTTGAAATCTGTTCAATTTTATAAAAAATATAGACGAATATTCACGCACATTGCGTTTGTCGTTGTTCCAAGAAAATAACTTTTTAAAACAATATCAGACAACATTCTCATTATTGGAATTTGGCCACTTTTGTCCGACATTGCTTTTTCTAATAAATGTTTGCAAAAAACGACAATTGGACCAGCCAAACTCGGGTTTATTTTTGTTTGGATGCTTTTATAAAATACAAACACTGGAAATAATTAAAAGTTGCGAATTGTAAAAAAATTAATTGTTGCGGGAAGAAAAAGTAGCGAAAGTTACGAAAATTTGCTTGCAACATTTTCTTCCCGCAACATTTTTTTCCCGCAACAAGTTCTTCCTTTAAAGTAATTTTCTTTGTCTGTGACTTTCAACATATTTGGCTTCTAAAACTTCACTACCTTTTATACGTAAGGTCAACACAGCCTGCAAATGTAACAAAGTTCATTAGCCAAATCTGAGGCTGTAGGTTTTATTTTTATATTAAAAATGTTTCGAACGTTTTATTAATCATGTGATCGTTTGTTGAGCAGTAACCATGTCAAATCTTCACATATTTCACCGTGAGTTCCGCACAAATTTACAAGCTACTTTCTTTTGTGATCCAAGAATGGTGGTGGTGCTTTACTTGGCTGTACAATATTTCTCGCCCTAAGTTCCAATGAAGCGTATTTCTTCTTCTGAGTATCAGTGATCACAAGATTACAGCTGACTAATACCATGCAAGTAGACGATGACGATGCACCGACAACTCTTTTCAACGATGTCAAAGTTAGTTCTTCACTAAGCCATGCGTTTCCAGACGTTTTCATTTCATTTCCAGAGGGTTTGTCATTCTCGCTTCGCCCCTATTAAAGACTATAAAAGGTTTAAGCTTCAACCTTTCTGATTTTGCAACCAAGCATACACTCGGCATGCATTTTTTGTGCCCAGCAGTTTTCAGACTGATTTTGCACCGCTTTATTTACTGTTTTCTCCCTCGAATATATTTACTTCTATCCGTCAAGGATAAACTACTTTACAGTCAATTCTGCCACATAGTATGCTAATATTTTCAAAACAGCATGTAATTACGTAATCTTGGTTTTGCAAGAGCAGTTTTATTTAGAAAACCTCTCAATGGCGGCCACCTCTCTAGAGAATTTTCCTAATAATAAAATACTATTTAGTTAGTTACAATATCTTTTTGTGACCGTAAATTGTGTGGCATATAATCCTGCAGTTATATATTTCTTTCTCTCATTGAAGGAAAGGGAGGGAGGGTCGTTTATTCAAATAATTAAAATTTACTCTTTTTAGAAAGGGGGGCGGGGGGGGGGGTCATCGATCATTAACAGTATGGTGTTCCTGTCGTGCTATAGTTGTTTTGTTGGATCCCGTTCATTTCGTCGCATTCATTTCGTCGTAAATCATTTCGTCGCAGTTCATTTCGTCGTAAATCATTTCGTTGCAGTTCATTTCGTTGCAGTTCATTTCGTCGCAGATCATTTCATCGCAGACTTCAAAGTGCTACCTTAAGGACATAAATTAATGCTGGTATAAAAGAATTAGGCCTAAAATGTCGCAAATGATCAGGGCGGTACCCAAACCGCAAACATTTATGTCGCAAAATATAAAGATTTGTGGCTAAACGCAAAAATGCATGTCGCAAAATGCGAAAAAAATTCTTTTTAACGTTTATTCGGAATCTGAAATTTCAATGATTACATCTGATGTCTGGAAGAACTGCTGCCCGTAACAACTTTTTTTCTTCTGAAAAAAGCATCGGATATCTGAATAACTGCCAAATCTGGACCCATTTCACCATGTCGATCCACTGGATGAGGTGACGTAGAGATTCGAAGCCACAGTTACAAACTAGTGGTATAAGTCATTGAAAATTTTGTGACGCCGAAAGAAAATTTCCAGTCAGATTCGGAAGATGAGTGGGAACCCGATGGTGAAACAGATGACAATAACGAACGGATGATAATGGATAACAATAGCGAAACATATTCGAAATGTTAGAAGTTGATGAGTCGTAATTTCGCGAAAAATTATTGTAATTGTGCTTTTGGTGTGATAACAACAAACATGTCCATAAACTTTATCACAATATTATATATTATTGTCTATGTATCCCCGAACCAGATTTTTTCGATGTAGTAGAAAAGAACTTGAAACAAAAAAATGAAATCGCAAAAATTAATGCCGCAAAATATAGGGAAAAGAACGAAATAGTGAGGGCCTAAATGTAGCAAAAAAGCTTCCCGTTACATGAAACGTGTTAAAAGCAAACTTTTTGTTTGGGGATGTAGCTCATGGGAAGAGGGTGCAAAAAATCCACGGTTACATTTTTGTACCCTACCTGGTCACGTGATATGACGTCATCAATACGCCCAGCCAAGAAAGATTTGATGTAAGAAAAAAGATTCAATGAAGAATTCAATGAATTCACAGAATTTACCGGTTTGATCACAGGCTGTAAATGTGTGAAAACCAAGAATTGCTGATGATTTGAAAGGCCCGATAGTTTCAAAGCAAGTGCCAATGTTAATCATCCTTATGTCGACACCTCGTCCAGTTTTGAACTTTGTAACTGATGTTAGCGATAGATGAGCAAGTAATAAATGAGTAGAAGGAAGACATCTGTGTCGGGTAAGTAGATGATACATTCGCTGAACAGCAATCTATCGGCAACTTCAATAGCATGCAATACAGGAAGGGTGTCAGGTTCCTTGTGGTCATGGACCTGTATGTCGGTTGCTAAGTTAACAATATTCGTTGCAGATTTAGTGCCGTATGTTACCACAAATAGAATACCGATCTCCAAAAACTTATCGATTGTCTTGGTGACAAGATATATCGTCAATTCTTGCTTTGTGCAGGGACCGCGGCGACGGGGGGGGGGGGGGGGGCAGGGGTCCATGGCCCCGGCACTTTTTTGCAAAGCAAAAAAAAATCAAATTGAGAAATTCAGATTTGAGAGTTTTCGAATAATTTCTCTCAATTGCAAATAAAAATAGCGTACCGTAAATGACCGATTTAACGCCCACTCCCGAACTGACGCCCCTCCCAAATAAACGCCCAGTGTTAAAGTTAAATTTTTTTAACTAACGCCCACTCCCGATTAAACGCCCAGGTCCATCGAGAAAAATTAAAATAAACGCCCATGGGCTTTCATTTGATTCACAGCAAAATGTCACATAATGGAAAGTGTCAAAGGAGCCTTACAAATCTGCGAAAGTGCACATGGCTGTCATTCCAGGGGGGTGCACAAAGGATATTCAAGCCCCCGATGTTAGCTGGAATAAACCTTTCAAGGCCTACATTACAGGAAAATTCGACCAGTGGTTAGCAGAGGGTTTACACGAATTTACTGAAGCTGGAAATATCAAAGCAGCACCACAGCGGAAAATTGTTCAGTGGATTCTCAAATCGTAGTCACATCTATCGAAAGAAATGATTGCCAAGTCGTTCAAGGTTTGCGCCTTAAATCTCCCAACAAATGGCTCTGACGACTTGTGAGCAGAAAAGTTAAAAGCACAACTAGCTGTAATCAGAAACGAGGAGATAGGTGATACCAATCCCTTTCCTTTCATTAATGAAGAAGATGTGGAGGCTGCGACCCAGCCATTCCACCTCCTCGATGACGATGAAAAGAATGACGAGAAACTTGATATCATGTAGTCGACGTACATCTTCTCGATTATATATTACTTTTGTTGATGGATTTTGTTTATTAACGCCCCTCCCTTACTAACGCCCCTCCCGATTAAACGCCCAGGGTAAAATTCGTTTGTTAAAATAAACGCCCAGGGCGTTTAATCGGTCATTTACGGTATGTTAAAAGTGAAGACATTACATTGCGCATTTTAACGATTTATAAAAGTTTATCATCACTTTAAAAAAATGTAAAATAGTTTTTGCTTTTTATTTTAGTTTTTTATAAACAGAGTCCTTCAGTGCGTCGTAGATTTTGAGTGCTTGGATTATTTGTCCTTTTTAAAGAGAATTTTGGTTGGTCTAGTTTTGATGAAATCATTGAAAAGCTGCATTACGAAAATTTGAAATTTCTTCCGAATTTTTTATTTGCATCATACATGCGTTACTTTTTAGGATGTATGTTTATCTTGTATATCACATGAACGAGAAATATTCTTACTCTGCAAATAGTTCATGTTTCATAATGAATTTGTTAAAACTGGTAAAAAGAGGCTTATTTTAGCCAATCTAAAGGGGCCAATTTTCAAAAATTTTCTTCGCCCGTCGCCGCCAACCAAGGTGGCGCCTCCTTAGTCATTATATTATGTGGCCCCTCCACTTTCAAAGTCGAGCCGCGGCCCCTGTTGTGTCAATGTGCGATAAAAAGGTTTTCACGGGTGTGTTGAATAAGTTTGTTTTGTCTCCTACGTTGTAGCGCACTTCATTTCCCGAAGTTCGGTCACGTCGTATCTTGGATTTCAACGACCCATGAATATATCGGTCAAAGACTACTTTACGGGGAGAAAGTTTCGCAAGGGAAAAAAACGCAAAATTTTAGGGATTTACTTTCGCGAATCACTCGATTAAATCTATTTCGCGTAAAAAATCAGTTTGTGCAGTTTTTTTTCTCTAAACATTGAAATTTTGACAAATAAAACAGAAATTTGTTTACATCAAACATAAATTTTTCTTTGTAATAAGAAAATTATTTACCACGCTACCTTCAATTGGTTAAGGATCGTTATACAGAACCTAAGGACGAGAAGATACTTGGTTCTTTCAACACTGAAGCGCTTCCGGAACTTGTACAGATAAAAAAAGCAAAGAAGCCGTCAGCTCCCAAGAAAAAGAAGAATTGACCAAATCATGATATTCGTGATTCGTGTTCAAAGCGGTGGCGCAGAAAAAATCCGCAGCTGATGATTTATTAGACGGATATACGTGTCCTGTCGAAAGAAAGAACAAGAAAAACATGGAATTTTAGGGTTTTTTCTTCAATTTAACTTTCGCGAATCGGCTTCCTAGGCCATTTTGCGTGGGATAAACCTTCGCGAATCCGCATGTCAGTTTTTGTCACGAGGACTTACTTTCGCGAAAATGACCAAAAAACGCGAAAACTCGAAACTTTCTCCCCGTAAAGTAGGTGAATTTCACTGCAGTCTGTAGCAATCCACAAAATTTTTTTAATGAATGCTTCAGCAAAATCCTGAGTGTAGAAATAGAAAATTACTTAATTTCTCCATAAACCCCTTGTGGTGCAAAATCTGCCATTTGACGGAGATGCAGTAATTTATTTTTCTTATTCATGGAATTTATGAAACATTACTTAATAGTTTAGTTGTGAATTAGAGTTAGTCAACTTACCTTACATGATTGAATCTGCTTTGTCATTTGAACTCAGGTGGAGGAGAAGGTTTGTGGGTGTGGTTGGTTGTGGTTTGTGAATGGATTGTGCTTGTACTTATTGTGTCGTGCAAACTCCAATCCTACTGGTGTGCTGCTGTTTGCATCCTCCTTTCGAAATACTATTTGCCCTGTACCATAGAACTGAAACTTTCCGCCTGGTGTGTCATTGTAGAAGTTCGTGTTTTCGACCGCAAAGTGGATTGGTTTTCCTTTTATGATGGTCGGAGGAACATACACTCCGTTGTTTTCACTAATCACATTGGTCACAGTATTAGCAATTTCAGTCTCGATCTTTATTACTTTGTCATAGTCAATTGAAAGGCGTATCTCAGACAAGCAGTTGATCATCTTTTTGTTTATTTTCTCTTTATGAACATGCAGAGCAAGCCCGACTGAAAAAGGTGTCTCTGAATGTAACCTCGACTTGAAAATGGTGTTCGAGGGGTCAACGGGTTTGTAATTAACCTACCTGTTTTTTTTTCCGATTTTATAATAATCTGGCAGATGTTGTACACAGTCACGTCAACTTTCTCGAAATTGCGCTGGTTTAGATGCGTCCCACTAGCTATGATCCACTTTATCAAGCATTGTAGTGATTTTGGTACTGCAAATCCATCAAAGCTGCCTGTAAATTTCCATTCATCGGCCTTCATAATTTCATGCCGCACTAGTTTACCACTTTCAAAAATGGAGTATTCATCTGTCTCAGTGTTTAGTTGTTGGTCAACAGCATCCGAAGGATTCCTTTTGGTACAGACTCCCTTTGATTCATTTCGCGCCTTTGGTCGGGTAAAGGTGATGTTAGAGACATTGTCCTGAAGCAGCTGCTTCAGATAGTATTTATAATTCACAAGATTGTTGCCTTCATTAATTTCTCTATTGTATGCAGCGTTGATTTCATTCATTGTTATTAGTTCATCCGGTGATTCTTTCAATTTCCTCTCCACCATATGAATAATCTCAATGTCAGCTAGTATACGTGTTATATCCTCGGTTTGTTCAATGTTCAACGTATTGGTCTCGTTCTCGATTTTTTTTTGCGATTCTCTGAGCGGATACCCAACATTGTTAAATGGTATCTAAGATCGTTTGCTATGGCATCTTTAGCATTTGGTATACTATTCATGCAGAGGAAAATCGACTTTTCCGGTAAACGTTTTGCCACAGTCAACATCCCTTTGCCAGTTTCTTTACACATTACTGTGCGTAATTTCCCGTGCTTCTCTTGGCATATAATGCAACTCATCTTATCAAATAATGTACTTTTTGAACGTAGCCCTCGAGTGTCACTTACTGTCGCAACCTCAAACTTTTACTTGATAGATGATGTCTCTCTGAGCGTTTTTTTAATCGTTCGATGAGTGTTTTATTGGTTGCAAACTTTTAGCACTCAAGATGGTAAGTTGCTGCTTTTTGTTGGAAATGGTCTACAGTGATTCCTTCCACAACACTCAAACAAACAGATTCAGCATCTTTTATCTTCTGCAAACTTTCCTTTCTTGGCTCTATAACAATCTGAAAGAAGGAAGAAATGACCCCTCTTTCACTTTTTTATATTCTTTACGTTCGAAACAGTTCTATAGTCAATACCACTTTATTAATCAAACTCAAAAATGGGATTCATTAACACTCGACGAAACATTTTCTAAAAGAAACATAGTAAATTCTTTGACCAAATATCACAAAGTCTTTTTCTAATTTCTGGGGGTGTAAAACTCATATTTTACCACCTGGTTCATCAATAGTTCTGAAAATAGTGAATCATGTACATAAAATCGTGTATTGTGGAATAGTCTAATCACATTTTACCAGAAGAGGTAGGTTTTATGCATTTCTCGAGAAAATACATCGAAATATAGATTTTTTACATTTCCAGGGGGTAAAATAACAATAAGTTAACCCCACGTTTAATAGTTAGGTATTGTAATTATAGTTATATTCTCATCAAATCTTATTCATAATAATTGTGATTGATTTTATGGTGAACAGAATCACAATTTTTACCTTTTCTTAATTTCAACCCTGAAAAATCGATGACAAGTTTTTATGTTTACCCCCTGGTTTCCTAAATTTTTAGAGCCCTATATCTCTTTTGGAATCGATTTTGAGCATACGCTTTCTATATGATTTTGACTCTGTTTTAAATGCTCTTTCAAACGACATTAAGGTATCTGCCTTTTTCTTACATCAAATCTTTCTTGGCTGGGCGTATTGATGACGTCATACCACGTGACCAGGGAAGGTACAAAAATGTAACCATGGATTTTTTGCACCATCTTTCCATGAGCTACATCCCCAAACAAAAAGTTTGCTTGTAACACGTTTCATGTAACGGGATGACATTTGGGCCCCTACTAAAATCGCAAACATTTATGACGCATTCTTTTATACCAGCATTAATTTATGTCCTTAAGGTATATAAAGCGCTAATTAAAACGAGTGGCTTTGAGCAGTTCATTTCGTCGCGTTCATGTCGCGCATTTCGTTTTAATGCAAATAATGAAATACAAACTTCAAACAAATAAAATGTCGTTCTTATGCCAAAATTAAAATACAGTTTTAAGATTGGTTGGCTAAGTTTTTAAAATAAAAATCAAATGAGTTACTAATGTTAAAGTTCGTTTTACTAAAGCATTAGTTATGTTCAGAAAGCAATATTGTGTAGAGGCGGTATGTAATTACTGTCCAAATATAGAATTGGATAAGTTTAAGCGACAACTAATGCTATGTGGCATGAAAGGTTCCGTCGCGACATCAGCTTTGAACTATCGTACTCCAGTAAATACATCCACCATAAAACGCTCAAAAGACATGTAGGCCTCAACACATCCGTGCATAACTGGTGCAAGAAAGAAATTACTGGAAGCGGACCCACCAACGAATCTTCAGACGTAGCGCAGCCATCGGATCTGCGACGAAATGATTTACGACGAAATATACTGCGACGAAATGAATGCGACGAAATGATCTGCGACGAAATGAACGGTCACCGTTTTGTTTCTTTGTCTTTTTAACCTCGAACTTCTTTATTTTTCAGTTCTTTTACTTTGAAAGACATTATTTCCTTTTAAAATCTTTTTTCATTTTACTCAAGAAAGAATATCCTTCTATATAAACACTTAGGTGTCAGTTTTAAAGATATTAACTTGTGCGGAAGAATAGTCATTGACCATGTGAAAGTGATGAAGTAAATATATCCGTGCGATATATAAACTTCAAATGAATAAAATTGTGGCGAATAGACGGACGCGAATTTCTTCAGGAAAAAACAAGCAGCCCTTGACAATTCATTCGGAATGTGGCCAACGGTCTCAGCAGTCAGTTTACCCCTGCGTTTCATTTGCCATGCCACTGCGTAAGGGTCGTGCATCAATGCAATCTTGTCTTTTTCTTTCTCTGTATGCAATCTTTGTCATTTTGTGGACTTTGCCACGTTGTTTTTCCGTAAAAATGCTATCCTCTGTTTGCAAATTTTGACTTAAATACAGACTCCATCTTATCTGTCAAGTTTGTAATGTTCTTTTTGCGTGCTTATACACGAGAGATCGAGAGAAAGTAAACTTTATGACCTGTCCTTCCCAGCTGTTGAAATGTGATTTCTTTTGTTTCCTTTTGTTTTGTTTGACTGTACATAAATCTGTCTAGACAATTTTCTTTTTTCTCTACATTCATTTTTCGGACATGAAAAAAGAGTTTTAGAAAATTAGTATTAGTCTTAAAAGAGACTTAAATTTTTCTATCAATCTACAGTCTGTACAGTCCATTGTTTTATAAAATAAAAATATTCACTTTTGTTGAAAATGTACAACTGAATGTCGATGTCACAATGCCATGATGACTTTATTCAACTACACTCTTTTTTTATAAGAACAATTTTATAAGAACACCAGCCTGAAAATCATGCACAAAATTAAGCAACAACCTCAGCCTGGGATAAATACAGTATGTATACTAACGTTAGTAAAGATCGCCATGAGTAACTACTTTTCTTTTTTTTAGAAAGGTAATACACAGGAAAGGCAGGGCCTATGACTCAACAGAGTCCTGTGTATTGGAAATGATGTTATATAAGGTCCTACTCTATCTCAGTTCTTAACCCGGAAACATGAAACAAATCCTAGAAACTCTAGAATAAGCCACTTCGCCGAGAAACAAACTGAGTGCAGTACCAGGCATGTGGCAACATTCGACCCGAGTAGGAGTCGAAATTGGAACCTCTTAATTCTGAACGCAATGCTTAGACCACTGTGCCACTGCCGCAAAACTACTTGACCAATCTGGACTTGCCATACCAAATTGGAATCCTCATGATCACGGGAAAGTTTTGGGCTCATAAAAAGTGTTTCGGCATGGCCGTACAAAAATTGTCCAAAAATGTTGGTTGCTTTGAAAATTGCAGGGCCGTAACAACTTGAAAATTCTTTGTGGGGGGAAGGGGGGGGGGGGACACATCAAGAAAAGCCTTCAAACATCAATCCCTATTGATTGACTTCATCGTTTTGAGTTCATTATGATTTGTGCAATAATAACCAAGCAAACCGGCAACCTTCCAAATGCTTCAAAATTAAAATGTATAGTGTTTGTTGTAAACTCCTAAACATTTTCAGAACCATATACAAACAAGAGACGCCAAGAAGCAACATAGTCCGCGCGGAAATGCAAAGATAAAGGTTGCTGGACCTAAAAATAATAATATAAAAAGCGTGGTTTGATAGACAAAAGCCTTGATTAAATTCTGGAAAGTTTAAACTGCCTTTTCACGGCCCCCTATCACACGTCTCAAAACAAAAATATAAATTAATACTGTCAAAATGCTTGGAATTGTTAGGCCACGCTTTGCACACAAAAGAAACGTGCGTGTCCCGTACGGAAGTAAAAATCTGTTAGATGATAAGACAACATTGCATTTCAAAAGCCCTTGCGTAACTGCGGGCTAATAAATGCTGCGCCTGCAGATTTTTGAAGCGATACCAAAATGTTTTAAATGTTTCTAGTCTGGTCATATTCGCTCAAAAAAATTGGTTAATCTAAAATAAATTCCTATAAAGCTAATTTTGGTACCATTCGAAGGGCAATTTTATACTGAGTAACATACTAAAATTCCATCGAAAGCCCATTTGGGCAAAGATTTTCATGTCCATTTGAGTAACTGGGGGTAAATAAGGAAAATAACGATAATTTCTCAAAAATACGACAGCTAATACTCATGAGTTATTTGATATCTAATAGAGAAAATATATAATCAATGTTCAGATAAATAGAAAACAGTGAATCAGGGTCAGTTTGAAATAAAATATTTAGACATCAAATTTCTAACCAGATTTAATGATAATTTACGGACCCGAAGAATAAAGAAGTTCTGAAGAGAATATGTCAATATTTCTGGTGATCATTCAATCATAAAAATAAATAATTTTGCTTAAGAATTTTACTGATGACCCAGAACTTGTGCCTTCATAAATTGCAATAACGTGTTATAAATAGCTGAGAAAATATTTAGAGTTCGTGCTTGGTTTGTACTCATTGTCTAAAACAACTTCAAAAGTCAAATCAAATTTGCCATCGTCAAAATCATTAACGTTATCGACATCGTTGTTATCTGATAGAGTTGCAGTGTTGAATTCGTTGTTGCAACCAATCCCATTATACTCGCCACATGCGCTGACACAGGAGAGACCAATTTTCTTACAGGAGCATAGTGCAGTTCCGCATTAATTTTTTGATGTTAACTTGCATCTACATCGCACCACATTGAGTATTTTCACCTCCTTAATAAATGGTAAAAAATTTTATCAAGAACGTGAGCCCTAGAATTCGGAAAAAATCTTCAGTCTCAGATTTCCTACATCACCTGTATTCACAACTTTCCATCCCAATTCTGTAGCGTCTATATTCGATGACATGAAGGTTTTCCAAAAAGTCACTTGAAGAAATACTCTTAAACTATGTTGTTTCGCAGCACCTTCAGTTGACGGTAGTTGTTCTGGTTGAAGAGCTTTCGTACTTTTCAGTGATAACTCTGTAAACTTCACTCGACGTAGATGTCCCAAATTACAACCGTCGCGACCACCTAGAATCGAAATTAAAAAATAATGACTCGATTGAAAAACTCAAACTTTGCTGTTCATAATTGGCAAATTGATTATTTTTTCAAAATGATTTTAATGCAATTAGTACATTTTAGCATGAATGTTTTTTTCGTATTTTATAGAAAACTAAGGACAGAAATTGTTACCAACTCACCATACAAAATAGGAAACAGTTTTATTCAAAGTTTAAACAGTTAAAAATAAAAAAAATTGCACAAACTTCCAAAACACTCTCCTTCTCCTGATTGATCAATTTCAATAGGGATGTCCTGCCATGGTCGAAAGTCCGAAAGTCGTCGATGTTGAGTCAAACCCAACCCAGGCATGGATGAATAGGAGGTTGTTTTTGACACCAGGAGATAAACTACCAAGGATTTCGGGTATAATATTTCAAGTTTTGCTGTTTCTTAGGCTCAGATCGCATGTATATATATACAAGCCATGTTGGATGACCAGCAGAAGTACATTAAAAGAATGAGAATATCTGTATCGTCCGCAACCACCGTTACTACTTTACCCAACTTTACCTCTGCGATTTTCAATGCTTTTTCAACAATTTCGGTGTCGGCGTCACTTTCACACGTCACTTCGTGTCCGTCATCTCGTAATCGTCTTGCAAGCAGTGTGATGAATTGCTGTTTGTTATGGTCATTTGCCAGAAAATCTTCTGATTTGTAGATTTCTTTCAATGAGTATACCTGGATACAGCGATTCTTTCCGTTTCCTTCTCAGGTGTTCTTGATCTTTAGTGGTGTGCTCAGAATAACCATCAAACACAACAGAACATTTACCATACTTTGTGATTAAATAAGATGTGTATTGCTTGATGACATCATCGTAAGTGTTACCATTCCAGGGTACACAGTGCAACAAAGCTCCTCCATCAATAACAAAGCTGGATTTTTGTGATTGCTCTATATCTTCGAGGGAAGGCAGGCCCAATGACTCACTATCCTTTTTCAGAGAAGCTTTTAGTTTTCTTTTAAATCCAACTTGCGACTTTGAAATCAAAGCTGTTGCTAAAGATGCTTTATTCGGATGACGCATGATCATCTTTGAACAACGACGTTGGGACTGGGGTCAACTCGTAATGAAAAAATCGGCTTGTATATTCATACCTTTCTACAAGAACAATAAAACGCATGAATAATACACTTGGATCGATGTGAACCGTCTCATTGTTCATTACCAAAGTCTTCGATAGTTTAACACGCGTTTTAACTTTCATGCTTCTTGGAATGGATGCATCTGATACAATCACATTATCTAAGGTCTTTTGAATTTCTTGTCCAACAGATTCAGCATCATCACAATTAATGTTGTCATGTTCATTTGCAGCAAAACCACTCGATAATGACCGCAATCTACTGTCAATATTTCCTAACTGTCTGTAAATTGCTTTTTAATCTGTTCCGTAAATTTAACATGAAAAGTTCAGTCAATTTAGTCTGAAGTGTTTATTAGATATTTTCTTACCTTCATAGTTAGAATGGCTTCATTAATCATTACTCTATTCACTATATGAAGAAATTCAGGGAAATTGATTATTACGTTTTTGAGAAATTATCGTTATTTTCCTTATTTACCCCCAGTTACTCAAATGGACATGAAAATTTTTGCCCAAATGGCCTTTCGATGGAATTTTAGTATGTTATTCACTATAAAATTGCCCTTCGAATGGTACCAAAATTAGCTTTATAGGAATTTATTTTAGGTTCAATCTAAATTTGAGCAGACTATTCTTAGGTTTTGGAGGTTCTAGTACTAGCCATGTTGTAAATGATATTTAACCTTAAAAATGAAAACACATTATTGATTTAGCATAAAGAAATATAAGAGCGTATTACCATAAGAAAAATGCAACACAAAAATACAAATACATAAAGCAAATGAATTATTAGTTCTCCTTTTTCTGAGCTTGTTGTTCATCTTTTGCATTTCCCACACCAATCAATTGCAAAACAAGAAATGTGAACAATACGGCAGCTGGAACATATTTTCCCAATTCATCTCGCACACGATAATGACCGTACAATGCAACAACCATGTTCAATATCAAAACTGTGTAGGCTAAATGTATCAAAATCAGTGATGGTCCAATTAAAATAATGAACCCACAAATGATTTCGGTTGTCCCTACAACTAATCGATAAGTTTTTGCATCATAGTTCATAATGCCATATTCAAATTATGGGTTGACGGGCAACATTTTCTCGAACTCCTTCTTCTAAATTAAAAAAAGACACAATATATAATACAAATATACTTACATGTATATGTATTAGTTATATATATATACCTATTATAAACTTAAAATTTGGTAAAGCCCTTTCTTCCACCATATATTTCCCGGATAGGCGTTCTGAAAACCCCCGCAAAATATTGACAAAATAACCACTTGTAAACAGCCAAGACACAACCCATTAATATTTAGTCCTAAAATTTGTTTTAGATATAATTAAGTGTATTTTACATTTAGGGATTGCGTAATAGTTATTCTATCTTCCTGGGAGGTATATATTTGCTCTATCTGCCCTTAATGGTTGAATTAAATCATGAATGATTTTTTCCAAAGGAAAATAAAACTTTTTAAAAACAAAATGAACGAATAAATGAATGAATTTTTCATAATATTAAATAATATTGCATTTTTGCAGTCACAGTCAAAAGTAGTTGAGATGAAATATTGGTTGCTAAACATTTCAAAACTATTTTTAGTACAGATAGATTTGGGTGCCCAAATTATCACGCGAAAAATATCTGAAAAAGCCAAAAAATTAGCTGTTTTATAAATATTAAAGAAACAATTTCGATTTGTTCAAATTCTTTGTTAAAAATATTTATTAATGGGTGTTCAGTTCGCATAGAAAATTACTCGTGAAAGTTTGACTGTTGTTCATTAAAGAGGGTAGTATGCAAAAGTCCTTTTTTAAAGAGAAAACCTCCAAATCTATCGTGCCATGTGAAATATATATCTACAATTTTTGCACCCTAAAACTAAAACAATTCAAAATTCTATCCATTTTCTATTTTCTTACAAACGCTTGAAAAAGTATAATTACTTATAGTATTTCACAGGCGGGCAGAGCGTGGAAAGAAGCTCTTCAATACATAAAGTAACGATTACATAGTAAAATAAAACAAAATAAAGGTAACTAAAGATTTACAGATATCTAACAATCTCGTACAATAAAAATAAAATACCATTTCATCGTGCGCCTTTGGACTTAGGATTGGAGGTAAAACATCCAGACAATATAAG
This sequence comes from Candelabrum cocksii, assembly GCA_963930725.1. Classification (NCBI taxonomy): domain Eukaryota; kingdom Metazoa; phylum Cnidaria; class Hydrozoa; order Anthoathecata; family Candelabridae; genus Candelabrum; species Candelabrum cocksii. The sequence goes on along the minus strand of OZ005670.1, from coordinate 4,585,636 downwards.
AGCAAGAGCTAAGAGTCTTGAGATGATTTTAGCAATCATATTTACGATATGAAGAAAACTTGAATACAACTTCAGGTAACCACGTTTATTATTCGAAAACCTCAAAATTTGGATGAGGCTGATCTACCTTAAGTGGATTAATTTTCGCGAGCGTAGGTTTTCGTAGTTTTCGCGCGGATTTAATTTCGCGGACGACCAAATTTTGTGTTATTTCGCGCGGATTAAATTTCACGGGAAGTAAAAATTTCACAATTTTTTATTTCAACATTTAAACATAATTATCTATGTTAATTTACACGATGATGTCGAATGCATTTCTGTCATCAATATCTAATTCGTACTCAGAGTCATCAGGCTATTTACATTAGGATGATCTTTCTGCGGATACTCCTCTCCAGAGTTGAAATCTACGGATGGAATAATGGAGAAAGAGGGAGATCAACCATAGCTACTTACACTGCCGTCACAAACACAACGAAAAATGTGAAGTAAAATTGAGAGACATTCGAGAGCGGATTTCGCGGATTTAGGCATTTTCCGCGAAATTAAATCCGCGCGAAAACCCCAAAAATTATCTGTCCGCGAAATTAAATCCGCGCGAAAAATCTAAATTTTGGCGATGCATGAAATTAAATGCCCCGCCCCCCCCCCCAAATAAAAAAAAATTTTAATAGGAAAAGACAACAGTTCGAATTGAGTTTTGTCCTTTTGTCCTTTTTGATCAGAATAAAAAATAGCTACGATACAACTAATCCAGATTTATAACTTCAATATCTTTTCTCTTTTCTTTAGACAACCTTCATTGCCTCCAAAATATTATAGATTTATTTGCAAACAGCAAGGCCCGTAAAGCACCTCTAAAGTAAGCTTGATGTTGTATTGAAATAAATTGATTGTTTAATAAATGATTGTTTTATAAAATACATGAGATGCTCTTCTTTCAACATAACATAGATCTATTGTATTCGCTTTTTTATACTTTATATATATATATATGTGTGTGTGTGTGTGTGTGTATATATATAATAGATTAGAACAAGGCCCCAGGAGCTTGTGTGCCCCGGTCCTGTGCTGTCTCTCGACGTCCCTGGGTGAAGGTGACCTTGCCAGGAAGGAAGCAGTTTCGATGTGTAGGAATAATATTAACGATTAATAATCATTCTTGTGTGTTTTGGGGTTGTCCTCAATTCTTCAACGTGAAATATTTTTACATTATCCTGATTTTGGGAAATTTAAATATTCAATATTTTTTAATCATTTAATCTTTCTTTGTAAGTTTTACTCTAATCTTTTATTTATATTTCATGGTGGAATTAATATTTTGTTTTGTCAACTTTCAAAGTTTGAAACCAAGCAAGGTTTTGAAGCCAATCATTTTGTTTCACTCATTCGTCTTCATCAACTGAAACATTTTGGAACTTTTCTCAAGAGGTCAAGTATATTGTCAGAAAAAGCATGATGATAAAGAAGAAGAAGTCTTGTACCAACATGATGAGATAGGAATTACCTTGTATATGGGTCATTACCATGGCGATTTTAACTAAATTAAGGGTCGCCATGGTCATTACTGGTCACGTTCGAAAAAGCGGACTCTAATTATTTGACAAATTCTTTTGCACGATGATGTCGGTTTCAACCTTATCTAATAATACCAGAGTCGTGTCATGCACTTTTGCTCGAATTCGGCAAAAAAATCCTATAAAATGAGAAACGCAAGCGTTTAAAGTGCGTTACCAAGGGGCGTTACAACAAAACGTTCCAATATTTCGACGTCCGCATAAAATTCAAAATCTGTCAATCAACATCAGATAAGACGCGAGAAAGAGATCAAGAATGCTGATGTAAAGTGTTGGTAAAATTCATTTTTAGGATAAAACTGTTCTGCCAACTTTTATTCGGGTCAATCCGCACTTGCAAAAATACAATGATTTTTTAAGTGGCAAAATTACTAAATTAATATTTAAAACAATTTCTGCCATTATCCATTGTCGGAGGATGCGAGTTAACGACCTCTTTCTTGTTTCCTGAAAAACAGAAAGAAAGAGAGAGAAAAACAATCAAGCTAAATCGATTCGCACGCAAACTGCTAAATTCTTTCTTGACGCACTTTGAATAGCGCCCCACAGGTTTTCAGCTTGGTTGGAAAAAACCTGAGATGAACAAACAAGTATTGCATTATAACATCAATTTCAATGATGCTCTATATAAAGGTTTTTACTGAAATAACAAAACAATTTCTTTGCACGATGCTATCTTACCTTGCTATTGTTTGCACGATGCTATCTTACCTTGCTATTGTTTCCACGATGCTATCTTACCTTGCTATTGTTTGAAATTTAATTGAAAAAGTTTTTTGTAGATAAAATGTTTTTGCTTTTTGCTTTTTTATAAAAATTTGCGTATTGATAAGAATACATTATAAGTTATAAAAGAAGAAGAAAAGTGTATATATTTTGCATACATCTCAACACCATAGCAAATTCGTAAAAACGTACTTTGAAAGAATATTTGCACCTTCTTCCGTACATCATAGATTGTATTGCTTTGTTGCTATGAAAATAGCAATGATCGCGCGTTAAAAACGTTCGTTTGCCGCATTTTGCTTTGAAATGCTTCGTACTTTCGTGTGGCGTATTGCACATTAACTTGAATAAAGTCTAAATAATTTATAGTGACGACAATAGTAATTCAAGTAAATAAGTTCTAAACATTTCTTAGGACTTGATAAGTCAAGCGCTAAAAGGTTCGAAGGTGTTATAGTGATGATGGATTTAACCGCACAAGCTACGATGCAAAAGAAATATGAGGGAGTCAAAATTGCTATGGTCATCATCGACTGCATCACCTTCCTCGTGAACTATTCGTTAGCATTGCTGATTATTTACAGACGAAAACTACTGCGTAGAAAATCAAATTGTTTCTTGCTGAACATGATTCTTTCTGATACTTGCGTTGCGCTCTCCTCTCTCTCTTTGACACTGATGAGCTTTTACAAACCAATGAAAGAGATGATAAAAGCCGAGGTGTTTTTCTTTGTACAGAAACCCTTTCTAGTCCTCTTTTCAGTGTTTCTGTCTCTTTCCATATCAAACTTGATTATCTTGACTCTGGACCGGTTAATTGCGGTCAAAAGACCGTTCTTCTACATGGGTCGAATCCGCAGGGTACACGTAAGTGTACTGATATCATTCGGGTGGGTGATTTCAGCTTTTGTGTGCATTTACCTGGTTATTGTGTCCTACAATGCGGAAATTTTGTTGGAAGATTTCATCTACGACAGCTGTCTATCCCATATGATTATCATTGCACTCGGATTCATCATACTCTGTTGCTCAAATGTTCTCATTTTCATCGACGCAAGTAAGCAAATGAAGAAGATAAAACTGGCCAAGCAATTCAATGACCATGAGAAGTCTCATTATCGCGAATGTCGCTTGGTGAAAATGACTTTTGGTTTGGTGGTTGTGTATACCATTAGCTGGACGCCATATTTACTACTAAATATTCTTTCCCTCTACACCTCCACTCCTTCACATCAATTCTACATCACACTTGGACACGTATCTTGGGTTTTCATGGCATTTGGATACCTCGTGAACCCTATACTATATGTTAAACTCAGTACTGATGTAAAACAAGAGGTAAAGAAGATGGTGAATTTCAAAAAAAGAACCATTCATGTAACAAACTCCCTGTCCACTTCGACTAAGAAAAGCTTCAAAAAAGAATAGCTGCTATTACATTTGTACGGAGAGCGTAAAATAAATGGTATATAAATTATATTTATGTTTAAGTAATTTTTTATTAACTTATATGTATATACTGTTAATAAAAGTGTTCACAAAAGAATCTTTTCTATACACTATTTCGTGAAAGTTATCTAAAATCTCCCACGATCTCTCACAAGTAACGCCCCGTTAAAGCTATAGAAAAATAAGCTAATCATTGAAAAGCTCTGAAGGTATTCTTTCGTTTTGAAGTTTGAGATTGGAGAATTTGATCTTAGTTCTTCTTTAGAAATGAATGAAAAAGTCTTAATGGAAAATCAAAGTATAACTTTATTGAATCTCCAAAAACGATTAGACCAGCCAAAAATATCCTCTCCTTGGGTTCCTCTGCATAGTTTCTTTACATGCAAAAACCTTACTGAGCTTTCATAGGACGGCTTTAAAAAAACGGCTTTATAAAATTATTATTATATATATTTAAACAAGAATAAAACAAAGATTAAAAGAAGCGAAATCCTTTGGATTATCAATTTAGTCATGAGGTGCTGTGAAAACAATTAAAAATGGTGGAAGAATGATGTCTGAAACTTTTTATTAATTTTGGTTTATTACATTGTTTTCATGTTTATAAACATGATGCAGATGTTATGTTGTAACGCGCATCATGCGCGAGGAATTTGGGATGGCGCATCATGCGCGAGGAATTTGGGATGTTCGAGTGAAAGTTATAACAATTCAGTTCGATATAATCGCAAACAAAACATTAAAATTATAACTTGTATTTTCTTATCTTTAAACTGTCGATAATCAAAACATTGTTAGGTAATTTAGTTTAACACTTGTCCGCAGAGTGGACCTTGAACATTTTTCAGAAGCTAAAAACAACAATTAGTGTTCATAAGATCATTAATTTACTGCTATTGTTTTGGAAACACATAATGGCGTCATCCAGCGAACATTTATATTTATTAAAACAGCAGGCCTTCTAGTAGATACAAGCTTAAAGTATACCCTCATTAGGTAGTGCGACAACGCTAGCAGTATGAGACGAATAAATATCTATAAAGACAAGCGAAATTTCAACGGGGACGTGAATTATCGTTTCGTTCTTGTAGAATAGATGCATGCTTAAAGTACCTTAAAAGTCTAAACGTACATTTAAGAAAGGATTATTCCTCAAGACAAAAGCTTTGTTATATATTATAATTCAAAATTGTTTAAAACAATTGTTTAGATTTAACCGATCAGATAGGGAAATGTTATGTAGTTATAGTTCAAATACGTGAATATTTAAACAGTCCCTTGTTGATCTTGGCAGAATGTTAAACGTTTTCTTGGTCTTGAGTTGAAATGCATTTATTTTGTCGTTGCACTTCAGCTTCGTCTCAGTGTTGATGTGGTTGCTCCGTAACGTGTGGACTCTGCGTTCGACCATGAGGTTGAAAATTCGTTCAACTTATCAAAAAATAATTAATTAGTAATCTATGGAGTTTCTTTAAGTAGCAACAAGATTTATTGAATCTATTTATTGTCCGCTATTTATCAAGAGATTTGGAATCAGTCTTTTATTAGTATTTGGATAATAGAAACAGCACTACTAGGACGTAAAGAAATATATTAAATCTAAGCAAACAATCCGTTTTTCAATTAATTCTTATTTTCAAAGTCTCCTCGATCCAATAATAGAAACGGAACAATATCTAGTCGATTTTTCAAACAGAAATAATAACTAAATATTTTTCTTTTGTCGTGGCACAAAACGGATGTATTTTTAGATTTTTAAAACTTATAAACATATTCAAACATTTGAAAGAGAATTGGCAAACATTCTGCTCAGCTCATTCCATGGCACATGGCGTTTCGACTGGTCGTTTTATCTTGTTTATTTATACAAAGTTGTATGTGCATTTGCAACCAAATTCAATGTTGCAAAAGCAAACTGGTGCTGAAGGAAACGATTCGACACAGCAAATATACTTTTCTGGTTGTTGCAATTATCCCGAATATACCCGATGATGAGATGACCGCATTTTCAGAAAAGTTACAAGAATTGTTTGCACAAAGAAAATATTGGAATCAACAAACGAGAATTTATTCTTCCTGCAATGAATCCACTGCGAGTGAAATCATTCTTTCCCTTATTCTTGATCTCAAGGATATTTTCAAACAACCAATCAGAATTGGCTACGTAATATCATATGTTGACGAAGCTTCAACCAGAGCTATTGCTAATTTGCTTTTACCAACTTACCTAAATACATTCCACATAGACTACAACGAATCGAATTCGCACTTGTCTGAAGAGTTGATGGAAACTCATCCTCACTACCGTTCAGCCTTCAGTGTACAATTGAAACCTCTATTACTGCACGTCATAGAAGCATTCTCCCTTCACAAATTGATTCTAATTAACATTGCAAACAATCACAACATCACTTTGAAGTTTAATGAGTTTGTTGTTGAATATCCACACATATGTTTTACATTGTACTCAGTGAAGCACACGGATGGCGAAGGAATGCTAAAAGTCGCCGAAGATTTAATTTGGAGTGAGGAAAACTCTGTGATATTCATTCATTTTTCAGGGCCTCATTCACGGAATCTGCAAACGTTTCTCAACATAGTTCACCGACAAAATGTCTCCAAAATGATATGGTTTACAAACAGTAGAATGTCTATGTTTCAACAAGACAATCTGTTTCTGAAACGTCAAAAGATCATCTCTGTTGCATTTGAATATATGGGAGATTTCTGGTCAAGTTATTTACTTTTGTCTAACTACACGACAACTGAAATCTTAAAGCACGTACATACAACCTTGTACTATTTCTTTTTATATTCAGAAATAAATGCTAGATCATATGTTTCTAGATACAAAAACCGTGTTTCGAGGTTTTCAGTTAAAAACGGGAGGGCAAATCGTGTGTCTGAATCAATCAACTATGTAGGGAAGCCAACCAAGATATCTAATGTTTGTTTCAAGAAGATCTGTCCACCTGGCCATGAACAATTTGTGAAAAATGTTATTTATACTGACACGAAAAAGAAAACTGATTGGAAATGTGTTCCATGTCACTCTACTGATATAAAGAAAGGGTACAACAACAAAAGCTGTTCAAAGTGCAATGAAATCATGATAGCAAACATCGAACGCACAGAATGTATCGACCCATACACCAACGATATCCTAACATTAACTAATCACGACATTATAGCATGGTCAGTTGTGGGAGTAGCATTACTGGGAATTCTGTTTTGCTGTTTCACTCTTCTTGTGTTCATTTACTACAAGAAAACCCCAGTTGTTCAAACAAGTTTCTTGTCTCTCTCCATAGTTCAAGTCGTTGTCCAATTACTGATCTTCGTTACAGTTGTTTCGCTCTACCTGGGGGAACCTGCAGCGTGGATTTGCTATTCGCGTCACATTATTGTTGGCACACTTTTCACAATGGCGTTTTCTGTAACTTTAATCAAAACAAGAAGTTACGTGAAGATCTTCAGTGCAAATTTACAATTGTCTATAAACGAAAAATTTAAAAAGTATTCTCAAGACCTTTTGGTTTTGATTGTTGCTTTGGTATTCCAATGGATGCTGGGATCTATTGAGATGTTCCAGAATGCGCCTTACGTCGAGGAAGTGTTAGACAGTGTTAAAATGTTGCGTAGAACACGTTGTTCATCTGATTCTCAACTTGCGACGCAGATCAGTTACTTAATATTTCTATCGTTTATGTGCAGTGTGTACGGCTTCCATGCTCGCAATCTGCCATCTTACTTCAGTGAAACAACCAACATTGCGTACAGCTCGATGATCAGCTGTGTTTTGTTAGCTTCGTTTTATCCCATGTACTACAGCAATCAAGAAATGAGATATGAGACGGCCATGATTTGCTTCGTTTTGTTAACAACTAACCTTTCGTTGGTGGTGGTTATGTTTGGACATAAACATTTTATAATATTTTTTCAACCACAAAAAAACACATCTCGTGCTGTTAAAGTGAAACTAGCTCAGTATTCCTTGTCTGAGGTAAACATGCAGTTACAACGACGCCAGAAAAACGAGGATTGCAATCCAATATAATGGAGTCATTAGACGCACATACAAACTTTAAACACACCAGATATATTTTTTAGTTGAGACGAGCACCAGTCTTTCTTTCAGCAAAATCAATTCATGGATTAAACATGGTTTAGTCTTTACAACTATTGAAAGTGTAAAATAGTTTAATTCAACTATTTCATTCAATTCATATAAATGTGACTGAAACACTACCTTAAACGTATTAATTAATACTGGATTAAATCGTGCTGGATTAAGTTTTGCGATATTTATTTTTGCGATTTTGGCCTAAATTCGCAAAAATAAATCCCGCAAAATTTTTCAAGAATAGTGATTCACATTAATAAAGTAAGTGGCCGAATTAACCCTAATGTTGGCAACGGGCGTAAACGAGGGTGTCTATCCCCTTTTCGTTAGCGCAAGACGTTGGGTGTAACTGTTGAGGCGGGCGCCACTCCAACCACCAACACCCGTACTTTACCGCATCGAAATGCTACTCATTCACTGAGTCGGCGAGGCCGGGAGGATTTGAACTCGCAACCTCAGAAATCCGAAATTGCAAGCGCTCTACTAACTGAGCTATCCCGACCTAAAATACACAATAATAAATACCACAATTTTTTCTAAAAATAGTAATTCGCAAAATTTGACTGACTTGTTTCTCCTGAAAACCTTTGATTTTCATAAAGTACGTTTAAAAATGTTTCTTTAATATTAGATTTGTAAAAATAAATCCCGTAGAAATTCTGCTGTAGACACAATTCGCAAAAATAAATACCGCAAAATCTTCGTCCATGACCCAATTCGCAAAAATAAATATCGCAATAAATTAATCCAATATTAATTAATTCGATGGAAACCAGACTATTTACGACGCTTATATTATAAGTTAATAATATTGTTCACATTTAATGATTAAGTTAAGTATGTAAATATAAACCAATCTTAAATATATGCAATTGTTTACAGAGATCTGAGTTCAATTCCAATCACAACTGCATTGAACCATATAGATTTGATAGTTTATTTTTGGGTAAAAAAACTCTACTGAACAACACTTCAGTTGTACATTGACATTTACGAGAACGCCGACATTAAAATATAATGCTACAACGATGATATATATTTTAGCTAAAATGCAATCAACATTTACAATAAAACTTCAAAATTTTCTTATTTTTATCTCCTGAAAGGTTGTATGTGGTCTTTGACGTTTGAACCTTTTTTTGAGGCTCTTTAGTTTTTGGTATGTTAAGTTTCCGTCTGTTGAAGTCTGGTCTGGAAACTCCTTTGTTTTCTTGCGCCTATGATCTTGTCATTCGGACCCAGACCCTTAGAGTGCATCCTTTCCAGCTTTGTAGTAATGGCTGCTGCTTGTTTAGAAAAACCTGGCGTACAATTTGTTTCCGAACTCGAGTTGATCGTCAATTATATCGTAGACCAGAGTCATGATGCGGAAAAAGGTTTCAAGGAAAGGTTACAGAGTCACTAAACAAGTTGTTTTGTGACCTATTTACCTCCCTTGATGCTGAAATCTTCTACAGAAAATACATAGCTAGCTTTGTGTATAAAGCAAATGAATGGTTGCTATGTTTGATGACAGCAACCAAAATATTATTCCAGTTTGGTGAAAAAAATATTTATCATGTGCATAGACCTGAAGTTCCACATGATACAGAGGGCCAAACAACATTAAAAACAATTGAAATTCACTGCATAGAGTATATTGGTGGTTATGTGATTAGGTCTTTGCGCCAGAAGCTTTGTTATCAGAAGAAAATTGACAAAATCTTAAAAGAACAATACTCAGCTATAATAAATGCTTGTTTAGAGAAAGTACCCCGTATGCCAAACAATCTAGTGAAGACTGTGACAAGAGGTGGCCTATTACAAATAAACAACACTTTATTGAGACTCTTTGAAATTATAGAGTGTTATTTTAGAAGAAACATTGTTAGCAGTTTAAAAGTTAATAAAATGACAAACATGAGTGAGCATATTTTACCACTGATAAATAGCAAGGAAGTTAGAGCAAAGATTCACATTATCATTCAGATATGCAAAGAGGATATAAGTGAAGAAATGTGCAGTAATTTCATTGAAGATGTCATAAAGCTTTTTTTGAAGATACGCTGTTTTTCATACACAAAAGATATGTTGCAGCAAATCAAAGCAAAAAAGAAAGCCACAAAAGGAAAAGGTCTACGAAAAGAACTGAAGAAAAAAGAAAATGCCAAAAAAACAGAAAGAAAACCCTCTAATAAAATGAAAACAAAGACAAGTAAAACTGCATGATCAAAATATGCTTCTGGTTTCTAATGATTAAAAAGGAGAAAGATTCCACCAAAGAATGTAATGTATATTGCTGAACTGAACTGATAAAATAAATTAATATTTAAAAGAGGAATTATTATCAATTTGAGCCCAATTAACGTTTATCTTTTTTGTAATTTTTTTTTCAAATTCAAAAAAGGGCAAGCAGATAAAGTTATCTAAATTTAAATTGCTTCCTTCAAATCAAGGTTTCTTCCGCTTTGCTAACTTCATATCATCAACATTGTGCCATGATCTGTAGCGCCCTTTATTGATTCCCTTTGTATTTCCCATCATCGGTGCGCTTGACCTAACCACACAAATAGCATTATCGTTATAGCCAAACTGGAAAACATCAGGGTTATCACTTCGCCTTCCAAGCTGCCTTTGCCTTCCAAAATATTCCTCGAGACAGTCTTGAGAAAATTTCTCTGTCAACACAAATTCACAGCCCTCTGACAAAAGAAACTTTGTTTCTTCTACCAATGACAAAACAGTTACTCTAAGTCCTTCATAAGTTTGACTTGACAGGAACATTTGAGCCTTTGCTGCCTTGGAAAAATTTTCAGGCCTCTTGTCAATGCTGCTTTTCATAAATAAATATCCATCCATAAATAGAGCAGTTCGCTCCCGGCATGACGTTTAAACCCTCTCTTATAGACCTCGTTATCCGAGATTAATCGTAGATCACATGCAACAAACGAAATAGGCTTAAGATTTTGTGCACGCTAAGGGTCTGGGGCGAATTTTTGCTTAATTGCTCAACATGAGAGTTGCCAGCCTTTGATGATTGCCGACATTCCAGACCAGTCTTTCTTTCCATTGACTTTGGTCTATAATTGTCCTTAGTCTTAAAGTCTAAAATCTTCCAAAAATATCACTCTTGCTGACTTTCTGTTTTGGCTATACATCTTTATGATTCCGGATAGAAAGAACGGAGTAAGACAGTTTAGCATTTTCTTCCTAGAAACATGCCCGTCTAGAGTCTTTATGGCGTAATTGTACTATTTTCTACATACTTTGTCAACCAAGTCGCATTCCTCAGTTAAGTTGTGTTATTCATCGACTCGCAGTTGTTATTTGTCCATCTCAGTAGCACATGGTTTTGAAATGAGTCGACAAATGATGTGGCCTTATTTTCCGAAGATGTCAAATGCATAAGGAGTTCAATAGCCATCTTTATTGCTTTTATAACATAGCATTTTTTCATTAACTCTACTAATCCTACCTCTACATCCGATACTTTTAAATTTACAAAAATTGTTCAAATAGGCGAAAAGAACGAATGATTACTTGAGAAACGACGAAAATTTGACCAAGTGTTTTAGGGAGACATTACGATTTTCTTCAAATAATTTCGACTGTTTAAATACACAAATTGTTACCTAGCAACGTCCGAATTAAACGCCCTGCTTCTCTTCACCGTACGTTTTAAACTTCGTTTTTGGACCTTTTTTGTATAAGTAAAGTTATATAAAGTTTACACCTTTCTGTGTACATTGAGGTATGAAATTATTAAAGTCTGGTCCGTAGAAACTGCTTATAAGAAAATCCGTCTCCAATTTTTCAAATAATCCGTAGTAGGCTGTATTAATTTTAAAATAAATTGAGTGTCCAAACGCTAAGTTGCTTGAAACGACAAGAAAAAATTTCGTAAGTTCAACTTCACTCGCAACATTTTATGTACGCAACTTTTTATGAATGTCCTGTCTCGCAACATTTAATTAACGAAAATAAAATCGTAACTTTAGCAACTTTTTCTTCCCGCAACAATTTCTTCCTTTAAAGTACCTTTTTTGGAAATGGGAGTATGCGGCCCTGTGTCCAACATTGGACCATCCTCTTTGTTATATACAGAGTTGCAGAAAGTAAGGGACAAGTTTTCCATGTTTCACCGGGTATGTCATCAAAGCCTGCCGCTTTTCTATTGTTGGTTTTTTTAGAACTTCATCAAGTTCATCATGTGTAAAGTTATCCAGTTTTATATTTTGATGGGGTATCCGCATTTTTCTCAATCTCACCATGGGAACTTCCAAGCAAAGTTTGGAAATGAGCTTGCCATTTATTCAGTCTCTCAGGCTGATTAGTTGCTTTTAACTTTGATTTGTTTGTAGTTTTCCTGTCACTAATCTCGCTGACTGTTTCCAGGTAAGAGCAGGCTGTTTATTCGCAACAGATTCTCGGATTTTCTGAACTTTACTCTGGATGTATAGAGTTTGTTCGCTTTCGTAAGATTAAGAAGTGCGTGATTGAACTCTTGGACGTTGTCTTTGGAAGGATTTTTATCCTTGTTTTATGATTTTGCTTTGAAAACGGATCTTTTATTTTCGAATTCAAATGACTCCAAGGCGATCGCGTTTCTTTCGCTTCGGTTTTCGTGGAATGTATTCTCTAGCGGCTTTTTCAGAAGCAGTGACGAAGTTATTATAAGAAGAGTTAGCAGATGGTATTTCTACTTCTGCTTGAAGAGCATCAAATCTACCTTAAGGGAATTAATTTTCGCGGTAATTAAATTTCGCGAATTTGGCGGTTTTTGGTCAAAATCGCGAAATTAAATTCCAGCGAATTTTTTGGCTACACTTTGTCCGCGAAATTAAATTCCCTTTTTTTTAATTTTAATTTTTTAAATTTAAATACCGTAAAATTCAGTAAATAAACCTACCCCGCAATTATGAACTATGTTTTGTGATTCCATGTGAATTTTGAACTGGAAATACAATCCGAATTTTACGGTATATATGTTGAAGTATAAAATTTGTGTTTTGAGACTAAAATTTTCGAGGTTGATACAATGAAAACACTACTTTTAGTTTAACAATGTTTAATCAATAACAATGGTGGTTTCGTCATTTTCATTTTGTACATTGCTTCTATTAAAAAGGGTTCTAATGTCTTTACATCGTGGAGCTGGTTTTTCCTTGATTGTTTTCTTTTGTTTTCTTTTGGTGGTACAGCTATAGCAGCCTCAACAACATCAGCTCCATCCAAAAAACTCCCGGTTATAACTTCATTCTTCGGCTCACAATAAAATCTAGTGACGATTTCTCTGTATCGATCCATTACCATATGGTTCCTCATAGTTCCTGGCATAGACACAGTTACCATGCAAAGAATTTTAAGTCCTCCTTGGAATAAAGACGATTTTCTATAATGCGTTGCAATCAGTTTTGCATTAACGGTCCACCTCGATCCAGTAGGAATTTTTTAGCACGTGAGAACTCCTAGAGAGTAAGCGTCCAACTATTTTCCTTACATTGTCAACCTGACATGTTTTAATACTAAAAGGATCATACTCATTTCCAGTTTCATGCAAGCAAATCAAAGTTTCGTTCCCAGTTGGTTTCCACGTTTTTTGAAATAGATGAAAGCCACGAACCGCTGCTCTAAATTGTAAGGTTCTGTTTGCGTTCATACCCTTGATTACAGTTTATCGTCTTGAATCTCTGGCTTTGCAAATCTTTAATATTGAATGGTTGTTGTATTCAAAAAAGTTTCTCTGTAAAAAGATTGAACATTTGAATGGAATTGAACAAGAATAAAAAACACGTTCGAAAATTATTGAAGAAAAAATGCATGCTTCAAAGATGGCGTCACGTCAAGATACATCGATGGGTGAGCTGGATTTTCGCGCAGTTCAAAAACAAGTCCAGGATGCGTCTTCAGGTAAAAGAAACCAGTACGTGAAATATTCGGATGTTGATCGTTTCGACATTTGAAAATATGCAAACGAAAACGGTCCTGCGGCAGCTGTACGCAAGTTTTCAAGCAGATTTACTGCACTGGATGAAAGTACCATTAGAACATTTCGCAAAAAATACAGAGAAGAACAAAAAAAGCTAATATAGAATCCAGGGCTGTTTTAAACAAATTATCAATGGAGCGAAGAGGCAGACCTTTAATGCTGGGTGATGTTCTTGATAAGAAGATTCAATATTATATTAAGGTAATAAGAAAACATACCGTAAATCTCCATAGGTATATGACCACCACCATGTATAAGCTCCAAGCATACCTTTTTCTCATTGCTAACTTTTTTCATGTATAAGCCCTCCGTGTAAGCCCCTATGTTTTATTTGGTTGTGTTTTGTAGGTGTTTCTTATATATAATGCACTTTTACTCTTGCTAATTTCCATGTAACAGTAAGCCCAATGATTTGATTTAACTCATTTTATAATTTATTTGATTCAGGCCCAAAGGTCACGTGGTGGTGTTATTTCAAAAGCTGTAGGTGTTGCAACTGCCCAGGCTTTGATTAAACGCCACCCAGAATTTAACCTTAATCACATTAATATCGAAGAATCGTCATGGGCAAAAAGCCTTTTCAAGCGTATCTTTTCAAGGGTTTCGAAGGCGGTTAGCAACGACCGGCAAAGTGTCAATACCGGAGGAGTTGAAAAAGGAAATAGAAGAATCATACTTGTACTCTATTATCAAAAAAATCGAAGAAAACCAAATACCTCCGTCCCTCGCGATAAATTTGGACCAAACTTCAACTAAGTTTGTACCTGGATGTAAGAAGACCATGGCAGAAAAAGGCAGTAAGACCGTGTCAATCGCTGGCTCAACAGACAAAAGAATGATAACTGCTACATTTGCAATTACCTTGAGTGGTGATTTCCTCCCGATTCAGCTTATTTCAAAAAGTATTCCTGCTGTAGCTTTCCCACCAGAATTTCTTCTTAGTGCAAACGAGAAACATTACAGTAATGAGAAAGAATCGTTGAATATCATGCTAGAGAAAATTATCATCCCCTTGAACGACGAGGGGAACGACGTTCCCTTGATTTCCATATTTGCTATCCTGCCCTGTTTTTAAGAGACAAATAACATAATTAGTGCAGGACGTCTTGAGAGAAAACAATATTTTTTCTCGTGAAGGTCCCTGCTAACCTCCACCTACCTGTATCAGCCTCTTGACGTGCAAGGAGGACCCAATGGCTATGTGAAACAAATGATGAAGAACAAGTTCACGCTATGGTATGCAGACCAGATTACTCATGCTCCGGACGACGGAAAAGAATTAAACAACATAAATGTCAGTATGAAACTTTCTGTCGTTAAACCACTGCACGCTAAGTGGATTATTGAAATGTATGATCACATGACTTCAACTGCTGGAAAAGCTGTATGTTTAAAAGCCTGGGAAGTTACTGGAATATCAGCTGCTGTAAAGAAAGGGTTAGGAGAGTTGGCCAACATCGATCCTTTTAATGATATCGATCCCCTCCTAGCGTGTGAAAATGAAGATCGTTTGGAAAACAGTCTTAAAAGAGACATGTACATACATGAAAACAATTTGGATAGTGATTCTGATTATGACGTTGGGAATATATTTTCTATTTTAGAGGATGATATAGCAGATAGTTAAAGAAAAGATATATTACGAGTTACTAAAATTCGTATTTCTTACTTTTAAAATTTTACGAAATTTGGATCCGCGAAATTAAATTCCCGCGAAATTTTTGGATACACTTTGTCCGCGAAATTAAATTCCCGCAAAATTTTCAAATGATGTTGATCCGCGAAATTAAATTCTTTTTTTCCGCAAAATTTCCTAATAAAAAACCCCGCGAAATTAAGTTCCCGCGAAAATTAATTCCCTTAAGGTATTTTTCACAGTTATGGTATATTGTCTCTGGATATATGGATTTGAGGTCAACAAAGACAAGTCAAACGGAGACGAGGAAGAAGCCTTTTTCTCATTAGCTCAAAGACGTATTTTAGATGACACGATTCTGTGGTCAGATGATACACCTTCAAAGGTATTGAAAGCTTGACAACCCAGAGTGCTATTTTTCCATTTTCTATTGACTAAGATATGATCTAGCTGGGTTCTTGCGCCGTATTGTTTCCTTCAATGAAATCCTCAAGTTTATACACCATACCATACATATACCAATTAAATAACTATTTAGCTAGCTATTTAGTAAGCCATGATATATACCTTATTTGTACTAATTTTCGCGCGTATTAATTTTCGCGCAACGGGCCTCAAGTGTAATTTCGCGCGTATTTATTTTCGCGCAAGGTCATTTTACAAGAAATTCTTTCTCTATAATTTATTTGAAACAGGATGAAAAGGGATGCTAAGGAGTATAGTATTTGGAAACACAAATATTTCTTGGGAGACAGATAATTAAACAGAAATAATAGTGTCACAAGGTAATATCAACGAGTTGCCGAAAGTTAATGCCATTCTTCAAACACATCAAAGGCGCTTCGACCATTATCGTTGTCCAATTCCCATTTAGAATCGGAGTCGTCACTGGATAATCAAAAGTACCAAATTACTTAAAAAGTGCCTTGAACTTTTTGAGGAACCTCAGGAAATTGTGATTTTAGGAACTCTCCATGTATTATTGCCAAATCAACTGGACACAACAACGACGACACTCGCCAACAGTTCGGCAACTGGTGCAAGGAAACCAGGACCATCTAAAACCTCTGCTACTATAGTAACGAAAAATAAATCAAAGGATATTCGGACCATGTTCAAGAAAATTGCATATAAAAGCAGAACAACAGCCCGAAGCAGAAAATATCCATAATGTAGTTTTGATTGATTGGGATCAATAAAGTGAATGGTTTTATTATTTTAATACACACACATATATATATATAAATAAAAATTTTAATTTTCGCGCATACCCTTTGACAAAAGAATTAACAAAAGTTAAAACGAATCGCGTTTGGGAGGCCGATTATACGCAATTACCAATCGTCAAAGAAAAAACAATGCTTTAAACGCTGCGCTTTGTGACAACGTATTACTGCTAGACAGTTGTTTCATTTCAACGAAACATGCGCGCGCGCACTGGAGACAAAAAACAATGGGTAACTTTTCCAGATTAATCTTGTTCGGCTCTTTTCAAATCGGAAAAAAGTAGTTTTTGTTGGGAGGCTCCCAGATTAATCAAGTGATTTTTTTGGGAACAACCCACTGATTACTTTTCACAGGCTTGGTATTAGTAATGTCTGGAATGTCAATGAACTGTAGACTGGAATGCGGAGAAGTCATTCATATGTACATTCATTTCCTTTCTGTTATTTTGCAGCTATTTCTTTGTACATGGTGAGTCATAGACACGTCAGGTGATGTTGAACTTTTATGACTGCATGTATGTGTACGCGTTTTATAGGGTGCATTTTATGTCATTCTTCGGTAACTTTCACAATAACCACCCTCCAAAGTCTTTGCGGAATTCGAAAAAGATCTTTTTTATTTTGTGTTCAAGAAATTCAGAATTATTAGACACGTTTATTAATTAATTCGAAACTATATATTTCTTTCAATCAACTGATCAATGGTTGATTCAACTACATTTTTCTATAGGCATGAGTAAAATTGAGTTGAGCCTCAGTGATGTTTAACTTTATACCAACTTGACGTTTTTAAAAATGATTGCTTCGATTATAATATTGCTTATTAGCTATATTTTTATTTCACCTAATTGAAGTAATTAGAACGTTTTTCTTTGAATTTGAACTTTGATAAGAATTTTTATAGAAATTTTTATGAGTTTTCCTGCTCCAGTAAATGTTAACAACAATCTGACAACACGTCACTTTAAAATCTCGAGTGAAATGCATGCTCGAACTTGCCGACGGTGTGTAAAGTTTCACGCATGCGCGCCATAAAATAAAACGTTTGCAACCTCCTGGATTTACAGGGTTTACTTATGAAATTAGGGGATTATTGTTTTTTCGCTATATCGATAAGTTGAATAAGTTGAAAGGATCGTGACAATATCATATACGTTTTTCGATAACTGATTGGGTTAAAAAATTAGTGACGTCACTTGGAATTCTCGGAATTATTTGCGAATTCTCGGAGTTAATTTTTAACCAATATAATGAGACGTTTCGAATAATATCGCCAGTGTAGGTGGCCTGTTTGAATGCTGTTTGGACAGCGGTAAGTAAAGGACGAATGACAGTAGCGAGAATGTTTCACAAGCAACAATTTTGTATTAACTACAACTGCTGTTGTATGTTTTTCTGTTTCAATAATATGTGCACTAATTCTAATCAGTACCTATGTAAGTTAAATATTATAACTGCAATATAAGAAAAATATAAATTAAACTTAACTACCTTCCATTGTTGTTTGTTTCCATTTCTTGCTTTTGAAAATAAGTTAGTGGTGAATTTTATAGACATTTATAGACAAAGGTTACCTATATGTGTATATATATTTATGGAGTCATCAGTGTAATTTGCACGGGGTTTTTAGCTAGTGATAGATTTCCACCATTTCCACAATGGAAATTAAGGAGTGGTGATGATGAATAATGTTTTCTACATGCATTCTGTATATGGTAGCTTAATTTTAATTTAAATATAATGTATTGTTTGTTGGTATCGATAAATTGCAACATAAATGCAACATGGTTTACTGTAACACCAATAACGTTACGGTTTGTTACCCAATTTTAAAGAAGGACAAACTTCAAATTAAAAAACGTTTTGAAGAGAAGTTCCAAATTTGTGCAAGGAGGTATGGAGAACATTTCAAAGCATAACACCTTCCAGCTAAGAGGAATATGATTCAAGTTTACAAGATCTTTTAACAAAACTTTGATACATTTTTACCTATACACAAGAATGCTATAACTAGAGGTCATAACTTCAAACTGAAGAAATATTTATGAAGTCATCAGTTCGGCAGCACATTTTAATCATTGAGTTGTCAACCATGATGTTTTAAATCTTATATCCTATTAAATTCTTTAAAATTAAAATTTTTTTTAATAGGCTGCTATTAATGTCACAATTATAATATTAAATACAATTTTATCATTTGTTGGTTTATTTGACAAGGATGAAAGAATTCCGGAATTTTTGAATAATAGAACTTTTTTTCCGGATTTTTTCTGAAAAAAAGAAAGAAAAAGAAAAAGAGGAATTTTCTAATTGTGCTATTAGAAACTAACAAAATGTACATAAGAAAGATATTTACATAATTTATATACAACTATATATATATAAAAGCATGTCCTTTTTTGTGGTCTCTTAATAAAAGAGCACAACGACTAAAGTGTAAAATTACCTCCATCTTACAATTTTACGCTTTAGTCGTTGTGCTTTTTTATGTACATATAACCCTACCCCCCCCCCCCCCTTCCCCAGCTGTCGTTTTAAAGCACATCGTGCTTTGATTGAAATCCTGTTAGGATTTCCGGGTTTTTTAAGAAACCACTCTATCATCCTTGATTTTAATTTTGTCTTTATTTATATTTGATCATACATAGAAGTAGATATTCCATAATTAATTAATTGTTGTTCTGGTGAAACTTGTGTTTTATTTTGGGATGCCTGAAATATATATGTATGTAGTGTTGTTTTCTAGGTAAAACAATCATATACGTCATGTCAAGTTTAGAAGAGTTAAAGGAAAGAATTTTATCTATAATGGGAAACGGATCTAAATTTAATCCTCGTAAAATTAATAGAACGTATGAAGAAAAATGGCATAAAACTATTGTATCAACATACACATCTTTAAGACATTCTGACGTCAGAAATGTTTATCAAATACTGCAGCTGGTTTTGGGGAATGATTTTCCACATAGAAGAAAGGGAAATAGACAAAAAGTTGCTACATGTAGAAATGATATTTCTCCTGAATTGAAATCAGATGTAGTTGAAAAGGATATTCATCAGAAAATACCAGAGACAGAATGTGTCTCGAAAGATAGCCCCATCATAATAAATGATGATGCAGAAGATAACACTGTTGAAAATAATAACCATTCTGAGAACATTTCTCCTGCTACTTTTGAACAATGTCTTTTGTTCCAAAAGATTCATGTGGTTTATACAAAGTTAAGACTGGCAGTTTTAATGCAAAACATGTCTGTAAATGAAATACTGTTGGATAATTTAATTATAATGTTTACACAAAACTTTCATGAACAATTTTTAAAAGCAAAGGTTTTGCAGCATTATGTTTCAAAAGTTCCAACTAGCGATTGTGATTACATCAGTTTATTTTTGCAAAATTATTGTGGTGATATTTTCTGCATAACAGAAAACAAGACGAGACCTTGTGTAAAAAAGGTAAAGTTAAGGAAACCTTTTGCAGAAGTATTTAATGAAATGCACGACCAACTGATGAAAGGGCTAGAGAGATTGAACATTCAAATTGCAAAGATAGTGATACCATATGAAATGCATATGGGTGTTCCATCTAATGAACACATTGGCGTCTCTCGCGTATTTGACAGAAGAGGAATTCCTTGCACCATGCTAAGTTTTCCTGCTATTTATTCTGCAAGTGTTAAATACACAACTACAATATCACAGTTGGATATGAAAGTGAGTGAAATACGTGATAGGTTGTGTGAGAATCGGGAGCTTGTACACATAGCAACGATTTGTAAGGAACTTTGTGCTTGGTATGGTGTAACATCCTTGCAGCAACTGCATATTACAGATAAAATACAGCTTAGAAGTGAAGGTGACATCCCAGCATTACTTTCAATCATGAAAGAGCAAGGCAGGGTAAAAATATTTTTCTTATAGAGAGCATTTTTGTGATTTTGTAAATATTTTTAGGCGAATGCATTCATCCATTCGTTCACTGCTTGTCGAAATGTTTGCACGATACATGAACTTGAGAAAGAGCTTTGCAAAATGGTGTCAAAAGGTTCATTTAATGCGTTAAGGCTCGGGCCTCTTCAAAAACAGCTGTTGATCTTTGACTATTTTCAATTTCCTCTGGATATTGTAGAAATACCCAAAATCACATCACTTATTGTGTTCAAAAGTATTTGGAAGTTTATGAGTAAGTCCAAGGACAAAGGAAAAAAGGAAAACAATCATTTTGCGCTTAAAGACTTTATGGAATATTTTGCGGAAGAAAACAACCTTGAAAACCCATTTGCCTGTGGTGTACGAATCAAAAGCTTTGGACTGGCCATATCGGTAGGTTGTTGTATTAAAACTGTTAGCATGTTTCATGATTTTCATATATGGTTTTAATAGACGATAAAAAGAGTTCAGTTTGGTGACTGGAACAATATGAAGGAGGTTGGTAAAAGTTTTAATGAGAGCCTCCAAAAAGAGCTAACAGAATATTTGGCTGTGAAGTCAAATGAGTTTATTTACACAGTGAAAAAAATGAGTGAATCTTTTGTGGCTAGTAGCACGATAGATTACATGAATGAAATGTACAACATGTTGGTCAACATAAAGAAAGATGCAAGTAAATGGTCGTCAGATTCGTTATGTCTTGTCAACTTCTCCAAAAGTGCAATAAATGTCCTCACCGTTATTAAAAATAATCCATTGATGAGCAAAATCTTTCAAATGCTGCTTGTTGTTGCACCACTCAAAGCTTCTCAGTGTGATGATGTTGATGTGCTAAATTATCTTGGGTTCAAAAACGTTATTTCCAATTTCCTTGAAGAGGAAAAAGCAAAAAATTGCGAAGACAAATGGAATTTGGAACCGGTATCAAAATGTAGGTGGTCCTCATTTTAAAACATCCATTTTTACTGCTTGCTACTTTTAGAGTAATGTTATTTTCTTTCATTAACGTACACGCCTTTTTTATAAGCATAGACTTGATTCGGCCAGGGTCAAGTATTCTTAACTTTTAACTCCAAATCAGGCTGAAATATTCTTAGCATATTCTTATTTATTTTACTTAAAATGGGTTGTATTATTTTTTGTCCCATAAAAATTTCTTAATGAAGTTTTTTCTTTTATATTGCGTACATGTTTTTATCGTGTATGTATTTATAGAAGACATTGCACAACTTGCCACAATTTATAAATACATATCTTATTTTTTTCTATCAGCTTTTGCAAATTCAGCAAAATATTCCCCAACAAAAAATGTCCATTTTCACCCTGCTATAATTCTTATAAAGCGTATTCTTATAAAAAAAAGCGTGTACCTTAATAAATAAATATGTTTTTACTTTTAAGAGATGAAAACTTTTAAAATTTAGTGATAAACATTCAAATTCACCACACTTAAATTGTTGGATATATTATCCAGCTTTTTACATTTTCTGTATTGTTTAAGGCTCCATTGTAAAAGCCACAAAGGAATGGATTGAGAAGAATACAGATTTGTCTATCCATTCTTTGAACAGAATCGAGAAAGAAATAACCATGGAAATGAATGCAGAATTGAAGGATTTCCATCAACTTGGACATGGATCATTCTTAACATTTCTATCAACAAATAAAGAATTAAACTCTTATTTGAAGAATTTTTTGACAAGTACTACTCAAGTCAGTTTGGTAACATCTGGCTGGAAACATGAAAATGTTCAAGAGTTTATTACTCAATGCGGTTCTGATAAAACTGAGGTATTTCTTCTGTGGCATTGTGCGTGCTTATTTGAATCTACCCATTTTTATTTACTATTGAATAATTACATAAAGCTATTTTTTATTTGAGGATGAGATATTGGAAGCATTGAATCAGCAGCTGGCTTCAAGTGAATTACTGTGTCTACCTGAAATGAAGAACCAATGTGCTTCCATGGAATTTCTGTTCCACTACCAGCAAGCGCTGCTCTGTGGAAGTGAAGCAATAAAGTCAAACTATGAGGAATTGTCAGAAATTGCCTGTGAAAAAATACCTGCTGTGTCTTACATGCAAAATATTGGTAAAGCAATTGATTGGTACAATATATTTCAGCCAACTCTCGGAGTAATCAAGAATTTTGTTGCTTCAAACTTCAAATCAAAGGATCTTCCATATTTCTTCTTGGAGGTCAATGAGAACAATTTGTTGAAAGTTGAAAAAGATTGCTCTGTTAGTCGCTTCACACAGGCTTTTTTGGCGTTGGATCCAACCGAAACCTGTCATTGCCTCGTTTCAATCATCTGTTTCCATGGAAACGTGAGCAATGCACCGCTGCAGATGTTGTCTGATATTGCACAAAGAAGCTTGTTAGACAGCAGATGCAACGAGCAACAATTGTTAAAGTTTTGTTTGGAATGTTTCCTGATCCTACCATTTTACATGCTATGCTCAGTTGTTGTGAAGGTACATTTACAGTGGATTTGTTTAAAGCTATCATTTTGATTATATTTTATTTAGATAGTTGTTTCATTTTGTTAGTTAATAATTTTTCTTGATTTAGATTTTTATAAAGCCACTTTCTACATTGTATGGTGACCTGTGTGTTCCACAGAAATTGCTTCAGGCCTGCCGGGATGGTTTCTGTAGAGAGAGGCTAAAAATGCTTGGTCATCAACTCTCAATTAACCAATGGATTGATTCCCAAAGTCTTGATGATGCTGCAATGTCTTCTGTTGACATAAATCTTGCCGGGAAATCTGGTACTTTTGTTATTTTTTCATAGCACTTTGTATTTAAGAAGATTATTAATGGAAATATCTATTTATAATTCACAAATGAATTAATTTATTTTGGTTAATTTTTTTATTTAATTCAAGCATGATATATTTTCAACATGAACATGAGTTAGTATTTTAAATAAATTATCTTTTTATTATATATAGTTTTATTTTCAGATGTTAAAGTTACACAGGTGAAGGGTTCTACAGATATCGTTATACAAATCACCCCTCAACCACTCTGTGAAGTGAAGGTTTGTTAGTTTCTTTATCAGTATTTTTTCAACCACGAAGTAGGTCGTTTCAAAAGGCTTGTGGCTTCTTTTTGTTTGTGTAATGTTTTTGCTCAATGTGGGGTTTTACTCTCTGAATTAAACTGTTTGTAAACCAAAATCAAGTTTCATATGTTGAAAGTAAAGTAAACTACCAAATACAGATACATGCTCAAACATTCCTAGTTACCGAGTATAAGTTCAAAACATGGATAAAGATCGTCCAACGTTTAGTTTATTTCACTATTTATACATATTGGATGTTTTGAACTAAAACACAACAAAGAAATAGGAAACAAAACAACACAACCAGTAAAATCTGGCGTCCTATAGTTTCCTTATCCTCCACAGAATAACTAAAAACATCGTCATCGCCATTCTTGAAGGTGGTATTTGTTATATATTTGATTTCCGTGTTTTACTTATTTATAATAACTATAATGGCAAACAAACAACAAATTGAACTCATTGAAAAGAAAGTATCGTGGAAACAAACCGTCTGTTGCACTGACTAAAAAATGCAAAATTGATGACCAAACTCCTATGAATCGTTACGTTCTCAAAAGTTCTCAAAATGCCTTCAAATCTGGTCAAACTGTTCTTAATGATTATAATCTCAAACTTTACAACTAACTCATTCATAGACTCTGCTATGAGAACCAAATCATTTGCATACAATAACTTCCTTGGACATCCAGTTGATAATGCTTCCAAAACCAAAATAATGAAGGACTAAGTACAGAACCTTGATATACACCAACATTTGCAGCTTCTAGCATTTGTGTACATAGACTTCACCATCTTAACTAACCACTTATCGACACCTAATAACATCAACATCAATAACACCATCCTTTATGATTTGATTAGCTCTACTTGTAATAAGCTCAACTTCCATATCTCCTGATGCTCTTACCATTTATACAACAATGCCTGATACTCCTGCGGCCTTACCAGTCTTCATCTTTCTAATGGCCTCCTATACCCATTCCGTCCTAATCTGCATAGTTGGCCCCTCTACTACACTAACCCCTCACAAACTCTCCTCATCCCATTCAAACTCAGTGTTAAGTAACATTTCATTAATAACTCTTCCAAGCTAACTACTTTTCCTCCTCTGTGCTAGCATGGACACCTTCATCATACATTACTGATTATTTATTAGACACAGATCTTATTAGACACGTGCAGTTATCTTATACTAGGTGGCTGAAGGAGAACTTAAGTTATATTATCTCATACGTTGTTGCTGTGGTTGCTTCTTACATTAGCGAAAAATGAAGTTCTTCTAATTGATTTAGAGAACGATACAAAAGGCCATTTCAGATGACCAGACACAAAAAGGTTTGTTTCTTTTGGGTGGTATCTCATGTTTCTGTGTTACCTTTTTTACAGTTGATGCTGGAAATCAACGAGCTTTTATAGAGCACATTCGTAAACAGCAGTTTGGTGTGGGTGTTGTTTTGGGTGAAACAGAAACAGAGTTGTTAGCAGTACATCGGCAACGTGAGGGCAGATCTTTACAGCGTCTTTCAAATGAACTCTACTCAAAAGATTCTCATTTTGTGCTCGAACTCATTCAAAATGCAGACGATAACGAGTACACTGGTGATGAAACACCTGCTCTTGTTTTTTTGTTGGAGGACGATAGAGTTAGCATACTAAACAATGAAGTTGGTTTCACTGAGCAAAACATTAGTGCGCTGTGCGATGTTGGAAGAAGCACGAAACAAGCTCACAAGAAGGGCTATATTGGTAATGAAGAAGAAAAATCTTGAATGATATTAAATAGCTGTTCTTCTTTTATCCAGGACAAAAGGGGATTGGCTTCAAATCTGTGTTCCGTGTCACTGACTGTCCAGAGATACACTCAAATGGATTTCATATCAAATTTGATGCAACTTCCGATGCTAATGGTTATATATTACCACAATGGACTGAGGAGATTCTTGTAGAAGTTCAAACATCAAAGCCTTTGTATGCCGACCTCCATTTGAATTTTTATTGTATACTTTACATTCTCTGCATTTTTAGTAGTGACTATAAATGGTAATAAATTTTAATGTTGTTTCTATTCTTAGCTCTTCAACCACATGTATTGTGCTGCCATTAAAGCAGAGTCTTCAGTGCTTTAAGTCACGTTTCCATGACATCCATCCATCCCTCCTTCTGTTTTTAAACCGACTGGAAACAATCATCATTGACGACAAGGTATCGATTAGTTTGACAAACCATCTATTAGCAATTTTCAAGATTTATTTCAAAAAGACACTTTTTGAGCTGTTGACCTTTTTCTCAAAATCCACAAATAATAAAGATACATAACCATGACTGGAAGAAACCTTTTGAAAATCTTAAGTAAAATACTTGTTTAATATCTAACGTCATACTTCCCGTGCTTCCCATCTCCAGGTTACTGACTCGTTCCAATTGTTGAGAAAAGAGCGAGTGGATGAGAATCTTCTTCAATTGTCGCAAAACAATGAGTATTGTTTGTGGTTTGTTGTTACCAAGGAAACATCGATCGAAGTGCGTTTAAAATATTTTACATAGAGAAACTGCAGTTACCTAGCTGTGTATTATATCTCCATTTGATTAAACAGTTTACATTGATTATATAAGGCTGCACATTTATATATTGTGCAGTAGCTGTGAATGGAGTTTACTACTGATGCTTTCATCTTTCATTGGTCTCCATTACAGGTGGCGGGCGATAATAAAGTAACAGACATATCACTTGCATTTCCATTAGTGCAAGAAAGGGAGGTTGAAATTACTATACTAATTTTCCAATTTTTGTTTGTTTTATTGTTTGTCAGTTTGTAATTGAACTCCTCCTAAACCCATGGACTGATTTGAATAAACTTGGCATACATAATAATAATACTCCCTAGGGGTCCTAGGGTATAAATTTTGAAAAACGATAAAGAAGAAAACATTTCATAAATTTTCAGACTTTTTTTGCAACTTGGAGGGGATGATGATGACGATGCCACGAGCGTAGGCGAACTGGCGAAAGTTACAGTTAGTTTTTTATAGTTAAAAATTTAGTTGCCAAGACAACCAGTGTTTGCATACCTACCGTTGCGCAGTTACGGATTTCGTTTTATAATCCAAGCGGACTTTGAAGTGCCGTCGTCGAGAGAAGATATCTATAGAAACAGCATATGGAATCAATGTATATTGGAAGCAATACCTGGTCTGGCGGTTAAATCATTGCATACATTCATGGTAGGAGAAATATATTTCCAGTTTCTAAGCTTGTTCAAGTGGTACAATTACATGTTGTTGTTTTGTTTACAAGAAATGTAAACATTGGTTTGACCCGCAAATGTTTATTCATCTAATTTTCACTTGGAAATGTTTTTTAAAGATAAACAGTTGATTTGTAATGTTTTTTCCAAGATGCTTTTCTTACTATTTCTGATATATTATTAATGTTCAGTATATAAATGTTTTCAAAAGCCTTAGTTTTCTTAAAGGTTTTTGTTAATAAAATTAATATATATAATAGCGGCACTGACACTGATTAATATGTTTAGTTTGTAGTAAAGTAGTACATTGTTATTTAGTGTATAACTCTGTTTTTTCATTCCGATTTGTCTCTGCGTTGACACACGCAAAGAGAAATAAATGCCCATGGCACTTGCCCATGGCTTAGAAATTTCAGCATCCATGGGAACTAATTCCAATGAATATGGTATGCTGGAAGTTATTTTCTTGTTCTAGATGCATCCTTCTTACAAAGGAATCGAGGGGGTGATCACATGTTTAAAGTTTTTCGATTTCAAAGAGCAGATTGTCGGACAGTTTCAACAAGTTGCACGAGCCATCACAAGAGCCTTACAGCAAGAGGAGTGCATGCCCATACTTTCTGATGGAGAGCTTAAGTTTGCCTTACCCTCCACCACAGTATTTTACTCAAGTGTTGTATCTCCTTTGATGCTGTCATCTTATGCAGGCGTTTCCTATGTGCATCCATTGATTGAAGAGCGAGTGGGAAGAAGTGTTTTGCTACAGCTTGGTGTGAAGGAATTATCTCTTGAACAACTAGTTGACATTTGTAATGGTGTTGTACGGGAGCATGAGAATTGCAAGAAGGTATGACACTCTTATGCTTAAAACGGTTTTCTTTGGATTTTGAATTCAAATTGATTTAACATTCACTTTTTACCCAAACTTTTATCTTACTTCTTACAAAAAATGTTTCAGCTGGCTAGGTCTGAGTTGCACAAATGGATTGGAGAATGGTTGAACCTTGTTTACCTTTGCTTACAAAAGACACGCGAGAGCAGTGAGACAGCGTACAGTATAATAGCTTCTCTTACCATATTTCCTATGAGCGACTCCCGATTGGTTAACCTCGTTGATACAGTTGTGTTTTTCCCGCCAGACAAATCAATAAATGATGATTCCAATACAAAACGTAATTGCTTGATTGTTTTTCAGCATGTATTTTTTAAGGTAAAAGAAAGGCGAAATCTAATTTTGAAAAACCCGAATTCACTACTAATTCCTTCATAGTTGCATTGAGTGTACGCTAACATGTAATCACTTCAACTATTTTTCACTCTTTCTGTATATGGTATGCACATAAATTTATCCTGCCTTGCAGAAAAAGACATATTTCGACTTATTGAGGATGACATCGACATACTTTCACATGAAATGGTGGCTGGTATGGAAGGTGTGGAGCGTGAACATGTGATAAGATTACTGCAGAATCTGGGAGTGAAGCAAATATCACCTTTGGAGATCATTCACAGTCACATACTGCCCATGTTCAAGCTGCATGAAGTAAATCATTATTATACATTTTCTGATTACCACTTAAGCTACTGTTGTACATTTTCTCCGAAAGTGAAGGCTTTCATGTTTTCAGTGTAAATCGGACAAATTGTTGATTGCCTGGGTTGTTTACATTCAACATCACTACCAGCGTCATCACCAGTCGATAGACACTGCCGAATTGCGCACGTGTTTGGTTTTGTTGACTAGCTGCGGACGCCATGCTACAAATAACACTGATCCCGTGTTTTTCTCGTCAGCATATGCCAACTCAGTGGATCTGCCAACTCACTTTCCATGTGAGAGACATTCTTTAATTTGATGCCTAAGTCATAGCCAACACATGTTGCCAAAAATCAAAACAACATTTTTTAAAATAATATTAAAATAGATACTAAATGCGCAACAAAGATCAGTTTTTATATTTTCAGCTGTCGAATTGAGTTTGGTAAGTGACGCTTACTTGAAAGGTATGTCCCAATTCGAGAAATCTGCAATGAAACGTTTTCTTGAAGTTGTCGGAGTGAGAAACCCACTCACTCTTCATCGCCATATAAAGCAAATGGACTCTGGAGAATTAGTGAGTTTTCGTATTTGTATGGTTCTCAAACATTACAAATTTCTATGTTTAGAAGTTGAGTTGTTGGAAAAACGAATATTCCTCATGGCCTTCCACAGCTGACGGGCTTTATGTGATAGAAGATGAAACTTGTGAAGTTTCCAGTAAAGTGCTCTCAGTAGGCGCTCACAAAGATATGAAGAACCTCATGTTGCTGCTGGACAAATACTGGAATGAGCGGTATAAAAAACAGCTCAAATGCCAAGTTAAGACCACAAAGGGACAAGTTATTGGAAACACTTTCTCGTCTTTTTATTCACAGGTAATTAAATAGTGGAGTTAATGACGGCTAAATGATTGTGTTTTGTTTTTGGCAGGTTTGCAACTCATGTTGGTTGTTTTCTGATGAAAACCTGACGACTGCTTACCATCCGAAAGACTTGTTTCACAGAAGTAAGCAGACGTACCATTTGTTGAGTTCTAAAGTACCTTACGTATCGAAGCAAGTGCAGAGTTTGGATTTCCTAAGTGCAGTTGGTGTGTGCACAGAGTTGACGTGTCATAAATTCATGAAAGAGTTCAATAAATGGCGCATTGAAGATGGTTTCGATACCACCTATGGTCATATAATGGCCATATATCGATACTTACACGAGGGTAGAGAACTTTTAAATCCGCTGTTAAAGTCGCGTGTTATATTTTTGCCAAGTTCAGACTACTTGCCTCAAAGATATGATGATAGTTCACAAGTTAGCGGGAATTTCTTGCTTCTTGATGCTTTATGTTGGGAGAATCCGTGCGACTTTTTGGAAGTCAGTTTGGCGAGCACTCGTGTGTTAAAAGGCTTTTACCCTAAAGATATGAAACATTTTTTTGTGCACATATTATCTGTTCGCCGTTTCCCTCCAATAAACGAATTTCTAGAATTTGCGCAATCCATTGCTTCAAAAACCACACTTCCTAATAAGCCAGCATGCGACAAGTTATTCACCATTTTCTCTATGCTTGGTGAAATGTGCATTTCTGAAACCAAGAGGTTTAACGATATTCCTTGGCATTCCTTTGATCCCGAAAAGCAGTATCACGATCTCGGCGCATGCTTGGAACATGATGGCGGGTACAGTAATGCGTTGTTTTTTCAGTTGATTTTCCCCGTCAGTAAAAATCAGTTTGCATCTCTTTCCCAGCAGCCTTTGTTGAGTACTAGAGAAACTTTAACAGATATCTACCAAGAGCACGTCCCCGTGATCTCTTTTCAAGCCATAGCCGAACGAATCGGGAAAGGCTCTGGAGAAAGGAAGCTTTTAAAGATCATGTTGTTTTTTAAAGCGTGTGGCATTGAACTGTTGAGCGATTTGAACTTTGGACCAGAAGTGATTACTGTTGATATGAGGCCAACGTGCAAAAGATGGGAAAGCATTCTAAACGAGATGTGTCCAATCATTCAACGTTTTCTTGCTGCTAAACAACCACTCGTCTATAAAGAGATGTGCGCGCGCGATTTCCAAACGTACCTCAGCGCCTCGAAGCTATTCTCCGTGAACTCGTTAGAGGCTGTGTACAGGTTGAAAGGTCGAACTGACGTCAACATCTCCCGCTTGCAACCCGCGTGCGTTCAACATATCTGCACGACGAACGCGCATGTTTACATTAACAGACAGCACGATGACAACTACGATGACGTCATGAAGGAACTGGTGAAACTGTTCGTTGCGAATGAAGACGAGGAAATCTTACTGGATTTTCTAATAACGTATAACATAGTGGAAAAGAAAGAATCGTTTTTAAAGCGAAAACGTATTGACCCTGTACAGGAAGATGCTTGGTATTTTACGGAATGCGTAGAAGTTGTTGCCGAGGATACAGAACCTGTTGTTGCTGCGGAAACACCGGTCAATGGGTTAACATGTTGGCCACCGAGGGCAAAATCTCGCGTGGAAGCAAGCGTAAATGGCAAAATGAATTTCGCGCCTAACAATTCTCAACAACATCTTACAGGGGAAAAGCTACCTGACAGCGTAGAATATCCGTACAAAGAAACTAGGAAGAGTAAGGAAGGTAATATCGCAAATACGATGCGACATCCTTCAATGAATGAGCCTGCGAGGCAGAGAGAAAATGCAACCGAACAAACTGGCGAAAAGGACGAAGGAAATGTCTCGTTTGAAAATAGATTGCATCCTCCTTCGAAGAATGATTTTTCAAGACAAAAAGGAAATTCTTCGGGTGAGATTAGCAAAAATAGCGAAGGAAATGTTCCGCCTGAAAGTCC
The DNA here is from genome assembly GCA_963930725.1 of Candelabrum cocksii. Classification (NCBI taxonomy): domain Eukaryota; kingdom Metazoa; phylum Cnidaria; class Hydrozoa; order Anthoathecata; family Candelabridae; genus Candelabrum; species Candelabrum cocksii. The sequence goes on along the minus strand of OZ005670.1, from coordinate 4,554,320 downwards.
TCTGCAAGCTTCAATGAAAGTGCTTACTATTCCAGAGAATACAGTCCCTCCTGTCCTTGATTTGGTATACGAAGACATGCCCCTAGTCATTGAAGATGATGTTTTGAACGTGGTCGATTGTCGCCAGTCAACAGATAAATCCGCTGGTGAGCTTGGAGAAGGTGTCGTTTATCAACAACTCTGTGCTGTATATGCAAAGGAAATCGCGCAGGAGGATATGCGTATCATATGGCTTAACCAGACTGGTGAACAAGGCCAACCGTACGACATACAGTTGGTGTTTCTTAATCAGGACCGTGACCCGGTGTACATTGAAGTCAAGTCGAGCTACCGGAGCGATAAGGAATCCTTTGAGATCTCTCCGAATCAACTACAATTCGCGTTTAAACACCGCGAAAACTTTCACTTGGTTCGCGTCACTGGGTTGCAAAGCAAAGACTTGAAAATACGTCGATTGGCGAACTTGAACAAGTACTTAGACAACAAATCAGTGAGACTCTATATGGTGCTTTGATGTTTTTTCAATAAATTCATACCACTTTTGGTTTCTGCTAATTTATAAGCTACCATTTTGAAACTGTTCTTTTGAAACGAAATTCACATTACAAAGCGAATCTTGAATCAAAACAAATCTTTTTAACTTTTTTTTTTATCTTTTACATTTTTATGACATTATAAATTTTATGGTAACTCGCGAGTTCATAGAAATATACGCGTCACTCAATTTGTATACATTAAAATGTACATATACAAATACATTATATTACTTAAATTAATGATTACTGATTCCGCGTGGGTGTTCGAGTTAAAGAGAGTCCACAAATCATTTTTGTAGCATTTTGAATGAGATGAGATTTTTGCATAACCGTTCTAAGCACGCCAGCGTTATTTGTGGGACTGTGCAGAGGGATTGGGTGGATCGAGCTGGGACTTCCGCTCAACCAAATAGAAATTCGAATAATTACTATATGAATTTCGCATCATCGAAAACATCTGGTCAGTTTAATCATTGGAGCTTGTCAACTTCCGGGATCTGTAGGATGAAAGTGAAAGAATTTTCTCATGTGAATGGATAAACATCTTTATGGATTGATATTCAATGATTTCACGCAATTCGTACCATAACGCGTATTGATGGAACATTTTCGTCAAGTTTAATTTAGCGTTATTAGAAATTCGGAAAGAAAAAGCGATTACTGGACAAACAAAAAAAACCGCGAAATCTAAATTTAAGCAGTGTTGAGGAAATGTAAAACCTTATCACTTAGGTCCTAATTTTCAAATAAGTTGAAGTAGCAGCTCCGTGAAGTTGCAAAAATCAACGTTGGACATCTTCAAAGACCCTGAAATGGCTTAAGAGGTCACAAATTATTTTCCGATAGGGAGACACACCGTAGACGACCTTATGAAAGGAATGTTCTTTTCTTCTTTCTGCAGATGACAGGAAAGATGGGCGTGATACTCTCCTTTAAACACGTGTCAGATATACAAGGGCTATATACAACCCTCGAGCGTGGATGAGTAACAAGCGAAACCTGTTGATTCCGTTCACAGACCATATTGTTCATGAACAGAAGCTCTGTTTTCTGGGCTGTAGACAACCGCCAGTAAATTGCTGGGTCTTCTTCCTACTTTACTAGAGGAAAATAACTACATCATGGTTGACATGTATGAAGACGATTTGCCGACATTTCATCTTATGTCTACTGAACGGGATCGCTTGAAGCATAAGTTTACTAATATGACAGACAGACCAAAGTTCCTTCACAGGCTTTGAAACTCTGTTTCCCAACATCTTCAGGGGAACATAGGATTTTTTTTTTATTGTTGTTGCTCAGAACAAGGCCTTAAAGGCCACTTGAGTGTAAAGAGCTAGAAGAGTTACGGGGAAAGTGACGCAGTTTTCAGATATCGATGAACATTTGATTTGAACAGTTGTAGGTTATAGACCGATGGAAAGCATGTAGAAGGAAGGGAGTTCTAAAGTCTGGATGTTCACGGGAAAAAACTGTTCTTATAGAAATCCCTGTGACAATTTGGAATACAAACAGTCCGTTGATGAGAAGATAACAAAAACCTAGTTGTACGGTGAAAAATTCTAGGAGAAGGTGTAAGAGATGATAGTTCGCTTGAACAACGTCCATAAAAAAACTTGTAGAAAAGACAAAGAGAAGCTACGTTTCGCCGGTGTGATAGGGAGTCCAGTTTCGAAGATATGTTTGCGCCGATTGCGTTGCAAACACGCCGTTAAACACGGTCTAACAAGTTCAAGCAATTCGCAGGAGCACCTGCCCAAATGTGGCAGCTGTATTCCATGCAAGGACGTATTGACGATTTGTACAGGTAAAGTATACACTCAGGGGTGAGGTAACTCATTTCTCGTAAAAGAAAACCAACCTTCATAGCAGCTGATTTTGCAATGGTTTCAATGTATGAACGCCATGAGAGATCGCTTGTAAATATGAAACCAAGAAGGCGAAATTAATTGTTTTCAGGCAAATGAGAACCATTCATCAAAATTTGAGGTAAATAAGCTTGCTTGAAATAATTAATGGAAAGAAGACTAGTTTTAGATGGATTGAAATTAACCAGCCAATTGTTACCCTATTCAACTACCGTATTGAGATCTTTATTGAAAACAGAGGCCAAATTAACTTTATCACAATCATCTGGTTTATCAAGACAGGAATACAATGTGGAATCGTCAGCGTAAATAATGGTTTTGGATGATAAATTGTCTGGGAGATCGTTTATGTAGAGTAGGAACAGGGTTGGTCCGAGTACTGATACTTGGGGAACACCAGCATTGATAGAAAAAGTGGAAGATGAATGACCACTAAGAACAACCTTGAGTCTACTGTTGGAAAGGAAGGAAGAGATAATTTTGAAGAAGGAACCTTTTAAACCATATGCTTTGAGTTTATGCAATAGGCCCAGATGCCAGACTTTATCAAATGCCTTGGAGATCTTAAGAGCAACTGTTCGCGCTTCACCAGAAACATCAAGGGCGCGATAAAAAAGTTCAGTTATAACTGTCAAAACATCAACAGTGGAACGACCAGAACAAAACCCGTACTGGGAGTCATAAAACAAATTATTTTTTTCAATAAATTCCACTAAGGTCTGGTTAAGTATAGTCTCAAAAACTTTGCTTAAAATGGAAATGAGAGACTAATCAATCTATAATTGCAAGGATTAGAACGGTCACCACAATTTTTAAAAATTGGAATTACGGAGGCAAATTTCCAGGATGAAGGAAAACAAGATTCATCCAAACACTTTTTGTAAATAGCACACAAAACGGGAGATAACTTGGTAGAACACTTCTGAAGAACAATTACAGGAATTCCATCAGGTCCTGTAGCTTTAGTGGAATCCATTTTGGATATGATCTTGGAAACGTTATCAGGAGATATAAAGCAATCCTGTAAAGTCTGGTCAGTTTTGGAGGTAAAATATGCGAGATCGTGTCCAGAATCATCGAGGGTAGAATGAGAACTGAAGAGTTTAGCAAATAGTTCAACTTTATCCTTAGATAAATTAATGACTTCGGAACCATTGAATAGTGGAGGTACAGATGATTTAGAATTACCCCGGACATTTTTAATGATACGCCAAAATTTACATGAACCTATTTTTTTTGAATTGATATGATCTTTAGTTCTTTCAACAAAAACAGTTTTTGCTTTACAAACAACATATTTACAATTATTGCGAGAGACAATAAACAATTTTCTGTTAAGATCAGTCGCATCACGTCGGTAGCAATGAAAGAAATGATTACGATGGGCTATGGCTGCAGCACATGCTGGCGAAAACCAAGACGAAGAATGAGGATTTATCTGATATTTCCTTGAAGGAACGAGTAATCTTATTGCTTCAAATATTATTGAAGTAGTTTCATTAACACAATCATCAGCTGAGTTAGAAAGAATTTCCTTCTAAGGGACAGACTGAATGTGTGCTTGAAATTTTTGCCAATCCGCAAAATCATATCTAAAATAGGTTCTATGCATGGGATGTTCATGAGAAACTTGTCTATTGAAGTTAACTTTTACCGATATAACAACATGGTCAGAACGACCTAAAGGAGCACTATAAGATATTTTACAGATGTCAGGCTTAGAGGTTAAAAATAAATCCAACAAGGAAGACGATTGACTGGATTGATCAGGAATACGGGTTGGAAAATCAACCAATTGCGAGAGAGACTGAGATACTGCAAAGTTATAGGTTTCAACACCAGAGCTACTTGTTCCGTTAGAGAATTTTAGCCATTGTTTATGATGAATGTTAAAGTCACCAAATACAAAGATGTTTGTTGGGCGATGATTAAGAAGAGCTAAATCAGCGGACTTTGAGACTGATTTGATAACAGAACAGTCTTGAGAAGATGGAGAACGATAGAGGAAAAATAGAAAACTAGTTGAATGTAGAAGAGACAAACGAAAACACATAAAAGGTTGATCGGGGTCACCCAGGTCAATTTCTCGAGATATTGGTAACATTTCCTTAACATAAACTGCTAGTCCATGCATATGAATAGAGGAGTCTATTCTAAATAGAGGTAGATATTTTGGAACAAGGAAGTCATTAGAAGACATACCAGCGTTTAGATTAGATTCACAAAGTGCTAATACATCCGGATTATTCTCAATCAAAAAAGCCTCAACATCTGCAAAATTTGTTCGAAAACCACGGATATTACAAAATGCCAAAGAGAAAGGAGGATGAGATTTCATAATTCTCTTGACTTTGTTACAAGACTTGTTATTCAACGATTGAATATTGGCACTTAGACAGCCAAGTTTCGAACTTTTACAAGCCTTATTGCAGGATTTATCTTTCCTGTCACTACCCAAACTTTTCCGTTTTTTGGATTAGTAGCTTGTAAGTTCTTAACCTCCTCATACATAAAAGTTATTGCATGGCGCTGTTGGTATGTTCTGTCTGGATCAATGCGATATTTCTTGGTATTTTTTGGAGGCATTTAGTATTGATGATTCACTAATGATTTGATCTCTCATTGATTTTGTTTTTAGTTTTAAACGTATTCTCCGAGGGTGAAATATATTAATACCACCTGTCGAATCGTTCCTTTCTGTTGCAGATTGAACAGAGTCAATTCTTGATACATTATCATAAAAGTCAGATTCTGATATATTAATGTTCAACAAAGAAATTATCCTAACCGCTTCAGCAACGTCATGTTTTTTTCTTTCTTCAATATCGCGAGATGTGGATTCATTAACACCTTTAATAATGATAAAATTTTCCCTTTTTTCGCTCTAGAGATTCCTTATCTACGGCAGCAATTACACGGTTAGTAAGAGCGTTATCCTTTGGGGCTACAACATCAGCCCACGAGATATTACTTTTGACACTAGAGATTGGTGGTGTTTCATATTTATCTTTCATAGCATCAAGAAGATCTGAGATTTGCTTTTCATGTTTTTCAATCGATTGTTCGAGCGTCTTGTGTTTAGTTTCAAAATTTTCTAAAACATTTTCAATCTTATTGAAATCTAGCAAAATATTTTCAAAAATACTAGCCATTGAAGAAAGAGTGTTTTTAATTGACGTGTTGCTTGCTTCATTGTTCATTAATCGGATCTCCATATTTTCAAAGTAGGCACTGCAGCGAGCATCAATATCTTTTTCCATGAAAACAGCGCTAAGTGCAGGTTTTGCACAATCAGGACAAAACCAGAAATTGTCGTTTCGCTCGTTTAACATTTCAACTACATTGACATCCAAGTTACAACATTTGCTACAAAAGAAGTTTTTGCAACGAGTACAATGTCTAAAATGTAGCAGATTTCCTTGCATAGAACTATTTTCATTAGAACATTTTGTTGTTAGATCTCGATATTTATTGAATCGATCAGGTCTTTTTAAGTTTCTGCCATATGAAGATTTTCCAGATGCCATATCGTTACGGATATTGTAACAATGAAATGTTAAAAGTTGACGTGTAGTAATACAGAAGTATTGAAAGATGTTCTGTATCAGATATACTTCTCCTAAAAAGAACCACCTCGACCATCTAATGACCCGCGTGGGAATTTAGGTTTTTGATTATCTGAAACAGGGTACACACTTCCAATTTCTGTAAAAACTGATGCAAGGTAAAAAAAACAAAAAAAAACAAAACATATTATATATTTACAGGAATAGAATTTAAAATAGAAAAAATAAAATAATATAAAATATAAAATAGAATTTAAAATTAAAGTTAATAATATGTATGTTAAATAATACAGAACAAAATAATTGTTTTTCAAAATAAAAGAAAGAGAAACTTAAATAGAAGCTGTTTGAATTTTAATTTTAATATTTTATTATGGACAAGAAAAGAAGTGGTGAGTTTTTTCAATATACTACGTGTACTTATTAGTTTTAATTAGTTTACAGCAAAATCAAAAAGATTTAATTGTGCAAATTGTTTTGCTGCTGAGTTAAATAGGAAAACTGTTTTTAATGCCGTGGAAAACAATTATCTTGTAGAAAACAAGTAGAAAGTTGTTTGGAGAATTTAAATATTGATCAGAAAACAAAACTGTTTTTGTATAAGTTTTACAGAGTTTTTTAAATAAAACGTATAAATTAACAGAAATAAAATTGTACCTCAGTTCCACAATGTAAACTAATCAAAAGAACCAAATTTCATGTAACTGATAGCCAGTTTAAACGCATAAACAACAATTTATACGAAGCTCAGTAAAACACACCACCACTACTCAGTTGCTAATTCAATTCTGATGGATGTAGGTTTATCGCTTCATTCGATTGTGTGCGAAGTTTTGGACAATTCCCTCCCACCCTAAAATTAATAGAATATTGCGTATCATCGGTTAAAAAACATTTGCGGCCTTTTTGTTTCTTCTGATTTTCAAATTATGCCAGTTCGAATTTATTATATTTTCACGTTCCGAATGTTTCAAAAGGCCATCATGGTTCACATTTCAGTTCAAGGAAGTTCTATTGGTTGTTTTCTTTTCATCTTACCAAAATTTAGTTCAAAGGTCACCTGATCACTATCAGTCAATTGTTTCAAGCATAACTTGAATATGGTTCACTTCATTGGTTGATGGACAAAAGGGAGGGAAACTATACAACTTCACTTTAATATCCTTAGTTTGTAGTATTTTACTTAACAACCCGGCGGCATTTTAATAAGCAGAAACACAGTCAGCACTTTTCTAAGTATATCTTCCAAAACTATTACTCTATAATATCTATGTCCACGCAGGGAAATCGTTTATGGATGGCATCTTCCTTTTCTTTGAGCTTCCATTTGCTTTGAGCAATTTACGAAAGTGAAAAAATGCCGTGAAATCGTAATTCGGGCATAATGAACGATGTTGCCTAAGCAGAAAAATTAGCTCAAACTTGTTTTCGAAATGACGTTTAAAATACATTGATGCTCGCGTCATAAAATTGTATATACTTTTTCATGTAATTCCAACATAGAAACATTCCGATCTGCATGAAATGTGATTTCGCTGTATTTTACAACTTTCATTTATCGCGTATTGAAATGTTGTCACGCTGAATAACGATTTTAAAGACCAAACCAAGTTGCAGTAAAAATCCATGTACTCAGGAAAGCAAATCCCAAGCAAATCGGATAACAACGTAGCAAATGATCTATCTTGTCACTTAAATTTTGAAGAACAGTCAAATTTTAAAATGAAACCCCTGAGATTTTATATAAAGACCTCCTTTTATTTTAATCCTTCCCTGTAATAAATTCCTTTTATCCACGGAGCCTTCTCACCTTAATAACGACGTCATTGTCCTCAATGCCAAAGGAGTGCTAATACTTCACAACCACCAGCTGCAGAAATCATGTCTCCTATAGTACCAAAATGAAAAACATTACCTCTGACTCATCTGGAGGTGGGGTGTCACATTTATCGCACTGCATCCATCCGTTATCGCCAGTAGAGCCAAACCACTTATTAAATATTTTGACTTGAGTGAACTCTCGATATAACGAAGCCTGAAGGTACAAAAAAGTGATATTGAGACTTCGTGATATCGAATAACCCCCCCCCCCCCAACCCCCCACCCGTGGACGGATTTGGACGGATTTGGACGGATTTTTCATACTCTCTAGGTGTCTATATTTTTTGAAAAAGTAGAAGAAAGAAATTCGTAAAATTTTTACTATGAAATACGATTTTTAAGAAAAGAAGTGGATGGAAAAGAATGTAAATTGTTCAGGTTACACTATGTAATCTGACTTTAGTTTTTTACAACTTTGTAGGGGTTGGTAGCGTCCCCGTGTAGCATCTCTCTACATATCATTTGATGTCATTCTACACCTTGTTTTCTTACCATGGCAACCCATACCATTACATCATTCACAAACTCATACGTGTCATATACTCAGCGTTCCACAGGTCTCATTATCACCTCATTAACCTTTTGTTTACACGTTTACATTTGTATATATATTGAACGACAAAAACTTCCTCTCTTCTTTTGTAAAGAGAACGCCAACGTAGAATGAGCGAGAACAGTTGTCAAGTTTTTATTTTGGAATTAATGGTTCAAACCACGAAGCCTTTGAACTATTAAACTCGAACGTATGTTTTACGCTTTCGTCGTTATCTGATACCAATGTTACCTTAAACATCTGACGTCATAGAGCTGAAACATGACGGTACCGTGGTTCTCAGGTTTGTGATGTTAGGTTTCATAAACTACATTTATATACAGTGTGATCGCGGTAACTTGAACACCGGATAACTCGAATTGTTTTGCAACCTTTCACCTAACACTTTCCCATAAAATCACTCGATAGCTCAAACATTCGTTAACTAGAACAATTTTTATGGTCACATTGGTGGTTTGAGTATACTGTAAACTGATAGGCCAGAATTTCCAATATACTCGTGTTCATAAAAAAGATATCATTCAAAAGCAATCTTTATTCTACATCAATAAATCTTTCAAAGAAATCATTTGTTAAAAAACAAAATGAAATGATTTTTATTTTGCTCAGTGGCTCACAAAGTGGCTAAACTAAACGAAACGGCGTAAAATATTTTATATATATTGTTGCTCAATTATTTGGTGACAACAAAAACATTGCTTTATCAAGGCTGTAAATGTGACAAAATTATTAGGAGGCTTATAAATAGGAATGGCTAGGGTATATAGTGACTAAGGAGGCCCCACGATGGTTGGGTCCAAGAGGCTACAAAATTTTATTGACTAAAAAGCTACTCAAATTCTGAAATTTCTTAAAGGGATTCCTGAAAAAAACACAAGTTGATCTGTAGTTGTAGATTTGGAAATTATTGGGGGGGGGGGGGGTGCCAGCCCCCGTAGCCCCCCAGGAATTACGGCCCTGGCTTTACAAACGCATAGTAATTATTGTTTATATATGATGATATTTTATTTAAATGATCTTATGTATACAAACAAAAAATAGAAAAAAGTGTGTATAAACCAAATTCTGATTATATCAATGATGTATTTTAGTTCTTTGGGGTAGTGCGTAGCGAAACTCGATAGTAGATTGCATAAATAACAGAATATACGAGTGAAGATGTTTTTGCAATCATTGTTACTACGGCGTAAATCTTTTCGCTCATATTTACATGGAAGACCAATAAGACGGAGGTTAGAGCGTAGGGAAGCCAGATGAAAATATAAGCCACGCACATTGTTGCCGCTACTTTCTCCAGCCTTCGAAAGTGGGATATTTTTTTAGTGTCTTGCGATGAGTCATTGAATGAGATTTTAAAGGTAGTTGTAGTTTCAGCTTCGCAATCACTTTGTTTACGTGTCATTGACATTCGTGGAACGTGTTTTATTATACATTGGTTGAACCGACTGAACAAAAGGCCACAAAGTGGTACCATGAAGGATGTTATACAGGAAATGGCAATAAACGTGTGACTGTTCTTAGAGTTACCTTCCCAATCCAATGTGCACAAAGCAGATTCGTTACGACGATTGTAATTCGAAAAACCATACAACGGTGGAGAGGCAGCAAGAAATCCATAGGACCACGCAAAAGAACATAAAATCAGTGACAGTTTCTTGTTGCGGTTGTAGTTTTTGATGAGGAACGGTGCGTTTGATAAAAATATGCTGTGCAACGACAACAAGACAATGTGCATCATGCCGGACTCGGCTAGCGCGAACACCAAATAAGCTGTGGTTTTGCATAGAACGTCTCCTCTTAGCGATCCAACACCAAACATCACGAGGACATCAATGGGGTATCCTAAACCCGCCTGCACAGCTGACAATGCAAACAAACTAGCAATGAAACAGTCGCTCATCACAAACCTCGACTTCGATGATGATGTTGACATTCGCAGACGTTTGTTATTATAAATATTGTAAATTAGGTAGATGTTGCTACTTACAGATGTCAATATTACTAAAGTTAGGTAAACACCAAGTATATGGTAAAATTGCTCCATGACGAGATTTAGAATTGGTCTTCAGGCCATCTGACTCTTTACTGGCAGCATCTCTATAAAATGTTTATAAACCACTGTTATTTCACTGATGAAATTGTTTACCATAAAACCTGTTATGTTATGTATCAATAATATACAATCAATTTATCGAAAAATCTTTTTCACAAAAAATCATTTACCTTGCAGACACAGACAGCTCAAAATGATATTTGACTGCCAAAATAAACCTGCTTATATATGCGCGTGTAATTTAACACGTAATCCTTCCTTGAAAGAAAAGGTAGGCCTGTTTGCTCAGAGTATTTATCCAAATGACAATTTGGACTGATCCAGGTCGTTATAAAAACACTTAATATAAGTTGATCTTATTTGCCAGCACCTCTTGTTTATAGAAAGCTCAAACTAAGTTTATTTCAATCAATAAAGATCTGAATGATTTTTTTGTTGGCGTTCCACCCATAACAAATGAGAGCAGTAGAAAGTTAATTATAAGTTAGTTATAAGCTAACCAATGAAATTTCAGAATTTTGGTAATGACAATTTACAACAGAAAGATTTTTTTTTTAATGATAATGAAACAAGGTAAATAGTTCTACTTGGAAAGCATGAATTATATATATATATATTGTAAACAGTTATAGAAAAGGAAACTCCTTCAAGTAGATAATCTTCTTTTCCTACTTTTCACTTTCAAAAACTAGCGAATAAAGAATGAATTTCATATCTGTTATGTTTCATTTACTTCATGTTTTTACCATTAGATAATGAGTTCAATTGATCAATATTCTATACTGTTTTCCCCTCATCAGTAAACAATGAAAGGTCTGAATTTCTTTTAGTTTTCTTATTATTATTGCGCAATCCATAACTGACTGACAGCATATTTTAAACATGTTGGTATTCCACAATCACCGCGATGTAACCAACGCATAACCCCCTGGTTCATTGGTTCATAGATGAATAGGACGAGAAATGAATATAAGTATATCACAATCTCGGAAATGTTTCAATTTTTCAACTTGCTCGATCTTACTTCGACTTCTAGCGCCAGATCGCTTATATGAAAAAACATTTTCAGATAGTAAATATTCATTCGCACGTGCTCAAATCTGTCCGTGCAAATAAATTGATTCATCATTGAAATCTTTTTTCATGTGATTTTCCGTTGACTATTTTGCAAGGTATGAAAAACTCTAAACATGATAACCAGTCCCATATATTTCGCTTGTTCATTGAGATTATTTAAATATAACAAATATAACAAGGGATGTTTCAGATTGAAGTTAAATTAGATTGCTTAAAGAACATCTCAAGAAATTTCAAAAATATAGGCATTACAGTTTTTCACTCAAATTTTCCTTTCTTTTGTAAACAGGTAAGAGCTATAAATATCGGAAAACCTCTAATAAACGCCCACTTCTTTTAAACGACCTCTTAAAATAAACTCCTCCTTTTTTAACGAGCTTATATGATAAAAAAAGTACTCAAAATTGGGAGTATCCCAAGAAAAATTGGTCAGTTTGTAACTGATCTCTTACTTTACTCTCTGTAAAGAGAGTAAATCTCAAAAACAATTTTAAAAAAGAACAAATTTACACTTTTTCATCCGTCAAAGAAAAAACAATTTCTACCGGACAACACCTCAACTGGAAACCACACATTAATATAATTGAAAGTAGAATATCCAAAAGTATTGGAGTTATGTACGGGACAAGTATTAATGATTTATTCGCTTAAGTTGCTTTATTTTTCCTTCAGCTACATCAACTACGGTAATCTTGCTTGGGGCAGTAGAAACAAGTCCAATCTTTCAAAGATTTACAAAAGTCAGAAACACACTTCCCGCCTAATATTATCTAAAGACAAGTACACTCCCGCTAAACCTTTACTGCAATCTTTGAACATTCTTGACGTTTTTCAAATAAACATTCTTAAATAATTAGTCTTTATGTATAAAGTAAATAACAATTCAGCACCTTCAATCTTATGAATTCTTCATAAACATTAAGACATCAAATTATTTATTATACCGTGTAAGAAATCTAAGTTGGGTCGGGTCAACTCACTATTTCATATCGAGCTCTTCTGGAATGACTTGTGTAGACAAAAGAACCATCGATTCTTTAAGCCTAATTAAACGCAAAATTAATGTTAAGTTACTTGCTACTGAAACTGAAAAGAATGACTTTGTTTACCAATGTTAACAGCATCCCATTTTTTTCATCTGGGCATGCCTATCAGTGGTTATTTGTAGGACATTACATTTTTTAGCAACTTAAATGTAGAATATGTATGTATGTAGAAGGAAAAAACTAATCAGAAAAGGACAAAGCAAGAAATCAAAAACGAACGTCGACCTCTCCCATGCAGATTCGACCTCTCCTTCAAGAAAGGCGGATTCGTTACAATGCGCCACAATGAAGTCCGTGACATCACCAGCAACCCTTTGAAAGAGGTGTCGAGATGTACGTATTGAACCTAGCTTATTAAAGCTAAATGGCGAACAACTCAACAAACAAGCCAATAGAACCCGAGAAGCACGCCTCGACATCAGAGCGTTTGGGTTTTGGATCCCTGGTCAAAGGGTATTTTTGGATGTACGGGTCTTTGACCTAAACGCCCAGAGATTTGGAACTCAAAAAATGCTTCAAGTTTAACGAGGACGAGAAGAAAAAAAAGTACAACGAACGAGTACTGCAAGTAGAGGACGGTGCATTTACGCCGTTAGTATTTGCTTCCAATGGAATGGCTCGTGAGTGCCAAACCTTCTACAAACGCCTGTTCGAAATGATTTTACGCCTGTTTCGTTTTGTATGCTCGATTAATGTTGCTATGTGTTCGTGGCTCTAGGTCAGCCGGAAGATCCACGACTAACTGACATTGAACTCGCGAACATTACGTCAAACATCCGAGATACGACTTTTTATTTTGTTTTGTACTTTTTAATACCGGTAGATTTTATATCTCGTGTGACGCAGTGGTGAGAATGATAGTTACTTTTTTTATGACAGAGTGAATATCTTTACGTAATAATAAAATTGCAAAATTTAGGTTATATGGCAACAAACTGGCGCTTTCTCTATTTCTGACTTTGCTGTACAATATCTAACTACACAGTTGTTCAAAGGACTACAAATAAACGAACATCTCAAACATAAGACAAATTAATATCTCAACACCTTTACCAAATAAATATAGCTACGTATACAAATGTTATTCTTCTACCTGATTTAGAAATATTCGTAAACATTGAATAATTTGTAAATGCTTACTGAGGCAGAAAAATACTCCGGATAAACGTTTGTAAAAAATAGATGGAGAATTATTTGTAAAAGGGAGAGTTCTGTAGGCTGTGTCATGAAGGGGCCTTCACTGCGGAGAGGGCCTCGACGTAAAGGCTTCGCAAGTATTCGATTTTACGACTTATCTAAAAACAATTGTCGAGATTTGAGAAAATATGAAAGCATGTAGCGCGCATGGACGAAACATTGCACGCTCAATGAAGTCTACCTTCAAAGCGATCTTCTCGCCTTCGCACCTGACCACAGTTCGGTCTTCGTGATTCGGATCACGGAATCCGCCGCTTTGACGCACGAAATATATTTCAATGAAATGCGTGCCACCTAAATAGACTCAACGTAAATAAACAAGACCAGATTATCTCAAACACTCATTGTTACTGTTTTTTAACAACATATTTGCGCTTCACCTTCGTAATAATGCGATGACCCTCTGAAGCACGAATACTCCACGTGCAATACGATATTTTCGGGACAAGCTGGACCCGACTTCACGAAATACACACCCCTGTTAGTTAACAACGCTTTGAATTTGTCGGTTGTAGGGCGGACAGGTTCCATCGACACATACCTATAATTTAAAGAAAATTCCAAAGAACTCAATCCAAGCACTAATCTAAGTGAAATAGTTATTTTAGTAAAAATGTAATAAACGAGTTCAGAGTGGATTCTTACATCTCGTTTGTGTTTCCATCGTTAAACATAAGCAGCACCTCCTGTCCCTCTGCAGCTATACGAGACCACTTACTCAACACACCACCGGCGCCATAACAGTTACGTTTCAAACGAGCGGGTGGCGGGCACGGTGTGGCGGATTTCGTAGTCATGCGAACCGCAGCCGCTGTGCCAGAGGCCAGGTCCAAAACTCCAGCTATAGGTTTTGTTACCGTACCAACTAAGCCTTTGCCAAGACCGGAGAAAAATCCCTGGATACCAAACAAAGAATAGAATAAATACGACGAAGGAAACGCAAATACAGATTTCTGTATGTAGACAGAAAGCTTTCTACTTTTGCATCACAACAATGGTTAAAGTACTTACGGTAATTCCTTTCTTCGAGGCCCCTTCTATGGGCTGCGTCACCATGCTAGTGAGACCCCCGATCACCCCCATACCAAGACCTTTCAATCCGGCAGAGAAATGAGTGGAACTGCTGCTTGCCCTCGACACTCGCAGCGAGTCACGCGATTCCTGGAACTTGTTGTCCATGGATGCCGACCATAAACTGTCGGCTATGACACCAGTCATCTAAAGTTGAAAACTCATAAATCACCGCAAAAGACGATATCCAGTCAACCATGACAACTTCTAATTAAATCTGGTCATTTATTTTTCAGATTGGCTTTAAACAGCATTTAACTTGTAATCTCAAGAGGAAAAAAAACAATATTTTAAGACAGTGACATTTTATTTTTGCTGACCTTATCAATTTCATTTCATGATCTTTATTTTATATTGAAACATATGCGATTTCCATTGTGCAAGAAACCAGCAGTAGGGAAAACCATATAACATAAGACGTGCAGGCGTACCTTAGCAGCGCTATCAGAAAATCCATGAGCCACGTTCACTATTAAACCGCCGATGTTTCCCCTTTTAACCAGACCTTCCATACCGGATGAAAAGTCGTGGATAAATCCCATGGGATTGCCCAGTATGTCTAACGATCCGAGCAGCACAGCCACCTGGCTTTTGAACGTCTCCTTGTAAAACGCAGAAACACTGGTCAAAAGGGCGGACTTTGACTCGTAAACCGCCTGACGCTCGTACGCATCGAAGGAAATGACGGCGTCTTCAAAACTCACAAACGGAATCCCTAAACACGTGTTTGTTACAAATTAAAGAAACTTTTAAATTTTATATTAAACGATCATTTAAATGCGTGAAGACAATGAGATCCAAAAAAGAAGGCTGAAATGGTTCGGAAATGTTTCAAGACCATTCTTGTGCATTCGAAAGCACTCTGGTGAAATAGGCACTACAATACGCTTACGAATCCTTCAAAAGACCACCTGGAAGACCTCCAACGACATGGTTAACTGTTATCAAAAACAATTTTCTCGGTCGACAAATCACTTTTGAAGAAGCATCTCATAATGCGCGTAGATGGGAAAACATCGTAACAAATTTTTGCAAATAAAACTTTTCTATATACCGGTTCTGTAAAACTCGTTTACGAAATACCGCTACTGACTGTAAAACTCGTTTACGAAATACCGCTACTGACTGTAAAACTCGTTTACGAAATACCGCTACTGACTGTAAAACTCGCTAACGAAATACCGCTACTGACTGTAAAGAAAAAGCTCGGTATTCTCTCGGCTATACATGTTCATTAAGATAGGTGCGGGAATGTGATGAAAGATGATTAACCGTTAAAATCGAGACGATTGATACAGAAATTCTTCACATACCTATCGCTTTCTTGATATCATGCAAGTCATCGTCAATTTTACTAGTGACAAGTAAACTCATGGAAATGTCTCCTTGATTCATCAGGATGCGTTCGAAAAAATATTTCTGCTTGCCATCTTCTCGGAAATCATCCAAACGATGGGATGAATGCATCCCCATCTCCATCTCCATCGCGCCGCGCTCACGAGAATCGACTTCATCCGCGTAAAACGACTTTAGCGCTTGCAGGAGCTTCAGCACCAGTCGATCCTCTAACCACACGTTCAATTTGCAGATGTGAAGAAAGAAATTCTACCAACAAAGAAGTAAAACGGGTTTAGAAAAGAATCACAGAAGACCAACAAGTTACATATTATACCAAAGAATAGTGTCCAAAAGGAAAAAGAACAAAAGTGTAAATACTTTAACCACAGTGATATCGTAATCTGCTACTCTCTGCACTTGCACCGACAACCTCATATCGCTCTCCTTCTGTATACCTTTCGCAGCTTTCGCAGGGGAGGCGAACAAAGCAACAGGACACTGACAGCCAAACAGTTGGTTGTCAATCTGTAAGTGACCGACTTGAAACTCAAATGTTTGCAGGTGATCCGCGAACTCGTATTGAAGCTGGATTTGCGAGAGCGAAACAAACACCAATTCTTCTGGTCGTAGGTTGATCACTGAGATGCCGAAGCCACCGACCAACGACATGATTAGCTAAAACCCCAATGCCGGTGACATTTCAACAGAGTATGCAAGTAAATTTGAGTCAAGATAACCAAAGGACTCTAGTATTAGTAACGTACCTCAGTTGATGGTTTACATTGAGTGGGAGCAACTCGCAGAATATTAGAGTGCGATCTTTCGACAACCAGCCAGGCGGTTTCATCCTGTTGGGCATCCACTACCTCGAGAACCTGAGTCGGACCTTCTGTGTAGATGGAGACCGATAGGACGCCAGATCCGGGACGAAAGTTCTGTCGAGTTATGCAACAAATAACGTCCTCTGTCGGCGAGCTTGGCGCGGATCCTAGGATGACAAAACGGTCTTTCTTTAATGCTCCTTGAGATCGAACTACACGTTCTTGTAAACAACAAACAAGCGTGTTCGATTCGAAAAACCAAGTCTGCGTGTCGTTTCTCAGTTCGCTGGGCGCGTTCAGCATCAATCTCGAGTCACCGTGACACTCATCTACATCCATGACAAAGTAGTTCTCCTTCGTGCTCACAAAATGTATGAGTTTGCCGTTTGCCGACATTCGCCAGAGTTGCGAGGGTTTGTGAGGCACCTTTACAGCCAGCACCACATACTTACTCTCAGCGACTTCAAGGACAAGCTCTTCCGACGTATTCTCACAAGAATGCATTGAACATCTAAACGAATTGTATCAATCTAGATCTAGTGAGCCCATGCTATCATATCTTTAAGGAATACTTACCCAGTGTCGAAAGTGTGCGAAAAAGCAATGTAAATTGCATTTTGGTAATAAAGTTTGTTCAAGGTATTTGTCGAGTGACGCATATCATAAGTCTCGGATGTTTCGCCGTACAAACTCAAGGTGATGTGGTGTTTCAACAACGGTTCGTGCATGACGTACGCCTTCCAGTCATGTGCTTTCAACGTCATGTGCATTTCTGGGTTAGTGATGAGAGATTGCCAGTAAGATAGGGCGACGCCGCTTTTGTTTACGACTTTGTACGGCGGCGGAAACTTACAGCCGTCGGTTATGGTGCATCGATACGTGCCAGATTGACTGGCAATGTCCACTCGAATGGACGCGTTCAGACATTGCTGTGAAAAGGTCATGTTCAAATGGTATGAGGTCTCACAGTTTAGACTAATACCGCCCGACCAAAAACAACGCGCGCGATTCTCAATACGCAGGCAAATGATCTGATCTAGATCAGAGCGAGACCAATGAAAGATGCTTACAGCCCCCGGGTAACATTGCAACATATCCGGATGAGCTTCGTCCCCGCTGTCATCTAAAGTCAAATGTTTCTGAGCGATGGTGATCAACCACGATGTTTGGTTATCGAACTGAAAACGGGGCACGAAACTGACAACACGCGTCCTGTAGCATACGCCCTCTCCCCACGAAATGTTTATACCAATGTCGAACGTTCTTTCGGGTTTATGACGGCCGCATCTGGCGTACAGTACGCGATGGTCAGTGTCTTTCTCCAACGAAAATGGCTTACTCCAAATTGGTTGCAGGCCAACATTCGACTGATAGCTTTTCCCCACTCGCATTTGACACTGGTAAGAGTAGTCGTTTTGGAAGAATGAAAAAAGCAAAGGAGTGAGGCTTCGAGCTTCTTCGTGTTCTTCGAATTGACCGGCCATCTCCTCTTCCTCATCTTCTCGTTTGAATAGCAACGGAATGCCAGTTTTGTTGAGAAACCAGAATGGCGCGAACACTGATATCTAGAAACAGGTACATGTAATTGTGCGAAGAAGACAGATCGCAGTATCTTTCATTTATAATTTGACAGGTGGGTGTATTTTTTACTTTTAGCTATTGGTATGAAAAGCATGAACAGTATCTGAGTGTTATAATATAGATAGTTGTTTTTGTTGTTTAGATTGTTGATTTGTGTTGATTAATTTCTCTGTAAATAAGAGAATAAGATCATTTTTGCATAGAAATTAATCAACACAAATGCTATTCTCTCTCTCTTAGCAGTTTGGTTAAAAAAAAATTGTCCCACAACTCCAGGCTTTTCCAGCTTTGAAAAGCATTGTTATCAAGCCAATTGATTTAGCAGCTTTCCAAGTTGACAATCAGTGAAAGGGCAATAATTTTTCATTTAGACAATCTTAAAATCTGAGAAGGCTGAAAAGGTTAGGATTAATTTTCGTCCAGAAAACACAGCCTGAGATTCTTAGCTATTCTTATAGACTTTACTATCAATTTTGGAAATGTGTCGCAAAAACAATTTAGTGCTTTCATTTAAACTTTTACTCTTAAAATTTACAAATATGAAAAACGTATGATGCTGATAATCAAAATCAAAATGACACACAAATAGTTAAATAATGCGATGCAATGTCAGTGGTGAATGATGTCAGTCAACTCTTCCGCGCTGTTGTAATTGCATCGTTACCTTGGCAAAGGAATACTGAGCTAGTTTCACTTTAACAGCACGAGATGTGTTTTTTTGTGGTCGAAAAAATATTATAAAATGTTTATGTCCAAACATAACCACCACCAACGAAAGGTTAGTTGTTAACAAAACAAAGCAAATCATGGCCGTCTCATATCTCATTTCTTGATTGCTGTAGTACATGGGATAAAACGAAGCTAACAAAACACAGCTGATCATCGAGCTGTACGCAATGTTGGTTGTTTCACTGAAGTAAGATGGCAGATTGCGAGCATGGAAGCCGTACACACTGCACATAAACGATAGAAATATTAAGTAACTGATCTGCGTCGCAAGTTGAGAATCAGATGAACAACGTGTTCTACGCAACATTTTAACACTGTCTAACACTTCCTCGACATAAGGTGCATTCTGGAACATCTCAATAGATCCCAGCATCCATTGGGATACCAAAGCAACAATCAAAACCAAAAGGTCTTGAGAATACTTTTTAAATTTTTCGTTTATAGACAATTGTAAATTTGCACTGAAGATCTTCACGTAACTCCTTGTTTTGATTAAAGTTACAGAAAACGCCATTGTGAAAAGTGTGCCAACAATCATGTGACGCGAATAGCAAATCCACGCTGCAGGTTCCCCCAGGTAGAGCGAAACAACTGTAACGAAGATCAGTAATTGGACAACGACTTGAACTATGGAGAGAGACAAGAAACTTGTTTGAACAACTGGGGTTTTCTTGTAGTAAATGAACACAAGAAGAGTGAAACAGCAAAACAGAATTCCCAGTAATGCTACTCCCACAACTGACCATGCTATAATGTCATGATTAGTTAATGTTAGGATATCGTTGGTGTATGGGTCGATACATTCTGTGCGTTCGATGTTTGCTATCATGATTTCATTGCACTTTGAACAGCTTTTGTTGTTGTACCCTTTCTTTATATCAGTAGAGTGACATGGAACACATTTCCAATCAGTTTTCTTTTTCGTGTCAGTATAAATAACATTTTTCACAAATTGTTCATGGCCAGGTGGACAGATCTTCTTGAAACAAACATTAGATATCTTGGTTGGCTTCCCTACATAGTTGATTGATTCAGACACACGATTTGCCCTCCCGTTTTTAACTGAAAACCTCGAAACACGGTTTTTGTATCTAGAAACATATGATCTAGCATTTATTTCTGAATATAAAAAGAAATAGTACAAGGTTGTATGTACGTGCTTTAAGATTTCAGTTGTCGTGTAGTTAGACAAAAGTAAATAACTTGACCAGAAATCTCCCATATATTCAAATGCAACAGAGATGATCTTTTGACGTTTCAGAAACAGATTGTCTTGTTGAAACATAGACATTCTACTGTTTGTAAACCATATCATTTTGGAGACATTTTGTCGGTGAACTATGTTGAGAAACGTTTGCAGATTCCGTGAATGAGGCCCTGAAAAATGAATGAATATCACAGAGTTTTCCTCACTCCAAATTAAATCTTCGGCGACTTTTAGCATTCCTTCGCCATCCATGTGCTTCACTGAGTACAATGTAAAACATATGTGTGGATATTCAACAACAAACTCATTAAACTTCAAAGTCATGTTGTGATTGTTTGCAATGTTAATTAGAATCAACTTGTGAAGTGAAAATGCTTCTATGATGTGCATTAATAGAGGTTTCAATTGTACACTGAAGGCTGAACGGTAGTGAGGATGAGTTTCCATCAACTCTTCAGACAAGTGCGAATTCGATTCGTTGTAGTCTATGTGGAATGTATTTAGGTAAGTTGGTAAAAGCAAATTAGCAATAGCTCTGGTTGAAGCTTCGTCAACATATGATATTACGTAGCCAATTCTGATTGGTTGTTTGAAAATATCCTTGAGATCAAGAATAAGGGAAAGAATGATTTCACTCGCAGTGGATTCATTGCAGGAAGAATAAATTCTTGTTTGTTGATTCCAATGTTTTCTTTGTGCAAACAATTCCTGTAACTTTTCTGAAAATGCGGTCATCTCATCATCGGGTATATTAGGGATAATTGCAACAACCAGAAAAGTATATTTGCTGTGTCGAATTGTTTCCTTCAGCACAAGTTTGCTTTTACAGCTTGCTGTTGTATTTAGAGAGACAACAATGCTGGTAAAAACACTCAGCAAAAACAACATATCATGAACCACACTCTCTACATCAACAAAAATAATTCTGAAATAAATGTTCTTCAAAGCAATTTTCTAGATAATCGATCTCATGCATAGAAACTAGAAAAGGAATACTGCATTTGGATTTCACATTATTGCCAATATGGAAATAGAAGTCTTTTTTTTGTAAATAATTGACGAACTTAAATGCGCGTGGAATACGCCTAACTCCCAATACTATTATTTGCAATTCATTTCACGGCTTTGTTTAAAGTTCCGGGGAGGATATGAAGTATTGATTGAAAACAAAGCATGTTACCTGCAGTGTGCAGCATATGCTTGTAACCATTACATTCAACATGAGGAGTTTGTTGTTTGTGTCGTACAGTCGTGTCGAAACGCAAAAGCTCACATCTTCATCTTGGATTCGAATCATGGAATACCCGGGAAAATTCTCAAAAGTAAACCCAATGTAGATCGGGGCAAGATGGTCGCATACATGAAAAGGCGTCGTTGCCCCGGCTTTCACCATTTCCTTTTGAGTCACATCCTTGAGAATGTAGAACAGATCAAACGGTAGTTGGTTTTGAAGTAAAACGTGATGCTTTAAAGTAATTGTGTGCTGTGGCTGTACTCTCTCCGTCACTGGCAGACCAATGCAACACAGAACAGCGCAAAATCTATATCAAAGAAGCAATATTATTGTTCAAACAGAACAAATTTTGTTGAATAAATAAGAATAAAAATTAACTAAAATTAAGTTATTTCAAAATGATAAAAAATTTCCAAAAGACATACATAAAATACATACATAAAATACATTATATTTGTCACCACAATGACAGAATTTTGTTATTCATAAAAACAATGAGGGTTATCACAGTAAAGAACAAATAAAGTGAATCGCCCGAAACATACCTGAACGTATCCAGCATGCCGTGTTTGGCTTCACATGAGTAAATCACTCCTTTCTCTTCTGCACCGTGGAAGAACTCCCATTGTAAGCTCTCCTTGCAAAACTCATACTCTGTGTTCGTATTGATGGGTCGGCAGTAAAAGTAGGCCAATAGCATGAACATAGGAACAATGTACAGGCCACCACTTACAATAGTTGCAAGATGATATTCTTTATTTGCATGCTTTGCTATTAATTCGACAGGAACGTAAAGTTGATTGCTAATCGATAAAGCTGTTTTCACTGTAATGACTTTCTGTGAACATTCCAGTTGTATGTCAAACAACACGTATGTGCTCTCGGCAGTAACATCACTCTAAACGAATCTCTATATAGACATGTCCATACCATATCATCACAGTGATATACTTTATTCGTGGTTGATTCACGATAGAACATCCCGACTCTATCGACAGTGACGGCTGCCATTTTTTCCATACCCACCAACTTTAAATGCAAAAGAAAATCATCGTACACAACCATGAAGAGCAACTACGTGCAAACATACCTGAACGATGATTTGATGCACCATTAAACTGTTAGTGGTCTGGTGACGAAGTTTACTCTGCTGTTCAAATGAGAACGCAACTTCCTCGTTGTTGGCGAGCTCGTACTTATTATCGATGTAATCAGAGCGGTGGTCGGTTTGTTTGTACCTCACTTGTATCCTTGAAGGAGATCGTTGCAGAGTAAACATGAGCAGTTTGCAACCTTTAAATCAAAATTAAGTAATTTTGACACATTTTGACAAACAGGAAAAAGTCTTAAAAGTTACATACAAAGTATAAATATAAAAACAAAACAAACAATATAAACCTGTTTTATTGCGTAAAGTGAACGGTAAGTATGGAGCTCTTTTCTTGTCTTTCACTAATGCATCATCGAAAAATCTTGTGGACCATAACGTGCTCGTCTTTTTGACGGTCTCCATGAAAGCCGAAGTGAGGTTCATATCGAGACGTTCAGCAGCTATGAAAATTTAGTTTAATATAAACTTCCGATTAGAAGGTAGGATACCTTACACAAATATATGATTGTTATTAGAAAAAGATTTGAAAAGGTCATCTCATATCTCTGTTCTTGAAAATTTGATGGATGGCTGAATTCGAGGTTAAAAGAGTTGATAATTTAATTTTAATTACTTGGTTATTGCTAATAAAAAAGACATAATTTAAAACCAATAGTATCATCGCACAGGTAACGGAAGGCCAACAGAAACAAAAAAGCTCCCATTCATTTACCATGGATTTTGATTGTAAGCTTTTCTGGTTGTTTTGTCTCAGTGCGATTAAACCAGTGCATGCTAAATCTACAAATAAACGACAGACAATTAAACACAAAATCATAATAAGATCACCCAACATGAGAAGCAAAGATTGGAAAATTCAATTTGATTGTGTCATGCAGCATTGAATGATCAAAGACCTCTAAGTCAAACTTCTTATCACACAATCACATAGAAGAAGAAGAAGATTTCCTGACCACCACAAACAAACTGAGCATCTCACTTTCAACAAACACCTTACTTCCAATCTTCAACCACTGGTTCCCATGCCGACACCCTGGTGTTGTAATAGTTGCCATCGATATGGCATTTGGAAGAGCCATGGACACTTGGCTCTAAGTTGTGTCGCACCAGCATGTCTGAAACGTCAAAGTTAGAGGTTGTACATATCTGAAAGGAAAACGTTCCTGAAAGTCAGTTTTTGGAAACTGGAAAAAATTGCGAAAATGATGTTGCTCAACATGTGGATGTTGATAAAAAATGTTTAAAACTTAATTCTGCTTTTAGAAGGTACTCACATTGACTTGTTTCTTTTTACTGAAGTAATAATGTGTCTTAAAAGTTCTAACGTAAGGCTTGCACAGTAGAAACACTTAGTCTCCTAACATTATAAAAATCTTCCAACCTTTCAGACAGAAGTTTAACAATGGAACGTCATTGTTTCCACAGTCATCTATCAAAATAATCGAAGCCAAGTTGCATTTTACCTAAACATAAAATTGACAATTAATTTTTGAAATAATATCGTACTATAGTCACACAATGACTATATCTTTTATTTTGCACTATAATGGTGAGTACAGTTTTGTAGCTTTAGACTTTACTCTGCATTTTTCTTTATTATCTTTCTTCAAACAGAAATTTTGTTGGTTGACAACTGATCTGCGTTATTGTTGAGATCTTTGAGAGAATATACAGGATTGTCCTAACCATAGATTGTTGCAGTATTTTTAATTTTAAATTTCGAAATGTTTAAAGACAGTGTTGGTTCTTACCTCGTATCCAATGACGAGCGGAGATTTCGGTTGTACCATTGTAATTTGCGCATTTTTAGTGAGCCACAATGCAGCCTGGGAAACATTGTGTCTTGTAGCTATCATGGCTTTCACACAATCACTCTGCTCAAAACCAAGGTCCATTAAGTTCTCTAATTGCAATGGATCTAACGTAAAACACAGATAAAATCTTTAAAATTAATTAAATTATGAAATTACACAAAATATTTATATATATATATATAAATACAAAGACCAACGAAAACAACATATGGGTGAAAAAGGTTTAAACAAATCTTTTCCAAGCAAGATCTTTTTTACTTATTGTATCCATTGATTCATCATCATTTGATTTTTTCCCGTCGAAGGCCAGCGCCAGTTGCTCTTTTGCACTGTTAGCTAACTGCATGAACATCTCGATGTCATAGTATGAAAGACGGATGTAAACGGGAAGCTGGAGTTGGATCTAAGGAACAAAAACAACATGATCAGTGATTTGATAACAAATATATAAACTAGGTAAAATATTTCGTTAAAATAATTTAAAATTTCTTTAATGATGGAAACTAAAATTCTTCCATGACTTGCAACGTATGAAACATAATTTCCTCCCTGACCATCACAATTTTCCCTGACTTTCCCTGACATTCACTGACGTTCCCTGACCTATATAAAAAAAGACCCTTTCCCCACTGATTTTCCCTGACCACATAAACCTTGTAATGATAGAAACAAAAATAGTTTTGAAATTCCTTATATTGTACTTAAATAGAAGAAAATCTTTAGTTTATCTGGCAGGGAGGTGGAAACAGTATAAATTCTGAACATTATATGTTATGAAAAAACCTGCAAGGAAGCCGTCGAAGGCTATAACAGATTTCATCTTCCTTGAAACCCTTAAATTCATTGGTTTTCTTTATCCTGTCCAACAGTTTGTAATGT
The DNA here is from genome assembly GCA_963930725.1 of Candelabrum cocksii. Lineage (NCBI taxonomy): Eukaryota > Metazoa > Cnidaria > Hydrozoa > Anthoathecata > Candelabridae > Candelabrum > Candelabrum cocksii. The sequence continues at coordinate 4,528,758 of OZ005670.1, read as the reverse complement.
TTTAAAAATGTATGAATTTGTTTTAAGGTAAAGTTAAGTCCCTGTCTCAAGCTATCTGTGTTGAGCTAGTCTCGAGACCACCTGAAGGAAATGAATTTGCATTTTTTAGTTTAGTTTATTTTTACCTACTTTGCTTTTCACGTTGAGCATTTAAGATCTTCAGCGCTTTTTGTTTTTGACACGCTGCTAAGTTTTGAATCTTGGCTTCGAAAGAGCAGATATTAAGAAAACCACAATCAAGCACAAATCAAATCTAATTTTTGGAGCAATTGAATACTCAATCAAACCTTCAAGACATAATATAAGAATTATATGTTAGATGTTTAACTACTTTAAAGGAAGAAATTGTTGCAAGAAGAAAAAGATGCAAAAGTTGCGATTTTATTTTCGCAAATTGAAAGGGAAAAGTTGCGTACATTAAATGTTGCGAGACAGGACATTTATAAAAAGTTGCGTACATAAAATGTTGCGAGTGAAGTTGAACTTACAATAATTTTTAGATGTTTCACTACTTTAAAGGAAGAAATTGTTGCGGAAAGAAAAAGTTGCGAAAGTTGCGATTGTATTTTCGCAACTTTAAAAGAAAACGTTGCGTACATTAAATGTTGCGAGACAGGACATGCTTGGGAACTGTGGTCTTGGGAACCCTTGTGAACATCGATTTTGAAAATTATGAAACATCAACAAGATTTCACTTCATGCTTCAGACCGTGCAGGCAACAAACTACTAACAGAAGAATGACAACCCTTTGCCTACAACATTTGCCAATGATTTTAAATGTAAATCAGTGAAAGACACAATAGTGAAAAGTTGAAAACATGTAGAACGCTTGATGAATCTGGCACTTGCGGAGACTCAAACTATTGATGAATCAAATCCTGTAGATTTTGAATTTTGGCAATTTATATGATATGGAACAGGGATTTGATTTGATGGGAAATAGCAAAAGGTAATAGAGAAGGGCTAAATTTCATTATTTCTTGTTTTATCATCAACACTTATTTTCTTATTAGTTGAGAGATTTTAAATATGATTGACTCATTTGTCCCAGTAGAGTTTGAAAAAGCCACAACACTGGCAAAGTTAGCATACTACATGTGTTAGTAAACAACAACGAGCTACCTGTAGTATATGCTTCATCACTTTACTATCTGATGATTCTTTATTTTTCACTGCTTTCAATTCAACAAGGAACGCGACTGGATCCACAATCGATAGTGCTGATACCTCTGGGCTACTCAACTTGCACGAAAACACTTCCAGACTCTGTAGACTACAAGAAACAGGTTTTTCACTGTGGTGATTTGGACGATAAGCAAAGACGGCCGTGGTCTTCAGAATTACGGTCCTAGTGTCGGGATCACACACATCCTCGATGACAACCAACTCAGATTCAGTGATGTTGACCTTCAGCTCAAAATATTTGTTGGTGTTTGCAAGCTTCTTAGGTGATAAGTTTTGAGATACGACAGGATTGTATGTTATCTTGTCAGTATTTGGTTTAGCTTGCTTCAAATTTTGCTCTGAGCGAAGAAATAATAAAATAAGCTTACCTTGTAGCAATGTTAATGCTATTTAAACAAATCCAGAAAGTGAACAATAATATTTTGAAGTTTGGTCCAAAAGCAAAAGCGGAAAGAAACACACCTTTAAAATCGTTTTCCTCTTTCCTGGATAGAAACCTCCATGTTTCAAGTATGAGATCAAAGACAAGCAAAATCCTACTCTGGTTGCACAAGAATGTGATGTGAGTTTTATCTGTAGTGTCCAAATAATGAACTTGGAACTGTAAGTAATCTTTTTCCCCCTTACCTGAAGGAACCAATATGCCAAATGCATCTAAACGAAAATAGACATCTAATAAAAGTAATTCCATAAAATACTTTTTTGCCCATATAATCTTTTAAAACAAATACAATAAAACGTTTCTCAACAGAAGTGCAATAGTGCGTATCAGCTATGGTAAGCGAAATCAATAATGGAAATTCATATAAAATAATTCAAGATTAGGACAATGGAAACAAACCTTTTCTTCTGACGTCGTGAATCAAAACATCTGATGAGACCAACTCAATGGACTTTGAACTGTCGGAAAATGACTCATACAAAAACGTTGAATAGAGCAGATCAAATCTGACAAGTTTTTTGTTTTCAGCGGAGTTGTTGTTTTTCTGCTCGCCAAATGAAAACTGTGGGTCAAGTTCCAAAGAGACGTTTGACAACTTCAACTTGATGTGCATTGTCGTCCATAACTGGCTGGTTGGGGATGACTGAAAAGATCATTTTGACCTATATTTGATTGGAATAATAACCACCTTCAGATGAAATTAGTAGCTTTTTAATGGTGCCACGTCTTCGATCACTTAAAGATCACTAGATCACTTAAAGTGTTTTTGTCTAACCCCAGCTGCTGGGAAAAGAAGACGTTAATCCGTGCAGTAAGTAAGTAAAAAAAATTGTCAGCAATTTTTATTTTCTAAACACAGTATCATGAAGTGCAGTGGAATAAAATTGATCTTGAATGTTTCCGTCTTATAAAAACAAAATTTTACCAGTCCCAGTGGATCCACAAGTACTGTGGATGGAGCTGCAAACTCATTGAGAGGCTCACCAAGATTCTCAGTTAACATTCCCACTATGAGTCCAAACTGAGCAAGATCCAGCAAAATGGCCACAGACGATAATGAACCCGCTATCGACATGTCTGGAACTAAGAAATTTAGAATTCAAGGTTAATAAACAAATGCAGCAGCGAAACTTGACACCAAACAGGATTAATGTGAACAGAAAAATATCTATTATTATATTATTAAATATATATTATATTTAAGCCTTTTGAGTGATTGATGAAGAACACAAAAGCTGAAAAACACTGCTACAGTCGTCATTTTTGACTTACATATTCTTTGTTGTTCAAAAGAAACTATAAAGAATAAATTAAATGCTGATGGTAACCTTGGCGACCAAATGCCCATTCCAAGTTTCTCTCCAACGTCAGATTCAACGCACATGACTCATTCATCATCGCATTTCCTTGTGGAGTAAATGTGGATTGCTTTGGTTCGTAGAGCGCGCTGTACACATGCATATTTGAAAAACTGATTTTAATGGAATCAAGCAATTGGTCTTTTGCTTTTTTCTGCGGTGACGCTGGATTTGAAAAACAAAAAAAATAATTATTAGGATATATTGGAAATTGGAAAATACATCATACACAGAAAAATAAATGAAAGAGATTTGCAAAAACGACAAATGCGAAAGTAATCTAAAACAACTATTCATTTATAGATATAAATTATTTTATAAGTTATTTATAGTTTTATAGTTCATAATCTACAATTATTTGATTGTTTCAAATTCAAATTTATTCAATTTATTTACAAAGAACAAACTCTAACTAACAAAATCTGATAATGGAAACCTTGGAATTTTTTAATTTTGTAACTTCTAATAACTTTCTTCCTCATATTACTCTACCAACAAGAATAACTGAAAGATCGAAAACTTTAATTGATAATATTTATTCTAACTGCTGTGATAAAAATATATTATCAGGTAACTTAACCTCAACAATATCGGATCATTTACCACAGTTTTTAATTCAACCGAACATCCATAAGTCATCTGTTCATCGGAATCGTCATATTTTTCGAAGAAATATGTCAGGTTTTAATAGAAGGAATTTTTGTTCTGAATTTGATAAAATTAATTGGGATGATGTTCTTGAGGTTGATAAACTGAACACAGATAATAGTTTTAATTTGTTTTTTTCAACATTTAACGGGTTATTAAATGTCTACATGCCACTCAAAAAGATCAGTGTCAAAACTTTCAAGCTCTCTTTCAAACCTTGGTTAACAAAGGGTATTCTGACATCGATTAGAATTCAGAACAAAATATTTGGTAAATTTTTAAGAGCTAAGGATATAAATAATAAATTAAGGTTGAAATCACGATACAATTTATACAGAAATCTATTGGTTACACTTATGAAAATCAGTAAACAAAACCACTATAGGAAATATTTTACAGATAATTCAATAAATCTTCGCAATGTTTGGATTGGTATTAAAAGTCTCATAAATATTAATACTAAAAACGATTCTTTCCCCACAAGTATCTTAGATAATGGTATTTTGTTGACTGACCCAAACCTGATTACTGAAAAGTTTAATTCGCATTTTACTTCTGTTGCTCAAAAGGTGCAATCACAAATTCAATCTTCACATACATCTTTCCAAAAATATTTAAAAGACCCTAATCCTCATAGTATCTTTATATCTCCTACAAATAATATAGAAATTTCTTCATTAATATCTAGTTTACGTAATAGGAAAGCCACTGGACCTAACAGTATACCCACAATTGTTCTTAAAGAATTAAATATCAAGATTTCTGTGATCCTTTCAAAATTATTTAACCTTTCTTTTGCTACCGGTATTTTTCCTAGTATTCTTAAAACTTCTTCAGTCTTACCTCTTTTTAAAAAAGGTTCAAAGTTAAAATGTTCTAATTACAGGCCCATATCTCTTCTTTCAAATATTAGTAAACTTTTAGAAAAACTCATGTATTCTCGTTTATATAATTTTCTAAACAGCAAAAATTGTCTCAACAAATTACAATTTGGTTTTCGATCAAATTATTCTACATCTCACGCATTATTAAGTATAACTGAAAGACTGCGAGAGGCCATTGACTCTGGTCTTTTTGGATGTGGCGTATTCATTGATCTTAAAAAAGCGTTTGACACGATCCATCACAAAATTCTCATCACTAAACTGCAGCATTATGGCGTAAGAGGTATTGTGAACGAATGGTTGACTTCTTATCTGGAGAACCGTCAGCAATTTGTAACAATAAATGGATTTTCGTCATCTCTACGATCAATGAAGTGTGGTGTTCCGCAAGGTTCTGTTTTAAGTCCACTTCTATTTTTAATTTATATAAATGATTTTGTTAACAGTATAAAATTTTCAACCGTTCACCATTTTGCAGATGATACAAATTTATTATACATCAACAAATCAATCAAATCATTATGTAAAAAAGTTAATTTTGACTTACGAAAATTAAGTGATTGGTTAAATGCTAACATGATTGCGTTAAATACTAATAAAACTGAATTTGTAATTTTTAAAAAACGTTTGAAATTATACGACTCCGAAGTAAAAATAGTTTTAAACGGTACGCAATTATTTCAATCAAATTGTATTAAATACTTGGGAGTGTTAATTGATGAACATCTTACCTTTAAACCACACATCAATGAACTTTGTAAAAAACTGAACAGGTCAAACAGCATGCTATCGAAAATTAGATTTTATGTGGATGAAGCAACTTTGAAAAGTATTTATTTTTCAATTTTCTCCTCTCATTTAACATACTGCTGTCAAATTTGGGGTCAGAAAGGAAGTTTTTGTCTTAATAAAATACTTTCAAGTCAACGCTCTGCTGCAAGAATAATAAACTTTCAACCTTTTCAATCTGATGCCACTGCTTCTTTTACGAAATTTAATATTCGCCCTTTTTCATCCATTATCAAATTCCTCAACATTATGTTCGTTTTTTAATTCTTTAAATAAGAATATTCCGCCCTCAATTAGTAATTTCTTCTCAAAAAGTTGCACCTTTCATAAATATCCAACTCATAATGCATTAACTAATAAACTTATTGTGCTTTCGTTTAAAACAACTTTTTATGGTAAATATTCTATGAAAAACCAAAGCATTGCTGAATGGAACAGATCAATTGAAGGTATTGTCAATACTTTTGACATGAAATATGGAACTCATCCTTGGATTAATTCTATCTTTGATTTAAATAGTAAACAATTTTCCCAATTAATCAAACTGTACTTTAAACAAATATAACTTTTGACATAATCGGTAAATAATTTATTTACTGTCTTAAAACACACTTAGTCAATTTATTTCTATTTTTTATTTATATATATATTTTACGGTGTCACTACTTTGTTCAGCTTTAAGCTATTGAGTGGCACCAACCATATATCTGTACTTACTTTTTTTTTTTTTTTATTAGGATATTTTTGTGACGTTATGATATATGGTAAACAAATAAATAAATAAAAAGAAAAATAAATAAAATAATAAATAAAAAGAAAAAGCCAAAGGGTGTGAGGTGGATTAGAACCCAGACCCATTCTCTTGGATGAGAATCAATAAATAGTAAATAAATTGTTTCTATGATTCTATGATTCTTTCAAATTTAAATTAATTCCAAGCTAACAAATGAATTAAATTGTTTCTATAGACACCTATGTATATATTAAAGTGTAGAATACTGCATCTTGACTTACAAAAGTAATAATGATGTCATTTAATTACTTACCAAGATTACTTCGAGACCTGCTGGCGTTAAACGTATAGGCGTTGGTCTTCGGGTTACTTGCATACAGAAACTCGTTTTCTACCTGAAGGTTACCCAGGTTGGCAACAAGGGAATCACGAGAACCCGAACATCGGGGTAAAATAAGGATAGGTGTGTCAGCGGTTACGTTCAACTTGAGGCGAGCACAGCGATTGAACACAGCAAAAACCTATAACGTAAACAATGATATGAAATGATCAAGTTTGAATGGTTTCATAAAGCAACGCAGCATTGATGATGATGGAAAGCATTGACGACAGAATACTTCGCATGTTAGCAAAACATTGTTAGGAAATAAAAGAGCTTTCAAACTATCATGCTCACAGGTTTTGGATGAAGAGGATTAAAAAAAAATTTCTTGGCAGCCAACCTTCGCCTAATATGAGAAAGTAACTCACCAAATAGTTATTTGTACCAAAAAAGAATCAATTCATTAGGAAGACGACAAATCAAATTTAACGTTGAACTCTTTACTGAATGAATTTTCAACTCATGCACACCTCGCTTCCCATGTTAACGGCACGCATTCTCCCCAAGACCTCTTGCAGCAAAACAAAATGCTGGCAGAACGCAATAAACTCAATGAGAAAACGCTGAGTGTGCACGTATTGAATGGAAGGTATGGAGAGATGAAGCTTCATGTCGTAATCTCGTTGTAGCATGGGATCCGGTTTTCCATAACGCAAGAAAGTAAAATCGATCGTCTTACTGCCTTTGGTGCAGATTCTAAAGATGGGATCATATTTTTGATCAACTGAAGTCTCATGGATGTAAATGCAACAAACTTGTTATGAATTTGAAATAATTGAACAACAATTTTGAGTCTAGAGAGATAGTATAGTTAAATATTTGTTTAAGCACAGGTATCCCCAAGCCGATATAAAAAATTTGTTAGATGTTCCTTGATCCATTTGTTTAAATGCAGAGTGGTCTCACCAGCATAGCAAGTTTTACAAAGATTTTTTGGTAATGAGAATGTCAAAAAAATCAAAAAAAAGAAATCATTTGATTTTTAGAGGTGTAAAGGTGGAGCGCATGTTTTGATGTTCTAATGTTGCAGAAATTAATGCAATCTTCATCTCCATCATCGAGGTTTGTAAAACTTAAAAGTGTTGTTATATAGTTCAAAGTCATAAATTGTTTTCTTATTCCATTATTTTGTGTGTGTTAAAACCAAAAGATGCATAGATTTTGGGAAAACAAAGTGTTCAGAAAAGCCAATTATAGCAAAAAATGATAAAAAGGAAATGGAATAGTGGATTTTATTTGTTCGCTAGAAACGTTACCGCTCTTTGTAAAATCCGGAAGCCGGAGAAACATCTTGTAGTGTCACTCCACCGATGCTTCCCAACACATCTTGGTTCCCGTTCTCAAGACACAATTGCAGCCGCATCTCAACAATACAAGCCTTCGCTAACGGATAGTGCTCCTTATTCAAAAACACAACAAGTGAATTGAAACAAATCTTGATGTGAGTTTGCGAGGAAGAATCTTCAACTTCTATAATGATGAGAAAAGATGAAATGCTAGAAGTATCAACTGAATTAAGAACATCGAACTTCCAATCTGATCTTTATTATAGGTAACTGAAAATTGAAACGACTGTACATAACTAGCATACCAAGAAATCATACCTCAATTATAGTAAAGAACATTTTCATTGAGACAATGTGTTTTTAAAAACAATATTTTTTGCAATGTACATTTTGATTACTAAAAAGAAAAAACCTGCAGAACTAGGCACTTCGCAAGGTTAGGTTTCTCATAACAAAACATCTACGTGGAAAATAGTATTTCTTCTCAATCTTAAACTTTTTATTTGCAATTGACGAAGAAAGGTATGATGAAAAAAAAAGAAGGAAGACTGTTTCCATAGCACCATTCATTTCTTTGTACCTCGCTCTTGAAATTCACATTGTTCGAGTGTTGGTGAGCTCTTTGGTGAAACAACTGGTTGTACACCGATTCCAAAGAACTCAAGCAAAATAACCCATGTTTGAAGGTTGATGACAAGATCGAGATTGCGAATATCGACATTGATGCATTTACTCTGTAATAAACATTTGTATAGGAATACAGATTAAAATACATGTAATATCACAGAGAAAATAACAGTAAGACAGTGCTTTCATTTACTTTACTTAAAACAAAAGTTCCACAATCGCCATCGTCATTTTTTTAGAGATAACAAAAATTTCTAAAATAGTATCCCAAAATCAACAAGAAATAGAAGAACAGTTTATTTATTTACTGCATTTTAGACTTTTTCATTGACGCAATCAATCATATTTACCTCAGTGCCAATATCTTTGTCAAGTTTCCCAAGAGTTATGGTTATTTGCACCAACGGACCGCAATATCCCTTCCTTGAATGGCGCTGCTCTTCATCAATAACACTGTCCTCCTCTTCTTCTTCCTCAGGTGTTGATAGACTGGGCAGAGACTTGGAAAGGGACTGCATCGATGATAAATGCAAACCACGTGAGAACGATGAGCTTGATCGTTCTTTGGAGCCAACTCGATTTTTATCTACATCGAAAGATAAAAAAACAAAAAATTAATTTCAAAATTTGATAAATAATAAACATTGCATTGAACCAGTTAGCAATGATTAATTTAAGTGGAAAAACTAAGCATTGATTTTCTTTTAAGCATTTCAGATAAAGCAAGCAAACAAAACAGCAATAATATCAAAAGTAAATAGAAATAGTGAACCTTGAACTGTAGATAGAAGATACTTGAACTTATCATCCTTCTCGTGAAGCATGTCTTCAATATTTAAACTCTGCAATGTCACCACAATGGTAGGTAGAGGGAGACTATTATATACACACTTAAACGAGTCAAGCTGGATATTTACAAAGCCACGAGAGCTTCCCTTCAGTTCGCCGTGGAGTTCTACTTGTAGACGAGGCACTTGAAATGAAGCATTGATGTCTAGATTCATCTCATGGTTTCCTGTGGATTCTTCAAGAACAGGAGTTTGTTGGCTAAATGAAGATTGCAATCAGGTCTTTTTATACAGGAATAATAATAGACTTTAAAATGACAGACAGACAGAAACAAATAGTGAAAATGTGATTGTGACCAAGCAATATTCTTGAAAATTAAAACTAATCTCACTTTCTTTAATTAAATTGTGAATCTGAAGTTTAGCGTTTTGAAAAGAGAGAAAAATGTTATCACCTGCTTGTAACCAAGATGCTCGGTAACACTGTTGATGAGGTGCAAGGTGAAGGTGTTTCTTTAGGGGCACTTGAAGTATATTCGAGCGCTGAAAGAACTTGCTTGTATGTCGAAACAGAAAGAAACAAACATAGTGGCGTGTTGATTCGACCCTGCAAAACCAATCTTTGCCGTAACGGAACAGAAACTGGTGAATATTTGTCAGCGCATAAAAACAGGTCTGTGTTGTGAATCAACTGTGTTTGTGGATACTGTTTGAAAACAGTAGACCATTTTGTTTGCACGCCAGCGTGCAGTGACTGGGTAATCTCCAACGGAAGTGATAACAAAGAAAGATTTGCTTTCAATACCTCAATGGTGACTCTATCATTATTGCACTCAATGCTGACATCATCTGTTTGAGTATTCTCCAGCTGGTAACTGTTAAAGGCTTTTATTTCACCCAAATGTGCAACCAATAAACTTTGACCGGTTCTATTTGTTGGCAACAACACAACAGGTGTTTGAATGTCGACATCTACAGAAATTGGAAGCTTGTTGCTTTCCTCATGCAGTGTGAAACTGAAAAACTCATCTTCGTTGTTCTCATAATCTTCAACAAACGTCATGTCACTAAAGTGTCTGCTTACAATAGTTTTTGCCATATCGGAAGCCGCAACTTTCAATGACAGAGCTAAGTTTAAGGCGTACTGTTTGTAATCACCAGCACAAAGACTTATTTCACGCAAAAATTGTGGATTGTGCAAATAATAAACTGAAGCCATTCTAACTTCAAGCTTCTTGACCTGGTCTTCTTTGTAGGAGAACTTGATTGCTTTAGTTTCGTTGAGAGTATACTTGTCTGTCTCACCCAAACTAAAGATGCACTTGTGTGGCAGTAGTGTGGGCGTCCTGTCATGTACAATGAGGTTACGCATTGACCCATACATTTGTTTATCCGCTAGGGACATCGACAACTCCAGATCATGTAGACTGAATTCTGCCACATTCTGTGCTGCTTTTGCATTATCTTCCAACACTGTACGAAACAGCAAAATGTTAAGGTGGCGAAAATCAGCAGTGATCTGAAGTTTATTTTCGATAGTCGCTTCATCAGAGTGCTCCTAGAATTACAAAAAACACTTTTTGTCATTCAGCAATAAACCCAAACACTGAGCGCTTTTTTCAATAAATATAACAACATATCACAGAAACAGTCGCTGGTAAAAACTACACACCACATCAGAATCTATTACATTTGCATCTGCAAATGCATATGGTTGAAATGGTGTTGACTTTTTCGGAAACACCTGGTTTATAACATTCCCCAGTTCCACGATGGTTTCGAGATTTCCTGCAGAACAAAGATGATTTTGGTAAATCAGAAGGAAATTATTGTCAATGTATAAATACATCGATATATTTGTAGTTCCACATTTTCAATCTATTACTCTAAATACACCATTAAATAAAATGCCTTTGCTATAGAATACAACGTCACAACTTTGTTATTTTCAATGAAAAGTAGGGAACTTCAGCTCTGGAATAACATTCAGCAATATTTTTTCATGCTATCAGGCTGACAACAATTTGCTCTTTGTAAACTTAATTTAGGTAGTATACCAAAAATGTAATTTATTTTCAAAGCCGTACCATTAATGTGCAGAGAGTTAACCGTTAATGTGGCGATTTTCACAGGCGTTGTTTCACTGTTGCCAAGCGATGGGCAATTGGCGTTGATGTGGTGATAGGTGATCTGCATCAAGATGTTGTCTTCAGGATGAAAAAGAGCTGATGGAAAGATTAAGATGGATCATTCAGATGACAAAATTGAACACTATTTTACTTTTACATTTCATTCATTTGGCAATCTCGCAATTGCAAAGATGTGTCTCCATGTTCTTTTTCAGTCTACCATACAATTTACACTATCTAACAAAATTACTCAAAAGTAAAAAATATGTTCACACACTCTCTTGTTTCAAGGGCAATTTTGAACTGACGAGCAATTCATATTCCTTCCCGAACGGTTGCATTGCATCGATAAGCAGCACAGAGGAGAGCACAAATGAAACTGACAAATCAAACGGACGCTTTGTCAGCTCGCATTCAACACCACCAATTTGTAGTTCGGCAACACAACGGCCTAATGTAAACAATGGATTAAAAAAACAAAAACAGCTGCAGCTAATGAATGTTAGCCAGTTTTTCCCTGTAGAGCTGTCTAACCAATACTGGAAAATTAGCTTAACAGCAAATATTCAACATTCATGAACAGTACGTTAAATGCGAATGCACTTTACAAGATGAAATAAGAAACAGGATAATTTTTAACTTACTGATTACATGCAATAAACAGATAAGAAGATAAACTTGGTAGGGACTTCTCAACACACCTCTGCTGTGGAGACCAAGGGAAAGCCTCTCAAACGTGAACTTTGCAACTAGAAGCTTGGATTCCACCATCAAATCATCTGTGTTGAAGAAATCCTCAGGTAAGGTCTCTCTGAAATAAACAAGTCAATCTATATTCGTTGAACTGAAAATAAAGTATGTTTGCCAAATACCATCCATCATCTTACATGCAGTTTTTCACGCACTCTATCGATATTTTGACATAGAAGCTAAACTACTTCTTAGATTTTTTGGTTCAAGTGTTTCTTTGATTACAGACACATAACATGGAGCAAGAAGTAGAAAAATGCACGTAGTCTTCAAAAAGGTGAATTTCAAGATCATTTTGCAAAATTTGAATAGAAACTGCGTACCTGTTGATCACAGAAGAGGGCGATGATATTAACGGTGTTCCACCTGAAAATTTCAGAATGAGAATGTTGTTATTTAAAATATTTTGAGAATAAATTTATAAGTAAATTATACAATTGGAGTATTGAACAAAAGTATGTAGCACACAACATATTTCTTGCAATGATGTACATTGGATCTTATCATCTCTTGTGAATACATTTAAGTTGTTTTTTATTTTTATTAGGTGCAACACAGGAGAGCATGTTGTCACGTTCATGCCTCTTCACAACCCAAAATAAATTAATTTTCTAGCAATAGCAGTGTGGTGGATAGGTGTGTGTACGTACTGGCAGGTTGCGAGAGATTCACAGAGGAGGTGGTGGTAGTCATCATGTTGACACATCGGCTCAGCACTTGCAGCTTGAATAAGGAAAACAAAACATGCATTATGTTGAGATAAAGCACATACACAAAAATGTCATTTACAAGTGCGTTGTTATTTTTTATGGCAGTCAAAATTCTCACATTGATTAATTAAATAATGTTCTGATAACAGAAATATGTACTAACAAGATAAATAAACTTCACAATAAAAAATGGGTCAGTTACACCAAAGTACAACGAACAATTCCCAACCTTTTTCTCATCAATGTGTACCAAAAGCTGTGGTAAAACACCAGAAAGCGTTAAGGCAGGTAATTCTGGGTCAGATGAGAAAACAGTTCGTCTAAAAAGTTTAATTTGTTCAGCTAAACATTTTGGAAATTTATTTTTATTGTAATCCCCACAATGTTTATTCTAGACATGGTAAATATATGATAAAGATTAAAAAGTTACCTGTTAAAGAGAAAAGAAACAGAAAATTTGTCCAGGACATGGTTTGGTCCAAAGCCTTGATTCTGTGACACAATCCAGTTGTCCTGCCGATCACAAACAAGGATTTGTATCATCGATAACTCAAGCGTGTAACTAAAAAAAGGCGTGATCAAATCCTTCAAACGATTAAAAATTTAAGTAATGTGGAAATATCTTTGTTCTAGTTAAAAGTAAGGGAGTAATAATAGTCAGCACAAAAACTTGCTTGGGATTAATTTTATTATCAAACTATCTGAAAAGTTTGTGTTTCTTTTGATGCCTCATTTTTATTTGACCATATTTTGACGTTTTGAAAATGATGAACTCGTGTAGTACTCTACTTGATCAGTGGTGTAACATAAGGTTTTTCGTCCTCGCAAAAAAATTCTGTCCCGTACCATCAGACGAGCCTTATGTTACACCAGCTGTTGACATCACAACAATAACTCAACTTTGAAATGGAATGAATGTGTTGGATAAAAGTTGGTTTGGAAATTGAAAGAAGAAAGTATTAGAACAAATAAAGATATATTTTTGATACAATTACAGGCGTGATGTACATATAAACCTTCGGAAAATTACTAAAATTTAAAGAAATACAACGTACACAACCAAAGTTAAATAAAAGTCTAGTAATACAATAATGCATATAAGACAAACAATTATGTTGTTAAATGTAATTACTTATATTGTTACTGCACAAAGTAATTTACCTGTCGTAGAATTTGCTCCTGATCTCCTCCACAGTGAGGTTTTCAACCATTTCACTAATAAGTGCAGGTGCTATCTCTTCTTCGCTTGGCGGTGAGGAAGATGGTGTAAGAAATTCATCATCATCATCATCGTCATCTGGACAATACAATTTGAACATTACTTATTTGTCTGTTTCCCTCTCATATTGTATTATAAGCTACTGCAGGTTGAGTACTAGTAGTATCTTTCAGGAGAAAATTGATGAGAAAAAGTTAAAAAGCTAATTATGTTAATTATACAATTAATTATGTTAATTATGAATGCGTGTTAAATATAAAAATCTTGTAGCATCATTCACAGGTTAGCTAGCATCATGAACAAAACCATCGCAACAGGAAATGATGAGATTCAGTATATCAAACGTTACTGAAATATTTGTTTCAGAGTTCATTCCTTCATATTGAAGTATATTTATTTATTTTAACATAACATGCAGGTTTGTTTCAAATATCAAAAGAGAACTAGATCATATTCTAAGTTTGGATGAAAAACTAAATTGCTTGTAAATTAATGAAAACTATACTATACTGATTATAGACAAACTCTTTAAGGAACTAAATTGTTTGTAAATTTATGAACAATTGAACAGAAAAAAAACAAAACCTTTTTGTTACCTTCATTTAAAAACGCGTTCCTGTTAGCATGCTCATTACAAAACGTAATTTGTCCCAGGTTTATAAGGAGCTGAAAAATAATATTGAAAAATCTAATGAATGACATACTAATTAATTTATGATAATTTATAATTTTAGAAAACGCAGGTTAACTTTAGGAAGTCATTTGGGAGATACATCCCCTTGCAGCATTTCGCTTTCATCCAATTTTTGATTTAAACCAAATTTAAAAGGCTCCTTTTGTTTTACTTCCAGAATTGCAGAAACCTGTTTTAACATTTTTAAAGCGCTCAAAAAACGTAAATTAATATAGATTCATATTTTTAAAAATAAGAATGTCATTTTTAGTTTTTAAACAGTTTTACACAACCAAAAACATTTAAACGAGAAAAAGAGTTTGATTCAAAACATGAGTTGCTGAGCTTCATTAACAAATAGCGTAAAAGATTCCCTCACTATCTTCTCACGTAAATCATCAGTGTCTGTGATCTGAGAGAGACTGTAGTTTTGCAATGGGATTATGATCTGTGGAGCTGCAATATTTAACTCAATATTCCACTTGTCTCCCTCCTAGGACCAATAAACACATTTTCTCATAAATTGTAAGCTTACATATATATATAGTTTAGCTTTTTTATAGAAGTATTCTCAAATGCAGTCTAGCATCAGACAACAGAACATTTTTATCCTTAAACAAAAATAAAATCTAATTTTAAACAAACAATCGCAATTTAAAGCCAAACCATGGCTAAGTCGTCATTTCCAAGTGAGAACAACAAGAGAGAAATTTGACCTGAGTGTAACCTTTCATCAACTCCTCGACGACATTTACCAACTCGGATCTCGTTGACTTCTTAATTTGTTCAATGCGAGAATTCACAGCGCTATGCAACTGGTAGCTGATGTTTGACGTCTCAAGCTTGTACCTCGACTTCTCATGAATAGCAAAGAAATCTTTGAGTTGAGCAGGGAACTCGGCATTATACACAACATTAAGAGGTTGGGCAACAACCGAGAGTCTAAAACAAGGACACAATTACCTTATTCTGATTGGCTAAAACAGCATTTTTATCGAAGCTCTAATTTGGTGAATTTTGTTAAACTTCATCGAATTTACTCTATGCTAAAATAAGCTATGCCTCAAAATACTTAGCAATACTTCACTTTAACATACTTGTACACAGAGTTCCTTTCATGCTGTTTTTGGCCAAATCTCAATGAGAGGAAGCTAGTTATGGTACCATCGTTATGAGAGGAGACACTC
This sequence comes from Candelabrum cocksii, assembly GCA_963930725.1. Classification (NCBI taxonomy): domain Eukaryota; kingdom Metazoa; phylum Cnidaria; class Hydrozoa; order Anthoathecata; family Candelabridae; genus Candelabrum; species Candelabrum cocksii. The sequence goes on along the minus strand of OZ005670.1, from coordinate 4,512,967 downwards.
TAAACACAGATAAAGAAATATATATATCCAAACAAAAAGAAAAGACGTCAGAAGTTGTATAATAGAAAATTAACAAAGAATTTTAAACACTCTTTTATTTCCAGATCTCACTTATTAAATTATAATAAAACATAATAATATAAAATATTAAAACAAATAACAAAGAATGTATTTTCGATGAAAACTCAGTTGTGTTAAATGTAAAAATAAATCATTATTGAAAACTGGAACTCAACAAGTCAACCAACTGATCTAACAAACGAGCTAGACTTGCATTGCGCAATGAGTTTCGCTCAAGAACTGAACTGTAAGAAAGAGATGCCAGAGATGTGATTCAAGTTTTACAATTCAACAAAGAAGAACCATCATCGGAGGATACCAGACAGAACACTAATCAACATGTATCACCTGAGATGATCAAGGAAAATTAAACACCCCAAACTCCTCATTAGCATGGTTTAATTTACATTTCTTGGGAAGTTAAAAAACAATAACAAATTCATGAAGGGGGAGGGGTGCCGCAAATATTTGTTCTATCTACACAATACAAGAAGTAAATTAGCAGGCTATAAACTTGTGAGGTTTTAAAGAATTTTCGAGAATCTTCAGTACTAATAATACCAATAATACCAAGAATACTAAACAGAATTAAGTTTGTATTTTTATGATAAAGTCACGGAAATTGTGAATTTGATCCCGAAGAAATTTGAGGTGTGCAAGGGAGGGGGTGTAGTCAAAAGTATTGAACACAGGAGGGGTCTTTGAATATTAGAACATTTACTGTGTACATACTTTATGGAGGACTCCCAAGATGAATTTGACAACAAATGAGCAAGACTGCAAGATCAAAGTTGGTAATTTAATTAAAATCATCTTTAAATGTGTATGTTGCGTTTGTTCATAGTTAAATCAGTGAAATAGTGGTAGAAATTTCATAAAACCCAAATTGGAAAAGTGCATTGCTAGCTTTGATTGGTAAGTGGTCGTTTAATGGACTCTATAAAATCTAGTTAACACCCTGACAGGCTTTTCATAATGGCTCACAATTTGCCAGACCGATACTTACATTGTCTTTCGGCCATATAAGATATGGAAAACAAGAGTTTGATTCTACGCTATTCTTGATATGAAGCACACCCAGACTGGCAAACCATTCCCATGATTTGTGCTTTAGACGTACTTCTGAAGAAAAGCTTGCTTGTTTGAACTGAATGTCCAGAACATCAGTTTTACCTGTAAAAAAATCAATGAAACTATGTCTAATTTGAGCAAATGTCTAACGCGTACTTGATTCACTCTTCAGGGTGAGGGAACCGTTCGATAGCGTGAAATCCAACAGCGCAAACATGGAATCTCGATTGAATAATGAAGCTTCTTCATGATCGTATGTCTCTTTAAGGTCCTCCAAAAACTTCTGTTCCTCTGTTGAACAATTCAATAGTGTTAATATAGGAAGACCGTTTTAGTACATTGATGCGTTTGGAACTTTGAGACTGCTCACAGAGCATGAGTTCCAAACAAAGTTGTTTTTTCTTCTATCTAACCACACGCAATATATATTTATATACATATATACAAATTAACTGAAATACATGAATGAATTGACGAAACAACTAAATAAAATGTTTTTAAAAACTGTATCATATTGGTAAAAAAAAACTAAGAATCTTTTCAATGTGACAGGAGGTATAGTCAGTGCATCATTATTGCTTGACAAAAAAATTGAAAATATAAGGAGCAAGCAGAGACAATAGCATATTCAAAAAACACTGTTGTCTAACATCATAAATGTACCTTCGCTGATTATGCTCTCTGGCCCCTGTTCCGCAGTAGTTGACCAGTAAGGATTAAAACTCATCGCCCAGTCACTCCACGTGCTTGATTGGGTGCTAATCAACTGCTTACTTGATTCCTACAATCATTCCAATCTTACATTTTGAATGAAAACAATAATTGATTGGAACACTGAGAAATGCTCACAAAGAACGGAAAAGACTGTGCGCAAAAAAACACGCTCAATTCTTCTATTCAATTTTTAATTACATTGTAATGTTTTTGATTTGTTTTTGCTATGGAACTTACCATAACATTTTAATTGGATACATATAAATGTATATAAATATATAGACGTAAGAAACCCTTTAAACATAACGACTATGATTAAAAGAAATAATTATTAGGACAATAGAAGAGAAATTGAGATTGTATCAAGTGCATCATTGATTGCAGAATAATTTGTAAAAAAAACATTTTTGAGAATCTAATATACAAATCTAAAGACTTACAATTCGCTAAACGTTGGAAAGAAACTCAAATTCCCTTAATTCAATTAATTCCACAGATCAGCAGTTTCCAAATATTAATCAAAGCAAAGGTTTGTTGGTATTTTATATAATACTTTTAAACTATATATTTATGTTACGAATACACTCGACTTTTGCAGTTAAATCAATTGTTGTGAAATGTCATGATTGGACATACATCACTGTCGAGATACTTAAAACATTTCCTAACAGAAATTCAGTCTTCTCATTATTAAAATTGTGTATGCAAATACGATTTTTATTGTTTCACATATGTTTTCGCATAGACATTTTAGGTTTTGTCCTACATAATTTTTCATTTCGTTAACAAACTAGCAGTTATTCTTTCTCATAGAACTAATGAGTGCAATTTTAACAGGTTATATAGCTAGTCTAGTAGACTCCCACTGCAGTGCTCTAATCAATTGTTCAAAAGTGATTCGCAAATTATTTTGCGAGGTCATGTGCATTTAAAGTTCATTCATTGTCACTTGCCACATTTTTATATCTCCTTGTAATGTGTTTGTTTATCACTACTCAAGCTATTGCCAGCTCTCTCTCCACATGCTAACATTCAATGCCCAGACATATAAAATGCAACCGTCTGATTTGGCAGTGACCTGAATGTCTCTATGGACCAGAGTCACCTGAAACCATCTCTACTATTACAGTGGAGAAGGCCAGCCCAGAGGTTAAACCAAACCGTGGAAAACATTTATACTGCGGGTGAATGTGCACCAATGCTGGGGCAGATAAATCTGCAGCTCATTGGAGGGTTCAAACGCTCTACTTTCATGCAAAATATAGAAACAAAATGAGAAAAATAAATTATAAATTTTTAAACCACGTTTTTCTTTTTTTTTATGATGCATACTACATCATAGAAATACGTTATGCTTGGCTTACGGAAAATACAAATTCAGGTACATATTCGTACATTTTGAAAACTTGAATCATCGATAATTTAAAAATGATCAAAGAATATTTGATTTGGTGCAAAAACAATCTAATACAAACAGTATTTACAAGGGTTGCAGTATTCAAATTTAGAAATACATTGTGCTTGATTTGGGGGTTTAAAAAAACGTTATGAAAAAAACACAAAAAAGTTCATGTCTATAAAACCCAAAAAGATCTTATTCCACTTACATAATAGTTAAAAACACCTGGCGTACACAAAAAACACGTTTGCGAACATTCCTATACCAAGATTGGCGTACATGTCGGTTAGCGAATACGTGAAAATGTATGCGAAAATGAGAAGACTGAGATTCTTACCAAAAGTTAAAATGATTGCCAACTCAAAACATTACTAACAACAAAATTCAACCTAAGCCTTATATTGCTATTTCAAAAATGCCCACTTATTTTTTTTTTTTTTTTTGGGGGGGGGGGGTATGTAGAGCATTAGACTATAATTTAAAATTTAACTATAAATTACTCAATTGATTGTTTGGAATATTATACTGTAGATTTTTGACAGCAATCCCCGGGTACACAACATTAGGTGACAATTGATTGAAAAAGAAAATTACTGTTAGGATTACTGTATTTGGGAAAATTAACTGATATCTTTCTTTAATGGCGCAGAATAATAATTCAATTAACCTTTCTACATCGTTCCGACTTCTCGGTTTTTGCAAATATATGTTTTCTCAGCAGAACAATTTCCTCTGTTGACATTCTCTCCTCGATGCTTTCAAAAATCTCCTAACATTAAATAAAAACAAATATATAATTATAATATTATTAATAAATACCAAGCAGATATTCTGAAAAAAATCATTGTTAAAGGTTACATTATTTTTAAAAAAAGAGTCTACAACCATAGTAAGTATGGAATTTTAAAGAGAAGAAACATGTTTGCGCAATAAAACTTGATAATACCTTTTCATTTCCAGCGAGTGGCACATTGGTGAGGTGATTAGTATAGAGCTTTGCATATTGGTTGACATCTCTCACACGTTTTAGTAAATACAATCTGGACCGTTTTTGTTTTTTTTCTTGGAATGGTTTCACAATGGATTCTATAGCATATTTCCACCATGTTTTGGCACTAAAGATATATATTGAACATTGAAAAGACAAAAATTTGTGTGTACCCAATCGCACATGCAAAGAGAATTCATATTTTGGTAAGCGCTTTGTTTCGTTTGAAGTGAAATATTTTTTATTTGAATAAGCGCTGTACATGATTTATGTTAACTGATGCTCTTCACCGTTCATAATATTGAAACTTAAACATGATTTGGAATGATTAAAATGCAAGGTGTTTACACCATAATAAATTGTGGTGTGCGAGTGTGCTGCTTAATTTTCTGTGCTGACCTTTGAAATATGCCTCGGATGACCCTCAAAATCTTTTCAAAACCAACCTGCCTATTCTGGCTAATTCACCGACTAACGACCTAGTTAAAGAACTACATAGACCAGATCACATCTTAGATTCTACCAGGTGTCGTTGTCTTTGCTTCCTTGGGTTCAAGGAAGGAACTGACCTGCGGTCCTTCACTAGCATGGAACTGAACACCGACAGAACACATCTACCAGGTGCTGTTGTCTTTGGTCGCCTGGTTTTAAGGATGATCACTGACCGGGTAAACGCCGACAAAGCAGGAACAAAGCAAATACTACACTTACAGGCACAGCAAACATTATAACTGGATCGCTGTTACACGCACAAATTATTCTTGACAAAATTTTATTATTTAAGCGTCAGCTACCTTCGTTCGTGTTATTTTAAAAAATGCATTAAAGCCTACAAGTTAGGACACATTGTTGTTTTTTCTTTAAATAAAGTGGGGTAAAACAAAGTAACTTTTAATTAAATAAAAAATGACTAACTTCTGTTGTGAGTCTTAAAAATACTAAAAAAGAACAAATTTTGACATTTGAAAATGACAGGGTGTCTCTCCGTACTATTGTTATATCGCACAGGATTTATCTTTACATAAGTCTGGAAGACCAACCGCAAAGGCATCCAGCATAAAGAGATCTCTCTATGTAATCAATTGGATAGGAGTTGAAACATTAGCTATGGCTAACAAGGAAGTAAAAAAAAACAACAGGGTGTTAGCCAGCCTTGTGGCATCGCAAAATACGCGGTATTCCCAATTGCCTACCAACTCAAAATTCCCAATTACAAGCAAAAAAATACAGTAAAACCGAAACAAAATATAAACAACATCATAAAGAAATGTAAAAATTTTTATGTTTTCCGTTTGCTTTGAAAATTGGTAGGTTTACTAATTAAAGGATGGTGATTTAAAATCAAGTACCAGAATTTGGATATTTTCACCCCTAATACCTTATTTGGGCAAATTTGGGCCCAAAAGTTTAAAATATTCCGTTTGCTTTGAAAATTGGTAGGTTTACTAATTAAAGGATGATGATTTAAAATCAAGTACCAGAATTGGGATATTTTCACCCCAAATATCTTATTTGGGCAAATTTGGGCCCAAAGTTTAAAATAGTTTGTTGGCTATGAAAATTGGTAGGTTTACTAATTAGCTGATTTCAAATCAAGTACCACAACTAGAATATTTTCATCCCTAATATCGTATTTGGGCAAATTTGGGCCCAAAGTTTGAAGTATTCTGTGGCGAAATGGTACTTCCCATGAATGTGCGCTATCTGACAATGGTGTGAAAATTTATTTGGACTTTTCGTCGATAAAATATTATGTTGATGTTATATTTAAAATATTAATTCCGACTAGTGGTTTGACACTAGACTACTCATTTTGGCTCAGATTCATGATAATTCCATAAAGAAAACATTTTTTTTTCAAAAAAGTAGTAAAGGCAACTAACTTCCGTAATTTTTACCATTAAAACTTCGTGAATTTTTACCTGAAAAAAGAAGCAATCCTCGGAATGATATAAGAAGTCTGAATTCTAATTCGTAATAATCATGGTGTTATTTTCCCATACATAAAGTCTACTTTTTACATATAAACGTCACTACCCGCGACCCCATACTCTAAATCCGAAAACTAATAGCACTTTTGAGGCCTTTCTGTATGTAGCTAAAAGCCATATAGAAAATCGACTTGATATCGTTAAAAATGTTGAATTTGTTTTACTAATGATACAGCCCTAACCCCAAAAATAAAAATTATTTTTAAAATGTCTTTACAGTCCCACATCTGGCTTAATGTAAGGTATCTTCACTATGAAAATGGTTTTCCAGGGGTTAGGAATGGCGAAGTTATCAAGTGATGACTATTTAAAAATTTTTGTTGGTGGACTGAAATGAATTAAGATGAATAAACATTGTAACTAATGCAATTATTTTCGCATGGTTTAACTTATATAATGACAGTTCTTTTCTGAGGAAAACATAACCAATAATAATAAAATACGCTACGAAAAAGTCTAGTTTTAACGGGCTGTATCAATTCTTTGTCTGTTATAGCCAATCTAGAGCACTTTTAAGTCAAAAGATGGGGCTTGAGGAGGCCAGGGTTACGGAGGAAATTCCCAATGTAGAAAAAACGCTGTAAGAAATTCAGACCTGGCTAACATCCTGAAAACATACTATAAATCGCACACACAGAAAAAAGTGTGCAAGTATGAAAACTCGTAAACTGCATGTACAATTTTAAGCCCATGATTAAAATATTCCTTGAAAGGTCTGTATAACGTGAAAGTCGCAAGCATAAAATATACACGTAAATAAATACGACAGTCAAACATGCAAAACCGTCAATTATGAAACTATCGCAAATGCAAATCTAAAGACACGAGCGAAATGTCACTCATGTACTGTCTTCTTCCTGGCAGGGATTGTATTGTTAGATAAACACACTCACTTATTAAGCACAGAGACCTTCGGTTGAACAGTGTTTCTTTGCAAGGAGCGATAATGGCGTGTTAGATCTTCAACAAGAGAGCAACAGACACGATACTGTTTATCAATGAGGGATAGGGAAAGACTTTCCAGGAGAACTTCTATATAGAATCGTGGCCCATCTCTCGAGCCAAGGGAGACTTTTGAAGAATTTCGTTGAATTCGAGCAACAGCTGACACAGGTTCAAGAATGTACTGTACATCCTACATCATAGAAGGGGAACATATCAGTTAGACAAAAACAGATTGCTACAAACAAATGATAGAAAACATGCCATATTAATTTAGAAATTTTTGTTAATTTTAGTGAACAACGACCTGCTTTTGCTTAGTGAGCAACAGCCTTGCTTATTTAATTCTAAATGGATTTTGAGAGATTTTAAAGAGAAGATACCTTTAAATCGGTGAAGTTTGTATATGCTGTGTTCCGAAAGTAAACTGCGAGGTCATTCAAACTGACCAGTTTATATTTCATTAAGGAGTCTGACGGCAGTGAAGATTTTTTCTAGAAGAACACAAGAAGAGACAATTCAGTTATATATTCACCACTATAAAGTCCTTTTTAACATTATCAAAGTTGATGATTTGAGTTGAAAAACGGTTTGTAAACAATTCTTAATCTATGGGCTTGGGTGATAATTAACATTATCAACATCATTAAATGTGACCGGTATAGCAACTTATGAGGCTTAACTTTCCAATAGTCCAGGATGAGATTTAAATGTCAGTCTGTTTCTTGAGTACGTGTGCGAAGCACAAGCACGCGCCCACACACGCCATAAATCGATTTGCGCGTGCTGTTAATCGCACATAATCGCACGCCATAAAAATACATTGAACTGCTAATTTTTACAAAATTTTAAACTTTAGTCTCTACTCAACAAAGCAGGCATTAAAATGGCGGTAGAGATTGCCGTTGTCATCAAATGTCCGCCATAAATTACCTCAAAAAGTCACTCAGCCAACCTGGGGTTTTAATTGGCAATGTATACTAAAGTTTTAAATCTTTTTAAATGACATATTTTGTGTGGATAATAACCGGTATGTAATTAGAAATTACTTTGCAAATATAAATTTTGAAACAAAGTTAACGTTACCAATCATTTATTTAACGTTTCAAAAAGTTTGTTATGCAACGTAAAATAAAAAAGAATGAAGAATTTCAAAGAGAACCGACAGACATGTTTACACGCGATGTACAAATTGTTTAAAAGTTCCATTCAACTAGAGACAGATAAATGCAGAAGAACTATGCTGCATTTGATGGAAGAAAAAAAAGATCAATACACAAAGAAACAATCAGTTTTGTTTATATACAAAAAGAATGAAAACACACTTTAAAATGCAGAAGTACCTTAAGCGGATTACCTTTTGCGGATTTTGGCATTTTCCGCGAAATTAAATCCACACGAAAAATCTGGCTTTACGCTATGCGTAAAACTAAATCCCCCTCCACCCCAAAAAATTTAAACAATAGGAAAAGACAACTGTTCGAATTGTCTTTTATGTCCTTTTTGATCAGTATAAAAAAGCTACTATACAACTAATCTAGATTTATAATTTCAATCTCTTTTCTCCTTTCTTTTGACCACCTTCATTGCCTCGTTTAAAGAGTTCTTGAATGTCTCACAATTTTACTTCGCGTTTTTTCGTTGTGTTTGTGACGGCAGTGTTAGTAGCTATGGTTGAGCTCCCTACGACCATAATTTAACAAAATTAAATTAAATCTGCGCGAAATAACACAAACTTTAGTCGTCCGCGATATTAAATCCGCATGAACACTACGAAAACTTACGTCCGCGAAAATTAATCCGCGCAAAATAACACAAACTTTGGTCGTCAGCAAAATTAAATCTGCGAGAAATAACACAAACTTCGGTTGTCCGCGATATTAAATCCGAGCGAAAACTACGAAAACCTACATCCGCAAAAATTAATTCGCTTAAGGTATGCTGTAATTGATGGAAGAAAAAAATCAAAACACAAAACATTCAGTTTTGTTTACAATACTCAATGAAACAAGGCTTTAAAATGCAGAATAAAACTATGCTGCATTCGCTTCGAGAAAAAAGATCAAAACATAAAGAAACCTTTATTCATTATATATCTGTGAATTCAATTGTTTTCTGGTAAGCAAACCTCAAAAAATCTCTACCTGTAAAAAAACGTTATCAAATAAAGATTTAGTTATTGGTGAGGTGCAAATCTCGTAGATAGATGTATAAAACACTTTAAAATCAAATGGCAACCCACAATTTGTATTTTGAAAAATCGCACGTCATGGCTATTAAAATATATTTATGGCGTGCGATTTGCCACACGCAAACAAAATATTCAAGAAACAGACTGAAATGTCAAGGATGATGGCTAAAAAATAACTGTTGCAATTTTTTTATTACCCATTCTATGTTCGTGGATTGAGCTGATAGTGTAGCGAGTGTCAGTCCAAACGTGCAATCCGCAACATCATTGTCTATGAACTGTATATTAACGTTGGTCATCTCAAACTGCAGGTTTTCAACAATTTTCGTGGAGATTGAAGAGTATAAGGATGGCCACCATGATGTTGACCACCAGCTGTTGCTTTGGCCACTGTGCAAACTTGTCTGCAGGTGAATTATTTACCATAATTATTATTTATCATAATTTCAACAATCAAACATACAATGAAGGATAATTTCAACACTCCATATAAAACGACTAACTTAAAATCTTGAACAAAATAAGATAAAGATTTTTCAAAACCTTTAACTGGGAGTCCAACTGCTCTAGAATTTTCCTTTTTTGAGCCTCTTCTTTAGCTTTGTCAAAATCATCTCTCTCCTGTAACAAAAAATGCATAACGAGGTTAAAAAAAACAAAATAAATCGCTGTGAGAACTTACTTTGGCGTTCACTTCAATAACAAGGGATAACTTCTCAATTTTTATCACCCATGGTTGAGTGTTTGGATGACCATAAGGAATCACTAACTTTAACTTGCCAATAGTGCCTAAACCAAAAACGTTGATAGCTCCATAATCAAGACCATCTAAAAAGTTATCTAAAAATATGCCTGCCTTGATGATGATACTACTACCTGACCTGAATGAATTTTCACACGTGTCTGTATTCTCAGACAGTCCTTGCATTAACACTAACCAACCTAATATTGTCACATCACAATGGATTCAAATTCACAGAATCAACCAATGCAAAAAAGGTTAACGATTTTCAAAAAGATACATTTATATTTACCTGACAACAGCACAAGTGGCACCTTCCATTTGTCAAACAAATTCTTTTTCAATAATAAATTCTCCAACTCCACACCACCTGTGTAAATAAATGAGAAAACACATTTTTAAGAAATCAACAGAAAAACAAACATTCAGAGTAAAAAAATCATACAGTGTCAGTTCTATATAAAAGTTCAATTGAATAATCATGTAGTTTTAATGTTATCAATTACAGGGTTAGAATTTTAAGTTTTCAAATAAATTTTGAGCACTTTACCAGTTTTTTCTGTAAGATTTCTATTTGAATTTATTTTATTATTTAAATTGTCTAATTATTCCTTTTGCACATTTATTCTCATTATATAAATATTTTAATTTTCTTACCATATCCTATACTCAATTGATCAGCATTTAAATTTTCAACATATTCACCGACATATGTTCGTAACACCCAAACTGCCAGTGATTGTAGCATGATAAATACCTTATGGATGTTTCTTTTCTGTAAAACTGCAATCCATTTTCATGTGTTTAGGTATATAGTTGAAATTATGACCAATATTTTGTTACCTAAAACACACAAAGACAATAAATGTGAATTGTATTAGTTGAACATCAACAGCGACACATTACATCCTAATTCACATTGGTTTTTACAAGATTAGGTGCCTTGTTCCTAGGAGGCATGGTTACGAAGAATTATTATAGGGACACTAGTTTGTTGTGACAAAATTTCACTAAAGGTTTCAGAATTTTTAGTAAGAGATGTTGAGTTTTGTTCAATTATCTATATTAATACTATCTTGCATGTGAATACGCAGGTATGTCAGATAGATACGCAACACATTATTAGTAGAGAAGTAGTAATTCAAGAGGATCTTTAAGCACTATATATATACCTATAATGCAAATAACTAGACCACTTTCTAATGTTATTGTTTACTGGCAGTCAAAACGTTTTTAACCAATCAAATTCACACAAAAAGAGCAACTAGCCAATCAGACTAAGCGATTTTTGACTGCCATAAAATAAATTTGAAATTTGAAAGGGGTACCATACATAAATACATTTCAAAACGAAAATGTCAATCATTCAGAATGTTCTTCCAGATCTTTTTTTGCTATCATAGCTACCTATACTGAAATCATGGATTGTTCGGCATTGCTAAAAGCAAAATTGTTGGTATATATAAATATATTGATAGTATTTTACAGATGATCTTATTAGAAACAAATTAGATAAATATAGCTACCTAATGTAAACAAACTAAACCGTTTTCACAATGTTCGGACAGGATTGCTCATGTGACATGGTCTAAACACGTTGACGGGGTTCTGTCCATTTGGGCCGCGAACTATATTTCGGCCGCGCGAAAGATTTTTCACGTTTTTAGTTTCCTAATAAAACTTCGGTAGGCATGGGTAGAGAAGAGAATTCTATTATCCGCTTTAAAATGTTTCTAAGTATTACCGTGGCGAGTTTAATCTTATGTACCAATCCGGCAAAATCGTTCGTTAAACGGTAATTACCCAAACAATGTTTACAAGGAAATACCTCATTTTCATAAAAACATCAAAACCTGTAAAACCTATTATCACTATGAAATTTACGGTAGATTACGGTCATTTCGTATTGCAAGTATTTCTTGAAACAATTTACGGATATTGCCATCCGCATTGAATTCCTTTAGTATTTCAAAGTACCGATCTGTATCGTCGATGATTAAAGCAACAAACGGAATATTCGTGCTACTTTACTCAAACATTACAATTTTTGGGACAAAATACGACTGAGATACGGATGGTACATCCCTAATCTTTCAACATTATGTTCAAGCCATAATCATAAGAAAACACATATTTTATGTGACAATGTTCATGTGGAAAAAGGTTTGATGTTCAATGCTGTATGAATACACCTATCCGCGGTGTGGATGAAAGAGTCTGGGCGCTAACTATTGGGGTCGGAACAAAATCAAAATCACAATAAAGAGCAAATGAAGCCTACCTTAGGGGAAGAAATTTTGGTGGAAACAAAATTTGGCGGAACTGGCGGGAATTTAATTTGGCGGATGCAAAATATTTTTAAATTTGGCGGATGCCAAAAATTTTTAAATTTGACGGGAATTTAATTTGGCGGATGGATAAAAAGTCAAATATAATTTTGTTCTTTTTCCAAGCAAAAGAGTTTATTTTCGTATAATAAAATAAACTAAACAAAAGAATAAAGTACTGTAAATGACCGATTAAACGCCCTGGGCGTTTATTTTAACTTCGGGAGGGACGTTAGTAAGGGAGGGGCGTTAATAAATAAAGTCCATCAACAAAAGTAATATAATCGAGAAGATGTACGTCGACTACATGATATCAAGTTTCTCGTCATTCTCTTCATCGTCATCAGGTGTTGAAAATCACATTGGTCCATGTTTTTTAATTTAAAAATAAACGGTCGTAATTATCCATAAAGTAAGTATGGCGAGAAGTGCTCCTTGTGAAAGTTTTGTAATGATTTATCGTGTTTCCTTTGAATTTGTTGTGAGAGGACATCATAAGGCAAAGTGGACTCCAGAAAAGAGAGAAATCCTAGTTTGCCGCAAAGACGAATGAGAAGAAGCGAGAGAACATGACAAGCATGCCATCGGTGTTTACAAAAAAGATGAGACAAAGATGAACAGTGAAGTAGGCCATGTTCCGATAGAGTTATCGAAGTTATTGGTGCAATTATTAGAATCAAACTCACAAAACATGGTCGAAGTTCGAGTCACTGGGAAAAGTTACAGAGAAGTTGGACTAGTTGTGCCTGGAACGTACTTGTGCTACACCAAGAGCAAGAAGATCGCAGATGTGCTGTTTAGCGAACTGAATAGAAAGAGTAACTTGTATGAACATGTTACGCTTAAAATTAGTGAAACTGTTTCAAAATATCCACACATTAAAGATTAAAGAAAGTAGTATTAATTTTGCTGTGAATCAAATGAAAGCCCATGGGCGTTTATTTTAATTTTTCTCTATGGACCTGGGCGTTTATTCGAGAATGGGCGTTTAATCGGGAGTGGGCGTTAGTTAAAAAATTTAACTTTAACCCTGGGCGTTTATTCGGGAGGGGCGTCAGTTCGGGAGTGGGCGTTAGATCGGTCATTTACGGTACGAACTGAGTGAAATTCACCCACATCACTCACCCACAGTGCGCAATTTCTTATGCACAACTTTGCATACACTGTGGCTTCGACACTGTCGAAAGCAATTAATCGACTCGTGTGCCTTATTTTGATGCATGTAAAAAAGTATTGTAGATTTTATAAATCTTTCTGCATAGAAGAGCACAGTAAACCATATAATTTTGCACAAATTTAGTAATGGCATACGTTAAGATATTTGAGTTCACTGCAGCTGCTCGTGGCTATCATCATTATCGAAAGTACTGGAATCCTGAACCTGAAGAAACCTTTTAAAGTTGTCTTCACGAAAAAGATAATGCATTTGATAGATTTGCCATAAAGACGTGTCAAATGGGAAGTGAAACACCAGTCGGTCATCTTTCAATGGAAATTTCAAGGACAACGAAGTTTCTTATTGACCGAGGCGCAGACGTTACTTTACAGTTAATTGGTAATCAGTATAGGAGATCTCCATTAATTCAAGGCGGTATTGAGATTCCATACAAAGATTTCGGGGACAGTAATTAATCTTTTGATCATGGAGAAGTGGTACGCACAACTTGTAAAGGAATTGTATACAGAACCTAAGCACAAAGAGATTTTGGGCTCTTTCTTGCAAGCTGAGACTACTAAAGACGCCTCGATAAATGTAGCACCAAGGAATGTGCGTGCCCCGAAAAAGAAAAAAACAATCAAAGTGCAAACAAAGGATATTCGACAGTTTTTTAATCAAGGTAAAACAAGTATTAACCAACCTGAACCAACATCATACGAAGAAGAACAGACAAACGAGACAATCATAATAGTGGATTAATTATTATGTAATTTGAACAAAGCATAAAAGGAAAAATAACGATAGCATTACTTTATATTTCATAATATTTCTTCTCAGTTTGTATCCTTACATTCTCCAAGTAACAAATATTCTTATTTTGCTTTATTTATTTTACTTCGAAAGTTTGGCAAATTTTTATATTTTTGGCTGTGTTTAGGTGTGTGCAGATTTAAGCGGATAGAAAAAGATGATAAACAAATAAAAAATAAGTTAAAAAAGGGGAAAAAAATTAATTTGGCGGATGCCAAAATTTTTTTAATTTGGCGGATGCCGAAAATTTTTAAATTTGGCGGATTTTTACGAATGTTCATTAATGACGACAAAAAATTAATGAATGAACTGTCGCTCCGCCGTGAAAAAGAAAAGGATGCACGAGCAAAAAAATGCAGTTAGTTAAATTGCATTTTACATTCCCTTAAAAATGCTGTTTTTAATATTTTTATTTGGTACAAAATTACCGTATGAAGATTTTAAGAATTTTCTCAGATAAAAAACCTCTCCAATGATTTCTAGGTAGTAAATGACCCAATATTCACCACCCTTGTATATCGACAGATGAAAACTCGCATTTCATTGGTGGGTTGTTACGTTATTAGACCGGCTCACTTTGTTACTTTTTGAAATTGATTATTTTGTTAAAATGAGGAATGATAGATGGATGGTTAGATAGAAACAAAATAAACTAATAAACATTTTGCGCAAAAACACTTTCGTTAATATGCACTTCGCCATTCCGACTTGACAAAGAATGTTTTACCGTTGTAAGAAGGTAAGAAGTAAGAACGGAGCATCGCGTCACTCAATTGATCAAGAATTTTTTTTAAAAAAAAGGTGGTTTAAATGATAAACAGCAGCACGAAGACCTGTTTTGTGATTTCCCTTGAATTTCACCGTAATGTTTGTACTAATCTCGTTCGAAAATCTTTTTCCTGTAACACCCGGCAGTGTGTCTCTAATAGAAGTATTTGTGCAAGCAGTTGTTTACGGCGGTGAAGGTGTTAAAAGAGAAAATCAAGGTCAACAAATTTATTTTTTTGCGTGTATTATAAGTCAATATAAAAAATGTAGAGCGTTTCCACTGCACCCATGAGGTAGCTCAAATGCACCGTTTTTTTAGGGAGTGTCGCCAGTAGCCCTAATCTCCCGTTGTGGCGATTACACCGCCCCATCTACCCCGAACTTCATCATTTCGTGAATTCGGACGCAGGTATTTTCAACATAATTTGCTCTTCTAATTGATTTTCTGCTTCTGAAACATTTCCCTGAAAACCCATCACTAAAACAGCTGAGCGATTTAACAAGCTCTTCGTAGAAGTCGTTACGCTGCTCCAAGATGTTGCTGGTCTTCGAACGTTCTTCTGAAAGTCGTTTGTTCATGTAGATGTTTTGATTGCTCTTCGCGTTTAACTCTAACTGTAATTTCTTCGTTTCAGTTTTGTGTTGTTCCGTAGCCAGTTCACACTTCAAAACTTTATCAACAAGATCGTCATTAACATCTCTTAAGTTTTGCAATTCGTCTTCTTGCATGTTTTTGTCAGCGGTCATTTTTTCCAATTTCTCTTCAGCAACCTTACCAAACATTTGTGCTTCGTCCAACTTCGTTCTTAGGATTGCGTTCGTGTTATTAACATCTTTTAAGTTTTGCAATTTCTTTTCTTGCATTTTCTTGTCGGCGGCCATTTTTTCGACTTTTTCTACGACAACCTTTTCAAACATTAGAGCTACTTTCAACTGCGTTCTTAAGATCGCGTTTGCGTCATTCAATTCTTTGATTTCTTTGCATGCGACTTCGCTCTCCTCTTTCATCCTAATTCCCATCTCCACAACCTTTTCTTCCATGTTTTTTTCGCAAAGGTCTTTAAAAGCAGAGTTAATAGCTTGGCTTGATATTTCTTTAGCGTTGTCTTCCAACTCTTTCTCACTTAATTCTCCCTTTAATTCTTCACAATCCCGTTTCAGGTTTTCAATCTCCTCTCCCTGCATATGGTGGAGATCTGCGTACATATTCAGCTTTCTCTCTATTTGTTCCGTCTTCGCCTGCATGCCAACCTTGATGGAATCCAACCATTGGATGTCCATCAACATCTTATCCATTTGTCTCCGCTGGATGCAGTTCCTCTGTAATCAAAAGGGAACTTTTTACTCACATGCTATAGTTATACATTGAAAATTTATCGCATGTTCACATTAATGCGAGGACAAATCACGAAATTTTAAATAACCAATTAGTTTTTCGTTATTTAAATAACATCACTTACGGCTTCTGATTGACCTAGCTGATACTTGAGTCGATTGATCTCCATCATTAGATTTCGTTTACTCCTCATCTTTAACGAGATAAAAAATATTTTCCCTCTTAAATCAAATTTTCAAATCTCTCACAAAAATCGACAGCTACACTTTCGAAAATGCGTAGAGAGATGTTGTTTTTGTGTATTTGACGTCATTTATACCCTGGAAATTTGACGTCATAAGTATTTAGCTTTTACCGTTAAACGTTAATTGAAGCATAAATTGTGTATACATTTTTTGTATAAAAATATGCAATTTTCTCAATTTGTTTTTGTGTATTTGTATATTTAGAAGCAAAGCGTACAGCAAAGTTAGAAGTTTATGCAGCAAAGAAAAAGGCAGAGAAAAAAAGATTTCCCAATTTGCTAGGTAGAGAGGATCAGAAAAACGAAGTTTTTAAAGTAGCAAAGCAGATGAGTAAGACAAATCAGGATATCATTGGAGAAAAGTGTGTGAGAAATGACATCGGAGATTTAGCTTTTGATGATAGTGCTAAAGAATTGGCCTGGGAAAGTTATTATAGTAAATTACTAAATGAGGAGTTTGAATGGGACCGCAGTCTTTTGTCACCAGTTAGTCCAATTGAGGGTCCTGCTGTCAGAATAGAAAAGGATTGAGTTAAATTGGCTCTTAGTAAGATGAAAGATGGTAAAGCTGCTGGTCCATCAGGTATTGTTTCTGAAATGCTGAAGGCATCTGGTGAAGATGGTATTGACATCATCACTGAGCTTGTAAATGCTATTGTCAGTCAAGGTGTAGTCCCTGCAGACTGGGAAATTAGCTCTATAGTAAACTGCTATAAAGGTAAAGGTGATGCCCTGGAGAGAAGTAATTATAGATGGCTGAAAATGTTAGACCAAATTATGAAAGTATTAGAATGGATATTGACAAGGATATTTATTAGAGATAGGGTGAATATTGATGATATGCAGTTTGGGTTTATGCCTGGACGGGGAACTATTGATGCAATTTTTATAGTCAGGCAGTTGCAGGAGAAATATCTGCAAAAGAATAAGAGGTTATATTTTGCATTTGTTGATTTAGAGAAAGCTTTTGACAGAGTACCACGTGAAGTAATCTGGTGGACGATGCGAAGGTTAAGAGTCGATGAATGAATAGTGTCAGTTGTTATGTCTATGTATGAAAATGCCAGAAGTCATGTCAGAGTGAATGGATCATATAGCAAGGAATTTGGAGTTAAGGTTGGTGTTCATCAGGAATCTGTTCTTAGCCCGTTACTCTTTATCATGGTTTTGGAGGCTTTATCTCAGGAATTTAGAGTAGGATGTCCATGGGAATTATTGTATGCCGATGATCTTGTGCTTATTTCAGATAGTCTAGAAGGGTTAACTGCGAAATTTGCTACTTGGAAGAAAAGTATAGAGTCAAAAGGGCTTAAAGTTAACATGGGTAAGACAAAAGTGATGGTCAGCGGAGTTGACATTTCAGCACCTATTGCTTCAGGTAGATGGCCATGCTCTGTATGTAGTAAAGATGTTGATAATAACTCAATATATTGCAAATATTGTGATCATTGGGTTCATAAAAAGTGTAGTGGTATAAAGGGTCGACTTACCTCAGTGGTGGACTATGTGTGTATGGTGTGTACTGGTGATATTACCTTAGCAACTGGACAGCCAGTAGAATCTGTGGCAATAGTGATGACCTTTTAGATGACAAAAGATGGCTTTTGTTATTTGGTCGACATGATTAGTACAGGAGGTGGCGCAGAACAAAGTTGTATAACTCGAATTAGATCTGGGTGGAAAAAGATTAGAGAGCTTTTACCTCTCCTAACTTCTAGAGTGATATCTCTTTGCACGAAAGGCAGGGTGTATGATGCTTGTGTAAGGAGTATTTTCTATATAATGGGGAGACATGGGGAGTTAGAACTGTTGAACTAAACATACCAGAGCGTAATGACATGAGAATGATTAGATGGATGTCAAATGTGACATTGAAGGATAGAAAGCCTTCAAATGAGTTAAGAGAACGCAGTGGACTAGAAAGTGTTAGAAAATCTTTGCAAAAGCGTCGGCTTAGATGGTTTGGTCATGTTGAGAGAATGAATGATAATAACTGGGTTAAGAAGTGTAGAGATTTAGTTGTAGATGGTAAGTGTGGCAGAGGCAGGCCACGGACAACATGGAGCCAGGTTGTGAAGAAAGATCTCGTTGAGAAACGTATTCAGAGACGTCATTTATACCCTGGGAATTTGACGTCATTAAGTACTTATCTTTTACCGTTAATTGGAGCATAAATTATGTATAATTTTTCTGTATAAAAATATGCTGTTTATTTAGTCTGATTCTGACGGACCGCGGTGTTTAGCGGAGTCGCTGACATTATGACGCTAGTCTGATACTAACGGACCGCGGAGTTTAGCGGAGTCGCTGACACTATGACGCTAGTCTGATACTGACGGACCGCGAAGTTTAGCGGAGTCGTTGACACTATGACGCTAGTCTGATACTAACGGACCGTGGAGTTTAGCGGGGTCGCTGATATTATGACACTAGTTTGATACTGACGGACCGCGAAGTTTAGCGGAGTCGTTGACACTATGACGCTAGTCTGATACTGTCGGACCGCGGAGTTTAGCGGAGTCGCTGCGGGTCTTTTTTTCGTAATCGATGATTCCATACATAAGCCGTGGCTCCATACTTAAACGGTACCTCCATACATAAACGGTGACTCCATACTTTAAACGGGGCTCCTGCCATAAGCGGTGACTCCGTACTTTGACCGTAGATCCATACATAAACGGTGACTCCACACTTAATCAGTGGCTCCATACCTATGCGGTGTGCTCGAACTTTTCCTGGAAATCCGGTTAACGGCTCAATAATGTAAATAAACAATCATAATGGTGCACTGAAAACGTTCTTTTTGAATTTACCGAAGCAACAAGAAAGTTTACAGGTTCAGAGGAAGAAAATGAACGAACAATACAATAGGTAATATATCAAAACATATATTATTTAATTTTCTATTTTTAATTTAATTTATTTAAGATATTTTGACAAATAAACAGTCCAATCCTATAACTATATTTTTTTTATGTTCTTTTTTGAAAAACAAGCCAGCCATCGCATCATTGTGTTTTATGTGATATCTCGTTACAAATTTATTCTAGTTTAGTGAAATAACTGCATCCCGAAGAAATATGAAGATAAACGAAGTACAAAATGATAGAAGAAAAGGTTATTTGGTGTCAAGTAGCTAGCATTTCATATAAAAATGTGTTAAATAATGATTGGAAACTTTCTTTTCTGCTCGGAGTGAATGTTAAATTATTTTATTGTTTATTTTGTGCTTTTCCCCGTAATTTTAACTGTCAATGTACCTCCGTGTTTTAGAAAGAAGAAAGTTAATTTAGACAATAATAACTTTATATTAATACAGTTTTTATTAAACTTTAACTGCAAAATCATACTTTAGTAAAATCAAACTTTTATTTGGTTATTTTTTATTGTTTTTTATAAAGACTATCATTGATTTTAGGAGTTATCGATAACAGACTAATTGTTCGTAATAAAAAAAGAAGACGCCACTCGTCAGCGTGGAATAACTTTGTTAGAGTCAACAGGGTACGAATCAACATTTTCTATACAATTATTTATTTATTTTTTGTAATTTAGATTATGTCAACTATTAGGTATAAAAATAGTTAGTGACTACAAAGAGTAAATGTCATTTAACCACTTTTTTGCTTTACAACGAAAAATACTTTTATTTTCAGGAACGCTTAGGTCAGCAAGCCGAAGATACAGAAGAAGATTTTGGTCAAAGATCTAAAGTGCTAAGTCAGGCTTGGAAAGACTGCTCTACAGAGGAAAAAGAAGTTTTTACTTAAAACATATACTATGCTATATAAAATAACTGACTACAGAAAGTAAAATTCTTTAAACGTCACGAATATGGGTTAAACATCGAAAAATGTTAAAATAGTTTTTTCAGAACTTTCTCAAATAGAAATAAATACATTTAATAACCATAAAAAATGGTCAAGTCGGCAATTGTTTTTATTTGTACTTTTTAATGGAGAAAAATTGGTGGTGAACGTTGAATATTTTTATGTTTATAGACGTACAAACGAATGGTACCTGACAAAGAATTCAAATGTGAGATTTGTGAAAAATTGTTTACAGAAGTGAAGGAGAAAAATAGGCATGTGTCTTCGTGTGGGAAAAGTTTTAAGTGCTCTCTTTGTCAAAAGAACTTTACAAAGTTAATAAACTTAAAAAGGCACACTAAAGAAACTCACGAAAAGTGCAAAAGGTTTGGGAAATAGGTCTTTGTATGATGCGATCTTTTCATCTAGATGATCAAACATTTCTTTGCCGTTTTTACTACCATACTTTTCTTTACAAAATTCACTGTAAAGTCAGTTGAAATCGGGTCTTCGTGGAGAAATAGAACGATCAGATTTCATCAGATCAAATTCCAGTTCGTCTTTACAAGTAAACCTCAAATTATCGTTAAACAGTCGATACGCCAGGCCTAATAATTACAATAAAAATATGGCAATTTAAAAATAAATGTTTACATATATCTTTCCACCCTACGGACACAAATACTTTTCCAAATTTTGTATTTGAGAGCAAAAACTTGCAAAGAACTATTTTGTAAAATTAGAAATTCATATGTAATTAAATGTTAATCTCGCCAAATACAAATAAAAGAAAAATAATACATTTGAATTGATATGTTATGGATTAAAAAGTGATTTATTATTCAATATATGAAACTAAAACTTACCAGGGGTAAATGCCTTCTGAAATAATAACTTTATCTGCAGTACAGGATAACATGTCTTTAAATGAATTTACTTGCAACGTGTTTAATGGGTGATTATGTGACCATTCGATTACTATTTGACATGGCAAAGCTTTTCTTTGTTTCATTACTTTGATAATCATTGAGAACGGACACTCCGTATTCTTGATTCTTCGAGAGGGGTTTTCTTTTAGCAGCTTTATAGCATTTTTTGTACTTGCATATTTTGTGTTGTGTTGGCAACGATATCTTCTCACAAAACTGTATGGGCTTTTGGGACCAATTTTCCTAAAATAATTGGCATACCACTTGTTACATAGACTAAGTCAGTAAAGTCAACGTAAATAAGTGAAAAAGAGTAATTACCTTACCACAAACAAACGCAAATAAGTTGAATATATCAGTTTAAACTGGCTTTAAATTGGTTTATATTTCCTTCGACATTCTCCAAAACAACACTACTTGTAAAGGAGAACATCTCCTTTATAGTATCACATAGCTCTTCAGTATTTCTAAGACCATTAAACCTTAACTGAGTTGTGACAAGAGCACTAACAAGACCCGTATTTGTATCCAACTCAGCCATTTTGAATGTTTTGGTGCGCAATTATTGTAATGGCAACCGAATAGTCGGTGTGGAGTCACCGTTTATGTATGGATCTACGGTCAAAGTACGGAGTCACCGCTTATGGCAGAAGCCCCGTTTAAAGAATGGAGTCACCGTTTATGTATGGAGGTACCGTTTAAGTATGGAGCCACCGCTTATGTATGGAGTCATCGATTACGAAAAAAAAACCGCGGAGTCGCTGACATTATGACGCTAGTCTGATACTAACGGACCGCGAAGTTTAGCGGAGTCGCGACACTATGACGCTAGTCTGATACTGACGGACCGCGGAGTTTAGCGGGGTCGCTGACATTATGACGCTAGTCTGATACTAACGGACCGCGGAGTTTAGCGGAGTCGCTGACATTATGACGCTAGTCTGATACTGACGGACTGCGGAGTTTAGCGGGGTTGCTGATATTATGACGCTAGTCTGATACTAACGGACCGCGGAGTTTAGCGGGGTCGCTGACATTATGACGCTAGTCTGATACTGACGGACCGCGGAGTTTAGCGGAGTCGCTGACATTATGACGCTAGTCTGATACTAACGGACCGCGAAGTTTAGCGGAGTCGCGACACTATGACGCTAGTCTGATACTGACGGACCGCGGAGTTTAGCGGGGTCGCTGACATTATGACGCTAGTCTGATACTAACGGACCGCGGAGTTTAGCGGAGTCGCTGACATTATGACGCTAGTCTGATACTGACGGACTGCGGAGTTTAGCGGGGTTGCTGATATTATGACGCTAGTCTGATACTAACGGACCGCGGAGTTTAGCGGGGTCGCTGACATTATGACGCTAGTCTGATACTGACGGACCGCGGAGTTTAGCGGAGTCGCTGACATTATGACGCTAGTCTGATACTGCCGGACCGCGGAGTTTAGCGGAGTCGCTGAAATTATGACGTTAGTCTGATACTGTCGGACCGCGGAGTTTAGCGGGGTCGCTGACATTATGCCGCTAGTTTGATACTGTCGGACCGCGGAGTTTAGCGGGGTCGCTGACATTATGCCGCTAGTCAGATACTGACGGACCGCGGAGTTTATTGTTCCATTGTTTCATCGATCTGAGCAAGGCGTGTCACGTTAACAGAGATGCTTTGTCAGTTGTACTCGGTAAGAGTGGAAGGTTAACTTTGATGGAACCCTTTCAAAACCTTTTTGTGTTGATAATGGGGTTAACCATATTCAAGCTTTTTGATGTACGTTAAATGGATGGGGTGAGGTAAAATTTCCCCACCTGTTTTGTTTCTGATAGGATTGAGCTACCAAGCTTAATTTTTGCACATAACATCGTTATCATATATAGTCCAAAAATTTAGTAGAAAAAACAAATTTTGTCATCATTTTGGCTGATGACATCATCATATATGACGTAAATTTTCATTTTTTTGCAAAAAAAGGAAAAATTTTGAATTTCCATATCTTCTGAAGTCCAAATCATTAAATTACTTATAAATTAAAATTACCCCACCCCATCCGGAATAGGGTTAAGCAAGGTGACCTAGCTGCCCCAACTCTATTCAGAATTTACTTTGCATCCATGCTTGCTGTTACCTTTGAAGAAAATCCGGTAGGAATCTACTTGAACTACCGAACATCTGGTATTGTATTTGATCTTTCTCGTCTCAGAAGTAAATCTAAAATATTTATCTCGGTCATCAGAGATGATTTTGTATGCTGATGACCGTGATCTTGTAAGTCATACTGAAGCTGGTCTACAGCTACTAGTTAATAGTTTAGATGCTGCTTGTGATGCTTTTGGTTTCACAATAGATCTTAAGGAGACTGTTGTGGTGTTCTAACCTGCTCCTGGCAAGTGTTACAAAGTTCCTTCTATCTTCATAAAAGATGAAAAACTTAGATCTGTTGATAGTTTTGTATATTTGGGCCGCGAGATCACGCGAACTGGTAATTTAGATGAAGAGATTAGTTTTCGTATCATGTGTGCTGCAGTTTCTTTTGGCAATCTAGCTGAAAGAGTTTGGAACCATCATAACATTACCTTATCCACAAAAATCATGGTTTACGGATCCTTTGTGCTTTCTTCTCTTTTGCACTCTACTAAAACCTGGACAACGTATGCACATCAAATAAAACCTTTGGAAGAATTTCATCAAAACTGTCTTCGCCATATTCTTCGCCAACTGGCAGGCGATCTGATAAAAGGTTCTTGCTCGTGCCAAGCTTCCATCTGTTGAATGTGTCATCTGCTTCTACAGGATCGGATGGAGTGGGCACTTGATCCGCCTTGAAGACCATCCCCAAACAGTGAGTTTTTATAGAGCTAAATCTGGCTAAGCGATTGCATGTAAACCAAAAAACGTTTCAAGTTTAAGATGAACTGAAAAAGGTTGACATCCTACATCATCATCTTGAAAATCTTGCTAAAACAGAAATGAGTGACGGGGTTTGATTCACAAACAAACTAAATTGTTTGAGGAAAAAAGGGTCATGCATGGCATGCTAAACTAAAACGATCAGCCAGAAAAGGCACTGTCTTGGTGATTCCATTTGACGTAGCAGTTTTCACATGCACAACATGTAATATAGTTTGCTTATCTAAAGCTGGCTTACCGTGGCAGAATCTGCCTAACTTTTTTTGATTAATGCAATGGTTCTCAAATTTTTTGAGAATTCCTAAAATTTATTTATGAAGATAATTGTAAAAAAAATTATTTATTAATGTCTGATCTGTTGCTATGGCAACATTTCTAAAGACTAAATTGACCAAAGATATTCTTAAGGTATGTAATTTTATTTTATTTAGCATGCTGAGACAAATAAATATTTTTTTATTTTTAGAAGGAAATACACAGGGGAAGCACAGATAGATAGATAGATAGATAGATAGATAGGCACAGGGGCCTATGACTCGACAGAGTCCTGTGAATTGGAAGTTTCACTTTTCTCTCCTTTGCCATTAGGTAAGAAAGAAAGGATACCTGGATCATCCTGCTTGGTGGGGAAAGCCAATGACATAAGCCACCGATAGCAGCAGGAGTGGTGGTATTTCACCAGAGCGTTGGGTTTAACCCAACTACCACCTAAAAATATTAGATTAAATTAAATATATATTAATATAAATTAAATATATTCCAAATAATCTGCAAACAGAATTTAAAAAGCTTTTTAGTTCTATCTTGACAATAGTTTTCTTAAGGCTTACTATTTCTTCATACATTGATCAGAAATGATGACGTCATCAAAATTATTTTAATGTGTGCAGAATATATTTTTCTATTTTCATGCAAATTTCCATGACTTTATCACACACCGGTATGAAGATATGAAGGGGGCCGCCCCCCGGAAATAGCACGTTTCAAATCACCCGCTTGAAACAGGGGTGGCGCCAGGGTTTTCCCGACGAGGGGGCTTACAGCGCCAACAGGGGGGGGGGGGGCTAATTGCTTGACTCTAAGTTTAACACAAAACTTATTGATGATCAAATCTATTACAGATTTGGCACCTCTAAATTTAAACATAACCTGTCATGAAACTTGATATCATGATAATTGTATTAATGACAAAAAAGAACTAACGTTAAAAATGTCATTATTTTGTTAATATTGCTTTACTTCCGACAGGAGGGCTGAGAAGTTCCGACGGGGGGCTGTAGCCCCCCTTAGCCCCCCACTGACGCTACCCATGGCTTGAAATAGGGTTAAAGTCTCACCAGCGATCCCATATATCTTGTAATACCACCTGTAGCAACAATCAGTTGAGCATTGAGTTGAATGACTTGCGTTGAAACATGTGTTATAGGGTGTGAAAATTCATTGGCTGTCTAAAATAACACAAGCTTACTCACATCGATGACCGTCCTACTCAAGCACCAACAAATAGGTTCACTTGCGGTGTATGCCAAAAAACCTGCCGTAGCATGGCAGGTTTAAAAAGTCATTTAAGAACTCATAAATAGTTGATAACATTTTTTCAAACTTTTATAATTAAAGTCCTCATGCTCGCGTCTAACGAGTATAGACAATGTAAGGTATTAACGGTCGCCGTGCAATAACAGTCGCCGTGTTTGTTTACATTTCTCATTTTATCCAGTTTATCTTATTCGAATAATTTAAAAGGTTCTTCTTCGTGCAGAGTAGTTAGCTAGGTAACCGAAGATATTTGTAACTTGTTGTTTTTATGACAAACGATTGGTTATAATGAAATGTATAAGAGCTAAAGTTTCAAAGTCTTTCAGAATCTTTCTTAGAAGCAAAAGTAACTGGTAAAAGAGTTAACTGAGGATGGGATACACCATGGAAGTCCCTTGTAATTATTGCTTGACGGGTCAAGAGAAGGCCATTGACTGGATAAAACAGAAAATAATTACAACTTATAAATATAACTTTTTTTAAGAAACATGTCAGACCATGCAGGCTCAATTGTTTCTTCAGAAAACAGAACTCTCGTAACTCTTGTGTGGTGCTAACTTCCCTATGAACTTCCCTCTGCATGTTTTGATGCTTGTTTTTCTAGCTGTTTGGTTTCTTAGAACGTTATGATGTAATTAATCTTCATAAAATGAAGACACTGTATTGCGCATTGCAATTTATCAAATTCGAATTCGAGTCCCACCACCTACAATGATAGAACCCACTCCACGACGTTTTGCAGTTTCTTTTGTTCCAGAAGATGAGATTCAAGTTGACGACGATTAATGCCGTCATATTGAAAGCGATGATGATGAAAATGACATGCATGTTGAGGAGGGAATCGAAGATGATGGAAACATTCTTGATATTTTTGAAGATTGACTCTGGAGATTAGACAAATTTTGTTCTATTTCGTTATTAGTTTACTGTTATGAAATAGAGTCGTTCCACATTTTAACTTAATATCGTGATTATTTGTATTTCTTCGCTTATTTCCCTATCTCAGCCTGGCAATGTTTCTTTGTTTCTTAAGATTATGGCAATCATGTTTCTTATTTACGTGTTTCTTAAAAAAAAGATGTGTAGCTACTATTCTAAATGAACATTGAACTGTTGTTGCAGTTGTAAAAAAATGTTTAGGAAAGAAGTCAATAAATAAAGAAACGTCTGCTAATGTAATGTCTTCTAACGAGGTCAATTTTAGCTGAAATGTTCACGTGAAACCTGAAAAATGTCCGCTTTATGGAGTGTCCGCTTTATATAGATGTCATTTTGTGTTGTGAGAGTTTCGTTAAGAATTCGTCCGGGACGAATAAAACTCTTTGCTTCAGAGAGAAGAAAGTGGACACCGCTTTAGGGAGGCTCCACTGCACATTAGTTTAATTGGATCCACGCACGTTGTAGAAATTGATATGCTTGTTATATTTAAGATAAAGGAAGGCTAGTACCATCGAAAAATTTGAAGATAAAGTCTGTTTTCATATATAATCAGATCGTCTTCAGATGAGCCGAATTGGCTTTACAATGCTAATTAAGGACTGTGGGGCGCAACTCCTCGCAGTCCCAAAGTCCCGTCTCCGGGTTCGATCATTAGTCTACCAAATTTTTCTCACAAGGCTTTGGTTAACCCGTGGTAAGTTTTTCAGGCTCTTTCCAAAGATGCCGCGCACTCAGGTGATTCTCGTTTTAGAACAATTTTTTATTTTATTTATTTTTTGTTTCTAGTGAAAACCGAACCTGGGCCATTGCGGCCAGAAACATAAGTTTTGACCACTAGACCACTAGACCACGCTCGCACATTAAGCTTTATAATACCTCTATGATAAGAATTCTTAAGAATGTATTTACATTGTAAAAACAAAATCCCATTCATCGTCTAGCCTGTCCTTAAAAGAGCTAACAAAAGGAGCGCCAACAAGCGGTCGCATGACATGTTCCAATCATCGACAACTCGGTTACTGAAGAAGTGTTGCTGGATTAACGAATTTGCAAAACTCTTCTTCAATTTGTAACAATGACTTCTAGTTCTGGTAGTACATTAACAACGAAAAATTTCGGAATAGTTTTATTCCGGACAAGCAAGTGGTCCGAAAATTTTAATGACCGAAAATTGGTATCCGAATTTTTTAATAACCGAAATTTTTAAAATGATAGGAATTTTGAAATTTCACATTTAACGTCAATCACTTGACACAATGATGAATCATTGCCCAATCAATACGACAGTAGATAGAATGTAATTGAGAAACTCTTCGCAGTCGATTATACATATCATGACCTAATGGGACTAAGCTATAATGATAAAATAACAAAAAGGTTTTATAATTTTGCTGAAAGTCAAAAAAGGGATCCTCGCTCTCAATCGTGATGCCGGAAAGGGCTTCCGTGAGAAGCCAACTTATTAAAGTTGAAGATGGAAGTACATACGAGAAAACCTTACGCAAAGTGGACACCGGAACAGCGAGGAGAAATTTGAGGCTATGCGTCGAAGCATGGGGTAAACTCGATTGTGCGTCATTTAAGGAGCAAACAGCAAGTGACTTTTAAGAGGCATATGAAGAGAGGATAAAGAACAATCAACCAGTAGCTAGATTTCAGACAAAAAAGCGCGGCAGCCTTTACCTTACTACCAGAAGATCTTATGAAGAAAACGATTGACACAGTAAGAGCTTTACGCTTAAAAGGGGCTCCCATCAGTGTGAATGTCATAAATGCTATGATAAACCAAAAGTTGAAAATGATGGAAATAGTGAAGAAAAGATAAAAATTTACGATTTTAATGAAGAAACAGACATAATTTTTCGTTTTTAATGTACTATCAACATTAAACAAATGTCTTAAAATATGTTTTTCATCAGATAGAATCTTATATAGTTGTACAATGTCACCTCATGTCCGAGCCTATACTTCAGATGGAAGGCCAAGTGCTCAACGATCCGCGATCAACGATCCGCGTATTGATTATCCTTAAACCCGTCTTACCAATTTAAACCCTCTTCTTAAAACCTTCTCAATATGAACTTTTTCCCTCTTAAGCTGCGGGTGCCTTTATTCGAGTAAAGGCCTCACGAAGGATGAAAATAGTGCATGAAATGATTTAAAATGTCCAGGATGATGTGTACGTTGGTTCGACGAATGAGACCCAAACAGTCGATTCGCTTTTTTACTTGAGGTAAATGACGTGCTGATTTACGCATAAATTATCATAGTTAATAATTTTGTGGTAACTACAAAAAAAGATTGGAGTGCTATGTCAGAAGAAAACACTGAGTCTGATAATCAAATGGAAAACAATGATTCGCTTATACAAAGGTAGCTAGCTAACTATGTATATATTTTAGGAAAATTAACAATTTTAGCTAAAAAGTAAAAGCTATCGTTAATCAAACAGTTCCAAAGATGGTTTCAGCAATTTAAGTTATTTTTCTAAAATCTAGATAATTACTTGCTTGACTTTAGAGTTAGAAGAAGGTCAAAGGTTATCTATCAACCACCGTTTTAAATAAATTTAAAATATTAGCTGATATTTTTTGCTTTTAGTCTTCGGGAAAGCTTAAAGCTTGAAGAGACATCAAGTGTGAGTTTGAGTAAAATTGTTGATTTCATAAAGAGCTCTTTTGTGAACTATGATGCATCATCTGTCCATAATTGCTTGGTCCAGGCATTCCCAGACCTTCAAGCCCAGCAAAGCAAAGACAAAGAGGAGATTTACTATCTTGGCATTGGTTTTGTCAACAACGAGTTGACTAATGAAGGGAAACTATTTACATGGTAAGTTTACTACACATATTCGCTTGATTTTCTCAGGATTTTTCTTTTGTTGTGTATATGTAGGAGTTGCAGTTAGTTGTAAAATCTTTAATTTGCACATATAACTGTTCAGATATCACATTTTTGTCATCCGATTTGTATTTGTATATATATATATATATATATATATATATATATATATACAGTATAATCGCGATAACTAATTGCGGTAACAGAACGGCAGATAACTCAAACTTGTGTTAACTTGAATTGTTTTACAATACACTTTCCTAATACTTTCTCATAAAAATCACTTGATAACTCAAATATTTGTTAACTTAAACATTAACTCAAATTATCATGGTCCCAATGGCGATTTGAGTTATTAGGAGTATATATATACTATATACTTTTATAGTCACAGAAATTTTAAATTTAAACACAAAAGACACTTTATTGTCAAATGGATCAGCTGTGGATTTACAATAAAACTTTTTTGATAAGATATATAATTGCATTTGTTCACTTAGGCGATTGGGAGCTAGTACAGTATTGGACCCGCTCTTTTTTATGAAGTTCAGCCCATTTATAATAATGTGTGATGACTGATGATAAACAGTAATAACATAGTTTTATGATAAAATCCATGATAGGGCCAACAAATCATGCTAATAGTTCCAGAGTTATTTGCGGAGTTTATGTATGTGCAAAGGTTCATGGGTAGACACACATATTTTAATTTAATATTAGAGGTTGCTGGTATGTACTTGTGTACTTCAATTAAAATTCAATAATAACACTGTTGTAAGTTTTTGTATACAATCCTGATAACTCAAACTCCTATTAAATCAAACTTGTGTTAACTCAAACTGTTTGATTCCCCTTTCCTAATAGATTGTCATAAAGTCTTTAGATTAATCATATTAGAGTCTTTTATTCTTTAAACCTGAAAAATAAATTTACTTTCAGGACGCTATTTCTAGATGAAAATAATGTTGATTTTTATCACTTTTGTTAATCTTCTTTTTCTGTCCATCTATTAGCTCTGAATAAAAAAATCCATGCAAAAAACAGTTAAAATCACTACTTACATAACTTTTTGCTGAAGGTTTCCTAATGGTAATCTCTTGGAAAAGGTCTCCTTCATCCCAGGGGGGGGGGGGGGATACTGATTATTATCACAGGGTTTAACCTCTCTGGTCCTGGCGTACTTATGACGCCCATTTGTAACAATAATCGTTCAGTTCCATAGCAACTTAAGCAGATCAACTTGAGTACTTTCAACTGATTTAAGCAATCTTCATGTGCAAATATCCACATAGCATATTTTTGTATTAATGTGGGCTGTCTGGTGAATAAACCATATAAATACTCTAAACTCAAATGACTCAACTTGTTGGTTTGTTTTAATTAAGCATTATGCTCCTGTTTGTGCTACAGTTATTACAGTTATTGCAACTTTGTGATAGCATGGTCTCGGACAGAGAACTTTTGGATTAAGAGCCAAACACCTTACCATTGCGCTATTGGCGGATCAATCAACTCAACTTTAATTTACCGAAAACTTTCCCTGGTTTTGTTTATAACTTACCTTTTGAATTTTTCACAGGATTAAACAACGCTTCAAAGAGGAAGTTTTCGGCAAGATTTCCACGCAGACTGTAATCGAACTGGCAACTAAAGAACTTGGTATTCTGTTCAAGAGCAACGTTTTATGGCATTATCTACGTAAGGCCTTTCCTGCTGTGTACATCCGACGTTCGGATCGGTTGAGGTGGTGGTGCGGTATCACTCTGCCCGATCAGAAGGTGACGCATGAGGATAAAAAAGTGAAAGTTTGGCTGCAGGCTGCCAGTAAATGGTTTGTGTGTCTCTATTGATCTCAAGGGAAATTAGTGTTACAGTACACCTTTTGATAAACATAAAAACGAATTTTTTCTTGTCAATTTCATTACAATTTGATATTATTTTTTACTTTTGATTTTACTCTAAAAAGAAAGAACTAATTATTATAGGTAGCAATATTTCGGTAATTTTAAAAGAATAGATTAATAGTGAAGAATTGCATCAAATCGCATTATTGTTATAGGGCAATTCTATGGTAACGGAATTACATTTGTAGGCTCTACACTTATGAATCTTAGAAAACCAATGATAATTGGACAGAACAAACTTATGTTTAAAACTTGTCTACCTAATCAACCAATTCAGAATAACAGCTTCATTTTGCCCTAATGAGTCCGATGAATATTATATTTACATTCAAACCCTTGGTAACGGAATTACAAAAAATGGACATGGTGTTTGACCTAACATTAAAACTCTTTGATTTTCTCCGTTGTTTTAGTATTGAGATTACCAAAAACTATTTTATTTTTATGATGAAGCTCTATGATAACAGGTGTCAGAAACATAAAAAGAAAACATCTGTATAACTTTTCAACTTTTGTATGTTTCAACATTAATAATAACGTGGTAACGGAATTACATTGAAAGGTAACGGAATTCTGAAAATTTGAGCATGATGTATGTTCAATCAATAAATGTATTTCCAACATCTCTTGACTTGGATCAGGTGTGGGTTTACAGGAGCAGTGTACATTTGAGGGAGGTCATACCAAGCTGAAATTCGCTCCTTCTCCAAATCCTGTGGTTCTAAAACTCCGCATGGCTTTTCCAGACACCGAACATGAGCACTTTCAGTTTTGGGAGAGACAGAGAGTACAACTCCTAAGAAGAATTCACCTTCATACTCTACCAGCAACATTGACCAGCTGTCACTGCGTCAATGCTTGGTATCTTATTATGTATTGTATCATTTGTTGTTGATGGTGGTGTTTCAGACAATATGTTGTTGCTGGCAGGTTCTGGCGTTGTAGTTTGCTCAACTTGTAAAATTTTAAAAACATGCTTATGGGGAGCTGATGAAGAATAATAGTGAACCTTTGTTTCAACTACATAAGGTGCCAAAACTTGAACGCAGTGAATACCAGGCTTCCTAAGACCAGTTATGCCAGTACAATCTATTGTGTCTTTGTCAATTTGATTGACAAAAGACTACACATGTTTTTTTGTGCACTTTAGAACAGTGATGTTTTCTGAGCACTTTGAATGACAGCACCTTTTGCTAAAGTTGCAGTGTGAACATCACGCTTTAATCTCCCTCCAATCCCATCTACAGCTCCCTTTCCATGGGAGGTGGCAAAAAAAATTCCAGCTAATGGACTTTTCTAACAGTGTGATCCCACTTAAAGTGAACCTCTGCTTGAATTTGGAAGCAGCGCCATCAGAAAATATCACATAGTTGCTAAACTCTCTGATACTTTCCAGATAACCAATTAGCATAGTGAGGGAGGTCAGTACAGCATACTTGTCGTGTGACAAGTAATCAGACGTGATGGCAAATGAGTGACATTTATTATTCTCCCATGCACAGACAGTAAAAAGAGCAAACTGCTTTGATACCCAATATGATGACTGGATGGCATTTTGCACTTGAGTGGTGTAGTTCTCTGCAAAGTCAAGTTGGATAACAATTTTTGTAGCGTCATTTTTAATACTCTCTTTCCTCTTGGAATGCACAGGCTTACATTTGTTTAATAAAGGTGTGGTGCAGGAATAAAGGGGACCTTGTTGCTAGTTCATTATAGCAGTCTACAAGAGTCCCTTCAAGTTGCTGTTTTTAAATTTTGAAAACCCAATGGGCATCTCTGGATTGTCAATCTAGAAGAGGGCATACGCTTCGCTAAGGGTTGTAAGCATAAAGTGTTTTTGCTTTTTTTCTTTGGCATTGTTTTCTCATACAATCACAACATGTTTTTTTCCAGGACAGGTTCACGATGTTTCAAGGTAAAAAGATTTAACTTTCTGTATGTTTCTGGTGTCTGTGGATAAGGATTTGTTACCAAGGGATGAGTTTTTTACTTTACATGTAATGCCACATTCTTTAGCAAGAGACAAGATCAGTTCTTTCTTGTGGTGTGGAGATTGTGGTAGAAAGGTTTTGATTTGACTTTTTGCTTTGCTGATTGATTGTGGAGTCTTGTAAACTTTTGTTGGGGTCTCTGGTTGATTTGTTTTGTTTTTTAATTCAATGTTTCCTTACTGCCATTTTATTTGCATCTTTGTGATCCTTCAGCTGAGTCATGGTCATTTTGCTGCTTTCCTTTTTTGTCATTTTTTTTCACTTGAGAGTGTAGTTCTTTGTTTGCTTTTAGCTTTTCTCGGTACATTCTCATCTCTTCTGCAGGAGTCAAAGGCATTTTGTTAGCACTAAAATGGTTAAAAGATAAGGCTTTATAATTCTGGAAATTAATTAACCACAATCATGATCTAACACAATAAAATAAATGTATTATAAAACATATGCCTTACCTGGCTGGGGACAAACAAAACTGCAGAAGATGGAAAGAAAAATGTTTATCCTGTTTGTTTTTCCTGTTGTTATGTATACCGAGTAGTCAACTACACTGGTGAACCAGAATTTGGCAATAATACTAAACTTTTGAAAAATCTTTATTGTAACCATACTTTCCAATATTGAAGATTGTCAATCTTGAAGAGGACGTATGTTTCCCTAAGGGTTGTAAGCATAAAGTGATTTTGCTTTTTTCACTTTCACCTAAGCAATGACTTTTAAAATCAAGTCAACCATTTTTGACATGTTTTTGTGCAATTCTGTATTATAGTTTGTAATTCCGTTACCAATATATAATTCCGTTACCAAGTTTTCTTGTACTTAGGAAGGTTTTTTGAAAATATTTCTTGTGTCTTAATGTATCATTTATTAACATAATTAAAAAATGTAAATGATTGTTGATGCAAGCAAGCAAATTACTCTGCAGGTAAACAAAAGACACTATCTTGGTAACGGAATTACAACACACAGGCCCAAAATCTTTTGCTTGATATTTCCAGCCAAAATTATCTCCAGAGTGCATATTTAATTGAAAATGGCAAGGCACAGAATATAGATTAGATTATCATAGGTCATCACTCTCTAAGATTGTTTTTTGTTCTTTTTTCATGTAGTTAGAACCTGTGTAAATATGCCTTTAACAGATTTTTAGATTAATGAAGTAGTTAAAATCTGTGTTTTGGGCCGCCCCCAAAAGATAATGTTAATAATTTTTATAAAATTATATCGTTCAACCTGTTTACTAACCAATGAGAGTGATCAAAACCTGCAAAATACAACTTTAAAAATGTTCTCATGTGGAATTGACCTATAGTATTATCATATTGCAGTGCCTTCCTTCCAATGTTTCTTCTCTTATCTGAAGCCGTGAAATCTCAGTTTTAACATATTCTTAAGGGTACGTGAGAATCTTGTCATGAAGATTGGCAGCAAAGAGCAATGTTCCCTCATCTTCTCTGCGATCTGTCATCACGTGAGCAAGGCATCATATCATCAGTACATCACCGCCGTCAAGAGTGTCTTCCCCAATGTCATGCGCAAATCATTTAGTCATGTTGATTATTACGTGGGAATATCTTTTCGCAGTGCACTCTTACGTGAAACCGTACTCTCCCTGCAACCTGTACCGAAAAATAAAGAAACAGTTGATCATCCTATTGAATCTGAAGAAGAGAGGAATTCCATTCTGTGGTACACAAAACTTTCTTACCATTTTAAAAAATTTTTGTCCGCATTTAGTGTAGTGTAGCGCATGGTCTAGTGGTTGAAACCTTTATTTCTGGCAGCAACAGCCCAGGTTAGATTGTTGAAAACAAGACTTGTATAACTTTTGTATGTTTCAACATTAATAATAAACGTGGTAACGGAATTACATTGAAAGGTAACGGAATTCTGAAAATTTGAGCATGATGTATGTTCAATCAATAAATGTATTTCCAACATTTCTTGACTTGGATCAGGTGTGGGTTTACAGGAGCAGTGTACATTTGAGGGAGGTCATACCAAGCTGAAATTCGCTCCTTCTCCAAATCCTGTGGTTCTAAAACTCTGCATGGCTTTTCCAGACACCGAACATGAGCACTTTCGGTTTTGCAAGAGACAGAGAGTACAACTCCTAAGAAGAATTCACCTTCATACTCTACCAGGAACCATTGACCTGCTGTCACTGCATCAATGCTTGGTATCTTATTATGTATCGTATCATTTGTTGTTGATGGTGGTGTTTCAGACAATATGTTGTTGCTGGCAGGTTCTGGCGTTGTAGTTTGCTCAACTTGTAAAATTTTAAAAACATGCTTACCGGAAGCTGATGAAGAATAATAGTGAACCTTTGTTTCAACTACATAAGGTGCCAAAAGCACGTTTTGCTAAAGTTGCAGTGTGAACATCACGCTTTAATCTCCCTCCAATCCCATCTACAGCTCCCTTTCTATGGGAGGTGGCAAAAAAATTCCAGCTAATGGACTTTTCTAACAGTGTGATCCCACTTAAAGTGAACCTCTGCTTGAATTTGGAAGCAGCGCCATCAGAAAATATCACATAGTTGCTAAACTCTCTGATAATTTCCAGATAACCAATTAGCATAGTGAGGAAGGTCAGTACAGCATACTTGTCGTGTGACAAGTAATCAGACGCGATGGCAAATGAGTGACATTTATTATTCTCCCATGCACAGACAGTAAAAAGAGCAAACTGCTTTGATACCCAATATGATGACTGGATGGCATTTTGCACTTGAGTGGTGTAGTTCTCTGCAAAGTCAAGTTGGATAACAATTTTTGTAGCGTCATTTTTAATACTCTCTTTCCTCTTGGAATGCACAGGCTTACATTTGTTTAATAAAGGGTGGTGCAGGAATAAAGGGGACCTTGTTGCTAGTTCATTATAGCAGTCTACAAGAGTCCCTGCAAGTTGCTGTTTTTAAATTTTGAAAACCCAATGGGCATCTCTGGATTGTCAATCTAGAAGAGGGCATACGCTTCGCTAAGGGTTGTAAGCATAAAGTGTTTTTGCTTTTTTTCTTTGGCATTGTTTTTTCATACAATCACAACATGTCTTTTTCCAGGACAGGTTCAAGATGTTTCAAGGTAAAAAGATTTAACTTTCTGTATGTTTCTGGTGTCTGTGGATAAGGATTTGTTACCAAGGGATGAGTTTTTTACTTTACATGTAATGCCACATTCTTTAGCAAGAGACAAGATCAGTTCTTTCTTGTGGTGTGGAGATTGTGGTAGAAAGGTTTTGATTTGACTTTTTGCTTTGCCGATTGATTGTGGGGTCTTGTAAACTTTTGTTGGGGTCTCTGGTTGATCTGGTTTTTTTTTAATTCAATGTTTCCTTACTGCCATTTTATTTGCATCTTTGTGATCCTTCAGCTGAGTCATGGTCATTTTGCTGCTTTCCTTTTTTGTCATTTTCTTTCACTTGAGAGTGTAGTTCTTTGTTTGCTTTTAGCTTTTCTCAGTACATTCTCATCTCTTCTGCAGGAGTCAAAGGCATTTTGTTAGCACTAAAATGGTTAAAAGATAAGGCTTTATAATTCTGGAAATTAATTAACCACAATCATGATCTAACACAATAAAATAAATGTATTATAAAACATATGCCTTACCTGGCTGGGGACAAACAAAACTGCAGAAGATGGAAAGAAAAATGTTTATCCTGTTTGTTTTTCCTGTTGTTATGTATACCGAGTAGTCAACTACACTGGTGAACCAGAATTTGGCAATAATACTAAACTTTTGAAAAATCTTTATTGTAACCATACTTTCCAATATTGAAGATTGTCAATCTTGAAGAGGACGTATGTTTCCCTAAGGGTTGTAAGCATAAAGTGATTTTGCTTTTTTCATTTTCACCTAAGCAATGACTTTTAAAATCAAGTCAACCATTTTTGACATGTTTTTGTGCAATTCTGTATTATAGTTTGTAATTCCGTTACCAATATATAATTCCGTTACCAAGTTTTCTTGTACTTAGGAAGGTTTTTTGAAAATATTTCTTGTGTCTTAATGTATCATTTAACATAATTAAAAAATGTAAATGATTTTTGATGCAAGCAAGCCAATTACTCTGCAGGTAAACAAAAGACACTATCTTGGTAACGGAATTACAACACACAGGCCCAAAATCTTTTGCTTGATATTTCCAGCCAAAATTATCTCCAGAGTGCATATTTAATTGAAAATGGCAAGGCACAGAATATAGATTAGATTATCATAGGTCATCACTCTCTAAGATTGTTTTTTGTTCTTTTTTCATGTAGTTAGAACCTGTGTAAATATGCCTTTAACAGATTTTTAGATTAATGAAGTAGTTAAAATCTGTGTTTTGGGCCGCCCCCAAAAGATAATGTTAATAATTTTTATAAAATTATATCGTTCAACCTGTTTACTAACCAATGAGAGTGATCAAAACCTGCAAAATACAACTTTAAAAATGTTCTCATGTGGAATTGACCTATAGTATTATCATATTGCAGTGCCTTCCTTCCAATGTTTCTTCTCTTATCTGAAGCCGTGAAATCTCAGTTTTAACATATTCTTAAGGGTACGTGAGAATCTTGTCATGAAGATTGGCAGCAAAGAGCAATGTTCCCTCATCTTCTCTGCGATCTGTCATCACGTGAGCAAGGCATCATATCATCAGTACATCACCGCCGTCAAGAGTGTCTTCCCCAATGTCATGCGCAAATCATTTAGTCATGTTGATTATTACGTGGGAATATCTTTTCGCAGTGCACTCTTACGTGAAACCGTACTCTCCCTGCAACCTGTACCGAAAAATAAAGAAACAGTTGATCATCCTATTGAATCTGAAGAAGAGAGGAATTCCATTCTGTGGTACACAAAACATTCTTTCTATTTTAAAAATTTTTTGTCCGCATTTAGTGTAGTGTAGCGCATGGTCTAGTGGCTGAAACCTTTGTTTCTGAAGTAGGCATGGAGAAGGCTGGGCTCCGTTATGCGTCACTTGTTATTGATACGCCCTGACTACATGAATACAAGTGCAATGGTTCTTTCCTTCTACATTCTAATTTTATATGTTGTTTTTCCTCACTATAGGTTACGAGCCGCACTCAAATTAAGTTTGCTGCATCGCGAAAAACTCAGCGACGTCTCTCTCGTGCTATCTAACAAGCTTAGTGAACATGTAACGGAGAAGGGCGCACTAAAAATGCTACGAAAGGCTTTTCCAACAATACGCTACAGGAAGCGAGTGGGACAAGCATATGTGATCGGGATTAAGATTTTGGAACCCCACAGACCAAGGGATTACTGGTTGGAAAAATCTCTGACATGGTCAGTAAAATCTAAACTCCCTGCTTCTATTTAATCGTATACTGTACCTGTGTTAAGGCTTAAACAAAAATTTACATTTATTGCTGAAGAATATGAAATCGATGAAACATTCGCGAACTTGAGTTTATCTTCCCTTGAGAAGTAGGAATGTATCTTTGTTTTGGAAGGCTAAAAGAGGTTATCATACCTTCCACAATGGACTACTGCGAGAAATCCAGCGCTGTAATCGACATCATAAAAACGGGTACGAAATGCAATAACCGCGCAAAGTGCGTGAACTTACTTCGCGTAGCATTCCCTCGCGCCTCGTTTAGAAAGACAATCAATGGTCAGCAGATATACGGCATTCGATTACGTGCTGATAAACTAGTGGAGTTTCCAGTCTGCGCTGGTGACAATGAACCTCACTGCGATAATTTTACTTGTGCTCAGGAAGGCGATATAGAGGCAAGCGCAGAACAAGATGCCAGCTGTCATCAAGGTGAATGTTTGGTTGAATGGCTCTTTTTGGGTTCCCGATTTTATTAATTTTTAAACTCTTTTGCATCAAAAACAATTTTATGTTACTAGCTAGTCAATTTTAAAAAATAATCCACATTTTTTTATAATCCT
This sequence comes from Candelabrum cocksii, assembly GCA_963930725.1. NCBI lineage: Eukaryota > Metazoa > Cnidaria > Hydrozoa > Anthoathecata > Candelabridae > Candelabrum > Candelabrum cocksii. The sequence continues at coordinate 4,473,463 of OZ005670.1, read as the reverse complement.
CGAATATGTTTAGTAGATTTCCTTGCCTCTTGCTTGAATATCCATCGAGTTTCGAATCCTATGATCTTGGTCTTCCTATTTTTAGAAATTCCCGCAGAAAACAACTGTAAATCACCGTTGATTGACGAAAAAGGTATGTTTCTCATTCAACTTATCGTTGCTTCTAATCATTCGTGAGTTCTGTTACATGGTACTTTCTTAATGGACGTTTGTTTAATCTGCTGTTACAGTTCGTCATATATAACACGTAAAGTGGTATTGCAAATCAAATCATTTTCTAAAGGTCATTTGGTGAAGTTGGAGCAAAAGGTGGATCGCCTTTCAACAACAATAAGTAACCTTTTTATTCCTTCATTTTCATTTTTATTCGCCTTGTTATTTATTGGCGTTTGTATGAAAACTGGTTACTATTTCCGTTTAATTGTTAACTTGTGGCCTCCCCGCAACAGTTAACGTAGATGCTAAGGTCAATACTGGACTCAAATGTCTTCGCAATGCTTTATAATCATGTCACCACCGGATTCTGTTGACTTTGCGTTTTTTACTCAGATGAAATGAGAAAAGATATGCTGGAGCTTAGAAACGTGTTTGTCCATTCATCGAGACAAAAAGATGCCTTGATTACGCAGCAACAACAAACTATTATCTTGCTCTCTCAACAACATTACCAGCGCATGCTTAAGCCGAACGAGCTGGTGCAACAAGGCACTTTCGGCTTACTTTCCGCCGTACAAACGTTCGATAAACAATTGTCAACGATAGTCGATGTGAAAGAATCATAGTTCTTGTAATATGTTGTGAATGTAATATCTGTTGTACATATTCTTGCGATAGATCTTTCGAATTAGAACCAATTGGTACAGAGTTCGACTCTTTCTAAGATTAATTATCTTCTGCAGTTTCTCCTACGAACAACTTGATATATAATTAAGTTGTGATGAACAAACATAGATTGTTATTGAACAAGTTAGTACGTAGTTATGCTTTAGCAAAGTTTTTCTTCTGGACTCATTTTACGCGAAATATTTTGAAAAAGGCCGAGCTCATTTAAAACTACCTATTTCGTGGCAAAATAAAATGTCATGAAAATATAACAATGGATCACAATCCGAAGTACTGTTAAAGTTTTAAACAACTTTTAGGATCAAACGGGATATATTTACAGAATAATAAATATTTAGACAAAAACTATCAACATAACGAGTAATTTGAATAATTATCGGAGACCATGCGGGTTTTACTCGTATTTTGTTACCACTTGGGCCATTTGTTTCTAATGGGCTGAATGTAACGAAAAGCAAATTACACTGAAGCCCCAGTGCGAGTACCTGACGGTGCTCACTTGCCCCGTGATAACGTTATTGCAGCTACGCTCTGGCATGGTCATTCAGTATTAGCTTGTAGCTAACTCAATTTTGCAAAATTATGGATTTGTGCCGGCATTGTTGCCAGACAACAGGTATTCAATTACAATTATGAAACTCGTACTAGAATTATAGCTTGCAATTACAGTTCATTGAATGTGATGTTAGAGAAAGTGTATAATTGACGTCAAATTTTATCAACTCATTGGATGCAAAATTATAGGAAATGCATGTTTGACGACTGGCACGTGGTACAAGTACAATGATATATGACGTCAAATACCAATATCAACCACAAGACTCCGTCAAGAAGCCGCCTTCAAGAAAACATTAAAAAAAATGGTTTTAAGCTATATTGCAAGAAAAACGTTTGCATCGCTAAACAAAAACACGTTGCTGGCAGGTGGTGCAGCAGTACTTACAGCTGGTTACGGTGTGTACCGGTCTCCTGCAGATAGTAGTTGCAAGAAAATGTTGAGGTCAGCTTACAACCGGTTCGTGTCGATCAACGATTACCCTGATCTAAGTAAACACAACAATTGTCTGGCGAACCATCTCACACCACAAGTCTACGCGAAACTCAGAGACCTGGTGAGACATATCAATAAAGCGTTTAGCGTTGTTAGTAAACCATGACTTTTCTATGTTTGAATGAACAAAACTAAATGAGACAAAAATAAAGCGTAACAAACAGTCAAAATTAATATTTGTTTTTCTTCATTTATTTATCTAATAGGATAGAATATATACCTTGTTTTTATTATCTTTTTTATTATCTATCAGTCGACACCAAGCGGATTCACTTTTGATGAAGCTATTCAAACAGGAGTTGATAACCCAGGCCACCCTTTCATTACAACCGTGGGTGTTGTGGCTGGCGATGAGGAATCTTACAGCGTGTTTGCTGATCTGTTTGATCCAATCATTCAAGAAAGACACAATGATTACAAGAAGACGTCCAAACATGTCACCGATCTTGATTTCACAAAAATAAAAGGAGGTCAGTTTGATGAGAAGTACGTTTTGTCATCTCGAGTGCGGACTGGAAGGAGCATCAAAAACCATGGTTTGCCACCTCATTGCACACGCGCCGAGAGAAGAAGTGTGGAACACATCGTTACAAGTGCATTGAACAGCTTGCAGGGTATTGAGAAGAAAGAAAGTGTGAACATGGAAATAAATAATATTTTTACGGTTTTCAGGAGATTTGGCAGGAACCTACTTTCCATTGAGTAGAATGACTGAAGCTGAACAACAGCAACTGATTGATGATCATTTCTTGTTCGATAAACCAGTCTCGCCTTTACTCACTTGCGCTGGTATGGCTCGAGACTGGCCCGATGCACGCGGTATCTTTCACAACAAACAGAAGAACTTTTTGATCTGGATCAATGAAGAAGATCACACTCGAGTCATTTCCATGGAGAAAGGTACTGAACTATCATTTTATCTTAGTTTAGTGTTTTTTCACTAATAAACAATCTTTCAGGAGGAAACATGAAAAAGGTCTTTGAGCGATTCTGCACTGGCTTGAAAGAAGTTGAAAGGCATATTTCGCAGAACGGACATGGGTTCATGTGGAATGAACACTTGGGTTACATCCTCACTTGCCCATCAAACCTTGGAACTGGTCTACGTGCAGGTAAGGAACGCAACACGTATTTATAAGATGCAAAGGTTAATTATATAACGCTTTTCTTTAGGAGTACATGTGAAGCTTCCCAAACTGTCTCAAGACAAGCGCTTCGACGGGATTCTGGAAAACTTGCGCTTACAGAAACGTGGAACTGGTGGCGTTGACACTGCAGCCACTGGTGGAACATTTGACATTTCAAACTTGGATCGACTTGGCTTTTCCGAGGTAAATATCTATTTAAAGAGTTTTTAGATATGATTTACTATATTTATTTTTTCCTTCATAGGTTCAATTAGTCCAGCAAATCATTGATGGAGTGAACACTCTTGTGAAAATGGAAAAAGCTTTAGAGAAGGGAACCCCAATTGATTCTCTTCTCCCTAAACGACAGTAACAGCGCTAAAAGCGTTGTTGCACAAAATACAAAAATATTAAAATATAACAGACTCTCTTTGCATTGTTTACCACACAAAACTTCCAACCCTGTATAGAAGGTACATTTTTTCCCAATATCTTTATGATTGCAATCGGTATCCATTGTGCCAAACCTTGACTTTCTTGATTGGCGACACTGTCATCTTTCGTTTAGAATTCCTCAATTTATCCTTCGTTGTCACACAATATTTTGAGGTTCAATTAACAGATATAAATAACTTGTGGAGAGTCAGAAGGTTCAATTTGAGGACCACTCTTATTTATATTAATGACATTTTCAAATTTTTTAACTATACTCAATCCATTATGGTTTGCCGATAAAATTACCACTACAAAAACTCTAGGTCTTAACATTGATGAATATCTACAAGGTAAGGGTTTTGCTGCACGAAAGCTGTACAAAACAAATATATTTCTCGTTAATGAACAGCTACTTTAAGGGAAGAAACTTTCGCGGCAATTTTATCCTAATTTGCGCGAATGTCTCTTCCATAAACCAAGTTAAAAAACTAAAACCGCAAAAGTTTATTCCCGCGAAAGTTAATTCCCGCGAAAAAAGTCTTCTTTCAATTTTTTATTCCTTCTTTTGTATATATATCATAATATTACAATCACTCTAAAACTATAACCTTATCGCTGTCTTTTCTCTTTTGTCCACTTTTGTTGCTAGCAGAAAACATTGCCCTAACAACCCGTCACACTTTTTAAATACCGCTGAATCGACCAGGCTTTTGGAAAAGGTAATCATTCCGTACATTCTAAAAGAGCGGCAATCATCAAACCTTCCTGTGGACCAAAAAGCTCTTGTCATAATGGATGTATTTACTGGTCAAACAACAAAAGAAGTGATTACATTGCTCAAAGAGAACGATATTTACGTAGTTGTTATGTTATGTTATGTTTATTTCGCCAAGTAAAAGACATTTACAAATCAGTGCGTGATATATAAACCACAGAACAAGAAAAAATGGCTAGGAATCCATAGAAGACCAAGCGGTCTTTTCATTGCACACCTGTATAAAACAAGAGTTTAGACGTGAAAATTATAAAATTAAAAATACACAATCTCACAGAAAAAAACAAATAATAAAAAATAAATAAAAAATAACAAAAATAATAATAAAAAAATACAAATTAACTATTGGAATTCAAAAGTTCGTCTTTAAAACGGCGTTTGAAGAATTGTAACGATCCGCACTCAGTGTTATAAGCATAATTGTTCCACAAGCGTGGACCTCGGTATCTTATTGAATCTTATTATTAAATTCTGTATTTTATATTAGAATTCCTAGTATTATATTTATTAGAACAAAGTTGAAATTGAGATTGGAAAACATTTGAAATTGATCCATTATTTACTCTATACATAAAGATCAGAGTTTGAAAGATATTTACTTGGTAGATATTTAAAATCTTTAGATCTTTTAATATTTCATGGATGAAATTTCACAGTTTTTGCCTTTTATAATTTTAGCCGCTCGTTTCTGCTTATTATGGAGATTTTTGAGGTGAGATTTATGTGTGTTTGCCCATACTATGTTAGTGTATATAAGATAATTGTGGATGAATGAAAAGTAAATTTGCTTTAAAGATGATTTATTTAAGAATGATTTTGCTCTGTGCATAACGTTCCTCTGAATATAACGCAATATTATCAGCCGCTCGATTTAACCGTAAATGGATATGCAAAGCGTTTTATGAAGAAAACGTGTACGGAATGGTACTCTAAACAGATTGGGTGCCAAATGCAAGGTAAAAAGCTAGAAGATGTCAACGTTCCTCTTCGATTATCAATGTTAAAACCACTCCATGCTTGGTAAAACTGAAGTGAAAAATTGCAATCCGACACAATGTTTGGAACTTTAATTTCTAAAATCGTATTCAGCGAAAGTTTATTCCCGCGAAATCTGCAAATTTTAAAAATCGCGAAAGTTTATTCCCGCGAATTCTTCAAATTTCCTAAAAACGCGAAAGTTAAATCGGAAAAATTCGCAGTGGAAAAGGTACCGCAAAAGTTTCATCCCTTAAAAAGTATTTATCTTATGGTAATATATGGTCTAGTAATTATAAAATGAAGCCGACTAGCTTCCATCTATGCTGAAGTGCGTAAGTGAATAATCACAAAATGGAACATGTTTTACCCTTATTTACGATATTAATATTTACCAACACAGTGGCGGATGCAGGGGGATCCAGGGGTGCAAAGGAACCACCCTTTCAAGCCAAGTCAAGTCAAAAAGTCGAAATTGTGTTTTTTCAATGTTATAAGTGATTGAAATGATATTAAAAAACTTGTTATACAATGTTATAAGTGAGTGAAATGATGTTAAAAAACTTGAGCTTGCTCCGAGCAGACGCTTTTGGACGCTCTAAGAAAATCGATCGTAAGTTTGCAATTTATTAAACCTTAGCATTACAGTTTGTTTGAAGCAACTGTCTCAGTCACATTACAGTTTGTTTGAAGCAACTGTCTCAGTCACTGAATCTTTGAATTGCTGATTATATATCATTTGACACTCACGTATATTTGTGTTCGCATAGCTACGTTTTGTGTGTTTCCATTCATCCAATCTTTCCGGTTGTTGAGGACTTTCGGGAGCTTGGGTCGAAACCCCAGGGGACTGCCTCATATCCCGAAAAAATAATAGTGGGGTTGCTTAGCACAATTATACTTCAAATTGTGATAGAAGCATGAAACTTTCCACAAATGTTGTCTATGATGTAAGGATCAATATTTTTGAGAGGGACACTTTGATATGACAGTTGGCCGCTGACGTCAGCATTTTTTTTGCAAAAAAAATAAAGTCACAAAATCATAGAGTATTATATACTGCTGGAAAGCTGACATTATTCTGCACAAAATATTTGCTTAGGTCATGTTAAAAAAAGTTACGCATCAAAAGTTATTGAGCATTAAAGTATCAATTATGACGTCATCAAAAATGAAATTTTTGTGATATCGTTAAACTTTATCATATTATATACCGTTGGAAAGCTTATTTCTTACTGAACAAAAAACTTGTCTGGGTCAAATCAAAAAAAGTTACGCATCAGAAGTTATAAGCCTTGAAAGATGACGTCATGAAGATAAGAATTAATTTTATTTTATTTAAATGAAAAAAATTCTTAATTTAACGGTCAACATCCGTTTACAATTATAAGTAATTGAAGGTATTTCACTTGTTGATCGAAAAGTTTAACGTTTGTCAATTATTATGGCTCTTAACAAATCCAAAGATATTTGTCTCGGAAATAAGAACAATTCGTGTAAGATTAAAGTTGAAGACACCGATGACGCTATTGAATGCGATATGTGTAAATTTTGGTATCATATCAGTTTGTCAATCATTATCACTATCTGCTTACCAAGCAATCGAAATGCATAAGTTATTTTGGGTATGTGATACCTGCCAAAAGCTAACCGTCAGTTAATCGAATTATTGAGAAGTTGAATAAACTTGACAATAAAATTGAAAAACTATCGACAAGCATTCTTGACGGACAACAAAAGATTTACTGCAACTATGCTGAGGCCACAAAGAACAACTCACAATCCGAGAAGGTGGACCAATTTAACTCATTGAAAATAATAAGAGAAACCATTTACGAGATAAACAAACAAGACCGGTCATTGAATCTCATTGTTCACAATTGTGTTGAGACTCAAGACCCTATTGCAGAATTCCTTAACGTTGCTCATAAAAGGTGTAATCTTAAACTTGAGAGAAACGTTATCAAAGATTGTAAACGGTTAGGTCCGCAAAACAATGACAAACCTCTGACGCTTCTTGTAACACTGACAAATTCTGAGGCAAAGAATCAAATTCTAAGAAATACAAGATTTCTAAAAAAATCATTACCTTGTACCTACATCAACCCAGATCGATTTAAAGAAGAACGTGATCACTTCAACGCAACACCGAATAGAAGAAAAAAAATTTGATAAAAAGCGATGTCTCAGGGGAATGGTTTTATCGGATTACGGGTCTACCTGGGAACTTAAAAGTTATTCGAGAGAAAAAAAATATCAAGAAAAGAATCTACTGGCATAAAAACTTTTGCGCTCATTCAAAAGATCTAAAAATAATTTATACTAACGTTGACTAAATAAAATATCGGAACTTTTGCAGATTCTAAAAGAGCATAATCCTGATATCATCAGCTTGGTTGAAACACTACCTAAGAATAAAAGATTTGATGTCCTGGAAGCTGAATTCTCAATAGACAATTATAACCATTTTACCAACCACAACTCTACTTCTTGCCGTAGAGGTATTATAATATATATTAATCACTACCCAAACCAACATGGAAGTATCCTTCAGTAAAATGGTCAGTTGCATTGTCTGGTTAAAGGACCTAGATCTGCTTTTAAGTACCTTTTATCGATCGCCGAACAGCACTCCAGAAAATGATAACCTACTTCATACTCAATTATTAAATGACAGCCGAACATATAGAAACAAGCTATTTTTGGGAGACTTTAACTACCCAGACATAGACTGGTCACCTTCCGACAATCCTCTCCCTAACTCATGCGAATCAGGAGTATTCATTGAACACATTCACAATTTATACCAACATGTTTTTAAACCAACGCACATCCAACCTTTTCAAAATCCCACTACCATCGATCTAATATTGACTTCAGAAGAACGCATAATATCGCCTATACAGCATCTTTCACCTATTGGTAAAAGTCATCATCAACTTCTGTATTTCAAACTATTTACGTCATTCACTGGTACATCTACAACTGCTTTGAAATATTTTCTTTATTCAAAAGGAAATTACAAAAAAATCAAAGATGGGCTAAATTCCCTGTTACGGCTAATTACTTTATTTTAACAGTTTTGCCACGTTAATTACTATCGAGGGAATTTTTTGTAAAAAGGCGTATAAAAGTGCATGCGAGTTGTGTAAACGTACAGAATAAAAAGACGGAGAAACTCAATGTTCGAGTAAAGAACTTTATGTTAAGTTCTGCGTATGATCCGTCGAAGTGTGTTTATATATGTATAGTCTGTCCTATGTGAAGGACTTATTACACGACTCGCATAGCACCATACAACTGTTTTACCTTTCTTGGAAGAAAAGTTTCAACCGAGAACGAGTTATTTTTCTGCGTTCCTGACAAGTGCAACGTTCAGCCGCAACATTCCCTAAACATTGACTATCTGGCGTCCTTAGATTCTATCGCTTCATGGAATTGGTTTCACCAGTCACTGCTTGTGTTAGTCAATAATAATATTCCAACCAAACCACACTCTCACAAAAAATCTTCAACATGGCTAAATATAGAAACAACTATGAAACTCAAAACAAAACAGTAAAAATATTCTGCCTATTTAAGATCTCCAAACAAGAACAGCTACCACGAATATGCAAAAGCATGGGATCATGCCAAAGCATGATGCCATCGTGCAGAAAAGCAATAATACAATTTGAAAGGCAACTTGCTGATAATATAAAGGACAATTCTAAAGCCTTTTTCTTGTGTGTGAAAAGCAAACTAAAATCAAAATCTTCATTTCCGGACATGTCTACTGCAACAAGCGACATAGAAAATGTTTTTCAGTTCAACTAGTATTTTGCAAGCATGTTCACAAACGACAATTCATCAAACATTTCTTCTTTCAAGCACTATCATTGTCTCACTCCATTCACTGACAAACCTGACTTTACGCCTGCTAACATAAAAATGCATCTACTTCAATTAAAAACATGCAAATCTCCTGGTCCTGACCAACTACATCCTCGAATACTCAAAGATCTGCTACAGAACTTTCACCTTTGCTCTCTATTATTTTTCAGAAGATCTTCGATTCAGGTAACATACCACAAATTTGAAAAAACGCAACCATAACGCCACTATTCAAAAAAGGAGATAAATCTATTGTGTCCAATTATAGACCAATTAGTCTCACGTGTGTAATAACAAAAGTGTACGAAAAAATTATTAAGGATCATTTTCTTCATCACTTCCGCGAAAACAACATGTTCACCCCAGTTCAACACGGGTTTTGTTCTGGCCATTCTTGTGTCACAAATTTGCTTTCAGTAATCGACTCATGGACTAAAGCTCTAGACAAAGAAATTCCTATTGACAACATATACCTAGACTTTGCGAAAGCCTTTGACAAAGTACCTCACAAGCGTCTCCTAGTCAAATTCAAAGCATATGGCATCAAAAGAAACACTTTCAATTGGATCGAAAACTTTCTTCGTGACCGCCGCCAAAGAGTCAGAGTCAACAATGGCTTTTCAAACTGGAATGAGATCCGAAGTGGCGTTGACTGTTGCCCGGTATGAAAAATCTATTCTACGAAAGCCGTCTTGTAAGCTTAGGTCTTCCAAATATGAATTACCGTTTCATAAGAAGCGATTTAATATAAGTTTACAAATGGTTTCACAACTTCTATTTCTCTGAAACCAAGCTGTTCGACATCGAAGGAAGATCACTGACGAGAGGTCATTCAAATAAATTGAAAAACAATTCTGCAGACTCGACTTCAAGAGGCAATTCTTTACGATGAGAGTTGTAGACAGCTGGAACAGCCTCCCAAATGAAGTTGTTACTGCGGAGTTCCTGAACATTTTCAAAAATCGATTGGATTTGTTCTTGAGAAACAAAAGATATTTGTATGTTTAATTATTTAATTACGATTATTTGTTTATGTCATTCTTTGCAATCAAAAATATGAAGCGTTACCAGCGATTTTTCGATTTATTTTTATTTTCTATTATTATCACTTTTCTTTTTCTTCTCTTCACATATTTATGCTTTTGCAAGCCTTTGCTTTGTTGTAGGTTGACAGGCACATTTTTATGCCTATACATTGAATTTTTGATGTAAACCTTATTTTATAATAATAATAAGTGTATGTTTCACTCTTATTCTACACACGTAACTGACAATGAACTATCTGCTTGCAGATCACGATAGAAAGCAGTAGAACCAAGAAAAAATAGCCAGCTAGGAACAGTATTGCATGTTCTTATACGTACGTAGCTAGCTATTACAGTATTAGCTACTTCTTGATCGCGTTGCAATTATAATTTGAGAGATATTCGCTCGTATTGAGAGGGATTCACCCAGGAAGTGGTCAGAGACACACCCAAAAGGGGCGTGGCCAAAAGATTTTTGCCAAAGAGAACCCCCCTTTATTATTTTCTGCATCCGCCACTGCAACATCTTACATCAGCAGCTTAAGTTGCAATTACGGTACGTTGCATCCCATAAGCTGTTAATTGAAATGTAAAGTAAATTGGGTGAAAACGTAAAATGAAATTCCTGTCCCTCGAATTCTCAAAGCCTGTGCGACATTGACATTAAAGTTGATCATCTGAAAAAAGAATTTTATGAAGGACAACAAAACATATCTCTCAGTTGCGCCTTACAAAAAATCTTTGAAACGATATATACACGTACAAATCAAAACGTCTCAACAAAATATATCGTTAGAGGAGAGTGTTTAGCGAGTTCAAAAAGAGTGACAACTGCATTGAATCACCGATTCAGTCTCTGATTTTATCAATATTGTCAATAAATATGCCATATGAACAGTGTCTTCGTCGCTTAAATCTCCCGAGCAGCATGCACTATCGGTTCATGAGAGGAGATTTAATTGAAGCTTGTAAATGGTTCCATAACTATAAATGCGGGGCAAGACTGTTCAACGCCACAAATCGTTCCTTTACAACAAGTCACACGTACAAATCGAGAAAAGAATTGTGTCGGTTAGATGTTCGTTAACAGCTCATTGCAATGATGAGAGGCGTTGACAGATGGAACAGCCTTCCAAACGAAATTGTTTGCGCTCCTTCATTGAACATCTTCAAAAATAGCGCAGACCATCACCATGAAAGATGAAGTCTTTAATTATATTTAACTGTAAATGATTTATTTTTTAGTTGTACTTTTTAATTTTTTTAAATATTTGATACTGTCTATTTTAAACATTTTAATCAATCCAAAAATATTTCATCTGTGATTTTTGCTTTAATTTATTTATTATATCACGTATATTTTATACTATAAATTCGTTTGCGTCGACGTTCCCAATGAAATGTATTTTTGTACGTTGAAAGGCAAAGTTAGTGTCTATACGACAACATATTGTAAACCTCAAATGATAACAATAATATATGTTTCGTTTTAAAACTAAAAATTTACATGTGATTTTTGACACCAACTTTTGTAGAATATCCAACGAGAAATATAACTTTACATCTCATGAATTATTTAATTAAAACACTACGACATCATTTAAAAAGAAAGGACCTCTTTTAAGATTCACTAAAAACGGAAATAATATAAATATTTTCATACAAAAATCATTATTAAAATGTAATTAACTTCTTCAAATTGATAACAGTCTGTGCAGCGCAAGAAGTCGAGTAGATTGTTTTATGCTTCTTTCAACATTTATTATCCCAAAGTGTTATGTAACTAGAGATAAGCGTTTACTTCGCTTTTCTGAATAATTTAAAGAATTATATTATAGGATACTAAAATGCAGAAATAGGAAATATTTAGAAATTATTTATTAATGCAAAACCGACGGTTGTTGTCGGCAATGTTGTATATGATTATCACAAAACAATTTCGATAAATAAGGAAGCTAGAGCCAGGCCTCAACAGAAAAATAGAAACAAAGTAAGTTTCCGAGGCATCACTCTAGTTTTGTTGTTAGACTCTACTCGACTGGAATTCTCAGGAAAGAATTTTTTTACTTGCAAAGACTTTAGTTAGCTGTTAGAGATATTGGCCTGATGTGTTTTCTTTTCTCTCAATCGAGAAGAACTAGAAAGTGAACTAACAACCCTGAATGGCTGATGATGTAAACTACGACCAAAGTGGGACAAGTTCAAAAAGAAAAATACGATTATCAAAAAGAAAAAAGAAAAATAGATCTCCGAATCAAAGGTAAATTATAACAATAGATTAGGGAACATTTTACAATTAATTAAAATGCTAATGTTTTATAGGTAATACTTACTCAAATACCAACGAACTTTTTTTATCGCTGCAGCATCTTAGTAATATTCATACTTTAAAAAATAAGTTGTATTTTCCATCTCCTTTAGAAGGCATTTTCTTTGCTAACTTTAATAAATAACCGCCCTAAACTGCAAATCTTTTGGTTTATATTTTAGTTGTGACATTTTACAGTTTTCATTTTGTTATTATGTATTTGTACTGCAAGGATGTTTGGGTCAAGGGTTGGTAAATTTTTGTGCCTCTTTCAATTTTTTCAAAAAGTTTTATAATTATTCTAAAAATCTTTTCATTCCTGTGACATAGAATTCATTAATATATTAACAGCTTTAGAAGAAGAATTGGTGATGTAATCTTCATCCTTCTGAATTAGCCAACTATGAAAATCAATGTTTCTATTTGTGTGTGTATACAGTACACTCCTGATAACTCGAACCACCAATAGGACTGTGAAAATGGTTTGAGTTAACGAATGTTTGAGTAATCGAGTGACTTTTATGAGAAAGTATCAGGGAAGGAGATTGCAAAACAATTCCAGTTAAACATAAGTTCAAGTTACCGTAATAAAGTTATCTGTGCGGAAAAATGGTTAATTTATCAAGTTAGATAAAATTATTTTGTTTTGAATGATGTATAATCAATGAAAATTAAATTAATTTATACAAAAGTTAATTGATTTCTCAACTTTCTCAAAGGTTTCTCTAAAATTAAATTAGAGCAGAATTAAGGTTGTTTGAATGTTTGATTATTCCATCCTAAATTAACAAATATCTACATGGGCACCATCTCAGAATTGGATGAGACATCTACCATTTGTTTGTATCAATGGGATAAGATGGTCCTTAGATATGGACATTTTTTACCAAATGATGACATAGACACTTCACTCTTTATGTGATCAGGGGTCTCAATAACATCAGCATCCAACTCCTCCCTTTCGGAAAATTTTATGACTTGATCAATGAGTCTACTATGAATATGTCCATCTAACATTAGCACTTTATAGTTGACTTTCCCTACTGCTGATTCAATCACAGCTGGAATCCTTTTATCACCATGGCTGTAATTTCTCACATGGACAGCATCATCTGGATTGAAGCAACAATTCTTCTTGTCGGCACCCATTAACATATTTTTCTCGTTAATCATGGTATTGCTAGATTGTTTTAACATTGCTAATGTACATCTCAATCTCCAACAACAGTTCAGCGGGAGAAATACATGTACACATTGAAGTGTTATTCTATATTTAAACAGGAACAACATCCGTATATCAATATCACCATCTTGAAATGCCTTTTAATAAGTCTTTAAATGTTTGGACTGTTTGTTCAGCTTGGCCATTGGATGTTGGATGATATGGTGCAGAATATACAGGTTAATTCCATTTGCTCATCACTAGTGAATCCAGCATCATTATCACTGACGATGATCTGAAGCAAACCATTAGTAGTAAACAAAATCCTGACTATCTGTCCTTCTGTCAACCTTAACCCACTTTGAGGAGTTATCTGCAACAACTGAAAATGTTCTTCTGTTTGTTGGACCAGCGTGATCAATATGCAATTGTTCCTATGGTCTTGACGGATACTCCCATGTGGATGTGTCAACACTGATGATGGATTCTTCTGATTCCACTGTACGATTACAGTTCTTTGGTTCCTGCTCAATATCTCTATCAATCCCTGGACACCACACTGCTCGCCAAAGCCTTTATTTCGCACATTCCTAAATGTAATTCATGAATTTCCTTCAAAACCGAATCTCCGTTGACAACTTTGAAAACCCAAGACAAAAATGACTTCATCTCTTCCCTGGTTGTATCAAGAAAAGTTCCCCATCTAAATCCATATTTAGCACCACTCCCAATATGGGATCGCTGTGTGTAGCCATCTTAATGTCACTGTAACTGAGCAATTACCAATTTCAGCATCACTACATTAACAGTTCTAGAAGGTGTGTCTTTTTCGGATATGTCCAATGTTAATTGACTCAGTCCGTTCAGGAATTCTGTTCTCTCTGGCAGGTACCTCTTTTTATAATCATACGCTTACAACAATAGCGGCCACCCCCTGTAAAACACCTGCTGCAGCTCATCTGGAAACATATGAAATTTATGTCTATACAAAAGAAGGTCTTTTTCACTTTGTGAATATTTATGTTCGTCAGTGCGTAACAGGCTTCTCAATAAGACGTGTGAGACTGAGCGTCAATTCAATGACATGCCGTGAAATAGTTGTCGGTCATCGGTCAATGAAGTTGACCAACGCATACTCGCATTGGTCACGTTGACCGATGACGTTTTCTGCAAACTTTTTATTTGAACTAAAATTCAAAAAATTGACCGAAGTTAACCTATCGAACCTTGTTGAATCAATGTTTATTATTAATGGATATTTTAGAAACTCCTATATCCTAACATTCAGATGCACTGGAGGTGACGTATAAAATTCAACTAATCAATTGGGCGGCGACATGAATATGTCTTTATTACCGTTGAGAACAATCTGCAGCCGATATTGATGATTCAAAACCGTATTAAAACATCTCAAGTGCATTTACATATATCACGTGGCCGTCTAAAGGCAGCTGTTGTGAAACACCGTATTGTTGTAACAGCACTCCAAGACAAACCACTTGATTGATTCGTGACTGGAATTTGTGAATTTTACAAAACCTAAAACAATATTGTTTGGAATTGTCAATTATGAGACCTTACAAAGAATGTTCACGCGACACACATATGTGACTCATTTTTCTTATCTATTTAGTTGTTAACGGGTCATTCCATGTCAAATGAAACGGACCATGTCACCCACCCCCTCAGAATTTGCTGAAATTTGGCATGCAACCTTGTATTCATGAAAGAAACATGTGTACAAAATTTCAGCTTGATACCTACGGTTCTTGAGATATAGACACTTGGCCCCAGGCCCTTTTTGGCTATTTCATTCTCAGCGCCACGCAAAATTCCAGTCACTGGCCATTGGTTTTGAAGCGGTCTCATCTAAAATATGGCAGCTACTGAGCTGAAATTTGCTACCTGAACATTTTAAAGGGTGAGGAATTCAAAAATCATATCAAAAAGGTCAAATTCAAACTCTTTACCTCCTTAATTTCATTCTGGAAATAAAAATTGATTTTTTTTTTGGATAATTATAAGAAAAATAAAAATTCTAATAAAAAATTCTGCTCAAAATTATTTTTTTTGAAATTTTGGTGAAATAAAGTACATACTATGAACTAACAGTAAATAGAAAATTGAGATGGCCATTTTTATATAACTCAAAAAATTTCACTTCAAATAGGAACCGTAGGTGGTATTGAGCTGAAATTTTGTACACATGTTTCTTTCATGAATACAAGGTTGCATGCCAAATTTCAGCAAAATCTGAGGGGGTGGGTGACATTTTCAATTTTTTTGGTTTGATTTGACATGGAATGACCCTAACAGGACAACTAAGCCTTTTTTAAAAATCTTTTTCAGATTACTACATAAAGATAAACTTCTTTTGATTTGTGTTTTTGTTGATGTTGCTATTTATCCCGTTCAACCTTGATATTTAGTTAATTGATCTCCTTCCTCTGTCTTTTCCAAAGGTTTTCTGACTAAGTAGACATGTCTCCATGCTATTAAAGAGAGATTACTGTTTGAAAGACGAATGCTTGAGTTAAGTTGACCGAAAGAAACATTACTTATGCTGGTCAATGTTGAACTTCGATGACCGATGAGATTTATGAGTACGGCGGTCAACGTGACCGATGAGCTTATAATATTTATATCAGGGCCTGAATGATGACTCTCTCGATCTTAACTTTTCTTTTCTGATTTGGTTGCAATATGTATTTATTAAATATTTGCAACATGAAAACAAACAGAAATAGTAAGCGTTTTGCTTAAACATCGTCACATGTGTTTGTTATAAGAGATCAATCAACTCCCGCTATCTCAAACTCTCAAGGAACCGAGGCAAAATTATATCCGCTATCTCGAACGTAAAAATCATGAGAAATTAAAAAGAATTAAAGGTTTTGTTATGTAAATTAAAACATAAAGAAGAATGACCTTCAAATAGAACCGACAAAACACAAGTTTACACTCGAAGCCACAGGTTCTTTAAAAGTTCCATTCAACTTAGTGACAAACAAATGCAGAAGAACTATGCTGCATTCGATGGAAGAAAAACGATCAATATACAAGAAAACATTCAGTTTTGTTTACAATAAAAAGGACACTTTAAAATGCAGAAGAATTATGCTTTAAAATGCAGAAGAACTGTGCTGCATTCTATGAAAGAAAAAAGCATCAGAACAGGAAGAAACTTAAGTTTACAAAAATCAATGGAAAGATTTTAACAAGAAAAGAGGTTATGTATGCATATTTCATTCATAATTAATTCACCAAAATTTTAAAAGCAGCTTTTAATGGTTGAATGTGTCAAGAAAGAAAAACAAATGAAAACTAACTTTTTGAACTCTGATTAAAAATATTACAGGAGTTTTTAATTTTGAAAAAACATTAGGTACATGAAAAACAACATACCCTGACAGGTTTTAGCTATTGCAACAGGGCGCAGACATGCGATCACGTACCTGTCATTGAGAAAACTCCAACAAAAAAATCACGTGGCAGATTGTTAAATCAATAACTTACAATAACAATAGAAGACTGGCGTAACGGACAGGCTTTTCGCTTTCATGACTCAAAACTGTTCCAAGTCTATAGCGACTTGCACCACAGTGTACAATAATTTTTGTGGATTTGTTAAAATAGGCTAGCAATGGTGAATTTCAGAGTAAGGTTCACAGTTCCAAATGCATTCTCTTAATTTTTCTTCCGTTTCCAGCTTAGATTACCCCTTTCCTCAACAGATCATTCAGGCTCAGTGATACGTGTTATAGTAGTTTCCCAATCACACTTAAGGAAACAGCTCTGTAAGATTCATTGGCTTTGAAACATCTTTGACTGACTTGACATTTTGTGGTATTGTCTTACATCCCTCCTTATTGATCACAAAACCATGATAAGTAAATATGTACTCCATGAATGAGTATTTTGACATTTTCAGTTGCTGTTACACGTTTAATATTCTCGACATGTTCATTATTAGTTCTTGTAATTAATATGTCATCAACCCTTACTTTCACAAATGGCAACCTACCTAATCTCTGGTCCATCTCTCTCTTTCTCTGAAAATACTGGTTGTACTGCGCAAATTTAAGGTTTGTATGCTGGTAAGGTCCCTGGTGTATGTTTATTATTAAAGGTTCTTGAGAACAATAGTCAAGTTACAGTTTTTGATATGCCTGTGATAAGTCCAGCTTTGTATATTTTTGCCCCCAGCTGTTGTCGCTAAGTGATCAATGGTACTTGGTATCCAATAGGTCGGATAACTTTGGCTCTACATTTTCACGAAATCTTTCAAGCATTTTAACTTTACAAAACACTTCTGGAAACTGCTTTAACAACACTGATACCCTTGGCTCCATGCTTTCACAATGATTGATAGAACCATTCCTTGAGAACAATTCATTTCAGCGCAGTTTTAAATCATTCAACCAATCACATTCCATCAATGTAGGTACATTCCCACTCAACAACCGTGACTGGTAGGTTGCAATTTTCTCCCTCATACACCACATCAACCAAACCAATCCCCTCTTCCTTCACCAACTCCCCTGTGTACATGTCTTAAAATATCTCACTTTCCAAAAACATACTACACAAAATGTTGTTTTTGTTTTGGAGAATGAATATTCTCATGCAAGCGGTTATGAGATATGGATAAATTGTTCGCTTATATTATATTTCATTAAGCTAGTGATTAAAAAGTTAGTTTTTTGCATCAGTTATTTTTTAATAACTCAGGCTCACTCGTGAAGCTTACCCAATTCTATTTTTAATGTATGTTTTATGTATATGAATTTTTTCATTATAGTTCAGTGCGACAAACCAAGTCAGTCGAAGAATTTGTACAGTCTTCAGTGATAGAAGGGTATAACTTTTGTTTAACATGCTTGTTTGTAAAACTTTTTCAAGATGAAAATAAGTTTTATACTTTTGTATATACTGGTTTGTTTTTTAGAGCTAAATCGCAGTCTGATACCCAGCTTAATTCACTTAACCAAGAACAGACAGTAACTTCAAATAAGCGAAAGAGAAAAACCAAGACCGCAAAGTCGGAACCTTCTTCAGAGGAAACCAACGAAGCAGAAAATAGCAAAGGTGTAAGCAATATCAGCAAAGCAGAGTCTTCCGTTGAAAGTCAAGTGCAGAACGTTAAAGCCGGGCCCAGCAAATTGTCAAAGTCAAATCCCTCGAAGAAACGAAAAAGAGGAACTTCTAAGTTAACGCGAAGTATAAGTGACACATTGTTAGCTGGCGAAGAGTCAGACACCATTAGCTTGCGTAAAACTAGAAGCCAATCCGATCAGTTGAAAGGAAGCAAGAAGCGCAAACGCAGAGAGTTACCTGTGTTTTCACCAAAGAAGTTGCGCAGTTCAGTGATACAAGCCAATTGTTCTGAAGCAAACACGGGAAGTCAGTCTTCACTCCTAAGAGCTCCTCCGCAAAGGAGGACAACAGGATCTTCAAACAATCTGGGGTCTTGTGCCAGCAGTAGCGGCAGGTATGCAAATATATCTAATATAAATACAAACATGACCTTCTTAGGTGAATTAAAAGAAAATTATGCTTGTTGAAATGATTGATGTTTAGTAGTTTTAGTGTTTGGTTCACTGCATATTTTCCTGGTTACACCCATTTGTTTCATTGTTATTATTATTGTTCTTGCTAAACAAAGCACGTAGAAGTTATTTTGGAGTTGCAAAGGAGTCGCAAAAGAGATTTGTACAGGGGATAATTGACAAAGATTTTTAACATAGTAGCAATATTTCGTTGTTTGAATTAAATATTTTCCCCTCATGGCTAACATTGAATGCCCTGACGTATTTGTCACTGGCAACCGACCGATTTAAGAGTGACCTGAATGTCTTTATGTACCACTACCGGGATTACCTTCATTTCAAAAATGACTTGATCTGATCCATGTCATAGGGATGCAAAACACGTTTGCCTATTTCTGGAGAGGGTCTTTATCATTGAGTTAAAGCACAGACGTCAATGATTTCACCTCATTAGACAGTATGGCCATGGTGTCGTAGTTTAATAAAAAAAGAATTAAAATGCATATATAATGTAATATATGAGAACAAGCATATGCTAAGAAATTACGTATACTAACGATTAAATACATATCCTCATTAACATCCTGTGAATTTTTTTGTATATTAAAAACAACGTAATAGAGGGGGGTCGCCGCTTTTCGACCACTGTTTGAAATTCCAAAATTCTAAACAAACTTCCTGATGATATCCATAATTTTGATTTTAGAATTACTGATGTATCTATAAACAATGCTATATAAGCAAAAAAACAAAGAGAACAGGCTCTACACCGCGTTGGCACAGGAAACTATAGATAGTGGTATGTCGTTGCTTTTCAACCATGTCGCTGCTTTTCGACCAGTTAATTTTTTTTTAATTGCACCTTGTACCCAGTCTCACATTCAAAACATATGTAAAATAACTTAAACTAGAACACTGCAAGTTGGTTATATAATTAACACCGTAATCTAAAATAAAATATGCGTTTTTTTAATGGTTTAGCCGATTAGCGGCTCTTGTTGTATTCTGGCCGCCACATTTTATCGGCACGTGATTACTTCTCCGATTTGCAACAAGCTCGAAATCATGATGGACCTTTTGATTTGTGTCTTTTTGCATCCTGTTCTCATTTCATATAAGTGTATTTACGCAACTTATATATTGGAGCCTTACCGGATTGAGTGTTTTATACGTTTCTGACGAACGACACATTTTTTCGACGCGTGATGCTAAAGGTTTTTGAAGATACAAAGCCACGGTCAGTTATTTTTAACATTTCTTACGTGCTTCCCTATTTGAGAGGTGATTTAAGTATAATTGAACTTTATTTATTATTGCAAGCTGTGATATTTAAGTGATATTTAAAAGTTTGATGATTGATCTATATATATTTGAAATGTCAGATTTATTGTTATATTATTCATAGGCAGCGAAATTGAAAAGTCTATCCATGACCATCAATAAGCAGGACTACGGGGCTCATTGGTGGAATTCTTTTGGCAAAGTGATTTTTCATCCATCTATAAAACTGGCTTGTGTCCATCCATCCGTTAGCGGAAAATCCGAATATTCCGGATTAAAATTTTTTCCGGGAATTTTTTTTTAATTTCCGGATGTCGCCGTAAAAAAGCATTAAACCACGTTTTACCCGGTCGATTGTTAGTAAATGCTTTGACGCTTTTCTTGCTTTTGTCCAAGTATAACTTCACTGCCTCTTTAATGTGCTCAGGCGAACGTGGAAACCCAAGTTGTGCCATTTTCAACACCCACAAAGCAAACCCAGTCAAAAGCTGGAAAGTTTGAACGTGATTTTGCGCAAGGAAACACGTCCAAACTATCACCAGTCGAAAAAAATACTTAAATGTTAAAATTAAGTGAGTTTACGTTGTTATTATATGAAACTGCATTAATCTTCTTAAATAAATGAATATTTTCACATTTTGTCGTTTTTCGATGATTTTATTAAAGTTTTAAAAAAAGTGGTTGATAAGCGGCGATGGTCGAAAAGCGGCAACTCCCCTCTAGTTATTATCAGTAATTTAAAAGTCATTATTTTCACTTTTAATTAATGGTTTTAATTTTAAGGTTTTTATTTCATGAATTTAGTTACACTTGTTTTAAAACTTCCAAAACATTGCGTTGATTTTCTTTTTGTTTATGCATTGTGTTGTTGAACATTCTGTTATTGTGTATCCACGATATAAGATTATATTTTGTGATAAGTGTGATATAATCATGCACATGTAATATGTATTTTTAGATTTCTGACTAACATGGAACAAGAAATTAAAATGGTGATCTGATTTAGTAATACTTGTATTACCATTAGTAATATTGTCCAAAACTTAATCAAAATGTCATTTGAGTGGTAGTCAATTTAACTTTAACTACGCAGTATGTACGGGATGGGATGGCTTAGAAGGTTTCTTGTTAAAAGTGATTTAACTTTACTGGTTGGTAAATATTTGGCTTTATGCAGTCACAATATGATTTTTTGCCTCTCTTCCTCTATAGCTTTCTCTCTTCCTATACCATCAGGTGATGATGTATTAGAATTAGTCTTATTAAATCATTATAATCCCATTAATTATGTCATTATTACAAATTATGTCAATCAAATTATGCAATACAAAAGATTGTGTGAATTGTATACACTTCTCTTTTTGTCGTTGCAATCCCTAGTGTCTATATATTAGCGGTGTTTTTCAATTCATTCCGAAAACGCCATTATTTAGACAATTGCGTTCTTGCTATTTAAAATATCGCTATTGTGCAACAACAATCATACAATTGATCCGGCTTTTGTTTACCGTCTGTAAACATTCCATTATTAATCACGTCACGTGTCGAAACAAAATGTTTTTTCTTGACATTTGTGACGACGTTACGCAACCAAAACTGATCCGATGCTACACAAAAAAGCAGGATTCTTAAAATGTTAACAACCCCCATTGAACAATGATTAGATAAACCTTTTCAAAAGCATTGCATTCATGTGCTTTATGTGTTTTGGCTTCATGTTATTGTGTAGATGAAGTCTATATGGCATAAACTGTGAGTACTATAATTGATTTATTATTAATGTCTCTATTTGTTTATTTCTAATTTTTACATCATTTATTTCATAATGTTTTTGAATTATGTCAACATTGAAAAAGAGGAAGCCAGCGTTTCGAGTCACAATGAAATGTCTGTATTTCAATTCATTTAAACCTCCGCTCTAATGTAATGATACAAAATATCGAAATGGTATAACTACTGGTATTACAACTATTAAATTCCTTCATTTTTCTTTATTTTTTATTATATAATGGTCTTTTTACCAGTATGTAGTGTGATTCTGAACACCATTAAAACATATCAGAGATCAGCGTTATTCCATAAAACATTGGGGAACATTAATATGTGTCAATATATCATTTTTGTTGTTATTAAAATATATAAATATATATTTCTATATTATATGTAAATACGTATATATTTCAACTAAATAAATAATAAAAATATTTATTCATTCATTGTTACTAATGATTTATAATTTTGCTTTTATTTTCTTTATTCCTGTCAAATTACTGCATTTCCCAAACAGATTACAGCCACCATTTTCTTTATGACATCATATCCTCTTGAAATAAACAAGCAGTGATTATTTCGAACGTTGTGTATACAAGTAGGTGCTTTCTGGTGTATTGAAATATTTTATCTTTTTTCATCTTAATATTAGAGGTGGGATGGAGTTTCAGGAAAAACCTTTTAATCATTCACTGGGTGATGTTCAAATTTGTTGATACATTTTATAGGGTAACTTCATTGCTCTTTTTCGTTGTAATTCTTTTTTGATCTGATTGGGCAATGGATGTATTTTGTTACATCAACCAGACTTTAGTTGGCTTTCGGAGATAGTTATTTGAGTTACTTGTACCAAGAGTTTTCCATTGAACTACATGGCCCCCATGATTATTTTCAGCACAAATATCTCCTCAACATTACTAATAGCATTTAAAGGTAACTCATTATAACACCATTAAATGTGTCATGCCCACCTTTCAACAAGTTTTGCTTTTCTTGCTAATGATCGCACACATTTGAAAGGTTGTTGTTTTGCATGTCAACTGAGTTGTTCTGTTAATTTTGTAAGTTTTTCATATTGTTTTTTGTTTCACAAGGATATAATGTTGTTCCATACAGTTATTGTTGTTTTATTCCATTTTTAAAATGGTGGTCGGACAGAATAGGAGCACTTGATCATGTCAACATACAGGCATGTTTATGTTTTGACTTCCTCTATTTTTAATCTAAATCTTGTGTCAATCTTCTTTTATTTTTAACATTTATAATAACAAACAAACGCATTTAGGCGATGAAGAGGTTAGTTTCGTTTTTGAATATCTATTTTTTTGCTTAGAAAAGATCTATTTTCGTATTCTTGCCAGTGTTATTGTTTGAATAACTTTCTTTTGTAAATAACTTATGTTTGTTTACGTCACCGTTTCAATGTACACAAGTGTCTGTATGTGCACTTATGTTTGTTGTCTTTTACACGATAGAATCAGCGAAAAAGTCTTTCATCTTTCAGTCTTTCATCGCCATCTGCTGTTTATATTTCAAAAAATTTCTAATTTTCAAGTAATTTCCAAAGTTGTAATCAAAATATTTGCAAATTTCGTCAATAATTTAGATTGATCCTAATTACTAAATAATCTAAGACTTCCACTTTGTTGACATTGTAGCTGTTTTTACTCCTACACAAAAAGATTTCCATGCATAAATTCATTTGACATCTCATTGGTGAAAGTAGAAGTAGCATCCATATTAAAGCTTGTTTGATAACTTGTTGTACCACCTAGCCCAAAATTGCTATTTTTTAGTATTTACAATATTCAATAACTAGCTATATATCCCGTGCAAATTGCACTCGTTACTGCAATGAGAAAGAATAACTGTGTCACGCTATATTTATGGCATATTTCTAAACCAAGACTAGATAATTTAAAAAGATTTAATGAAAATTATTAGAGAAAACCTTGACTTTGGCCATGATTTATTTAAAATAAATCATTTGACGATGATCACCGCATAAAGATAAAACCATAGGTCTTTGATCATCAAAGAATACTCATCATAGTTCACTAAACATATCATTGATAAAGAAGGAGATTACCATGGAGAGGCTGAGCAATAATGAACTGACCATTTATACAACTAATTACAAACCTTTCTTAGACACTGTTATAAAACTCACAGAAAATTACATTATTCATTATAGCTATACAAACCCTGTATACTATGCACTTGTTACTTCTTTGATAAAGGTGTAAACAAACGCATCACATTTAAAACAAAATTTATAACAAATATTTTGCTTGAATCCAAACAACTTCAATCTATCATCTACTACATATCAATCTCCCATCATGTATCAGTGTTCCGAAATATACATGGCATAAGCCTAAAATAAAAAGATATTTTACATATTCTATTTTTTTTTTCGAAAAGATTAAATGACATTAACAAAGAAAGCCTTTTTGGGTCATTTATTAAAAATTTTAGAATAAATCATTTGACGATGAACACCACATGAAGGTAAGCCATAGGTTTACGCTCGTCAAACACATTGTGGAGTCTTTTGAAAGAGATTATCATGAGGAGATGACCAAAAATGAACTGAAAATACTAAATTACAAATCCATCCTTAGACACCGTTTTAAAAGACACAATAATAAAATCAGGATGGCCTATAACATATACAGAATCTGCATTGCAGATAAATACTTCTCTTCTACCTCTCCTTAAAAGTTTGTTTTCATCTGCTTCACCATTTCTACAAAACACTGAAAGAATTTTTCTTTATAGAAACAAATAAAAACTCATGTTTTCCCCTCTTCTTCTGAAAGTTTGTCGCCTCCGCTTCACCCTTCCTCCAAAACACAGAAAGAATTCTAACTTTTAAACACAGATAAATGTTTACCATTTTCTTATCTTCTTAAATGTTTGTTGTTGACTCTTCTTGAAAAAACTTCACTTCTTGAAAGAATTCTACTTTTTAAAAACAAACACTCATTTTTTCTACTGTTCTTGAAAGATTGTCTCACCATTTTTTCTTTAAAATAAAGAGAGAATTCTGCTCTTTAAAGGCAGATAAACACTTACCTTTTACTTCTCTTGCATCACCTCTTCTCGAAACTACAAAATCCTTTAAAAAGTTGGCAATGTAAAAACTTCAATTTCACACAAAAGAGAGCTAGTTAGTTAAAATGACTACTAACCGCATCTTAAACAACATCAACAGGAAAACATATAAGTGAAAATAATAAAGAATTCTTGACGATTCTTTGAGATATCGAGGATATATAACTTTTTAGAGAATTGTGTAGCATGGAAGCTTCCCATCGACCATGTTCTTTCTTTGAAAATCTTCTAGAATTTTTGACTACACTAAAAGTCATTAGTCAGAAGCCTTTTTGCATTTTGTTACGTTTTATAGCAGAAATCGTCATGGTAAGACTAGTATACGCAACAGTACTACCACATTATATAGGTTCTACTTTTAGCTTTGTCCAAAATTCAACAAAAATTCTTTAGTGTACATAATTACTTTGATTCTGTTCAGGAGAAATAGAAGATCTCGTTCCCTTGCTGTCCCTAACAGTGATATGGAAGGCGATAGGTAAGTCCTGTTTCAAGGTTTGACATCATAATTTTGTGTGGTGACCTAAACTAAAAACTAAAAATCAGAGTTCTCTTTCTAGAGAAGTTCATTATTTTTGTGAAGCAATTTCAATGTGATAGTTCCAATCAACCATGTATTGTGTTCTCCTTCATTGGCCTCACTCACTATCGATAACTAACCATCATGCTTTAATCGTTGCAAAAAGTAAAAACAGTTTCAAAACTCTTTGTGTTTTTGTTTATACTTAAAATTTTGAACATGGATATTTTATTTAATTTTCTACTCAGTCTTGTCAGTGATTTGGATTATGCTTTGTTCTGATCAGATTTGTTTCTTAAATTAGACCGAAATATTCTGTTAAAGGAAAAAAAAAATTACAATGATTTTCATTGCATTTGTAAAATTTTAATTGATTCAAACGCATATGATTGACTTTTTGCATCTGTAGATTTCGTTTTCTTTGTTTCAACATTCGTTTCACATTCATGTTTGTTTGATCTTTATTTCCTCCTTTTCTTATATATTGGGTTTCGGTTGCGGCTCAATTAAAACATTTCATGCAACCGGTAACATGAATAAATCATCTAGTTTTTGAAAACATTTTCACCGTTCTTTCTTTTTGTGTTTGTTATCATATATTATTGATGATCTTCATTCATTGATCAACATAACATTGGGTAGATTATTATACTTAACGTGTCATTGAGGGAGACATTGTTCGTGCAAAATCATTTAAAAGTTATGATTTATTGACGTATGCATAGTATATCATATATATACCAGTTATTGGCAATTTCTATTTTGTTATCAAGGTTTTGAGATTCGTGAATTGGAATGATCGACCTTGTGTTTGCGCTATCTGTTTGTTTTTAGCTTTGTATTGTTCTTTAGAAACGAGACCACTGATAATACTGAATCAGAAGTCGTGGCTAACGAAGGTGCTTTCCGCTGTTATGATTCTTAATTTTATTGTGATGTTTGGTGCTACAGTTTGTTTTTTACTCTTTGAAATTGCTAATTAGATTGAGTTTCATCTGGAATTTTATTTAAAATTTATATCTACCATTGAAATTGTTTAATTTTGAAGTAACAAGAACATCCTCTGAATGATAGCTGTCATTCAGTGTGATTGAATTCTTTCAGGTGCAGATGACGTAGATGGACCGTTACTTGGGGCTATGGCTTCGCTTACCTCTGGAGGTTCTTCTGGTAAATTCCTGTTTAGAACGTTTTGTTACTTTTAGTCTCTGTGGATATAGGTCTATGAATTTGAACAGACCACGAAACAAATGCTGGTTATCGGGCAACTTTCTTGACCTTCAACTTAGTCATCTTGACTTTTTATAGGTAACTTTGAAACCCTCTACTATGCAATCAATATGCCCAGTAAAGTCCTTCATTAACAGTTTTGTTTTTGCAAAGCAGAATTACTTGCTGAGTATTTTAAAAAGAACAAGAACAAGAGACCAGACCCTTCATGTGAATGCTCTTGCATAAGTTTACTTCAGAATAAAATCACCAGAAGTTTTGTCTTCATTCAAGAAAAACTCCTAATCATTTTGGTTATTATAGTTTTTTAAGTGTAGTTAATTTGAAGGAAAAAAATTCCTTTCTACAAGTATTTTCTACAACTTATTGTATGACTATTTTACGTTCTCTATTGACTATTTTGTTCTTTTGAAGCGCAATTTAAGAAGTCAAATGTTTAAAGACCCTTTCTGCTTAACAAGAAATTGAAAACAGATATATTTTACCAATTTTATTTTAAGAGTTGAAATTAATAAACAAAAATGATAGTAATCATGAGTAGTTTTTATTTATCAGTCATATTACCCTTAAATATTTCTAATCGCTGAAGTGTTCAATATCATTTTATCTAATGTCAATGTTTAATATTACGGACATACATGTTGTTTTATAGCATGTGTCAACTGTTTATTTGCATTTATGTTAACTGTACACTGCATATCCATCGTTGTCGTTTGTACTTGTAATTTCCTTAATGTACTGGTGTTGATTTTTGAGACTTACTATGGCAAGTTTCACCCCCGCAAAGAGATTTATAGCAGTAAACAATGTGATTCATATACTTGAAAAGGCTATATTTTATATGTTTTTGTTTTCTTTGTATCTCTCTTCGACTAAATCAGAATTTTTGCGACGTTTTACAATGTAACTCTTTTACATAAATAGACTACTGGTGTCATTTTGTAAACGTTTAGCCAGTCAAGACGATGAATCTGCTTTAGGATTAGAGGAAGGAGACATATCTCGGTTGCAAGGTACATACAGTTTTCGTTTACGTCTATTTATAAAACGAAAAAAATGTTGATGCAATATGTTTTTCCTTTTCGATTCGCTTAAATGTTCAGCCTTCCTTTATCGGAGACAACTGACTCCTACAGTACAACATCTGTGTGTTACATGAAACATTCATGCTTGTGATTTCTATTTGCCCAAAACATGTGTTTACCATTGTTCAATTATTCATTACTATGTTCCTAAGAAATAACCACCTATGAATTAGCAGCTCAGAGAAATAATAGTTGTTAGTCAAATAGAATAGAACCTTTTTGGTGGAAGCTGTGCAATTTTACCCTTAAGCATATATTTTGTTCGTTGAATCACATCAATCAGTAAATTCTTCCATTCAGCATTGCTGGAAGCCAGAGGTCTTCCTGCTCATTTGTTCGGCAGCCTGGGACCTAGAATGCATCTGCTGCTCCACAAAACATTCAACAGCGGTGCAAGTAAGAATGTTGACGTTGATTACATGTCTCATTGCTGTGTGTTTCATTGTTTCAAGGTACGAAGGCACAGCAGTTAATCGCATCCATGCAAAGTAGCGAAGAAGTGATACAGTTGCAAGGGGTTATGGAAATGTGCCAGGTACCATCTTAGAGTTGGTCGGCTTTGTAGCTTTGAATTTTTTTCACATTTTTGATTTTAGATATTTTTCCGAATACACGAGATTGAGGTTGTTGGGTGCTAGGATTAGGGGTTAGGGGACTAGGGGCATTTGGTGAAATTATATTATTTTTTTGCAGATGTTAGTGATGGGAAACGAAGAGACTTTAGGTGGATTCCCTGCGAAGCAAGTTGTACCTATACTTGTAAGTTTGTATTGAAAGTGTAGTAGATTTAGTTATGATATGGTTATACAACATTATGGTAGAAAATCTGTAAAAACATGATTATCAACTTAGCCATTCACTTTAGTGAAGTAAGTAATCTCGGCTGGTGATTGCTCAGTTGGAGAGCACTTACAGTTTCAGATTTCCAACGTTGCAAGTTCAAATCCTATTGGCTTTGTAGACTCAGTGAATAAAAAGCATTTTGATGTGGTAAAAGTAATTGTTTTGATTGTTGGAGTGTAGCCCTCCTCAACTTGACACCCAATGTCTAGTGCTAAGAAGGGGATAGATCCCCTCTCGTTTACGCCTGTTAAGATTCTTCTAACTAATTTGCTTGATTTTATTATCTGTGTTTAGATTACCTTGTTGCAAATGGAACACAGTTTTGATATAGTAAGCATGCCATGAATGTTTTATTCTCTCTTCTGCTGTTAATGCGTGTGTGGCCTGTGTTGGATGACATTAGAGAGATTTTATTACACATGAACACACACACAACATAGTTTTTTCGTAAACACACTGGTTAACACACTGTCAAGTTTGAAGAGGTACAAAAGTCAAATTTGGTGTAAACTAAAAAATAATAATAATAGTTTGCGAAAAGTACTGGGTTATTGGGTTTGTTGATTTATAGATTTCATTTGTTATTCAAAACTCTATCTATTTCACAATGAAACTTTCTTACTTTAGATGAATCACGCATGTCGAGCATTAACGTACCTTATGGAAGCTCTTCCTCGATCCTCTGTAGTTGTGGTTGACGCAATACCAGCCTTGTTAGAAAAGGTAGAGATTGATGAGATAGAAAAACGATGATTTTTCGGAAATTAGGTTGTTATGTTTATCCTCTTAATACACAGGTAGTTGTAAAGAAATTTAATGTTTGTTGTTTTCTTCAATTGTAAACATTTTCTAAATTTCCCAGCAATTCTATCTAATCTAATTTGCTTTTACTTGTATGTTATGTTGTATTTTCTGTGTTTGTACCAGTTGCAATCGATACAATGCATGGATGTTGCTGAGCAAGCGCTCACTGCTCTTGAGATGCTCTCCAAGCGACACGGGAAAAACATATTGCAAGCGGTAATGACTAATTGTAGGAGTCAAATGTTAGTTGGATCCAGATGCTGTCAATGCTTGGGTTTATGTTTTAATCGATCACTAAGTTTGTCTAAAAGATAGTTGTAGGCAAGGAATGCGTTTGCGCCAATTTCAAAGTTTGATTTGATTTTAGGGTGGATTGGGTTCCAGCCTTCTCTTCTTAGATTTCTTCTCCATTGTTGCCCAGGTATTGTTTGTACTTGTACAAGATAACTGCATCGCAATATAGAGTTCATTAAATAATGAATCTGTCCAGCCATTAAACCCACGTGTCTCTAAAACTTGTTGTTATCGTAAAATTCAAAGTCACGAATTTCACATTTTACAGACATTCTACAAAGTTCTGTTGTTTACAAAGATTGAGATTTAGATTTGAAATTCAGAATAATTTTGTCTCAAAGCTCAGTTGGCATAATTTTGAGTTTCTACGATTGTAAGTTCATATCTACGAATGAGTAGCATTTTGATTCGGTAAAATACACACGTGTTGATGCTAGGAGTGTCACCCACCTCAATAGTTTCACCCAACGTCCTAACAAAACCGGGGTACACACCCTTGTTGCCAACTTTTTGGATTAATTCAACCAATTTATTAAAGAGTAAATATTTTGTTTCCAATAGCGATCAGCTTTGGCCATTACAGCCAACTGTTGTCACTCAGTGACCGTGGAAGAATTTGACTATGTGTGCGATTCCATAGAAACTCTCTCCAATCGATTGACCAATCAGGTAGGCCTAAAGAATGTTTCCGTTGTTCGGTGTTTTGCACCATTTATCACTCAGTGTTACCAAATTTTTCTAGATTTCTAGATTTTGGATAATTGTTTTTATTGATTTCAACAAAAATGTCCTATTAAATGTCCGTTGTTTTTAGGACAAGAAATCAATTGAAAGTGTTTGTCTGGCGTTTACAAGATTAGTGGAAAATGTTCAATCGGACAAGGTTTCTTTCCTTTAACATTTGTAATAATGTATCTATAATAAAACTGTGATCTTTTCAACTTTGTGCAAATAGATTTTGGTTTAAAGGGTTGACTATGATTTTTGTGTCTGAACAATAGGTGTTGTTGGCAAAGCTCTGTGCTCATGGTTTGCTGGCCAACCTCAAACAACTGGTCAGTTGAATCCATTGTTTATTAATAAAATAGAAGACAAACAAATCTTTCATTGGATGAATATATGATATGCGACGACCATAGAAGTTTTGTAAAGTTTTTCCTTGTTTCCAATGATTTTTATGAAACTTTTGCAGTTTTAATATTATTGAAGTACTGCAAAAAAATTTAAAAGTCAATCAAAGTGTGCATTTATTTAAACTGATATGTCTGTCTCTTTGCGCCATATTTTTTTGTTTTGTTGTTACAGCTCCTGGTGAGCCCTCCAATCATAAGCAGTAGCACATTCGTTATGGTCATCAGAATGCTGGCAGTGATGTGCGCAAACTGTCCCTCCATTGCTGTGCAACTTTTGCAACTAGGTGCTCAATATATGTTTATAGATCTCACTTAGCTGGAGTCACTTATTTTTTTGTCACCAACGAATCCATTTTAACAAGTTTTTTTGTTATTGTAAACTGAAACTGATTGTGCAAGTACTTTTTTACTTAACATATAACAATATCTTTCTTGTATCATTTATCAGGATTATCAAATGTCACTATGAAGTTTAGTGCGGAAGCAGTGATGATTGAGGCCCTTGTCCTTGAATAGAAAAAATTAAATTGACCAAAAAGAACTTTTTTCTTCGCAGCGATTTATTAAGTTTTTTTGTCTAGATATTTCTGAGACTGTCCAGTTTCTGCTGGTGGGTAGTAACGTTGTCCCTTCTGATGACATCATTGAGCTGGTTCCCCGTAGCCCCCAAGAACTGTATGAGCTCACTTGTTTGGTATGCGAACTTCTGCCAGACCTTCCCACCACCGGGATCTTCTCCATAGAGTCGCAACTCAGCAAGGGCACTCAGCCACACTTGCAGTCAGGACAATGGCAGTGGAACGATGACCGGAGCATCTGGCATACTTATTTGTGGGTGGACAATCGCATCATTGAAGCAGCGTATCAGGGGGGAGAAGATGAGATCAGCCTGTCAACTCTTGGACGCAATTACATCATTGACTTCACTAACATGCAACAGGTAATAAAGATGGAATTATTCATCAAAGATTCACGAAAAACTTTTCGAATATTTATATACTAATTATTAAAGAAGGTGTATAAATAGGATTGGAAATATCTTTATTTGCTGTAGATATTTTATAAGAGCTATACTCTAGATAAACGAAGACACTGGTACGATGCGCGCTATCCAGCGTAAATCTGGCAAAGCATCACTGACATCTTTGTCGGCTGCCACCTTGAAAATGGAGGAAGAAGATGAACGTGCAATCATTTTCAAAAACGAGCCTGAAAAGGGAAAAGCTCTTGTACAATCGTTAATTCGTGTTGTGTACATTGTTTATTATTCGTCCGTCGGCCCCGCCGTCAAACACAAGTGTCTGCGTTCGGCGTTGAAGATGTTGTACCATTCTCCGAGTGACGTTCTGCGTGAAGTGCTCACGTCCATTCCGATATCGAGTTATATTGCGGGCATGTTATGTTCGCCAGACTTGCGCATCGTCTGTTCAGCTCTTCAGGAAATTGATATTCTCATGTCGAAGCTCTCAGACTTGTATCATGTGTATTTCAGAAGGGAAGGCGTTATGCATAAAGTAAAACTTTTGTCTGAAACAGTTGTATCCAGACCCGAGAAGCGTGCTGAGAAATCTATTGAAGAAAACGATTCTAGCGAAGACAATAAGGAACCTGAGTTTGTTTTGCGCAAGAATCATAGCAATGTGGAGTTATCATCTACGTTTCACGATGTGACGTTTGTAGCCGAATCAAGTGATCTTGCTACATCGAACACAGCGGCAAAGTCAGTGCTTTTCTTTAATCACTTGACAGTTTTCTATTTGCAACAAAATAAAACCATTAATCATAAGCTATTATTCCATTCTCAAACATCGAAATAACATACAAAGTTCCAATTATAATTTAAAAAATATTTCTAAAACGTATTTAAATTCAAAAAGTATTGAATGTTTTTAAAATGTAGGTCTAAATATTTAAAAAACTAACGGTAAAATAATATGAAATTTTAATTTGCAGACGAACAGAGATGCTGCGTAGCAATAAAAGGAGGGGAACTCGTAAGTTCACTCGCCAGCGGACGAGCAAGCAACTGGAAGATGCTCCGTCCACATCAACAAATCCTAAAAAACCTCCCCAAGATGCTTTTCAATCGAGATCTTCAACATTCTCGTCTTCTAACTCCACGTCTGGTACCGTCGCTTCGAAACGTTCGTTTTTCGCTAACTTTGCACCTCGATGGGGTCGATCGCAGTCCTACCAAAACACTAGTTCGTCACCATCACCTGGTGTAACGGAAAAATCTCTCAAGGTAAACACAGTTGTAGCTAACGAAGAATCTTTACTTAATCTTCATTCATTAATTGACGTTTAAATTATGTTTTAGGAACAATACAATAAAGAGCAGGAACAAAACAAGGATAATATTCATTTGTGGATCAAAGAAACAGGTGAGTTAGTGTTCTCTCTCTTACTTAAATTCTAGATACATGTATAATATTTATTTGTCTTCTTTATTTTTTTATTGCGATACTATTTTTTGTTTGTTTGCAAATTTACTGTGTATATTCGTTGGGGTTTTGTTCTATGTATATTTCAATTTGCATTCTTTATTAATAGCAATTTGTTTGTTTTTTTCAAAACATTTAATGATAGGTAACGTTAAGTTTCCTGGTTTCATTTCATTTCAGTTTTTAATACATACCTTTTA
This sequence comes from Candelabrum cocksii, assembly GCA_963930725.1. NCBI lineage: Eukaryota > Metazoa > Cnidaria > Hydrozoa > Anthoathecata > Candelabridae > Candelabrum > Candelabrum cocksii. The sequence continues at coordinate 4,439,619 of OZ005670.1, read as the reverse complement.
TTTTCTTAAATTTTTTGAATTTGGATGCAAGGATTTTGATTATAACAAATATGGATATACACATAAACAAGAGTACCAACAATAAAATTATATCTATGACAGCTTAGCAGTGAAAACAGCTTTTAAAGATAGATTTTCAAATGAAAACAAACTCACACACGTAAGCGCATCTAAACTAAATAACGTGTGCGATTACCAACGCGCGTGCCTAAATATATTATAATATAATATGTATTATATCTTCATTTTCTTGTTTGTTGATTCACCTCTATCTGATTGGCTGTTGCTTTAGCGAAAGAGTTCTTCAAAAAGTATTTCATTGAGGAATGTGGCCTATCACATCCGGCACTAAACATCCTACAGAAACTCACCAACTCATCCAAGGAACTTAAGAAAATGGTATCATTAAATAAGCATTGATAAGTCCATTTTAATACTGTTTTTCATATATACGCCATATTTTGTACCCCAGCAAGGTTATATTTCAAGTTATTTATTGTTGATTTATTAAATATTTACTAATATTTATTTCTTAAATAGGACGATCAAAACACGACACTTTTTAATGACTTGTGTGACATTTTGCTGAACGAAAACCAGCGAGAAGGGGCTTCCCCATTTGAAATCATTCACAGTGGCATGGTCACCAACCTTCTCAGGTCCTTTTAAATTTTTAATTTGTTATCTGCGTCTTGTGTTTTTTTAATGAGTTTGAAAAGAAAGGTGTTTGTAACTAACAACCTGCTTTGTGATTTATTAACGTCATCTCTTGGCTTACAAGGTGGTACCCATTTGGTGACGGCAAAAATTGCTACCATTAGAAAATATTGATTTGGAGGATTGATTTTTTAGTTCTTTTGAAATGATACTGGTTTTCTATTCATGTTTTTTCATAATTTTGTTATATATACAGTTATAAACTGTAAAGATAGAAATAGAAACGATAATGTATGATTATTGCGTAATTCTATTACTTTCTTTATTTCCTGTGTGTAGGTACTTGACAGAGGAAGATAGTAAGCATTCAATGAGGGAGAATCGAATCCAAACTTTTATCGAAGCCTTTTTGAAATTGCAGGTACATATAGATATGAGTTACAAGATACTGATACAGTTCAAATGAACTTAACGCGGTTAATTGCCAATTCTTTCAGTTCAATTTACATCAAGTGCATTTGGTTTTCATCATATAACAGTATAACATGCATCACATACATAACAAAGCATACAATGTTAACCATGTATAAACTCTCCTCACATTCGTACAAAACTAATTTAATAAACTTGAGTTTCTAAACTATCTAATAATAGCTGAGGTCCTATGAGGGTGTAACAAAAAAAAAGCTCTGACTAAAGATTTGAGAACAAGCAGAAATAGATGCAGCTAGTCTAGCACCACACACAACCTGGTTCTTAAAAACCCTGAATTGTCAACACCAGAAAGAGACACTCAATAACGAACTATTTTGATTGGAGTAAAACAAAATTTCGCAGACAATTTTTGAAGTACTTCTGAAGGTTGCAACTAAATTGCTGAAGATGAAGAAATTGACAGTTGTCGCATGCGCATGGTGCCGCATGTTGTTTGAAAAGATACAACATACTCCGTTTACAAAATCACTCAAGATTTACTGAAGATTGTTGCTATGGAAACTGTATTGTTGTTATGTTTGTTTTATCAGTAATTTCTAACACTTAAGAAATCTCTACATGCCTTCTGTTTTTTTGTTAACAGAAAAAAGATTTGACGAATTCTTCCTCAAATTTTGTGAGTAAATTCAATCCAATAATTGCATGCACATGACTCAATTGAAATTAAAAAAAAAATTCTGTTGTTAGAAACATTGTTAATTAACCTTTGTTCCTTCCTTGTGTAGGTTATATCTAAAAATCCTGTCCTACTTCCTTTGGTGCAAAAATTGAATTTGTGTGTCAACCAGCTCGAACAGGTGTGTGGTTTTTCGTATATAACTGTAAAATGCTTGATCTCATAAATATTTTTAATATTTTTTCTGATAACCCCGAAATATTTTGCTGTGCAAATATTTAGAAGAACATTTATTTGAAAAACAATATTAATTTGTAATTGAAGTTTCGAAAATACTTCATGTCAGCATAAGTGAAACCTTGTAGTATTTGAGAAATCTTTGTAAAAATTCTTTAATTCTTCCACACTCAATGTTTTGGTGATGTTTCCAAGCATGCCATTTAATTGTATGAGATATATGTTGGCAACTATAATATTTGAATTTAAAATTGTGAAACCATTGGTCACCTTGACACATCAATTTGAGCTCTATTTTAGTTTCCAGTAAAATGTCACGATGCAAACGGGGCAACTGGGGCCAGGTAAAATTCAGCTTTTATCAATCACACTTGTAAGAATATTTGCATGTTTTAGGCAGTAGTTCCTAAATATTCCTAAATAATTTACGTGAAGATTTTGACATATAACTGTTTAGATAAGTGACTGAAACATATCTTAGTGTAGTCGTAGAAGTGACTCTTTATAAATGTACATACTTCATGGTTGAGATCTTTGTGTTTCTATTTACATATGTTATGTTTAGAGGGTCTTCGGCATTGCGTTTCTTCAATACACATCAAATAAAGGTAGGGGAATCGTGGTTGCTTTAAGTCTGTTTGCTAGATCTTGACTTTGAACTGATTTCAGTCTAGCAAAAGAGATAAAGTACATTTTTAAATTACCGATTTTTATAACCAAAAACGTAGAAAGAAAGACTAATAGGTTTTAATAAAGGATTTTGTAGTGAACTTTCTCTCTGAAGAAAAAACTTTTGAAACAAACACCATCATTACCATCTAAACAAACAATTTTTATGATTCTGATGCTGAATCTATTTCTTGTTTCGTTTATTGGACAGTACTACAGTAGAGAGCAGTGTCGTTTTGATTCTTTTAAAATCATTAGAGGTTTTTTGGAGATGGTGTTCAATTTCCTTGGTTTGATTTCGAATGTTTTATGAAAAGGAATGGAAGTGTTTAGATACTTGTTACACTCATTTACGGAAGCTTTATTCCACTACTGTATGTTGCTCGTGACACAATAGATATTTGTTATTTGTAATAGTGTAATCTGATGAGACACCCGGACTGCACCGTTGTGAAACAATGGAGCGGTGGAGCCGTTAAAATTGACCCACTGGCGCTTGTTCAGGTGAGCGGATGACGATATATCATATAAATGATACATGCTTAAAAACTCCATCGTTTCAAAAAGTGTTATTTCGTATGAACACTTCCCTACAAATGATAACCAGGAACTTTTAACACATGGTTTTTAATAGTGTTATTTTTGGCTATTCATTGTACGTGTTTTTGTTGTTCAGGCTATTGAGCGATACCTTGTGGTTAGAGGTTTTGGTCGAGTAAGAGAGGTTGGTATTTGTTATGAGCACCTTTCCCACACCATTGTTGAAGTGTTAATATGTAGTAAAAGTTTAACCTTGCATTTTGTCCACGCTGCTGACTGCTATAATGAAGTAGCAGAGAAAAGCTGAATGTGTGATCATTGTATTTCAATTGTGCGCGACTGGTATTGGTGTAATTTGCATCGTGTTTTGTTGCAGTGGCATGAATATGTCTGTTGTTGTAGACGAAAGCTTGTGAAAAGTATGTTTTATATATTAACTTTTTTAGGATACGTCGAATGAGATGAGCGAAGACGATGATCGTACTGATGATGAGATCGAAGAGTCATGGGTAATCTCTCTCTCTCTCTACCACATCACACCCTTTGACTCGCCTGTAATTCATAAAATCTCAATTTCCAATCCACAAACTCTCTACTTAGCTATAAAAGTGTTTTTATTATTCTGATATTTTGATAGTTAATTGTCTTTGATTGTAGGCAACGCAATTGCAGGGATCTCTTAATGGAAAGTGAGTAAAATTTACCCGATAGTGTACTTGCATTAAACATTTAGTTTTCATGTTTCTTGATTTGATGTTTTTATTTGTAGACACCTGCTAGAGTTCACGTTAAATGGCCATGTTCTGCCGTATAACATGACAGTGTACCAGGCCATACGCCAATATGCACCTACTAATGTAAGTGTGTTGGTATTGATAATGGTTTTATTGTGTCTTTGCCCATCATTTTGGCTGTAAGAAAAACTTATTACTGGTATATCATTTCCCATTTTTTTTGTACCACATGCTGCAAATAGTTAGCTAGCTTTACTCAGTTTTTTGACAGATGTAACACAAATCGCTTTGTAAAATAAGACAGAGGTTCTTTTGATCTGGTAATAAAGAGTTCTCTGGATAACATTGTTTTGAAAGGCTAGTTTTCTGAAAAGACTTGACTTGACTTGACTTGCTTCATCCAATGCCAGTAGGCGCAGGTGAAACAAAGAAGTATAATTTACCAGGCTGTCATATTGATGTTAGAAAAGATGTTATAATGTTAGAAGAAGTTAGAAAAGTAGAAGTCTGAAAAGTGGTGAAAGTAAAAACAATTTTAATGCCCAAAATGGCGAGACTGAATAATATTTATAGAGAAAATAGATAACGTCGTAGACTGTTTGTTAATCTCAATCATATTTGCATTCCTTTCTCGCCAATTGAGCCATTTTTGTCAGTGAACTTGATGAAAGTAGTTGATAATCCTATGAAATTACTCGCTTCCCATTTGTCCATTCTTGCTTACATCTTTAGATTGAAGATAATAGTGATACCGAAGACTACAGTCCGTTTGGTAGAGCAAGCATCTGGTCGAAAACCCACACTTTACAGTATGTTTCTCAGACTTATTGCCCTTTCAAAATACTCATTAACGACAATGATCTAGTGTTTGTGAGTTCAAATCCAGCTGTTTGAAGTTCCTTTATCCCGTTCTGCTGAACTGGAACCCTAAACTCTTGTGTTATGTTTTCTTTTAATCAATAAAATTGAAAAACATGAGTGTGATGTTTTCTTTTAGCTTTCGTCCTGTTAACCTGCCGGAGACGAAGTTAGCTACAGCAACGAAACGCTCCAAGTCATTACATGCGCAGAAACCGTTATCTATGTGCAAAATAGAGAAAAAAGGTATTCATCACTCAGTGCATGTTTGTTTTTGTTTACCTATTCTTTCGTGAAGAGCATGATGTTCTCTTTGAATACACATGTTTCTGTTGTTATGCTATTTAGATTCCTCAAAAGACTTTCTCTCTGATAAACTCCCATTGGAAATGTGTACGTAAATATATATATTTTGGAATATATTTATATAAATGTCTGTATGAAAGATAACATCAATATGACAGCCTGGTAAATTATACTTCTTTGGACAAGCAAATAAAGAGACATGCAGTGACTAAATTAGATTGCAGAATAAAATATTATAAGAAAATATTATAAAATTTATAGTATTTTCAGTTGTTTAATTTCGTATTGCTCTTAAGAGCAGTGTTGTTGATACGTAAAAGTAATCAAGTTTACTTTGAAACTGCAGGCAGTAAAGATCCATCGTTGGAGGTGATATGTTTGCTACGAGTGCTTTACTATCTCAACTCTCATTGGGGGAAATATTTTGGGGTAAGTATTTCAGAAAATATTTAGTGCACGTACCTCATGTTTTTATGTGTTTGAAATGTTGTATGACTGCTTGAATTTACCCTCTAATCAATCCTATTTGTGGCTTTCAAATGGGCATAATGATTTCACCCTCTGAGGCGTCTTGTACAATAGCCTCCTGTTAGATTCTGCATCGTATGTAATGACTGTTACTTTCAGTTTGAGACTGTGAAACCGGTGGTACCCATTAGTGAGTTCATAAACACAAAGTTGACCGCGAAAGCTACGAGACAGTTACAAGGTACCAACGTATTTCAGTAAATCTTGTTTCTTTGTTGTTGTATTCCAAAACGGGATGTCGCAACATTCACTACTTGAAAGAATTGATGCCTGAAATTTGCACGCGCATATGCATGGTTGTCGACGAAATTTATTGCATGAAAAATCTAAATTTAAAGCTAATTCTGTTACAAAAGAGGGTTAATTTAAGTAGAGAAAAAAACATTCTTGTTACTGATTTTTAGAGGTTTAAATATACATATTGTCACGGGTAGACACGCGTACACACATAAGGTTCACAGTTATTCTTTGTGATAGAAGTAACGAGTGCATTTTGCACGTGGATCTTGTTGCTAGTTTTCTATACATCTCAATACATCTAGCAAATTTAAAATGAAAAATTTGTTGTTGTTCACATTTTCAATACTTTGATAATGCGTTCATTCTCTTTGGTGTAGATCCATTGATTATAATGACTGGCAATCTTCCGATGTGGTTGTCGGAACTTGCTCAAACATGGTATGGCTTTTTTATGTTTCTTGGAATAGTTTTTATAAACTTTTGGAACACTGAACTTCAGGTAGTTTAAGAATTTCTTAGTTAAGAAAGAATTAAGAACATGTCATATCTTATGGGTAAGTTGCAAATTAACAAATAAAGTTTGAAAATCTTGATTTTATTATTATTATCCAGTTTATTATTATTATTATTTCTCTAGGCCGGGATAGCTCAGTTGGTAGAGCGCTTGCAATTTCGGATTTCTGAGGTTGCGAGTTCAAATCCTCCCGGCCTCGCTGACTCAGCGAATGAGTAGCATTTCAATGCGGTAAAGTATGGGTGTTGATGGTTGGAGTGCGCCCGCCTCAACAGTTACATCCAATGTCTTGTGCTAATGAAACGGGGATAGACACCCTCGTTTACGCCCGTTACCAACATTAGGGTTAATTCAACTACTTTACTTTACCTTATTTGACAACTTTACTTTACCTTATTCAACAACTTTTCTTTACCTTATTCAACCACTTTATCTTACCTTATTATTATCATAATCATATAGGTTGACTAAGAATAAGATTCTTCTATCAATGAAGGATCTGCTGAATAAAACAAGAAATAAATATAAAAATATACTAGTAGTTAAAACCGTTAAAAAGAGTTGTATCATATTTACATTGAAATTGTTATAAAAGGGCGTCCAAGAAAAGAGCTTGGTAAAAAGACTGAAAAACAAAATTTTTAAAGTTAAATTTGATTTTCTGGTCAGACCTAACTGAGGTTAGTATTGTTTGGTTGCCATGGAGATGCAGGTTCGTCGTTAACCTCTAACCAATAAACAGAGAGTTTATCTGACCTCATAGAGATAGTGCCTTGCTGAGTCGTGTTTAACGTACAGTAGTGTAACTTATTTTGAAAATAGCATTGATTTCGAACATTGTTTATATATTTAAAACTCATTATCTAAGTGATAATCTATGCAAACTTTGCTTTGTTTCAGTCCATTTATCTTTCCGTTTGAATGCCGTCAATTGCTGTTTTATACAACTACATTCGATCGAGATCGTGCTGTCATGAAGCTGCAGGTAGGTTTTTCACAACGTAAGTGTTTTTCACAGAATCCATCCGTTCGGCTAATGATTTGGAGCTGAAAATAGACCACAAAAATCCCTCAAACTTTTATGTGAAAATAAATCACTAGTCTGTATTTGCACTTGACCGCAGAATATATTTTCTAGGTGCTTCATAAACATATATTGTTAAATTACAGGGCACAGTACGTGATCTGGCTTCCACTGATAATAACGACCGTGTTGCCACTCGTCTGGAGAAGAAAAAGGTAAAAACAGTTTTAAAAACGGAAACCAAGTATGTATCTTTCCCATGGCAACACCCTGTGAAGGATGGAGCTTGCAAGGCTGGCATCGAACTTGTCCTTATCACTAACTCTTGTAATGTATCAATTGTTTTTACGCGTTCAGTGCACGGTGAACCGCAACAATCTATTCAAACAAGCTGAATCCACTATCAGTGAATTCACCAATTCAAAATCGCTCTTGGAAATACAGTACGAAGGAGAGGTAACACTTGCTTTGTATTATATTCTTTGACGATCTTTCCTCTTACACTTTATTTGCTTTCTTTGGGTTGCCTATTTTTATATTTGCAATATATGTGAAGTAACACCTAATAGTTTGGTGTATCAGCATAATGTTGATATTTTTTTTTTTGGTGCAGCAAATGAATTTCTTGCTAAATCGTATAGACAGTGGATCATCTGTATCGACATATTTGTTATCCTATACTCCTATATTCCTATAAGGGAATCTCTTAAAAACACCAACGTTTCTGTCAAAGTATCTCACTCGCATTTTTGTCCCATGTAGGTTGGCACCGGTTTGGGGCCCACCCTGGAATTTTACACGTTGGTGTCCAAACACTTTCAGCGAGCCGACACAGAAATGTGGCGTGGAGAAAAAGTCACTATGGTGGAGGGTGAAGGTAATTAGTAATTTACAAAAAGATTTCTCTAAGATGTTAACTTCAAAGGTATATTATTCCTTTTTTCTTTTTTAAATGTCGTCTTATTATAGGTGATGCGCAGGAGAGAGTGGAATACTGTATCTCAGGCCATGGGCTCTTCCCTAGTAAGTATTCGTGATGAGTTTTAATTGCTTGCAACTGCACATCTTTTTGATAAAAAAATAAAGTCAAATAACTCCATTTATTTCAAAAACTCCATTGCATACTGAAACACGTTTTCCTATCAAAATTTCTTTATTAATTGCTACATGATTTGCGTGACATTACCGCATAATTTACTAAATTTCTCCACCCGATCTTAAATCTACATGATTTGCGTGACACTACCGCATAATTTGCTATATTTCTCCACTCGATCTTCAATCTGCATAATTTGCGTGACACTACCGCATAATTTGCTATATTTCTCCACTCGATCTTCAATCTGCATAATTTGCGTGACACTACCGCATAATTTACTAAATTTCTCCACTCGATCTTTCTTAAATCTACATAATTTGCGTGACACTACCACATAATTTGCGTGACACTACCACATAATTTGCGTGACATTACCATGTTTAGCGCCGCTGCCTAAGAGCATGAAAAGTAGTCAATTGAACAAAACAAAGAGCAAATTTCGATTCCTTGGGAAGTTCATTGCGAAGGCGTGTATGGATTCGCGCATGGTGGACATCCCGTTAAGCCAGGCGTTCTTTAAATGGATGCTGTCACGAGAAGAACAAATGAACATTTCAGACATGCAGTATGTCGATCAAACTCTATTCCGATCACTCTCACAAATCAACGAAGTGTGTTTGGCCAAAAAACGTTTGCAAAACGACGTTTCACACACCAAAGAGTCTCTAGGTTTAGCTCTCAGTAGTTTAACAATGGACGGTGTGTCCATTGAAGATTTAGGACTTGATTTCGCGCTGCCGGGCACAAACATTGAGCTGAAAAAAGGCGGGAAAGATGTGGTGGTGAACATTGAGAACGTTGAAGAATATTTAGAGGTGAGTGCGTTGCGTCTATTTGGCGTGGTTCTGTCTACTGTTTAACATGGGGTTTTGTCAAAGAGTAACAGTAGTCTTAAATTTGATTGATTGCAGAGGGAGCTTTGTAAAGAATCCGCTCAGTCTAACTAATAAATCGGAGGTAGTTATGATGTGATGAGAATCACGTGTTAATCATGGGAATTCGTAAAATACACGAGGGTCGGACATAAGAAAATTTTAGACATTTTCATAAATAGTGAGGTTAAGTTCAGATGTTCTCCCAAATTGATTTTGAATTCGATTGGTGTTTTGGAAAAGATGATATTTTCTACCTTAAATCCTTCAAGTCCTCTTCACTTTTTTTAGCTGGTGCTTCAATACAGTCTCTGCGATGGAGTGTCGCGTCAGATGCAAGCTTTCAAGGAAGGTTTTGAACAGTTCTTCCCGCTCAAGAACCTGGAGATGTTCTACCCTGAGGAGGTGATTGTTAAAAATAATTTCCTTTCAACCTTGCTAGAACCATTGAGTGCTTAGGGCTAGAACCATTGAGTGCTTAGGGCTAGAACCATTGAGTGCTTAGGGTTAGAACCATTGACTCAAATTTCGTTTAACGTTCGCTTATTTCCATATAGATTTTAACATTCTTTTTAACATTCAATTAGTGACTTCTGTTTACTTTTTTTGTAACCTTCGTGTTCTTTTCCTTATAGATGGAACTTCTGTTTTGCGGCAGTAAAAGTGTACAATGGGATGCCAAAGGTAAGATAACCCTGTCCACCAGTGAAACGTGATTCCAAAGGATGTGGAATATTTTCTTTATTAAAGGGCCCGTAATTAAGCGGATATGGTTTCGTCACGTATAGTTGTACTTGCTTTATAGATTTATTGGAATGCTGCCAAGCGAAACATGGCTACACTGCGGACAGGTACGCGTTTTGCAATGTCTTCGTAATTTCATTATCAGTTGAATCGGCCATTGTAATGATTCAATCTATATAGAAGAGTGTTTCGCGTCTTCTTAGTTTCACTTTTATTGCAGTCGCGCGTTGATGTATCTACTGGAGATTTTGAGCAAGTACACCACTGATGAGCAAAGATTGTTTTTGCAGTTCATCACGGGAAGTCCAAAGTTACCTGTCGGAGGTAGATGCGAGCTTTCATGGTTTTATTTCCCCCTTTTTTCAGTTTTTACATTTTTTTGTTTTCTTTTTAGAGGTATAGTCTAAAAAATTTTAAATCTCTGTAAACTTTAACAGCGAATGATATAAATTGTTATTCACAATCATTCATTCACACATGTGTAGGTTTCAAAAGTCTGAATCCTCCTTTAACAATCGTGCGCAAGAGCGTCGACACCGGCGCAAACCCCGACAACTACTTGCCGTCCGTTATGACGTGCGTCAACTATTTAAAGCTGCCCGATTATTCCAGCGCCGAGATCATGTACGAAAAACTCAAGCAGGCGTACAGCGAAGGGAAAAACGCCTTTCATTTATCATAGCTGCTATGTGACGTCAGAGGAACTATTCTTCTCTCTCTTTGGTTTGTCTGTATTTAAACTGCAGGCATTCTGCGCGGATTTCGATTCTCGCCAACTCGCTGGCTCTATACGAATAGAGTGTACTGACCAAGCGAGTTACAAAAGAAACTTGAAGATCGCTTTTTATCGAAGTCTTAATTTGAACATTGAATGGCTTTTGTAGAGTACAAAAGCACGTGTTTTTTTCTAAACTAAACTTCTTACGTTCAAACTAACATTCTCGTAGCTATGGCTACCTAGTATGCATTCTCGTGATTTCCAAATAGATAAATATATAGTATAGTGTTCTTTTTTCTTTAGCTGATATGTGTTTGCATTTCTTGGTTGGTATTTTTAGCAAAATATATCGGCTCGTGTTCCCTGCTTTGTTGTTTGCTCACCTTAAAGGAATGGTCCCAGGAGATTGACTGTTAATGTTGTCGAAGGGAGATTGACTGTCGATTGTGTCAAGAAGTTGATGGGAGGGAGGTGCAAAAATGTATTGCCAGAATAATTGATTTTAAAGATTATTTTAATATCTTGTAGATAATGGCAAACTCCGGTACTTTCTTATTTTACACCCTCCATTTCTCATTTGGTTTAAAATTAATGCTAAAAAAATATTTACGATACTAAAGAATATTCGTCACGATTAAAAATGTTGGCAACTAAAGAATAAACACGTGGCAAAAACTCAATCTTTGGAAAGATTTTTTTACTTTGATTATATTCACTTCTTGTAATAAAAGAAGTTCTTGAGGAGTTAAGTAGAACCAAGATATTGATGAACATTTGATTTGAAAAGTTGAAGGTTATAGACAGAAGGAAAGCTTGTAGATGGAAGAGAGTTCCAAAGTTTAGATGTTCGCGGGGAAAACTTCTTATAGAAATCCCTGTGACAATTTCGAACACAGACAGTCCGTTGAACGGAGAAAAATTCTGGGAGAAGGTGTAAGTGATGATAGTTCGCTTGGACAACGTCCATAAAAAAACTTGTAGAAAAGACAAAGAGAAGCTACGTTTCGCAGGTGTGATAGGGAGACCAGTTTGGGAGATAAGTTTGCGCCGATTGCGTTGCACACTAGCCGTTCAACAAGGTCCAACAAGTTGAAGCAATTCGCAGGTGCACCTGCCCAAATGTGGCAGCTGTATTCCATGCAAGGACGAATTTAAGATTTGTAAAGGTAAAGGATACATTCAGGCGCGAGGTAACTCATTTCTCGTAAAAGAGAACCAACTTTCATGGCCGCTGATTTTGCAATGGTTTCAATGTAAGATCGCCATGAGAGGTCGCTTGTAAATATAAGAAACATTAAGGGCATGATAGAAACGTTCAGTTAAAACTGTCAAAACATCAGCAGTGGAACAACCAGAACGAAACCCATACTGGGAATCGTAAAACAAATAAATTTTTTCAATAAATTCCACTATGGTCTGGTTAATTAAAGTCTCAAAAACTTTGCTTAAAATTTGACTATGACTATCAGTCTAAAATTATAAGGATTAGATCGGTCACCACAATTTTTAAAAACTGGAATAACGGAGCCAAACTTCTCAGGATGAAGGGCAACAAGATTCATCCAAACACTTTTTATAAACAGCACACAAAACAGTCGAGCTAACTCGGTAGAACAATTACAGGAATTCCAACAGGTCCTGTAGCTTTATTAGAATCCATTTTGGAAATAATCTTGGAAACGTTATCAGGAGATATAAAGCAATCCTGTAAAGTCTGCTCAGTTTTGTTGGTGAAGTATGGGAGATCGTGTCCAGAATCATCGAGGGTAGAATGAGAAATGAAGAGTTTAGCAAATAGTTCAACCTTCTCCTTAGATAAATTAATGACTTCAGGACCATTGAATAGTGGAAGCACAGATGGTTTAGAATTACCCCGGTCATTTTTAATGAAACGCCAAAATTTACATGAATCTATTTTTTTTGAATTGATATGATCTTTAGTTCTTTCAGCAAAGAAGATAGTTTTTGCTTTACGAACCCAACATATTTACAATTATCAATAGGTTGCGTGAATATCTGTAACTTGATTGGCTAATCACGAGGAAATATATATCATATTTCGGAGTGCAAAATTCAATATTTTTTCTTGATTGGCTAAAAAGGAGTGCAAAATTCAATATTTTTTCTTGATTGGCTAAAAAGGAGTGCAAAATTCAATATTTCTTCTGATTGGTTAAAGCAACTATTCCCGGGATTCCTATTGGTTAAAAACAGAGTGTAAAATATGACACGTGCGAATGTTAGACGACGTTCATGTTCACGTTTTCAAAGCGTTTATATAAGATATCATATAGACCATAGCCATGCTGCAGCCATAGCCCATCGTAATCATTTCTTAGTAGTTATCGCGAAATACTCGAAAAATATTTTGAAAAACATAAAAAACTCAAAAAAACATTCGCCATATTTTTCTCGTATCTCGCGACAACTACTACTTATTGCAAGAGGCAATAAACAATTGTCTGTTAAGATCAGTCGTATCACGTCGGTAGCAATGGAAGAAATGATTACGATGGGCTATGACTGCAGCACATGCTGGTGAAAAACCATGACGAAAAATGAGGCTTTATCTGCTATTTCCTTGAAGGAACAAATAATCTTATTGCTTAAGATATTATTGAAGCAGTTTTAATAACACAATCATCAGCTGAGTTGGAAGTTGAATGTAGAAGAGACAAACGAAAACACATGAAAGGTTGATCGGGGTCTTCCAGGTCAACTTCTCGAGATATTGGTAACGTTTCCTTAACATACACTGCTAGACGATGCATATGAATAGAGGGGTCCATTCTAAACGAGGTAGGCTTTTTTGTTTGTTTTTTTTAGAAATACACAGGAGAGGCAGGGCATATGACTCAACAGAGTCCTGTGTATTGGGTCTATTTTTTCACCGGACCCACGGAAATTTTGATGTTATATAGAGGTCCAACTCTCTCTCAATTCTTAACCCGGAAACATGAAACAAATCCTAGAAACTCCAGAATAAGACACGACACTTCACCAAGAAACAAACTGAGCGCAGTACTACCAGGGATGTGGGAAGATTCGACCTGAGAGGGAGTCGAACCAGGGACCTCTTGATTCTGAGCGCAACGCTTAGACCACTATGCCGCTGCTGCTTTAAGGTATTATAGGTATTTAGGAACAAGGAAATCATTAGAAGATATACCAGCGTTTAGGTTTGATTCACAAAGTGCTAATACATCCGGATTATTCTCGATCAAAAAAGCCTCAAATCTATAAAATTTGTTCGAAAACTTCGAATATTACAAAATGCTAAAGAGAAAAGAAGATGAGAATTCTTTTTAGTTTGTTATTCCAAGATTTTATTTTGAAGTGGAATTTTCTCTCATTTATTTTAAAGTTGTTGGAAATCTTGTGCCTTTTGATGATGTCTTTGTGATTCGCACATGTGTTTCTTTATTATTATTATTATTATTATTATTATTATTATTATTATTATTATTATTATTATTATTATTATTATTATTATTATTATTATTATTATTATTATTATTATTATTATTATTATTATTATTATTATTATTATTATTATTATTATTATTATTATTATTATTATTATTATTATTATTATTATTATTATTATTATTATTATTATTATTATTATAAAAGTGAATATTTTTATTATTATAAAAGTGAATATTTATACAGGATAAACTGTCCAATACTAAATACTGCTATAAGACATGTCTTGTTCGAGGGGACGCGAGTGATTTCCAAATTCTAAAGGAGGATTATTCAGCAACGTTTTGTACAACAAACAACGTTTTGTACAACAAAGTGGCTATGTTTACGACTAGTCGCTCTAGACGATCGCTGGCGCATGCGCAATCACTGTATTTGTACAACAATGTTGTTTTTGCGGCCTTTTGAGTCAGTTTGTATGCTGATAGTTTCTCTTATATTTTGTTTAGTTGAAACATTAAGGGTAATTGGCTTCATTATATTATTGATGTTTTTGTTACATTTGCGTAACTTTTTGACAAGTTGGAATGATTTGTTTTAATTTTTGTTTTAATAGATTTTAAGTCATCATTAATGTGATCAAGCCTTTTTACAATAGTGTCGAATGGTTCACCAAGCAAATGACATTTAGAACGGCAAGTATCGCAAAAGAGATTATGATCATTAATTGCGTAGCTTCACTACTTAAATTCTGACAACTTATGTGGAGTAGTTAATAAGCAACAACTTAAAAAGCTAAACAAGGATGAAATCATTAATAAATTCTTGAGTTTGCAATCGGTAAACATTTCGCTCCGTGACTCGATAGATGAGTTAAAATCTCAAGTATTCAACTTGACAGCGGCGGTTGACGAAATGCGTGAACAACATCTTGGCGCAGCTGAAAATGAGGGAGTTGTTGGTATATCTATCGTCTCGTTTGGAATCTTTGGAGCGCCAAATGTTTGCTTGTCAGCAGTATTCTAGACGTGTGGAGGTACACGGAATTCCGAACACAGTTAGTGATAGTGATCTCGAGGATGAGGTATGCGATATATTTGATTCAATCGATTGTGGTGTGCAACCTGATAACATTCAGGCTTGCCATCGACTAAAGAACAGACGAATAACGATTGTTAAATTCGTTAATCGTAAGTCGGCCTCGCGAATTCTGTCGAAGAAAAAGTATTTGAAAGAGCTTTGCAATAAGAAAGCGCCTATTTTCATTAAGGAAAGTCTCTGCCCCCATTATAAATTTTTATACAGTAAGTGTAAGAATTTATGGCAAACTAAAGCGATTCATTCTTTCTGGTGTTCTGGCGGTTCTGTTAAATACAGACTTAAGGAGCATGGGAACGTTGCGGTGGTCGGTCACATCAGTGACTTGACGAAAGTTTTAATGAACAAATTGTATATATTTTAATGTAAATTTTTAAAGTCTGATTTTTTGGATTTTTTGGATTTTTTCTTTCTTTCTTATCAATACCACTTTAAAATACGCCTTATTTAATTACTTTCTCCTTTGGGGAATTGCTTGCAATCAACTTTCTTTTAAATTTTCAGACATCCTAATTATCCTTTGGAAATGAAAAACTTGTCATTGTGTCTGGTTTTAAGTTTTTGCTTTCAAAATCACACGCATTTTTTGTTGATAGTATTATTTAATTTTCAAACCATTCCATTTAACCACGGGATTAACGATGCATTGTCTCTTCTTACGTTGAAAATTTTGCTTTAATATACAAATGGAAAAGTTTTTATGCAATGTTTGTAACAAAACAGTTAGAAGTCACCATCACGCCTTACAATGTGATTTGTGTAACTCTTGGGTTCATAAAAAGTGTAATGAACTCAACGACATTGATTATCGCTTCTGATTGGTTTTGTATTTTGTGTACATCTGAAATATTTCCTTTCAGTACAATATCTAACAATGAATTAAAGTTTTTATTTTCGTCAAATGTAATTATTAACAAGATTTTTCCGCCGAATGAACAAAACAACTTGTTTTCTAAATTTAACAAATTCATTACAGAAGGTCAAAATCCATCGGACGAGGAAAATAATACTTTTACAAATCTTATTAACTGCAAGTATTACGACACTACTGACTTTTGCACTTCAAAATATGGCAGCAGTAATTCATTTTCAATATTTCATTTAAACATATCCTCACTAAACAAACATTTTGATGAATTCTGCACTTTTCTTACCTTACTTGATTTCCAATTCGATATTATGGCTTTAACTGAAACAAAATTAAAACTTAACGTTCAACCATTGACTCCTATTTGACTTGAAGTTATCTGCGAAAATAGTCGTAATGTCATCGTTGGTTGTATTTATCGTCATCCTTGTATGTCTGTTAATGAATTTCATAACGACTTTGTTCTTCCTCTTACTTCAAAATTACTTTCAGAAAATAAAACCATTTTTTTAATTGGGGATTTCAACATTGATTTGATGAACGTTAATTCTAATCGTGATATTTCTATGTTTTTTAACTTTATGATGTCTAATAATTTTTGTCCGCAAATAACTATACCTACAAGAATAACTGAACGATCAAGTTCTTTAATAGACAATATCTATACAAATTTTTATTGTGAGAATATATTGTCGGGAAATTTAACATCTACGATTTCGGACCACTTACCTCAATTCTTTATTGAGTTCAAAGACAAAATGAGTTTTGTTTCTAGAAAGCATAATATTTATCGCAGAAACATTTCTGATTATGATAAGAAAAACCTTCTTTCTGATTTCTTAAAAGTCAACTGGGACGAAATTATGGAGCTTAATATGTCAAATATTAATAATAGTTTTAATTTATTTTATAAACATTTTAATCTTTTATTAGATAATCACGCACCACTCAAGAAGATCAGTATCAAGAGGTTTAAACTTTCTTTAAAACCTTGGTTAACTAGTGGTATTTTAAAATTAATCAATGTCCGTAACAATTTATATCGTAAATTCATTAGAGCGAAAAATGAATCTAGAAAATTCAGTCTGAAACGTCGTTATAATTTATACAGAAATCTCTTGAAACAATTGATAAAAGACAGTAAACAAACCTACTATAAAAATTTCTTTTCACATTGTTAAAAAAATCTTCGTCAAGTTTGGAATGGTATTCGCGAACTCATTAATTTAAAAAAATGATTCTTTTCCCACGAGCTTAAATAATAACAGTGTTTTGGTTACAGATTTAAATATGATTACTGAACATTTCAATTCGCACTTCATATCTGTAGGCCAAAACATACAATCGAAAATTCATCATTCGCACACATGTTTTGAAAAATATTTAAATAATCCTAATCCCAATAGTGTATTCCTGTAACCAACTAACAAAGGAGAGATTTGATTATTAATATCAAACTTAAGTTTTAGAAAGGCTTCAGGGCCTAATAGCATTCCTGTTTTTATCCTGAAAGACTTAAACGAAGTTTCCATTGTGTTTTCGAAGCATCCATTGTGTTTTCAAAACTTTTTAATCTCTCTTTTGCTAAAGGTGTTTTTCCAAATATCTTAAAGACGTTATCTGTTCTTCCATTATTTAAAAAAGGTTCTAAACTAGAGTGTACAAATTACAGACCGATATCTATTCTATCAAACGTAAGCGGTTTTTGGACCGTTGTAAATGTTTAAATAAACTACAATTTGGTTTTCGTTTTAATCACTCCACTAATCATGCTTTAATAAGCATAACTGAAAAAATAAAAGAAGCTCTTGATAGTGATCTTTTTGCATGTGGTGTTTTTATTGACCTCAAAAAAGGTTTTGATACCGTTCACCAAGGAATTCTAACACAGAAGCTTCCACACTATGGATTACGAGGCATTGTACAAGATTGGTTTGCGTCCTATTTATCAGATCGTCAACAGTTTGTTTCGATTAATCGTTTCAATTCGTCTCTGATGAAAATAACGTGCGGTGTGCCTAAAGGTTCTGTGTTGGGACCTCTTTTATTTTTGATATATATCAACAACTTAGTAAACTGTATTACGTATTCAACGGTGCATCATTTCGCTGATGATACAAACTTATTATACATTAACAGGTCAATTAAACAATTATGTAAAAAAATTAATTTTGATTTGAAAGGATTGAATGACTGGTTAAACGCAAACCTTATTGCCTTGAACTCAGATAAAACTGAATTTATGATTTTTAGGAGACCAAAAAAGACATTTGTTGACGAAATTAAAATTGTGTTAAATGGCAAACGTTTGTATCAATCGCATTATATAAAATATTTGGGGGTATTAATTGATGAACACCTGTCATGGAAAATTCATATCAATGAAATTTGTATGAAACTGAACAGAGCAAACAGTATGCTCGCTAAAGTTAGATTTTTTGTTAATAAATCAATTCTAAAAGATTTGTATTTTGCAATATTTTCTTCTCACTTGTGTTACTGTTGTCTGATTTGGGGTCAAAGAGGAAGTATTGAATTTAATAACATATTGTTATCTCAACGCTCTGCGGTTAGAATAATAAATTTTCAACCTTTTCGCTCTGATACATCTGATGCTATGAAAAAATTTAACATTCGACCTTTTCAACTTCATATCAAAATTTCAAATTTATTATTTACTTTCGATTTACTAAAACAATATGTTCCTTCTTCAATCAGTCATTTTTTCTCTAAAACTATTAATTCCCATCATCACGGAACACGAAATGCTTCTAATGATAAACTGTTTTTACCTCATTTTAAAACTTCATCATATGGCAAATATTCCATTAAACACCAGTGCATTACTGATTGGAACAAATCAATTAGAAGCATTATCAAACCATTTCAAATTAAATACAAAGATTATCATTCTATTTTTGATCTAAACCGAAATCAATTTCTTCGGTTAGTAAAGGTGACTATCGCGAACGAGGGACAGCTTTAATGGTGTGTTAACTGTTCATAGTTATATATTATTATATTATTTTATATATATACATTATTAAGTATTTTCTGCTTATATTCTGAATATTATTTATTTTGTTTTATTATGGGGTTTACTACTTGTTCAGCCTTAGGCTATTGAGTAACTCCCACCAAAATATCAAACCGGATCTCCTTTTGTAATAAAGGTCTTCGTTGTTGTTGTGTTTTTTTGTTTGTTTTTTATGTAAAAGATATTTTGGTAAATAAATTGAATTGAATTGAGTACGTATATTCTTTTGCCAAAATTTTGTTCTTGTGATAAATAAAATTGTCCTTCACCAGCTTTGGTCCGCCTCGAAAAGACCTCCATCTTTTCACAAATGTGTAATTCAACTCGCTTTCCGTTGTATATCTTTGCGATTATAAGATTGTGTTTGAAGTGACACAGAACAGAGCTATTACGATTATGTATTAGTTTTTGAATGATTGGAACGATCTCTGTAAATTTTGACGTTCTTTGGCTGTTAACCCAGATAATAGGAATAGGTCTCTGAGGTGTTTCATTGGAAAAGTGTATTAATATTACCAAGTTTATACTAAAAGCAAATCTATATCCTATTTAGAGTAAAATACGAAATAGTCGGGTTCAATGTCCGGGTGGATAAATACTGTCAGTCGTTCATTTGTCCTCGGGCTAGTGTTCATTGGGGAACTGCCAGTCCTTCATCTGTCCTCGGGCTAGTGTCTATCGGGGAACTGCCAGTCGTTCATCTGTCCTCGGGCTAGTGTCCATCGGGGAACTGTCATTCCTTCATCTGTCCTCAGGCTAGTGTCCATCGGGGAACTGCCAGTCCTTCATCTGCCTTAGGCTAGTGTCCATCGGGGAACTGCTAGTCCTTCATCTGTCCTCGGGCTAGTGTCTATCGGGGAACTGCCAGTCCTTCATCTGTCCTCGGGCTAGTGTCCATCGGGAAACTGCCAGTCCTTCATCTGTCCTCAGGCTAGTGTCCAACGGGGAACTGCCAGTCCTTTATCTGTCCTCAGGCTAGTGTCCATCGGGGAACTGCCAGTCCTTCATCTGCCTTAGGCTAGTGTCCATCGGGGAACTGCTAGTCCTTCATCTGTCCTCGGGCTAGCGTCCATCGGGGAACTGCCAGTCCTTCATCTGTCTTGGGGCTAGTGTCCATTGGGAAACTGCCAGTCCTTCATCTGTCCTCGGGCTAGTGTCCATCGGGGAACTGCCATACCTTCATCTGTCCTCGGGCTAGTGTCCATCGGGGAACTGCCATTCCTTCATCTGTCCTCGTGCTAGTGTCCATCGGGGAACTGCCAGTCCTTCATTTGTCCTCGGGCTAGTGTCCATCGGGATTCTGTGCGTTAGTGCTATTGTCCTAGAATCTGCCCTGGTATAGTGTAAATACAGTATTTCTTTTCAAATGTATATATAATCAATACCATTTCATTTGATTACTTTCAGCCTAAAATGTAGCACGTGACATTATGACATAGAGTTTATATTTGTTACCATCGTATACAGAACTTGAAAATCGCTTTCACTTGAAATGCAAGTTGAAGGAAGAGTTAAGAGCAAGACACTGACTAAGCTGGTCTAATATCAATACATGCTTATGTATAGACCATTTAAAGAATATCAGTTATTGATATTGGGGCCAGCTTGATGATTCAAATTATATGGCTACACCCTCTGTGTATGAACTGTGAATAGTTCGTTTATTTAATCATGTAATTCCCCTGTTGTTCAGCTTGTGTTTCATAGAAGATTCTTTTCAAATACTTTAATCTAAAGATTGCATAATGAAACATTAGAAAAAGTAAACAAAGTTATAATGGAAGATCTTATTCCAAGTTGCTTAGTTCTTTAAGTGATGACGTATGTATCCATTAAACTTGACAAATGCAATATTTGTTTGTGATCCCACAAGCTTCATTCATTGTAACTCTCCAAGTAATCGATCGCGGAACATCTGGCGTGCAAAAGATTTTTAAGAAACGTTTTGAATTTAGATATTTAGAATTTAGATATAAAATAATTGGTTAGTAAGATTTATTTCATAACATTGAAGAACTTGTTAAAGTCCACTTAAAAACACCATGCGACACCCTCCAGGCATAAACCGTGTCGGCAAAGTAATTTACTTCTTATCAGGTTAAAAATAAAGGAAGCACTGCATATAGGTTGAGAGAAACCGGCAAATTTCTCTGCAACTCTAATTCATTAATCTACGAACTTCTTTCCACTCACTTTCTGTCTCTAATACCTAACTACATATGGCACTGAACTAACGTCAGTTGCCGATGCAGCTAACTTCTCAGAACTGCGAAAGAGACAAATAAGTGTTACCACCTTTAATGACAGCATCAGTCATTGTTGCTAAAACGGAGAGTACCTTCAGTCGATTTACGTTGGTAAGAAAGATCTAACTGATGAAATGAATATAAATGCTTTTGCATCTTGCCGGGCGAATCTGAAAGAAAAACGAATCAAGAGAAGTTAAAAGAATTTAGAATTCTGTAGAATTTTATGCATTAATGTTATATCATCTTGGATTAAATGGAGACATATACAGTTTTCAGTGTATACACCTGTTATTTGAGTGAGTCTCCAAACATTTTGACACCCTCACCCATTTGTCGGCAAATCCCCAGTACTACACCCCGTGCAAAATTTCTAGGAACGGTCCTGCGGACAAACGTATCTGTCAAGGATACATTAAATGGTCACTGCGTATAGTCAAGTCAACCTAGGACATTCTATTTAATTTGTCTGTTCTTCTAATTTTTTTTCAGGTAGGTACGAGTCTGGATCTTATTTTTCAGTTTAGTAATTATTCTCTTGAAATTTTTATCACAATTATCGATAAAGCTTTTTTACTCAATCTATCTCGTAAACCTTTGTATTCTTTGGGGTGAAACTTACAAGAGCGTTAAAAAACCGAATTTGTGTGAGCTTGAATGAATCCTGATTGGTATTAAAGGTAAAAGATTATTGGTGCACCATTATTATGTTTCATAACTTGAATCTAACTTGGATGTAGTAGTGTTATACTAAAATGAATGTTGCTTACACAAAGGAAGTGCAGTGCTTTAAACATACCAAACATGTTTCTCAAAAAGTACTACTCTGAGATGTGAGAGGCAAAACAGAAAGTTCTGAAACTATCTTCAAGTGAATAAATTAACATTGACTTGTTTATGATGTAATTGCCATTGTATTTTTAAAGCCTGACGTTATAAACTGTGATTTATGTAACGAATTTTTATATTTCTTACTTTGACATATTCAAACACTTTCCATGCTTTTCCGATGATAATTCGAAAAGAATTTGTTCTTCTCTAAACACCCTCAACAGTATTCGTGTTATTGAACGAAACATTTTTGATTAAAGACATCGCGTTGATGATATAGGCCCCACATTCTGAACAACCTGCGAGATGAGAAGACATGAAGTTTAGCCCGCCTTGACTCACACGTTATAGAAACAAACGCTCAATATCAAAACCAAAGTGTTCCATAGTGTGTCTACCAGAGTCGAGAGTCTGCCGGAGCATTCCTTTCGAGAATCATGGAATTTGAACATGCCTTTTAATGTGTGGTTCACAACTTTACTTGGTATTTCCAGGACCAAAACTCCTTAAATAACTCCTCCAACCTAAGAAAGATCCTTATTAATAATTACTAATAATAACAACTTGCCAATATTTTTGTTTTTGCATACACCTTCAGTTTTAGTGCAGGTTTACCTCCAATAATGGCTGCTATAATTTACAGCTACAATATACAAGTGTTTCGCGAGGAATGCCCATGACAAGAATGTTCACAATACATTATGTCGTAGTGGCTATACACAAATATGTCGTTAAAGTCTCGTAAAGTTGTCATTAAAATGCCACATTGATGATGCCAACGAAAAGAGTAATTAGGTGTGGTAAATGATTACAAAGGAGAGATTCTTGAAATATTCTTTAAAATGACTAACGACTAAACATGTCGAATTTATAGTCTAAACATGTCGAATTTAAAAATGTTGTTGTACACTTAAAAGTTTTACATAATGAATTTCGTGCTACACAGAATATTTGATTGTAACGATGAAAAAGATTTTTTTTAAAATATTAACACAGGTTTCCCCGATGTGAAGTTAACAGTAATAAAGTTGAAAGGACGGTTGAATCGAAATTATTGAAGAATACCTGTGCAAGCCAATTATAATCAGAATGAGTAAAAAAACAAAATTATCTTCGTTTCATAATTTATTACAGAAAGCAAAATTAAGATTTGAAGTGAAATAAATTATTCAGTACCCTTTGAAAGAACCGGAATAATATATCTATTGATCAGTTGGTTTTTAACGAAAGAATGTATTGGAAGAACTGTTTTTAAGAGAGTCATTTAAAAGAAAAATTTCTTCGTCAAGGCGAAAGATACACGGAAGTTTGACAATATATAAAACCTCTGCGACTGAGTAATAAACGATGACGCGTTTACCCGCGTTTTAATAGCGGAAATGTTGGGCTAAAATTATTGAAGGAAAATATATCAGAAACGCGATTCTTGTTTCGGCTTTTTATTGTCGTTGGATCGTTTTGGTTTAATGAAGAAATTAATTTCAAGCATGCTTGCATAACATATTTTATTCTTTTAAAACACATATATCTAGCTATTGGCCAGGATTAAATTCTGGTTGTATGTTTTGTTTTATATATAATGATGTTTAGTTGCTGAAAAAAGGTAAATATCAACTTAAACTCTAAGACTTTATTATTGTTTTATTATCTGACATATCTATAGTATCTGTAAAAAGTTTTCACCGTGAATAATACGTTTAGTTTTCTTGAATGTGTACCTAAATTTATATATGTTATAACCATGACAAGGGGAGTAAAAATAGCAGAGTTCACTTTTTCAATTCAATTATTTGTATAAACACTATTTGCTTTTTATCAGGATGTTTAATTGAGAATGTGTTTTTTTCTTTCCAACCTTGCATTTCTTTTAATAGACATGTTGTTTTTAAATGGGAAAATATTTTAGTTCTTCAGTCTCAGAGTACCCCCTGTAAATGTTAAGTGATGATAGGAATAAATACTTGTGTTAAATGTGTGTATATATATGTTGTTATGTGATTGGTTATCTTTACAGAATAAGTACACATATACAGAAGTTTGCTTGCAACATCTAGAAAGATATATAAAAATGTACAATCTTGTATTGGTTCTGTTTACAATTATCAGTTGTGGTGAGTTTTTCAAATTACATTTTAAACAATGCAATGTTGTACTTTTCATATACAATATGAGTTTGCATATAGTGTCCAAAGACACCTATTTTGATAGCAGTTGTCTATTGTCTATCTATTTTCTATTGTTTTCTACAATAATATGAGCAAATTTAGATATTTTACTGAAACTACACAACTTATAAATAATGCACGACAAAAATTATTTTTGGACCAAAAATCACATTCAAAAAACGAAAATTTCCCATTCTTCCTCAAAACCTACTCCATAGGCATCTTAACAAGTGAGTTCCCCCCTAGGCAAAAGCCTTTGTAAAAACCTGATTTCTCCCCAAAATTTTGGGGAGAAATGACACTATGATATTTATCCAATATAAATGTTATTGAGCAGGATAGATAGCTGATGGTTGATATATAAGGATTAGAATTTTTTTTTCATAACTGTAGAAAATTAGTATGTTTTCTAACACGGCATTTGGCAATTCAGCATTTATTAGGGGACGGCAATAACCATTGGAGGACGGCATTTATTATAAAAAATCCTCTAGAAGTTCAGCATATATTAGAGTGCGGTGTTTACTAGAGGAAATCGATATTATATGAAATGTAATATATAAAATATTCTAGTTTTTAAACGAAGACAATTTCTCAGTTTCATTCCAGTGTTGATTAAAACAATTCTTGAAACTTGAGGAGAACTACTTGTTCTTATATGATGTACCAGTTGTGTTGAAAAATGTTGTTAGTAGTAGTTAGTGGGCATTAAAAGGTATTTTATTGCAGTCACATTTTTTTTAGTTTCGTCGACAAGAATAACAGTTTCGATGTCAAAAGACAGACTTACAAAAGGGGAATCCGTCGAAATATCATGGCTGGTGAATATAGCAAAGGGAGAGGGTATACTTGCGATGAGTATCTTTGTAAATGGTGATAATGCACCAATCGCAAGTGGTTCAATAAATGGGTTTTCGACATTTGATCATAGCGAAAAGTATTTTGGAAAACGCTTAGAAGCCAAATTTAAGGAAGATGGCTCAGGCAAATTTTACATCCTGAAAATTAGTAACCTAACTGTAGACGACTCATCGACATTGACTGGAGAGCTGGTAATCAAAAGAACAAGTGATGATACAACTTCCACACAGACTGCTATGATTGTGTTAGATGTCACAGGTAGGTGAATTCTTAATTATAAAATTTAGCTCTATGTCTTCCAAATGGTAAACTACATCTTGCTGTAAGATGATTATGGAAAAATTGTAAAATTTATATGTATTCAACTTCATTGGTTGTCATGATTAGTTGATATGGTGCTACTACTTTCGGTTTGCCGAAATCTTCAAGTTTACTTATAAATCGTATTTTTTTGAAATTTTAAAATGATAAACATTAAGGTTTTTGTAAGCATATTTTGAAAAATTACTTATTCTTATAGTTAAATGGTTTTAATATATTGTGCTGTCTCAACAAATTTTGTACCAGCATGCCAACTTTGGTATTGAAAATTTTTGCTTAATAGGTAGATTTATTATCAGGGGGTAAAAACCTATCCAAATGATTGGTTTTTACTAGACTTCAGCACATTATGAGATCCTGTTAACCTTTTAAAATGCTATGTATCTAATGAAATAACATCTTTCGTTATTGAACAAATAAAATCAATTGTGATGATTTTGTATCAGTTACATCTGCGTAATATTAATACTTACCCCCTGCAAATAATGATTTTTTTAATTTTTGAGGCTTTCTCCATTAAAATTATTCAACAGGTCATCTGGATTATTTCAACATTGTGTCTGAATACGTTGGACTTTGCCCTCTCAAAATGTAAAAAAATAAATTTTGTCCTCTAAGACTTTTTCAGCCTCAAAGGGGTGCTGTACAAAACATTTTGAAGTGGATTTTGAATTGGTCTCACAGCCAGTAAAAAGCCTTTTAATTTCATTTCATTTTCTCATTCTATACTTTTTATGTTTTTCAAATATGTATAGATATGATAGTTTATACACAATATTGTTATTTTATTTTATATTTGAAATTTTTATTTTTCTAAAATAGAAACATAGGAGAAATAATTTGGAAAATTTTAGATCATTAAAACACTACAAAAAAGATGGGTTTTAAAAAAGAGCCAAAGTCCAAAATCCAGGTTCATTCATTATTGAACAAATTTCGAAAGCCTGATTTCCATTTCTCATGGGTACCAACAACTGGTAAAAAATTCATAAAAATCTGAGATGGTTCCCAGGGAGGCATTTGCTTTATTTAGCATGGAATGACTCCTTTGTTTTAAAAACAGGTGCATTTAACACATGAATTTTAAATACATTCTTTTGCATTGTGTTAAAAAAAATGTTAAAATGCTTATGTTTTGTTAACTATTTGATTATTGTTATCTTGGGCGCCATATTTTCTGTTTTACTGCTATTGTTTTGTGCTTAGTAACAGAACACATTATTGTGGCTTGAGGGAGTTCGACCATCGTTGACATGTTTCAATACCATCTTATAAAAATGTTAGAACACCTGTTTGTTGTGTTGGCATGACTGTTTTATGTCATACAGTACAATTTTCTTGTATAATGTCCGACATCACCTCAGGCAATAGCAATGGCTTAGGTAAGTTTCCCCCCATATAGTTTTATGAATCCCACTAGAATATTTGAGTTGTAGTGATTTTGTGATTGTGTTGATGTTTTATTTTAGGGTGTTTTCCATAGAGTCAGTCCTATACAGCAAGGAGAAAAAGATGGTGTGCAAACCCAAATAATTAAATTATTTTTATATCTTTTCAGATTTATCTGTTTTGGCAATAAGGGAGTGACAATTGTTTGTCTGTTTTCTTCAATTAGTCCACAATCTGTACTTTTATAAAGAACTCACAAACAGTCACTTCATGCATCTCCCATCATCTGTCTTTAGAAATCATATAATATATTCTTGATTTTATTTGTTGAAAAAGAATTGGGAATATGCATCCTTCTATATTGCTGCTATTTGCGCTTATTGGTCATGGTATGTGGTTTTTTATTTGCTATCGGTTTTAAATTCAATTTATTTATTTTCATCAGAGGAATATTTATACTAATATTAAATTATAGCTTCTGAAATATCAACCAAAACAAATGTTCTACAACAGTCTTCTGACATTTACATACAGGTTTTTATTTAGACCATTGTCAAAATAATCTTTTCTGATTGGTGAATATAGCTCCTTCAAAAACTCTTTACTTCGAGAAATATTTATTTTAAGAGTACTGTTATTATTTATTATGAAAGTGAATATTAATGCAGTCTTCTCATTATTCAAATTGTTGCGTACGTAAATACGATTTTTATTGTTTTGCGTATGTGTTTGTGTAGACATATTTTAATGTTTTGGTCTGCATAATTTGTTATTTGGTATTTCTATTTCTACGTTAAGACAGGCTAACACAGTTATTCTTTCTCATAGAACTAATGAGTCCGCTTTTCACGGGTTATATAGCTAGTCTAGTACACTCTGGCTGCTGCAGTGCTCCAATTAATCTCTCAAGAGTGCTTCGCAAATTTTGTTTGAAAATGCTACTTAATGAAGTTTGCCTAAGCCCATGTGCAATTTCAAGTTTCGCTCGCCGCATTTTTATGTCTCCTTGTAATAATGTGTTTGTTAATCACTACTCAAGCTGCTGCTGGCTCTCTTTCTCCACATGCTACCATTCAATGCCCTGGCGTATAAAATGCGACCAACTGATTTGGTGTGTGTTTACACCCTTACACTGTTTGAAAAAGTAAGGACAGATTTGAAATCAGCAGGCGAGCGAGAGGTTTTTTATTTCAAACACACCAAAACGTGATGGCGCAACATTCACTACTTAAAAGAAATTATGCGTGAAATTTGCACGTGCATATGCATTGCTGTCGATGAAAATTATTTTGTGAAAAATCTAAATTTATATAAAACTCAAACCCGGGTCTTATTGCTACTTTAGAGATAAAATGAACGTGAATGTGTGTTTAAAAAAACATGTACACGAATGTTCCTAGACCAAGTTTGGTTTACGTGTTGGTGAGCGGGTACGTGAAAACGTACGTGATGAGAAGACTGTTTAATGTTCTACGGGATCTGTATTTTGTACGAGTATTTTTTATTATATTTTTTTGAAAAAAAATAATTTTGTATGTTGTTAATTATATAATGTTTTAATTTTCAGTCTTTACTGGCAATATAACAGTTTCAAAATCAAAAGAAAGACTTACAAAAGGTGAATCCCTCGAAGTGTCATGGCAGGTGAATATAGCAGAGGGAGAGCGTATACTTGCATTGAATATCTTAGTGAATGGTGATAATGCACCAATCGCAAGTGGTTCAATAAATGGGTTTTCCACATATCCTCATAGTGAAAAGTATTTTGAAAAACGCTTAGAAGCCAATTTCAGGGAAGATGACTCAGGCAAATTTTACACATTTACAATTAGTAACCTAAATGTGAATAATGACTCAGTGACACTCAAAGGAGAACTGATCACCAAACTTTCTCGTGACACTCTCACCTCAGAGGCCGATATTTCACTAGATGTAATGGGTAAGTGATTTCCTAATAGCATGTCTAGTTTTAAGAAAACAATATATTTTGATAACTCTATTTTGGTGAGATTGTTTTCTCTGTACATGTACAACATGTTGGTATATGATGCAAATTAGAAAAACGTTTGAAAGTAATTGGCTATTTTTTACATAATCTGGAATTAATTTTCGATAATGTTCTCAATTATAACTTCAAATCCAGGTGTGTGTATTAATTGTCTCTTCATTATGGTTTTAAGAAAACTAACAAAACAATTTAATACAAAATAAACTTGAAATCTGATATCTTCTTTAAATCCCATTTTATTAGCACCACCGGAGTTTTTAACATGGTTACCCAAGAAAATTGATTTATTGGAAAACGAAGTTCAGTCATTGAATGTTACAGTTTATGGAAAGCCTAAACCAACCAGTATATGGACGATTGATGGAAAACCACTGTCTCTATTTAATTCTACGAAAGTGGCTGATCATACGTATAACTATGTTTATGAACTTGGACCTTTAAAACCTGCTGACTGTGGAAGAATATTGAAGTACAGTTTCACAGATAATCACACTGTTATTGATGGAAATTCCACCGTTAACGTTTTGTGTAGGTATTTTTCACGTTCTAGCAGAATACACCATAATTCGAACTTGATCTTATTGTTTTATGATATAGTGGCAACTAATTGTTCATTTTTGTCCATTTAACAAGATTTGCAAATGTTAAACAAAAATGTTTGTGAAAGTATTTAGTTTGTGCAGGAATGCAGCTATGAGTTTATTCAGGGTATCTAAATGTTACCGATTAGAAGTGAACAATAGTTTGAATCTCAACTCGTGGTGTTACTACCATTTATGTGTTCTAGCTATGCAAATTGCACTCATTACCTTTTTAAATAGAATAACCGTGTTGGCTTTTGTACTATTGGTATATGCACGTACAAATTTCTTGCATCATTTCGTAAATATTGAGTAGTTGAGTTGTCTTGGTTTTTGTTTTTGTAATCAATTGACAAGAACAAAACAGAAATTTGTAGCTAGCTATTCTTTATACCACTGAAAATCAATATTTTTATTTTTTTTACTCATTAAAGTGATACTTACTATGCAATAAATCATAGTTAGAAATTGTTGATAAAATAAAATGCTTCCATTACATTGGCTCACAAATTGCACTCATCATTTGTTAATGAAGTAATCACACTTTTAAACCATTAAAACCCGTTTAGGATCACATGGTAATGCGTTTTCAACTCGTTTCAATCCGCCATATTAGCCAGATTTTTTTTGTGAAAAGCTCAGAAGATTTTTTATGCAGCAGTTTTTTTAGCTTTTAACTTATGGTAAGTGTGAACTCCAAAATGTCACTGAACAGGATATAGATAGGCATGTAATTTTTTTAGTCACTCCAAAAGTGGTAAACTCACTTGATGCATACCAGTCTCTCGACAACAATGTCACTGTAACATGGACGGCGGTAGAGTCTGGAAAATGCCATCTTAGTTATCATGTACAATTCTTAAACCATTCACGCAATGTAATCTATGAAGAAGGGAACCTTACACAAACAATGTTCACTCTGAAAGACAATGGAAATGCCACGATAGTCCGAGTACGAGCTCTATATATAGATAAGTATGGACAGTATCTAGAAAAATCAATCCCGGCTCCTGCCACTACAACCACAACAACAACGACAACAACTTCGGGAATTGTTATTACACCTCGACCATGTGCGTAGAGTTTTTGTCTATTTATTATTTTGTTTGCATTGCTTTTATCTGTTTGTCAATGTGCAATCTCAATTTATGCTTCACCATTTTTAAACATTTGTTAAAACACCTATGGGATGTCATATTCCTCTTTCAGTAACAACTCCAAAACCAAGCAATAACGGCTTGATTATCGGTGTTGCTGTCGGCTTGACGGTAACCATCATGCTTGTGGTCGTCATCGTAATTTTCATCTTGAAGAAAAAAAGTATGCTGTTATTTTGTTTTTGGGACAAATTTTTTTCATATAATGCGATTTTTTATTTGAAATAGCTTAAGTTAATGGACACAATTTCATCAATAATCTACGGTTTTTTATGTCAGTATTACTTTTTATAAAAATGTGTATACCATATGATATTTCCCTTTTTGATTCTAGAAAAAGAACAGATCAATAACAATGATGTTAGTGGTAAGTTGCTAAGTGGCATGCACTTACTATTCACAATACCTCTTATGTGAAAATTGCATTTTGCAGCACACAGGAATGACTGTGACGCCATCTTCGTTATTTTTTACTGAAAGTTTGTATTTTATATATCCTTGAACCTTTCTCATACTTGGTATAAATCCTAGACTACCTTAGAGGTATTGTGACACTTACCACTAACTTACACAAACACATGCTTTTCAATTGTTTATTTTGCTGTCTCCCTATTTTACACGTATTTTTTGTTGTTGTTTATTTTATTTAAACAACTAAATGTTTTACCACTTGTTTATTGTTTTCATTATAGAGGCAAAACAATCAAAAAAGTATGTATTTTGTTTATTCATTCCGTGAATTTCACCCTAACTTGTTAGTATTCGTTTTTGTGTTGTATAAAAACATTGAATATATCTCTGAGTAAGATGTTTTTTTTGCTTAGAAGTGATGATATACCATTACATGAACGTGCTGGTGCATTTGATGAGGTATTAACTTTGCACCGAATGTTTGCTGATAATATGTAACTGCTGCTATTTTGTGGTTTGAAATTCACGTTTCACACTTATCTTAAAGATCCTTATGGAAACAAATCTGTTATGTTAATTTGATTTCTATCATCGTGCTGAACAAATTACCGCCTGTTACAGGGTGATTATGCAAGTGCCGGTCCTCCATTTAAACCAAACGTGGATCCCGATCAAATGATCTACGCCGAGCTCGGAGCTGGAGGGGGTCGCACTGGACCCAAGCCCGACCCTGTCCAATCAAATTATGCTGAAGTTAAAGTAGATGAGATGGGATACCCTGCGCGGGGCCCAACCTCTGATGTTCCCTCTCCAAGCATGAACCGCAACTTCTCCGGGAGGTATAACCGGCCCCCTTCCGATGAACCGGACAGCATCACAGTGTAAAGGTATCAACATCTTTCTTTCAAAATGGAACAATAACTTACTTAATACACACAGCGATGCATGTTTCAATTGAAGATATTTAATGTTTGTAGAGAGATAAGTAAAGTATACTTTCAACAATTTTGATACAGAACTAAACCATACTCCCTGCTTTATTTAGATGCTCTGCTGACATCTCAACATTTAAAGAAACATTCTTGTGAACGTTTTTTAGAACATCGTTTTATTTTTATAATGTTACTTTTTTTCTTGTTATATTTTTAAATAAAGACTAATGTTTGTGATTAAGATATATAGCCTCTTTATAAATTTTATATATTTTGTTATTTCAGCAAAAGGCACCTAGTCTTAATGTACACACATACATATATATACAAATTATTATGATATTTTTTCCGGAGTGCAAATTTTGTATGTTATCAGGAGTCCTTCTTTATGTATGAAGTGTTCGCCAGGGCCATGTTTCAAAAATCTTATGTACTGCTAAACAATGCTATAAAAATTTGTGCAATTAAATTAAAATTGAAACGCAAAATTAATCTTGTAATATGGCATTACTATTTTATAACAGCCCACACTCTCAATACGTCTTCCATCACCGGATTCACTAAACTTTTTCAAAATCCATTCCAGTTTATTTATTTTGCTTTGATCTGGTGAAAGATGTTTTCTTTTCTAAACTGAATGAGCTGTTGATAGTTTTACTTGTAAATTTGTAGAATTAGAGTTTGCCTAATATGAATACGTCACGTTTGTGGGTGGCGGCATATATTTATAGCCGGTAAAAAAACGGACAAGTAATTAACAGGGGTAGTTTTTCTGTGTAAATTAGGTCTGTCTGCTGTTTAACTTTGTTACTATTTGTGTTTATGAACGGAAAGGTTGGTTTTATGCAACTGTATGAGAAGGGTGTCACTTTTGTATTTTCTTTGTGTAAATAGAATAAAAGGCTTCTGGTTTTATTTATCGTGAAGGTGTTTTTATTGGGTGGAATATCATAATTATTTCTCTTTTTGTACATTGCAAGCAAACATACAAGGTAACAAATGTTTATTTTTTCAAGTTTATTTTAAAAATGTTCAAATTGAGTATCTTCCCCTTCGTTCCAGTTCTTTGTTTTTCAATTCACACATGTGCTCTGTGTGCGATTAAACAGTCAAAGTGAATTTCCTCCTCCCTTTGTTTTAGGGTGTTTGGTTTCCTAGCAACAAATCGGTCTGATCCGAAGAAGGATTGTGGTCTTCGACCGTTGCATCCAGGTTCGTAGACCACTTCCTCTATCCCTACATTATAATTCATTTGTACATAAATAGTTTTTTTGGAGCAATCATTTGTGGAACTTTGCTGTCATGTAAATGAACTGAATTTGTGCGTTTCTGATGAGTGGCGAAAGATTCCACTGCTGAGATTTGTAAATTAACAGTACTGAAAACTTTTTCATCAATAAGACCTGTTCCTTACTGTCCAATTTTCCTTTTTACACGGTTGTCATTGATTTTTAATGAGAGTTTTCTGGAGGAATATCCAGTGTTGTAGTTGTATGAAAGAAAGATTCCTTGTGCTCTCAAAAAATCGTTTGTTTTTCGTGTTGTTACCATATCAGGCAATCCACACAATTAAAAACAGAAGTAGTACCATATCACCTAGATCTATTGAGTTGCAATTTTTGTGGTAATCAGAGTTAGTTTTCTTTGTCTAGCAGATGGCTCGGACGATGACTCAACTCCACTCTCGGATGATCCAGGAATGATCGCTGGCATCATCATTGGCGTCATCTTGTTCGTGATACTCATCATTGTTGTGGCTGTGCTTGTGTACAGATACAAACGTAAGTTCCGCATCACAATATATAAATATATATATTTATATATATTGAATATATAAATTCAATATATATGTAAATAACTTTAAATTTTGCTTCCTTAATTTCATAAAAAACTTCATGATGACCAAATTTTGTTGTATTTTTCTACTTGTATTTTTTTTATATTTGAATTATTACTTTATTTAACCATCACACGTTAATGTTACATTTAACCTCAACTAGTGAGTGCATAAAAATTCACTAACTAGACAGTTTTTAACGTCAATTGAAAAGCTATGAAATAATTGCTAAAATATATATGTGTGTGTGTGCGAATTCTAAATATAAAACTGTACTTAAATGCTCTATCTAAAGTACAAAAAATCTTTCTTGCCATGGTACGTTTGCCCAGGGATGCCACTCACCAAAAGGAAATCGTTAACAAGAGGAAAATTTAACTTTCAAAAGGTTTATACACGAAGAAATGTTAAACTCACCAAAATACATTAAGAAGTGAGACAATAAAATCATTTCTGTCGCTCTCCGTAAAATAAAACCATTTCTATCGTTTGCCGTAAAATAAAACAATTTCTATCGCTGGCCGTAAAATAAAACCATTTCTATCGCTGGCCGTAAAATAAAACCATTTCTATCGTTTGCCGTAAAATAAAACCATTTCTATCGCTCGCCGTAAAATAAAACCATTTCTGTCGCTCGCCGTGAAATAAAACGTTTAATACAAACTCAATCAAACTAAATTCGCATCATTATTTAATAGTAAAACAAAAAATATGGAAGCAAAAGCTAAATGTTTAATTCGGAAAATAACACGTTAAATAATAATTTTTAATACAATTTGACTTCTGACACAAAAACATGATTTCACAAGAAGAATTTGCTTTAGGCAAAAAGGAGACCAGTTCCAATCTGCATAAGTAAGTCAAGCTTCCTTGAATTATGTTAACATGATGATTTCAATTGCTTTGCAAACTTCTTTTGCTTTCTTCTGTCTCTATTGTCCAGTCAAGGCTTGGCGAAATACAATATCCGATAACATAAAATTAGTGGAAATCTTAACCCAAACAAAGAACAAAGGTTTCCTCCCGACAACAATATCCATTTTCATGTTTTCGTAGCACAGATTCATTTCAATTCGCACGAAATCGAATGGACACCATTTACGATTGTAAAGAGGCGTGTTTTTATCAGGAAAATTAAATTCAGTTACTGCGTTGCATTTTCCATACTGAAAAGAGAGCAATTAAGATGGATAACAAATATTGCTTTTGTCGCAATTTTCCTGTGGTATGATTATACAACAATGATTTGTAATTACAATTTTTTAATGATTTGGACGACTAGGGTAACTGTGTTTGGAATTTTGCGATCTGGTCTTATTTCTTTTCAGAGAGAGTATGAATTTGAAGTCACGTGACGAACCTTACGAAGATTACGTAAGTGATTGGTGGTGGCCACATCCACACGTTTCAAAAGGCTCAGAAGTTTTCAGTAAAAAGGGTTTATTTGTACAGTATTCGTATGTATTGTTCTTTAAAGTCACTCATGCGGTAAGTTATCTCTTCAGGGGCACTTTTCACCTAGCAACAATGCAGTGGCACCTTCAGCCGAGGACGGTAAAGTACCACCAACTCAAATTTACGCACAACTTGGCACTGGTGGTGGTCGCGACGGCCCGCGCCCCGAGGTCACCCAATCAAATTACGCTGACGTCAAGACGGATGCTTTGGGTTATCCGGCTAGTGGGCCTTCGGCCAACCCGAGTAAACCGGAACGTGGCGTCAAACGCAGTCCAAACGATGATCAATCCGGCATCGTGGTTTGAAGCACTCTGTTTCCTGCACACCCTAAACAATCTGATTCTGTAGACCGTATCTCCCGTAAGGTCGTTTATGTTTCCAATCGCCTGTGTATTTTTTGTGAATATTTTCGCCAGATTTTTTATACATTTGACTTTATTTCACACGCTAGTTTATTGCACGTGTGTGCTTTTCATTTATTTTTTACGTTTTACATCTAAAGTTGTGATTCTCGTTCTATTGTTATTACGCACGCTCTCGATGGAGCAGTCTTTGTTGAAAACAATAGAAAACATTTCGTAGTCATAGAAACGAGAATTTCAACCGGATTTTTGCGTTGTTTTTATTGAGCTTCTAGCTTTTATGGGGATTTATTTGGAGATTTGATTCGTGTTGTAATTTTTTTGTTAACTTATAAATGTGCTTCGCATGTTTTCGTTAAATTTGATTACTAATTTTGTTAGATTTCTCCGCAATATTGTATTCGCTAATTGCACTGTTAATAACTTTACGAGAATATATAAATTTTGAAGCTTTGATTGTTATTAACAATAAGTTTATGTTTACCCTGAGAAACAATTCCAAGTTTAAAAGAAGCAGACCATTTTGTAAAAGTTTCTTTCAAAACGAAACTGTTTTACAAACGCAACTATCGACTCCTTCGTGCTAAATCTTTTAAAAGTCTTTCGGATATGCCCCTATATGCTTTGTCCAGTGATTTTAAACTGAAAACCTTTTCAAAGAAAACAACTAAAAAAGTTTTGCAAATAAAAAACACGTGAATCAGCAGCTGCAGGGAATTACCCACCTATATTATAAGAGCATTCCAAGCTAGCAAGTACATTGGACTGATCCTTAATTTAGAGATAACAGAAACTTGCAGTATTGTCATTGGTTATCCACAGTCCGCTGCTTCCTTTGAAGTTACCGCTTCGAGAGAGCGATGGGTACGCCTATAGCTACAATCGCACTAATGTTTATTGAAACTGTCTTCACAATGCGATTTCCTGATAAAAATATTGATAGGTTTTACATAATAAAAAGGAATTTGCGTTTTTATGCAACAACGCCAGACATAAGTTCCCTAACGTCACAGAACAAAAATATCTAGATGACATGCCAAGGGTTTGTAGACATTTAATCTCGCATAATAATATCTTTTTAAGAAGTTAACCCCGGGAACACATCAAGATTCGTGTATCGTCTCGACCTTTTAAACTTCGATACATCAGTTTTGATGTGACTAGCAAAGCATGCTGAAGTGGACAACATCTCGCGGCAGCAATACGAAGCCGAGCGTAGAGAGGGAACCAGTCCAATGTACTTATATAGCTTGGAATGCTGCAAGCAACGAACGAACAATCAATTTGCAACCTTACAATATCACACACGTGTATTATCCGAGAAGGATTTCTTCGCCTGCCGCAATCGGAGAAGGCGTGAAAACAAGATCTTATTGCGATGCTTGCAGGACTACCTGTCCGTCCATCGTGGGATTAAAACTATGCGATTTTCCACCTAGCCACAGACTTAAGGCAGGGTCAACCCCATCCACCTAGCCACAGGAAATTGAACTCTATTTGCGATAGTAAACTCATATATGTCTGCTACTGATTCAATGTTCTTATGTACTATTTTAGTCATATTAACATTTTGTGTATTTTTTTGTTTTTTTCTTTACTAATAAAAATGTACAATTATCGGTTTGTATCAGTATATAATAAAAGTATATGTAAAATGTTATAATAAAGAATTGTAGCTAAACTCGTATAAAGTACAGTGTAGGAAATTATTGGCGTGGATTTAAAGAAGGCCTTGCTGACAAGTCAGTCAATCCTTTTCATAAAACCCACGTGTTGTTATGGTTATTGTTGCTATAGAACCTAGAAATTTCATTTGCAGGTCTGACATTGATAGCAGTTATTTATAAATATTTTATATTTTGAACTGAAGTTTTGTACTTGATTAAATATTCAAATAATAATAATAATATTGTTTTACAAACATACTAGCAGACGCTGCCCTTGACAACCAACGTTTTCTAAGTAAGATAAGCCAAACATTTTTTGCTCACTAGCTATCAAAGTATTGAAAGAGTTTCTGACGGGTGTAGAGGTGGTGGAATTTCATTTATATTTTAAAAGAGATATCATACAAAATATGTATATATATATATATATATATATATATATCTACTAAAAAATTCCTTTTGTAGAAAAATAATTTTTGAATCGCCGGTGACTGCAACATTAATATATTTATTTATCATTGTTATCGCCAAACTGAATTATTTTTTGACATGCTTCACTTTTTGAGAATATATTTCGGGTATTAAACAAACCGCTGACTTTCTTGCAAATCCCATATTAATTGGTAGTTGGATCAAGTTGATGTATGCGGTTCTTGATCGCAGTGCAACTTACTTACCACTAAACCTTTGTTTCATACTTTAAAATCTTGCTCCATTCTTCCTAAAACCACATTCACCACAACTGAAAATAGCAAAAATTATAAGGGAGTTAAAGACAATCCCTCAAACTACAGACCAATCTCTATTTTATCTGCTTTTTCGAAGATCTTTGAAGTAGTAATTTATAACCGATTATACGACTATATGATGGTAAATAATTATTTGTACCAACGACAGTTTGGTTTTAAACGTCGAATGTGGTGTGCCGTAAGGGTCCAAATTGGGCCCTCTTCTTTCCCCTATCTACGTCACCGACCTTCCCAATGGCACCAGTAGGTTAAACCGCTTGATGTTTGCTGATGACGCAACCTTACATTATCCGGAAATAATGTAAATGTTTTATACAAACACATGAATAACAAATTAGTAGAATCAATAAGCTTCTGATTAAAAGCAAACAAGTTATTTATAAATGTTAAGAAGATCACATTTTTTTTCACAAAACATCAAAAAATCTGTCAGATGATAGTCTGGACTCCATTAATATTGAATCATGTTCAGATACCAGACTTTATAGTAAAAACCTCTTATGGAAAGAAAAACATTGAGGGACTTTATAACAAAGAGATATACGGTGCGATTGGTCGACAGGTGTACGCTCTGGTATTTAATCTTTCCCCTCCATTGCATACGTTTCCCGTTACAATCAAATAGAACGTGCCTTATTCGTAACCTATCTAGAAATAAGCGTTCCATTTTAGCTACAGAGCATTATGGGAGACGTGTTTTCATTGACGTCAGTGTCAGCATTATACAAACTGATAGCTTACGAGTTTTGACTTGCCGAATGCTAGCGAAATGACACTCCTTAAGGTCGGTTTCGCAAGAATTTTAAAAAAGCTTTTCTCATTGTAGATTATATATTTTTCATAATTTGTCAGCGAAAAGAACCTGGAGTCAAGAAACAAAGGGGAGCAAAAATATTTGCTCTTCAAGAAACAAAAAAAACAAAACTATTGACCATTATTTTGCAATCAGGTCGGTGGATTGTTTGATATGTAAAAAAAATAATCCAAATACCCAGTTTTTTTAATTTTTATCGGTTTCTAGAAAACTAATGCGGTCTTATTTGAAAAACAGTATTTTCTACTGATATAACGTACCAAGTTAAATATTACTAAATCAATAAATTTATATATAATATTTCAAAACTCAATTAAAACTCATTAAGTCAATGATTTTATCGAGCAATGGAAATATCCAATAACAAATCTTGTTAATTCTATAGTCTATAGAAAACATATTTCTTTTATTATTTTGAAAACTGCTTTCAAGTAGGGATCGCGGAGGATTTTTCAAATTAAATAGTTCAGATATACTAACATTGTTATTACTGCAATATAGAATACAAAAATATAAACAAACCGAGAGGTCATTTGCTGAAATTGGACCGCGCAATCAAAAGTTAGAAGACTTTAAAGTTCCAAAAAAAATTTTTAGAACGAATTTTGTAGAAAATGCCGGAAATCAGTGGCACTGAACGGAAATCCGGGGGTTATGCCAGAAAAAAACAAAAACGTAATAAAATGTCAAATGTACATTGTAGGTGCTTGATATTTGGCATGAAGATAATATGGTAATATTTCTAAATTTTGGGAAGTCTTTTTACCCAAAAATACATGTAATTTACGGACCAGAAATAGTAAAATTGTATAATTTATTGACCAGAATATTTTTGTTATAGAACTTTAATCAACGAATTTTATGCCTAAAATTTGAACTTAAAGACGATAAAAAGACAATATGGAGAAGGTCTAAAAACATAGCCTAAAGCATGTATTTTAATGACCGAAAAAGAAAAATAGCAAATTACAGACTAATGTAGGCAAAATAAAAGTGATTTCCAAGGTAATAATTTTATTGCAAAAGACTTGAGTAAAGATGGAATTTACTAGAAGTTATGGTTTCATTTAAAAAAAAGTTTGGATATTAGAATTTTTTTTTTTTTTGGTTTTATTTTTTGTAGATATGCGTAGGAGCTTAGAAACCAACAAAGCGACAATCTCTTTTCTTTTGCGGTTTCAACGAGGTATAAAGTGTTGCATTTTGACAAATGCTTCCACCTTGGCTTTTACATTTTTTATGAAGGAGTAAATTTTATGATTGGTACCAAGCAAAGAAATATATAATATGGCATTAAAACATTAAAATGCAACTTTTTTCTTATTTTTTTCCATAATTGAGACAAACTATGAATGTTTTAATAAAAATAAACAATTTTGCAATTTTATCAAACTCCCAAATACCTATTGAAAGAAATTACGCTTTTCTAAAACCGAACACCCCGTCTTGCGCGACCCTATCTCAAGTGATAAAGCTTATTCAAGAACGATAATTTATATTCTTGTAATTTCACGGCAGAATGGCTTGGAACGAGCCCAATAACGAACAATCTCAAATCAAAATTGTGCCAAAAAAGCAACATGTTTGTCAGAGCAAGTTTT
The DNA here is from genome assembly GCA_963930725.1 of Candelabrum cocksii. Classification (NCBI taxonomy): domain Eukaryota; kingdom Metazoa; phylum Cnidaria; class Hydrozoa; order Anthoathecata; family Candelabridae; genus Candelabrum; species Candelabrum cocksii. The sequence continues at coordinate 4,398,949 of OZ005670.1, read as the reverse complement.
AGCTCAGAACGGAGAATTTCATTCATGTTAAATAATGAATTCGTCATAATTAAACGCGTTTTCAACGTGACTTTGAGAACAAGTGATGTATAGTGGACTTTAAACAAGCGCAATTATTACACACGCAAGCCTTTTGTGGGTGGGTGTGTAATCACATGAACAAAATACGCTTCGCCACAGTGTTTGCACAGCATAAACGATTGTTAGTCGCGTAAAACTGGGCTTCGTGCCAACACATTTTTCCGCAAGCCTTGTCTTGTAATCTGAGCAAAAGCAAACAAACATTGAAAAAGACAAAAACCTTTGAACTTTCACGCATGCGCCCTAAAATCTCTAATAAATATTTGAGCACGTGCACTTTTTTATTCGTTGTTGTTTTGATAGCGATGGAGGAGTTACACTCAAGGCTGGCGAATGCCACTAGAAAGTTAAGCGGCAGGGGGAGCTACTCCCTGGATTGTAGAGTGCCCAGGTTCAATGTGAAAACACTGTGTCCCGAAGGAATAGACGTGGACGATATGTCATCGGTTTCTTCAAATAAAGCTGTCGACGAGGCGTTTCATTCCATCGGTTCTTTGTCGTCAAAAAACAAACAAAACGTTGTTTTGAAAATCTCCATTAAAAACGGCATCGAGGTTTTTACGCGCAAGAACAAAGCGATGTTCCATTACAGAATCCATCAGGTGGCGTACTGCAACGTTGATAAACGATACCCGCAGATCTTTGTTTTCATTGGCGGAAAGGAGAGAACTCATTTGAAATGTCACGTGTTCCTTTGCGAGGATGCGGCTAAGGCCCGGGCCATCTGTTTGACGCTGGCAAAAGCCTTCAAGAACAGTTTCGATAACTGGCAACAAACTAAAAGCATGACGGAATCCAACTCAATACAGACAAAAATGTACCGACGCCGGTGTTCAGCCGACGTCGTATATACACCGACACGATTAGAACTTGACAAACGTCGCGCCAGTGACTTCGTATCCAATCGCTTGAACAATCTATGTAATAGCGACGATAACGCGTCGATGTCATCACACGGCAGTTTCGATAGTGAGGCAAATCAAGTGTTCGAAGAGATGTCTAAAAACGGGAAAACAGACCTGCTGAGAAGACAAAGCACCGATTGGGAACTGTTTGAAGACGACGAGGAAATACAAAGGAAAATGCAAGGAGATATCCTACTGTGGGAATAAAAAAGAAAGATGGTTGACGTTGATAATCGTTACTATTTAATATGTAGAATAGTACAATAAAGCATCATTAGAGGTGTGTAAGTTTCATAAAAAAAAATAAAAGTAAATAAAATAATAAAGAAAAACTTTAAAAGTTAAAAAGACATTAAATTTATTCACGTTATTGAAAAACATTTCCTATATATGAAAATCTTCGACGCAAGTAATTCATTTTATTAAGAGAATTTAACTCTCGAAACGCAAAGGACTCTGGGAAATCTATCCTGTGTTTTGCAATAAGGTGGATTGAAATAATTTTATTTTTTTGAGATCGGAATGTCGTATAGTTGGCATTGATTTTATTTTTTGCGTTCGTTTTTGTCGAATACGATGTTGTATTTAACACTGTAAAAAAGAAATTATGTATAATATTAAAAGCGTTTGAAATGAGAAAGTGTTTTTTTTTTGAAGCAGCAACCAGTGTTATTTGGATAACCATCGAAATGGTTTTTGAGAGAAACGAATCGGTAAATGCATATTTGCGGTGAAATCGTTTATATGATCATCTTGTGATTTGTGAAGTCAGCGAGTTGCAACTCCAAGTTATCAGTGATTGCCAACTATACGACATTCCGATCTCAAAGAAACCTTGATAATCTGGATAAACATCTAGATTGAAATGAATCTGACAAGTATTATATCAAGTGTTATAGCTAGCAATGTTTTGAAATAACAACGAAGAGTTTGGATTTCAAAGTTTTTGTTTCTTTTATCTCCGTAATGTTTCACCTTTTAACGATAAAGGTAATACGAAATCTTTCCCTAGGGTTTGAGTCACTATCGTCGAAGGAATTCGGATCTTCTAATGTAGTTAAAACCTAGTACATAAAACCTGTCATAGTTTATTTGTGACATCCTAAAGAGAATTTCATGAGCGGTCTGGAAAGCCATTCATAAGCGACATTTGCGGTCCATTGGATCAGACTGTGCGCAAATAACTGTTATATATATTCGATTTATGGTTAACGACTTTCGCTTTCTTACAGTTGGCAGTCTGTATTTGTAGAGGGTTTAACGATTTGTTTTTCTTTCTATTTCAACTAAAACCAAATCACTGCCTTCAAACGCTTTCTCGGTTTTTATCATAAAATATCTTTCCAGATTTTTCGACCAGCTATTTGGAAACACTATTGAATCAAAACTCAGTTATTAAGGCTGTACATTTGATAACATTTTGCATGATATCAAAATAGGAAATTTTAAACCAACGGCTTTTCTAGTTCCAGTACTTTTCCACTTTTTGCCTATAATAAATCATTGCGAGTTGTTGTTGTTGTTGCGTTTGAATTAAAATTCAATCAAAGAAACTGTACTTTGTTGCGAAGGCTAGGGGAAAAACTCTTGAACTTATTGGTTTGAAAACCTCCGGGCCAATGAAGTGTATTCTCGACTAATAATAACATGTTCAAAGTAAACCGATGTCGCAACAGCGATTCATTTTTGGTCAGTCATTTACTGACGTCATAAGTAGTCATCGATTTTTCTCTGATTAAGTTAAAAATACATTTTACAGTAAAGTATGGATATGAGATAGAAAAGTGGAACAATGCATTTGACGATTATGTGAAAGTTTGTGAATCAAGAATTTTAGTGATTCCCATCACATCGGAACATTTACCCATATGGTGTGGACAGACTAACCAATTCATCTGCATACGCCACAAAATGATGTAATTCCAAAACTAATTTAAAACATTTACGCCATGAAACGAAAGGCAGTTGTTTTGACTGGTTGAAGTTTGCTAAATAGCTTAGTTGGAAGAGCGATCGTAATTTCGATTTTCCAGGTTCGCGAATTCAAATCCTCTCTGCCTCGCAGACTCTAAGATGTGGTGTGTGATTGTTGGTGTGGTGCCACCTCAACAGTTACGGCCAACGTCTAACCCTAACGAAAAAGGGGTAGTCGCCCACGTTTACGTCTTATATTAGCATTATTTCGACCGCTTTTTTATTGCTTGAAAATGTTTAATTGTTTTAAACATTGATTTTAACTGTGAAACTTATTAACAATGTTTAGTATTTGTTTTTCGTCAAAAGCATCAACCTGTGATTTACGCGAAATTTGTATCCGCTGAATGCTATCCAGTATAAACAGTGAAACAAGCAAATATTTGGTTAACCTTATTGAAAATCTTTAAATAGTAACTTCATTTGAAAGCTACTCTATATATATTTGAACACATGATGAAAAAGCATTACGTCATTTCTTTGTAACTTTCTACAATAAATATTTTTCCTGTTATTCCGGAGATGATCGCGAAGTTATTTTTAGAACTAAAGAAAGCTGTTTCTGATTGGCTCCATTACTACTGTATAATTCACGGAACAAATTGCTTGAAAACTGTTTTTGATTGGCTTACATTACTACTGCATACTTCACGGAACAAATCGCCTGAAAACTGTTTCTGATTGGTTTACATTACTGCTACATATTTCACGGAACAAATCGCCTGAAAACTGTTTCTAATTGATTGGCTTACATTACTGCTGTATATTTAACAGAACAAATTTCGTGTGATGAACCGTTTCTGATTGGCTTACATTACTGGTGTATATCTAACAAAACAAATTTTGTGTGATGAACCGTTTCTGATTGGCTTACATTACTCCTGTATATTTAACGGAACAAATCGCGTGAAAACTGTTTCTTATTAGGTAAGTAATGTCTTATAAATTTAAACTCTACCAATTTAAAAAATATAGTTTCTCAAAGGTTATATAGCTATTATTATCAACTATTTATAGCTAAAATATTTCATATTCGATATATATATTTTGAAAAAATTGACAGATTCTTAGCATTTTGCATTGCATTCCGCTTGCAAAAACAAACTTAGGTTAGGTAAATGTTGACAGTTTTTCCCAAGAAAGAGATCTTAGAAAACATTTGGAATAAAGTTGCACGGTTTGGTTTTTATCAGTATATATCGGTATTGATCACATTAGCATATATTTTGTATGTTTTCTTAAAGCATTCGTTAAAAACAGTAAAATGCACTTTTTCATTAAGAAACTTAACTCCGCCTCAGGAATGTCAGTTTCTTAAAATGTCGGAGATGTCTTATGAATCAGCCATTTTGAATATAAACAATGTATATACAATAAACAACAAAAAATGAAGCAAAGTCTATTTAATTCCCTGTACATAATAGTGTAAGACCGCAATACAAATTTTGCCCGTTTAAGAAAACCTTTAGACACTGAAAAAGTCACAGAAACCTTATCATTTCTTAACTTTTTGAAGGCGCACGGTTGGTTTCTTACTTTAAAAAAAAAGTTTATATAGCTTTACATGCGATGGGTTTAGTTCCATCACTTTCTCAATTTGAGAGCAATTTTAGCAGGAGCCAAAACATTGGTAATCTATGACGTCAGTGTTCGTCAAACGTTCTCCTTTTACGTCCGCAAGATTTTCATCATGCTTTCCATTACAAGAACTTGAATATCGTTCCAAAACCAAATACTCCAAAAAATGACAATTTATGTCAGAGTGTAAAAGAAAAAAATATTTGAGGTTTGCCAAAAGCAGCTTATTGAGAAATAGGAATTATTACATAGTTCCAAAAGTTTCTTAAATTTTGAGCAATCTTTTAGCGATATACATACATATAGATAATAACATGTACGATCAGTCAGAGCAGGTTTGATCTTGGTATAAAAGATTGTTGTTAATGTTAAGATTTTTGTCATATTAGCAACATTAGACAACCTCCTAAAATAGACTACTTTCAACAAACAAGCAAACTTGAAAGTTGCATTTTGATCGTGTCTTGAGCGTGCTTTATTCAACCTATAAAAGCACAATCGTCAGCACTTTTGCTCACCTGAAATTCAAATTAAATTTTTACTCTTTTAGATTTTAAGCAAATTGTCCACATTTTCCTGAGAATCCATTTCATTCTACCACATGATTTGAAAAGTTTGAAAATTTCATTATGGCAGGTCAAAGTCTAACTTCTTTATATAAACATATTTAGCATTTTACCGCCAGAATATTAAATAATTTTAGAAGATATGGCTTTTCACTGGCTTGCATTGTCGTCATTGTGGGTTTTTTTCGTTAGCGTTTGTCCATACCTGTATATGTACTTTGTGAATAACAACTTGAAAAAATCTAGCAGGTCATCCAAATGTTGCATCGCTTGTGATGGAGAAATGTTTCCTCTTCGTCGTAGTCTGAAAAAACATCTTCGCTTTCAATGTGACAACTACCAGAGACATCTGGTAACACGTGTTGAGTAGCTTCCTCTCGTGCTTGTTGTTGCCAGTCTATCATGTAGGTATTTATTTGACCGGTCGATGCTGTCAGATTGTCATCAAAGGTAATAACATCTTCTACAGTGATCACATCACGTCGACATTTGACGGTGCGTGGTTTAGTAGGGGGCGACGTTTACTAGAGCAAAAACGGTAACCCATCATAATTTCATGTCAATTCGGTTGAGTGTTTTGTCGTGATGCGCAAACGTGAAGAGTGTGTTTATTTTGTTAATTGAATTTAAAATAGTTCTTCTTCTGCACAACTGGCGCTTCAGCTTCTGAACTAGACTGTCATTATCCGCACCAATTCCAAAATGAAAAGAAGAGTTCTCAATTGCCTCATTGTCAGTTCAACCTCCGTATCTACCTTGTGAAAAAGACGCTTTCTCGTTGATGGTATGCAAGATAACTTGATCCTTTCATCATGAACTTAACTTTCTCTTCCTATAAAGTATAAAGGTTTAATGGAAATCGCAGCTAAGGGTGTAAACAGTTTTCAATAGTTGGTTGATTCTTAGCTACAAAAACATGGGCTCAACTAAATAACAAGCATTCCATCCAAATTAACGCGTATAGAAATTGACAATACTAGCTGATTGTTAAGAGGATTTATTGAACCATATAACGAGAGCTTAGGCAAACTTTAGGTGGTAGTTGGGTTAAACCCAACGCCCTGGTGAAGTACCACCACTCCTGCTGCTATTGGTGGCTTATGTCATTGGCTTTCCCCACCAGGCAGGATGCTCCAGGTATCCTTTCTTTCCTACCTAATGGGAAAGGAGAAAAAGGTAAAACTTCCAATACACAGGACTCTGTCGAGTTATAGGGCCTGCCTCTCCTGTGTAATAATAATAATAATAATAATAATAATAATAATAATAATAATAATAATGATGATGGAGTTTTTACGGGACTCTCCACATGTAACAGTGGCTCTTTTTATCCCAAGTTTTAGGTCCTGGCGTACTTAGGGTACCCATTTGCACCTACGAAGTCGCTTCACCAGACAACCCACCATTTGAGCATGCTTGCATTACGCAATGAGTTCTGCTCAATAACTCAACTGTAACTCAGAAATCAAAATATTTCCGAGCTGGGTTTCGAACCAGCACCGTTTGATTTTGTGGGTTGAATGCACTAACCACTAAGCTACAGTGACCATAAATATATATAGTGTAAAAATATAGTGTATTCTCTTCTAAAAAAAAAAAAAACAACAAAAAACACAAAGAATGAGTACGCGGGGCCTAGATCATGGTCTAGTAATCATGTGCGTGAATCCGACATTCTAAGCAGGTTTACTATGACAGAACACTTTCATAGGTGATCAAAGGAAAGTAGTAAAACTGTTTTTTCCACGTGGCTATTTTATCAAAGCTTTGTATGAAGACAACTATAGTAATATACGTGGTATATACAATCTGAATGCCCTATCACAGAATCAGTCCAAGGATGTCTCGAGGAGTTGAAGATTATGAGTTGTATAGAAAAGAAAGATGAAATTATCCTGTCATCAATTCGACCGCTATCAAACAAAAGGAATGGTTCATTTGCGAGTGTGCGTGTCTCGGACATTACACGGCCAGTGCGAGAGGAGGATACGGTTCGCGATAGAAACGAATGCAACGTCTGATGTGGCGCATGACTCGGAATTAGTAACATTTTTAAGCTCCAGGTGATAATCTTCCGGACTGGTCTTTTCAGAGTTTCTGGGCTGATCTCACGACGTTTGATGGAATGTCAGCTCTTCAGCGTTTCTGGAAGACCAATATGGGTCATTAATGTATTCAAATAGGTACAGCTGACAAATTGGCTGACTGGTTTTTATGATCGTCTGTGTTTGTCTTCCACCAAAATAAGGGTTTTAAGCATTTGATTTTCTGTGAAACGACCTTATAAAACTGTCATAATGAGTTATCGACCACGCCGACCAACTTTACCTTTGCGACACTTTTTTTTTAAATAAATGCATTTACTCTCTCCTGGCACATAGAACAAAATTTTAACTCAAATTATATTACCTCCACCTCTCCCAACTATTGACCAACCTCCCAATTTATGATGTTTTGCCTTTGTCTCCACCCACCCCAGCTATTTTGCCTTCCCCTACAATTAGGCAGGGGAGAGTAGTTTGAAAGTTATATAAACGTGATACTTGTAGGAGATATAAATGTATTGATTGGTTGGCTGATAAAAAATAATGAAGCGCAAGTTTTTGAGTCAAATTGAGGGACTACGCAGGAGAAGGTTGAATAGATTGGGTAAAAAATACATTTACAAAATACATTTACAATTCGAGCAACATCATACGCGGTCAATTAAATGGTGAATTCATAGGAAATGGGAAGTTCCAGCAATACATATAAGTACAGTTAGGCCCTGTAAATAACACAGGGAAAAAAGGATTGAGAGATGTAATGTAATTCTTTGATTGTGATCTTTTTAATTTATATATTTTTTAAGCTGCATTATTTTAAAGCATGGTAAAATTAAATATATATCGGTTTCCACTCATTAATATCTGCAATATTCCTTTAAAACTTCTGTTCAACTTTCAAGCAATTATGAATGCCCTTGTTACATACTGGTATTCTTTATCTCTAATGTTAGTTATCTTTTGTTTAAGGCATAATGAATCCTATAGCGATTAGTATTGAAATCTCATGTTCATAATAAAAATGGTGTGTAGCTATGTTTATTATTTTTAAGTCCGTTTAAATTGTGATGAAATATAGTGCAAAAGTTCAATCCTGTAATTCCCCTGTTGTTCAGCTTGTGTTTGATAGAAGATTCTTTTCAAATATTTTAATCTAAAGATTGCACGATGAAACATTAGAAAAAGTAAACAAAGTAATAATGGAAGATCTTATTCCAGGTTGATTAGTTATTTTTAATGCATATAAATTTTATGTATGTATATACACAAGAAAATCTTTTTCACGGGTGGAATTGTTGGTTGGTTTGTCTTCTTAACGAGGCTCCCATAACTGAAATAATATATACAAGCCCGTAGTCAGACATTTTCAGGGGGGGGGGGGGGGGGGTTCCAAATCCAAAAATTTTTCTTCTTGGCGTGTCCACAAGCAAGCAATCAAAACTATTACTATTGCACAATCTTCCAGAAACCTCTTATTCAGAACTATCTGGAAGGTTTCAGCTGATCCCAAGTAGCTGATCCTGTGATCATATGTACACTACACCTTCTTTAAAAATGTGGACTTTATTGGCTCAAGAGGGGGGGAGGGGTTCCCGGAAACCCCGAGAACCCCCCTGGCTACGGGCCTGATATACTCTATAAAAAATAAACAACAATTATTGATCAAGAAATTTTACAGGAGAATGATTAATAGCATGATGGTTTCACAGATTCAATGTTCATCACGAAACACATCTCTAATAAGTAAAAAAACTTTGTTATCTTTGTATGTTAAAATTCAAGCTTTGTGGTAGGTCAGCTGTCTTGATATTTGTTGCTTCCGACTGTTACAAATTGCTTGTAAACAAAATATCTTTTAGAAAGACATAAATTAATACATTGATGTCTGTGACGTGTCTTAATTTTGCCAAATACAAATAAAGCGAATCAGCAAAATGCTTTAGATCGTGAGCAGTTTAACTAATTTTAGTTCTCTATTGAAGAGATTTTTTTCAAGGTAGATGGCAATCTGGTACTTTTTTTCCTAGCAGAGCTGGCATGAATCACTTTCCGGTGTAAACGATCTAGCTGTATTTAAGATCTACCAACTAATGATAGGGTTTCCATTCTGCTCCTTGACTCGCCAAGACTCCATTGACAAGCTTGTGCTGCCTTCGTACTTTTGATGTACAAATGAAGTATTGTGAGTCGCATAGCGTTTCTCGAAGGTAGTGTCACGGAGACCAATGTACTTTTTCTCGCCGTAGTTGGGTAGATCGGATGTTATCGTTGCTACATACACGACATTAGAAGCGAGGCAGTTTCGGTTCATCGGGTATTGATCTTTCCTCATACAGTTGCAAGTTCGTAGGATGGTGGGAGGTGTTGGAGGGTTGATTATTTTGTTGTTGTGAGAGTTGATGATGGTGTTCATATTCGGCATGCAGCTGTAGCTCAGCTTGATATTGTTTTTGTTGAATATTTTGTTGAATTTGTGCTTTTTGGGAAGTGTTTCTGTATGAGGTGGAAGAAGAATTTACTGATGTTGGTGGTCAGGTTTTTGTCGTAAGGCGGATTGAACCAGATGATCTTGCAAGGAACCTAAAAAAAGAAAAAATTCCCGAAATAAAAATACTATTACTAACTCGATGACAGGATAAGATGTAACGTGACTTAATTATTAAACAAATTCATTTATGCTGACACTGCAATGAAATGTTAAAATATCTCGCTGACAATCGATGATAACCATTGCCAAATTTATTGCAAATCATTGTGTGATTTAATTGATACATTTAATTAGGCTAATTGACTGAATTGCTGACAACTGAGCACATCTCACTGTTTGGTGTAATCAGTGAAGAATACACACCTCAAAATCCTGAACTGTACTCAAATAAAAAAAGATTGCAATTAATTGGAACATATTATGATATATGAATATGACCAATGGGTCTAATGTGGACACACCTTTGGAATTGAAACCATAACTTCCAACTAACGCATCGATCACAAGCTGCGTGGCTACGATTCGTTACATAGGGGAGAGATTACCAGCAAAATAAAACCAGCAATAGTACAATTCATCTAAACCAATGGAATCGAGCTGCAAATTGAACTTGCAAACGTGCAACAACAAAAAGATCCAAACGACTGCTGACATTACGTTAGTGCATTTGTTGTATCTTACTGGAAGGATCTAGTGCAACTGATGTATTCGGAAAACATACGAGAAATAATTGACATTGCCTTAACCCTATACGTACTGGGCTTTTTAGGGGTTCCCCAGTACTGGGTACTTTATTTCTGAACCGCTTACCCTTTGGCCTTGAAATTTGGCACAGATATTTGTTTTCATTAAAGGAACAAAATGGCAGAATTTTTTTTCTTCCAAATTGCCTGCCAATTTTTGCTGACGTCATCATTTTTGTAAAATTGGGTTTAAAAACTTAAACGTTGCTGGAAAACTGGCATGTTCTTTTTGATATAGTTTGAGAAATTATCGACTTTTTTTTACGCATTTTTATCAAAACTATTGAGAACAGAGCGCCAATTTTAGCAAAAATATCAAATATTTTCATATTTGATTAACTTTTGTACCACCAACCCTATTTTCGTGAAACTTTATACAGATGTTAACAAGAAAAATACAAAAATTACCTTTCAATGCGCAATGATGATACATATTCACAGTATACCAGAGCACGCAACCAAGCCAAAACCGCATGCAGGAATGCAGTAAAGTCTTTCGAGAAGAAGTTAGCGAACAACGTAAAAAACAACCCGAAAGCCTTTTATGCTTACGTACGAGATAAAACGAAAACTAAAGAAAAATTTCCCAGTATTCGTCTAGACGCCAATCAACCGTCAGAAACAAACTTTTCAAAAGCGCAAACTTTTAATACCTTTTTTAGCAGTGTTTTCACCCGTGAAAATATCTATGAGATACCTGAATTCAACAGCAATTTCGATGCTCCCAATCTGAAGAACGATATAGACTTTTCAATAGAGACAATAAAAAATTACATTAACAAACTTGATGTATCAAAGTCTGAAGGTCCTGAGAAATTACATCCTCGCTTTTTGAAAGAAACAAATGAAACTATCGTTGTTCCAATATCAATAATATTTTACAGAGTATTCGAAGTTGACGTTCTTCCCCAGATGTGGAAAGACGCTAACATAACGCCGTTGTTCAAAAAAGGTGATCGTACATCCGCAAAAAATTACCGTCCTATTAGCCTTACTTGTGTTGTAGTGAAAATATTCGAAAAGATTATCAAACATCACATTCTTTCTCACCTTCAAAAATACAATCTTCTTAGCTCTTATCAACACGGTTTTGTTCCAGGCCATTCTTGTGTTACAAACTTAATTAACGTGATTGACAGTTGGACCGCAGCATTAGATGCAGGGTTAAACATTGACAGCATATATTTGGATTTTGCAAAAGCATTTGATACCGTTCCACATCAGCGTCTTCTCGTAAAATTGCATGCATATGGTATCAATGGCAAAACGTTTAACTGGATAGAGAATTTCCTAAAAGACCGCAGACAGCGCGTGGTAGTCAATGGCGAGTTTTCCACATGGAATCAAGTTACTAGTGGTGTTCCTCAGGGTTCAGTAATCGGTCCAATTTTATTTCTCATCTACGGGAACGATATGCCAAATGTGATACTAGCTACTATATCGATGTTTGCAGATGACACAAAATTGTTTAAAATTTTGAACAGTGTATCTTCGTCTGTTGATCTGCAGAAGGATATTGATTCTCTCGTTACCTGGGCCAATACGTGGCAAATGCGATTCAACACTGATAAGTGCGCAGTTATGCATCTCGGTAACAATAAGTTTCCCTTTAACTATACCATGTATGACAACGAATTAGCTAAATCTGTCCCCTTGAAAATTACGACTTGCGAGAAAGACCTAGGAGTCTACGTTGATCATAACTTGAAATTCTCCCATCATACCTCCACCCAAATCAACAAAGCAAATAGATTACTTGGTATGATTAGACGCAACTTCATCTATCTTGATAAGTATTCTTTCAGAACTCTCTTCTCTGCACTTGTACGTCCACACCTCGAATACTGTAGCGCAGTATACCATCCGAGGTTGTTAAAAGATAAACGTGGCATCGAAAATGTTCTCAGAAGAGCTACGAAACTTGTTCCAGGTTTAAAAGACTTACCCTACGAAGCACGTCTACGGGAAGTAAATCTTCCAAGTATGCGTTACCGATTTAGACGGGGAGACATGATTGAAGTGTATAAATGGTTACATTCCGTCTACAAATGCAAACAAAACCCGTTAAATCTATGTCATCAGTCAATCACCCGTGGTCATTCGTTTAAACTGAGTAAAGAGTATGCTCAACTTGAAGTGAGACGTCATTTTTTCAGTGTTAGAGTTGTCGATACGTGGAATCGTCTTCCTGGCAACATTGTAAACGCCGGTTCACTGAATTCTTTTAAAAATTTGTTAGACGCTCATTGGAGATGTGATATGTTTGTTTACGATTAGTGGCAATCTATTTATTTGTTGTTGTTTTTTGTTTTTTTTAATTCTATTCGATACTCGATACTCGTTCTAATATATAACGTATAACCCTAGTTTATGACAGGCTGACAGGCAATATATTATGCCTATACTTTTGTAAGCTCATACATAACATAATGTTCACTTTCATATAAGGAATAAATTGATTCAAAGATTTTTCTATAATGGCGGCCAAATTTTGCTGACGTCAGCAAATTTTCGAAAATTTAGCCTAAACCTATATAGACGTATACTGTATTTTATATGTACCAGTCGGAATGCCTTCTTCAATGACACCCTTGTGGAGGTTTGATAAAAAGTTCTAAAAAAAACCTCGCTTTTTAGTCAGATTAAGGGAATTTTGCTTTGCTGGTATCAGCTTGTTGCTCGGCATCTCCCGTAAATATTCTATCAAATAAGTAGGAAAATGCAACTTTTGTCCATTTTCTTGACTTCGACTTTATTATTGGAGATTGCTCAAAACAAGGCCTAAAAGGCCACTTGCGAGTAAAGAGCTACAGGAGAAGTTAAGCAGATTTAAGGTAGCGATGAACATTAGATTTGAACAGTTGAAGGTTAAATTCAGGAGGAAAGCATGTAGATGGAAGTGAGTTCCAAAGTCTGGACGTACGCGGAAAAAAACTGTTTTTATAAAAATTCCTACGACAATTTGGAACACAAACAGTCCATTGGTGAGACGAAGAAGACAACCTAGTTGAACGGAGAAAAATTTTGAGAGAAGGTGTAAGAGATGATAGTTCGCTTGAACAACGACCATAAAAAAACTTGTAGAAGAGACAAAGAGACGCTACGTTCCGCCGGTGTGAAAGGGAGTCCAATTTCAAAGAAAGGTTTTCGCCAATTGCATTGCAAACACGCCGTTGAACACGGTCTAACAAATTCAGGCAATTTTTTGGTGCACCTGCCCAAATGTGGCAGCTGTATTCCATACATGGACGAATTGATGATTTGTATAAGTAAAGGACGCATTCAGGAGTGAGGTAATTCATTTCTCGTAAAAGAGAACCAACCTTCATGGCAGTTGATTTTGCTATATTTTCAATATAAGATCGCCATGAGAGGTCGCTGGTAAATATAAGACCAAGAAGACGAAATGAATTGCTTTCAGGCAAATGAGAACCATTCATCAAAATTCGAGGTAAGTAAGCATGATTGAGATGATTAATGGAAAGAAGATTAGTTTTAGATGGATTAAAATTAACAAGCCAATTCTTACCCCATTCAACTACTGTATTGAGATCTTTTTCCAGATCAGAGGCCATTCTAACTTTATCACAATCATCTGATTTATTAAGGCAGGAATACAATGTTGAATCATCAGCATAAATAACGGTTTTGGATGATAAATTGTCTGGGAGATCGTTAATGTACAGTAGGAACAGAGTCGGACCGAGAACTGAACCTTGAGGAACACCAGCATTGATGGAAAAAATGGAAGAAGAATGACCGTTAAGAACCACCTTGAGTTTACGATTGGAAAGGAAGGAGGAGATAATATTTAAAAACAGACCTTTTAAACCATATGCCTTAAGTTTGTGCAGTAGCCCCCGATGCCAGACTTTATCAAATGCCTTGGAGATGTCAAGGGCAACTGCTCGCGCTTCACCAGAGACATCAAGGGCACGATAAAAACGTTCACTTATAACTGTCAAAACGTCAGCAGTGGAACGCCCAGAACGAAACCCATACTGGGAGTCGTAAAACAAATTATTTTTTTCAATAAATTTAACTAAGTTCAGGTTAATTAAAGTCTCGAAAACTTTGCTTAAGATGGAAATGAGGCTGATTGGTCTATAATTAGAAGGATGAGATCGCTCACCACAATTTTTAAAAATTGGAATAACAGAGGCAAACTTCCAAGATGAAGGGAAACAGGATTCATCCAAACACTTTTTGAAAAGAGCACACAAAACGGGAGATAACTCAGTAGAACATCTTTGAAGTACAATTACAGGAATGCCATCCGGTCCAGTAGCCTTATTAGAATCCATTTTGTTAATAATCTTAGAAACCTTATCAGGAGATATAAAGCAATCATGTAAAGTCTGGACAGTTTTGTAGGAGAAATAAGGGAGATCATGACCAGAATCATCGAGGGTGGAATGAGAACTGAAGAGTTTAGCGAATAGTTCAGCTTTATCCTTAGATAGACTAATGACTTCAGGACCATTGAAAAGTGGAGGTACAGATGTTTTAGAACTACCCCGGACGTTTTTGATAATACGCCAAAATTTGCAAGAACCTATTTCTTTGGATTTGATAAGATCTTTAGTCCTTTCAGCAAAAACAGTTTTTGCTTTACGAACAACATATTTACAATTATTGCGCGAGGCAATAAACAGTTGTCTGTTATGATCAGTCGCATCACGACGGTAGCGATGAAAGAAATGATTGCGATGAGCTATGGCTGCAGCACAAGCTGGAGAAAACCATGACGAAGAATGAGGTTTTAACTGATATTTCCCTGACGGAACAAATAATCGTATTGCTTCAGATATTATTGAAGTAGTTACATTAACACAATCATCAACTGAATTGGAAAGAATTTTTTCCCAAGGGACAGACTGAATGTGTTCTTGAAATTTTGGCCAATCCGCAAGATCATATCTAAAAAAGGATCTATGCAAGGGATGTTCATGGGAAACTTGCCTATTAAAATTAATTTTGACCTCCAAAACAACATGGTCAGAACGACCCAGTGGAGCGCTATGAGATATCTTACAAATTTCAGGGTTAGAGGTCAAAAATAAATCCAACAAGGAGGGCGATTGACTTGAGTGATCAGGAATGCGGGTTGGAAAATCAACCAATTGCGAGAGAGACTGAGATACTGCAAAGTTATAGGTTTCGACACCAGAGCTACTTGTTCCATTCGAGAATCTTAGCCATTGTTTATGGTGAATGTTAAAGTCACCAAATACAAAGATGTTGGTTGAGCGATGATTAAGAAGAGCTAAGTCAGCAGACTTTGAAACTGATTTGATAACAGAACAGTCTTGAGAAGATGGAGAGCGATAGAGAAAGAACAAAAAACTAGTTGAATGTAGAAGAGACAAACGAAAACACATGAAAGGATGATTGGGGTCTTCCAGGTCAATTTCACGAAATATTGGTAAAGTTTCCTTGACATAAACTGCTAGACCATGCATATGAATAGAGGAGTCCAATCTAAACAAAGGTAGGTATCTAGGAACAAGAAAATCATAAGAAGATATACCAGCATTTAGGTTAGATTCGCAAAGTGCTAATAAATCCGGATTATTTTTAATCAAAAAAGCCTCCACATCCGAATAATTGGTACGAAAACCACGAATGTTGCTAAAAGCTAAGGAGAATGGAGGATGAGTATTCAACTTTATTTTGGCTTTGTTGTTGCGTTTTGATTTAAAGAGGGGTTTTTCTTTATTTGTTTTACAAACAAATTCCACGGAGGACCTCTTACTCGGTAGACCCATTCCCCCGAGCTATCACCAGCCTCCCTCTGTTTAGCTTCAACTCGAAGTTTGTTGAATATATCCCTTTCCTCTTTGCTCCTGTCTGGATTAATAAAGATATTTCCATCAGCTTCTTTCAAAATCCATTTGTGATTTAAGATGGAAATTTTTGTGTCATAATCACACAGAGTAACTCGTAACGGTCGAATTTTAGCAGATTGCAAAGGACCGAGTCTTTCACAAATTTTAATATCGTCAATGCGAATATTAAGTCTAAGCTGATTTTTAATAAGACCCAATACCTGCAATGAGTTACTAACCGATTCAGTCTCTTTCAAACCATAGATTATCAAATTATTTTTGCGCCAGTTGTGATCTTCAATATTTTTAAAAATTTCTTTAGTTAGAGTATGTTTGGAGTCTAAACAATCAACCTTGACACTATTTTTTAAATTGGAAATTAGAGTGTTTAGATTCAAGTTGTCATCAACTAATTTTTGAATTAATGAGGCGTTTGTCTCAATGCTGTCTTTGATGCTGGACAATGAAGATTTATATAAAGAATGAGACGCTTCGAGAGAAAAAAGGCGAGATTCAATTTTATCAAAGTAGGCTGCGCATCTGGATTCAATATCTTTTTCTACAAAGATTGCATTTAGAGCAGGTTTAGTGCAGTCCGGACAGAACCAAAAGTTATCAACTTTCTCATTGAGAAGCTCAATGATGTCCCTACTGAACTCACAACACTCACTGCAATAGTATTTTGAACAACGTGTGCAGTGCCTAAAATAAATAATGCTGTCAACACTGGTGCAATTATCGTTGGAACAATGGGCACTCAGATTGGACCGATTTTTATTGAATCTGTCAGGTTTTTTCAAAATTCGACCGAAAGATGACTTGTTAGATGACATGATAAATAAAATAAATGGAGTACAGTTTAAGGCAAAGATAAAATTTTTATATACAATAATTAAAAGTAAGAAAGGAAAAAAGGATTGTTAAGCAATTTGATTGACTTAACAGGCGTGTAACGATAAGTTAATAAACAATTAAAACAATCAATTAAAAATTTTTGTACTAACAATTGTTAGTAATTATGTTGCAAATGGGGCAATTATGTTTAAAGGATTTCTGAGTGAAACACAGGAACTAAAAGTACTTAAGACTTTAGAACAGTTGAGAGAATGTAAACTTTGATCAGCAAAAACAGAAAATACCAACTGTTTTAAACCACGTTTCAAGGAATTTTACAACAAAAATAACTTCCCCCTCTACACCAAACCGACTCCACAGTAATCAATTAATACACTCCAATTCGAACAAAAATCCAAATCCAAAGCAACGGCCAACAGCAAAGAAACAGCAAAATTTTGAAGAGCTTCTCAAAGCACAACTACTCTCAGCAATTAGCAAAATCGATACTTGATGGTGTAGGACTCGATTTTTTGATCGACGATATCGGTCCCCCCTTTGGTGAAGTCATAAATGAAGCTTATAAATTGCGTAAAATGACCAAATAGTGACATATACATTACCATAGCAACCAATGAAAATCAAAAGTGTTTTATTTCAGGCATTTCTTTTAAGACAAAAAAATGAAAACTTGTTTTTTGAAATATATATTAAAACAAAATCCCCCTAGGACAAAACCCCTTTAGGACAAAACCTCTCATAATCTCTTCAACATTACAAACAACTCAGATAATGAAGTTTAAAGTATTTCGTTTGCTTCGAAAATTGGTAGGTTTACTAATTAAATGATGCTGATTTCCGACAAAGTACCAGAATTTAGATATTTTCACCCCTCATACCATATTTGGGCCGAAAGTTTAAAGTATTCAGTTTGCTTTGAAAATTGGTCTGTACGCCAGATTACATATATCCAAATTTTGGTACTTATTTATTTATGACCATATGTGTTTATTTTTCATCGAAATAAACGTCATGTTGAAACGACCTCATAAAACTGCTGTAACGAGTTTGCTTTAATTTTTAGATCAACTAAGCGTTTATCATTTTTATAAGCTAGCGTCTGTACAACCGTAGATTCTTAGAACAAATGATGACGACGTCGTTGGACGCGTAATTACACATGGCGTAGGATAATGACATATGTGTAGAAAGCAATTTACTTCGGTGTCTGTTGCGTAATTCAAACAATTCACGTTGAAGTCGCCGACAAAATAAATTGATTTTTATCGAAACTTTTAAAATATCCAGAAAGAAACGAATAAATAAATTTCGACGGTTTATTTCGAGGTCTATAATAAATAGAGTAGATAATAGAGCGTTTCTTTTCACTATCGAATTTAAAAAACGTTAATAGAATTTTAAAAAACGAAAAACAAAATTATTTCGAAAATTAATAAAAGTTTAAAAAATGTAAAACAATATTATTTTGAACCGTCATTTTCGAATCGTCAATTTTGAAACGTCTGTACGCCAGATTACATATATTCAAATTCTGGTACTTGATTTGAAATCAGCATCATTTAATTAGTAAACTTACCAATTTTCAAAGCAAACGGAATATTTTAAACTTTGGGCCCAAACTTGCCCAAAAAAAAGAATTAGGGGTGAAAATATCCAAATTCTGGTACTTGATTTGAAATCAGCATCATTTAATTAGTAAACTTACCAATTTTCAAAGCAAACGGAATATTTTAAACTTTGGGCCCAAACTTGCCCAAAAAAAAGAATTAGGGGTAAAAATATCCAAATTCTGGTACTTGATTTGAAATCAGCATCATTTAATTAGTAAACTTACCAATTTTCAAAGCAAACGGAATACTTTAAACTTTGGGCCCAAATTTGCCCAAAAAAGGAATTAGGGGTGAAAATATCCAAATTCTGGTACTTGATTTGAAATCAGCATCATTTAATTAGTAAACTTACTAATTTTCAAAACAAACGGAATACTTTAAACTTTGGCCCAAATTTGCCCAAAAAAGGAATTAGGGGTGAAAATATCCAAATTCTTGTACTTGATTTGAAATCAGCATCATTTAATTAGTAAACTTACCAATTTTCAAAGCAAACGGAATACTTTAAACTTTGGGCCCAGATTTGCCCAAAAAAGGAATTAGGGGTGAAAATATCCAAATTCTGGTACTTGATTTGAAATCAGCATCATTTAATTAGTAAACTTACCAATTTTCAAAGCAAACGGAATACTTTAAACTTTGGCCCAAATTTGCCCAAAAAAAGAATTAGGGGTGAAAATATCCAAATTCTGGTACTTGATTTGAAATCAGCATCATTTAATTAGTAAACTTACCAATTTTCAAAGCAAACGGAATACTTTAAACTTTGGCCCAAATTTGCCCAAAAAAAGGAATTAGGGGTGAAAATATCCAAATTCTGGTACTTGATTTGAAATCAGCATCATTTAATTAGTAAACTTACCAATTTTCAAAGCAAACTGAATACTTTAAACTTTGGACCCAAATTTGCCCAAAAAAAGGAATTAGGGGTGAAAATATCCAAATTCTGGTACTTGATTTGAAATCAGCATCATTTAATTAGTAAACTTACCAATTTTCAAAGCAAACAGAATACTTTAAACTTTGGGTCCAAATTTGCCCAAAAAAGGAATTAGGGGTGAAAATATCCAAATTCTTGTACTTGATTTGAAATCAGCATCATTTAATTAGTAAACTTACCAATTTTCAAAGCAAACAGAATACTTTAAACTTTGGGTCCAAATTTGCCCAAAAAAGGAATTAGGGGTGAAAATATCCAAATTCTTGTACTTGATTTGAAATCAGCATCATTTAATTAGTAAACTTACCAATTTTCAAAGCAAACAGAATACTTTAAACTTTGGGTCCAAATTTGCCCAAAAAAGGAATTAGGGGTAAAAATATCCAAATTCTTGTACTTGATTTGAAATCAGCATCATTTAATTAGTACACTTACTAATTTTCAAAGCAAACGGAATACTTTAAACTTTGGGCCCAAAATTAATTAATTAATTAATAATTATCTTTCATTGTGAAATTTTGCCGCGTATTTTTTCCAGGACTTTGTTGATGCGTAGATTTTAGGTGCCTTGACTATATAATTATTTTAAAATAAGAGGTGTTTTGTCCTACTCTATGTGTTTAGCCTTCATGTGTTTTACAGGGTTCCTGGTCAGCGCGATAGCCCCTTGATTGTCGTTCTTGATGAACGTAGATTCAAGCTCTGTTGAAGGTAAAAGATCGGTCAGGAGACGTGTCAGGTGTATACTTTCTTGGCAAGTGATCGACAATGATACATACTCGGCTTCACAGGTAGATAGGGCAACTGACGATTGCTTCTTTGATTTCCAACTGATCAGTGAGCCTACTTCGTTAAGGCTGATACAATAACCGGAAATACTATGCCTGTCATCGAGTGATGAAGCCCAGTCTGCATCGCAGTAAGCAAATAATCTCAAATTGGTGGGACTTTTACGAAATGTTAGTTCACGATCTACAGTGTGCTTGATGTATTGAAAAACATGTTTCAGCATGATCCAATCACTTGGAAGAGGTTTCGACAAATGCTGCGACAGTTTTGTTACACAGTAGCTCAAATCGGGTCGTGTACATGTCATAGCATATATTAAGCTTCCCACCATCTTTCGATATTTAGTTATCTTTGATTCGTCAGTGGTAGCACTTTCCTCTTCACTACAGTAAGAGCTCGGTTTACTTTCACATGGTGTGCTTCTTGATTTGCATTCACCAAATCCAAACTTTGATGTAATATCTTTTAGGTAACGCAATTGGGATATCGTGACAGCTTCACCGGAACGTTTAAATTCGATACCAAGGAATGACAAGACTTCGCCAAGGTCTTTCATCTTGAACCGGTTATTTAGTTTCTGCTTGCAACTTTCATAAGTTCAATTGAACTTGAAGCTAGTATGATATCATCGACCCATACTAACAAGACGACAATATCACTCCTTTTTTGTTGAATGAACACACATGGGTCAGCAGATGATTAAGTAAAATTCATTTCGTGAAGGTAGTCATGAAGGAGATTGTGCCAATTTCGACCGCTTTGCTTTAATCCGTAAAGAGATTTTTCAGTTTCTAAACGGTAGTGGGTGATTGTTGGTAACCAAGGGGTTGTTTCACGTAAACATCACATTTGATGGGTGCATGGAGATAAGCAGCTTTGACATCCAATTGGTTTTATGACCAATCTTGTTGAACAGCAACTAGAATGAGCATTCGGATTGATTCCATTCTGGCTGTCGGCGAAAAAGTCTCTGAAAAGTCTATTCCTTCAATTTGGCTATATCCTTTTGCACCATACCGAGCTCTGTAGATTGGGTTCTGTGGGTTACCTTTAATTGTGTAAACCCACTTTCCCCCAACTACAGTTTTAGTCTCTGGTACCTCCGTGATGGTAAAAGTATCGTTACTTTCTAAGGATTCGATTTCTTCCTTCATTGCTTGGTTCCATTTTTCTGCATCTGGTCTGCTTACAGCTTCATGGAAGGTTGTTGGTACATTCAGCAGGGTGTAACAGTAATCGTACAGTTCATTGTCATCTTGGACAATG
The DNA here is from genome assembly GCA_963930725.1 of Candelabrum cocksii. Taxonomy (NCBI): domain Eukaryota; kingdom Metazoa; phylum Cnidaria; class Hydrozoa; order Anthoathecata; family Candelabridae; genus Candelabrum; species Candelabrum cocksii. The sequence continues at coordinate 4,377,281 of OZ005670.1, read as the reverse complement.
TAATTACCGAAACGGTCAGGTTGTCTGCGGTTTCTCTTAGGATAAGGGTTCGACACATCGTTTTCATCAGTGGTTAATTGTGGTGCTGGTGGCTCTGGTGTCGGTGATTTTGGCGCTGTACGTCCTTTGATCTCAGGGTCTGGATTGGTACAACTTTGATCAGGAAATAAGTTGTTGGTAACAGCATTAGTCTCCGCAACAGAAAATTGGCCGGTGAACCTTACAAGGCGATGTTTAGAAATTGATCTGTTTTCAGGATAGTATACGAGGTACGAGGGACTGTTCTTATCATAACCAACAAAATAACCTTTACGACAACGTGGGTCCAGCTTTTTCTTCTGACCATGAATATAAGCGTAACAAACAGTTCCGAAAATGTGTAAATTTGCTACATTTGGCTTGATTCCAGTTAACAGCCCATAGGGCGTGTCCTTGATTCGTTTGACATAACAGCGGTTTCGTATGCGTGTAGCAGTCATTACAGCATAAGTCCAAAGAAACTTTGGTAAACCTGATTCAATCAGTAGAGCTCTTCCCATTTCGAATAAAGTTCTCCAGTTTCTTTCTGCCGTTCCATTCTGATGCGGAGAATACGGTGCAGACAATTCATGTTTAATGGAGAGTTTTGTCAGGATCTCTTTGAAATCACGAGAGATGTATTCACCACCATTGTCACTGCGCATTCTCTTAATTTCTCCGGTAGGGAACACATCTTCAAAGAAATTAAGTGTTTTTACTTTTCCATATGGTGCAATGTCAGCAAGGAATTTCTCTGCTGCTTTAGTTGCATCTAATTTTTCTTTCAAGAAATAGGTGAAATTGCAACCAGAATAATCGTCTGTAAATATCATTGCATATTTAAATCCGTCCTTGGCAACAGGGTCAATTGGTCCAGCTAGATCAGTATGAACCAACTCAAAGGGTTGCTTAGCACGGATATCAGCTTCTCGATTACGTGTATTAAGTTGCTTTGCAAGGGTACAGGTTTCACAATCAACAGGTTCATGATTGTTTATTTTCATGCCTTGAACAACATTTTCTAAATTTGAAATGTCATACGAATTACAATGTCCTAGAATTCTGTGCCAGGTTTCCATGTTCTCACTGCGTTTTTCTATTACAGTGTTCTTGTAAAGATAATAGAGACGGCCATGTTGCTCGATTTCAAACTTTGTACCATCTGGTGCAGTTAGTTCAGCAACACATTCTTTAAATTTCACTGAAGCACCTTTCATTGTGGCAGCCTGCACAGAAAATATATTTTGGGGATACGTTGGTATATAAAGAGTGTTCTCGAGGTTCACCTTGGCTGTTTTTCCATCATGGGTTCCCAAGTAAACTGCGACAGTTCCTCTTTTCAATGCAACATTATTGCCTCTACTTCCATCAGCTAGTTCAATATAGTGTTCTGCAGGGTTGAACGTTGGGTCAACAGTAACAAAGTTCTTATCTGTGTTGATAATATAGATGGTAGCTCCACAGTCTACCAAAAATCTCTGGTCTTTGTTGGTTGGATCATGCAGCTCATCGCTCATTTTAAAAGCAAACGTGTGGTTGTTGACTGTAGTTTCATCATATGTTTTATTGGCATGGTCTCGGTGGAGGGTGGTTTGTTGTTTACGCCTGCACGACTTATCAGTGTGAGTAGACGATTTGCACAAACTGCACCATTTCTTTCGTCTGCAATCTGCAGATTTATGTCCAATTATACCACAGTTAAAGCAAGTTATTGGTTTCCCATTTTTAGCTTTCATTATAGAGTCATTGCTGTCTTTTTGTTTCTTTGAGCGAATACTTTCGGTCTCATCAAAGTTACGTAATGCTTGTTTAAACGTTTGGAAGGAATCGACAGTTTCAGATTGAGTGATGATTGCAATGAAAGCTTTATATTCGTCAAGAAGTCCTTTCAGAACCATTGCTATTAGTAAGGAGTCACTCATTTGTTCTTCAGCTGATCTCAGGGCAACAGCAGCTTTTTCAGCACGAATAAGATAATCAGTCACACTTTCAGAGTTTCTTTTCGTCAATGTCGTTAGCTGATTGTACAGTGTGATGACTCGTGGTTTACTGTTTTTCTCCCATCATCCCTAGCCTCCCTAATAATTAGAGGCAAGGAGCGTTCATCAAGGAATTGTATTAGTTCTGCAAAAGCAGTGTCATTCTTGTCTGGATCAACATCATCGGTACCAATTATAGTGTCTTTCAACTTTTTCAGTTTGAAATATCCAAGTATTTTAGTTTCCCAAAATTCAAATTTTCTTTCATCTCCGTCGAATACGAGGTTTTGCCATTGGTTGCTAGCACTGGACCCATAACCTGTTAGAAGTTGTTCACGGGACATAACGAAGGGAATTAAACGACAAGAAGATAGACTACCAAGTTATACAGCTTACTCCGCTATCTTTCTCAATATAATATTTAGCACAAGGTAAAAATAAAAAGGGAGACTAGGCTCTGACAAAAAGAATGTAAACAAATATGGCGGGCGTATATCTCAACAAGAGTAACGCAATTTTTTCATTTGTTTTGTTTTGCAAACAATAAAAATGAGTTTTACACCCCCCTGTTCTTATTTGTTTCGTTTTTGTATCAAATGAGGTTTTAACTGTCCCGTAGTTTACCATGATGCTCAGTCACGGAGACAGATTATTGCCACGACAAAAAAGTAAACATTTCATATGAATTCTTCTTTTATGTAATAAACAAATATGTAGAAAAAGTTGATATTTAGTAAGGTCGGAAATTGAAAAAAATTTTTTTAAAAATTACAAAAACAAAGTGTAAGAAAGAAGCCAACCACATTTTCTGCATTGTACAGACAAATGTCTATTCAAATATCTTCTTAAGGATATTTCACAATTTCACCATAAACACGTGCAACATTCAGAAGCAAAACAACATATTTTCTTTTCATTGTATGTTTAGTTGGACCAGTTTTTTAACATTTAAAAACTTTTTTGACTTTTAATAATCTGTAGTAGATAAGCAACAAAAATGAAAAAGTGGCAATAATATTAATATTCCATTTTGCGAAAATTAGAGTCGATCGGGCACGCAAAACAACTTCTAAATTTGATTTGCCTTAATTTGATCGTTTTTGAGATATTCGGAATGTTTAGTGTTCAGTACGAAATAAGTTGAAAGTTAACCAAAATAAACGTGATATAATTTGTTATGCTTTTTTTACAGGATAAATCGTACGCCGAAACTATAATTCGTACGCGGATTTTTTTCTGTGGCGTACGACCTCGTACATCACAAAAAAAGATTTCTTGAGCCCTGGTCTCCAAGCAGGACCTACTCTAAGTCAACTCCTCCATCCCCTTCACTCCTACATATTTAAGTATCAGAAGTTCTCGCCAATCTCTAATGATCCACTGTCGTACGTCACTGAAGCTAGAAATACTAAGTTATCTATAATCTCGCCTTTGCAACACATACATAAAAACGGAAAGTCAACACTTAATCTTCCTGCAACACCACTGCATTTCCTATGTACCCAATACGTACAAGCCAAGCAAAAATCAAATTACTGCTAACTCCTTTCCTGTATACTCCACAAGACCACTTTCCAACTTCAAGGCCACTCTTGGCTTCACTGCTGCTAATCATGACTTTAGTTTTTGCTACATTCACTTTCAACATTTCTCTTCTAGTCCTTTCTTCCTCTTTTCAAACTTTTCAACTAACTCATTCATAGACTCTGCATCATTCATAGTTTGTATAGATGCTACATCTAGTAATTTGAAAGACAGGAAATGTTGAAACGTCTCTCCAAAGAAAGATCCATTTGATGCTATTCTCTCTTGTGTTCATTCGATTGATGTTGTAGACTTGTACCCATCAAATGCAATGAAGCATTATCCGTAGTTTTTTCGAACATATGTCACATTAATGATTTCGCTGAACTTTGCAAAAATAGATCGTGATCGTGGATTTCTATTAAATTAGTTTTCTAACTATATATATATGTCATACTCGGGATCTTTGCAAAATGAAAATTTTTGTCATAATTCCCACTTTGGGCAGCTACATACATTGTCGAAACTTTGCGTGAACAAACATTTTATTCGGCAATAAATTATCTTTCAAATGATATATAAAATTTATTCCTGTAGTCAAAAACACGAGGCTATTTTGCCATTCTTGGCATACTGATTGACCTCAGTGCAATTCCACAACACTATATAGATTTGAAACACTTTCTGTTTTTATGTTGAAGTCAGTTAGTGTAGATTAGACTTGTTATCTATAATAAAGTAATAAATCTGGACAGATGAGATATGAAGTGCTTTGATTAGTGCAAATATAAACATTTCTCCAATTTATAATTTGTCCCAATTTATATTTTACATATATTTATATAAGGATTTGCAATTACGCTATTTATAATACATTTTTTGTCATTTCCTATATTCTCAATTTTATTGCAAAAAATACACCCAGAAAAAATGTTTTTATTTGATTAAGTTTCGATTCATTTAGAGAATAATTTGACACAAGAAAATGTCACGACATCTTCTTCATCGTGAGATTGTCGCCAGGTATGATAAAAGCCTTTCTTTGAATTTCAACTTCAGCTTATATCTCCATGGTTATTTGTGTAAATAATTTGAATCCATCAATTTTGAACCATAATCTCTTCTTAAAGGGATTCCCAAGTTCTCATAAATATTTATCATATATAAATAAAAATCTAAAAAAAAAGAATATAATTTGTCCCAAACATTACAAATAACAACCAAACTAGTTATTCTGTTTTTTAAATTGTTGTTGTTCAATGCAAAGCTTTCTCTTTGACCTTCATCCCACGATGTTTATTTTTAACTAGGGTTCAGACCTCATTGTCCGTATAAGGCGAAAAAGTGAGGTAATCATTTGTTGTGACGTACATGGTACGTAGTTTTGATGTATGAGATTAAGGGTTCTAGGAGAATTCCCCCTGGTGAATCCCCCCCCCCCGGTGAATTCCCCCCGATCAAATTCCCCCTGGTGAATTCCCCCTTAGTGAATTCCCCCAGCACGTATTATGATATAGTAAGAAAATTTGATTTTTGTATATTTGCCTAAAATAGTAAGTCATTACGAGTCCCTATCTATGGTCCGACATATCGGGTGTAGGACAAAACCCCCGTAAGAAAATAAACCCTAGGACAAAACCCATCTAGGAAAAACACGTTTGCTTTGTTGTTTGCTTTGAAAATTGGTAGGTTTACTAATTAAATAATGCTGATTTCAGTCCAAGTACCAGAATTTGGGTATTTTCACCCATAATACCTTATTTGGGAAAATTTGGGCCCAAAGTTTAAGATATTCCGTTTGCTTTGAAAATTGGAAGGTTTACTAATTAAATAATGCTGATTTCAAATCAAGTACCAGAAATTGGGTATTTTCACCCATAATACCTTATTTGGGCAAATTTGGGCCCAAAGTTTAAAATATTCCGTTTGCATTGAAAATTGGTAGGTTTACTAATTAAATGATGCTGATTTCAAATCAAGTACCAGAAATTGGGTATTTTCACCAATAATATCTTATTTGGGCAAATTTGGGCCCAAAGTTTAAAATATTTTGTTTGCATTGAAAATTGGTAGGTTTACTAATTAAATGATGTTGATTTCAAATCAAGTACCAGAATTTGAAATTCTGAATTTTTCTGGTAAAAATTTTCAAAAAAGTGGCAAATGCAAAGGCGAATAACTCCCGTAATTTTGACCATTAAAACTTAGTGAAGTTTTATATGAAAGAAGAAGCCATCCTCGGCATGTTATAAGAAGTCCGAATTCTAATTCGTAATAATTACGGAGTTATTGTCCCACACGGCAACCCCACTTTTTACATATAACCGTCACTACTCTCGACCCAATAACCTAAATCCGAAAATTAATAGCACTTTTGAGGTCTTCTATATGTAGCTAAAAAGTCATATAAAAATCCACTTGATATCGTTAAAAATGTTAGAATATTTTTTACTTATGCAGCCCTAACCCCAAAAATAAAGAATATTTTTAAAATGTCTTTACAGTCCCACATTTGACTTAATGTAAGGTATCTTCACGATGAAAATGGTTTTTCAGGGGTTTGAAATGACGGAGTTATCAAGTGATGACTATTTAGAACCAAAACTGGATTTAAAAGTCACGTGGTACGCTAACCACAAGATTTTTTTGATTTTTTAAACGCTATTATTGGTCTTATATTGTCTCCTAAATATCCCCGAAATTTTAGCGCGATACGACCATTTTGAAAGAAAAACTTTTTGAGAGTACATCCAATTCCAGTCAAAGGTAATCTATATTCAGTTTTACCACTGACTTAGGAACTTAGGATTTGACCTTATAAATGCATAACTCAATGAATAAACAAGGTACTGAGTTGAAATTTTCAACGAAGATTGGAAATAATAATGTCAATCTGAAATATATGACAATTATTCTTAAAATTTGGATATAGTGGCTTGCGCATGCGTAAACCTAAATTAAATATATAGAGCCCTACCAAAAGTTATAAGAAACGAAACTTTGCATGTGAATGGGCAAATGATGGGGCTAACTAGATAGATAAAAAAAATTGGAAAAAGTTACGGCAACCAACAAAAAAAATTAAAAAATTTAATACGCATGCGCTTAATTCCCGGAATTCCCAACTTTTTTTGAAAGTAATTTCACTATAAGCTAAAGCCATAATATAAGCAACATTTCCCACAAAGGTTTACAGGTATCATATTTCCTTAACGAAATATGCGCAAAACTATCTGCGCATGCGTGTGCAATATCTGACAATGATGTGAAAATGAATTTGTACTTTTTGTCAATGAACCCTTGTCCTTAAGTTATAGGCAAAATATAAAGGGATTCCGGCCAGTAGTTAAGGAGATCTAAGAAGCTCGAAACTAACCCTAACCCTAACCCTTCGAATCTTTTTCTATTTTTTTGGGTATAAGGAATGCTGCCAACCCTAGTATATTAGCAATATCTAGGTAAATAATGAAGATTATTACTCCAAATTTTGAATGGTGATTGAAAATAATCATATCTATCAGAATAATCTGGTTACAAATCTTAACGTAACTTTGCGTAACTTTAAATCGTCCATAGATCGTTCTAATTAAGATTACTTAAAACGAATTTTTGTGTATGGACAGCTATGCTATTGTGTCACTAGTCAATAAACAAAAGGTTCCGAAAATACTACGGTATCTAAGGGAAATAACACGTAACTAAGAAAAAACAGGTTTCGAATGCGTATAAATTCCACATTATTAACTTTTTTCACAGTTTTATTTCAGAAAATCTTACCAAAATAGACAAAGCTTCTTGGTACAAAATTCCAAATTCCCATCGTAAGTATCTCGCAAATTCGGTTTTGCGCATGCGCAGCTCAAAATGTTTCAAAAGTTATCATTCACAAGTCCTCTGGATTCTAATTTATTATAGGTTATATGAGTAAAAACGCAACCGTAATAACGTTCTAATATTATTTAACCCACACGTGATTGATTCGCGAATTTAAAAAATGTTAATAGAATTTTAAAAAACAAAAAACAAAATTTTTTCGAAAATTAATAAAAGTTTAAAAAATGAAAAACAATATTGTTTCGAATCGTCAATTCCGAAACGGCCAGTTTCGGACCTGCCGTGTCGAAACTGGCCGTTTCAAAATTGACGAAATTGACGATTCCAGTATTTTGGAAATTCTTGCAGCTTCTGCAGAATGAAGAAAGCTTGGTTCGTGTCGAGATTCTTCAAAATCTCACTGGACATCCGCCACCTGTTCAAAGACGGCGATACCTGGATTGTAATCGCCGGATTCTTGTCATTGTTGATGATTATCACAACAGAGACACATACCAATATCTACGAGCGATCGCTCATAACCTTAGCTTTTGAAGATTTTACGATTGTATGTACATTTTATGTTTGAATAATGATTTATATCCTCATTAGAATACTAACTACTGAAAAGAAAAAAATGAATAAACCCCCTATTTATAATAAATCCAGTTATCCAAAGAAATCCACAGGTAGAGCAACAGGAAAGAGAAGATGAATAGGACCTCTCAACCTCTTTTCCACTTTAGGGCAAAATAAGTTCCAGGAACAAAATTTTATTTTCAAAATAAGTATTTATTTTAACTTATATTTGTTTTCGTAATTCTTATAAACCATTTCGACAAAACGCCGCGGTGAAGAAAGAGTTTATCAAAGCGCGGCGTTTATCAGAGTAAATACGGCATTCCAGTGACCAGTCAAGTCCTTCCGACCCATAGTATCCCCATTTTACACTTTCTCTGGAAAAAAATTAGAAACAAGTGTTTCTCAACTGATTTGTGTCATTTAGGGTCTATATATCCACCAAAAAAAAGTTCCAGCTCATCTGGCCTGGGGAAAGTCGCCATTTTGTATTTTTAAAGTGGGAGTGGGATGAAACGAAGAGTCACGTGGAAGGAATGATGGACGCATCGCTATCAGCGGAAATACCCGAAACTGCCAACTACAAAACTGCAGTTCTGAAAATGATATCGGCAGGTAAAGCGCACACGGAATCCGCGATCAAATTTATTCAACTGAAAGCAGAGATTTACATGAATTCATTCGCTATTAACGCAAGAAAAGCTGAAGCAAATGTTATAAAGGAGGCTGAGGCGGAACTCACTGCAATACAAGACGATGACATTTACACGAGAAATCTTGAGATGAGCGAAGCAGCACTCAAACTTGATTTGTATCTCCATCTCACAGAATACTGCGAATCCTCCTTTTATCATCATATGCAACCGTGTTTCGTGATAAAGGAGATGGACATGGACCAGTCTCTATCGCAAGTGCTCTTCGTAACAAACAAGATATTGCTGGAATCATACAACCAACTCAGCGAACTTTATCCTCCCCCTCAGAGCTTTGTTAACGCTATGGTTTCGTACCAGTTGGATCAAAACTGTGGGGCTGTAATACATCAATTTGACGACGCCAAAAAATCTCCCAGTTGCACTCCAGCAACGACAGACACGCCAGCAACGCCTGAACGCCCTGAAGCTTGCAGAACCGCTCTGTATGGGGTTGTTGATACTGTGTGCAGCGAATGCAAAGCGTTTAAAGAGAAATTGATAACCGCAGGGAGACCTGTGAACGAAGCAAAAGATGCGGCCATAATGATGTTCCAAAGGAATTATTTCTCGTGCTCCTATTATTATTATTATTAAAACTTTATTTATACAGGTTGACTCTTGCCAACAAAAATTCAAATGCTGCTATCATAAGAGGACCTGTTATAACATAAAAGTAAAATTTAAAACCACAAATAAATATATATATAAAAACACATTAAGATTGAGGCGAAAGTAGAAATTATGCGAGGAAAATAGAAGCAAAATAGGCAATAAGAACAGATATTGCTTGTCCAAAAAACTTGTCATAGGTTCAGTATTAAAAATCCTGTAGGTAAATACAAAACGAAAAGGGTAGAAAAGCATTAAAATAGCAAACGATTTTGGCAAATACAAGATAAATGTGAGGGTTCAAAGTACAGGTAGAGTCAAGTAGTATTAGTAAAATTAAAAACATTAATTTTCTTTCTAAAAATTATAAATGAAGCTTCACATGTTATAGATGATGGTAGCAGGTTATAGATTTTTGCACCAGTGAATTTGAATGTCTTACGTCCATTTTCAGATTTCGCTTTTGGAATTTTCAGTTTATTGTTGTTACCTCTGGTGTTATGTGCATGCGAGATTCTTTCAAATGCGGTATGGAATGGTTCGGGTGCGATTTGATGAATTGACTTAAATACTTCAGTGACGCAGAGCTGCATACGCCGGTTTTTGATGGATTTCCAGTTGTCTGTAATTTTTTCGTTATTCACGATTAACTTAGCTCTATCCTGGATATATTCAAACTTTTGAGCACGACCTTCAGCAATGTTCACAAAGATGTTGTTACAGTAAAGTAGTAAAGGTTGAATCATCATTTGGTAGATCGTGGCAGCAGTAAGCGGTGAGATGTTAGGTCTGATTCGTTTCAACAGCTTGATTCTGCTCGATACTCTTTTATATATCACATTCTGGTGCTCGATTAGATTTAATTTTTCATCCAAGATGATGCCGAGATATTTGTAAGATTTGGCTTGATAGATAGGTGTTCCGTTTATGTTACATTGAATATTAATGTTAGCAGCCAATTTTTTGCTAGTCCCATAAAGTACAAACTCAGTCTTGCCTTTTTTGAGATTGATTATAAGGTTGTTTTCGTTGAGCCATATGTTTATAGCTTGAAGGTCGTAATTCAAGTTATTTTCGATCTGTTTCACTGATTTACTAGAGGTGAAGAGGACAGTATCGTCAGCATAAAGTATCAATTTACAGCATTCAACGGTTTCACCAATATCGTTCACTAGTAAGACAAACATAAGTGGTCCTAAGATGGAGCCCTGGGGAACACCGCATTTCAGACTCTGAATGTATACCATTATAGACCACGAATTGTTTTCTATGGAACAGGTAGCTTTCAATCCAAGCTAATTCGCGACCCTTAATCCCATACAGTGGAAGTTTAGATAGTAATCTGCCATGGTCCACGGTGTCGAACGCTTTTTTTAAGTCAATAAAGACAGCTCCAGTATACAATCCATTGTCCATTCCGGATCTAATATGGTCAGTAAATGTAGTAACTGCGTGACTAGTCGATGATGTTCTCCTAAAACCAAATTGTTTGCTTGATAGTAGATGGTTGTCTTCAAGGTAATTATACAGCTGTTCGTGGATGATTTTCTCAAATATCTTTGAGAATACATTCAAAACTGATATTGGTCGGTAATTGTCGTAGTTGCTTTTATCATCTCCTTTGTATACGGGAGTTACTTTAGCAACTTTTTCTGACTCTGGAAAGGCTGAGTTTTCCATGAACAAGTTAACGAGGTACGTTAGGTGTGGAGCAATTACATCTGCTCCGTCTTTAACGAGAGATGGGGGTATATTGTCTTGACCAGCGGCTGTCGATCTTTTCAAAGCTTTTAACAATTTCAAGACCTTTACGCATTTTACAGGTTTAAATTCAAACAATTTTGCATTTTTGTTTACGCTAGATATTAGTTTGGGAAAACTATGACGTTTCCAAATAAAATTGTTGAGCGTGGTTACGTTTGACTGCAACGTCTTATCAACTGCAGTGAAGAATTTGCAAAAGCCGTTGGCAATAGCTTTTTTGTCTTTCATTTTTGTATCTCCATTTCTGAATATGGTGTTGAATATGGTGTCCTCGAATCCGGTTAGAGAGCTAATAAGAGAGCGCTCGACTGTCATCAGCATTTTGACGAATCACGAAAGTTTTAAAAACTTTGATCGCGTGCGAATTGACGAAATCAAAGTCCGACTTACCGGCGTCACGCCGGCAGACGCCATCGTCGAAGTGGAGATAGAAAATGACAGGTTGTTCGAGGACAGGTTCGATAAGCGAGAGTATGTGTTTAGCGGTGACGTGTGGAGTCGAGAGATTCGTTACAAAACAGATCAAAACGGCAATCGAGAATACCTTCTTAAAGGTAACATCCACGACCGATTCCAGAACAAGTTCAATCTGCCCACGCCCTTCTCGAAATGGACACTCACCATTCCACGTCACAAAAATCCTGGGATAACAAGTTTAGCCAACTTGCGCTCCTTTGACATCCTCTTCTCGGGAAGTTTCATGCCGTCACCAGATGATACGGTAGAAGATCCAAACGCGCCCGTTGAGGACATCCCAAGACCACCTACTGGAGGTTAGAAAATTGATTATGATCGATTATGTTCTCCATTTCATTTGGAGTTTGTAGAACAATTATAAAAGCATGTAGTAAATCATATTATGAAGAGAGAGATTATTCACATGTTTGTGTTTGTATACTCAAGATACAATTTTTAAGTAAGCCAAAATAAAATAAAATCTTCCTCAAAATACCCCAAGTGTGCGAAATAAAAAAACGAAAATAAATTGAAAACTACGTCACCCAATATGTGACGTCACTCAATACGTGCAGTTATATAGGTTCAAAGTGATTTAAACAGGTATGAAATACTGTGAATACATGTTAGTCATATAATCGTTTTACTGTAAAGCATCATTTCATTTCGTGGCCTGCGTATTCGTTCCTGGTAAAACAGTATTTGTCAAATGCAGTAGCTACGCTGAAGAAAATCAACCAAGCAAGTGTTACTCCCCAGGTTATTCTAAAAGCAGTTTTGTGACTGGCAATAACAAAGGTACCTAAACAAATAGTACCGGCGCAATAGCGCAATATAACCAGAGGATTTATGAACTATTTCCCACAGACGCCGTTTGAGTGGCTTAGACTCGCCATTTTTCCCTGGATGTGGGCGTATTAATGCGTTGATGGGTTGCAGTATACCAAGCACCATTACAACGATACCAAGCACACCGTGCACAAAAGATTTATCTATCACACCAAAAACATTAAACAAGGAGAGCGCAACTACTCAACCAATAAACGCAATTAACAAGCCAATCGTTTGTATAATGCGGTGAAGTTTGAACCAGAGGGCGTTGGGACGATGTTTAAGAAAATGTGCCGAAATAACACCTGTGGGAAGTAGAAAACCCCAGCCAATGATCATTAAACTGCCATGCGCAATAACAGCATTTTTACTACTATTACTACTATACTACTATTTTTACTACTACTACTAGTATGAAACATAAATCTGAAATCGTATTCATATCGCTTTAAAATGGGCGGGGTAAAGGAGCACCCAGTAACAAAATATGCCTATTAATTACTAGCCTAAAAACATATGCCTGATTGATTAAATGTTTATTTTTATTCTGTATTCCATGTCAAAACATACATTTAGTCAACATAAAGCATATATGATGATAGAAGCTGAGATATGAGCAAAATTCTGTAAATGTTATGGCAGCCATTTTGAAAAACAAAATGGCGGCCATAAAGTGAACTTAAAATAATTTATTGCCTCAAAGCATACATTTTGCCACCAAAATCACATCCATATATTTTGTAGAAGCTGAGATATGAGAAAATCTGTATTTTATGGCGGCCATTTTGAAAAACAAAATGGCGGCTATTGAGTGAACTTCAAAATGCTGTATTTGGATTCCTTAACCCTAAAAACATATACTTTACCACCAAAATCATGTCCATACATGATGTATATGCTGAGTTATGAGCAAAAATCTGTAATTTCTGGCGGCCATTTTAAAAATCCAAAATGGCGACTTTCCCCAGGCCAGATGAGCTGGAACTTTTTTTTGGTGGATATATAGACCCCAAATGACACAAATCAGTTGAGAAACACTTGTTTCTAATTTTTTCCCAGATTGGCCCTTTTTAGACTTAAAATAGGGATACTACCAGGGGAATTTGGTCGGTGGGAATTCACCGGGGGGGGGGGGGATTTACCAGGGAGAATTTGATCGGGGGAATTCACCAGGAGGGAATTTGATCGGGGAGAATTCACCGGGGGGGGGGGAATTTGATCGGGGGGAATTCACCGGGGGAGAATTCACCAGGGGGGAATTCTCCGGATAGCGAGATTAAGCCGTATAGTTTGTAAGCCAGTTTCTGCATATATTTGTTGTAAAAGCGCTACAACTACTTTTGTGTGATGAAAAACAGCTTTTATACGAGCACTAACTGGTAAGAAAACGAGTCATGGCTCCAGTCTGCACTGAAACAAAAGACGATATCATTGAGCGATCGAGAAAATATTCACGTCTTCACGCAATTTGATTTAGTTCTTCTTCTTAGGTTTTGTGGTCATTGTTAAACGAAATGTTGTTTTTCCATGAGTTGCGATTCGTTTCTTACTTTTTTTAAATCCTCGATTGTTTAACCTGAAATATATTGTATTAATTTTTAACATTTTGGTGCTTCAACATTTATTTTTAAGGGCACAAATTTTGCTTCATTTTTATTGCCCCCTCCACATCTACCCTACTTCCGCTTCTTCACTTCAAAATTTTCTATATATTCCCATGATGTAACAACTTCAGAATCTCCGCCATCATCGTAATCTTTAAAGGTAACATAAACTCCACTAGGTTCTGGAAATTCCTCCCTTATCTTCGTGATGAACAGGCTGTTATTATTCGCTGTACGTAACGACCAAGCTTTATTGAGATAAGCCGGCTAAACTGGCGATATGCTGCGTATCGATACGATCTGAAATAAAATATCAAATTCTTCTATTTTTTGAAATATACAGATTTACATAACATAATTTGTTAATTGAAATGCAAACAGGGATATGTTATCTCTAGGAAGAAGCCAGGCCCCCTTCCTGTCATTCAGACCTACCATGCATGTCCACACAATACATATCGATTTAGACATACAGGCGCAAAAGATTTGTGCTGTGTAATATAAGAGATGTCTGGAATTTAAATTGAATACATTGAAACTCATTTTCTGGATGAGCTAAATTATGCATAATGTGTGAAAACACCTGGGAAGTCATGAAGGAAAAATAGACAGAACAATTTTCATTGTATATATATATATATATATATATATATATATATATTTATATTGATATAATAACGAAGCAAGTCACAACAAAGTTAGTAAACAGATAAATATTTATAGAAATGAAATGCCATCATTAAATTAAATTTGGTTGATTTCACGGCGATTGATGTGTTCAACGATTGACTCTTCAATGTTTAAAATTTCACTGCCGTCCACACTTTCTTCATCCTTATCATGTTTTTTATTTTTCCTCGAAGTTTTTTTGTTTTGCTCAAAGTGATAAGGTTGAACAGAGATTTCTATTCCAAAAGCAATCAATACGCAACGGTGTTACATACCTTGTACGTCACAGGTCGCGTTATACCAAAGAGGTTTGAACCGAGGTTTAAAAATGTAAACATCATAAAAATTTTAATGGCGGACAAAACACGAGACTTTCTTCGTTGGTTTAAAGGATTAGAGATAGCGACTTTAAAAACAAGTTATCGTATTATTTTTTACATTCGGTTTTGAGTTATTGTAATAAAGTATGTATGAGAACTTGGGAATCTCTTTAAAGACTGTTAATGTTGAAATTATATGTATATTTCCAGTCTTTACTGGCAACATAGCAGTTTCAAAATCATAAGAAAGACTTACAAAAGGTGAATCCATCCAAATATCATGGCTGGTGAATATAGCAGATGGAGAGCGTATACTTGCATTGAATATCTTTGCGAATGATGATAACATTCCACCTATCGCAAGTGGTTCAATAAATGGGTTTGCGACATATTATCGGAGTGAAAAGAGATTTGGAAAACGCCTAGAAGCCAATTTCAGGAAAGATGACTCAGGCAGATTTTACACATTTACAATTAGTAACCTAAATGTGAATAATGACTCAGTGACACTCAAAGGAGAACTGATCACCAAACTTTCTCGTGACACTCTCACCTCAGAGGCCGATATTTCACTAGATGTAATGGGTAAGTGATTTTTTAATAGCATGTCTAGTTTGAAGAAAACAATTTATTTTGATAACTCTGACTTTGTGATATTGTTTTCTCTGTACATGTACAACATGTTGGTTTATGCAAATTAGAAAAACTTTTGTAAGTAACTGGCTATTTTTTACATAATCCGGAAATAATTTTTCGATAATGTTCTTGAATAAAACTTAGGTGTGTGTATTATTATCATTTCACTATGGCTTTTAGCAAATTTGCAAATTCAAATTCAAATTGTTGTTTATTCACCATATAATAAAAATACAAAAATACATAGAAAAACAAATTACAAAAATATATGGTTGGTGTCACTTGATAGCATAAAAGCTGAGTGACACCACAGTAGAAATATACGTAAAAAATATCTAGAAAAAATATATATTATATTATATAAAAAAACTAACTCACCAAAACTAACTTACAAACAATTCAATGCAAAATAAATTTGAAATATGATACATATCTTTTTTAAATTCCATATTATTAGCACCACCGGAGTTTTCAACATGGTTACCCAAGAAATTTGATTTATTGGTAAACGAATTTCAATCATTGAACGTAACAGTTTTTGGAAATCCTAAACCAACCAGTATATGTACGTTTGATGGAAAGCCACTGTCTCTATTTAATTCAAAGAAAGTGGCTGATCATACGTATAACTATGTTTATGAACTTGGACCTTTAAAACTTGCTGACTGTGGAAGAATATTGAAGTACAGTTTCAGCGATAATGACACTGTTATTGATGGAAATTCCACTGTTAACGTTTTGTGTAAGTCTGTGAAGTACCTCTCGAGAACCTTTTGCTTTTATGAGCTGCTATGTTCATTTATGGTTTAATAGCCTCTTTTTTGCGATCTAATCACAATGTACTAAAGTATTACCAGGTTTCTTCTCAAATTGCTGTTCTTTTTGCAACCTATTAATTCTAGATATTAATAATAACGTAGTAGGCTTTTGATCAAGAATATATTCCATTAATTAAAAATGTCGTGAATTTTCGTCTTCAAAATGTTATTTACAAATACAAATTAAACAGCTTAAGAATGGTAACATTGAATAAGTGAGGAGATAATTGCAGTGTAGATGAAAAAGATCAGTTTTTATACCGGATTTGTAAGGAAATCAGTTCAGTAGTAGTTTTATAGTTTGGGATTCTTGACTATATCGGTGTGAGATAGATGTCGGGTGGTTTAACATGCTGCGATTTGTGATGTGTTTTTGTCTTTCTTACAGTTTGTAGTGTGTACGTTGAGCAGCGTTACGACGGTCCTGAGCAAGTTGTCATGTATATGACTTTATGTTGAGGTTTTGATTGAATTTAGTTTTCGTTGCCGAATTTTGAAGAACTTTTTGCCATGGTGTAGACAAAGTGGTTTTGTAGGATATTTGGAGTACCTACTTACTTTATGGATTTCAAGTGGTTTTCACTAGTATTTCCTTAATATGAGAGTATGGATAGAAGAGCGTGATGTTTTGTTTTATTGTAGTCGAGTGTTAGGAATGAAAGGTGTAATTTGATTTTGGACGTGACAATAACTCCGTGTAATTATCTGTTGATATATGTTAGGCGTTTTTGGAGTCTTTGGGGAAATGTGGGGGTGTTTTGTTAAGGAAAAATATACGGTCTATTTTATACTTTTGAGGGTTAGATGAATTCCCTTGGATGTATTTGACGTGGTGAAATGGGATTGTGGTAGGGGGTAGTTCTGATTCAGTTAGAGTTGGTGCATGTGACGGCGAATTTGAAGAACAATATGGTGTTGCTAAATTATGTTTCAAATATTCATTGGGTAAGAGTTGTTTTGATGAATTTTATTGATTCGGTTTTACAAGGCCACTGGTGTTTTTGGCGGAGCAGGACAAAACTTCAACATGATTTTAAAGTTTCCAGTGTGCGCGTTCTATTCGATCAATGAATATGTGGGATAGTGCGGAACAAAACGACACAGTCAACGACAATTGATTTGCAATTTTAAAGAATAGAAACGTGTTTTATAGGTAGTGGTGACAGTTCTGTGTTAATTTGTTTTAGATTGTACAAAATTTGAGCTTTTTCGCGTAATTTATTTAAAACTTTGCGGTTGTTATGATCTGACCACAAATTTACATCTTTCTAGAGTTTCCGTACTTTACATAATACGAAAAAACCTAGTTTTCGTTTGACAAAAAGTTGTTGGCAGTAAAAACATTTGGAATCAGGATGTAATGGTTCCCTATTCTTTGGTACGATAATAAACTGTAATAAAAATTATATAATGTATATATTTTAGTCGCTCCAGAAGTGGTAAACTCACTTTATGCATACCAGTCTCTCGACAATATTATCACTGTGACATGGACGGCGGTAGAGTCTGGAAAATGCCACCTTAGTTATCATGTACAATTCTTAAACCATTCACGCAATGTAATCTATGAAGAAGGGAATCTTACACAAACAATGTTCACTCTGAAAGACAATAGAAATGCCACGATAGTCCGAGTACGAGCTCGATATATGGATAAGTATGGACAGTATCTAGAAAACTCAATCCCGGCTCCTGCCACAACAACCCCACCAACAACGACAATTACTGCCACAACAACGACAATATGTCCCAAACCATGTTCGTACAATTTCTTATTTATTAATTTCTGAACTTTCTAAGTCCGTTTCTAAATATTTATATTTGGTTAATATTATCAACTCATTGTATTACTGTTTCTTTTAAATATTTTTTCTAGTAGAAAAGTATTGTATATCTTGTTAATTTGTGTCAAATTCTTATTTTAGCAACTTCGCAAGAACCATTTAATATTGGTTTGATTATCGCTCTTGTGGTTTCAGTCTCTGTAAACATCGCGCTCATTGCTGTCATTGTCATAACTGTCTTAAGAAGGAAAAGTATGTTCTTTATATCTCACGATGGATTATTGTTAATTTCAGACACAGCAAATTTCGTAAAGGGAAATAAATTTCCATGAAGTCGACTTAATTCGGATATTCGTTCGAAAATATGAGTTTGACACAACCTAAATTTTAAGAGAACTTCTGGGAACAATACCAAAATGACATAAGCAATAATAATGTATATGTTTATCGGAAAACGATTTCTATTTTTGCAAGTTGCAAAACAAAAGTTGTCATGTATTGTTTCGGCCATTTAAAATTAATAACTTTGTTTTAAATAAGTGACAAACAAAAATCCTTTTCTTCCCTATCTGGTTGCCGGTCTCCGAATAGCACCAACTTTGTACTTGACATAATCAATATTTTACTACATTTAGATTGTAAATGTAGATTGTAAACCACTGTGTAAAATAACTTACTGATTTACACAAATAGTCTCTTAACTCGATTATTTCACCTATAATGGTAATGAAACCCAAACACTTTAGATTTATTATTTTTCATTATAGTTGCCAAGCGTCCCAAAAAGTACGTAATTTATTTTGTAGATTTTGTGAAAAAGTTTTCTTGTTGAAGCATTAACGTATATAACTTCTAGTAAACAGGATATAAGAAATTCCAGAGTTGGGTTTTTATCTTTTCTTAGAAGTGACGATGCGGCATTACAAGATTACGTATATTCATTTGAGGAGGTAATAACATTAGGCAATAATTTCACATTTTGTGAAATGAAAAATCGTAAACGGAAACATTTTTATTGTCGTTTTTTACTTTTTAAATATACCCGTTTTCTTCATTTCATTTTCTTGTTAACTTGTAATGAGTGAATTTGACGTCGAATTACAGTGTTGTTGTATTGTTGCGTAAACAAACAGGGTTTGCAGTGCGATTACGAGATTGCTGATCCTCCAAAGTACGATAACGTGAAATCCGAGCAAAAGATGTACGAAACACTGGGAGCTGAGTTTGACCCGGTACTGATGAATTATGCAGAATTACAAAAAATTGAGAACGAATTACCGACGCGGGGTCCTCCCTCTGGTGACACTGACCCTGACATATCATACGAGGTCCCTCACATTTGAGTAATTGCCAAAGAAATCTCCAATTCCAATTCCCAATTCCCTCCAATTTCACAGTATTTTGTTGTAATTAAAGGTAATTAAAAATTGATAAGAAGTTAAAGGTAAAGATGGCTTCTGAAAAGTTTCTTTTGGTTTACCCCATATAAAGTCCTTCAAAGGTGCCACTTTCGATTACAATGTTGATGCAACGTTTGTGAAGAACGAACAAAACCTTGAAGCTATCGTTTTGGCGCCGGTAATTCGTTTGTTGTCGACGAGGAATGTCTTGGCAGTTGAAACATGTCCTTTTGTTGGAAAGATATTCTTGATTGCTGACCAGAAGCAATTCGGGTCATTCTCAGAAGATTTTAATTCTATCTAGCCTTTGTTTTTCTCACAAAAGTGTTCACTTTGTTCTTTTGTTTCTGGAAGTTCAATAGATTTTCGATATTTCCTCTAGAGAAAATCCCGGTGGTTCATTTCAGCTTTGAGATAACGATCCAGCTAGGGAGATCCTTTCTCCTTGACTCTTTTTGAAATGTATGGTGCATGATGGTCGAGGTTTGTTTTAAGAATGGACTTAATACACTTCCCTTTCTGATTTGGGTTTTTCTCTGCATAAACTTTGTCAAACGATTCGTTACGAAGGTTTTTGCGTAGGTTGTTCGAATCGTAGTTAGAAAAGTCGCTACATCTAATTTCTTCTGTTGAATGTTTGTTATTGTTCAGCTTTCTTCTACATCTTATCGTATAAGATTATGATTATTCATTGATTACTCATTGTAGTTGGAATAACTTTAATGTCGCATAGGTTTTCTGGCTTTGTTGTTAAGATTACATTGATTAAAGGTTCTATTGTACTGTAACACGCGTTAGGTCGTTAACAAGTTGAATTAAGCGATTCAAAGCTGATAGATCTTTGACTTTTTTATTGCTGTTGTCGAGGTAGTTACAATTTATATCTCCGATAATGATTATCTCTTTGTTCTCCTCATTCATTTTTTACAGTAACTTGTTAAACTTTTCTGTAAAGTTTGTGCACAAATGCTTTGATGAATTTCGAGGGCGATACAATATCGAGACGAAAAAAGATTTTGTGTGTTCACAAATGATTTCCAAACAAATAAGTTTGATATTTTCCAACTCAATGTCCTTTATGCAAACATAATCAATATTCCTTTTTACATAAATTCCTACACCACCCCCAGCTGCTTTCCTATTCTTTTCTTTCGAAATTATAGGGGTCGATATTTACAAGTGTAGAAGGTATTTCATCGACCAAAAGAGTTTCTGATACAGCAAAAATAGTTATCTTATTTTTCAAGATAAATAACATGCGATTCGACTACTTCTGAAAAATCATTTATGAATAACAAAAACTGAAGGAAACCCAACATATATCCTTGAGGAACACCGCTTGCAATGTCACATTCTAATCGATAAAACTCCGCTTACCGTAAAGATTCGAATAAGCACCCTGAGCGGTTATTAACCTTTTGATTTTTACCCTGGGCGCTTAAAAGAGGCGGGCGCTTATTAAATGTTTCGGTACATGTCAAGTTATTGGAGCCCGAAAACGTGAAGTTGGTCTTATAGTACTAGGAAGGTACTCGGCGAGAACAAATAATCCACGAATTGCAAGGATTTTAGATGAAGAGTTACAAAAGAAGAAGGGAATGTTCATCCCTTCAGCTCAAACATAAAAATTTAGGGTTTATGGGAAATTTCCTGTGCATTAGTTAAAAGCACGAACTAATAGATTACTATTATAATAATGCTGTCATTATTTTCTCTAATCATAAACCCATTTATTTCAAATAAGCGCCCATTCTGCATGGTGTATAGCTCGTTTTTCAAATATGCGCCCCCCTTTTAGGCGAGGGCGCTTACTTGAGATGGGCGCTTTATTCAAATTTTTACGTTTTACCCTGGGCGCTTATTCGAGAAGGGCGGTTAAATGAAGCTGGGCTCTTATTCGAATCTTTACGGTATTTGAACTCTTTGTGTACGACCCGAAAGAAAGTTTTCTATATATATATATGCAAACTTTTCCATTAATTCCAAAAGCTTTTAGTTTAATAAATAGACGCCTATGCGGTACACTATTAAACGCTTTATCTTGATAGATGCAATCAACATTTTCAATACGATCTAGGGCTTCTGTCGTCCACATTACTGGCATTGTCAGTAAGTTTGTGGTACAACAACGTCCAGACATGAAACCGTGTTGATGTTCACTTATGACATTGCTAGAAACAAGATGGTATAGTATTGCTACTATACATGTAAGACTTGATGACCGTTTATCTCTTTTAAAAATAGTGGTTATGTCTGCATCTTTCCAATGTTGTAGTCGTTGCATTCGCTCACAAGGTGAAATGTTGTTAAACAGGACAAATCTCTTCTTCTTTGCAGCTGTTTTGCTTTGTTTCTACTCTGGGAGTTATAGTAGGGACAGGCACTTCTAAATAGTTTTCAAAAGCGGTTCTTCAGTGTTTGTACATCTTTTCTGCGTTAGGATCCGAGGTTTCAGTTTCGAGGATTTTTAGACGCAGTAGCCTATCCATGTTGTGTATAGAAAAATAAAATTGTTGAGGAAAACAAAAGTATTGTATTAGTTATGTGACAAGGTTTTTATTTGCTTGAAACAATGACATATAGAGAAATAATATAACATAATACAGCAATTCATATCTCCGGAAGCGCTAAGAGTTTGATGCTAAAATTGCATCCACAAATTCTTAACCTAAAAATAAGGTTCTGTCAGAAATCATCAAATTTTGAGGGAGTGGGTTACAGTTATATATTCTTTGGTTGATTTGGCACGGGGGAGTGGGTTACAGTTATATATTCTTTGGTTGATTTGACATGGAATGACTGTTTTTAATGACAGGATTTTTTTCTTGTGTGAAGTTAATTTTTTATTGAATCAAAAGATTTTTCATGAATATCGTAGGATTTCAACTTTGTCAAAAGAATTTTTCTGGCCACTTTCTTGTGTCGACAACTACCCAGAGAAAACTTTTTTACTTGTATTGCTAACTATATAACCCGTGCCAATTGCACTTGTTACTTCTATGACAAAGCAGCCCTCGTTTATGAGTTTTTTATGTCGTGTAGATACCTTATTTGTACTAATTTTCGCGCGTATTTATTTTCGCGCATCATGAATTTAGTATAATTTCGCGCGTATTAATTTTCGCGCAAGGCCATTTTACGAGAATTTTTATGGCTAAGGAGTGTACTAATTTTCGCGCGTATTTATTTTCGCGCATCATGAATTTAGTATAATTTAGCGCGTATTAATTTTCGCGCAAGGCCATTTTACCAGAAATTTTATGGCTAAGGAGTATGGTATTTGGAAACACAAATATTTCTTGAGAGACAAATAATTAAACACAAGTAATTGTGTCACAAGGTAATATCAACGAATTGTCATGAGTTAATGTCATTGTTTTCGAAAGCGCTTCGACCATTATCGTTGTCCAATTCCCATTCTCCGAATTACTTAAAAAGTACCTTGAACCTTTTGAGGAACGGTACGAGGAACCTCAGGAAATTGTGATTTTGGGAACTTTCTATGTATCATTGCCTAAACAACTGGACACAACAAAGACGACATTCACGAACCGAAGTTCGGCAACTGAAAGGAAACCAGGACCATCTAAAACCTCTGCTACTATAGTAGCGAAAAATAAATCAAAGGATATTCGGACCATGTTGAAGAAATTGCATGTAAAAGCAGAACAACAGCCCGAAGCAGATAACACAGTGTAGTTTTGATTGATTAGGATAAATAAATTAAAAAAAATTTTTATTATTTTATTTGCCCTTTAATACACACACACACACATACATTATTATATATATATATAAAATAAAAATTTTAATTTTCGCGCGTATTAATTTTCGCGCATACCCCCTTTGCGCGTAATAACTGTATGCATTTTTCAGATTTTTGCGCGAATGCGCGAAATTTAGTACGCGCG
Organism: Candelabrum cocksii; assembly: GCA_963930725.1. Classification (NCBI taxonomy): domain Eukaryota; kingdom Metazoa; phylum Cnidaria; class Hydrozoa; order Anthoathecata; family Candelabridae; genus Candelabrum; species Candelabrum cocksii. The sequence goes on along the minus strand of OZ005670.1, from coordinate 4,353,871 downwards.
AAAATTAGTACAATAAGGTATATACCCTGGTACATAACCATGTCAGTTCACCTTTTTGTGTTTGTGATAATCACAGTTAGTAAGGAAATAAAAACCTTATTGATATTCCAAAATTACCAAAATTTTCAGATAACTTTAAAATAGCATGGTCATCACATGATGTAGAATTGTTTTCTGAAACTGAAATTGAATCTTGTTTAAAAAATCATTCAAAGATTGTGTAGATGCCCCATCAAGTATTTTGAAAACGAGAAAATATTTTCCTGGTTGGAAAGAATCTCTCCAAAGACAATTGTCCGCATAGATTTGAAACACTTTTTCTTTTTACGCTGTAGCCAGTAGTGTAAATGATTTGGCACGATTTCTATTTTCTACATATATTTACAATCGCTATTTATAATACATTTTTGTTACTTTTCTAATTGTCTATAATCCCAATTTTATTGTAAAAAATACACCAAGAAAAAATGTTTTTATATTATTAACTTTCGATTTATTTAGAAAATAAGTTGACACAACAAAATGTCACGACAACTGGCTTCAAAGGTTTTTGCTATTTTCTTCATTATGAGATTTTCGGCAGGTTTGAATTTTATCTTCATTTTATAATTCTATGATTATTTGTGTAAATAATTTTGAATTTATTAATTTTGAACCATAATCCCTCTTGTTAGTTCTTAAAGACTGTTAATGTTGTAATTATATGTATATTTCCAGTCTTTACTGGCAATATAACAGTTTCAAAATCAAAAGAAAGACTTACAAAAGGTGAATCCCTCGAAGTGTCATGGCAGGTGAATATAGCAGAGGGAGAGCGTATACTTGCATTGAATATCTTAGTGAATGGTGATAATGCACCTATCGCAAGTGGTTCAATAAATGGGTTTTCCACATATCCTCGTAGTGAAAAGTATTTTGGAAAACGCTTAGAAGCCAATTTCAAGGAAGATGACTCAGGCAAATTTTACACTCTTACAATTAGTAACCTAAATGTGAATAATGACTCAGTGACACTCAAAGGAGAACTGATCACCAAACTTTCTCGTGACACTCTCACCTCAGAGGCCGATATTTCACTAGATGTAATGGGTAAGTGATTTTTTAATAGCATGTCTAGTTTGAAGAAAACAATTTATTTTGATCACAAAGACAGAGTTGTGATATAGTTATCTATGTACATGTGCAACATGTTGGTTTATGCAGGTTTTAAGTAAACTTTTGAAAGTAATAAGCTATTTTTTACATAAAAACTGGAAATAATTGTTCGATAATGTTCTTGAATAAAGCTTAGAATATTAATTAATTAACGTGTATTAATTGTCATTCCATTATGGTTTTTAGCCAAAATTTTAAAACTAACTTACAAACGATTCAATGCAAAATCAACTGGAAATCTGATATCTTCTTTCCCATTTTATTAGCACCACTGGAGTTTACAACATGGTTACCCAAAAAAATTGATTTATTGGAAAACGAAGTTCAATCATTGAACGTAACAGTTTATGGAAACCCTAAACCAACCAGTATATGGACGCTTGGTGGAAAGCCACTGTCTCTATTTAATTCAAAGAAAGTTGCTGATCATACGTATAACTATGTCTATGAACTTGGACCTTTAAAACTTGCTGACTGTGGAAGAATATTGAAGTACAGTTTCAGTGATAATCACACTGTTATTGATGGATATTCTACCGTTACCATTTTGTGTAAGTCCGTAAAGTAGGCATTGGATTAAGTATATATTTTGTTAATTAAAAATTTCGTAAACTTCCGTCTTCAAAAAAATATTTTTAAATACTAATTAAACTGTTTAAGAAAGTTATTATTGAAAGAGCGAGGAGATAATTCCAGTGAAGATAAAAAGGATTTAACAGTTTTTATACCAGATTTGTAAGGAAATCAGTTCAGTAGTAGTTTTATAGCTTCAGATTCTTGGCTATATCGGTATGAGATGGAAATGGTTTAGCATATTGCGATTCGTGATGTGTCTTTGCTCTTCCTTACAGTCGTTTTGACGTTTGTAGTATGTACGTTGAACAGCGTAACGGCGTAGCGGTTCATAGCAAGTTGTCATGTATATGATTTTATGTTGGGGTTTTGGTTGAATTTAGTTTTCGTTGCCGAATTTTGAAGAACGTTTTGTCATGGTGTAGACAAAGTGGTTTTGTAAGGTAATTGGATTGTGTACCTACTTCATGGATTTGAAGTGATTTTCACCGTTATTTCCTTTTTATGAGATTATGGATAGAGTGTGATGGTTTGTTTTATTGTACTTGAGTGTTTGGAATTAAATCTGCTTTTGGACGATAACTCCATGTGGTTATCTGTTGCTATATGTTAGGCGATTTTGGTGTCTTTAGGGAAATGTATATGAGCGTGTTTTGTTAAGGAAAAATATACGGTCTATTTTTTACCTTTGAGGCTTAAATGAATTCCCTTGAATGTATTTGACGTTGTGAAATGGGATTGTGGTAGGGGGTAGTTCTGATTCAGTTAGAGTTGGTGCATGTGACGGCGAATTTGAAGAGCCAATTTCTGTAAGAATGGGGTAGGTTCTGATAGTAACTTTTTTTTTAACTTCATCTTAGGATATGTTATACTGCTATATAAGGGAGAAAAAATTCCAAAATTTGAAGGTCCAGAAATCAATAATGCCCGATATACGGCCAATTTAACATTTTTGAAAAACACAAAGAAAATGAATATTTGTGATTTTACTAAATTTATTGTCTTATATCTGGTTGCGCCCTTAAGATCACATGACCTTTTTTAAAAAAGCTGATTAGTATACTTTGAAAACTTTCAAATTTGAAAAAAAAACATGTGACCATAAGGGCGCAAAAAGCTACAGGCTCTCGAAAACGCACCAAAATGCAATTTTAACTGACTTTAAGCCTTCATTTCTCCACGGGGGGTCCTTTTAAAACTCTAAAAATATTATTAATGTAAAGAATAATGTTTGGGGAAAATAAAAAAAACATTATTCAAATATTTCTTTTAAAGGGTCTGGGCACGATACTGCTTCAAAACCGGCAAAAAGTCAAAAGTTGCAATTTTTGTCTCACTTTTCCAGATTGCGCCCCAACAATTAATTAACAATTAACAATTAATATCACCTCACCAAATTTGGGGCGCAATCTGGAAAAGTGAGACAAAAATTGCAACTTTTGACTTTTTGCCGGTTTTGAAGCAGCATCGTGCCCAGACCCTTTAAAAGAAATATTTGAATAATGTTTTTTTTATTTTCCCCAAACATTATTCTTTACATTAATAATATTTTTTGAGTTTTAAAAGGACCCCCCGTGGAGAAATGAAGGCTTAAAGTCAGTTAAAATTGCATTTTGTTGCGTTTTTGAGAGCCTGTAGCTTTTTGCGCCCTTATGGTAACATGTTTTTTTTTTCAAATTTGAAAGTTTTCAAAGTATACTAATCAGCTTTTTTAAAAAAGGTCATGTGATCTTAAGGGCACAACCAGATATAAGACAATAAAGTTAGTAAAATCACAAATATTTAATTTCTTTGCGTTTTTCAAAAATGTTAAATTGGCCATATATCGGGCATTATTGATTTCTGGACCTTCAAATTTTGGAATTTTTTCTCCCTTATATAGTAGTATAACATATCCTAAGATGAAGTAAAAAAAAATAAATTACTATCAGTACCTGCCCCACTCTTACAGAAATTGGCTCTGCAAAGAACAATATGGTATTGCTAAATTCTGTTTCGAATATTCATTGGATAAGAGTTGTTGTGATGAATTCTATTGATTTTGTTTTACAAGGCCACTGGTGTTTTTGGCGGAGCAGGACAAATCTTCAACATGATTTTAAAGTTTCCAGTGTGAGTTCTATTAGATCAATTATGTGGGATAGTACGGAACAAAACGACACTGTCAACGACAATTGTTTTGAAATTTTAAAGCATGTGTGTTTTATAGGTGGTGGTGACAGTTCTGTGTTTCCTCTTTAATTCGTTTTAGATTGTACAAAATTTGAGCTTTTTCGCGTAAATCGTTTTAAACGTTGCGGTTGTTATGATCTTAAAAGAGACCACAAATTACATTTTCCTAAAGTTTCTTTTCTTTACATAATACGAGAAAATCTAGTTTTAGTTTGACAAAAAGTTGTTGGCAGTAAAAACATTTGGAATCAGGATGTAATGGTTCCCTATTCTTTGGTACCATAATAAACTGTAATAAAAATTATATAATGTATATATTTTAGTCGCTCCAGAAGTGGTAAACTCGCTTGATGCATACCAGTCTCTCGACAATATTATCACTGTAACATGGACGGCGGTAGAGTCTGGAAAATGCAACCTTAGTTATCATGTACAATTCTTAAACCATTCACGCAATGTAATCTATGAAGAAGGGAACCTTACACAAACAATGTTCACTCTGAAAGACAATGGAAATGCCACGATAGTCCGAGTACGTGCTCGATATATGGATAAGTATGGACAATATCTAGAAAAATCAATCCCGGCTCCTGCCACTACAACCCCACCAACAATGTTAACTACTATTACACCCGAACCACGTTCGTACAATTTCATATTTATTAATTTCTTGTCCGTTTTTCAATATTTATATACATACATATTTATTTACATTTGGTTTACATTATCAACTTGTTTCATTATTTACTGTTTCTTTTAAATATTTTTTCTAGTAGAAAAGTATTGTATATCTTGTTAATTTTTGTCAAATTCTTATTTCAGCAACTTCGCAAGAACCATTTAATATTGGTTTGATTATCGCTCTTGTGGTTTCAGTCTCTGTAAACATCGCGCTCATTGCTGTCATTGTCATAACTGTCTTAAGAAGGAAAAGTATGTTCTTTATATCTCACGATGGATTATTGTTAATTTCAGACACAGCAAATTTCGCAAAGGGAAATAAATTTCCATGAAGTCGACTTAATTCGGATATTCGTTCGAAAATATGAGTTTGACACAACCTAAATTTTAAGAGAACTTCTGGGAACAATACCAAAATGACATAAACAATAATAATGTATATGTTTATCGGAAAACGATTTCTATTTTTAAAATCGTAAACAGAAGTATGAACATTTTTAAGACACAAAATGGAAAAGTTGTCATGTATTGTTTCGGCCATTTAAAATTAATAACTTTGTTTTAAATAAGTGACAAACACAAATCCTTTTCTTCCCTTCTCTCTGGTTGCCGGTCTCCGAATTGCACCAACTTTCTACTTGACATACTCAATATTTTACTACATTTAGATTGTAAATGTAGATTGTAAACCCCTCTGTAAAATAACTTACTGATTTACACAAATACTCTCTTAACTCGATTATTTCACCACTTATTTTCTTACGCTTGTTATTTCACCTATAATTCGTAATGAAACCCAAACGCTTTTGATTTATTATTTTTCATTATAGTAACCAAGCGTCCCAAAAAGTACGTAATTTTATTGAAGTTTTTGTGAAAAACTTTCTTTTTAAAGCATTGTCTATATATAACTTCTAGTAAGCAGTATATAAGAAATACCAGAGTTGGGTTTTTACTTTTTCTTAGAAGTGACGATGCGGCAGATTACGTATATTCATTTGAGGAGGTAATAACATGAACTTCACATTTTGTGAAATGAAAAGTCGTAAATGGTAACATTTTTATTGTCGTTTTTTACTTTTGAAATATACCTGTTTTCTTCATTTCATTTTCTTGTTAACTTATAATGAGTAAATTTGACGTCGAATTACAGTGTTGTTGTATTGTTGCGTAAACAAACAGGATTTGCAGTGCAATTACGAGATCGCTGATCCTCCACAGAACGAAAACGTGAACCCCGATGAAAAGATGTACGAAACACTGGGAGCTGAGTTTGACACGGTACTGATGAACTATACAGAATTACAAAAAATTGAGAACGAATTACCGACGCGGGGTCTTCCCTCTGGTGACAATGATACTGACATATCATACCAGGTCCCTCACCTTTGAGTAATGGCCGAAGAAATGTTGACGCTAGTTAAAAAAAACCTCCAATTCACAGTATTTTGTAGTTTTTCACGTTTTCTGTTTATCAATAATTTTATTTTCTCGTTAAAAAAAGAATGTGCGCTATGGCTCAAACGTTTTGAAATGCTACAGAAAGTTTATTTTCTGCTCTCAGCCACAATGCCAACAAAATATAGAATTGTCTCTGATTATTGCAAGTTGGTATCGAAATGGCCGATCCTCTGCCGATACAAAAGGTGTGCCCGGCCCGATCAAATTTTTTGCGAGCAACTGACAGCTAAACTTGACAATTCAGAAGCCAGGTTTGTCCCTATTCGGTAGATGAAAAAGGGTTTTCGGCTTGAGTAATCACATCTGATTATGAACAATTGTATGAAACACCATGATGGCCTAATGTTGTATAAGTGTCCACTTCTCTATGACTTATTGGTTCAGAAAAATGTTTCTGGTAAAAACTTCCAATTCATGGAATCTTGTAGTATAATCTTGCTTTATTTATCTCGTGTTTTCTAAGGTGTTACTAATACCTTTTGGGCGAATATTGACCCTTCTTTCGGACAGATTTTAGACAGTGTGTTGGTTGGTAAATAAAAATTCTGATATTTAACAATTTAACTATTTTGGGCATAATCATCTACATAATTAAAAAAATAACATCACTGTTCGTGTTGCTCTTTTTCGGTTTCGAGCTCACATTCTCGCTACAATTTAGTAAAATTAACGCAGCAAAAGGCTCGTGACCAATATTTGTTTTATAAACTTTACGTGAAAATACTGCATATTAATACATTAATTGGGGATTTCAACATCGATTTAATGAACGTTAATTCTAATCTTGTTGTTTCTATGTTTTTTAATTTGATGATGTCTAATAATTTTTGTCCGCAAATAACTTTATCTACAAGAATAACTGAACGATCAAGTTTAGATAATATTTATACGAATATTTTATGGTGAGAATATATTGTCAGGAAATTTAAATATCTTAATTCTCGAACATGATATTAACTTTTGTTCGTGTACATTTTGCTTTTATGTTGTGTTTGTGGTGTAATGATGTGTTTGTCCATGTTTGTTGTGATTGTCCATGTCTGGATTACTAGTAGTCCAAGGCATGCTGATGAGCATGCTGATGAGCGAAACAATCACAGACTTACCATCTATCTATCGTATCGTATTGTTTATTTTAACAAATCAAAATTTTGTCTGTACTTGCGTGCAATCTTAAAGGTAGGACCTCTGCTTAGTTTCAGTAAAAGTAACAATCCAATCCCCATTTCGGATATATCTTCATCTCTGGGTTACAGTTGAGTTCTTGAGCAAAATTCATGCGTAAAGGAAGTGTCTTGTTCAAAATGGGTTGTCTGTAACCTTAATCTAAATAATATTGTAAATCTATCTAAAGTGATCAAAAGTTGGTTCCATAAAAGTCACGCCACCCCGAAGAGACCAAGCAAACCTACAGCAAGTGGCTAAAGAAATACCGATAATAAGACAACACTGACAAAATTCTTGAGCAATAACTGGTACACACGCCCACTTAAAATTCTGTCAATAAAAGGATCTATGTGACATCTGGAACAGATTCTTGGATGATTGCTGTGGTGTTAGAATTAATTCAACTGTTACTCCTGCTTTGCAGTGCATCTTGTGTCTATCTTCTTATTTTATTATAAGCACACTCCTTGTTTTTCTTTGATTTATTTGCCAATATCAACTCACCAATCCTAGTCCAATATTTTACTCTTTCCTTATTTGATTCGGCGTCTGCCTGTTTTTTCTCTAATTCAATGTTTATACACTATGGTGGATTTCCATTTTAACTCATTTTTCTTTACAACACTTCTACATTATATAATAAATAATATTTACTGTAACTTTAACTTTGACTTATATTAAATTTTTATTTTTGTTCTATTTTTATTTTATTTTTTAGTTAACAAGGACGGCCATGATACCAGTGTTTATATACTTATATATTCTACAACTGAGGTTTATTTATCCTGTATAAATTTTGTCAATAATAATAATAATAATAATTCAGGAAGAAACAGAAATGAAACACGTTCTTTGTGAATCCTTAGCTGCAGATTTGAAAAGGTTCACATTATAACAGTTCATTTGGATATTGAAATCTTGGTTGTGTACCACCGACAATTAATGATATCGGATACCTCCACTCACACATTATGGAAATTTAACATATGGTTTAACAATTCTACATGCTCTAAATTCTAAGGGTGTGATTCAACTAATTGTTCGGCTCTCAACCAAAAGGTTTTGGTTTCGAGACCATGTTATCACAAAGTTGTTTAGTGAGCGGTTATAAATAAAACACGCCGTATTTCATCAGGAAATAACTGCAGCACAAATGGGGAGCAATTAAATACACTAAAACTTTGGGTCGAGGTCTTCATAATAATGCTTAATGAGCGTTCAGGAAACCTCGTTAAAAAACAAACAAACAAACAAACTTGTCTTTCAGTTACACAATCCGATGAGATGTTATTGTAGGTTTTGGCTTTCAGTACTTATATAATTAATACCTTCCAGGCAAGTCCACAAAATGTTTTATATCTTTCAAACATACCCGTAAACTCAAAGTCATTTACTATCAAAACAGAATATACAAACCATTCTCAACCAGTAAAGAAACGTGTTTAGCAGGAACACTGTCTTTAACGTAAATACACCTCTAATGTCAAGAGATAAAATAAATATTGTTTTAGCCAATCTTATGTAACTAACCTACCTTGTCCAACATCCAGGGCCGGATTAACATAGTAGCAGATGTAGCAGCTGCTACGGGCCCCGCGCTTCACAAGGCCCCGCGCTTGGTGAGCAAAACATTTTTTTGCCAAAAAATGTCGAACATACTGTAGTTGGTACTGGTAAGTAATTTTTGGCTTGCAAACTGGAATGGCATAAGAGAATATTATAGTTGTAAGATTAAATTACTAGTCCCAAAGTCTTGTCCCTTCCTAATTATTGTAAACTTTAAAAACCGGTAATTTCCGCTGGAGGCAACTGCCTTGATCAAGTGCCACGATGCTAGTTCTAGTTGTTTGAGAGAACATTCAAGAGAATGGCAGCTTCGCGCATTGCGGGTAGAATTTAATCGCTTCTTGTGTGTGATTTTGAGGTTAGTTATTTGTGTAAATAGTTTCTCTTGTATTGGAAGCGGCGAAGACATTTGATTTGAACTGCATTTAGCCTATTGCTTCTGAGAGAAAATTGTAAGTAAATTCTAACTAGCTATTTCGTGGTTGAGAGAACTGGCATCTTTTGTACTGAACTTAGCCAGCTGGTTGGGTTTCAGCCAAAAGTGTACTTTAAAAATTGGTTAAGGGGTACCAAACCCTCAAATTTATGGTGATCTGCCATTTGGGGCGATCGAGCTCAAGGGTATTTCTAAAGGTAATCCAACAAATGAAAAAGGGTGGCAGGAATCTAGCTCACTCAATGATATGCAATCCAAAACAACCATAGGGCCTAGTACCGGTACCCCCTCCCTCGCAACTTTTAAATCCAAAGACTAAAAAAGTAAACTGGGTGCTTTAGGTTACTGTTGTCAGACGAACTGTAAACTGATTGTAATAGTTGATTCAGTGTAAATTTAATTTAGTTCAAATTGTTAACTCTAATGTAATGTTTAGCTTTTCATTTTCAGACTGACTTCACAATGACTTCACGAGACAGTGATATGGGAAGGAAATATCTTTCCGGAGCAGAGAAAGCTAGAAGAAAGAGAGAGGCATCAGAACGGCAACAGAAATTTTTGCAAAAAATGCCTAAGCTCACAACTTTTTTTTCTACTACGTCACCATCTGCTGTTGGCTTAACTACTCATGATGATGCTAGTATGCTGGAACTTCAGCAGCCTTGCTCAAGCTCAACTACTACCGAGCAAGAACAACGGGAACCAACCGAGGCAATGGAAACTCAACAGCTTTGCTACTCACCAACACCTATCTTTGTAGATCTGGCAGCTCAATCCAATGACTTGGGGGAGTGGCCTTTAATTCTTACATATGAACAAAAAAAAAAATTGGGCTGCAAAAGGCAGCTCAGAATGTCAACACATGAACAGTGACTTTACCAAATCAAGAAGATTCTATGAGGCTGAAGGTTACAATAGATTTTGCAAAAAGCAATATTTTACTCATGTGCATAAAACTACAAATGAAAAGCGGCTTAGGAAGTGGTTATGCTACAGCGAGACCAAAGGCAAACTGTACTGTTTTACCTGCAAACTAGCAGCCTCATCAAACACTGAATTGAACGTATTTTGTGAAGGTTTCAATGCCTGGAAGAATGCACAGCTGCTCATTCAGAGACACGAGTTAAGTTCGTTGCACAAAACTGATAATGATAAATTCAATCTCCGAAAAGATGGAGAAAAAATTGATGTCGCCCTGACAAAACAACTTGAGGACGAGAAGAAATACTAGGGTTCCCTACTGGAGAGAATCATAAATGTCATAAAGTTCTTGTGTGAAAGAGGGTTGGCCTTCAGAGGAACAGATGAAACAGTAGGGTCTCCTAACAACGGAAACTATTTGGGACTGTTGGAGCTTATTGCAACTGTAGATTCATTCTTGTGCCAACACATCAAGATGCATGCAAATCGTGGAAAAGGGCACACTTCCTACTTATCAAAGACCATTTGCGAAGAGGTAGTCAAAATATTGGGAAAAGCAGCTGAAGATGTAATCGTCAGTGAACTGAAAGAAGCTAAATACTTTTCCATATCACTAGATTCAACCCCGGGCATTGCTCACACAGACCAGCTTTGTTTCATAGTAAAGTATGTCAAGCAAACAGGGCCCGTGGAAAGGTTTCTGGCATTTCTGCTAATGGAGGGCCATACCGCTCAGCAGATTTTCGACAGCCTGGTACTGTATACCAGTGAGAAGGGTATCAATCTTGCCGATTGCCGTGGACAGAGTTGTGACAACGCGTCCAACATGAGCGGAAAATATAACGGAGTACAGGCACTTGTCAAAAAAAAATTTGGTGCTGTTGCAGAATATGTTCCATGCTATGCTCATTCGTTGAATTTAGTTGGTGTATGCGCTGCACAATCGTGTCCAGAAACAGTTCAGTTCTTTGACTTCGTTGAAAATATCTATGTATTCTTTGCTGCTTCAACACACCGGCGGTCCGTTCTGGAGCGATCAGGTGGTGGAGTGCTAAAAAGGCTCTCTGCAACACGATGGTCCGCAAGAGCCGATGCCATTAAGGTTATTAAAGAACGTTTTCCTTTCATAAAGGAGGCACTGGAGAAACTTGCGAATGACCAAGAGCAAAAGGCAGAATGTCGACAGCAGGCAAATGAACTCCTCGAGCAAATGGAGTTGCTCGAAACTGGAATTTTATTGGTTTTTTGGAATAGCGTACTCGAGCGCTTCCAGGCAACTCAAGCCTCTCTTCAAGCAAATCAGCAAAATCTCAACATTGCTTCAGCGTTGTGTGCCTCTTTGGCAGGATCTCTACAGACGTTCAGAGCACAATTCGCTAAGTTTGAGTCAGAGGCGCAGAAGCTGACTTAAGTGCCGGATTACCGACCAACAAGAACAAGAAGAATTGTCCGAAATCGAAGGCGCGATGAGGATGCAGGCAGTGGCGGTTCAGTTCCAGATGCAATGGATAATCAATCACCTAACGACAGATTCCGGGTGGAAGTTTTCTTTGCAGTATTGGACAGCCTACTATCTGCGCTGGAGCAACGTCGCAAGGCATACACCCAATTGAACACACGGTTTAGTTTTTTGCGAAATTTGCATGACCTAACACCTGCGCAGATCCAAGAAAGTGCTGACAGACTTTTAGAAGCATATCCCCAGGATTTGGAAGACGGATTGAAAGATGAACTACCTCAGTTTTCAGAATTCGTAAAGCACATTGCTATTGATTGCTCCTCCCCAGAACTCAACTATTTCATTTTGATTAAAGAAAACAATATTGACACCACGTTTCCTAACATTGACAATTTGTTACGCATTTATCTATGTATGATGGTAACTAATTGTACTGGAGAGAGATCATTTTCAAAATTGAAATTGATTAAAAACTATCTGCGAAACACGATGGGGAAAGAGCGGCTACACTATTTAACTCTTTTGAATATTGAAAATGACGTTCTTAAGTCACTGAACTCATCTGAAATAATTGCCAAATTTGCAGAGATCAAAATGCGTCAAAAGACTTTTGAATGATATTGTTGAAGCTTTATATTTCTCCTTGCAAATAAAACATTACATTAGACTTTTGTTGTTGTAGAATGTAGATCAAATCTATAAAATATTCAATTACTTCCCGGTCATTATCTGTATATCAAATCAATCTGCTACAGGCCCCGCACTTAGTTACTGTTACAGGCCCCGCACTTAGTTAATCCGGCACTGCCAACATCCAGTCGTAAAATAGCAACTAATATTGAAGCTCCGAGTTCAAGTTGTATAATATTTCTGATCAACTACCGTAAAATGCCGTAATCAAGCGCACCCGGAGTTAAGCGCACCAAATCCTTACCAAAATTTTATTCCTGTTTATAAGCGCACCCTTAGATAAGCGCGTTTACCTAGGGGAAAGAGATATCGAAAACAATGAAATTGAAAAAAAAATTGTTTTTTGTTTTGTTTCACTTTACCTTCTTTAATTTTGTTACGGATATAGTTTTTATGAATTTTTGCAGCATATATGTAATATGTACACGGAAGTTCAATTCCTCCTCCAGGAACCCAAGTGGCTTCAGGAGCACGACGTTTTTCACCAGTAATGACTGCTTCCATCCATAAAATTCGCCACTCTTTCATTATTGGATACAAAATCTTGGCCAAAGCTTCTGGCACATGTCATACAAGTTTTTCTACCGGTTTCACAATACAACTTTTCTTCTGTTTCTTTCCGTCCTTTGACATAACTTTAATAGCATTGTCGCTGTGATTGTTCTTGTCATCTCTGAGACATATCAATTTGTCATTCACGGTATATGTATAGGCTTACACTTGGTGTCCTTTAACTCTCGATTTTATTTTAGCAACACAATAACACGCCATTTTGTCAAGATTCAATGTTGTTTGTATCAATGATTCGAATTTGATTTGAAATTAAAAACGTTTGATTTCTCGTGATACTATTAAAAAAATACCATTTCATTTGAAAACAATCATGGCTCCTGTTAAAAGAAAATCTTACACCAGAGAAAAGAAATTGGAAGTTGTTGCTTGGTTTTTCGAGAACAAAAACGAAACAGTAAATCCAGACGTAAAAGAAGTGCAAAATTTCCATTTATGGAATCGAAACTTTATCAGGAGTTTTTGCAATTGAGAAAAGAAGGGAAAAGTGCGAAGCATTGGTGGTTCACATGTCGTGCTCGTCAAATTCTGCAAGAACTCCATTCAGATAAAGCAGACGACTTCAAGTATTCTGATAGATGGTTTCAACGTTTCAGCAAAAGGCATTGGATATCGCTTAGACGTAAAACGCATACGAGTCAAAAAGCACTCTCCGATTTGAGAAAGAAAATTTTCATGCGAACTATTAAGAGAAAGAAAGAGAAGAACATACAAACTTGCCGATCTCGGTAACATGGACCAGAATCCTCTCCCTCTCTTTTGTATTTGAGGACAATAAAACATACGCCACCAAGGGTTTAGATAAAATTTGGTGCGCTACTGGTTCTTCCGGTCTCGACAAAAGGTAATGCACCGTTCAATTAACCATATTTGCTGATGGTAGTGCCCATGTACCACCTCTCCTCATCTTTCGTGGTAAAGGAACGCGGATTAACCAAGAAGAAAGACGTAAATGGGACAGACGAGTAAGTGTAAAATTCCAAGAAAAGGCATGGTTGTGATGAGCGTATTATGAAAGACTGGATAAGCGAGCATTTGGGAAATACCCTTGGTAACCCAAAAACAGCTGGATCAGCTGGGAAAATACTATTTGCTGATGTACATACCGCTCAACAAACGGAAGCAGTTAAGATTATGTTACGAAAATGCGGCACCTCTCTTATCAATGTGCCACCTGGAACAACCAGTCGAGTTCAACCATTGGATGCGGCAATAAACAAGCCATTTAAGATGTACGTAAGAGAACAATTTGAAAAACATTAAAATGAAAACTTACAATTGCACCTTGGCAACAAATTGACAGCATGTGACAGACGTATTCTAACTACAAAGTGGGTTGCCATAACGCTTGGGCGAAAATAAAAGAAAACAAAGATTTGATTGTTAGATCTTTCTTGAAGTGTAGAATTTTGAACAACCTTGACGGATCGGAAGACCATCTTGTTCAGATTCGAGGTTTAGAAGACTGCATTATGCCAAAACCAGAAAGCGAATTCCACTTAATGAGTGACGAAGATTCAGAATTCTCTGATTCGGATAGTGTTGAGTACGAACAGAGTGATGTTCATTCTGATATTTCTGATGATTCAACAACTGACGAAGATTAAGGAGGAGAGACATTTTAGAGCATATAGAGCAATTTTACTTTATATTTTATATGAACTTTATTTGTACACATCATTGAAAAAAATTATTGAGTTATAAATAAGCGCACCAAAGTCTTACTATCACCGCTGATAAGCGCTGCGCTTGATTACGCATTTTACGGTATTAGGATAATAAACCTACATAGCTTTTAATGTTGCATTTTTCTAAACCAAAAAGTACGTGGTCATAGTATACACATATACATCATTGATCACCTGGTTGTGCTCGGGATCGTCATACTAAACATTCCCATAACGTATTGCATTTTATGAAGAAACTTACCCGAAGAGATTGCAGTTATCCTATGAACGTTTCTTAGCATATCATATCCGTAATATCTATCTTTTCTTTTAAAATAATTTATTTATTTGTCAAGTTTAATGCATTCCGTGACTTGGTACTGCTATAAGTATTTTACTGGCGTTGATCTGAAACAAAACGATCTTAATCTCAGCATTAACTGATTGTTTAATCAATGCATTTCAATTCAGAAGCATTTAATCACACCGACGTATAAACAACACGTCCTCTTTGTGCACAACATTCACTGTTGAATAGACTGAGAATACTTTGTAAGTAACGTTAATATATTTTTGTACAAGTGGCTGGTTTTAAAATGTTGTAACAGCTGCCCTATGGCGTTATATACGGTGGTTTTTACCTATCCATACCTATTATATTGCCCTAAATGCTGTGCCTAACACCTTATAACGCTTACAAACCTGTGTAAGCAACCTCTACTTTTAATCATCTTTTACATACAAAGCCATGGAAAAGTGACATTGACAATAAATATAAAATTATGTTTTGTTTTATTATGGGATTGTGTCTGCGCATTTTCTTGTTATAGGGTAGATACTGTGATAGACATTGTTATCACATTAGTCAGCATTTGGTAATGATTCACTAATGCTCCCTTTCTCATAATCGGTAAACCTTTTGAAATCTCCTGAATGTGTGACAACTAAGCGGAAATTCCAATTCATTGGGGGTATTCGTGTATTTAAATCGTTATTTTCCTTGTTAAAATGGTAAATAATAGCCTTACTAACTAGGTACGGAGTTCGAGATTTGTGATTAAAGGGCATACGTGTAATCGAAACAATAACTAAACTGAAGGTTAACAATTATTTATTCTGTGTCCACTCATCACGCGACAAACAAGGATGGCAAAACCATTTTGTTCTAATGTTGTATATATGAGACCGACATTTCCATGGTTTATTTATTGATAGCAATTTTCAATTACAAGAAAGCAAAAGTAAAAACACGATACTGCGTCATAGGAATTTTACAGAAAAAATAAAAATAACTCCGAACAAAAATTTACAAATGTGAGTTGGTGGCTGTATATTCGTGTTATAAAGCACAAACGTTTCTGCTACCGTTGAAAAAATATTTCTATATCACTTTAATGGCACTCTTCCGATCGAGAATATTACGGTTAAAAACAACACGCTGAAAATCCGTGGATGACCCAAGGTGTATTCAGATCTTCGACAATAAAACCAAAACTGCATAACAAAATTCCTTAAAGAAAGAACGTAATAAAATGAACAATGATTATATGTTTGATAACCTTAATTTAAAAGTAAAAGAACAATACTATTTTTAATTTTTGTTTTCAAATTTACGTGTTTCAATCACTTATATTCATGTATAAGGTACAAAGCGGATACCACCGAAAATATCTCAAAGGAAATTTCAAATATATAAAAACGTTTTGATCCGCGATTTTCTAATGCATAAATTCAATGCCCTATCAACCACCCTCAATTTGGGAAGTTCTCTATTTTCCATTGATAACGTAAATCTATGAATTCCAAGCCTATTTTATTGTCAAAATTGTACAGCTAATATTTAAATAATAACTGACGAAATCAATAAAAAATACTGAAAAACTTTTCCATTTTTTTTTCATTACAGTGGTATTGAGCTCAATCATAAATTATATTTAGAAACGGTTTAATGCATATATAACATCTAGCTAGCTACCTAGCTGTATATATCCATTGTACTCATCACAATTCAATACACTGAAAAACCCACCTGTAAAAGAGCACTCACGCCTGAAAACCTTTAAAATATAGATTCATTTCGTTAAAAAAAACTTTGCTAACTTGTTGTAAAGCCTTTGTTTTTAGACGTCTTTCTGACACTCTTTGTCGCAAATGAGTTGAAACACTTTTGTTTTTTCATTGCAGGTATTGCAAAAACGGATGATCACGAAGATGACTTGGGTCAGTCAAATGATACACATTTTAACAATTTGGACAAGATGCCTTTTCTTATGATTCAATATCGTCATTTACGTTTCTTTCCTTAATTTTCGTTTTTGTGTAGCGCCTGCTTCCTCAATTTCGTTGCGAAGAAATAAGAAACAAATGCTTTTACTTCATTGAGTTTCGATATCGATTCATTTAGAGGCTAATATGACAAAATGTTACAACAACTGACTGCAAAGTGTTTCGCTGTTTACCTCATCGTTAGATTGTCTTCAGGTAATTCAAAACCATTCTATGAATTCAACCTTTTTATGGAAAGACATTTCCATACTTATTAGTCTCAACAATATTAATTCATTAATTTTGAACAATAAACTATCCATGTAGTTAACAATGCTGTAATTATACTTTTAGTCTTTGCTGCCAACATAACTGTTTCGATATCTAAAGAGAAAGTTATCAAAGGGGAATCTATAGACGTATCGTGGAAGGTGAATTTAGCTGAGAATGAGGATTTATATGGGTTCGATATCTTTGTAAATGGTGACTATGCATCAATCGCAAGGGGTTCAAAAAACGAATTTAATAGTTACCCCCACAGCAATAAGTACTTTGGCAGCCGTATAAATGCCACATTCATGGGAAATAGAACAGGCAAATTTTATATTCTAACAATTAGTAACCTTAATGTAAGCGACTCAATGACACTCACAGGAGAATTGATGAGCAATTATTTTTTAACCACTAACGTTGTGGATGCGGCAGTTGCAATAGATGTAACGGGTAAGTCTATTCTTATTTTTTTCTTTTTAATAATGTAATGTTTAAAGTAGAATATTATTGCCTATCATTAGCACCACCAGAGTTTTCAACAGAGTTACCCACGAAAATTGATTTATTGCAAAACGAAGTTCAGTCATTGAACGTAACAGTTTATGGAAAGCCTAAACCAACCAGTATATGGACGCTTGGTGGAAAACCACTGTCTCTATTTAATTTAAAGAAAGTTGCTGATCATACGTATAACTATGTTTATAAACTTGGACCTTTAAAACCTGCTGACTGTGGAAGAATGTTGAAGTACAGTTTCACAGATAATCACACTGTTATTGATGGATATTCCCTGGTTAATGTTTTATGTAAGTGTTTAATGATTAAAACGTTGAATCTCGTATTTATAGATAGGATTTGTTAAAATATTCTTTCACCTAGTATAAAACAGATCTTAAACCATACATTGGGCATCTCAATCTAGAATCTAAACTCTTGAAATTTCAACAAAAAATTGGTGCTGCCAAATGTCTTTTTTTTTAAAAGAAACACGTAAATAAGAAACATGAGGTTCAGATTCCCAAAATCTTAAGAAACAAGTAAGAAAAATTGCCAGGCTGAGATGCGAAGGGAATAAATACAAATAGTCACATTATTACGTTAAGTTGTGGAACGACTATATTTCATAAGTGAGTTCTATCATTGTAGGTGGTGGGACTCGTATTCGAATTTTATAAATTGCAATATGCAATGCAGTGTCTTCATTTTATGAAGATTAATTACATTATAACGTTCCAAGAAACCTAACAGCTAGAAAAACAGGCATCAAAACAGGCCGCGGAAAGGTTCATCGGAAAGTTAGCACCACAGTTACGAGAGTTCTGTTTTCTTAAGAAACAATTAAGAAACATGGAGGCTCAAATGGCCAATTGATGACATGTTTCTTAAAAAGACGTGTATATCTTAAGGAATCAAAGCTCCCGAAATTGCAACTTAATCACAAAGCAATTAAACTTTAACAATAACCTTTGTTTTCGCAAACCGGTGCTACCAAATGTCAAGAATGGTCATCGTTATATTATCACAACGTTCGTACTTTTAAACGAATTCCTGTTTCATTTATGTTCTTTTAACACATTTCTGTCCAATTTCTGTCTACTATCCTAATGAGACGGTAATTAATACGTATTTTTATAAATATTCGCGCGAGTAGGTTTTAACAAATGTCAGTTAAAGCATTGTTATATTTCTTATTATTACTAATTTCTAAATAGTAACTTAATTTAACTTATAATTATTTATACACTTTTTACAACTGTTCAAAGTAAGTTTTAAAGAAAATTTGACTAAAAATATATAAATATTAAATGCAATTTAGTGTTTTCTTATTAAAAAGTTTTGGAAATTTTTACAATTATGCTTATCATGTTTATCATCAGTAAGTTTATCTCAAAATGCAGTGGAGTATTTATTGTTTTTTTACCACATTTACAATACCAGACATACAAGACATCTAAAAAATGGTGCTTACTATAAAAAAAGAGATACAAATTTACAATTGTGGACGATTGTCAACCTTCTTTCCTATACAACAGCAGTGAATTTGAAAGCATAGCGGGCAAGGAACCCAAGGAAGACGTGACTGCGCCACACTAACCGCGCGAGATTCTCCTTTCATAAAGTCCCTAATTAGATTTTGACCATAAACAATGTTTAGTTAGATTTATTCAGTTTTTTCGGGTAAAACATTTTTTGTTTAGTGGTGTTCGCGTAAACAATGCTTCATTGAAATTTAATCGTCCAATAACAATAATAATTTTACTTACTAGGTAACGATAATTACTAGGTTAATTAGAATTTCAGTTTTAAAGTTTATGAAAATATCATTATTCCATTAGTTTGGAAACCAAACTCGTTTATTTACCGTTAAATAATCAAACAAATGGTTGTAAATTATGTTAAAAAACTTTGAAAAAGAAAGCAAAATGGATGTCAGTAGTTTGAATAACTCAATTTAAAAATTTTTCACCCTGTTTAAAAACTGGTATTATTTCCAATCAATTCTATCAATTTCAATCTTCAGGAAAAACAGAATATCTGAATTGAAATTTTGAAATAAAGGCTTCTACTTTAGTTTTATTTATCCGATCACTGTAATCAGTCGATGGTTATTTGTAATGTATTTTATTGTTATTTTTGACATCTAACTCATTTCAGTCGCTCCAGAAGTGGTGAACTCACTTGATGCATACCAGTCTCTTGACAACAATATCACTGTAACATGGGCGGCGATAGAGTCTGGAAAATGCCACCTAAGTTATCATGTACAATTCTTAAACCATTCACGCAATGTAATCTATGAAGAAGGGAACCTTACACAAACAATGTTCACTCTGAAAGACAATGGAAATGCCACGATAGTCCGAGTACGAGCTCTATATATAGATAAGTATGGACAGTATCTAGAAAACTCAATCCCGGCTCCTGTCACAACAACCACAACAACAACTACAACAACTTCGGGAATTGTTATTACGCCTCGACCATGTGCGTAGAGCTTTGTTTGCCTTTCATTGCTAGATATAACTTATTTAATAGTTAAAATTCTGTATTTCAATTTCAAAATCAAGTTAATTTATGTCGCATTTGCTTTTAGTGACTACGGAAGAAGCACCGAATTATGGCTTGATTATCGGTGTTGTGGTTGCAGTCGTTGTAATTATCACACTCATAGCTGCCATTGTCATAACTGTTTTAAGAAGGAAAAGTATGTTATTTATATCTCACGATAGATTATTGTTAATTTCCAGATACCTGTTGATTGGGAAATCAATTTCCATGAATCTTGAAATACGGAATATCGTCGGTGAAAATATCAATTTAAAAAAGATTACAATTTCAAAACGGTTCTTTAAAATTTATCATGTGATCGAAATCGTTCTGAATTATCTTCTGAAATATTTTGTAATATTAATTATAATGTAAATAGTTTGAAGTGCTCATTTTAAGAAATTGTTTTCTGTTTGTATTTAATTGTATAAATATCGCAAATTATTTACAAATAACCTACACTGAAAAAAATCACACTCCTTTTTATACCTATTTTCTCACTCTTTATGCAGTTTAAACAATTGATGTTGTTTTTGTTGCTTTATTATAGAGGGGAAGAAATCAAAGAAGTAAGTATCTCCACGAATGATATTGTTTCTCAGACACATGCAACTTTAAGTGAGTGCCGTGAACAGATGTGCTTCTTCTTTCCTTTACTTAGAAATGCTGATGTGTCGCTAGATGAGAATATTCGATCAGTTGATGAGGTAATTACATAAACTTTACATTCTGTGCGATACAACACAAAAGCTTAACATAGGCACTGCTGTTTCGTGATTTCCAAGTTCTTGTTTGACAGCTTTATCATGTCGGTAACGTATTGAGTTGTCTAGTGATTTGCTGTTGAAACAAACTGTGTGTGGCCATTTAACTATAAATCATAACAATGCCCGATAATACGCGCTCTTACTAGTTAGTTCTAGATCTCTTTTATATTCCTCAAATGCATTTAAAAAAGTTTATCCTACAGTTGACATGAAAATGGCAGATAAAGGTGAAGAAACAACGCACACAGTTCCTTTAAAGAAAATATATCATCATAGCAATTTCTGTAATTCGTTTGTAAACTCTTTTCTGTCATTATTAACCACCAGAGACATATCTCTGAGAACGAGTAAAAATGTTG
Organism: Candelabrum cocksii; assembly: GCA_963930725.1. Classification (NCBI taxonomy): domain Eukaryota; kingdom Metazoa; phylum Cnidaria; class Hydrozoa; order Anthoathecata; family Candelabridae; genus Candelabrum; species Candelabrum cocksii. The sequence continues at coordinate 4,332,641 of OZ005670.1, read as the reverse complement.
TAATATTACAGACTAGCAGAAACTCTTTTTGTATTATATATTAAACTTCTATGTTTATTATTGACTAAGTATTAGAAGAACCCGCGGCAATGAACGTTTTCTAAGTAAGATAAGCTAATGCCGAAATGAAATTCTGCAAATATGGTACGCACCAAAAATAATAACGTAACAATATCTTTTATTCACCTCCTACTAAAGCATTGATTGAAAGTGAGTCATTAAAATTTAACTTTTTTAATGCGTTAGCCATCCAAGTAACTTGTAAAAACTCTGTTTTTTGGAACTGAAATTGTCTTGGGAATAACTAATCTTCATATCAAAACGTAACTTTTATCTTTATCAAAAAACCAATGTTGTTTTCGAACAAAAGAACTAGAAATCCCCAGTATACGTCTATATGCATATTTCCGTGGCCTTAGCTACTTTTGCAGCCCGAAGGTATCCATTTGAGTTTGCTAAACTGTTTCACTCCAATATGCTCTGAGACAAAGTATAATAAATCCACAGACATAAAAGTCTGTTTTGTTTATTAAGAATAGTCACTAAATAATCAAAAAATCATGCCAAAAATACCAACTGTCCCACTACATTTTCTCGCAACCTTGTTTCCAATTGCTTCTTTATATGCGTAGACATCGTGAACTTTCGTGTTTTCTTTAATTTCGTCGCTTCGGAAGAATAACTTGTACTCGGGACTTATCAGCAAAGAACAACATCAAAACGAGATGATCTGTCCTTCACCAATAGGCCTAGTGTCGTGTTTACTGATTCCTTTATCGCCATCATTTCGATATCTACATCCGAATCATCATTGGAATAAATCAAGCGGCAACCTGTCGATTTTAATTTTTCTCCGTCCAATTTTAGAAAACTCTCATATGACGTTTGAGTTTTGGAAGAAGTTCTCTTTTTATCAAACATCAAATCTTCGTTGAAGTGAATATTCGGGGATAGCTTTGATGAACCGCTTCGCGTATGTGTCATATCCTTCGTCGAGAGACCGTTCCCATATCCATCAAACACAACTACTGCTTTTCCATATTTGTCATGGACGAATTTTTAGATACATTTTAGCTAATTCGAAATTAATTCGAGAGTCTACGTCATATGAAAATGTTTTATCCGCGGGAGTTTTTAGACAATACAGTGAGTGGTTAATGATAACGATATTTCGAAATAGTTTGTAAAAATCATTCCGAAACTAAGTATTTTTCCTATCGGACGGGTGAATATTTATTACCGAAAAAGAAACATCTTTGCGGGAAAAATTAGTGCGATGCAATTAAGAAACAGATCATACTTGATTTCCCGTGCAAAAAATTGACACTAGCTACATGATATACACAATCTGCGGCATGGAGATCACCGCCATAAAATTCGATTTTACCGAGTACTTTGTGAGACCATTCGTCCAACCTTTTATGTGTTAGTACAATGTAATTCGATTGATTCGACAAATTCAGTGATTTTTGCATTTCGACCTTCTGTTGACGATTGTCCGTGTTTCCGTGTGGTAAATGATACTGCCTTGTCGCAAGATGAGCTGATTAAAATCGATTCTTTTTCGTTTACTCTTGCGGATTAGTTTATTTCCGAGACTAGCTTTCTTTTTTGATACAGACAAATACTATATTTTACCTCTGGTCTTCATAGTTTGTAGATAATCTTCCGGAACCCGTTTGCGTTGTTGTCATGCTCATTTTAATGCGTTAGTAACAGGTTTAAAATAAGAATAAAATCTGTATTGACCAACTTTACGATTGCAAACTTGTTCAAAGAACTTTTTGTTTATTGTTTTAAGTTGTAGTTCACATTATCGAAAAATGCATTATTTTTAGACTTACTACATAAAATCTCATGTAAAAGTGCGCATGTTTGACATGAAAATTAATGTTGAATGAAAATGTTGCCAAGGTTCAATCTTTATCTAGTAAGCCATGACCATAATCCATTAAAATCACCTTTGGTTGCAATCCGTTTCATGTTTCACTAGTTATCAGGTTATAATGAATGGCCTATAGACGTAATGAGTGCAACTTACACGTGGAGTTATATATTTAGTTTCTATAATAATAGCTGATGTAACAGGGAAAGACGAAGATCGCATTTACTGTAACTTAAAAGGAAACTACAAAATCTACATAATAATCCTTTTAACTGTTGACCACGAAAATCTCCGCAAGATAAACCTCCTTATTAAATTCGAAGTTATATATGTAAAAAGATATGAAGATACAAAATGAGGACCAATTTTTAAGTTTGCATATATTAACTTAACTTAATTAAATTAACTGTTGTTGTAATGACAAGAAACATAATAATCCTCTCTCTGTGATGCTTTCAGAATGATTACGCAAATATGGGACCTTCCCTGGAGAAAAACCTAGATCCCGATCAAATGATCTACGCCAAACTCGGAGATGGAGGGGGTCGCACCGGACCCAAGCCCGACCCTGTTGAATCAAACTATGCCGCAGTTAAAGTAGATGAAATGGGGTACCCTGCGCGGGGACCGACAAGTGATATTGATCCGAAGCCTACGTCACCTTACTCTGAACCTCTTACAAGAGTGTGAACAGCACCGGGCTCGTTTTGGCTTTTAATACGGAAGAACTTCTATTTCCAAAAACTTCAAATTTACAATATTTTACTTTAATTTATCTCCCGTCTAATTTTCTTAAACACTAGACTAGACAATAAAGCCACGCGTTGAACTGGGGAGTTTCCATTAACTTATAGGTTAAGGGTTTAACTTTTATGGGATGTTGTATTTAAAGATGTACACCAAGCAATTTTATATATTAAAAACGACTTTATATGTGATTTACGAAGAATCCTGCGATCCCAATGTGCGCACCCGGAAAAAGGTTCCTCTGAGAATGACTGATCTTTTCAATTACAAATGCTTAGGCAATTCTTTAAAAGTGTTTTTCATAATATGTGCAAGAGGAACTTCCAATGATAGAAAAACAAAAGAGGAAAATGAACTTATTGTAATATTGACAGCTTCCGTTAATTTATCTCATTGGATAATGTTTTTTCGTCACATTAATATCGGTAATAAATGGGCAGGCAGATTGAGTAAAAAGTCACGCTACCCACCAATATTATTATTATTTTATTAGTTCGGTTGAACCAATATATATATATATATATGTTTTATAAACTAACTTATTTCGATAACGCTACAGAAATAAAGATTTCTATGAAAAGAAACCTCTGTGCGATTAAGCAATGTTAAGTATTATAAATTCGCGGTTTTAAAATTATCCTTTAAAACCAGAATCGTTAAACCATTATTTTCAGGTGTTCAACAAAATATTTAGGAAATATTTTGGCAAAAAGAAAGCAATAAATACTAACAATTTTCCCCATTTTTTATCATAAAAGCTTTAAAACTCTTAAAATGTGATTGAGATACATGTAATGTCATTCGCAATCAAGACAAGAAGTTTGAATTGTTGAAACCCAAATTTTTAAGTCTCGTAAATAAATAAAACCACAATTCAGTAATCATCAAAAACATTTTAAACAAGATTTCGTTGGCAGTAAATCACAAAGAGTCCATTGTTTATACATACATATTCTATATTCCATATTTCTGCGGCAAACCTCAGACAAACTGATTTGGAAAGAAAAATGTGTGAATCCGCTAAAAGTGAAGAAATCCCGGTCATTCATTGAAGACATTACATGATCAATCTGACCTGCTTTGTTCGGTCATGCACTGGTTTTGTACTCTTGATCACTCCCGTGTGTTTTATGCTCAAGAAAAGAAAAGAAGCAAAAAAATGAGAATAGAAAGATAATAGTAATCTGCGATTGAATGTTGTGAGTTCTCAAAACGGTATTGCCGGTATATGTGTAATATGACAGATGATTTAAGTTTATTACACGAGAAAAATAAAATCACAAAAGGGCATTTTTATTTACCATTTTATTTATTGAAATAATTTATGCTGGCGAGGGATGGTGTTTTACGGGGGTTTATGCTGGCGAGGGATGGTGTTTAACGGGGGTTTATGCTGGGTTTATTCTGGTATGCAGGTATTCTGACCTCATAGGGGTAAGCGCCCATGCCTTGCATAGCTTGTCACTGTGGGCTGGCAAACCAGGGACTAGACCTCCGGGTCACAGCCACGAGAGTCAAAACTCGTTTCAAAGACTACCAATCATGAAGAAAAGTATACTACCAGGATCCATACTGGCTGAGACGTCGCCCAGGATAATAAGGTCTCCGTTCGTGGTTGATAACTCTCGCACCACGTCCAAAAAATCCACGACGAGAGGGACCGATGTGGACGATACCGTCAACGACAACACAGACCATACAACACCACTACTCTCTGAACAACCTGCATCCGTCAGTTCTGAATGGGTATATGTTCAGCCTCGCCGACCGATTATCAATCTTCGGGCTATGACGAAGCTGGCATCGTTCAACGTACGGACTCTTTCCGGTATCTGGAGAAAGGGAGAGTTAACCGCAGAGGCGGACAAGCTTGGGTTTGCTGCTGTTGTGATTCAGGAACACCGTATACGCAGCGACCAAATAAGGCATCTCGACATGGGAAAGGGTTGGAAGTTTGTACACGCGAGTGCAGATGAAGCTGGAGTTGGTGGAGTTGGTTTGCTCCTCAGCCCCGCATCATATGGCGCCCTGCAGAAGGTTTATCATGTATCTGACCGAGTGATTGCATGCCATTTTACCTCCGCCTCAAAGAACAAATCTTCTTTCCCCAAGGTAGTGTTGATATCATGCTACTCCCCAACGAGTCTTTCCGACGTACCCGTCATAGAGAAATTTTATGCTGATCTGCAGAAGGCCATTGACGGCGCAGGACTTCACGCATTTGTGAGCATCCTTGGTGACTTTAACGCCCGTCTACAACACTCTGCCACTAGTCCATAGGTCTATTCAGATGTCGCCAACCGCAACACAGAGTTCTTCGAGGACTTCTTACAGTACAACTCTTTGTATTCCGCAAACGCAACATTCCAGAAGAAACGTGGGCGATTGTACACTCACAAAGGTGCGCAGGGATACCTATCTCAGATTGACCATATACTCTTCCGTCTAAAACACAAGAACTCAGTGAGAGACTGCGCGGCAATGACGTATAGATCGTTTGAATCTGACCATCGGCTTGTTTCAGCAACAGTGCGGTTGAGCCTACGAGCAAAACCAACATTTCGTAACACCGCCCCGCGATATGACTGGTCGACCCTGAAAGAAGAAACCATATCAACTGCCTTCCGACTGGTTTGTATGAACAGATATGCTGCATTAACCACCCCTGATTCGAATATACCAACGGATCATCATAGGAAATACACGGCCTTTGCGTCGGCCGTGCAAGAAGCTGCAGCTGAAACCATTACTCGTAAAAGTCGTATTCCATGGGAAGACCAGCAAGTTATACAGGCGCGTGGTGCCCTCGAAGATGCCAAGAAACGAAATAGATTGATCAAATCCGATGTGACGCAGGAGGCAGTTGCGAATTCTTCGCTGAATCTAGCGCGGGTGTACGCTACAAACCAGGCTGAATACATAGAGAAGCAGATGGCAGACATTGCCTCCGCAAATGAAAGTCGCCAACATGCAGTCGCTTGGAAGGTGGTCAACAACGTGAGTGGACGGAAGTCTAAAGCCACCGTGAAGATCAAGGCTGAAAGTCCACAGGACCGCATTGCTGGATGGAAAAACCATTTCGAGAAACTTCTAAACAACCCACTCATTGGAGTGGATGAGGCGTTTGAACCCGAACAGATCGTCTCCAAACCGCTTGACATTTCCACAGGCGAGATTACATGGGATGAACTAACCGCTGCTGCTCGCCAGATGAAGAACGGGAAAGCCTGACTCGGTGCCGAACGAAGTGTTCAAGGATGACGAAATTCTGATGCTGCTCCACCCCATCCTGAATGAAGTTCTGACCACTAAGTCTCCACCAGCCGAATTCTTCAAGAACAAGCTCATTGCGATGCCGAAGGAAGGGTGACCTATCCTCCTACGACAACTACAGAGGCATCACCCTAATGTCTTGTACCGCCAAACTCTTCAATCGCGTGATTTTGAACCGCATCCAAGACCCAGTGGAGAAACTTCTGCGCCCAAACCAAAACGGCTTCCGTCCATCTAGGAGCACCCTTGAGCCAATTCTGGCGCTACGTAGATTGATCGAAGAGATATCGGCAAAGAAGAACTTGTCGTTGTGCAGCGTGTTTGTAGACTTTCGGAAGGCTTTTGATTCCGTCTCACGCGAACGGTTGTTCTTTATCCTATCTGCGTACGGCATTCCTGATCCTCTCATCGCTGCGATGAAGTGCCTCTACGACGGTTCTACCAGCTTTGTTAGCACTGCTGATGGTGACTCAGACCCATTCCTTGTCACCACTGGTGTGTTGCAGGGTGACACACTCGCGCCATTCCTTTTCATCATCGTCTTGGACTATGTGCTCCGCATGTCAATTGAACCTGTGTTAGGACTGCAGACGAGGGCCAGACAGAGCCAACGACACCCTGCAAAGACATTGACCGACCTAGACTTTGCGGACGACCTTGCACTGTTAGCATCCACCGTCGTGAATGCGCAAAAACTTCTCACAAACCTGGAAGAAGCCGCCGTCGAAGTTGGCCTGCTAATCAACCAGAAAAAGACGAAATACATATGTGTTGGCAATGCTGCTGCCTCGAGAATCCCTGTTCGGATAAGAAAAGGAGAAATCGACCAAATTGATGACTTCTGCTACTTGGGATCATATGTGAGAACAAGCGAACGGGACATCAAGGCTAGGAAAGCACTTGCGTGGACTGCAGCTGACAAGATGTGGCGTATTTGGAAGTCCCCAATGATAACTCGCAAACTGAAGATACGCCTATTCAAGTCAACCGTTGAAGCAGTCCTGCTGTACGGCTCACCTTGTTGGTCACTTACAGCTAAGCAGAACAAATCACTGGATGGCACGTACACGCCTATTGCGGAAGGTGACAGACACACACTACAGCGTGCATGTAACTAACCAAAACCTCTACGGAAGCCTTCCCCGCGTCAGTGATATCCTCTTAGAGAGAAGGCTACGGTTTGCTGGGCATTGTGCGCGTCGCATAGATCAGCCGGTGAGTGGGCTTGTTTTCTGGCAGCCAGTTGGAACTTTCGTCCGAGGTGGACATGCGCGCATGACGTTTCCACGCCGTCTGATGAAGGGTACTGGGATGAACAACATCACCGAGCTTCATCGTTGCATGCTTGATCGAAATGGTTGGAAGTTGAGAATTCGGGCAGCGGTCGGTGTCGTTTAACAACGCGCAGAACAAATGAATGAATTATACTGGCGAGGGATGGTGTTTTACGGGGGTTTATGCTGGCGAGGGATGGTGTTTTACAGAGGTTTATGCTGGTGAGAGATGGTGTTTTTTGCGGGGGTATTCAAACAAAGGTGGCGAGGGATGGTGTTTTACGGGGGAATTCAAACAAAGGTATTTTCTTTAGTTTTTTTTTCAATGAGAAGAATTTCTGTTATTTCTAATTAAATTAGAATAGTATTTTCAAACATATATTTTACAGACCAGAATCAATAATTAAAAGATACAAGGAGATTTACAATTTTTCTTCAAAGATTTTTTGTTTTGTTCATTTTTTCGTAAAGAAAACTCGTTGTTTCATTCATTTACGTCTAGCATTAAAAGAAAGGTTAAAAAAATTCCGTCATTTGTATTGACTGTATCTAAACAAACTGAACGTTACTGGGGATGGGCTAAGTTCAAAGGAAAAGAAAGAATCTTAAAATATCACAATCTCAACTATCTTGGTTTAGGAAACATACAACAGCAAATGTTTTGCGCAAGGATGGAGTCAGAGCTGGGATCGATTGTCCATTATAGTTGTCAAAATCCAAATACCGTCAAAAATGTATCCAAAAATATGTACAGAAATCTCGATTCGAGAAAACAAAAAACGAAAGATATATTTTGTGTGGAGCCAGTGGCCTTCAACACATCAAAATATGGTATAAAACTGTTGCGGTCGGTGTAGCGGGAAATTTAGGCCCAAGGAAATTAAGACTTTCAAGTCTTGTTTTCATGGTAAGTCATTCCATTGTAAATTTGGCGGCTTTTGGTCAAAACCTTTGGCATTTTGATTTTAAAAAGTAAAAAGAGCACATTCTTCATAGTCATTTGTTGTTAATATTATTCATGTTCAATAGCTATGTTATGAATTTTTGCGTTTGTATTTTGTTGTGTATTTGTGTTTTATATAGAACTGTTATTTATGCTTCAGATCAGTGTATTACTTGTTGAATAAAACCTTTATCAAAAGGTCTACTTTACTGAACGTGTTATGTTTCAATATCCCTCGAGTTCATTACAATTCATTCAACAACTATCAATATGTCGAAGATCCTAAAGCCGACAAGGCTTGATCTTGATCACAATTCACCAACTGCTTCAAAAGAATAGAATCATTGGGAACGAACGTTTGATAACTCCATCTAAGAATGTGGAGACGATGCTCCAGATAAATTTTGCTTTATTGTTAACTTTGTGTCGTCCAACGTTAACGACTACATCGAAGAGTGTGATTCCTATGAGAGTGTTATTTTGACCCTGGAGAGCTTGTATATAAAAACCCCTAATGAAATCTTTGCAAGACATCAATTACTCACAAAACATCAAACCTCAGGTGAATCCTAGGATGATTTTCTTCAGGAACTACGCAAACTCAGCGAAAATGGCAACTATAAGGATGTTTCTGCTGAAAAGTATTGAGAGGAGAAAATCAGAGATACTTTTATTACCGGGATAGCTTCGAATTACATTAGACAACGCCTTCTTGAAAATCTTATGCTGGATTTACAGTCAGCTTTCAATCAAGCTCGTTCCCTTGACATTGCTCAAAAGAACTCTGAAGCTTATATGCCGAAGGCGACTACTATTCCAAATATTTTGCTACTATAAATGCCCCAGAAATGTCCTCAGTCAGTGTCATACCTGTTCAATCCTGAACCAATTGTATTCATTGTAGTAATCCAGCTCATAATCACATCACGGTAACTGTTTTAGATAATGACAAGTCCACGTTTTGTTCCCAACTATTATTAGTTGTTTAACAACTTCCTATGAACATTTCGCGTTGTTGGCAAAGTCTGTCTCAAATCTCAAGACATCCATGTTGGACTGAAACATATCCTTGCACATACGACCCTTGACTTTATAGTATGTTGAACGGTATTTGAACTTTATGTAATCATTATCAACAATACCTAACCACTGGCAACAAAGTTCGGTGGTGTGGATTTGAATGAGTAGCTTTAAGTGTGTTACTGTCTTTTACCTTTTTGTTGCAAGTTTTTTGTAAATGAATTACACTTGTCGAAAAACCGTTGGGTAATATCAGCAGCAAACAGATTTGAAAATTTTTATCTGTTTTTAAGTAAAAAACAGTTCTAAATATCAACATGTTTTCCCGTTCCGAAAAAACAAACACCTGGATTGTATTTTGCGGAACAGTTCGCATTGACCGAAACTACATTTCATATTTCCGTGTATTGATCACCGTGTGTAGGGAGAGGAGTTTTGTTAGTTTAGGTTTAAAGTTACTAGCCCAAGCAATATTACAGTAGTTTAAGTAGCTATGCATGAGAGGGAAGTAAACTTGATTTAGACAGCGTTTATTTAAAAAGATTTTATAGTACATATACCTATAGCATTAGAAAGTTGATTTTCTAGATTTTTATCATGTTCCTGTCAATTTAACTAAAGAATCTAAATAAAATAAAGTATTTTACACTGTCATGTCTCTTTGATTATAATATTACGTACTTTTAGGTCTTGTAGGGCTAAAGAAGGGATGTTAGCTGATTGGTTAGTGATGTTTATATACTTAGTTTTACACGTGTTGAGCATCATCATTTTTCTCATGTAAAATGTTGGTAGAGTAAGGACATGAACTCTTTCTAATTTTGCATTGTTTTTTGAATTTCCAGTTTTGATAAAGATAGGTCTCTTTTTCTTTATTTAGCCAATGGATCGGCATACTTTTTACGGTAGCTTATGAAAAGAAGTTGATTTTGCAAACATGTATTTTCCAGGTGACCAAGTATTTGAGATGTTGGATTGTACAAAAAGATGAAATATTTTGTGTTTTAATAATTTCGCGCAAATTTTCATTACTAAAAACAAGTCTAAACCATCTGGTTCAGGAATATAGGTGTTTTTTTCTTTGCCTCTTTCCTTGCTTTTATGCACTCTGGAGGGACATTTTTGTGTTTGAAGCTATTAGAGATAATTTTTCTGAAAAAACTGTGCCGGATAGATTCAAGATTTCGGATTTCCCTGGACGATACCTCCCAGGATTGTGCACTATAGAGTAATTGACTGTGTACACAGGCTTCTAAAAGTTTTACTCGCGTTGACATATTAATCTTTTTATCAACGAGGACGTGCTTTAGCTCATTTCATTTTTGAAAGGCTGATGAAATGCAGAATGACAGATAATGTGATGGATCATCATCGTTGTTAGTTAACATATGCCCAAGATATTTAAATGTGCACACATTTTTGAGGGCTACATCACCGATTGAGATTAAGGAAGGTTTGGCTTTAAACATTAAACGCCATGGTCTCTGTTTTTCCGGCTGATATTTTAAATCCAAATCGAGAAAAAATGTTGTCGTATATGTTAACTATTTCTGCAATCTCGTCTATAACATTACATAAAAGAGAGATATCATTGGCATATAAAATCGTTCTGAGTCGTTGGGTACCACCATGGAAGTATAAAACCATAGTACCACTAAGGTCATTAACACTTCGCTGTTCCCTTGTGGAACAATGACCAGGGATTCTATACGAGTATTGCAAACCGGTGTTGGAAAATCTTTGCAGAGCTTCGTATTCAACGCATCTCAGAACAAAATCCAAATATATATTAGATAAAACAGGGGATTCCAGACCTCCTTGTCTGCATCCTGTAAACGTTTTAAAAATACTTTGTATCCTTTGATAGCAGCTGATGTACTGGTGTAAAATACTAAAATAGTTTTACCAAACCGTGGGACGCTATACGTAAATTTTAAACAGCATAATCTGATTTATCAAATGGTAAGCAGCCTTTACATCAATGAAGCAGATAAAGAGAGGCTTAGAAGATAGATTTATTGAATTTTGGAGAATACAAATTGCATCCGTTGTTGACCAATTTGATCGAAAGCCAAATTGAAAGTTGCAAATGATTTGTTCATATGTGTTTCGATTTCTGGATATAATAACTGCTATAATTTTTGATATTGTGGACATGAGAAAGACCTCTATAGTTGTCAACATCCCTCCTTGATCCCTTGTTCTTATAAATACATGTGATAGAAGATATTAACCACGATGATGGTACAATAAAGGTTGTTCAAATAGTTGTAAGAAGAAGCATTAGATATAACATAAACCTGTTTGATTTACTATACTTCAGCTCTTCTCCGTATACTTTGTCCGTCCCTTGACATTTCCCATTTTTGATATTCTTAATAACATCCTGTACTTCTGAAAAAGATAAAAAAAAAATCAGAATTGAGATGAATGTTTTCTGGTGATAAAATATGTGGGTAGTCATTAGGATTCATCACTTCAGACTGAAAGCCAACGTTTTTATCTTTTAGGTGGTCTTCAAAAAATTCGGTCAACTTCTCTGAAGTGATAAGTTTGGTATCCGTATGCTTGTGTATGGTATAGGATTTGCAAACGCGAATTTCTTCTTCGATCTTTCGCTCTTCACCAGCAATGCTGATTTTATTCGCAAGATTTAAAAAATACTCATTTCTTAATTTATTCCGCATCTTCTTAATTGCTATGCCAAGATTTTTTAAATCACTCGGATTACGGCACGTTCTTCGCTCAGCAATATGGGATAAAAATTCATTATTTGCCCAGGGAGATTTATGAACCGGTTTGTTAAATTTAGGAACCTCTGACTGCCTGAATAATAGGCTCAAATGAACTTACATTGTCCAAAGAAGGTTCCTCTTTTACAGGGGTGGCGCCAGTGGGGGGCTAGGGAGAGCTACAGCCCCCCCGTCGGAACTTCTCAGCCCCCCCCCCCCCCCCCCCCCCGTCGGAAGTAAAGCAATATTAACAAAATACTGACATTTTTTAACGTTATGTCTTTTTTGTGATTAATACAATTATCATGATATCAAGTTTCATGGCAGTTTATGTTTAAATATAGAGGTGCCAAATCTGTAATAGATTTGATCATCAATGAGTTTTGTGTTAAATTTAGAGTCAAGCAATTAGCCTCCCCCGTCGGCGCTGTAAGCCCCCTCGTTGGAAAAACCCTGGCGCCATCCCTGCTCTTTTAATAACTCATCAAGCTTATTAGAAAATTTATCACAAACAAAAGAATCGTTACGCAACAACGAAATATTTTTATGAGATTTTTGAGGTTTAGAGATTTGCGAAAACAATATTTTTTGATTACGTTTCGATGTGATGGAACAAGACATTGTCAGGAGGCGATAATTAGTTTCAAAAGGGACACTAGCTTTACGATAAACACGACAGTTTGAACAAAGCCTTTTAAGATGCCATTCAGCAAGAATGTAATCAACTCGTTTTGAGAAGAAGCCAGTTGGAGAATACCAAGTATGGCAATGTATGGCTTTTGATTAGAAAAGATATTTCATGATAAAAAGCTTGTTGAGGTTGATGTCTATCAACTTAACATCTGGAGAAAGAACTATGCCAACTCCTGCACTAGCTTTACTTAAGCCACTTACTGAGTTGATAAATGTCAACCCAGCTAGTTCTGTATCTTCAAACTTGGTGCCGCTTTGTCCAAAAATATGGGTTTCTTGAACAAAGGTAATACTGTGTTTGTGAAACTTGCACTGGGATATACATTGTGCAAGTTTCATTGGATCTTTCATAGTGGTGGTGTTAATTGATCCTATGCAAATGTTGTGATGGTGTTTGGTGTTATGTGTTCGTAACCTTTTAGTTCTAGATTACCCGGAAGAGGCTACTTCACTATAATGATTGCCAGTAACATATGTTTTTGCGTTTTTGGGGGACGCGACCCTTGGTCACTCGCGCGACGATCGATGCGGTATGGAGGTTGTGAAATGGACATTTCATATGTTACGACATGGTTAAAGATCACTAAAAATCAGTAATTTTATCGAGTCACCATCTCAACGTGAAGAGGCTCATCATTCCCGCTGGACGTCAACCCAGTATTTCGAAGCCACGGATCGAGTGATTTATATAAGGTTGTCTCCCTAGACAGGTTGTCTTCACTATGACTGTTAAGCCCTCTCTACCCCATAATAGCTGAATACTTGATGCTTTGCTAGGGCTATCAAGGGTGTTTTTATCGTGACACCATCACTAGATGGGCTGTCTACCACGGCTTAGAGAGGCCCATCCATCCTCATCGAGAGAAGGCTGTTCCGCACCAGTTTCCCAACCTGGTATTTTCCCAACCTCGCGAAATATAACCTTTTAATACAACGCTCGTTCGCTTTATTAAAACGATTTGGTTTTGTAATGTTTCTGCCGTAGAGTGATTTAGACGATGCCATAATAAATAGATAAAAACAATTTTTTTAAAATATTATATCCAGTAAAATAGTAAAAGTTAAAGTTTTAAAAATATGATGGAAACCAGTCAAATATTTGCAGTAACGATATGCAATTTAGTGAATTAAACAAGATTATGAGCGGATGTTTTGCTAGAAAAGATTTGAATTGATTGATCGAACAGAACTTGAAATAACAAAGTAGTGTTTTGTGCCAGCAAAATGGTTTTTTGAAAAACAAGAAAGTATTAAATGAAATGCGTAAAACGGTAAGGTTTCCCAGACTCAAACCGATTTTTTATATGGATATGGGGCAGATATGGGGCAGTCAAGATAATAGGTCAACCACTGCAATAACATTTGATTACATCAGCTGTTTTGTTCAAATTAACACTTATAATCCTTTGATTGACCTACGTGTTGATTTAGTTTTCTGCTACTGGTTAATCTTAAAACATGAAAAAAAAGCGGGTGTTGCTTTTTGTATGCTACAATATGTTATGTGTTATGTGTTATTTAATATCCTCTAACAGAAAGTTAGATAAAAATGTTTTGTTTGAAAAGCGTCCACAAGTGGTTAAGAGTAAGTATATACTTTAATCAGCTTTTAATATACGCTTTCAGCCTTTAAAAAATTTGTCGGTTGAAGGAGATTCATGTAATTTCCAAACGTTTGCAAAAGACAGTTTGCGAACCACTCCAACGTTTATGTTTAGTTTACAACGCGCTGTTCCGTGAACGCACTGAAACGTAATACTAAACAAATAGACCTTAGAAATACCTTTCGACATTACTATATAATAAATTCACAAGTGTATAATACATTAAAAAGTGGGCGAAGTCAAGCCCTAATGTTGCGCAAACGAGTGTCTATTCCCTTTTCGTTAACTGTAGAAGTTGTGTATAACTGAAGCCGGCGCCACTCCAACCGTTAACACCCGCGAATTACTGTCTACTCATTATCTGCGAGTGAGAGGCCGGAAGGCTTGAACTCGCAATCTCAGAAACACGCAGGCTCTACAAACTGACCAAACTACAACATAACAAATCTTTACATTATTGAAGTTCATTAACGATGGAAAATGATGTGCCTCATTTATGGATGTCTATGTAACATTTAACGACAAAAACAGCATTTTAAGCACAAGTATTAACAGGTGTCCAATAAAAAAGATTTCCTATGATTGGGTTCATTGTCAATGTTTTTGTATATATATAAATAATAAATATTTAAATTTTTTAAAATGCATAATTAAACATAATGCAACTTCTTTCTACAATTAGAGAAACTTGACGATGGCAAAAACCTTTCTTCTGTTCGGACGTTGGTTATGTTCATTGGTTATCCACGTAGCGGTAGCACCTTATTTGGTTTGCTAATGGATGCACATCCAAATATGGTGATTGCAAATGAATACAATCTTTTAAATATACCGTTTGACAAATACGAGCGTTTGAATTTATTCGAAATGTTATGGGATAGTTCCGTCAAAGATTCCATATCAGGTCGAAGAGCCGCTGAAAAAAAAACGTTTTTTGATTATAATGTTCCAGGCTTGTGGCAAGGCAGTTCTAATGGAACAATACTGGTCGGTTTATATTCAAAGTATATTTTATTACCGTCCTAACGATAGATTTATTTTAGGTTATCGGAGATAATAAAGCTTCGTCAACCACTTCCTTGATCATCAATCAACCATAAAAGTTGGAAGCACTTATGGGTATTGTGCGAATTCCCGTCAAGTTTATACACGTCATACGAAACCCTTTCGATAATATGGCGACCATTATATTAAGACAAATAGGACTGAGAGAACATCTCGAAAAATTCAACGCAGCAAAAGTCAGTATTTAAAAGTAACATATTTTCAAATTCCACATCGTTATGCCTTCTTTAGATTTCCACGACAGACATTTTAAAGGGAATGCAACTTTATTTTAAATTGGTGGAAGGAAATTTGGAAATCAGGAAAAGGTTTCCAGGACAGTACTTGGACGTCTACTTCCCAGATTTCCGTGCCAACCCAACCGAAGTCTTAAAGACTATGTGCAATTTCTTACAAGTACCATGCGACAACGAATATTTGGATAAATGTGCAAGGATTGTGTTAAAAAACTCCACGTTGACGCGGCAGTACATTCCTTGGTCAGATGAAGTAATAGAACGGATCTTAGATGTAACTAAAGACATAGATTTTTTAAAAAGATTTTCTTTTATCAATTAGTGATTTTCCTTGTAAAAAATGCATATCGCAAGAAAGTTGTAGAAACTATCAAATAGAAGAGAACACTCAAAAAATGTTTTCTTTCCCATCTTAACAATAAAACCCAAAGGTTTAATTTAATAATTGATATTTAATGTAAACCATATTTTAAAAAGACTTTAGCCAATAGTTCCCGAATATAAATTAGCCAGCTTTCCTCTTCATTGATTTAGCACAGCTGATGCGAAGAGTTTATCTAATTGAATGAAAAGAATGCTTTACTTATTTTTCAAAAATACACCGATACGATGGTAATGGAGAAGAGCACCAACACACCACACCGGATGAAAATTAATTACAGATATATTTTGAAGCTCTAGATATATTTGTCGTATCATTAAAGGAACGTTTCAAAGCAACCTGTAGTATACAATTTATTCGAACAGTTGTTTCTCACTGCAACCAATGACAAAGAACATTTTGGCGATGGAATTGCTGATATTGAGCAATATTACGCCGAGGACAATAATTTCCTTTCCCTTGAGACCACTTCCTCTCTTACTTACGCAAAACACTCACATTTGTTTCTGCAATGACCGACTTAATTTTTTTAATGTGACTGATGTTGAACGTAAATTAATTCCAAATGATGTGTATTATCCTCCTTTATATCAACCCTACTACAAGTGCAACAGCAGAACGTTCATTTTCTATGGCTGGACAAATTAAAACGTGGACACGATCTATACTATGAGTCAAAAACGTGGGGGAATCGAACTCACATAAGGACTGAGCGATAATTGTCGATTTGTTAAGCATTGATAACAATCTCAAAACGAGCAGTTTTTTGCAGAGCAAGGCCGTATAAGTAGTCTAAAATATGTTTTAAAAAACAATTCCGCCATTTTGAATAAAATCCGCCATTATTCACAGGTCAGCGGAAAACAATGTTAACAAACATAATGGCACAGATGTTATGTTCATTATTTTTACTTTCATTTAGATGTCTATTAAAAACACATAGCAACTTACATTATCCATTAGCCATCTTGTTTGTTTTATGCGCAGGGTTCCAAACCAGGGTTTTTTTCCATTACTTTGTTGTTACAGAAAAATGTTTCTAGTAAAAACTTCCAATTCACGGAATCTTGTAGTATAATCTTCTCTTGCATTGTTTTATCTCGTATTTTCTAAGGTGTTACTAATACCTTTTGGGCGAATATTGACCCTTCTTTCGGACAGATTTTGGACAGTGTGTTGGTTGGTAAATAAAAATCCTGATATTTAACTATTTTTTTGGGGCGTATTGAGTATTCCCTGTGGCCCGTTGCACATGACGTAGCCTGCACCTTAAGCGCATTAATTAATGCTGGATTAAATTAATGCTGGATTAATTTTTGCAATACTTATTTTTGCGATTTTGATCTAAAATCGCAAAAATAAATCCCGTAAAATTTTTCAAAAATAGTGATTCGCAAAAATAAATACCACAAAATATTTCAAAAATACCGTAAATCCTCGAATTGACCTCCCCCCCTCGAATAAGCCTTTCCCTCAAATAAGCCCCCATCATTGAATCATAATTTTTTTAGCCACCCCCCTCCCCCCCTCCTCCTCGAATTAGCCCCATGTATTATAAATCTTATAATTTTATTAAAATTGTAAAATAAAACACAAGTAAAAATATAAGCAAAAAATTGTATGGGCAAAGGTGCATTCCATGACCATAAAGATCTTGGTCCTATGGTCATTATGACGGATAACTGTTCAGAACTAAGAGATGCTCTGCGAATAGTGTGGCTAGAAAGTCGTCTTCTATGCATTTTTTATCTAATGCAGCAAGTATGGAGATGGTTACATGGGAAGAAAAATGGCATTCACAAGAATCATCGACCAGAAATACTTGCATTAGTGAAATCCATTGTGTATGCTTCAAATGAAGAGGATGTATCAGAAAAAACGGATGAATTGTTGCTGGACAGCCTCCTGGAAATTTACCCTAATGCTGATGAATATCTTAATAATGTGCTTGAAATTAGCAGATCATGGGCATTAGCCTACCGAAGTGATCTTCTTGTAACGGGCCATAACACCAACAACTATGTTGAAGCACAATTCCTTGTAATCAAAGACGAAATACTCAATCGACTAAAAGAATACAATGTGCTAGGACTTGTGGACAAGCTAACAACTAATCTTGAAGCACATTACTAGGCAAAGTTGCTGTCAATTGCTGATGGTTCATTTGATGGTATTTACAGTGGGAGATTTAAGGGCCTGGTAAAAAATATGCCTCCTGTGAATGCCCTTGATGAGATAGCCACAAAAGTGTGCCAGACGGGTTGTATGAGGGGATAAGAGATAGAATATATATTACAAATGTAACTGACAAGAATGTTACGGAAATTGCTGAAAGAACTCATCAAGAAGAGAGGGGCACATTTGACGAGGTTAATGACACAGAATTTGAGATTGACTCAATCTCTCAATCTAGAAAACGCGAAGCCAGTGAAGCACTTGATGATACATTTAGAATCATAAAGGAGAAATTACATACTGATCTAAATTTGATCTCTGGAGCAATAAAATTTGCTGAACGTGTGCATGGCATGTCCAACCCAAGACTTGCTAGTGCACTTCATTGCTTTGGCAGTGACAATACTACCTATTTGCTAAAGATTTTTAAAGGGGTCAGAAATGCTAAACGAAATAAGATTAAAGTCCAACCCGAGGCAGTTAAAAGAAGAAAAACTGCAAATGGATCAAGACAGAAGCAAAGCAAAGGTAACTGTCAAGAATTCAGGAGCTCAATTCCACACAACACGCACATTCAAGGCAAAAGGCTGCATAAGTTTGCAAAAAAGGCAGGCCGGTCAATGTCTTCTGTCACCAGGAGCGGTCAGAGAAAATTATTGGCTAAAGCTAAACATTGAAAACATGATTGATATAATTGTATATACTACATATATATACTACACACACATATATGTATATATAATATATGATATATAGACAACCATCATATATGATAAACACAAGCCCACAACTTGGGCAAGAATAGACAGCATATGTTACAGTAGGCAATATATTCCTAATTTATATATTTGTTAGACAAGTATTTTGCAAAGGAGGTGAACAATCCTATCAATATCACCTGTATTCTTAAAGCTCACTCACACTTAAACTCACTGAGTGGGGGTTCCAAATCACCTCATATTACTATATTACTATTCCAATCAGCTGAGAGCATATTTTAGCCAAAATCGTGCCATTGATTAGGAAATTACTGTATTATTGACTAGTGGGAACGCAATTTCTGTGGTGTCACATTTTTTGAGTGTGGGTGAGCTTTTAGAATATAGTCGTAAATTCAGGTGGGAGCTTTTCTCCTAAATGCTTTTGGGTATATGTAAGGCTCTTTTCCAGTATTAAAAGAAGCCTTGGAAACATGTCTCTTGCCACCCTATTTTTAGTGATTTAAGACATTTAGAAACAGACTAATCAAGTGCAACTTTATTAGCATAGCAGGATTGGTTGTTTTGCTAGTTTGCTTTTTATCACTAGTTTTCTAGTATTTACAAATTGTTTAATTATGGATTTTACCTTACAACTTTAAGAAGCCTATTGCAACCATGCCTGTTTACTTTTACTGTAATATAATAATACAACTGAGAACAGAATTCAACTGTAAAGTGTCAAGTACATGTACTTTACCCTTGCCATTAAATGCAAGAAAATAAAATTTAAAAAGTGCCCAATATATCACACTTTCATGTATTAATTGAACTAATAAAAATGTTTTCTTTCTAAATATCAAACTATGTCAATTATGCCATGTTAAGTTCATACCAAAGGATGTTTTTTCTTGATATGTCTTGTCAAATTGGTCTTGATGGTGAACAGTTGATACATTGGTATGATTTCTCTGTATTGTGAACGGCTTCATGCCTCACTAACGCCTGCTTTGTACCAAAGCATTTCTGGCAACTCTCACATTTATATTTTTCTTTATGGATATTCTCATGTAATCGCAATTTGATGCCATCACTAAACTTCAATACACATGATGGACACACATGCTCACCACAGTTTTGTTGGTGATACCTTCTATCTGCTTGCCGACTGAAAACTTTCTGGCATTTTTCACAAGTTGGTTTTGGTTGACTTAGCAAACCACAGTCAATATCTTCTCGTTGGCTCTGTGCCAATCTATTCCAATCCTAGGTATTTAAAACATAATACCTTAAGTGGATTAATTTTCGCGAGGATTAATTTTCGCGAAAAAATTGAACAGGGCTGATTCGCAAAAATTAGTACACGCGAAATATTTGGAAAAGGCTGATTCGCGAAAATTAGTACTCGCGAAATGTGATTTTTTGATCTCGCAAAAATTAGTCCTCGCGAAAATTAATCCACTTAAGGCATACGGTTTAAAATAATTGCCCTTTAGTGTCTACAGTAAGTTAGCACATGTCAGCTTTTAAATTTTTGCTATCAAAACAATGGAGTTTCTAAGCAAAGTTATTGGAATTTTATATAGTTTCCTGCTTCTACAACAACATAAGTTATCAAGGTTTGCAAGAAACTGCTTAAACTGCTTATATTACAACTAGGCTCTAATATATACATGTGCAGAATAAACTGTACAGTACCTTTAAATTAATTTAATGTTACATTTCCTTAATACAATTAATACCTCTTTTGTTTGATTGTCAATCATCCTCCATGCTGTTGCTACGAAAGATGCATTTGTACCAAGTGTTGATTGCCTAGTCTGTGGAAGGTTAGCAGCATTTCTCTTTAATTTGAAGAAAGCTCATTAAACAGTTGATGACAGTTAGGAATTATTTATAGAAATACTATTGGCAATGATGGTGGACAATTTATCTTTAATCCCCCCACCCTAACACCTTAGAAGTGAAGTGAGTGATTTTCAATACCTAAAATTTACAAAGAAATGAGGGACAACATCTAAATGGGAATCTTCAAATGTTTGATTGAAATGATACGATTGCAACAACCGAGTTTCAAAAAGCGACCTGCCTAAATCAGTTTTTCGCAAGCGTATTTACCACCGAGGAAGAGATGCTACCAAATTTTTCACTTCGCTTCCCGGTACAGAATATTACCGATGACATTGACTTATCACCTGAGAACATCAAAAAATATTTACACATACTTAAACCGTTCAAGTCACCTGGACCAGACAATATCAATCCACGAGTACTGAAGGAAACTGAGAACGCGTCTTCTAAGCATTTATCTACCATCTATAATGTTGTCTTCGAAACTAGTACACTACCACAAATTTGGAAAGACGCTAATATTGTTCCCTTATTTAAAAAAGGAGATAGAACATCTCCAACAAACTACCGACCAATTAGCCTTACCTGCATCGCTGTCAAAACGTTTGAGAAAATTATAAAAGATCGCATTCTAAAACATCTTCTAGTAAATGATTTACTTACACGTTTGCAACACGGTTTTCGACCCGGTCACTCGTGCGTTACAAATCTTTTGAACGTTGTAAACGCGTGGACAACCGCTATTGATCAAGGAACTGCGGTCGACTGTATTTACCTTGACTTTGCTAAAGCTTTCGATAAGGTTCCGCATAAACGCCTTTTGTTGAAATTGAGAGCATACGGAATAAATGGGAAAATCCTTTCAAGGATAGAAAACTTTTTAACCGAACGTAGACAGCGCGTTGTTGTAAATGGTATTAAATCGGACTGGTTGCCTGTCAGAAGTGATGTCCCCCAGGGATCTGTTTTAGCAGCGTTTTTATTTATTGTATACATCAACGATCTACCATCCGTAATTAATTCTATTGCTGCTCTTTTCGCTGATGATACTAAAATATATTGTTTGTTATCTTCTCCGATCTCGCATTTTGAACTTCAAGCTGACATCGACAACTTAGTAAAATGGACAAAAACTTGGGAAATGTTGTTTAACATCGAAAAGTGCACAGTAATACATTTTGGTGGTAATAACAAGCAACATCACTACACAATGCACGATCCTTCTACATCGAACGATATTCGTATCAAAGCATCAACGAGTGAACGCGACCTCGGAGTACGAGTGGACAAAGAGCTAAAATTCTCGGAGCATACGACGACGCAAGTAAACAAAGCGAACCGCTTAGTCGGGCTGATTCGACGAACATTTGACAGCCTTGATAGTCCCTCCTTCAAGCGACTCTTCTGCACGTTAGTCCGTCCTCATTTAGAGTATTGCGCCTCGATAACTAATCCCCGACTCCTCCGCGACAAGCACCAGTTGGAAAATACTTTGAGACGTGGGTCGAAAATGATCCTCACTCTTCGTAACCTTCCATACCGCGAACGTCTTATTAAACTCAATATGCCAAGCATGAGATATAGATTACAACGTGGTGATCTAATAGAGGTCTATAAATGGTTACACGGTAAATACAAATGTGCTTCGATGTTCAAGATAGGGAGTCGAATGTACACACGCGGTCACGAGTACAAGTTGAAACAGTACTGTCGATTAGAAATGCGAAAATCGTTTTTCACGATGAGGGTGATCGACAAATGGAACTCCCTACCACGAGAAGTTGTGAATGCATCGTCACTAAACGTTTTTAAAAATCGCTTAGATGTATTTCTGAAAAATGAGATGTTTTTATACGACTAGTTCTTTTTAACTTTTTAATTGTTTAATAATAAATATAATTACATAAAAAATCACAATATATTTGTCAAATAACTTTTGTGTTTTTAAATATGTCGCAATCTTTAGGGATTTTTTTTTCTTATCTTATCGATCTTATTCTGTCTCAATCTCTTCTGTTTTTATATCTTCACGAATTGTTGAAATCGAGTATTCCTCGCTCGTTAGTTCGTTTTGTGTTCAATGATTTTATTATTTTATTGGTGGTTACGATAGGTTTACAGGCAATATTTATGACTATTACTCTTTTGTAAAACCTTAACATATATAATAATATAACACGCTTTTAAAGCGTGAACATGAACGTCGTCACAACTCAATGATTTTACGATTACATTATTCTAACATTCGCAGGTGTCATATTTTGCACTCTGTTTTTAACCAATAGGAATCCCGGGAATAGTTGCTTTAACCAATCAGAAAAATATTGAATTTTGCAATCCTTTTTAGCTAATCAAGAAAAAATATTGAGTTTTGCACCCCGAAATATGATATATATTTCCTCGTGATTAACCAATCACGTTATAGATATTCACGCAACCTATTGATAAAGTGGTGTTACATACAGTATTTGTCAAGGTGCTATTAAGACCCTGGCAAGAGAAACCAGTTAATCCATAGTAACTACTAGTACTTTACGCTAAGTTGCAAAAAGTTAAACATGGTATCATACACTTTAGTAGCTTGCATGATAAGGAATGGAGGATTGCCAAACATTCAAGTTAAAATTTGAAATCTTCAAACTCTCATCCTAAAGTGACCAGGGTCACAGAGACAGGACTTCCGAAAAAGAGCTTGTGTTTACTGGTGAACAGAGCTCAGTAAGTGAACATAGGTGAACAATTATAAAGCTTCTACACAATTTATTATGCATCAGTCAATCTTAACCCTTGAATTGTGCAGCCTTTAAACTTTTAGAAGCAAGATAGTGCTGACAAATGTCTCCTGGTATATGATAACTCAGTTTTGTTTTTGACGTTAAAAACAAAATGATGTCATCATTTCAGATCAACTGGAGGGTCACGTTTTTCTACATCATTTGCATTAGGAGATGTGTTATCAGTAACTAGCTACTCTTAGGTTCCTAATAAACGTCCCGGGACGCTTATTAATTTTTCGATTTTTTCCGACCTCACCTTATTTATAAACGGGGGTTTATTAATTTTCAAAAATTTGACAGATGAGGTTGTTCTTTTTCTTCAACTTTTACAAATTGTTTTTCTTTTTTGTGTGCTCCGCTAATATATCGGAAATAATTCGCTTCTTTTTTCTTCTTTTCAGACAGTTGTATATCTTTCTTTTGACTAGACAGAAATACTGTTTCTTTGTTGCTTTTGAGACAACTGTCTCTCTTTTCTGACTAGACAGACAACAATACAGAATATTTGCGCTATAAAGGTTTCCACACTCAGCGCTAACGAGCGGTAACTTTCTATTGTTTTCATTTATCGCTTGTTATTGTTACCGCTGTACTTCAAAGGTTGCCGAAAGTTAAGTACCGATCGTTAGCGCCAAGTGAATACCAGCCTTAAGAAACTTACATGATTATGGAATTGTGTTTTTTAGAGATTTTGCCAATTTTTTGAAATAATCGCACTATCAATAACTAAAGTCTTATACGCGAATACTGTAGTATATTTCGTTGATTTAAGAACGCTTACGAAATACTCACCGAATTTTCCTGCATTCGATATTAAATCGTTGTGTTTCGGATCAAAAATTGCAGGATCAAAATTTAGCAAAATTTACAACGTTTGCGGCATATTACCATATTTGCGCCATTTTCGTGTGACGTAGGTAGAATGCAGGGTGCTTTTGATTGCTTCGGATGCTTTTGATTGCTTACGGAAGAAAAATCCGCGCCGCCGCGCTTACTCGAAATTCACGTATCATTACGCGATCCGTTTGATCACCCCTCAATACGCCCCTGAGTTAACCCGCGCAAGATACCAATTTTGTATTTTGAACTCTGTGACAGCTGAGGATAAAGGGCATGGGTTCTTATGTCCATAAGGCCAAAGATGTTACATGACCCGATACCCCATGTATATATACATGTGTGCGTGTGTAAATATATCTTTCTATCTTTTCTTACTTTTTTTACTTTTCCGCTTCATATCTGGATTTTTAAATAATAAGAACGAAACAGAGAGTCTGTAAAACCTTATATTCCAATGAAAAACATACTTTCTAAAATAAAATAATAAGAATGCTCCCGTTAAATACAATGCGCGAGTGACCAAGTAAATTTGTGGGTGCCGTAAATTTAGTTGATCTGTTCGAAATGTTGAATTCGGCTAGAAAAGTGGCGGTCAAAAATCTGAAATTTTTTTAAGATTTGAAGATTGTTTTGGTAAGAATTATTCATGATTTCCTCTTATATAAGTATCGATTTAATGTTTAAGTAGTGATTTGTGCAATTTAATGAGTTATCTGGCTATTTTTCGATAAAAATTATGTTTTGAGTTTGCCAACTTTTTCTAGCTATTATTAATGAACTTTCTACCACACTCACGAGTGAAAATGAATTGAATGAGATGGGTGATGTTTCTTTCTAAGATTATAAAGAATAGCTAGCTACAAATTTATGTATTATTGATAAAATATGTTTGTAAAAAAGATTGGATATATATATTTTTGGTCATTTTGGGATATCAGTAAACTTTTTGTTTTCTTATCAACTGCATTACTAGCTGTGACAAACTATTACAAACACACAAAGGTGAGCTTACTTGAGTATACTCTACTTTAGAAGTGGTGCGTGCAATTTTCAATGATAAATAAAATATTATCCACCGCAATTATAAAAACTCATGAAGGCGGCTGACACAGTTGTTCATGAGTGCATTTTGTTTGCACACGGGTCTTATTGCTCGTTAGTATATCAGCTCCGTGTAAGTAAGATCTATGAAAGTTCACACTCTCACTACAATTTTAAAAAATACTACTAATTAACGCTTTAAACGGTACAAAACGCGAAACGGCGTCTATGAAGTAAAATAAAAATATGAAAGAAAATGGCTAAATCACACCAAAATAATTAAAAGCGACACATGCCAAACAAAACACGAAATTAAAAAAATCTCTTAAAAAGACGAGCTAGATATTTTTGTTACAAACACACAAACGGATGGCGCGACATTCGCTATACTTAAAAAAATGATGTGTGGAATTTGCACGTGCAAATGTACTGATGAAGATGCAAATTCATGCGTGAAAAATGTTAAGAGGGTTTGCAACAAGAGGACAAATTTAAGCGTAGCAAAACATTTAAAACATAGGGCATGTATATATAAGCCCTCCTAGGAGGGATGGCCCGCCTTCAACCCGAGATCCCGCTTATATAATAAGTCACTGTTGTTTTCACATTGCATATATATGAAGAGTGAGCTAGCGCTCCTAACCGAGATCTCGCTTTGTTTAGCCGAGATCTCGGCAAAGCGGGCTGGAAATTCTTCATATATATGCTCCAGCCCGGTTAGGAGGGCTTGAAAATTTGTTTCTGTGCACGCACGCGCTAAAAAACTCCTTAAAAATTTAACACAATTCAAATCTCCTCCGTAGATATTATTAATTTAGGAAGGCTAGCCCTCCTAAGCAGGCTGGTTCTTTCTCATATATATGCGGGGTTAAATTCATCTCGCTTAAGCGGGCTGGTCTTTTCTCTTATATAGGCGGGGTGATTTCCAGCTCGTTTAGACGAGCCAGCCCTCCTAGCAGGGCTCATATATACAGGCCCTAAGTGATTCTTGAAAATGATTTCCAAAGATTTAAATATACTATAACTGTCACTGGTAGACATGCAAATATGTATATACAAACACAGAATAGCAATTTCACAGTTATTCTTTGTCATGGAAGTAATAAGTAATGAGTGGATTTTCCACGCGGATCTTATTACAAGTCTATATCGTAATGCAGAGTTCATGTCTTACTTATATCTAGCGGAAGTACACACTTTCTAAATACAATTTTTAAAAAAGCTAAATGCAAAGCAGCTGATGACCCCGTCCTACGGACGTTAACAATAATATGATAATTGAGGAATTCTGTATGTATGTATGTTACCAATCTATGCCAATCTCCTCCCAAAAAAGTCTATACATGGGTAGTCATGTACATATAGATAAATTAATTATACATTTAAATTGAGAAAGAATTTGTTTGGGAAACAAAGTTAACCATAAAATATTTAACTATTATTATAAATTTTAAACCTACTTTAAGGTCAGAAACTTTTGCGGGTCATCCGTTTCAAATATTTCGCGGGAAAAAACTTTTGCTGATGACCCATTTTCAAATATTTCGCTGTAACCTTCGCGGTTCGGCCCAACTATAAATATTTCGCGGGGAACAGAAAGTTAACTTAAATTTAAATTTCAGGGCGATTGGGTTCTTTTGTTTGTCTTCTTTCTTCGTTAGATAAACGACAGGAACAAAAAAAGTTGCGAATGTCCTTTATCTTCACCTCTCGATTTCTCTCTTCTCTCTACTAGTATGTTGAGTTAAGATCCTAAGATTTCTTCGATCTGAGGCTCTGTGTAAGTGGCCTCGACTAACTGTTTTTTTCCAGTAACAGTAAATTTTAGACTTGTCTTTTTTCATTACACTCATGTAATTTTCTTGTATTTCGTTAATAAGAATTTGACATCACCCGTTCATTAAAATTCGATAAAAGTTTTGCTTGGTTTTTAAATATATATATATATATATATATATATATTTTACTATTTCGTGGGAAAAACTTTCACGGATGACTTATTTTAAAATATTTCAAAGTTTTTGACCTTAAAGTACGCAATCGATAAGTGACATCACATCAAAAAACTTATTAAAAAAAAGAGAAAAATTTCTTTGGCTAAAACCCATCCCAGGGGCAACACAATCATACCCTGAAAATTTAGTTCCAATCGGTCCAGTTGTTTGGGCGTGATTAGCGGACAACAAACAAACAAACATACTCATGGTTTTCCTCCATTAGTAGGAATGTATTTATTAGGGTTTACATGTACCCGCCCATCTTGAAATTTTGAAGAGTGAAAATTAAACAAACGGCTTCGGAAATTCCAGTTTTGCAAAAGAAACTTCATTTGTGAGTAAATATGGTGTTATTTACATTTAGTAGAACATTTTAATTTCCTTTCCTTATTTCCATTGTCTGCATAACATCCGTTATTTTGCTTTCATTTCACAATGATTTTGCATAAGAGACGTTAACGATAACATTTTATGTTTCAAATTCAAAGAGGGCATATGTGAAGGGCGCAAGAATCGTTTCATATGATCTGTTGAAGTATTAACCAACAAACTTGATTCATCAACTATAATATTTCCAGAAGTCGATACTTTTTTGTGGACATCATCATCTCTCCACTTTGCAATCTGGACTCTGATATAATAGGTCAATGAAATCAGAAACATTTCTTTTACTACAAGTATTCAACGAGTTCCTCAGTACGCATGCGTGCTCTAAAAGGGTAACCATTATCCTTAAATATATCAGAAAGTCATAAACTAAAAACAAGTAGCGTACTTATACACATTTTTTGTTTTATTTGCTACAATAAAATGAATGACGGTTTCAGTGCCTATCATATATAGGCCCGGCTGTTTACGCTTTATCTTTGGGAAAACCTGCACATTACCCGCTTCCAAAGATACAATGAAAGGGTTAGGGCTCTTAAACGGAGTGACAATCTATATGTCGTGATCTTTGGTGAACTATTACACTTGTTTTCATATATAAGAACCAGGTAAATTGGGTTCAGCCTTAGCTGATTCGTTCTTAAATACAAGCTTTTTTATAAGCATAGACTTGATTCGGCCAGGGTCAAGTATTCTTAATTTTTAACTCCAAATCAGGCTGAAATATTCTTAGCATATTCTTATTTATTCTACTTAAAATAGGTTGTATTCTTATTTTTTGTTCCATAAAAATTTCTTAATGAAGTTTTTTCTTCTATACTGCGTACATGTTTTGATCGCGTATACATAAGAAGACATTGCACACCTTCAGCTATATTTCGGCAAATTATTCCCCAATACAGTAGAATTCTCACCCTGGCCATATTCTTAGGGGCTGATTATATGAGGATTTTTATCCCGGGAAGACGGGACGGGACGGTATAGCGAGATCCAACTTCTTCCTAAAACTCTATAAAAATAAAGTTTAAAACAAACGAGATCTCGCTTTGCCGGGACGGGATGGATTTTAAGCGGGACGTTTTTTTCTCATATAATCGTATATCCCGCCTTGCCGCAGTAATAATGATAGTAGTAATACAGCCTAGCAGTATTTTTAAATATAACTTCATCTTCATACATGTAGTTTTATACTTTCATTTTGTTAGTTTCTTCATTGAAACGTTTAATGTATAATAATATGCATGATATTTTGTATACAATATGCAATATATTTTTAAACTCAATATATTAGTGGTTCTTTTTTATGTAAGGTGATCTGGAAGGCAATCCTTAACATACTTGGCTATAACTTCACGAATTACTTCGCCCGGGACGATTTTTATCTCGTCTTGCCGAAATAAGAATCTCATATAATCATGTGAAGACTGTCCCGGGACGATTTTTATCCCGTCTTGCCAGGATGAAAATCCTCATATAATCAGCCCCTTAGAATATTCTTCAAAAAATGCCCATTTTCACCCTGCTATTCTTATAAAAAAAAGCGTGTATATGTAAGAAAAAGGTTTGTTTTTACTCCACAAGATACAAAATACATCTACAAAAAAAAGATAAAAACAAACACGTGCAGGCCAAATTACACTGAAGAATAATTCTAAATTTACGTCGCACCTATTATTCTTCCTATACCTTTAAATATTCCTCCGTAACATGCGATTTTACCAGTTGCAAATGCACCAACCTAATTATTAATTAAGCCTTAGCCTTGTTCTTAATTTTTGACCAATTTAAGCCTTGGTGTTCTTATAAAAAAAGTGTAATTGACCGAACCACACCTTCTGCTTTGACTTTACATTTAATGGCAAGAAATCACAATTTCTACGTTTAACGGACGCCGGGTTTATTTCAAACAAGTTCATGAAAAAAACACGGAACAACGAAAATAGAACTGATAATAGAGCAAGTTTAAGCTGATGGTATCGACGACAGTACGACTTTGTCTGATTGTTTTTTCTTTTATTGCATGAGCCTTACTATTATACAAATATAAATTTCCATTCATCAAATTTTACAATGTATAAAATGTATACACAATCTTATACACATAATGGCATTGAGTGTAGCGGAGCCATGCAATATAGTGATGCAGCATAGTAAAAAACAACAAGAACATTGTTACCTTTCGGTTGGAAAAATCGAATAACACAACAAAATAGACGGAAAAAGAAGGCGAAACAGAAGGGAATATATATATATAGATATAAAAAAACCAACACAAATAAATATAAAGGAATTCTCACTCTCAGAATTAAGGCCAACTGCATCATGCCACCCTACCACCTGCATTCCTAAGAGGTAAAATCTTACAGCGTCCTACTCAAAATTGTTCGTCTCGGACGGCGTGCAAGGTGTGATTTGAAATCGGAAAACTTTCATAGCTGTCTCTGTGCAAGCGTCGGCGACTTCACGGGGCTCCTGCGACAAACACTTCGCGATGCATCGGACAATAATCGACAGTGTACAGGGCTCGTTGTCCGCGTAGCAATGATCCAGAAGGGTTTGACTGACCGGATCAATCTCCTCGCGCGGAGTGTTTGGTGTCATGTACGGCGCATTCGTTTGAACAATAATGCGATTTAGAGGTAGCGTGCCATCCTTTATGGCATCCCGTAATCCCTGACCGTGCTTCTCTACAAGTAAGAAGACTAGACTATACAGCATGAATTTAACAACAATGACAAGTAGCCAGGTTTTGAAAATTATTCATAGCCACTAGTACCATTTCCTTTTTTTTAATCATATTTTTCTCTAAACACAAAAGAATTAATGACAATAAATAAATATTCCGACAACAATTAATGAACAACAAAAACATATATACACAAACTATAGTTCCATAAATTGCACAGTCAAATGTTGCCTACCTTTACAAACGTATCCGGTGACACCAATGTAATAGCCCTTATCAATATATGTTTTTATTTCCTCATTACTGCCTGTGAAACAATAAATAACAATGGGAGGCAGTGTGGCCTCAAATTCCTTCAGAACATCTAAGATGGCTTGATGTGAATCACGTTCGTGAACCAAAATTGCTTTTTGATGTTGAACAGCGAGTTGGACCTATCAATTGAAAAAGAGAAGCTTGGCCAAAAGCAAAGAACTCAGGATAGAACACTGATAAAAAACAAAAAACGATCTAAACTGCATCATATTATGGCGCTAGTATTTCAGTGGATAATTGCTTCAGAACCCAAAACCAAAATGGTAAAACTCCATTATCAGCTTCGAAAAAAATAAAAATTGAAAGAAAAAATTAGTTATATAATTCACAAGTACCTCCAAATAAAAGATCATATCCGTTCTAAGTGTACACTATTATTAGTTTGAATCAAATGTTATTACGTTATTGATTGGATAGGATAATCCTTCAATGAAGAGGCCTTCATTGAAAAAAAAAGATATCTAAGCCACAGCTTAATATGACCTTTCATCCAACTATTAAAAAATACTAACATAACTTAACATAATAACAGACTCTATATCTTTTGCTTTTAAAAAAATACAGAAAGTTGAGAAAAAAAATCTCAAATTCCAATAAAAGATCTTAATTTTACCAAATAACATGGTGACTTGTATAGATAAATTATTATTTATGCTTATTTGTAGAGATAAAAAATACTCCGTAGGATTTTTCCAACCTGTTTTTTAAATGCTGTTTCTTGTAATTCTCGGGGGGAATAGTCTCGTTTGTAGTCTAGGCCACATTCACCCACGGCAACACATTCTGGAGATTTAACCATCTCCTCTAGTTGATCTAGTGACTTCTCGTTCCAGTCTTCTTTCACGAAATGCGGGTGTACACCAACCGCTGCATAAAGAATATTAGGACGGGTCTTTGCCATCACAATTGCTGATTTGCTTCCGTTCAACTTCAGTCCTGTGATCACCATCTTTTGAACACCGGCAGCCAGAGCTCGAGCAACAACGTAATCCGTGTTATGATGGAATCTGAGTCAAAACACAATCACATTGCATAGAATCAGACAAAAAGTTTCCAGAAAAATTTAAAAAATGTTTTGTTAAGTATGCAAAAATGTGGAACTTTTACAGACGTAATAAACAAATAAATGTCAGTGGAACAAACTGATAAAAGAGCAGAAATTTGTTTCTCAACAAAAATAATGTGTTTTTTTATTTTAAAATTTCATTGTTCACACTAATACAAATATATAACCACTTAATGACCTGAAAAACACAGTGAACAATTGAGTCCCATATTAAAATTTGACTAGTTTAGGATAGGATAGTGCCAAAGTTTCATGGCTTATCACAATTAAATTCCATGATTGTAGTATGACCATTGGAAAATAATGCATAAAAAAGATTGATTCAAGTTCATATATGCACTATTACATTATCACAAATTTAACAAGCTGTTACTAGTATTGCTAGTTCACCTGGTAACAAGGTTATAAACTTCTGCAAAGAAAACAAAATTACATGTTTATGTTGGTTTACTTCAAAACAGCGTATGTTTGAGAAAAAAAATAAACCTACTTTGGATTGGTCAAATTAACACCACAATCAACTAGATGGAAAATTTGATCAGGTTCTAAAGACGGTAAATTAAATTTGCTTTTAGGGCGCGGTCCCCATCTTCTGTTTCCACACCTACGATAATTACCCATATTTCTCCTATTATTGTTCATATTTCCACGCAAACTCTTTTTATCTTTATCATCTTTTTCGTCCTCTGGTTTCGTTTTTGCTTCCTCGATGACCAATTGGCGACCGTAAAATTCAATACCATTGAGATTCATTAGTTCACCATGGACATGCGCAGGCACGTTAACAAAAGCAAAGTTTTTTGATTTCCCTGTCTTTTCGCAACAAGCTAAATCAACACTGCAGCATTGCCTTAAATATGGAGTGGCTCCGAGACCGAAAAGTTGTGTCAGGTCTTCTGTTGTAACATTAGCGCCAAGATTACCTATGTATTAAGTGAAATTACAATCAGTATTAGTTAGCGTCCACAAAATCGTTGTGAACTGTGCTTATTTGCAGGCTTGTTTACAGAATACATCCCTAAAAAGTTAAACATTACATTATTATTGTGACAAAAGATTAAAATTTAATGCTGTTGACAAAGTCGTATAATAAAATCAAACTCATTCATTCATATATTTATTGGTGTACTTTTGCAAAATTGGCATTTTCAATGACATAGAACTATATGTTTAACTATAGAAATATTTATCTTTTCAAGAAGAAACAAGCAATAATTCTTCCAATTGAAAATCATGAATAATCTCATGATTTTAATGCCATCAACCAATGTAAATATAGAAAGTAAAGTGCGAAGAAGTAAATGATAACCAGCTTATGTTATAGTTTATGATCGAGCAATAAATTATGATTATTTTAGTATCTTTTAGCATTAAAGTAGAAACAACGCACAAATAACCCTTTGATATGTTCTGCATTTTATTGTCTCGATGCTCTTAATTTCACAATTTTTTATTCGTTTACTTTATAAAGTTAAACCAAGTCCAAACCTCCAAATGCCTCCTAATCCTTAACCCAGAACCACAAAACAAATTGTAGAAACTAAGCCACCTCACTGAGAAACAATCATAGTGCAGTACTTCCAGAGACAAGGCAAGATTTGACCCAGTTGGGAGTCAAAATTTTCATTAAACCCTCTTGGTTCTAAGTGCAATCATGAGACCAGTGACCTACTGCTGGTTAATCCAACAAATGTTTTAAAACTTTGCCAATAATTCAGCTTAAATTTTGTTCATAGAACCAATAATTAAATATGTCTTGTACAGAAACACCCCCTAACTTCAACAACACAAAAAGATAATTGTTTTGAAGTGTTTCGCACATCTATAGTCATAAAGAAAATTATTTTTAAATTATATTTATTTTAAATATCAAATACCAACATGAAAAATAATTAATATAATAAAAAACTATATATTATACATAACAATTTATACAGAGTCATATGAATCGATCATATGAAAACAACGAAAAATATATCGAAAGAGTTATTGGAGTAGAGCACTGGTCTTAACAGCGATGGGTAGAATGCATCTGTCAAAGTCGATCTCTACATATATTATGACTACAAACTAGAATTTTCAGTAATTGAAAATGATCTTTCAGAGAATCTGGTTGTTGGATCTACAACATTAGTATGTTTCTTTGTTCTTTGGTTATATATACATTCTTCACAGTTCCTGAACACCTCAGGTTTATATCATGGTGTTGTACTTTATTTCAAAGTTTTGCAATATTCTTATCATCAGTTCTTCATCATGAATATTGACCATGGGCACCTTTTAAAAATATTGATAATTTATTTTTCCTTTTTGGCTCTTTTTTATTTTTGCAGATAAACCTTTTTAAAATAGATTATATATTAATGCATTAGCATATAAATATCCTAAGTAAAATATTTAAAAAAATAATAGTTAGGGTGGGAGCAGGAAAAATGTTTGTGTCCACAATTAATTTACTTAAGGTTATCATTTAAAACAAACTTTGGCAATATTAATTTAAACTTAAGAAATATATCAATAAGATGTAGATGAAGTCAAGAATTTTGAAATTTGAATGAAGCAATAAGCTGTTTAAATATAACAATTTCCAGGTGTAGTGGCTACCTGTTTACTCAAACAAACTATAGATAATTAATAGGTATTATATTTGCTACAAAATATTCTTGCATATTATAAACCAAAATAACACTTAAGACAGTAGGCTAAAGATTACAGATTAATTAACATAAAAAATAATAGTACAAAAAATGACCTAATATTGCGCAAGAACCAAAAATTATTGTAGATATCTAAGGAAATGAACTTTTACTGGAAAAAATCTTGCAAATAACAAAGAGCGTCATCTTACCAACATAAATGCGCTTTTTTAGGCCTTCGGGAACTGTTGTAGTAGACATTCAAGAAATTTGTACTCTCGCGAAATGCAGATGGCAAGAGAAAAGGGGGACGAGGCTAAGCAGACCTAAGTGTTATGAACAACACGTGCAAAATAAAGACCAGGAAGTCTAGATCTAGCAAGCTATTGGCTTAAACGCTTGTCATGTGACAAGATAGTGAGCGGGAAATCAAATTTAATCTGTTATTATAATAACAAGGTTCGTTTACACAAAAAGTTTACTAAAGATAAACACTACTTTTTAGTTGTCCGACCAACACTGTTTAGTCCACAAGTTATGAGAAAAGAAAAGAAACCCCATTGAATGTACATGTAGAGCTTTCATACAATTTTATTTGTGAGTACGATACGCTAGAGTAAACAAGCAATTCATGAAAAAGATCGATTTTTCAGTATATCATCAACCCAAGGGATTACAGGAAAATCAAAATGAGTAACATTTGGACGTCTTCAAAGGACAGTGCCTAGACAAAGTAAATGCTCTTTTGGAAACTCAAAATAAAAGTGGTCCCTGTCCCAGCAAACATGGCACAATTTTAATCAGCTCCTTGATTTAACACTGAATATTTTATGAGAAAGAGGTTTATCACCTGGTATGCGGAAGAATTGAAAAGGAAAATTGAAGAAGAGACAGCCACTGAGCACGCAGGAGTCAATTCTACCCTGACACGCTTGAAGCCTGTTCACGCAAACTATGTGTACCATTTTAAAGGCTTGAAGAAAGCTGGAAATACGAAGATTATTAAAAAAAATTGAAGTACTTTCATGGAAGAAATTGTTGTGGTGGGAAGAAAAAGTTGCGGGAAGAAAATGATGCAAGCAAATTTTCTCAATTTTCGCGACTTTTTCTTCCCGCAACAGTTAATCTTTTTACAATTCGCAACTTTTTCTTCCCGCAACATTTTCCCTTTTTTTCTTGTTATTTTATAACAGCATCCGAACAAAAATAACCCCGAGTTTGGATGGTCCAATTGTCGTTTTTAGCAAAAATTTATCAGAACACAATCAATGATGGCAGCACATAGTATGGACGTGTTTTTGTTATTGAAAGTTGGATTAGTTATATATTTAAGTGTCTGTGTTAAAAAACCGACACTTTGCAATGAAGATACATTGGCTTTTAACTATACATCATAATGACACGATGATGACACGATGAAATATACGCAGAATATATATTTCTACTCTTCGTTATGGGTTTACAAACAAAACAACAAAATGACATGGGCAAGAAAGATATCGCTTGTACTTCTGATACAGATCTTAAACAGCGATATTGAACTAAATCCTGGGCCTGTATCATGTCAACAGTGCCACAAAACTATTCGAAAAAACCAAACCCAAGGTAAGTGTTGTTCTTGTAATAGTATTCATCATCTAAAGTGTTTAACTGATCGCCTTGCTGAGAAAGACACAGAGAGATTTTATTGTACGCGATGTAAACAAACAGAACCTGATGAAATATACAGCAGTATCATAAACCCTAGATTGCAGAAATTTATAAAGCTCAAAGGTCTTCATGTTTTTCACCAAAATATAAATGGTTTATTAAAAATCTTTGACAAATTGCAAATTTTCATAGAGGAGTGTAACAAAAATATTCATATCTTTGGGATCTCCGAAACACACTTAAACAACACTCATAACGACAGCGAAGATACAATACCGGGGTACACACTCGCGAGAAAAGACAGAAAGAGCGGCCGAGGAGGAGGAGTTTGTTGCTATATTCGTAACGACATAAATTATACGAGACGAGAGGAACTGGAAGGTGACTTGGAAACTCTTTGTTTTGAATTTTCTGGAGTGAAATCAAAATGTTTTATCGTCTGCGTTATGTACCGACTCCCGGATTCATCACATCACAAAACAATAAACTTTTTGCCAAAATTTGAAAAGTTGATAAATGACTGTATAATTGGAAATCGTGAAGTTATCATATCAGGGGATTTGAATTGCAATTATCACAAAGCAGACGATCACAAAAACATAAAGTCGGTGATAAAACTGAACGGCCTGAAACAAGTAATTAAAACATCAACACGTATTACAAAAACTTCGAAAACGTTGATAGACATAATGGTAACAAATAAAGAAAAGAACATTAAAGAATGCATTGTCATTGCATCGTCGATATCCGACCATGAGACAATACACCTATCCGAGCTCGCGCGCTACCATTTTTAATTTTGTGCACGTCGAAGACTCGGCACTAACTATAGGGGTAAAACAACAAGCGATTTCACAAACCTCAGTCAAAATTATATTGAGAAGACTCACAAGTTGACAAGAAAAGTTTTTTAATTACGATAACAAGAAAAAATGCCAAAAGATAATTGTGCTGTTATTGGATGTCCTTTTTTCCTTCCTACTTCTGTACGAGTAGGACGTGTTCTTAAGAACTCTCAGTAAATTTTAATTTTCATTGGAAATTGCTGGTTAATTGTTGTTTGTCTTATTCGATGGTTGATATTGAAGTGTTTCAGTAGTGATTTTGTTGGTTTTGTGCGATTGGTTAGACGAAGGCTTTGTTATTGAGTTAAAGTGAAGTTTTCACTGTTATTTCTGCACGGAATTCACTTTTAAATCTAGTTTCGAAAGCTCGATAAACTTCCTACCTCAATCACGCACGCTTGTTCATTAATACCTTTCACCTCTCCATCGCAGCTATTTTTTATCTAACTTTCTGACCCTGTATAAATATTAACGCCTGACTGCTAGCCACCGGGCGAAGATTTTTATATAGAGCACTCATTACTATAACCTACATAATTAACTAGCTACTCATAATAATATAATATAATTTATAAACATAGCCATAACCTTTACTAAGACCCTGGATTGTTAAACGTTTTTTCTTCTTGTGGTGTAATTTTTCTCATACATATTTTCTAAATAAAATCGCTGTTATGTCGCTAAACCCGGATCAACTGAATAAATTCAGCAAAGCGGAATTGGTTGCCCGATGTGTGCAAATACAAAACGAAAATTCCGCGATTAAAAATGAAAATACTTTATTAAAAGAAACTATTAACGCCTTACAATCGCAAATAAACTCATTAGTGATCTCAGTTGACAATTTGCAATTGAAAGTTGAGAAAATTCAATCTTCTGACCCAAAATTGTCCAATGTGATCGAAGAGACTTTCATCGATCTCGAGAAGAAACATTTTGAACTTCAACAATTTACGCGACGTGACTGTGTTGAGATTTTCGGTGTTTCCGATAAAATCTCAAACGATGCTCTGGAAGGAACAGTATGTGACATAGCAGCGAAAATTGGTGTGAACATATCTAATAGAGATATTCAGGCTTGTCACCGGTTAAGAAATAACTCCAGAGTAATCGTGAAATTTGTTAATAGAAAGGATGCATTTTCACTGATAAAAGCGCGACGAAATTTAAAGGATATTGATCTGGAAAGTGTAGGCGGAGCTGGTAATAGAATGTACATAAACGAAAGTTTATGTCCTCATTACAGAATGATTTATGGAAAATTAAAGACCTTGCATAAAAAGAAATTAATTTTCGCTTTCTGGGTGTCGAATGGATCTTTACGATATAGAAAGACCGAAGATTCTCGCTACGTAATCGTACGCCACGTTGCTGAACTTCTCGACGAGTTTTACGACGAATTAAACTGAGGTATTCAAAGTTTTGAATTTATTATTTATGAATAATTATTAAGTTATGAAACTACTTTGAAGTTTGACTTTTCTAAAGA
Source organism: Candelabrum cocksii (assembly GCA_963930725.1). Taxonomy (NCBI): domain Eukaryota; kingdom Metazoa; phylum Cnidaria; class Hydrozoa; order Anthoathecata; family Candelabridae; genus Candelabrum; species Candelabrum cocksii. The sequence continues at coordinate 4,294,334 of OZ005670.1, read as the reverse complement.
ACATTATTTAAATTAAAACCACCTTTTTAAACCTCTTTTTTTAAAAAATATATGTATATAATTTTTTCTTGTTCTGCACCACAAGAAGGGTATATAATTATAAATCAATGAACGTTTGTTTATGTAATGTATGTTCTAAGACGGTAAGCTCGCGCCATCATGCAATGCAATGCGATATTTGCAACAAATGGACCCATAAAAAATGTAACAAATTAAATGACATTCATTATAAAAAATTGCAGACATCAACTGAACCTTGGTTTTGTATTTCATGCTTAAGTGATTCTCTTCCGTTTTGTAATTTGAATAACGATCAATTTTTATCTCACTTATCTTTAAACATGAATATGAACTCAAATTCTTGTTCCAATAAATCAAAACATTTTATGAATTCTTCAAATCCTAAATTATTTAATTTTGACAACTTTATATATACTCAATCGGAATTTAACAAAAATAATGAATCGAACTTAATTAACTGTCAATACTATGACATCGATGAATATAATTCAAATGTACTTTACAATAAAAATAATTTTTCCCTTTTTCATATGAATATTTTGTCTCTCAAATTCCTCGACATAAACTTAAAAAGTGTCTTTTTCAAAATATAATATCATCGTACGAGTAATACCTTATCAATAATTATTGCCCTCTTCAGACATACATCTCAGTTTTAAATTATTTTAATATGTTATAGTTGTGGATATTTTTCTTATTAATACGCTATTTTATTTTTGCTAGTTTAAACAATTAATTAGACTATTTTTCTAATGGATTTTTTACTTGAATTGCTTTTGATAATATGCTTACTCGCCTAATTCTTTATTTTAAAAAGGTGTCATTCCTTTGCCTAGTTAACCTATTGAATGACACCATCCAATTTGACAAATATAGATATTTCCTTTCATTGAAAATCAATCTTTTGTGTTGCAAAAGTTTATATTATATTTAAGAGAGAAAATGTGTATATTTGTTGTTTTTGGAAAATAAAAATTTTGTTGTTTTGTTGTTGTTGGATGTTCCAACAGTACCTACAAACTCAACAAGTGGAAAGCTGAATTATGTGAGAACCATGTTGGAATTTTACAAAAGAACTGTGGTTGTGAAGTATATACCTTTCAAGCTGTTTTGTTTTCCTCGCACACTTAGGAACTGTAGAGATAGACGTAAATGGGTGCAAATTTTGAGAAGGGAAACATCTTGAAAAACTAAATGGGAGCCTGCTTCCCATCTGAATCTTTGGAATTTTTAAAATTTCAATTTGGAATATTTACAACCGTCTGCTCAAACACCTTTATCACAATAATCAGGCTGCTATCAACAGTTCTGGGTGGAGCATTAGTTGTTTGGTTCCCACGCGAACCCATCTCTATCAGTATATGTCTGAACATTTTAAAAAGTCAGGTCGTTCAAAATGCAGAGTAATAATTGCCTGTTATGAGGTGTTTATCGAGAGACCAAAGTTCTTGTATTGCCAGGCTGCAACATGGAGTGATTACAAGCATCACAACACCTTCAAATTTTTTTATTGAAATTTCGCCAAATTGATTTATAACATTTTTATCGGATGCTTACCCAGGATGATGCTCAGACCGATTTGTCATAAATGATAGTGATTTTTTACATGTGACGGATAATAACTTAAATTTGATTTGTTGTTTTTTAAAGTCAAATAATAGATTCCATCATTAATATGGTAAGTTCGTAATTATTTGAAGGTTTTTTGACATTTTGAACTACTGTCCTCTGTTAAAACTTGATCGTTTCGGAAGAAAATCTTCTTCATATGCTATAGTATACATATAACTAAAATTTTACTAGTTTTTATGATAATGGTACGGTATGTGTACTACATAAGTGGCGACCACTCCACTTTATTATTTTTTAAAACTGGCGAGTAAAAACATTGTCAAAATCTTAACTTTATCTGTCTCTAGTTTTTTTTTTCTTTTGCCCTTGAAAAGAAGAGAAGTAAGTTTCTTATCATTTTGCTTATTATTTTACGCTTCAACCATAAAAAACTGGGTTTCTTATAATAAAAAAAGTTTATTGGTTTTGATAAATTTCTTTTTAGACCATTAAAATTAAAAATAAAAAATCATCTCATTGTAGTGAAAAGAAGTAGCTAAAGAAAGTATTTAAAAATGTACAGAATTTTAAATGAAAAGATTTATTGCTTTATGACGACTGAAACTTGTAACATGCTTTCATTTGCCTGAAGTAGGCTTCATTTGATGTTTATTGTGATTTCGATTTTGTTTCGACCCCCATAGTTAGCGCCCAGACTCTTTTATCCGCGCCTTTCGGCTGCCGGCAGTGTGAGCGCGGATAGGTGTATTGGAATTGTAAGAAAACAAAATCATATAAAATTTAAGCCGAAGAAGATCGTTACTAAAAATTTTAAAAATTACGACCCAATCAAGTTCAGTAATGATCTTTCACAAAATGATTGGCAACAAATCTATACATCGCCTACCACTCAATCTGCATGGAACGTATTCAAAAATTTAATCATCAACACCGTGAATAAAAATGCCTCACTTTCAGAAAACACTGTACGAGGGAGAGACTGTCCCTGACTGACCAACAACGTACGAAAGATAATGAAAGAGCGTGACCATACACTGCACACAGCCAGAAAAACTAATAAAGCCTTTGATTGGCTAAATTACCGTCAACTAAGGAATAAAACAAACATTGTAATTCTTAAAAGCAAAGCAAATTCCTCTTAAAGCAATCTACAGGAAAACCTTAACCACCCAAAGCAATTCTGGAACACTGTCAAAAAATGCTTCCCAACCAAAGAGTCCGTTACCGCAAACAGTTCCAACACCATATTGAGAAATGGAGATACAAAAATGAAAGACAAAAAAGCTATTGCCAACGGCTTTTGCAAATTCTTCACTGCAGTTGGTAATGTTAAAAATATGAGAAAAAGCACTTCAGTTGACAACGGTTACAACAACACAACGTTTTCTTTTTTAACACGCTCAGCCTACTCACCAAACTACAACAACACAGTAAAAAGTCAAGAGATCAAAAAACTCTAATACAAGACTTTGTAAACGAAACTAAGAAATGAATAGAACCACATGTCATACAAAACACGCTCAATGCATCAAGTGTGCATTTGAACATTCCCACTTGACGAGTATAACAATGGTTTGACAGTCATTTCACTCCTAGTATGGTATGGAATTTGTCGAATCTTACTCTTGAAAGACTCTTTGTTAGAATGTCAGCAGGCATGTCCTCGGTCGGACAATAATCAATCTTCACTACTTGATCTTCAATCGCTTCTCTCACAAAGTGAAACTTAATATCTATGTGTTTTGTTCTTGAATTCAATTTTGCAATCTTCGTGAGTGCAATGGCGCCTGGATTGTCTTCGTACAGTATGGTAGGTTGCATTTGTTTGAAGCCAACATCATTCAGTAATCGTCGCAACCAAACAGCTTCTTGTGTAGCTTGACATAGTAAAATGTACTCAGCTTCCGTAGAAGATAATGCAATCACGGATTGACGTTTCGAACACCATGTCACAGTCGAAGAACCAATCTGGAAGATATATCCAGATGTCGATTTTCTTGAGATGATATCACCAGCCCAATCTGTATCAGCATAACTGCATCATTCAGTAATCGTCGCAACCAAACAGCTTCTTGTGTAGCTTGACATAGTAAAATGTACTCAGCTTCCGTAGAAGATAATGCAATCACGGATTGACGTTTCGAACACCATGTCACAGTCGAAGAACCAATCTGGAAGATATATCCAGATGTCGATTTTCTTGAGATGATATCACCAGCCCAATCTGTATCAGCATAACTGCATAAGTTGACATTCTTTGCAACGAATTTCAAACAGAAATTCAATGTCCCTTTAATATAACGAAACACACGCTTAACACCTATCCAGTGATCTTGACCAGGGTCAGACATGAATTGGCTAAGAACCCCCACTGTGTAAGATAAATCTGGTCGCGTCCCAATTGAAGCATAGATAAGACTTCCAATGGCAGCCTGGTACCTTTTTAACTCTACGCGTTCGTTTTCGGATAAAAGTTTTTCAAAATGCTTACCAGCTTCAATTGGAGTAGACACTGGCTTACAGTCAGCCATTCCAAATCGTGTCAAAACACTTTGCAGGTATGCAGTCTGATTGATCTTCAAAACTCTGTGTTTTCGATCTCTTTGTATAGACATGCCAAGGAAAAAGTTGATCTCACCTTGATTAACCATGTGAAAATTCTCTTCCAGATTCTTCTTTTCTTGTTTGAAAAGAGCAAGATCATTAGACGCGATGATAACATCATCAACATAAACATCTAACATATGCAAGCAGTGCTTATTGTCAATAACAACAGACTTGAAGTAAATGAAGGGATCAGCATCACTTGACCTTGATCTTTGAGATACTGATCCATGGTCTTATTCCAACAACGAGCTGCTTGTTTTAGACCATAGATACTTTTACGTAATTTGCAAACCTTTTGTGGGTAGTTTACATTAACATAACCTTCCGGTTGTTCCATATAAATGTCAGTATCAAGTGTCCCATTAAGAAACGCGGTTTTCACATCCATTTAGTGAATTTCAAGGTCAAGCTCATTTGCGATTGCCAAAACAGTCCTAATCGAATTATACTTCGCAACTGGAGCAAATGTATCATCGTAATCGATACCATGTTGCTGAGAATAACCTTGAGCAACAAGACGAGCTTTATATCTGTTCACCTCACCGTTTGCATCGCGTTTTTCTTTAAATACCCATTTGCTTCCTACTACGTTTTGTCTTCAGGTAATTGGACAAGATCCCACGTTTCGTTTTTCTCGAGGGAATCTAATTCTTCTTCTATTGCTTTTCGCCATTTCTTCCCATTCTTTCCATTGATGGCTTCTTGAAAGCTGGTTGGTTCATCAGTTTGCGATAAACTGGCATGTTCGCCAAAGTTCCACCAATCTCCTGTCAAAGCACCAAGTCGATCTGGTGCTCTTCTTTTGCGTTGTGCTCGTTCAAGCAGCATTACGTCATCGGGCACTAATACTTCATTAGGCACTTGTACGTCATCAGGAACGAGTACATTATCAGGAATGGGTACGTCTCCAAGAACAGATACGTCATCAGGAACAGGTGCGTCATGAGCAGGTTGCTTGAAGAATGCATGGCATTGTTTATCGACAATGTCCAAGTTTAATTGTTTCTCATTATGATGTTTGAACTCGTTTTCAATAAACATCACATCGTTGCTACGAATCATCTTTTTTGTTTCAGGATTGTAAAGTTTGTAACTTTTACTATCACTTGGATATCCAACAAAAATACAAGCAATAGAACGTTTATCAAATTTGCCTTTTTGCCTCTGGGCAGGTATGTGTACCATAGCTTTGCAACTAAAAATTCGAAGGTTACTAACATCTGGTTTTTCACCAAACCAGCATTGATACGGAGTTGTGTCTTTCAAACGCGTGGTTGGACAACGATTTCGGAGATAAACAACCGTTGATACCGCTTCAGCCCAAAAATTTTGCATTTAACCAGAGTGGTGAGGTATTGATCTTGCCATGTTGAGGATAGTGCGATTCATTCTCTCTGCAACACCGTTTTGCTGAGAAGAATAAGGAATGGTGAACTCTCTTTGGACACCTTTTTCTTTGCAGAACTGATTGAACTTATTGTAGATGTATTCACCACCATTATCTGATTGCAGTCTTCTGATCGTATGACCTGTTGAGTTTTCCATTATGGCAACATACTCTTTGAACTTTACGAGGGCGTCACTCTTTGCTTTCATTGTATAGACAACCGTATATCTCGAGTAATCATCAATAAATGTGATGAAATACCTTGAATCTCCCACTGAATTGACGTTCACGGGACCGCATACATCGCTATGGATCAACTCCAACACTTGAGTAGTTTTACTTTGATACTTCTTTGGGAATGACTCACGGTGTTGTTTCCCCATAATGCATCCCTCGCAGTTTCGATCTAACTCCTCTTTTGAGTTAACACAGAGCCCGTCTACCATAGATTTGTCATTTAAGGCTTTTAAACTATCATAGCCTAGATGACCATAACGTAGATGCCATATTGATAACGGCTCTTCATTGTGAACTTGCCCAACACAACAAGTTTCGTCACGAACAGTGTTGAGCTTATAGAGTTTGCCATGTTTATGTCCAATAACATACTCCGTTTCTTCAACGGTAACTTTGCAAGATTTACCCTTAAATTCGACAGAAACTCCTTTTTCAGTGATCGATGGTAACGAGAATAGTTTGTTATGAAGTTTAGGTACAAACAAGACATCCTTCAGTAAAATGTTCACTTTCTCTTTGTCATTCAACACGGTTAAAGTTACATCATCTTTACCATACGAATATAACACACCATCATCTACGAGCTTCACTTTTACTGGTTGTTCGAATTTCGTGTAATTCACCATGTCGTTTCTTTCGGGTGTCATGTGTTGAGAGGCGCCTGAATCGATCCACCATTCAGCATTCTTTGTTATCAAGTTTGATGACTTCAAAGCTAGTTCTGCTTTGTCATCAAAGTTTGTATCTTTGGTAGCAAAGTTCCCAACGTGAACAGAGTTGTTTTATTTTGCATCGGCTTTCTTTTTGTAACAGTCATGTGCGTAATGACCAGGTTTCTTGCAATAATGACATTTAAAATCTTTCGATTTTCTTTTAGAAAATAGTGCATCATAAACGTTTATTTCTGCTGAAGAATTCATTTTTTCCGCTTCACGAATTAGACGATCTCGAACATAATTCCATGTAAGCTTATCTTCGGCTATAGTTTCCAAAGCCGTAATCAAGAAATTAAACTTTTCAGGGAGACTACTGATGAGGATGATGACTAGATCGTGTTCAGCAATTGGATTTCCAATGGCATCCAAATGTTTAGAAATTGTCTGAATATTATTAATATGTTCAATCATAGCTTCGTTTTGCATCTTTGCCGAATACAATTTTCTTCGTAAGAAAATCTTTTGAGAAAGTGTCTTTTGCTGAAATTGTTTTTCAAGGCTATCCCAAGCCTCCTTTCCCGATTCAGCCGATCTGAAATAAATATGCAGGCTTGTGGAGACAGATAAGCATACGCTCGCAAGAGCAAGATTTTCTCGCTTTTTAAATTTTCGCTTTTCTTAGGCAGTAGCTTCAGTGTTCACAGTTTCGGTACTATTCACGATCTCCAAAAGATCTTGACCGATTAAAAACATTCTCAAGTTGAATTTCCACGAGTGGTAATTCTCAGCAGTAAGTTTCTCGTATTTAAACTCTGCAACAGCAGCCATTGTCAGCAATAATATATAGTACTAGACAAATGTTAATAAATCCAGTTTCAATACCAATATCAGTAACCTGGGCCCATAACCTGTTAAAAAATATGAGAAAAAGCACTTCAGTTGACAACGGTTTACAACAACACAACGTTTTCTTTTAACACGCTCAGCCTACTCATCAAACTACAACAACACAGTAAAAAGTCAAGAGATCAAAAACTCTAATACAAGACTTTGTAAACGAAACTAAGAAATGAATAGAACCACATGTCATACGAAACACGCTCAATGCATCAAGTGTGCATTTGAACAGGTAAGACGTTGCAGTCATTCAGTCAAACGTAACCACGCATCATCTTGGATGAAAAATTAAACCTAATCGAGCACCAGAATGTGATATATAAAAGAATATCGAGCAGAATCAAGCTGTTGAAACGAATCAGACATAACATCTCACCGCCACGATCTACCAAATGATGATTCAACCTTTACAACTCTACTGTAACAACATCTTTGTGAACATTGCTGAAGGTCGTGCTCAAAAGTTTGAATATATCCAGGATAGAGCTAAGTTAATCGTGAATAACGAAAAAATTATAGACAACTGGAAATCCATCAAAAACCGGTGTAACGGGGAATTAGGACTTCAGGGAATTAGGACTCCGCAGTCATAAATTACTAGGGATTTTTGGCTTGGGGATTCTTAATACACTAGTGAATTAGGAATGCGTTAGTGAAATAGGACTCCACTAAAAATTTCATATTGAAGTCTCTGCCTCTGGTGAATTATGACTTTTGTTGTAAATATATTGGATCGAACACCAGTGTTTGAAGAGTATTAAATTTAAAATATTACACGCAGTCAATATGGAGAGTAACAAACAAAGAAAACATTATGATTGTGAATTTATTGATAACTATATCAGACTTCAAACATATCCTGAACGTATCAGCGAGAGAGGGGAAAAGTCTAACTTCAGGAGCGTTTGGCAATAGATTGCTATCAGTTATCAACTCAAAGAAAACAAATCGCCCATTCAGAGCAGTTCACAATGAACATATACAATTATTGCATGATGGTAACAACCATTGGCTGCTTTCATTTTGTTCTAGCGGCCGAGTTCAGATCTGTGACAGTCTGAAAAGCCACGTCGGGCGAATTACAATGAGATGTTTAAATGCACTCTATGAAAACTTGAAAGATAGAAAAGTGCATTTACATTTTTACTTGTTCAAACACAAGCTACTTTAACTGTGGTCCATTCGCCGTTGCGTATGCCGCCGAGATATTGGATGGAAAATCTCCTATGGATGCACGATTTGACGTGTCAGAAATGAGAAAACATCTTGTTTCATGTTTAAAGGAAGGTAATCTGCGGCCTTCCCAAAAGTAAAAACATAAAACATGAACATTTTGACTTTTCAATTTGTGCCATTATTGTATATTTAAACACGGCCGACCTTAATCGTATTTTCTGGTTTCATAGTGAATAATGAAGAAATTGATAATTGTCATATTTTTGACAAACATTAAAAACTGAAAAATATTGGCCATATTTATCACGTACATGTGCGATAACTATAACAGAAAAAATATATTCAGAACAACCTTTATTTGTACTTATTTTGCAACTCTATTTTTTGTGAAAAAATGTCTAAAATACATGTTTGATATTTTTTTCCATTTTTAACTTTGAAGTCCTAATTCACAATTTAAGGTGATTCTTAATACACTAGGGAAATAGAACTGCGCAAGTCCTAATACACTAGTGAAAAATGACTGCAATTCATAAATCACTAGTGAATTAGGACTCCGCAGTCCTAATTCACTGCTTCCTAAATCCCCATGACACCGGCATATGCAGCTCTGCGTCACTGAAGTATTTAAGTCAATTCATCAAATCGCACCCAAACCATTCCATACGGCATTTGAAAGAATCTCGCATGCACATAACACCAGAGGTAACAACAATAAACTGAAAATTTCAAAAGCAAAATCTGAAAATGGACGTAAGACATTCAAATTCACTGGTGCAAAAATCTATAACCAGCTACCATCATGTATAACAAGTGAAGCTTCTTTTATAATTTTTAAAAAGAAAATTAATGTTTTTAATTTTACTAATACTACTTGACTCTACCTGTACTTTGAACCCTCACATTTACCTTGTATTTGCCAAAATCGTTTTCTATTTTAATGTTTTTCTACCCTTTTCGTTTTGTATTTACCTACAGGATTTTTAATACTGAACCTATGACAAGTTTTTCTGGACAAGCAATATCTGTTCTTATTGCCTATTTTGCTTCTATTTTCCTCGCATAATTTCTACTTTCGCCTCAATCTTAATGTGTTTTTATATATATATTTATTTGTGGTTTTAAATTTTACTTTTATTTTTATGTTATAAGAAGTCCTCTTATGATAGCAGCATTTGTATTTTTGTTGGCAAGAGTCAACCTGTATAAATAAAGTTTTAATAATAATAATAATAATAATAATAAAGAAAAAGCAATGTCGGCGTGGCCAAATTCTATTGATAAAAATGTTGTCTGATATTGTTTTAAAAAGTTATCTCCTTGGAACAACGACAAACGTAATGTGCAAGAATATTCGTCTATAAATATTTTTTACAAAATCGATCAGATATCAACGTAGATTCCAATCAATAATTATTGTTTCTTTGTTATTTTGCCTTGATCTTTTTTGATTTCCTTTGTCAGAGGACTTCATGAACCACTTCCGTATGTCAGCTAGCTTCTCCTCACCGTACGTTTTAAACTTTGTTTTTGGACCTTTTTGTTGTTCATGTGACGATGATTTAATATTGACAGTGTTAGCTTTCACAGTTTCCACAAACGAGCCGACAATAACTTCTTTCTCCTTTGGAACATCCACATAATTTAATTTGACAACAGAAAGGTATTGTTCCAAAAGTTTGTTCTTTTTATGGCATTCAATTTTGCTGTAAACTTACAAAATATTTTGAGGCTTCGTTGAACTAAAATCGATCTTCTGCAATGTGTACTAGTCAACTCTACCGTCACGGTCGCCCCACGATCTAATAAGTATTTCCTTTAATGTATTTTCATCAATTTTTTCTGATAAGAAAGATGGAGATGTTGGCGGAGAATTTTTTCCGGGGGTCAACGTTGATGCTGATGCAGATAATGAGTTTTAGACATTTGCATTGTACTTACTATTTGTAGTAACATCGTTTTTCTTTCTTTGAAGCCTATTGAAGCCTACGTGACGTTGTCTAGTGATTTCCGCTCGATTAGTGCATGTTCATTGGATTAGATCTATTTTCACAAAGTGTCCTTTATTGTATAAGTAAATTTATATGAAGTTTACACCTTTTTGTGTACATTGAGGTATGAAAATATTAAAGTCTGGTCCGTAGAAACTGCTTATAAGAAAATCCATCCGCCGATTTTTCAAATAATCCGTAGTAAGCTGTATTAATTTTGGAATAAATTGAGTGTCCAAACGCTGAGTTGCATATGGAACGACAAGAAAAATTCAACTTCACTCGCAACATTTTATGGTTTTTGGCAGCCTGGTTTCCGAAGTGAACGGACTCACTGCTTATCAAGTGTCGTAAGATATCGGATTAATCTTGTTTCGGATCTTTTACTGTGCATATACTTTTAACGTTTTATCCTGTTTATATTTTACTATTGTTTTTAGAATCATTTAAAAAAGCTAGATAAAAACGTTTTTCTTTTCTGTTTTTTTTGTTTTTTTTTTGTTTTCTGGTATTTTAAATTGCCACAATTCTTTCTCGGTTGTTAGGGGCCTTCAGTCGTAGCTTGGGCTGTAGCCCTAGGGAATTACTCCATATCCTGAAGGAATAGGGTTGTTTGAGGCTGGAACACCATTGCTTTCGTATTGAAATTATTTTGGACTACATTGTTGTTTTTGTTTGAGGATTTCTTTCTCATAAACCAAAAAAATTGTAATTATCACATTACTGATTGCCCAATTAAACTTTGTTTTGTCAACATCCGTTGTCACTTAGGTATAATTGGTCGCAAGTAGTTGTAGTATTTGCAGCCTGGTTTCCACTGTTATCTTTCTATTATGTCTTCTACTAAGTCCTCATACGGGAGAAGCTTGAAGAAACCTGTGCGTTTAAACAATAACTCATTGGAAGATTTGAGTGCGAAATGTTGCAATTAGAACTGTGATATGCACGGGAGTGTAAATTATTTCAGAAACTGCACGCGTTGTTCTGCATGCTTTTTCAGTGACTGTTGTAGCCTCGATCATAAAGTTGTAAAGTTGCTCAATGAAAGGAATGACAATTAGGTTTTGTCCAGACTGTGCTAAACCAGCTCTGAATGCTATTTTTGTTGAAAAAGACATCGAAGCGAGGTGCAACTCGTTTTTCGAAAAGGTTAATACGCGGCTAAATAATATTGAAACAAGTAATATTTTGATAAACGATTACATAAAAACCATCGTTGACAAAAATACTAGTACCATAAAAAATCAGACTAAACACCAATCTTGAAAGGCGCTTGTCAGAGTTAGAGAAATATGTTTCATTGATGCCATGTAACAACATCGCGGTAGATAATACTGTCATTAAAGGTATGAAAGATAGAGAAAATAGAGAAAAAAATGTCATTGCTTTTAATCTTATTAATGAAAACAAAAAAGTTTCTGAAAAAGATAATTTTATAACCTTCATTAGGACATCATTGAACATTGAAATTAACTCCAACATGAAAACTAAATGTGAACGAATCGGTCAATCGGAAACAGGTTCATCCCTATCGATTAAAAATTCCATAATGAAAAACCTTCACATTTACGTCAATCGAATTCCACAGTCTTCATTAATCATGATCGAAGCAAAGAGCAAATATATATTGTCTATATACCAATTTCGATTCGCTAACAAATAAATTCCCGGAGCTTAAACATTTAAATGAGCAGCAGAATACTGATATTGTATGTGTGACTGAGATCTTACCAAAACATTCTTTTATACCCGTCCAACCCTCTGAACTATCTATAGATGGTTTTAACTGTTTTTCAAACTTAGAAAGTCCAAATTGTCATCGCGGTGTAGCTATTTATGTTAGAAATAAATATGCTGCAAGCATAGTATCGAATACGCTATCTTCTACTTTTAAAGAAAACATTTTGTGTGAACTTAATTGTGGGTCAAACACACGTCTGTTGGTTTGCTGTATATACCGATCCCCGAATAGTTCTGCGAGTAACAACAATGCTCTTAATGACGCTATTCGACTTATGTCGCAAAGTAAGTGTCATCTATTGATCATGGGCGATTTCAACCATCCAGAATTAAATTGGGAATCGATTAGTACGAACACTCCAGAAAACCATAAAGCGAACAAGTTCATAGAAGCTTATCGAGACTCGTTTCTGTTCCAGCATGTCACTGAACCAACACACCATCGTTCATTACAAAATCCAAATACTCTCGACTTAGTTTTCACAAACGAAGAAACAATGGTTTCTAATCTATCATATCTTGCACCTGTTGGAAAAAGCCATCATTCCGTCATTACATTTAACTATGTCTGTAATCAATTAAAAACCGAGCAAACGGAAAATGTTTTTTTATATAACAAAGGTAATTTTGATGCTATGAGAGAATACTTTACCAATTATAACAGGGAAAAACGATTAAATGGCCTAAACGTTCATGAATCGTGGAAACCTTTCAAAGATGAACTTTCATTTTCTGTTCAAAAAAATATTCCTCATAAAAAAAGCTCGTCTTTTAATCAATCGGACAAAAATTTGGCTTAACAAAAACGCGATGGCAAAAATTAAAACCAAGAAAAAAGCTTACCAACGTTTTTTATTAACCAAACAAGGTTCTGATTATCTAGCTTATAGTAGGCTACGAAATTAGGCGAAATGGGAGTGCAGAAAAGCTATAAAACAATTTGAAAAGAACATCGCCGAAGAATCCAAATCCAACCCAAAAGCGTTTTTTAAATATGCTTCTTCAAAAATGAAGACAAAGAATACCATGCCTGATCTTACCAAACCTGACGGTTCATTATCTACAGACAATCTTGATAAAGCTAATATTCTGGTAAACCTTTTCTCAAGTATCTTCACCAACGAAAACACTAGTAACATTCCTACCACTATTAATAAAACTTTCACATATAAGCTAAATTCAATCGAAGTAACATCAGAAGAAGTACGCTATAAGCTCCGAAAGTTACAAACTAACAAATCGTCAGGCCCTGATGGTATTCACTCAAGAGTACTAAAAGAAATATCAGTTGTAATTGATTTGCCCCTTAAAATAATTTATAATTTTTTTTTTTTTTTTTTTTTATTGTAGTTGCTCAGAACAAGGCCCTAAAGGCCACTTGAGTGTAAAGAGCTAGAAAAGTTACAGGGAAAGTGACGCAGTTTTCAGATATCGATGAACGTTTGATTTGAACAGTTGAAGGTTATAGACCGATGGAAAGCATGTAGAAGGAAGGGAGTTCCAAAGTCTGGATGTTCGCGGGAAAAAACTGTTCTTATAGAAATCCCTGTGACAGTTTGGAATGCAAACAGTCCATTGATGAGAAGATGACGAAAACCTAGTTGTACGGTGAAAAATTCTGGGAGAAGGTGTAAGAGATGATAGTTCGCTTGAACAACGTCCATAAAAAAACTTGTAAAAAAGACAAAGAGAAGCTACGTTTTGCCGGTGTGATAGGGAGTCCAGTTTCGAAGATAAGTTTGCGCCGATTGTGTTGCAAACACGCCGTTGAACACGGTCTAACAAGTTCAAGCAATTCGCAGGAGCACCTGCCCAAATGTGGCAGCTGTATTCCATGCAAGGACGTATTGACGATTTGTACAGGTAAAGGATACACTCAGGGGTGAGGTAACTCATTTCTCGTAAAAGAGAACCAACCTTCATGGCAGCTGATTTTGCAATGGTTTCAATGTATGAACGCCATGAGAGATCGCTTGTAAATATGAGACCAAGAAGGCGAAATGAATTGTTTTCAGGCAAATGAGAACCATTCATCAAAATTGGAGGTAAATATGCTTGCTTGAAATGATTAATGGAAAGAAGACTAGTTTTAGATGGATTGAAATTAACCAGCCAATTCTTACCCCATTCAACTACCGAATTGAGATAATAAAGCTTTAAGGCAAGGAAACCCACAAGACTGGAAAGATGGCAATCTTACCGCCTCATTTAAAAAAGGAAAGCGTGATAACCGAAATAATTACAGACCAATTAGTCTAACTAGAATTCCCTACTACTCGAATCTATCGTCAGAGATCATCTTCTAAAACATTTCCTTGATAATGACCTAATCAATCATCAACAACACGGTTTCATTGCTGGACGCTCGTGTTTTACGAATCTATTAACAATGTTAGACGTATGGACATCATCCATAGAGCAAGGCATATTATTTAGATTTTGCGAAAGCATTCGATTCAGTTCCTCATAGACGCCTTATTGCTAAACTTAAAAGTTACGGAATAAATGGGGATGTATTATCGTGAATAGAGGATTTTTTATCAAATAGACGACAACGTGTAATCATAAATGAGTCTAAATCGAACTGGAAAGTAGTGTTGAGTGGCGTACCACAAGGGAGTGTCCTAGGTCCTATCTTGTTTTTGTTTTTTGTAAACGACATTACTGATGGCTTAAAATCTGAAGCTTTGCTTTATGCGGACGACGCTAAGATCTTCAGTATAATGCATGATGAAAATATATCAGCTAATCAGCTACAATATGATTTCCATACCTTAGTACTTTGGGCAGAAGAATGGGGCATGTCATTTAATATTGATAAATGCAAAGTATTCCACGTCGGAAATAAAAACAAAATGCATGTATACTACCTTACAAAATCAAATGGTAGAAAGGTCCCGCTTGAAGTAACTGAAAATGAAAAAGATCTAGGTGTTTATGCTGATCCGAAAATGAGTTTTTCCACGCATGTGTCGATAAAAGTCAACAAAGCTAATAAAATGTTAGGTCTAATAAGGCGTACATATGTGCATTTTGACAGCAGATCTTTTAGACTCTTGTTCACTAGCCTAGTCAGACCTTATCTTGAGTATTGTGTGTCGATTTGGTACCCACTATTTAAAAAAGATAGTAAGCAAATTGAAAATGTGCTTAGAAGAGCTACACGTCTTCTACCCAATTTAAAGAAATATACTTATACTGAGCGACTAATGTTGCTTAACTTACCAAGTATGAAGTATCGTAGAGAACGTGGTGATAGGATATAAATTTATAAAATCTTCAATAAATAATAATAAATATATTTTTGATATTTAAACTTTAAAGATTTAAGATCTTTTGAAGTAAGAAACCTCTGAGACAAAATTTAAAAAAATTTAAATTAACAATAAGGAGTAGAAAAAAATGAAAATAAACAAATTCTGTACATCTATACATGGTCTAAATCCTTCTATTTTTAAAAGCCTTAATATATGCCTTAAAAATATTTCAAGTTCTCTGAAAAGCAAATGTATTCGACTTACCGTAATGCCTCGATTAAGCGCCCCCCCTCGTATAAGCGCCCACCCTCTTGGTTAAATTATTAAAAAAGCGCCCCCTTGAATAAGCACCCACTACTCAATCTTCAGAAACAGGCGCCTATTCGAGTTTTCGGCAAAAACAGTAGCTTGGAACGAAGAAAGGCAACCGAACACAGTTTTTTCTAGTTTTCATTCTTATTTTTCTTTTCCAATTCTTTATAACAGGGAAACTTTTTTTAAAAACTTTAGATATCACAATGTCAACGATTTTCTTCTGTTCTTCCAGCCTTTCTAGCAAAACTTCTCCAAACTTTATATCGTTCGTCATTGCTGTGTATTTGGCTGGAACCACCAGACCAATTTCTCGTTTTCTTTTACCAACAACTTCTGCCTTCAAGTCTTTTCTCGCTATCAGTTGTGAGAAAATAAGATAAACGTCGGGACAACTCAACAGGCGCGTGACCTACTAAAGCAAGTTCACCATCTACAACACCCAGTGCATGCTTGTCGTATGTATGTGCTTCATCTCTTGGATCCGGTTTACAATAGAGTTGCTCTCCAATGACCTGCGACCGCTGACGCGAGTTCAGACATGTTACTCGTCGACAGAGACAAGGAGGGTGACGAAGATGTGGAAATAAATATTTTGTGAAAGAAACAAGTGTTTCTATTAAAAACCGCCTTTTATTTATGTTTAATTTTTCTGAATTGCAAATAAGCGCCTCCCCCCCCTCCAATATGCGCTCACCCTAGAGCCTCAAAAATTAAATAAGCGCCCGGTCGCTTAATCAAGGAATTCCGGTAATTTGTTGTTTCCTTAAAGATTTTTTTCGTTACAAACAAATATTAATGGCATTTGTTCTCAATACAGCTAATTGGTCAGCTATTCTTTTCATCTACAAAATGTAATATTGAAATTATTTAAGAGAATTGTGAACATTTATTACCGTTACACTTGAAAAAGCATGCATTCCGTTGGAAGGAAGACCGTATGATATAGAAACGCCGGCTAAAAAGAGATTTCTATTGATTATGGTTCAACCCTAGTTGTTAATATTGTTGTATGGTTCCAGTTTTAAGTTTGATTTTAAAGTAAGTGAGGCTGACGAGATTTCATTGATGAACCAACTTCACATTATATTGATGAAATAAAACGTATTTAAATAAGACACTGACGCAGGGGTGTTGGAGTCGGTGCCACAAGGTACAGCCCCACCCCCGTTTTCGGATAAAGATATCTTTTCTATTTCTTTTCCTGGTTGGAACCTGCTTTTTTCATGCGGAGAATGCTGCAGAAAGGTGCTGAAATAATACGTTTTAGAAAATTTGTGACAATAAAGTGATAAGGAAGTTAGAAAATCTTATTTACATGCCCTTTTTTCTTCATGTTAGCCCACTTTTTGAAAGTTGGTTCGGAGGCCCTGTGACGGTAGACATTGTTAACAACACAAATGTTGTTTCGTTTTCAGCATTTTTATATCTTGATAAATACGGTTGAAATAACTTTGGTGTTTTGTGACGCTTTAAGGGTAGTAATAATAACAATGTAAAACTGTTGGATGACAATATATACATATTCAGGCCGCAGATTCATATTCACTTCCAACAAGGCCCTATCTACATGCCAAAAGGAAAAAATTTGCTACAAAATCACTATGACATCACTATCACTTTGACTTAAGTCGTTGTTAATGATCGCCAGCCTGAGCAACGCGGATTAGTGTCTAGCCACAAAGATTCGCTGGGCACACGTGTAAAAGAATGCGTCTAAAAGTTAAACTTGGAAATTGTATCTACAACATCAGGAGAATTGGAGTGGGTTTTTATATGTTGTAGTGTGCAGTATTATATTCTAAACATGTATAAAAACTAGTGCGGTAGAATAGGATACCACCAATTAACTTGAGAATATTATTAGGAAGAGTAAAATCTATTCAAATTAGTTTTAAATCTTAATCGAATCAACCCCAATTGATCGCTATCACAGGTTGTGCACGAGGAGGAGGTAATTTTATGATTAACAATTAACGATAAGAAGAAACAATTTCTACCGAACAAGTTACCAATTCTTTAAAGCGAACTCAAATATAATTGAATGTGAAACCTCTTTGAAATTCCTTGCAGTTATTTTAGATCAACACCACACATTAGTATGATTGAAAGTAATCTATTTTTTTATTAGGTACTCTATCTTTCTGTTTTCTTTGACTTTCCTAACCATAAAAACGTGGTATTTGTATATGCTAATATGATGTTTGTATATGCGTGTGTGGTTTATATTACTTTTTGTAAATGGTAAAATATAAACTTTAACAAAAAAAATCCTTATTTCACCGATCACTGATCTTTGCTATACCTAAATCAAAACATTTAGCTTCCATTTAGCAATACGAACGAAAAGAAACAATTCGACTAAGTAAGTTCCTTCACATTTTGAAAATAACCTGGACTTTCGGCTTCGTTCACATTTTGAAAATAACCTGGACTTTCGGCTTCGTTCACATTTTGAAAATAACCTGGACTTTCGGCTTTGAATGATGAAATCTAAGTAAATCTAAGCCTTTTATATAAACAAAGATAAGCATACTGAAAAGAAAATACTTAAAAAGGAAAACCGGAAGAGTTTTAAAAAGCTCTGTTTTAATCGTAAAGAATTTGAAAAGACTAAAGGTCTTAAAAAGCATTACTTCTTTTTTCGCATCCGGATGAAATTCTCATCACAAAAACGCTTGAAATGCGATAAAGAACGAAAAGTTAGCCTTGAACAAGAAAAACTTTTGGTAGCCTTCAAATTTAGTTCTGCATAACAACTTATCCATTACATTTCAGAATCAACAAACTAAACAATAAGAAATACATTTCAGAAGGTGTGAAAAATGCAACATAAAGGATGCCATACAAATGTAACCAGCTCTTTAAGTCACGGGTATAGGCATTAAGTCTTTCTCGGTCAGTTGTTTTCTTTACTAATTACTTGCGGTCATGTCCGGATTTAAATAAATGTTTATACTACCCATTCAAGTCTCATATAATGGTTAAAGAATTGATGCAATACAAAAAACACATACCTATGCTATTGTCCTGCCCACTTGAAAACCAAAGTGTGTAAAAGGCCCTTGTATAGCATAGAATAATGGATAAATCATACGGTTTTCATAGTTTATATGGTTGCTGTGAAATGCTATTCCTATCATATCATTCATTTAGTCTTTTTAAGTATTTTGTTGTTGTTGTTTTTTCACTGAAATATCCATTTTCTCCTAAAAATTATTTCTTTGCATATATCTGTTATGCAAGAATGGTTTCTTTTCCCGCATTGACCCGCGGTTTCGAAAGTGACATTTTGGGAGTTTAGGGAATAAAATATGGAGAAAATGTAAACAAACAATTGACAATATGATGACAAATTGTTGAGAAGATATTTGCTTTGATAATGAAAATTCTTAAAGGAAGATTTTAATTATATAAATAATTTACCATTAGATATTCATGTGGATGAGACTTCATCACTGAGTCTGAGAAGAATAGAGGAATTAAAAACAATGCGTCGTGTAAATGCTAAAATAGGACGAATGATGACGAATGGCGTGCGATGGGACTGTATGGGTTTTTAGGCGCGCAGTGTAAGCCGACCGGTTTGAACTTTTATTGGGTAACCATGTAACTATTTGATCCATTGATCTTGTTACAATAATGTAGAATATTTGTGTGTTTAATCAGACGTAAAATGCTTCTTCCTAAATACTGTTCACTCTTAGGTTGTTTCGCCACCATTCACTGAGTCAATTCGCCCAATGTATGTTACACACCATGTTGTATGTATGTTTGGCACTGTAGCTAAGTGGATAAGTTCTTTGTTGCACAAAACCAAACCGGGTCGGTTCGAATCTCGTCTCCAGCATATCTTTAATACTGAGTTACAGCTTTGTTCCTGAGCAAAACTCATTGCGTAATGCAAGTCTAGCTTAAATAGGTTAGTGTTTGGTTGAGCGATTTTTGTAGGTGCAAATAAGCATCCTAAGTACGCCAGGACTAACCAACAGGACACACAAGGATAACGATAACAGTATTGTATAGACTGAAGTGTAAATACCCTGTATAAAATTTGAAATAATAATGAATTTTCAATTCATTATATATATATAGTAATTTCATTACTAAAAATGGTATGGCATATATATTTATTAACAACAAATTTTGATGAAGCATTTAGATATGTATATATAGTTTTATATACCATTGAGAGACAAAATGTATAAATTATATACATCTCAGCATACAATGCCCAGTTAAGATAAAAACAAAGACAAATGTTACATTCAAAGTAACATTTGATTTCACAAAAGAAAGTGGAGAGGACATACATTTGAGAAATGACAAAATAAAGTTATTTTTGATTTTATTTGGATATTAACATTATCTAATTACTGAAAAAAGAGATCAATCATAGAACTATTAAAGCGGTGGACACAATTTAAAACAAATATGGTTTGGTATAATACTTTTACTAAAAGTATCCGCTTTACAAGTGAGACAAACATCTATATGCATCTTTTATCCAAATTTGATTTCAGAATGTTGGTGTTGTGAGAGAAGATAACATAGTTGCTAAATATAAAAGCACAAAAATTATACATTGCTGCCACAAAAGTTTGTTCATTTGTGCTTTCTTCAACTTCTTACATTCACAGTGAAACCAGTTTAAGCAACGGTCACATAAAACACAACTTTGGTGAGAGAGAGATTTTAGAAAATTAATTTAAATTATTTCTTGGGGTTTCATCTTGGGGTTGTTTTGTTTGAGCTTATGGTTTTATTTAATTATGCAATCTCAGTCCTCTGATGTAGGTTTGCTCTTATTCTAGCATCTAGATAATGAGTGGTATTGCTGTTGGTTCTCCCATGCTTTGCTAATTTTTAATGGTTTTGAAGAGATTTACAAGGTGTTCAACTTTGAGTGTCAAGCTAAATTCAAAGGGTGAATTCAGAGCTTCTTAACGCCAAGCTTGTTATTCACCAGGTTCATTTTCATACATTATTTGTTTTTATGGACATTGCCAGATTTAGAATAAAGTTATTGTATAGGTAATATACTTTTGCACCTGTGCAAAATAACTAAGCTGGCTTGTGAACTAATGCTGCAAGAATTCACCATACTCATCTTAGAATATACTAAATCCTTAATTTACTTTGTTACCATGTTGCATGAAAATGCTTAAACTTTCCTTGACCCATTGTGAGGTAACACCACCCTTTGTGACATCTATGATAGATGGATAGAATTCTTACTTTGCTTCAGTTCCCTTATATCAGTCTTGATTAATTGGGCAGCAGCTTCAAAAAGTTCAACTTTTGTTTGCAATGATTTTTGCTTCAAATTACAAAGAATGTAGTTGGCCACACCTTTAAACCGACACTATCAGCTTGACCAAGTGCTTCTTATATAGTTTTTTCAACTTCTTTTTTAACCTCTTTACACATTAATTGGGTTATTCCATTTCCACATAAAGCTCTTATATTTTGTGCACTTATCATTCAGATGTTTCCTCCAAGCATACACAGAGCTTATCAATCTCTCACTTTTACAGGCTCATCTTTTCAGTGAAACTTTGTCTTGTAGATTATGCCGCGCAGTTGTAGTGTCATTACCTCATTAAAGGAGTGCTTCCACTTCATAAAAAATGATGAATCTTTTAAATAAAGGTTGTGTCTAAAGATGATATCCTATCATCAGGTTGAATTTCAGCTTTATACTATTTTTTCTAAAGAGAGTTTACTCATTTGTATTCATATTTCATATTGATGTCGTATCAATACTTGGCATATTTGACTTTCTTCAGAAGAAAAGTGTGCGGTATAAGAAGGTAGATGTATTTCAGTTATCATGATGTTACATGGGGATTTATATTTTCTACTACAGTCATCTCTTGATATATTGATCTCAAAGAATAGTAAAAAAAATGTGTTTTGAGGGTTCTTTTAAGAATTTTATTAGAGAAAATCTCATGTGTCGCTATTTCCGCTGTTAGCAGATTGCGAACCCACATAACTGATTTCTTTCCATTTCTTTCTATCTAGAGCAAACTGATTAATTGAGCTCCAGTCATCGATGTTTGCCCTCGACCATGCCCTCAAAACATAATTTGGACAAACCGACAAATGATCTTTTCACATGTCCAAAAAGTTTTTGGGTTTTCCTTTTATTATATCAAAAGGGGAAGGTAGGTAATGAAGTTTTGTTACGTAGGGTGGAAATCCTAATTTTGTCAATTAATCTATGCCCGGTGATGAAACGCATGACATGATTTTGGAACACCTCTATGCGATTGGAAAGTACTTTGGTCCATGTCATACAGTCTAGACCGTACAAAACTACAGGAAGAACATAAGTAAGATAGACCTTCACTTTTACAGATATAGGTACACGCTTTGATTTCAGGACGGTACTGTTCTTTTGAAAAGCGGCCCAGCCTAGGCCTATTCTATGTTTTAGAGTAGCTTCGTGGTTACTAGATGAGGTTATCTTATGCCCTAGATAAATAAATTCAGTGACTTGTTTTATTCGTTGATCGTGTATGGTTAAGTTGAGTGGAAGCTGTTTTTTATCAGTAGACATGGATTCTGTTTTCGTTTAATTTAATTAATTGCTAATCCAATTTCTTTTGCATTTTTCGCAACTTCATTTACAAATAGCTGCAGTTTTAATGGGCATTTGTTTGTAAGCGCTATGTCGTCAGCATAAGAAAGATTAGATAAAAAATGACCACCTATAGAAAAGCCACTGTTACAGACTTCTTCTGTCTTAAGTAAAACCTTTGCCAATGCCACACAGAATAGAATTTGACACCTTTTTTGACATTTAAAAACCGGCTATTTCCTGGGTTAGTTTTTATTGACGCTTGAGATCCATCATAAACAGATTTTAAAAGGTTGATGTAGTTTTTATTTAATGACGTCTTGTCCAGAATTGACCAAAGTTTGTCGAGTTTAATACTATCGAATCATCTGACTGAGTGCAAAAATTTGCTCTATTGTTCCTCGACCGGGTTGGTAAGCTGCTTGTGAGTCAGGGAAACATGAGTAAAGGTTGTCGGTAATTCTATTGCCAATAATGGTCATAAAAAGTTTGTAGACATGGCTAAGCAAACTTATTAGTCTATAGTTTTTGCACTCTGATCTATCACCCTTTTTATATAAAACTACGATCGGAGCTTTTTTAAATGTAGATGGGATGTTGCCTGTTTTTAAAATAAGATTAAACAAAATATAGAGGATTCGCACCATAGCATCTCCACCAGCTTTCAAAAATTCAGAGTGAATGCGGTCAATACCAGGGCTCTTCCTTGATGCTAATCTAATTATAGCTGAAATAATTTCTGACTTGTAATAGGTGGAATGGGAAGTTCGTCATCAGTTGGAAGTGGGTCACAAGTGTTAGGATCGTCATACAGTTCCTCATAAAATAAGGCCCATCTCTCAAGTATTTCTTCCCTGGACGTTAAAATTTCCCATTTTGGTCTTTGATACCCCAGCTGATATTATGTCTGTTAGTTTTCAGCTTTTTCATAGCGAAGAAAATTTGTTTGTCAGGGGAGAGATTAGAAATTTCGTCAAAGTCGTCGTTCAGTTGGTTAATTTTATCCCTTTTTACTAGCTTTTTAGTTTCTGCTTTTGCTATCTTATACTGAATAAAAGAATCACCATGTTTCTGTCTGACCTGTTTCTTATTGTTGAAGGTGTCACTTTGCATCCAGGTTGGTAATGGGGACTTTACTGGTGGGGTGAATTTCTCAGCAGTTTCAGTAATGTGATTGTTTACTGTATTAGAAAATTCCTCCACATTAGTAGAGGGAGCATCAATAAGGGGTCGAAAACGATTTGATAATTCGAGCTGGAAAGAAGTTGTTTCAATGTTTTTCAGGGCAGAGATATTAAATTTCTTACTCATTCGTTTTGGTTTTTGCCAAATGTAAGTGGTCTTCACTTCTGCACGAAGAAATCTGTGGTCTGATATACTAGGGGTATTTAGTACCGACGCATCTGTAACATTTTGACGAAATTTATTGCGAGAAAGTATAAAATCTATCTGACCCTTGCTCCTGCCGTTGGGGTGATTCCAGGTATGGAGTCTTCGTTTTTGGAAGAATGTACTAGTAATATGAAGGTTATTAGCAGAACAAAAACTGGCTAAACGTTCACATCTGCTGTTATTGGAGCCGATAGTATGCTTCCCAACACAATTCGGATATGTTGAATGAAGACCACCAACTCGGGCGTTGAAATCACCCATAATAAAGACAAAGTAACGGCTGGGGATTTTATCTAACAATTCCTGAATTTGGATATAAAGCTTTTTGACTTCATCATCAGGGCGTTTTAAGGTGGGAAAATAAGCTTGTATAAAAATAAATGATAAATGTGAATGAAATATAATAAATAATTGTTCTTAAGAATTAAAAGGAAACAGAAACTTTAATACAAGGTGTTTAAGCAAGTTATAATTGTTTTGAAAGTTGAGGCAATGAAAGAGATACAAGAAGTTGAACTTTTAATGAGATGTAATTGTAGTGGGAAAAGAAGTGAGGAGATAATGGGTTCCAGAAAGTTGAAATTTTTAATGAGATGTTATTGTAGTGGGAAAAGAAGTGAGGAGATAATGGGTTACAGGAAGTTGAACTTTTAATGAGATGTAATTGTAGTGGGAGAAAATGGTTGGGAAAATATAGAGAATGATTGACCAAAACAGACAAATTCTAGTAGTTTTTTTTTTAGAGAAAATCTAGGTTTGTGTTATCAACAGTTTTGTTTTGTGAGAAGAAATCAAGGTTAAATAGTATATTATATAAATCAAGTAACTCATTTTGAGTTAAAAGTCTTTCTCTATAGAGGTGTTCCTGTCTGTACTGAGAATAACCAGTGAATAAACATTCAATTATTTTGCACAATAAAAGTTGCATTATTAATTTATATACTCTTTCTGGTGTCAATGTTACATTTAAAGCTTACATTGACTTACTTGTGAACACTCTCGAGAACATTGACTTTGAACAAACGAATTTGTACTGTTAGTTTGGTGTAAGGTGCAACCTTAATGTTTGTGAAAACTCTGATTTCCAAGCATTTGGAAGGATTTTCTTATCATATACTTTGTTCTGATCTATGTCATCAGAAATCTGCATTTTTGTTATTTTTTAAGTTGGTCTTGCTTTACTTTTGACAGTAAAATTGTATTTGAATTTTTACTGAGCATTGGAATCAATTGATTCCTTTTAGCAATCAACATTCAAAGTTACATAATGTAATTGTATCCATTGAACGTTTTTTTGTTAATATTGGTGTCTTGTATCTGATAATATTGTTTTTTTATAACGTTATGAAATCTACATATATAAAACAAATTGGAAAGTGAAGACTATTATAATATGTCTGTTTTTAATATTTAAATTTTTGTTAATTTTTAGAAAGAAATTTTTGAACTCTTTATTTATCTAATTATTTAATTTTATTTAAAAATATTTATTGATCGATTGGTAAATCTTTGCAATAATAATAATGATGATCCTTCAGGTCTAGTAGAAAATTAAATGATGCTTTTACGTTATTATAATTTAAAATGAGTCAGCGATTTTCGATTGAGCAGTGTTTTGAAGAAGCTGCAGAACGCGGAACACTTTTTGTACAGCAGAGGAACCTCAAGTCATTTCCTGTTTGTGTAGATGTTGCTGATTTAATAGATGTATTACATGCTGGTACGTACCGCAGGGTTTCTTCATATGATAAAAAGGATTGTGAAACAATGTGTTCAATTTCAGATATATCTAAGAACAAGTTTTTTGAGCTGCCTCCAGAGATCCTCTCTTTCATCATGATGGAAAAACTGAATACGTCCAGCAATTACATCAAAAGTCTGCCAGACATGAGCAAATTAACTGCACTGACGAGCTTAGATGTGAGGTAAGTGCTAATCAAACGCTTTCCTGTGAGATAGCAAGGTATATTTTATAGTTTTGGCTAATATTAAGATTGTGTGTACTAACGAAAGTTAGAGATTGGCTGAGTTGTGTGTGCAACGGGGAAAAACTTACATGTTTTTGGTAAAAATTTACTCGAATTTTAAAAGATTTAACAACAGAAATACAAATCTTTGTCTTTTCCAAAAAGTATATTTATCTAACTTTATATTTAGACTGTTCTTAATTATCTGATTTTTCCTTTAAAGTGTTTTGCGTTTCAATTTGTGCCGAAATATGGCATTTTCATGTTTTGGAGTCAAATTCCTTTAACACTTTTGAAACACACTAGAGTGTCACAAGTTTTTGAAATGTTTCTTTCCTTTATGACATAAAATAAGCCATTAACTTTTTCTTTTACATTTAATCATTGTGAGTAAATATTTTCTCCTTTAACAAATAGGGGTGGTGGTTGTGGAGATGGTTTGTTAGTTCATTTTGCTGCTTCATGCATACGTTCGTTGTTAAGGATTTGTTACAACTCAAAGTCTTACTGCATATTTTCATTTTTGTTAGTCTTACTGCATTCATTTTTGGCATGTCGAAGAACGAAATTTGATCCCATATTTCTTTCTGTTAGTTTGTGACATTTTGTAATTGTTCATTTAATGTGTCTTGATATCCATTCTTTAGGTCTGTAACTTTGAAGTTTTCGATATCGATCTTTTGCTCCCTTTTTGTGGTTTTTATTTTTTTTTTGGCATCTTCATTTTTGTAGTCGTGATTTCGGATTTGTGGTGGTCTGATTTAGTTATTGAAGCTTTGTAGTCGAGTGACTTTATGTTCTTGTTGTTTCAAATGGGTATGTAATTCATTTGGTCTTTTGGATTCTTTTCACCATTTATATTTAGTTCATTCTTGTGTTGTGAAATCTTATTTTTGAATCTTGTAATGTTATCGATTTTATTGACTTCAATTTTTATTATGCATATTTGCCTTTTGGTTCGAATTCTTTTTGATTATTTTGTAAAAGAATTGCTGTATCTGCGGTTAACTTGTCGTTTCCAGCATTGTATAAGTACAGTACTTCTCCTTCAGTCACTCAGGATTCACTTGTTTATGTCAAAAAGTCCTAAATCTGGAGACAATTTTAAGAATATCTTATTTTCATCTTTTGATGCTTTATTTTACAATTCAAAACATACATATAAATTATTGAAATGAAACAACATTCCAACATTCCAGGGAATATCTATGATGGCAAATATCTCAATTCTCATTACAATAGGATTTCATTATATTTCAAATGAAACATAAACAGCTCATTAAAAATGAAGAAATGTTTAAAAAGGGTTAAAAGTATTGCATCCTTACCCTGGAATCTCAGGTTACTGATTGATATTTTGTTGACACTCAAGTGCAGACAGACATGTTTATGAGGTCAATTGATTTAGACTCAGAATTTTGTGTGTAAATTTTAATCACAAGAGCATAATTTTTTTATCAATTTGAGGTATTAAACTTATGCACAAAACATTTTGTTGAAATATTTTTGTCCAAAGAAGATAAATAAGAAGATAAATACTAATGCGACGTTTCTTTATGGTTTATAAATAAAGATGAAATTAACGAACAGAGATTGTTATTTGGCAACTTAATGCAAAGTTACGTTTAAGTTTCATTTTAGTTTCACTATTACATAAGAAATTTACGAATTGTGATTACTTCTTTTTTAACTTTTTAATTTGTTCACTTACCCCAACTTTCATTTCAGGAACACTAATAATATACATATATATATATATTATGTTTTTTATCTTTTTTATTTACAGTCAAAATCAACTTTCTACGTTACCTGTTCACATTTGTTCGCTTCCACTGAAGATACTAAAAGCCAGTTACAATCGTATCACCGTACTGCCGAGCCAAATTGGACTGCTTATTAAACTTCAAGCTCTGGTAGGTGCCTTTCTTCTCTTAAGTTTCGTTGGGTTTTAAAAAGGTTTTTAATTTTTTTTTAATTGCAAAAGATGCTGTTATGGTGGCTTGCACTTGTTATATAGACAAACAATATCTCATTTTCAATTAAACTTCATCAGGCTTTGACAATGGGCGCGATTTGGTATATAGCATGCCCGATCACGCAAATCATCGGGCACGTGTATGAAAAGTACATATATTTGGGCGCGTGGAATATTTCTTTCTGTTCGTCATGCGACACATGAATACGTCATTCATGGCCAATACGTTGTTGTATTACGAAAACAAAAATTACTGAATGCTGAAAAAAAAATTTATTTCACTTTTCTTCTTTTCTTTTATTTCTTGAATTTTTGTTTATTTATGTTGATTTAATTTTCTTTTATTAAATGTTTCAAAAGGTTTGCTATGTAACGTAAAATATAAAAAGAAGGAAGATTTTCAAAGAGAACCCACAGATATGTTATGCGATGCAATGGCTTGATAAATGTGGTAGAACTATGCTGCATTTGATGGAAGAATGAAAGATCAAACCACAACGAAACATTCAGTTTTGTTTACAAAAATAATCAAAAGTCACAAAACCAATAAACATGCTAAATATGCTTTATTAAACACTAAAGAATATAAACATGACAGCTCGGTTTTATTGGGTTATTAACTATCACTGAAGAAGAAGTCATCGTATTTTAACTTGTAGCTTAGTTTTCAAACGGGACTCTGATTGTGCATACTTCATTCTTAATTAATTCACTAAAAGTTTAAAAGCAGCTGCTTTGATGATACTTAATTATTCCCACCCGTCATTTTTTGTCTATTTTTAGGATTTGTCTTGTAACGAATTGACAAACCTCCCCAGTACAATGGGAGAACTAGTATCGTTATGTCGGCTAAATGTACGCAGGAACCAAATAGTAACTTTACCTGATGGTAAGAAAATATGTTTAATAAATGTTACTCTAAACCAAAAAGGTGCGTTTTATAGGCTATGTATGTAATACATACTTTACACTTGTTTTGTAGTCTTACAAGCCTTATAAACAACACCTGTGATTACCTAATAAGGGCATAACCACTGTATAGTTATACTGCAATATAAACAGGTTCACACATTGTAGATTAGTTGAAGCCTTTATGTAGCCGAAAGGTTGAGTTGAGTCGAGTTCTGAATCACATGCACTTCCACTTACAAAGACCTGCAAATAAATATATTTTATTCATATGCAATACCATAATTTATTCCAGCCTAGTTTCAGGGAATAGTTTGGTAAAATGAGACTAAAACTCTGCAGAAGAACCATTCTGCTACCAATGTCACGTTTTACTCATTTTTAACTTCCAACATTAGTGTTTTTGCATGTTTTGTAAGTAAATGACTGGTCTAATGTGGCTAATGTGAATATCTCTTAGTGCAGAACTACTTTCTATGTTGTTGATGAAAATTGTGCAAAAAATCACCTTTTACATATTATTCCAAAAGAAATGCGTTTCGCTATTATTTACGGGTATTTTCCTTTCCTCATGTGCGTTACTTTTGAAAGCGGAATTAAAGAGCAACACAACATCTTTAAGTGAAGCAAGAGGAATTCTGTTGCATACACACGCATTATTTTATTTAATGATCTGACAACAACAAAGATGGCTTTAATTAAAGTAAATACTGTGAAGTAATCAATTGTTATTGCTGCTGTATAGTGGTTTAGTGTTATGGTTAAAATGATGTTTAAAAATGCCTAAAAAGACCCTGTGTTGTGTAATATACCTTGGCGAACAATGACACATAACTTTGCACCAGAACATGTTTTCTTCATCAAAATACATCATTTTTACGTTCGCAAGCCTGCCTTCCAACATACTTGATTATAACGATTTGTTTTTAGAATTGAGTAAACTAAAAAACCTCGCATCGTTTGACTTCTCATGTAATCGTGTGGCAACCATACCACCGGCATTCCGTTTGATTTCGTCGCTCATATCGTTGGACCTCACAAACAATCCTCTATCGTCACCACCGGCACATGTATGTTCTTTGGAAAGGCTGATGTTTTCTTTGATGTTCGAATCATTTCTTGCAGAATTGCTGACTTCAATTATTCGTTTTATCGTATTGCTTTCCATATGTTAGCTTTTCAAGTTAATAGTTAATGTTCTGAAACAGTTCTGATGGTAAAACAGCTGAAAATGTTATGTTGGTAATACGGTATAGTATTAGTTACACATAGTTCTTGTTCTAGATATGCATGAAAGGTCGGTTGCATATCATCAAATTCCTGAGCTTAGCAGCCCAGCAACAAGAAAAGGTGATTGTGTTTCCTCCACCATTATTACAGTTTCCAACATTTTTTGTCATTCAGCGTTGGACTTTGCCCTCTGAGTCTCGTGTCAATCGCTCCCCATCTGCTAGCAGTTTGTCTAGCACAGGGTAAGACCATTTCATAAAGGGTCTTCTAAAATGTTTTTGTTGGCATTTGATCTTGCAGTATTGCAACCAAATCTTTATAGAGAGACCTTTTAAAAAATGGTTAAGACAAGTTGTTGATTTTATTCTGTTCAGCATCTTAGTGTTTCAAATTGTAAGAAGACTAAAAATTTATTTGAAAGACCCTAGCAAAAATGTAAATTTGTTGTTTTATAGACCATCTGAAACTTACACATTAGTAGTTTTGAACGTATATAACGAGGATCCACCACAACCTGAATCCGTTACATTTAAACATGTGATCTGACAGTTTGTTTGTGCTTTGTTATCACAGTGAAACGGAAGTGAGCACTTTAGAGAGGACTCATGAGGCGTGCGATACAACTGACAACACCAGAGCACGCAGGAGTACGATCACAAATGATGTAAGTAAGTCATGTGGAGGTGTAACAATAAGATAAGTCAATCCTGAAAATTTCAACTCGTCTTATTGAGAAACTGCTAATTAAAAAATTCTCATTTTGCACAAAATCATTTATTTTTTAGGTTAATAACTTTGCTTTTAAAATTTGTTGTCAACTTCAATTTGTAACCTTTAAATGTTTAATGTTGAATTTGTTTTGTGAGCCCTATGAATAGTTACCTATAATGGTCACAATAATCTTTTCTGAATCCTTCTTTCACTATTTCATCCAGGTTTAATCTACAAAGCAGTTCATATAATTAACTTATGTCTGACATGAAAGAGAAAATGAAGTAGAAGAACAGCGTGATATATTATAGTTAAACTTCTTTATGTTACTCCTAGTTGAAAACGCTTTTTTGAAAGTTGCAGAGGAAACATTTTTGTGTCTAGGATGAGGATGATGATGGGGATACTTTGAAACGAGACTCCAGTCGGTCATCTGTCATGCGTCAGGACGATGTAATGCTTCAAGATCTGAATCACAAAACAGATATACCCGCACCACAGCTGAAGCAGCGTCCAAGTAGTGTGATCCAAAATGAATCGTTCAGAGTAAGCACCTCACAGTTGCTAATGTAGTAACAGAAATCTTTATTACGCAACATTTCCTACTGATTTCCAACACTTTTTACTATTTCAATTGCTGGCCGCATTCTTGTTATATCAAGATTGTTGTTTAAATTGGTGTATTGTTGTGGCTAAATTCTGTAGAAACAAAACAAACTTTTCTTAAATTGATACAGCGCTAAATCTAATTCCAACAATCTTGTGCGCCATATTGGAAATATATAGAAGTCAGTTTGTATTCAAAACTTTATTTTCATTCCAGATTTCGCCCTCTAAGGAAAAACCAATAGTGCCACGAAAGCCAGGCAGTTTGTCTCTGCAGGATGACCCTGAGCGACAGCAAGTTCCAAAAGAGAAAGGGAGATTAATTCCTCATGTAGGAATGTAAGTAATGGGTTATTGGCCAATATGATATTCAATTTTAAGGAAACGTCACTGCCACTGGCATAAGAGCTCAAAAGAGAAAACCTAGTTTTGTATATTGATAAGCTACTTCACGCTTTTTGTCAATATATGATTTCAATGGGAGAGATTGGCAGAAAAATTTGAGTCTCCGCTGAAATAGTTTTAATTTAGTTTCATGTGTTGTATTTATATTAAGTCATAGCTTGAAATAACGGTTTCCACACTGTAACATGTTGGCTGTAACATTCTGTTAAGTTGCATCGAATTATAATTAGACAATTGCTGAAATCTCATTTTTCAATACAACGTACTGATTTTTACACGTAATTATGTTTCAGAGAGCAAAATGACAGTCAGTTTTCAACCATGTCTCTCGACAGACGCACCAGGAAGGGCACTCAAAATAATGTTGATGGGTAGGTACCCATGTTGTTTACGGTACATACAAAAATGTTTGAATTTTTGGAATACAACCCTGTGATTGTACACGTTGTTGAGTACTGTCAGACTTTAGTAACTATATGTTTGTCTGCGAATTGCAGTCTATAGAAGACTATGTAACTCAATAATTTTTGCCAACAACTTTTGATTTGTATCCTTTATGTTTTAGACACGAACGACAGACAGATGAGGTAACTATGAAAACCTTTTCTCCTGTAATTTTCATGTTAACCAATGATCTGTTACTTTCTCGCAAAAGAATTGCATTAAATACTGGTTTGTTATTGAAAGTACTCAACTTGGTGGTTGTTATTTTTGGTATTTTATTGTTCACGTTAAAACAATTAAAAAACCTTCTTTAATAGTTTCTTTAAATAGATGATTGAATGCTGAACAGTTATTTTTGTTTTATTACTTATTTTAATAAGGAATTTGATTGGCGGTTGTTGAACAATGAATTGCAAGTAACAAAGCTTGACCACTGAGATATGCTTTCACTTAATGGAATAGCCTGAAACAAAATAGACATTGGTGAATAGAACATTAAAATTCTCACTTTTTAACAACCCCTGAAGGTCTACCTTTATTGTACTTGGAGCTAATTTCTTTTTATGTTAGCAAAAGATGGACTTGAACCAACGAAAAGAACAACTCTTGAAAAGCAAGGAGGAAATCCTACGTTCGAAACAACGTTTAGAGTTACTGAAATTAAACGCTGGACAGCCACGTTTATTGTCATCAAAGGTAACAGTAGAGACAAATAGCTTCATGTTTATCTTGACGCCCACCTAAAAACACCCAAACAACCTTACTGTGCATGTTTTCCTAATACATTTGTATAAAATAGTAATATCTTTAAGTTTGTATGTAAAAAAGAAACAAATATAAGACTAAAGCCAGATTAAAAACGAGAAAGAATATTTTGTCTTCTTCGGATTTCTGCATGATTAAAGATAGCAATATCAGAAAGTATTTAATATCTCAACATGTTATTATACAGAACAACAGAGTGTCAATATTGATGACCTCTTTCTCCTGATAAACATTTCCGCTCTGAAATGTTATTAAATATTAA
Organism: Candelabrum cocksii; assembly: GCA_963930725.1. Lineage (NCBI taxonomy): Eukaryota > Metazoa > Cnidaria > Hydrozoa > Anthoathecata > Candelabridae > Candelabrum > Candelabrum cocksii. The sequence goes on along the minus strand of OZ005670.1, from coordinate 4,261,229 downwards.
TACAATTGTATATTTACTCTCTTATATTTAGCCTTCATCGTGGTCCCCCAGTGAGGTTTCACCCCCTAATAAACTAACATCTACGGTATGCGCTTTAAATTTAAGTTGAGGTTATTTATATGTTCTAATACATTTTAAATATTTCTCTGTTACATAAACACAAAAAGGGCAGATACAAGTAGTAGTAATTACCGTAGTCTATAAATTTCTTTTGTCTAATAAATTATGTTTATGATGCCCATGTCATTAAAATATATCTACTTTTTCGTGCATTCCTAACATAGAAGCATTTTAATCTGCACGAAATGTGATGTTGCAGGTTTTATTGACTTTCGTCAATTGCGTATTGATTGATTTTTCTTACACCAAAAATGTTTGTGTTTAGAATTCAGACGTTGTATTTGACGGGATTGGACAGAGGAGTGCCATCGCTTTAAAACGGAATAGTACGAATTTCCTATTTCTCATTTAAGAATAGAAATATTTTTAAATAGTTAATCTTAACAATGTTTATCCGTTAGTTAATGTTTGATGTACTTTGGTGTCGCTAAGGACAATGAATGTTTTCTAAAGCCCTGAAAGGAAATGTCCAACATTTTGCCGAACATATCATTCATGGGGATGCACAGGACATTCTGTGAACTTGTCATTTGAACACCATTAATTTTGATTTCCGAGCTTTGTTGTTAACATTTCGTTGTTAACTATCGTTATTGTGTGCGTTATCGTGTAAAAACATGGAGAGTTTTCGCAAAGACAGAGAGAGCAGATTACAATTTCCAAAACCTTCAAGGTCAACAAAAGCAAAAAAACGGAATTGCTAGCGACTTGTATCAGCGTATTAAAGCAGCTGATATCCTAGCCCAAAAAGAAAGTAGAATCATACTTTGTTTGGTCAAATACCTTCTGAGAAAAGAACCAGAGATTGCAGAGGAAGAAATAACTGATGTAATCTTTGGTCGCAAAATGAATTGTGGACATTCCAATTCCAATGAAAACATCCAGGGAACTTTTATGGTGGATATGTGATGCAACCAAGAAGGAGGTTTTACGAACATGATGCAACAATATGTACTTTTCAGGGTGGGCTTTTACATACAAGCCTGAACAGATTAAAAACTCTATTCTCAAAGCGAATTGTCTTAAGGTTCGTTAGGTTACTGTAGCTTAGTGGTTAGTGCATTCAACCCACAAAATCAAACGGTGCTGGTTCGAAACCCAGCTCGGACATATTTTGATTTCTGAGTTACAGTTGAGTTATTGAGCGGAACTCATTGCGTAATGCAAGCCTAGCTCAAATGGTGGGTTGTCTGGTGAAGCGACTTCGTAGGTGCAAATGGGTGCCCTAAGTACGCCAGGACCTAAACCTTGGGATAAGAAGAGCCACTGTTACATGTGGAGAGTCCCGTAAAAACTCCATTATATTATATTATATTATATTTCCACATTGCTGCCGTTGCCAACTGACAGCTCCTTCATTACAGAAGTAGTTCTTAAATAGTTACCCTAATTTCTTTTGCACTGTTGTTGGGATTAATTCCAGTGTAGGAGAATGGAATAGTGACTCTTAATGTGTTCTTTCGCCATTGAAATAATCTCATTAGAAAGATTGTTAATGTCCAAAAGCGCAGGAGGACAATAATCTTAATAATTGTCTTTTACATGTTTTTGCCTCAAGAAGTTATGATTGGCTGATGTTGTCATTGTTAAACTCTCAATGGTTGCAGATCGAAGCAAAACAATAGTTGAAAAAACACCAGCGGTTTGCTATAATGCCAAACAGGTTTTCGAAGATTCCTCTTGCTTGACTGTGTGGAGGTAGTTGTAGATTCGCTCTGAATCATTTGTTTGGGGAGATGATTTCATCAGATATGGCTTAAATGGAAATGCTTCATCGACAACTATAATGAAATTGCGCTTTTCTGTGCTAGATGGCAGACAGTATGGTTCTGTCATCCCCTTTGTCGTTATCCAATTTCTTTGCAAGACACCATTTACCCCATACTCCTCCATCTGATACTTGGCCATTAGTTCCAACATCTGCATACAGGCATTCATAATTTGGGCCAGCAATCTTTTGAGGTGTACAGGAACCTTTCGCGATGACAAGGCAAACCTCATTAATGATATATGAGATTGCATATATTTCATGTGAGGTTATATTTGTCTCTATCTTCAAAATTTCCAAAAAACTGTGCATTTTCTCATCATTTCTTTATAACTACAGTCTTCGGTCTGCAACTCACGGACAATGGACTGCATCCACGTTCTTCCCTTCTCTTCATCCACTGTCTGGTTTTCCCTCTTCATTTTCCTACTTGTCGTCCCGTGAATGATTGTAGCAAGCACTATCGCTGCAACTGCTTTCCGTTTCAACATGTTGTTTTCGAAGTCAGCCATCTTTGTTCAGTTTCAAGATTTCTTCGGTTTGTAGTACCGTTTGTGAACATGCACACTGCGCATGTGGCGCACGATAATGAAAATGTTAGATGCAATCTTGGATGCGTTTGACCACGCCCTCTTAAACATCGGCGAACTTTCAAAATTTTGAGTTGTCTTTGACCAAGGCTTAAGTAAGATCAAAACATTTGTATGAAATTCAGGGGGGGGAGTGATGCACCATACACGACAACATGTACGAATCAGTAATAATAAAAAATATCTTTCTATACATTTGAAATCCTTGCTTGATCACGCTGGTTACGAAATAGTGTACATACGGCTGTTTGGAAAGGAAGTTTCGTTAGTACTAAATCTGAAAGTATTCGTTCGCATATTTAAAGAAACTGATTATTACAATTTTCTCGATTTTCACACTAATGTTCTGCAATTTTCCGTCCAGGAAAAGTAGTCTTCTTCTTTTTTTTTTCTTGAGGGAAAGTCTCTAGTTTTAACAGAATGACCGAAGACTCACTTAACCATACATTGGGATTTGTTATATTTTTTGTATCGTGTGTTCAGGCAAGAAGCTTAAAGATGGCGCTTCTAATTACACAATGAGAAGATTTTACGATTCCGCGAAGGAGGAGTTCGAGCAACTGGAGCGATTAAGAGAGGTGACGAAACATAAATATCTCTGAGACGCAAGTTTTGTTCGTTAACGATTAGCTTCCTCTTTTAAAAGAGAGGTTTTGTTTACAAATTGATGAAAAACGAGGCTTAAGTTGAGCTTTCTTTATCATTTAAGGTTGATCTGTCAATTATATTTTTCTATACCTTTTTTGCATACAGGCCATCGAAACTCGTTTACGTATCAAACTACCGGACGATCTGCCGGCGTCGCTGTCGGATGGGATTGTTTTATGTCACCTTGTAAACCACTTACGTAAAGGAACCATATCAGTGATTCACGTTCCGAGCTCTGGAGTGGTCAGTCTTATTTATAGTCGAGACTTCGCTCTGCTTGTATTATTTCACCTGTTTAACTTTTGTGATTAGCCTATATAAAGGCATATTTTCACTTCAATAATTTTCGAGGAGAAGTTTGAATTCACAGTTCAGTTTTTTAACAAAAGAATAATTATCAAAATAAGCAATGAAATTCAATTCATTTTCACATTTCACATTTTCATAATTTAAGTGCAAATAATAAACACGTACAACTAACTTGTGTTAGTTTTTTTTTCAGCCGAAACTGACGATGCCGAAGTGTCAAATGAATGTCGATGCTTTCCTGGATGCTTGTCGAAAAGTTGGTGTGGATAGGGTGAGAATGTTGTTCATGGGTGTACGTGTTGTGAGGTATTTTTCGGCACCATCTAGCGAGGTTTAATACTTACGGTCTAATACGCGTTATATTGCATTTTTGTTCGGTAAAGTACAATACGACTATTTGTTGAAGGGAGATGAAACAGGTTTGTATTGACCATGGTTTTCGCCAATTTTGTTTGTGATATAAGATAACACCGACATGTCAGGAATAGTGGAAGGTTTGTCGTGGTCAAGTATTGATGTTTTTCGCGCATGCGTTTAGACTGTTGGCTTTTCTTTCTTTGATTTCTAATTGGTCATTTGGTATGAATATGCAGTTATTTTACACGTAAATATGTTTGTGTTGTGTGAACAGGTCTTCCATTTGAATATGGTCGACTCAGTGTCCAACCTAGTTCGTTTGAGTTGAAATTACAGGTGTCTTCTCGAAATCTCTTCCACATTGTCCTTTTCAGTGTCTCTTTCCGTTCTACATTTAAAGACTCTGTACATAGCCTTTTCTCTAAGTGTGACGAAAACACACGATGTCGTGTATTGTGATCTACCTGTAATGCCTATTCTACTCCACTTTTTCTATAAATTAAATGTTTTTTTAATAATCGACCTGTTTTCTTTGCATGTATTTTTGATTGTTGCGTAGCTTTGTTGCATTGGCATTGATAACAGCTGTTCTATTGTTCACTGGTAGAACTAAAATAAAATCAGAACATATTCTTCTTATGTGGATAGTTTCAGTGCGTGAGAATTTGGATTTAACTTGCGTTTGATGCTCGATTACCCATCCAGTAATCACCAAATTTTTAGCTTTTCATCTCGTCTAATACAATGTATATTTTAACTTTTCCTATGTATATTATTTGCGGCATTTGCTAATTTTGCGGCCCTTCCTATGCTGATTCAACTAAAAATTAAAACTAGGTTTCCTTTTACAACATGTTATCGTATACAAAGCTACAGGAGACATCAATACATGATGCGCATGCGCGGCACTACTCTGTGTAATTATTCGTTAATAATTTATTCAACATTTTTGCGTTATTAGGTGGACCTTTGTTCTCCTGCGGACGTCCTGGAAGAGAAGAGTCCTGGCCGCTTGTGCAAAACCGTGCACTGTCTTCTGCTGGCTATGGGAGCGGCCCCTCCACAGATTGTAATGGCAAAACCCCCAGTATGATGATCCGCCCGTTGGGAAGAGTGGTAGAGTAATCACTACCCGGAGTTGCATGGACATAATTTAAACACCGCAGTTTTATTTGTACATTTGTTGCTAGGTAGCCGTTTTTTACCGCTCTAAGAGTTACTCAAATTTCCAGGTCTGTTCACGCGGGGTCTTGATTTTAAAGGGTAGATGAAATTTTGCTAAATCGTAAGTTAAGCTGACAACTAATAGTCTCTCTTTTGTATCGCCTCCAAAGATTGTTACGGGTCATATAGGTATTATATATATTTATTGCCAGTTTTCTAATTTTTTTCTGGGTTTTCTTTTCTAATCAGTTTTTGATTTTACATGTTTTTAAGTCTTTCTTTCTAGACATCTAATCCCGCGGGTTAGAACAATAAAAAATTTTGGTGACGTTATTTTTACGTTCTAAAAAGTCCGTTATTTTTCATTGCCATGATGTTATTTTTTGTTATTAAGATGTAATGATTATTCGAGAAAATGTGTGCATAGAAGAATGGAAACTAGCGTAACGTCGTGTACTCTAATCGCTGTGATTGGTTAGGGGCCGTCATTCTCTTGAAATGGTGCCTTTTGTTAAATTCATAATTGAGCCAATGCCACACTCGCTAACACATTGGGGAATAGTGTTGGAATGCACTAATGTTTATTGGAGTATTATATCGCAGAAACATGCTATCTATCATCAGAAGTTTGTAGCGAAAAAGTGCTTAAAAGGCCAAATGGAAAAGTTTGAGATAACAGGCGTTGACTGGATGATTATTGAAGCTCTGCAAAAGCAGGTTTTGACTTCGAATTTTTCTAGTTAAAAATGAATAATAATAACGAAAAAATAATAATGAATATAATATAATAAAATAAAAAATTTCTTTAAGAGCACGAAACAAAAAAGCAATCACTTGGGAAAGTAATGATTGGATGATTTCAGGGAAAATTGAAATATAAGCGTGTATATTTATTTCTGGAGGTGTTTTGAGTGTTCACATCTGCCTTAAAAAAGAAATTAAAATGAGATATCAAAGTTAACTTTATCTTGCTTGTGTATCAAGTGGCTTCAATCAAAGGCAAAATAGTGATCGCGATCCGTACTCGTACATTCCTTGAATGTAGAGTGGGTCACCATTCTGTGAAAATGAACACTCCTGTCTTAGATTTTGAAGTAAATTGAGTCATTCAAGTGTGTTTCCTCGACCATCAATTGCTTTCCATAATAAACCATTAGATATTATAACTGATTGAAACTTAATGTTATGAATATGAGTCAGTGGTTTTGAAATCGGTCTTACAGTACCATCTATGAATCACGAACAATTATCGAATGCTGCATCGTGTTTCGTGTACAGCTGTCGCGTATTCATTCAGCTTTTGTCTTCTTCGAATTGATCTGTTGACATCCAAAAGAAGATTACCGTCTGATGTTTGTTTACCAATCACCAAAATGAGCAAAAAACAAGGTTGCAAATAGACTACCAGTAGACCCATGTAAAGCATAATAGCTTACTTAACCTACAGCACTCACTCTCAATAGATCACTATCTTAAAGTTGCCTAATTCCTTTCAAGCAATCCTGAATAATAGTAACACCTGTTGTTAGGCTACCAAGCTTGCAGTTATGACTAGCTAGCATAAATCATGGTTCAAAAACTATACACAATAGGATAAAGAAGCTGATAGTCAGAGGCGGAGCTAGAGAAAAATATTGGGGGGGGGGGGGGGGTGCAAGGGTCATAAAGGCCGAATTTGCCGACAAGAATTTTTTTATTAAATAAACACAAAAAAACTGAACAATACATAAAAACTAGACCAAAGAATATATGAAATATGTGTTTATTTGTTCGATATTAAGACTCTTCTGGTCTTAAGTGTAGCCCAAATGGTGGCTAGTTTTAAAACACGTACCGATAATTATCGGTGACGTCTCTCTCACAAGCCATTAACATTAACTGTTCAAGTCTGTCGTCAAGCATTTTTGATCTGACTACCAATTGTGTTCGTTCGATTGAGATTACTCAATAAAATAGTTTGAAATGTATGCTGCATGTGATTGTTTCATCATTTGAATTAGTTTCATGTGAAAATGTTTTTGTTTTAGATTTATTCTATAATAGATTTGAATTTGTTAAATCTGTGAATGAATGAATGAATGAATGATGATTCACTCACTCTGGTTGTCAACGTCAGTCAATGAAAATTGCGTAATGAGCATACACAAAGTAGAAATCAAAAGTTATTGATCCAATGATAACATATAATGATCAGCATTACAACAGAAGAAAGAAGGTAGAAAACAGGAAATTTTCATTTTGCCGACAGGGTTTGGGAATTTGCCGACAAACAAAATGTTGGGGGGGGGTGCCGCACCCCCCCCCCTTTGGCTACGCCCCTGCTGATAGTAAGCAAGTATTGGATGCATATGAGATGTTTGTGCTAATTAAGTACCACAAAAATAAAAAATTTAAAATGTCGATTGCATGAAAACTATAGCATGCAGAATGAAACTGATTGCAGATTTGAAATCAACGGGCCAAAATCTATAGGATTCAGTTAAAAATTTCATGCAACAGATTAAATTGTTGCCCAGTGTTATCTTTGAAACCTTTGTCAAAAACCCAGTGTTTCAGATTGTGCTTCTTTGTTCTATATACGTTATATGTTCATTTTTTGATTAGAAAATAATGTATTAGTAATGAATGGAGAACATAATGCTGTGAGAACTTACCTATTGTTAGGGGAATTACTGAAGTGAAGTGCTGTATGACGATAATAACAACATATTTGACGTCTTCGATAATTTTTAACTTACGTCTTTGTAACTCTTTGTGCAGACTAGATTTAATTGTTACAAGCTTGAACGATGAATATATTGTGATGTATAATATGATGTATTGTGATCTCTTATTTTTTCAAAATCATTTCATTCACTCCATCTGTACTTTGTTAATTTTTTGAGACAGTTAATTTGTTAAATCAAATCATGTTTAGTTTACCAAAGTATTCAACTGTAACATTTAGGTCAATTTACCGATATTTTAACAGCAGAGTCCCCCATTATAAAAAAATAGGGTTTCTAGTTGGGGAAACCATGGGACATTTTTTTTGGTAATTCTACACATGTTTCCCTATCATCAGGCCAAATTTCAGCTTTATACTATTTTTTTCTAGGTCAAACCATAATTCAGATGGACTATATCTTCTGTATACGTAATGGATTACTAGTGTAACTCCTGAACGCGAAAAGATTTGATTGGGAGCATAACGGCATAACGACAAGGGTACGCAAATCTCATTTGAAATATGAAAAGTCCATCTAATCAGCTTAAAGATGTTCTGTTATATTCTGTTAATTTTTTCCGGTATATTTAAGACGTCCGTCAATCATTGTATATAAATTATTTTTATAAAATCAGAAATAACAGTCATCATCAAAATAGTTTTTTAATGTTCTTAATTCCCCCAATGTTCAATATTTGGGTTTCTTGACCTGTTAATATCATAGACCAATCAAAACTCTTCGTCTGAAATCAATTCATCAGTATGGACCATTAATTAATATAGCTCCCGTCGTTGTATCCGCAAGCTGGTCATTTCCTGTAAAATCGGAAATCAAAATACCGTATGTATTCGTTTATATCTGGCTTCAGTTTCAAATTTTAATACGACGACGAGTTACTCACCCGAGCCCATATTTTTAAACCCCGTAGTCTCTACTCCGTCGGCACTGCTTAAGTTCCATATTACTGTTGTTAAGACAGTTAAAACAAATAAATAAGATAGCAGATTAACCTTATATTATTCTTTAGAAATTATTAATTCTCACACCCTTTCAAAAAATAATACTTGATCGAAGTTGTTCTAGAAAAATAATTAACAGAGTTTACTCAGTATACAAATATTTTAAGTTGAAATTTTTAGAAATAACAAATCTGCGATTGTTTTCAAAATTCCTAGCATTGGATTATGTCGCACATTGTCAGAAACGTTCGTGCTTTTGTTGTCAAGATTTTTTTATGTCACAAATGTATTTTTCTTGCTTCACCATGTTGAATAATCAAAATTTTTACTTGCAATATATATGACATCGAGACGAAATCTGTAGACGGATTTGATGTAAACAATACGAAATTCAAACGGTGTAGGATGTGTGAATGGCAAACCAACTGTAAATGCCGATCCTAAATTATGTCAGATAAGAAGTCAAAAGGTGTCGCCAAACAAAAGCTTGCGAACTATATAATTGAAAACGATCAGCAGTCAGTTGTTATTATTCACGATGATAGTCATGTCGAGCAAAGAATTAATCTGGACAAAGATCTTAAGGTGATTAAAAGTTAAAAAGTTTTTCTCGTTTAATTATAGCAATTACGCATTCATGTAAATAATACCCGTGATTCAATTAAATGAAACTGCCAATATTGTTTGCTACGTTCTTGCACTTTTATGACGGAAGAAGGAACAGCCCAGACTTTTAAAAATGAAATTACAACTAGCTATAAAACAGCAGCTGGCTTTCATATTCAAAGCAGAGTCAGGGATTTTTATTTGCAGAGTTGTGTGTGTGTGTGTGTGTGTGATAGAAACGAGTCCATTTTCAGCATAAATTGTATTATTCTCATAAATATCCTATGTGTGCATTTTTTGAATTGAAAAGAAAGGTTTGGATCGTGCGCTGAGAAATAATGTCTTCATCAAAAAGAAAAAAACAAGATTCAGTGACAAATGTTGAGCTAACAAAGTTTAAACCTATTTCATTCAATTCTTTGGAACAAATAAGGGTAGGTCTGGTCAGCAGTAAAAATTTATATCTAATTTTACTGTTGTTATATGTTGTTTTTCGGAAATATTTATTTTGTTCATTTGTCATATCTATTTATATAATATAGTCTTTTCAGGAATCCTAATGCAACATGTGTATTTTTATTCTTAAAAATATTAAAATGTTATAATGCAAGGATTTTTCTACAGAAATAAAAATATTTGCTTGTGAAAATATCTATTGATGGCCAATAAACTTTTCAGTACTTTATAATCAAGAAATTCTAAATTTAATCAATCTCTACAAACTTTCTGGAAACCTTCCAGACAAAACTTTACTGAATATTTTAATTATTTATGTTGAAACAAAAAGAAAAAGTGTTGTTTATGTTTTTGCTTGTGAAGATGTATTTGTATAGTTTTTTGAAGTTCCGTTTTTTGTCTAAATCTCACTCTGTTTTAAGTTTTTTTAAAATTATCTTTAAACTTGTATATATATCATGATACACATTTAGGACGTTGTGGTTTTATTCCGTATATTGAACTTTTAATTATTAATGTTTTATCAGTTGGTTGCTCAGACATAAAAACTAATTTGTTATTATTTCCCATGAATCATGAGCATAAATATACAATGCATTAAATTGGAGGCAATTTCATTATTAAAATAGAGGTGAATTAAGACAACTATAATAAGATTTAAAGAAATAATAACATAAAATGTTCAATTAGTGCAATGTCTAACAAACCACCGTGAAAAGCAAGCCCATAAATTCCATACAATCTTGAGTGAGACAAGATGATGTCAAAGTCTTCAGTATACCTGTTTCTTTTGAGAATATGCCTTGAAATCAAACTAAATCAGAGACAAAAAAAACCACATTGTTTTTGGCTTGGCACACTAATTTAAAACACGCATAATGCACACTGTTTTGAAACACTAAATTGGAATAATTAGGGTATGTTATAATAGTGTAATATATATTTTATATATATATATATATATATATATATATTTTACACACTGTTCACACTGTTTTGAAACACTAAATTGGAATAATTAGGGTATGTTATAATAGTGTAATATATATTTTATATATATATATATATATATATATATATATATATATATAGATAGATAGATATTATCTTTCATACAATTGTGGGGTGCGCCAAAATGAGAATTTGAAGAAGGCACAATTATCCTCATTTTTTAATAAATTACTTCCTATTCTATTCAGTCATATTTTGAAAACAATGCTGCCTGGTAATAAATTGATTCTGTAATTGTATTTAAAAGCTGCTGTCTGAACTGGGTGAGCTGAGTGCCAGCACTAGTATACCGGCTTCAAAATAGCTTTTGGATATGCCGATGACTGCATACATAAGAAGTCAATAAAAATATAATATATATATAAAAATAATTTTCTTATTAGGAGTTAGTCACTGGTGTTCAACCAATCAACTACGAGGAAGTGTTAGAGGCAAAACGAAATGACATCAAGAGGGATCCTTTAAAATCATTGCTGCTCTTCCCTGCAGACGACATATCTGTATGTCTTTATGAAAAGTATATTTTGATCATTCCAGAGCAGTAATCGTAGCTTATCGTCACTTACATGAGTATCATTATTATAAACTGTTTCTCATACATATTAACAAGTATTATATTAAAATCATGCATCCTATTGAATTTTATGTTGAATTGTATATAAATAATGAGCTTCTTCAAACAGTTTGTTGCTGTTTATTACAGATTTATTACCTGAAATAATCCAATTCGTACAAATAAATTTAGCAAAAACATTCCTTTTGTGTTTATGGGAGTTTGTTATGCTTCTGTTTTAGTTGTTTAGAAGGGAGCAGGAATTGCGCACAGAATATTCTACAGTACCCCCTCAAGCATTCAAGGACGCGACAAGCCTTTTTGTGAGAGAGGTAACTTTTTAATCAACACTCTTTGTATAATTTCAATATTATTTTATTTATTTATTTGTTTACCATATATCACAACATCACAAAAATATCACAAAAAACCTAAAATAGATATGTGGTTGGTGCCACTCAATAGCTTAAAGCTGAACAAAGTAGTGACACTGTCAATTAAAATTGCCACTTTCATTCTTACACCCATTTCTCGAGAATAAGGTTCATTCAATATAACAATTAAAATGGAGGGAATTATTTATACCATTAACTTTTACCATTTCACTTCAATTCTGTTTTAGTGTCTGAATGTTTACACATGTGACCACTGGATACTGGAGAACAATTATGTGGAGTTCTCTTACAGCTATCATAAACTGAAAGGGTGTGTGCTAATTCAAATATGACAAAAATATGTATTGTTTTTTATGTGTGATTGAATTTTGTTTCTTGACTTTGTAAGCGGTCCAATGGTATGTGTGCTTTTGGGACATGTGGTTCATTTTCAGTAAACTGTTTCGTTTTAAATTATAACCATGTAGTTCTGAATACTTATTCAAAACCCTTTTAATGTGACAAGATCGTTGATATTTACACTTATCACAATCAGAGTTAAGTGAACAATACAGACTTTTATGAAGTCATTCACAGCAATGATGTACTTTCAGTTACAATGCGGTGAGTAAAACTCGTGCCGATCTACCTCTTCACACATTCGAGGTTAACTTGGACATCGATGAAGTTGACAATGTCGAAGTAAGTCTGTGTGCAATATGTTCCAATTTTCTAAAGTAAAGGTTTAATGTTAGTATTTAAGAGCCAATTTCTGTAAGAGTGGGGCAGGTACTGATAGTAATTTTTTTTTTAACTTCATCTTAGGATATGTTATACTACTATATAAGGGAGAAAAAATTCCAAAATTTGAAGGTCCAGAAATCAATAATGCCCGATATATGGCCAATTTAACATTTTTGAAAAACGCAAAGAAATTGAATATTTGTGATTTTACTAACTTTATTGTCTTATATCTGGTTGCGCCCTTTTTTTTAAAAAGCTGATTAGTATACTTTGAAAACTTTTAAATTTGAAAAAAAAACCATGTGACCATAAGGGCGCAAAAAGCTACAGGCTCTCAAAAACGCAACAAAATGCAATTTTAACTGACTTTAAGCCTTCATTTCTCCACGGGGGGTCTTTTTAAAACTCTAAAAATATTATTAATGTAAAGAATAATGTTTGGGGAAAAGAAAAACACATTATTCAAATAGTTCTTTTAAAGGGTCTGGGCACGATACTGCTTCAAAAAAGTTGCAATTTTTGCCTCACTTTTCCAGATTGCGCCCCAAATTTGGTGAGGTGATATTAATTGTTTTCAATAGTCCACTATGTGTACTAACAGCAGAACCAAAAAAACCTGTGTGACCTCCTACAGATTTTGAAAAAATCAGCCTTAAAAGTTTCAAAAAATGCATCAAAATTTTTTACTTATTCTGTGAATTAGAGACCCGTGTACCTTGTCAAAAAGACAAAAAAGCAAGCCTAAATCAAGCTGAAAACGTTTGTAAAGGATATTTGATGGTTTTGAATTATCCTTAGGGGAATTAGAGGCTAATTTAAGGTACTTTCAACCTAATATAACCATGAAATTTGCAACAAAATAATGCAATGTTTGTGACAAAAATACCTTTTGAATCCTTTTTTGAGTGTAAAGAAAGAAATTTAAACTCCAAACATTTTTTGGATAATCAAGCAGCAACAAAGTGTTAATAAAATAAATTTTCATTAAAATATTGTAGGACATAAGAGGACATAATATTCATTTAAACTTCTCTTGTAATTACAGTTCTTCAAATTTTGATGTCATTGTATTGCACAGAGTAAATTGAGGAATTATTTTTTAAATTATCATTTTTATTATATTTATTACCTTTTATACCTGTTATGATCCTAGTATATTTAGCTATATATATGTGTGTGTGTAGTAAGTTCTAAGACAGGGGTTCTTAACCAGGGGTACGTGTACCCCTTAGGGGTACGAAGCACCGAAGCAGGGGGTACGACATGCAGTGTGAAATTATAGGCTATTTAGGCATATTTGCCAAGAATTCGTAACAAGTCACTTTGTTATATGTCTAGTCTAGAACGGGTTGGTTTATGATGGTTTATAACTATTATGATGTCATAGTGCAGCCTACAGATGGATGAGCTAACCGACGTCAGTTGCTGTATTCGGTCGTTAGTGTTTGTGCGGTACGTGAAAGAGAAAGAAGTAGTGGAAGAATTCTTATTTTGCTCTGTTTTGAATTCCAGTTCAGTTGATATTTAAGAGTTGTAGCTGAGGTATAAATAATTGTCTTTTAAAATTTAGAAAGAAACAGTCATGTCTAAAAAACGTAAGTGGAATGAAGACTATGTGAAATATGGGTTCACTTGCATGACGGAAAAAGATGGAACTGAGAGACCGCAGTGCATATTATGCAGCAAAGTATTCGCAAATGCAAATCTCAAACCTTCAAGGCTTTCTGAGCATTTCAATAATCAACATGGGGGTGAAAAGTCAGGAAATAATTTAAATACTTTGAAGATCAAAAGGGCACGTTTTCCTCAGAGTGGTACCTTACCAAAGCATGGATTTTTACCGATTGAAAAGCCATTGTTGCTAGCATCTTATAAAGTTGCATTTCTGTGTGCCAAAAATAATAAGCCACATACAGTAGCAGAAGCGTTAGTGAAACCATGCGCGATGGAAATGGCAAAAACGGTATTGGGGACTGAAGCAGAAAAAAAACTAAGTTTAGTGCCATTGTCAAATGACATCATCGGTTCCAGGATTCGTGATATGAGCGAAGATATTTTGCAGCAGGTGATTGCCGATATCAAATCCAGTCCTATCAAAGTGAGTCTACAGTTGGATGAGTCAACAGACGTCAGTAGCTGTAGTCAGTTATTAGTGTTTGTGCGGTATGTAAAAGAGAAAGAAATAGTGGAAGAATTTTTATTTTGTGAACCATTGACAACCACCACAAAGGCAATTGACGTATTCAATATCGTCAAGGAATTCTTTTTGAATCATGAAATGACTCTTGACATGTGTGGTTCACTTTGCACCGATGGTGCACCTGCCATGCTTGGAAACAAATCAGGCTTCGCTGCCCTTGTGAAAAAGGAGGTATCTCACGTCAAAGTCACACACTGTATGTTACATCGGCATGCACTTGCAGCCAAGTCATTACCAGAACAACTTAAAAATGTGTTATTAATTGCTGTGAGTGCAGTCAACTACATCAGAAGAAATGCCTCGAATCATCGTCTGTTTAAAGTTTTTTGTGACGAAGTTGCAGCTAAACACAACGTACTTCTTTACCACACCGAGGTGTGGTGGCTTTCTCGTGGCCGAGTGCTTACTCGTATTTTCGAACTGCACAAAGAAATCGAGCTGTTTCTTGGACAGAAGGGTTGTAGCATAGTAGAGCACTTTGAAAATGAGAATTTCATTTTGTCCCTGGCCTACTTGGCAGATATATTCAGCCACTTAAACGACTTGAACGCCTCCATCCAGAGTACAAGGATAAACATGATCACTGCCAGAGAAAAGGTACATGCCTTTACTAACAAACTTTCAATCCGGAAACATCGCATTACCTGTGGAAACTATGCCAATTTTCCAAATCTTGATAAAGTTTCCAATTCAACAAATCCATTTCCGGAACATTTTGTGACTGAAATACAAGAACACTTGCAGGGGCTCGGACAGTCTTTCCAGGGATACTTTCATCACGGAGAGGTGTCTGTTTCTCAGGGATGGATGCAAGACCCATTTATTTTCAACCTACATTCTATGGATGATAATGACCAAATGAAAGACGATCTTATTGAGATGAAAGCTAGTAGTAAAATCAAAATGGAGTTTGATTCAATGCAGTTGGATGCCTTCTGGTGTGCACAACTCAACACATTTCCCCAGTTAGCAAAAAAAGCTTTAGAAATCCTTTTGCCTTTTGCGACAACCTACCTATGTGAAACTGGGTTCTCAACTCTCGTAAACATCGAAACTAAGCAGAGGAATCATTTGGATCCAAGAGATGATATGCGTGTGTCTATCTCAAAGAAAGAACCTTGTTTCTACATGATCATTGACGAAAAGCAGCAACAAAAAAGCCATTAGTAAATTGAACTTACAAGAATGTTTTAATGCATGCATCCAACACGTAAGTTATAAAAACACTGAGTTTAATTCCTATTAGTACAATTTTATTTATTATTTCGGCCATTGTAGACAGGGGGTACGAGAAAACTTCATGAAAGCTCAAAGGGTACGAGCGCTAAAAAGGTTAAGAAACACTGTTCTAAGAAGTCATTCAACAGCTTCAGTTTAAATGCGTTGCATTGCAGATAGCATTTTGAATAGAACACATGAGTTTTTGTAGAAAGGAGAGGAATATAGAAATTGAGGAATTGTGTTTGTGTGTATTATAATTTGTAAAAATTATTATATATATATATATATATACAAAAGTAATAATCTAATTACGCGATGAGAATGTTTGCCTAGTTGAAGAACTTGAAAATTTGTGTAAAAGTTATTTGGCTAGATTAAACTTATGCAGGAATATGAGACTGACCCTGGTATTAGTGAAAAAGAATTGATAGAAAGTCGCAGTAATATTAGACTGTTGAATGACTTCTTAGAACTTACTACACACACACACACACACACACACACACACATACATATATATATATACTAGGATAATGACAGGTATAAAAGGTAATAAATATAATAAAAATCATCAGGGACAGAATCTTAATTGATAACATGCAATTTGGCTTCATGCCAGGTCGTGGCACAACTGATGCAATATTCATTCTTAGGCAGTTACAAGAAAAATACTTGGCTAAGAACAAAAAATTGTACTTCGCTTTCGTTAATCTTGAGAAGGCGTTTGACCATGTTCCACGAAAAGTCATCTGGTGGGCAATGCGTAAGCTTGGGATAGAAGAATGGATCGTGCAACTTGTGCAGGCAATGTATAACAACACCAAAAGCAGAGTTAGTGTAAACAACAACCTCACTGGCGAATTCAAAGTAAAAGTTGGTGTTTGCCAAGGTTTGGTGCTAAGCCCTCTTTTATTCGTCATAGTACTTGAAGCTCTGTTGAGAGAGTTTCGCACTAGGTCACCTTGGGAGCTGCTATACGCAGATGACCTGGTGATCATTGCTGATACTGACGAAGAACTTAGAAAAAAGCTGATGATCAGATGGATCAGTTGTGCTTGGGGAAAGTTTCTTGAACTCTTGCCCTTACTCACTTCCCGTGGACTCTCCTTCAAAACAAGGGGCAGGATATATGACACCTACATTTGTCCTGTTTTACTATATGCAAGTGAATGCTGGGCACCAACCATTGACAATTTGCACAAACTGCAGCGTAATGACCGTGCCATGATACGGTGGACCTGCAATGTGCGCTTGGAAGATTGCATCTGCTCCGGTTCCTTATTGGTGAAATTAGGTATCGTCAAAATTCAATCAGCAGTGCGATACAACAGGTTGCAATGGTATGGACATGTGTGTCGTAACGAAGGCAGCATCAAACAAGCAGCAGACATGATAGTTGTTGGAAATCGTGGTCGTGGGAGGCCAAAGAAAAACTGGGCTAATACCGTAAAAGAAGACAGAAAAGCGTGGAAAATGACACGTTTCAATCCAACAGACAGACTCCTGTGGAGGAAGAATCTAAAAACAAACTATATTTCCGTGCAACCCCCTTTAAGGGGAAACGTCACGTAAAACGAGTGATGATGATGATGATCAATTTACTCTGTGCAATACAATGACATCAAAATTTGAAGAACTGTAATTACAAGAGAAGTTTAAATGAATATTATGTCCTCTTATGTCCTACAATATTTTAATGAAAATTTATTTTATTAACACTTTGTTGCTGCTTGATTATCCAAAAAATGTTTGGAGTTTAAATTTCTTTCTTTACACTCAAAAAAGGATTCAAAAGGTATTTTTGTCACAAACATTGCATTATTTTGTTGCAAATTTCATGGTTATATTAGGTTGAAAGTACCTTAAATTAGCCTCTAATTCCCCTAAGGATAATTCAAAACCATCAAATATCCTTTACAAACGTTTTCAGCTTGATTTAGGCTTGCTTTTTTGTCTTTTTGACAAGGTACACGGGTCTCTAATTCACAGAATAAGTGAAAATTTTTGATGCATTTTTTTTAAAACTTTTAAGGCTGATTTTTTTTATAATCTGTAGGAGGTCACACAGGTTTTTTTGGTTCTGCTGTTAGTACACATAGTGGACTATTGAAAACAATTAATATCACCTCACCAAATTTGGGGCGCAATCTGGAAAAGTGATGCAAAAATTGCAACTTTTGACTTTTTGCCGGTTTTGAAGCAGTATCGTGCCCAGACCCTTTAAAAGAAATATTTGAATAATGTTTTTTTCTTTTCCCCAAACATTATTCTTTACATTAATAATATTTTTAGAGTTTTAAAAAGACCCCCCGTGGAGAAATGAAGGCTTAAAGTCAGTTAAAATTGCATTTTGTTGCGTTTTCGAGAGCCTGTAGCTTTTTGCGCCCTTATGGTCACATGGTTTTTTTTCAAATTTGAAAGTTTTCAAAGTATACTAATCAGCTTTTTTAAAAAAAGTCATGTGATCTTAAGGGCGCAACCAGATATAAGACAATAAAGTTAGTAAAATCACAAATATTCAATTTCTTTGCGTTTTTCAAAAATGTTAAATTGGCCATATGTCGGGCATTATTGATTTCTGGACCTTCAAATTTTGGAATTTTTTCTCTCTTATATAGTAGTATAACATATCCTAAGATGAAGTTAAAAAAAAAAATTACTATCAGAATATGGCCAAACTGCCTCATTCTTACAGAAATTGGCTCTTAAGTCTGAACCAATAACAATGTGTACGTTAAAGTAGGCCAACAGTTATTGATGAACAAAATAAGCATACAAGTTATATAAACAAAGTAGAAGAAGTCTGTAAGGGAAGTTATTGTTTATGAAAGAATTTATTGTTCAGTTAGTTCTTCTATATTCTACTGTGATAACTAGCATCCATATATTTCAAAGGAATCTATCTTGGCGCCGATCAAAGAAAAAGGCATTTACAAAGAAGGTTACCTCACAAAATCTCCGTTCCACTCAGATGGCAATCCCATATATGGGTCTAAGGTTAGTGATTGGTCTAAAGGCTTCCTCCTGTCAGACATATCACTTAAAGTAACTTTTGTGTTTTATAAACCATTGTTATTTCTAGTAATTCTATCTCATTGTTCTCTTGAAATGCAATCAGAGAGGTTTTTCAAAGTCACTCGCTGTTTCCATTCTTTCCATTTGGTTTTAATCTTGACTATTGAACTCTGCTCAAGTTTTAACAAGAAAAATGTATCGATCAGTTCGATCTCATGTTTCAAAATGTATCTTTATTGTTTGAGTTGTTATAATGAGATTTTGCAGGTAGCAATTTACA
Organism: Candelabrum cocksii; assembly: GCA_963930725.1. NCBI lineage: Eukaryota > Metazoa > Cnidaria > Hydrozoa > Anthoathecata > Candelabridae > Candelabrum > Candelabrum cocksii. The sequence goes on along the minus strand of OZ005670.1, from coordinate 4,242,146 downwards.
TATAAGCTCTATTCATATAAAACCAGATAAATACAAACACTTAATTTGATATTGTGTAAGAATGAGATGTCTGAAGACGAAAATAAACATAAGACTTTTAATGCTCCCTAGTAAGGTAAGTTTGTTACTGGGTCCCTTGGTTTTTTGTGGCAACAAGTTCTGTAGTTTACACTTATCATATACACTCACTATGTATCTATCTGCATGCATATCACAAACAGACACATCACAAATGACACAGACAACACAACACACACACACTAAACACATTTTGTGGGCTGAACAAATAAGAGTAGAACATGGTCAGACTGTTCTTAAAGCATTTTGAAAATACAAGCACTGAAATGATAATTAGTCCCCTAAAAATTATGGCTTCTTGTTGCTGATGCAAAATATTATTGAACAAAGTTCCCTCTTTTGAGTAAATCGTTTTTTCAACTTCAAGTTTGCATTTCAGGGCCGCCTACTTTCTAGTATGATACTTTAAACAAAAATTTCAACCAAATACTTCGAAGTTTCACTTCATTTGTTCAGACCTCACCAGCATCGTCACTTAATCTCACAGTCATGCATGTTTTTCTTCATAGCTTGCTGAAAGTTCATTTACAAAGGTACACGCTTTTAGTGGTGTTGTTTTTTTACTGCACTTAAAATGCCAATGAGTTGTACAGTTTGATTTAAAACTCACAAAAGTTACAGCATTAACCCTGGAATAACCCAATACAAATGTATGAAATCTATTGTTTAAAGTTATCAAGTTTTCGGAAATGAACAAACATAAACTTGAGTTGATAATCTAAGAGTTTGTTTGCGAAATATTTCATCTGATACTTTATATACAATATTGCACTAAAAGTGATGTTTTCTCGTAACCTGGTCTTTCCCTATAGACGTACAAGAGACGTTGGTTTACCCTGAAACAAACTTCTTCCGATGGTTCATATGTTTTGGAGTACAGAAAAGTAAATTTTTATGTTGCTAGAGTGTAGGCTACACATTGTTGTTTTGTTTTTTAATGTGAAAGGAAAGTGAAATATATAAAAAATTTTGTTATGAAAAGTGAATAATTAAGTATAAGAAATAAATTAAATTAGAACAGTGAAGTGCAAAACTAGTAATCAGCTATTTAGAACGTCTTAAGCAATATGCTTTCGTTCTCGTCTGCAAGAAAGGGTTATAAATAGTCAATAGTTTTTTTTCTGAAATAATGATTTTTTAATTTGTTTTGTTTACTTGGAGCAGACTTTTTCCAATTGAAAATAGTCAAATTTACGTCTACAAGTGACACTATCTTGTTGAGATGTAATGGTCTATACAAGCTCTCTCAAATGTGATGTAATACTCTAAATTGGAATTTGTAATCTCAATGTGCTGTTGATTTTTATATGTATTCATCTTTTGTGCAATTCGCAGGAAGAAGGTAGTGCACTAGCGAAAGGCACCTTATACCTGGACTCTTGTACACAGATAAGAAAGGGGATAGAAGGCCGAATGTACGGGTTTGAACTTCACATTCAAGATAAAATTTATGGTCTGGCTGCTGACAGCCTCACTGAGATGGAGTTGTGGATTAAAGGTTTATGCAAGGCCACTGGTATTGAACTAGAGCAGGAGAAACCGTTTTCAAATCACAAACTCGCTCCCAACAAACACAAGAACCTCAGAGATAGTCTACGTAACAGCAGTCACCCACTGCTGCAAGAATACTCAAAAGAAACGGACCAGGGCAATTGGAAGCATCGACAGGAGAACCGATTGAATCTCTTTTCGATCTACCCTGATCTGAACAACAACTACGGAGTGGCGGAATCAAACGAAACAAAAGTCGAACATTACCACGGAAATGTTGGCATCAGGGTGTTGGTGAAGTGTGAGAAGTTAAAGTTTCGCTTGACAGATGGCGATCAGATCAACTGCGAGCCGTTCTTTTTCACATTGGCGCTTTTCGACGCAAAAGCAGGGAAGAAGATCTCAGAAGATTTCAACTGCACCTTAAATCATTATTCGTTCAAAGATATAATTTCGCAAGCAGCAAACAGCAGTAGCGGCAGTGTTGTTCAATCGCCAAATAAAACAAATCATCATCATAGCCCAAAAGATGTAAGTATGCTCTTATTTGAGATTTCACGATTTGGTTTCCTTCGATTTCACAAACATAAAAAAATAGCAATCTTGGTGAACAATTTAAAATGTACATTGCAAAGCAAAGCAAACATAAAACCTTTCTAACAATGAGTTATTAGGTAAAGATATCAAATTTGAATCAAATTTCACAAATGCTTCACTAAATACAGGAGTTTTGACAGAACAATTATTACTCACCTTTCAAACATTGTACTGTTATTTCAACTTTCACTTCCATATGACAGCTGTTTGCTCGGATATTTTAGTGTGTTTTCACCGTTGATTCGCCACATCCTGACATCTACATTGTTATTCGTATTAACAAGATGCTTCAGGGTGGTATCAGCCAATGCACTGAACCATATATCAAGTCCTTTGATAACCCAAAGGTGGCGCAGAAAGTTTCGAAACAGTTCAAAATTGCCAGTAAACGTTTGATTAAGTTCAAAATGCCTTTTGGTTGGGCTGCTAGGTATGCTTCATTGTCAGTTTTTATAATCATTTTATATTAAAGATTTCAAATTTATTGGTAACTATCAGAAAGTTACATATACCAGACATATACTCATGGTTGCTCTTGCTATATCTGGCTAGCTGCTCTGGTTTGGGTATTCATATGTGTAGTTTGTTCGTTTAGACCCCTATTTAAAGACACTGACGGTGAAATTGATCTTGATGTTGATTTTACTCCGATTTTTAAGCAGGTATGTACCATTTTATTTATCGAGGAAAATTCCTTTAGAAATCATTTCTACAACAGTTTTCGCAATGATTAAAAGGGTGTCTCTCCCAAGTCAAACTTGATAAATCAGTTGCTTGACATAGAAAAAATCCAAGTTTTCCTTAGGAGACAGCGAGATTGACAGATGAAGAACTGTTGAAGAGTTTACAAGATTTACGTGGGTATGAAATTTGTTATTATATAATCTCTTAATCAAATGTTGTGTGTGTTAGATCTTCAGTTTATTACCAATATTTTGAACACTCTTTTTTGTGTAGTGAACTACGAAACAAGCAAGTCATTCCGGGAACATTTGTATGCACGTTGACAACGCTACCTCCGAATCACCCAAGTAAGGCTGATAAGTGACTGTGACTTTCTCGACTTATACTGAGACTAGCTATACTAACATTGAAAGTGAAAATGTGCAAGCGGGTGAAATGTGGGTCACTGAAACAAAAGAACAAAAGAAGAGTGTGTTTAAGTAGGAATGCAGATTAAAGATTGATTTCGGGGTTTTATAATCTCTACAAAAAGAATTTAAGAATAAATATTTCTTTGTTCATGGTATTTCAGATTGTTATTCACCATCACTAATCCCGTTGAAACCATTCTCACGATCAGAGGATGTTGATATCAGTCTCCAGGTGCAGACGTTTTGTCAAGGGAAATTGGAGATGTTGTCACCGGCAACAGAGTACTTTGCAAACTTTTACGTCTATCCAATGTTGCTCAACTTTTCCTCCCAGAAGTCAGTGAAAGTAAGCGTTATCATTTACTGCACCATCCAATTCCAATTGAAACAAATAATATATTATCAAGAAATTATTCTAGCTTGTCATATAATACAGATATAAGAAGGGTATTGATATTATTAAGTACCGAAGAAAGTTGTAAGAAAGGAAAGTAAGAAGAGAGTCAAAGAGATAGTAGACGTTGATTAGAGCAGTGACAAGTTTTTTTCATTCAAAGTTAATGGACATCCCCAGCAAACAACTAGTTGACCTACAGTTTTCATCACTTGCTTGTGTTTTATTACTTGGAAATTTGTACAGATATAATAGGAAGAAGATGAAATAAGGTTTAGGAAATCACTAAAAGCTGACATAGTCTAGATCTCGGTTTAGATTCTTAGTATAAAAATGTAATTACATTAATTTCTGAGACATGTTTTGCAGATGTTGTAGATCTCTACCTACATAAAATTGATAGTGATAAAATTGCTAAATTTCCTATACAATAATTAAATAACTATTTATATTTAAATATTTTACTATTATGCATATATTTATATACATTTTGGCTGCTCATCCGAAATCAATGAAATGTTTCGTTGAACAAACTGGTATTTCATTTTGGTCAGCAATTAACCAATTAATTTGTTAGGCACGTAACATCGCTTGTACAATCCAATTCAAAGACTGTGACACATCATCAGCAAAACCGCTGAAATGCATCTACCAACGAGACGGATTGTGTACGTTTACTCATCAAGTTACCTCCCCCATTCTTTATCACACCACCAATCCAACATTTTATGAAGAGGTGAACCTATTTGTTATCCATTTAAAAATTAAAATTGGACAACTAAAATTCTGTTATAAAATTATTTTGCAATAGAACATCATTTTGTTAGCATTTCTCTTCATCATCGCTTTTCAAACATTATTTGGGCCTTTGCTTGTAGCTGCCACGCCTTCTTGTTTTACTGTTGTTTTAATGGTACATCCCAAGAATGTCTTTTTGTGTATCTCAATGAACTCTGATGCGATGATTTAAAGTAGAGAACAACATTAAACACTTGTATTTTAGACGCTAAATAAAAATACATCTTATGTGATGACGCAGAAGTAATCTTCTTTCACTTATTACCACTTTGTTTAGTGCTATTAAAGTTTCATGTGTTAATGTTTCGTAGATCAAGATCTTGTTGCCACCACAACTCAATGATAAACATCACGTCTTGTTCACATTTCATCATGTTAGCGTTGAACAACCGAAGGAGTCGAAAGAAAAGAAAAGAGATGTCATGTCTCCAGTGGGCTACTGTTGGATGCCTGTGCTTCAGAAAAGCTTTGTGCGTCCTGATGAGAGTTTCCTTCCTGTCGCCATAAACCTACCGGAGAACTATCTGAGTCTTGCGCCTGGAAAGAACCAGGATGTAAGATGGGTTGATGGGAAGGGTCAGACGCTGTTCAAAGTCAACACAAAACTCATTTCAACCATCTGCACACAGGTAGACAATATAGATAGACGTGTCCCTATTGCATGGATTTTGTATACTATACTCATTTATCTGTTGCATGATTTCCCACTGTTTGCAGTATGACTTTAACATATTCACCTTTACGGTAGGATCCTCACGTGAACACATTCTTTTTGCACTGTCAACATTCCGAAGGCAAGCCATCCACCGATGTGGAGACATCACGTCTACTTAAACTCATGCATGCAGTAGACGCAGGTGTTATAATACGCTTTCTCCCGGTGCTTCTTAACCAGCTGTTCCAGGTTCTTACACAAGTAAACAATGAAGATGTTGCTGTCAACGTTGTCAGGTATTCATTGAAGTCAAGATATTGTTGTTTGCGTGACTTAACTCGTCTTCAACATATTTCAATGACAAACAGAAACAAGTATTCATACACTGATGAAAATTGTTAATTAGCATATTGTTGGTATAAGGTTTTATTTTACTTTTATAAATTGTTGATGTAACAAAGCCACTTCAGATAATTTTTCTATTGAAAGCACTGCTTGTAAACAGTAAGCACGACTTCTTTGTTTTATTTTTTGTTCAAGAATAATTTGCATAATTACCATGCATAATTAATGTGGTTTCAGTTTACTGATCCGCATCATCAGTTTGATGCACAAGGAAAACAAAGCGAAACATTTACAGTCTTATGTAAAGGTATTGTTTATAGATAACTTGATGTTTTGAAATATGTTTAGAGATAAGTAAAACTCTATAGTTTTTTACCATTTTCTTTTTCAGCCACTGTATTGCCTTGTTTCCTTCATTGTTCAATAGCTGCTCACTTCTTTTTACCTGACTGTGATAATTTTCTTACAACGAAACTATATCTTTAACTTCGGGATCCAACAAAAACATTTTCATAGACTTCATAAGAGTCCCTCAAAATCCAAAATAACCACTGAAAATTTTTTTCGAATGTTGTTGTTTTAATGATTTTGATGAATGAAGAGGTGAACAAATGAACAAATGGAAACGTCTTTCTTTTAGTACATCTTTCAAATCGATCTCTCGAACAGTAAATCAGTTCATGAGGAGCTCTCCAAGCATCTCATCTTCTACCTGCGTCTCGGAGCTGATCCCGAGATGATTGCAAACATCTTACAGGTAATGTTTGAATTTCAGTGCCTCATATTATATAAATGTAAACATGGTCATTGTATTCAATAAGGTTCATCTGCATGGGAATTTTTTCCTTTGTAAAGCAAAAAAATCATAAGTTTCATGGACTGATTGAGTGCAATGCAAGAGTGCTGTAGCTCAGTGGATAGTGCTTTAGTCCACAAAACCATAAAAAGTTTTGTCATAAAAGCATAGTCATCTTCCAGTTCAGTTTTTGCGTGAAACTCAATGTGTAATGCAAACCTAGCTTAAACCTTAGCCCGGATAAACCAAATATTCCTCCTTGCCCTCTTGTCATAAAATAAACAAACAAAAAATATAGGTAAACTTTTCAAAATATTTAAATTTACAACTTTATCAGGTTAGCAGTTTTAAAGGTTGATGAAGAAATACATTACCATGATTATTTCATTTGATCCCCATATAATCGAAAGAACATTCATACATTGTTTAGAAGTAACTGAAGATGCAGATTTTAAACTTTAATTCGGAGTGCATGTTCACCAGTCATTTTGCTAGCATTGTTTTCTTTCAGCATTCTTGGTTTTTCTTTGAAATCATGGTAAAAAGCATGGCTCAAAATCATTTGACAAAAGACCACCATTTTGAAAAGGTAGAATCACTCTGTACTTTGCTCAAAAGGTAATCATACAATCCTTCTTTTCTGTTGTGTTTTTTTTTTAATTTTCTTGTTTTGTAATGTTTAACATTTGTGTTTTCTACACAAGATTCATAAACAATGTAAAATTATTTCCTTTGGCAGTCATTTCTATCAGTAAAGATTTCATAATTTGTTGTGCTATTTATTGATAAGAATCATTGATGATGCCAAGTTGATGTGTTTATATCCTGTGTAAATATTTGTTTTAATAACGATAGTTAACTGAATTCCCAGGTTGAATCACGCGAGAGGCGATTCAGTTGGGATTTCCACCGCAGCCTCGAGAATCTTGTGCAGGTGTTTGCGTATCAACTTGCAAGTCGTGTAAAAGATAAACCGCAGGTTGTGAAGGAAGCCAACTTAAACCTGGCGGCATTCATCAAATCATGCTTTACGCACATGAATCGTGGTTATGTGTTCAACATGGTGAATTATTTGAAAGATCAATTCAAGCCTGCTGATACACAGGTGTGTTTGTAAAACAGATGAACCTATTCAAGTTTACCATTAATACAGTCAGATTTTACATGATACATCACTACATGCCTTTTCGTCCCTAATAACAGGGATGGCCAGATTCACCTCACACTAACAACAGTAGATATGAGAATTTGTTGGAGCAGAGGTCTATGGGGGCCTGTCCTTGCTCACACTCAACCTCAGTTTTCAGACATGAGTGCTCATGTTAAGACCTAGACTTTACTATGATTTTGAAAATTAATAGTAAATAATTTTCTGTCTTCGTAGATGTTTGAATTGAAGTTTGATTTTCTACGTTCAATTTGCGAGCATGAACACTACATCCCTCTGAATCTCCCATTCGACATTCGCACAAAAGGGGAAGACCACGAGAGCACGTTAAACGACCAGTTTCTCAGTTCGCACTTTTTGGTGGGTTTACTGCTAAAGGAGGTCTCCATTGCTCTCTACGAGCCGAAAGTTGTGCGCAAGTTTGCCATTCGTGTTCTGCGAAATATACTTGTGAAACATGAGTTTGACGACAGATATCAATCAGAAGTGAGTGTTTAAGGTTTACTCTATGTTTCGAATTCCAATGTTGTCAATGCATTTGCATAAACGAACGCTAAATACTAATTGACTTAATATTTTTCCATCTTTCAATTTAACCTTTATTTGTGTTGTTCTTAAAGAGGATTGTATCTTCTAAATTTTTTTTATTCTATACTGACTATTAGATATATATAGACAGGGCCAAATATAGAGTTTATTTGTAGATACCAGTTCTCTTAAACCAAAAATATATACCCTAAGTTTACCCTAAGTTTAGACAAACTTTTTTGGGTGACCATACCGGTTTACCAGTACTAAAGGTGGCCTGAATTCAACTGTGCTAGATGAGTATACATGCATTAAATTGATGAGTGGTGTATTTTCATAAATAGGAGAAACAATCACGGATTGCCTCGCTCTACATCCCCTATCTAACAGCAATGCTTGAGCATTCCTTACGTTTCCACAAATCTCTCGACCCGAACACCCCACATGAACCCCCGCAATCGAATCAAACCCCCGACGGCAAAATTACACCCGTCTCCAAGCGCATATCACATATTTCCGGTCGTTACTCGTTAATCAGCACACCTTCAATGTTATCGTTGGACCCAAGTGGAAAGATACCACCCATCATGCCATTCGAAGAAGATGAATCAAAAGAGCTTCTTGTTTGTTTCCTGTACATATTAAAGAACCTAAAGCCAGGTATGGTAAAACGTGTCTCACAATAACCCTAATAGTATATTAAGCTTTGTGTTGACTATAATAAATGATGCATACTTATGTTGGTTCTATCTGTCATTATCAATAGGTTGTGTGAATATCTGTAATGTGATTGGCTAATCACGAGATAATATATATTGTATTTTGGAGTTCAAAACTGAACATTTGTCTATCATTCATCACAGTGATCATTGTGGACTGGTGGCGTGACATTTTGACGACAACAATTAAGCGACCCCATTGGATACCGGTTGCCGCAGTCTACTATGTTCAGCATGACAAGAATTTTGCGAAGTTTATGGCCATCATTGATTTCTTCGATCTATTAGAGTGTGTTTGCATTTTGTATAACATTTCAACTTACTTTTCTCAAATTTCTATGTTTCTCTTATAATACCCAACAATCCTGGCTTTCTAGTAAGTAACCATTGTAAAAATCTCACAACTACATCCTTCTTTACTTTGTTTAGGTGTTGCCTGCAAATCTTCCGTTATACGGGGAAGAAAACTGTTTGCGAAAAAAGGTTCAATCTTCAATTTTAAATATATTTATATTTAATTACCATTCATTTATCATTTCATTATCATGTCATTTCACACATTAATCCTGTTCCAGAAAATACCCTTGTTACTTTCTTTGCAGCAACTCTGACCTTACCAAGCAATATTTTGAAAACAAATATTCTTCAATTAACCGCCCGCCGCCTCGTTTATCTCTCATTAAAGACAATGCATCACACAAACGGAACATGAGCAGTGGTGCGATATTTCAATCAGCACATTTGTTTATTTACCATGGAATTATCTGGGAATTTGTATTTGTTAGAGTTACTTTAAAAAATAGCTTTAGAAAAATTTGCAAGAGTAAATTGCTATTAGACATTTTGAACGATTTTGTGATTTTCTTAAAGTTTGATAATTACAATTGAAAATTTAAAGTTTTTGAGCATTAAATACTTGAACTTTGTTAAAGAGAAGTAAATAATTGATCCATAAACACTAATGACAGCTACATTTACATATTCAAACTTTTAGTGCTGTTGACAGTAAGTTGAACATTTTGGCTTACCGTCAAATTTGTGATTTTTAGTGAGTAGCATGTCTCAAGTTGCAACCTCTCAAGAGCTTATGCTACGGAATGTTTTGGAAGGAAATCTGTCAAATGAAGTGGCTATCATTGTCTTAGACAAGTTGGAATTGTTTTCCACACATTTCAAGGTGCTGCATGTTTATACAACTAGGGATATCTATATACTGGAGGAAAATTAGCATCATCTAACTATTTGAAAAATAACGAGAAGAGAATTTGAAAAAAGGTTAAAATCACCATTGTTTATTTGCGTTTTTTCTTCATACTTCATCACTTAATAAGGTATTGTCTGCTTTATATATGACATTGATATTGTATACTTTACCTTTGACTCCCGATGCCCTTTGTTTTCATTAGTTTCATTTGGAACAAAATGAAGGGGACAACATCCTAATGAAAAAGGTAACTCTGTCAAACATGATCTTGAATTCACAGAGAAATTTTTGCCTGTTGTTCTTTTGGACGAATCATTAAGAACTTGTTTGCATTGTAAGTTTAAAACACTGACCTTGCATCTGCTTTCATTCCACTGCTTTGGTTTGATATTCTAATCTAACTATAACCTTTTTACAATTTTTGTTCAGTTAAAATAAATATTTAAACATAAAGGACTCAAATGTTAATGTAGTCGTGTTTTTTTATATGATGGGGCTACGATTTAAGGGTGAAACTACTTTTATATAGAAGGAAGTGTGCTAACAATATGCAGGGTGCCATATTTTTATAAAAAGATATTGAAGCCATGAGCATTATTTTTACATAAATGTCTACATAATGGAGCAAATGAAGCAGCAATGGCTTAGTGGTCTAAGCATTCCTAGCCATGCGGAATCTTGCCACATCCCTGGAAGTACTACACTCAGTTTATTCCTCAATGAAGTGGTTTATTCTGGAGTTTCTAGGATTTGTTTCATGTTTCTCGGTTAAGAATTGAGAGGGGTTTGGACTTGGTATGACATAAAAAAATTAAAAACAAAGTAACCCTTAAAAAAGGAAAAGGAAGACAATACTAAAAGCCTTCAGTATATATTTAACGAATCAACCTGCCATTGATGAAAATATTTCTTTAGAAAGGACAAAGACTGTGTATACATGTATTCATATCTTCCTTTTAGATTTTCAATGTTATGATGACATTTCTCAGAGTGGACCAATCAGAAAGCGCGATGAGACATGTCTTTGCAACTCTACGAAGTTTCATTCATAAAGTAATTGTTCACCAAAAATATTTCAAAAATATACAAATATGAATGTTTTGTAACAACGATATTAAGGGGAATGTTGTTTTTTTGTTTCCAGAATTCTCTCACTCTCCCTTTATTGCGTTTAGTTCCCAACTTCTTTATACAAAGGCAGTTCAAACTTATGTGGGGTACTGTGCTACGAGGTGTGTTAGTTATTCTCTACAATAGTTATTATATTAAAAAATTGCATGTGTTAATTTCGCTGTCAGGAATTTTGCCTTTCACAATACAGTTTTGGTAACATCGTAAACTCATCCAGTCACATTGGGCAATAGCTAATGAATCTTTATTTCTAGGTCTTATGCCTGTGCAACTCAAAGATTGAGAGTGTTCGTACTCAAGTATGGTGAACTTCTAAAACTTATTTTTGAAACAAACTACAGCTCAGTTTTCATTGTTTGCTTTGGGAGGAAAACAAGTTTCCAAAAAATTATAGAGTCCTTTACTATTCCTTTCCTATTTACTATTCCTTTCCTATTCCTTTCCTTCATACACCACTAGTTATGTAAATAAAATCAAATCTATTGACCGGAATACGTTTATATTGATTGATTTTTTTGTTTTTAATGATTCTATTCTGCATGTTCTGTCACCGCTCATTTCTTACGTATGGTTTCATCTACAGGCATGTTGTTTCATGTACCTGCTGATGCGAAGTAACTTTGAGTACAGTGGCAAAGGTTGCATCAGAGTCCATCATCAGGTACCTACTTCCAAACGAACCAATGAGCTTTAAATTTAAATCAAATTCTCTGAAGGTGTCTTATAGACCACAGGTCGAAATGGTAGTGTATGACAACATTTCACAATCCTTTTCATCTTTAAATTTATTGACATTCCCATTGTAACTCGATCCTCTAATATTCATCCAATGCCATCATAATAATTGCTATAGCAACAAAAAACAGCAAATATGTCTTTTGGTTTGCATATTTAGGCAATGACTAAATTTATGCATTCACCAATAGCATGGATTTAAGTCATATTTTTAAGGGTTTTTTTTATAAACATTTTCTGTATTTATTGTGTCCTTCACAAAATGTTTTTAAACTCTACTCTGAAAGAGTGAGTTCACTGAAGTGAAATCTTTGATGTTGATGATCTGTTAACAATATATTTCTTTATCAGAATCTTCAGCACAAGATTTTGCTTTCGAACTTATTATTATTATCATGTGATTGAAGATTTATCTTTGAACTTTTCAGCGTCAATGTTTTCATAATCAGATATTAAGTAAATAAAAACGTCTTTGCAATATTAATAACGTAGAAACGAAAAACGAAATACTTACTCTTTGTTGCTAGGTGATTGTTGCCGTGTCAAAATTGATAGCGTCAGGGATGAATCGAGCATCAATGAGCCAGTCACTGATCACACTGAAGAACTATGCTGTGGATGACAAAGGGATGAAGGTATTGTCAACACATTTGGGAATGGAGATCCATATTTGCTTGCTATCATGTTCAATGTTATACAACTGATATTATTAGGACATTGCAAATTTTTAAATACAAAACTCCTCTGAATAGCTTAATATTAACAAAAAAGATCAATTTTAACCCTATTTCAACCGGGTGATTTGATACGTGCTATTTCCGGGGGGGGGGGGGGGGGGGGGGGGGCGATTTGCCCCCCCCCCCTTCATATCTTCTTACCGGTGTGTGATAAAGTCATGAAAATTTGCATGAAAGTAGAACAATATATTCTGCACACATTGGTATTAAAATAATTTTCATGATGTCATTACTTTTTTGATGACGTCATCATTTCTAATCGATGTTTGAAAAAAAGGAGAAATAGCATGCCTTACTGAAACTTCTTTATTCCTCTGCTCACCAATATTTCTTACACATTTTGCCGGAGGAGGGATAAGATTGTAATTGGATTCGTCAAGAGCAGTATCAATGCTGTGAACTAGGTGTATATATGTCAGTTGTCATCGTTGCAATTGACGGATCCTTTCCTCATCTCTCTGAATTGTTGCATCACCTGAATGAAAAGAAAGAATTTTTATGTTATTGAAAAGATTGAAGACATAAAAAATTATTAGTTTTTACCTTCAACATCCATATTATCTCCTTCAGTTGCCTCTTTCTCGATCTCATTTTCGTTACAATCGTTTTCTAGCTCTTCTCCAACTAAGTCGTTCAAATCATCTTCACAGTATTCATTTTCAAATTCAACGTCATTTTCATTGTCGAAAAAAAATTTATTTATTTCGATATTTACTTCTTCTGATGATAAAAATCTTTTAGCCATTTTCCTTATCACGTCAAAGCTTGAAACAAGCTATTATAAAATTATCAAAAAAACACAAAATGCAATCAAAATTAGCCTCATGTTCCGGTATACTAGACAAATTAAGAAACAAAGCAAATTACAAGGTATAATTAGCTCACATTTGGTATATTCTGTGGAAAACACATGCTATGATACTACTTTATGTTCCTTGAGGATATATGAGTGGTAAGAAGAGAAAATAAAAGAGAAATTTTATTTATATAATGCCAAAATTGTATTACATACTTAAAGAATATTTTTGGTCAATTAGTCTTTAGAAATGTTGCCATAGCAACAGACCAGACATTAATTAATAAAAAACTTTTGACAATTATCTTCATAAATAAATTTTAAGAATTCTCAAACAATTTCAGGACCATAGCATTTACTCAACAAAAGTTATTAACAAAAAAACGAGAGGTTGAAATAGGGTTAAAACTTAGGCACTCTAACATCTAACAAAAATATCAAAATGAAGGTCAAATTTATTAAATTTTCACCAAATGTAAACTTGAGCGTTCTCTTTCTTTAATCTTTTTAAATGATCTTCTTTTTTTATACGATTTAACATTTGTGACAGAATACAGACTTCCCCGGAGAGGTTCGTGACTTGATCAAGAAGGTTCACACAGTTCTGCAGGCTACATCACAAATGAAGGTGACCATAATAATAATTTCGAATAACTCACACAATATTAATGTCAAATTTCTTTAATTAGATTAGTTATATGTTTGTTTGTTCAGTTTTCCATTTTGTTTTACATTTGTTTTCTTTTTGACTCACTAAACCATACAAATAGTCAATTTTGATTTTAGTTTTTTTAGTGTTTAATGTGTATTTTATGCGTTTATGCTTTTATATATTTATTATTATTATTTGTTCTTTCTTTTTCATTCAATTAATATTAGGCATAAATGTTTGATCAATATATAGCTGTATTAATAAAGTGTTTAAATAAAGATTTATTTATTATATAGGAACATGAAGATGACCACGAAGTTCTTGTGGACTTGCAGTACAGTCTTGCAAAATCTTATGCTAGTACTCCGGAACTACGTCAAACATGGCTTGAAAGCATGGCTAACATACACGAGAAAAATGGAGATTATTCAGAGGTAGTGTGGAACATTTGTTTGTTGACATACATACAACTAGTTGTATAAAATAGAATATACAGTTGACTCTCTCTAATTCGAATCCCAAGGGGGAACAATTTTGTTCAAATTATAAAGAGATTCGGATAGTAGAAAGTCTCTCTTATTCGAATTTTCAGGTTTAAAGGATGAAATTTTGAATTAAAGAGAGAAATCAGAATTTTTGAAAAATTGAGGTAAAAAATAAAAGAAAATGATTGAATTTTCTTTGATTCTTTTTTTTCATTTCCTAAGTTTCACGATCATACATAAACAAGTGACAGTTGCTGAAAAAGTGTTCAATTTTTTATTGTTTTGTGTTAGATAGATATGTAGATTGTCAAGTCAAACACAGACTCGCGTCGCTGAGGCTTTCCACAAATCAACTCCGAATTTTGTAAATCTGACGCAGTTCATCAAACCATAGTCACAAGAAAATATGATCAAACTTCATACAAAAGACGTGTATTTACAAAAAATCAAAACATTTGAACAGAAATTCGAATTTTGAAAAAAAAAATTGAAAGTGTTAACGGTTAGTTTGCACTCTGAAAATTCGAATTACAGAGAGGATTTTGCCGAGGGGACCTGAAAAATTTGTTCGAAATATGGAGGTTTTCGAATTACAGAGATTTGAATAATAGAAAGTAAATTATAAGAGTTTCTTAAGGAAAATTGATGGTGACTTAGAATTCGTTCGAATTATAGAAAGAGTCGACTGTATTATATTATTTCATTTTTATATTATTTTTAAAAATAGTTTAACATTTCATGGATTTACAGATAAGAAGATGATACGTTAAAATATCGAAGTCATTGTTGAGCTAACATAAAACGTGGCCAATATATATGCTGCCTCTTATGAAATACTACAATATTTTTTCTAAACTGCAAACATGTATACTTCAATAAAATAAAACTTTAAAAATAAAATTAAACCAACATTTGAAAGTATATTATATAAAGGCATAAATTATAGAAATATTTTGCATCTTGTTATCCATCAGTTTTATCAAATTGCTATCTGTACACAACTTTTATAACATTTTTATTGACTACCTTTCATTATTTTTTTGAAATTAATCATCAATGATCTCCACAATTCTTTTTTTTTTGCAGTCCTCAGTTTTTGATTCAAAAACATCCAAAAAACTGGAATTCCTTCCACTAAGTTTTCACTTCATACGCGTGTTTTTAGGCTGCAATGTGTTACATCCACGCAGCAGCTTTGGTTGCGGAGTATTTGAAAGGGAAGGGACACTACCCCGAAGGTTGCTCTGGATTTAAAAGTATTTCGCCAAATCTTCTTCCAGATGAAAGCCGAGTGTCGGATGAAGAAGGCGAGGCAAGTGAGACCAGATACACACTTGTAAGTGTCTTTTTTTGTTTTTCTGAAGTTTGTTTTTCTAAAACGTCTACGAAAAATTTTTTGCGAATAAAAACCATTGAAAAGTTTTGTTTTTTTAAAGGAGAACAATTTTTTTCATATATACATTTCTTTACCCACGCAAACTACAGCAATTGCGAGAGATTTGGTCCTGGGTGATTTTCGTAAGCACATGAGCATCCATCCATTTGTTCGTTTAGAAAAACCTTATAGAGTTGTTGGAGATAAGTGTGGACAGGTTGAAGTTGTCTGAACGTTACGAAGTGATCGGTGATGTGTACAAGCTTGCCATACCACTCTACGAGGAAGAGCGCAATTACCAGGTAGCCATGTGTTATTCTGAACTTTTAAGGGTTTACAGTGATAAAAATTTTATTTACCCACAAAAGATCTGTTTAAATTCAGGTATTTTCATGGGAAAAAATTAATAATGGTTCAGTCTAAAGAAAGTTATCAAACCAGTATTAAAACTTGCATTGTTTTTACTTTGATACCATCTTTGAACCACTGTATGCAACACGTGAAAATTAAACAGAATCCACATGGTGTGTAGTTGGAGCATTGATTGGCACCGTTTCATAGAAATGCAATTTGATCTCTTTAATTCTGATCTTTGAATCTTGAATGCTTCGTCATATTTCACCTTCTCACTATGAACTATTGTTATCTACAATTGTTTTCTTTTTGCAGTGTTTGGCGATGGCTTATGCCGTTCTCAAGGAATCCTACGAAAAGATTGTGCAGGTCATAATAACAGGGAAACGGATACTGGGCAGATATTACAGGGTAGCATTCTTTGGAAAGGTAAGCTATACAATCATTGAATTCGAGTGTTTAATTGATAATAATAAAACAATGTATTGTTATATCCTCTAATGTGGTTATAAAATCTTTTCCCATCATCGTGTTTAAAGGTTTCATTGTTTTAGCAGTTTGATTTTTAGAATATTCTTTCTGTTGTTTTCCATTTACAGAAGCCCCTCCCAAGATGCAATTTCAAATTTTATTGCTTTTTCCAGGTATTCAAGGATAGTGATGGCAAAGAGTTCATCTACAAAGAGCCGAAACTGACATCTCTACCAGAAATCTCTTTAAGACTTAGTGAAAAGTACAATGAAAAGTACGGCAACGTGAAGCTTATTCAAGACTCATCGAAAGTAAAGGCTGAGGAACTCAACCCTGCTGTGAACTATATACAGGTGGGATATGATTTTGTTGCTATATACAGGTCAGTAAGATATGATTTTATTGCTAGATACAGGTCAGTAAGATGTGATATTGCTAGATATATATGTGGAGGAAAGTTAATATTCCAGATATTTGCATACACCACAGCATTACAACGATTAACAATTTCATTCATCCGTCTGTTCCATGTATATTTCTGTTCTTCAGGTGTCGTTTGTTACGCCTTACTTTGACGAAGCGGAGTACAACAAACGCATTACAGAGTTCGAAAGAGAGAACAACGTTCGACGGTTTGTCTTCGAGACGCCGTTCACGTTATCAGGGAAAGCGCACGGTGCTTTATCCGAACAGCACAAAAGAAAAACAATATTGACAAGTGAGTTGGAAGTTGGAGACTTTAGAGGCGTTGACCTATCCCAGAAACGCCTGCTTTCTCTATTAGACCAGACTTGTAAAGCAAACCTATTTTATTTGAGGATGAAACATGGCTATGATCAAATAATGCAGTCCATGAATAGAACATCAAACAAGTTGTTAATAGCAGTTATTAGTTTTAAGCATGTCCATTCGTCTGGATTTTTACTTCCTACAATTCGTACGCCAGATTCTACAATTTAGAATATTAAAACTTTTAAATATACTCTTTTCTTTACAGCTTCGCACAGTTTCCCGTACGTAAAAAAAAGAATTCTGGTGGTCCAGCAAGAGATATACGAGCTGTCTCCAATTGAGGCAGGTGGCCCTATTACGTAGCATTAATAAACATACAATACTACTTGCGTTTTTTTATAGGTTCTGTTTCAATAAATTTGTACTAAAACCGTTTTTTTATACACAAAGGTGGCCATTGATGAAATGCAAAGCAAGGTAAAAGAGTTAAACCAGGTGATTGCGTTGGACCCCCCTGATATGAAGAAGTTGCAACTGAAACTAGGGGGTAGCGTCAACGTGCAAGTAAACGCTGGACCTCTCGCCTACGCGCAAACATTCCTGGAGAAGTCCGCAGTGAAACACTACGTCAACAAGCATATAGAAGCGTTGCAAGCGACCTATAGGTTAGTACATGTTTACCAATAAATGAAGTTATTAAAGAAGCTTAACATTTTTGTTAGATTTCTTTTCCCCTATCTCTGGTGGTTTTTATTGAAATCTTCCTAAATTATGAATATCTAATTAGGTGTTACCTGACAATTGTTTGATAAAAAGAAATCATTCGAGAATTCTAACTTCTGTTATCTTTGTATCCCCCTGCGTTCTGTTACCATAGAGAATTCGTGCAAGCATGCGGTCGTGCGTTGGATTCGAACGCCATCTTGATAAAACCAGATCAAGTGGCGTACCAAGAAGACCTCAAGGAAAGATATGATGCCCTCAAACAGAAGCTATCGGCGTACATCGGCGAGGTAAACCCATCACAAATCATCTAGATCTTAGTCCAACCTATTGAGTGACCCTTATACCATTGTTAATGAGAGCCGTTTAATAGTTTTCTAGTTGTATCTTCTATTTATTTGAGTTTGTAACATTGTCAATGTCAAAGACGATGTTATATAGGATGCATTTAACTGACTTAAATCTCCTGGATGATTATAATGTAACAATAAAGTTTCTGTTATCGACTTTGCTTTCTTTATTTTTAACTTCTTTTATAAGAAAGGAAACTGTGAGTTTCTTTAAAAATACGATAAACATAAAATCGCAGTATTTGTTTTTGTTAAAGGATAAACAAAAATATCGATAAATGATATAAACATTTAAAAATAAAGACGTTAAATTTTTATTTTTTCTTGTTGTGGACAGTACTACTACCTACTTTAAACACAGGGGAAAGCTGAAGTCATCCAGTGGCAGGTGAATGTTGTCGATGGAGAGTTCATAGTTCACTCGTCTAACAAGAGAGTATGTTGAAATAAAACGAACAACTGTAACATAATTGAGTTTTAACATCTTAGTTAAGGAGTATTGGATTAAAAACTAAAATTAAAAAAAAAAACACTAAAAAACTAAAGCTAAACGATCTAAATCAATAACTGGTAATATTTTACTATTGTTACATATATTTCCCTAGTATCAATTTTTAAAAAATATTTAACATGCTACCATCCTAGGCAACATCAGAACTAGACAACGTAAAAGTCTTGTTTAGGTTCTTTGTAGATAATCGTTTTCGTATCTTTTTGTTATTTATATAGAGTTTAATAGATATATTTAGTTATATTTTAATTATTTATATTTTCTTATTTGTTTATTTACTCTTCGTTTCATATTCCAAAAACAACAAAAATTAACAATGAAACTAAAAATCTCATTCTAAATGACTCATTCTTCCTAGCTTCTTCAACCTAATTTTAAACCCTAACGACTTCTTGTTTAGGACAGTCTGGTCACCACACTTGTCTCGCCGTCGCATTCCGAAGCCTGAGCTAATTTATTCTTACGTAGGCATAAATTATTGCAAATTTATGACGCGCATATAAATATATATGTACATTTATTGTTAAAGAGGTATTTTTTTATCATTGGACTTGTTTCTAGTTTTGCAGGGCTCTTCTATCTTAAAATCTATCTGTTTTATGGTTTTTATTTTATGTATATATCACAGTGTTTTTTAATCTTTTTTATTCACTGATAATTATATTTTATTATAATACATTTCAGCGATTTATTTATCTAGTTAATAGTTGCATCTTTCTGAAATTAATTTGTTTTAACCTTATTTTAATTCACTCGTCGCAACTTTAGTCTACAGTATTTAATTGTAAATGCGTTTTCATTTGATTGGGTTAGTGCCGAGTTCTTAATATATTTATTTGATTTTTTAGCTTATACTCGAATGAATTTTGTTACTTTAAAATATTTTCCGGCTTGTTTTCATCTTGGATTGTATATGTTTTCAATATTGTCATTGACAAGTCCATTTATGGTTATTTTCATTTGATAAAATTAAAAGTTTCCATTTTGTTACTAAAGGCTTTTCTCTTGACAAATCTTGCGACATAACCAGTCGGTAGATTTTAATAAAAAGGTCCCCCCCCCCCCCCCCCCCTTTCCTTATTCCTCGACATGTGACAGATCATTGCAGTTTAATGTTTGAAAAAGCAAATATTAAGACAGTTAAAACAATTTAAAAACGTCCCATAAACTTAATAAAAAGATATATTGATCAAACAGACGGTACGATTTGTTTTGATTTTACGCTTCAACAGTTTTTCAGACGCTCTTCTCCGTGTAGGCAAAACGAATCTCCAATTGTATATTCCGATTTAAATATTTTTCATGAGTTTGGTATTATTTTTAGCTGCAGTTCAAATTGTAATTGGTAAAGGGCTTTTTCTTTACGTAACTTCTTTTCAAATTAAAAAAACAAAAAATACAAAAAGATCTAAAAGGAGAGCAGATTTTGTAAAATGTGAGCAAGTCCTTTTTAATCTAATTTATGCATTTTGCAACTACTCTGAGTAGGCCGAGTCTTAATTATGCTGATTCTAACCAATAGCAGAGTTTGAAGTTATCACGTGTTTTAAAAGAACTTCGTGGTCCTTTTTCAATGCTACACCTCGAAGGAAAGCTTAGTTGAATTCTGTCTTTCGAAGTGAAATCATGTCCTTGTGTTTTTCCTCCTCAAATTCATCTAATTTTTGTTTGTTGATAAGGGAAAACAAAACGTGTGATGGTCTTGTTAGTATTTCTTGTAGATACCAGCGCGTCTATGAATCAAAAAACGTGTCTTGGTACTACATACTTAGACATAGCTAAAGGAGCAGTGGAATCTTTCCTGAAAGTAAGCACGGTTAAGGCATATTACATGGGAGCTACTCTGAGATTGTCTTTCCGTTCATTTTATTACTTGAGAGATTCCTCTTTTCCTACGTAACACGTGGACATAATTTCTTTTCACATAATTTCTCAGATACGTGCTCGTGACACGAATGCCAGTCGAGGAGATCGTTATATGTTGGTGACTTTTGGCGAACCGAATAAATCAGTTAAGGTGAGGGCGAAAACTGAACGGTTTGAAGTGGTAGTAAAGGTTTACCAAACCCATTTTAATCTGAAAAATCAGTCCTGTAAATGTTTGCGAAACAAAACATGTCGTACAGCGAACAGACATGCGCAGTCGAACTAATTTATTTCATAAATAATTATGTCGGATTTTATTCTTTATAAATCGCAGCTTTCTTTCTATACCACTGAATAGACCATTTTAAAAGTAAAGGAAAGTTTAATTATGACTTAAATAGTATTCTTTAAGAATTTCCTCATCAGTGTTTTAATTCTGTACACATGCTTATTATTGACAATTTCTGTCATAACAGAAAAAATTAATTTTAATTATCATGTTTTCTCATTAAAATATATATCCTTTAAAATTTTGACCAAAATCCTCGACAATTGATTTTAAAAATTTACAAGGAAATATCCTAAACATGTTACTAATGAAAAAGTGTTTAATTTTTTTGTGAACCATATAAATATAAGTCTTATTTAAAAAAATATGTTTATAATATATATGTAATAAAGTTTTATTTGATTCAATTATGCGTTCATCAAGTGGTAATTTTATGTTCGCTTAATTATCTTTGTTATATACATTTTAACTTTTTTTAATAATAATTTGAAGTATAAATGTATATATTTAAAAAAAAGTTAAATTTTTTGAAAACTTTAGTTCATTGTTGTGACATATTAATCAAGTGAATTTCTGATTACGATTACCTCTGATGTAATTTTCTCTAATTTTTATTATGACCCATATTGGTGAACTAGTGAACACTGACAAGATATAATTGTCTGGACACAATTTTTGCTGCTTGTTAAAAACTATCATGAGAATATAAAAAATTCAAATGTTCAAATGATTCTTCCAAGTCACTTGTGGCATTAACATCTCCTATTTTTTGTTTCTTTGTAGACTTTAATGTTGGATTGTCTGTTATCTTTAAGGACTAATTCCACCATAGCTTTATTCTTTCAATAATCAAAATTTGGGGTTGTTTTAAGTCAATGTTAATATTTAATGAGCCTGCTTCATAAAGATTTATTTGGTGTTAAAAATGGTTTTGTCCAGGGTTTTGCACATTGATAAACTACCTTTAAGACCATTTTTTAATTTTAACAACTCATATAACAAAAGAAAGTACAATCCATGTTGTTTTTTCTTGCAGGCGGGTTGGCGAGAAAATCTGGCACACTTCTCCAAGGAACTAAAGAATTTGCAAGCGTTTGGTTTGACAGATCTTGGTCACGCGTTAAAAGAAACATTTGATCTCCTTAACATGCCACGTTTGCAGTCTGGTATTGATAACTATGGAATGGTGAGAAAGTTTGTAGTTTTGTAGTTCATTGTGTACATTTGTACTTTCAAACCTTGTTGGCACTACTTACAAAAACGTGCTTCCACACTGGAATTTTAAGTATTTATTTGCATGTTTTATTTTATAGGGTCGAAATCCCTATTACTTGGAGCCTGCATTGGTCATGCTTTTTTCTGATGGTTGTAGTCTTGTGAACGCTAATGGAGTGGCAGAAAAGGTATTTGCTAAATTCATATCATATTTTAAAACATTTTTTTTGGTTTTAGTAAAGTACCATGAAATCATATGTATGTCTCTCTGTCAACTTTTTTCAGGCGCTGTTATGAGATATTTGTATATGACAATTACATCAAAAGATTTGTTTGCACTGAGTCAAGTCAAATATTCCCCCCAAAATATAATTGTTAGTTCTACTTACAGTTTTTTGAAAAATTCTGGAACTTAATTTCTTAGATTGCCTTTTTGTATCCCTGTAAAAAAATGTATTTTATTTTAAAGAAAATCTTAAAATTTTTCTGTAACGTTAGGTAAGTTTGTCCTCTGATAACCCACTACCTGGAGCTGAGCTGACCACCGAGTTATTTCGTTGGGACCAAAGATTGTTTGCGCTGGCCCTTAAAATACCAGGTTTTGCTTTGTCAGTAACTGAGAAGTTATCTATGATACAAACAGAGGACTTGGCCTTGTCTAATCTGTGTGAGGAAACTGGAGGTAACTGTAGAGTTTATTAATAAAATATTTTAAAATTAATAAATTCAATTTCAATATGAAAGGAATAAAATGGGTTATACATTTTGAATTTATACAGAATAACAGAAAGCCATTTCATTTCTCTCGTTAATAATGATTTCCAATTATTATTATTTTGTTGCTCTTATGCTTTTAGCTTAATACTTCTTGGTTTTTGCATATCTTCAGGAAAACTATACAGTATTGGAAGTCACAAAATGTTGATGCAGTCATTGGAATCCATCGCTCAAAAAATTGCTGTTCCCGGTGTTATCATCAATTTTGAGAAGGTTGGCCCTGACCCGGAACCAGTTGTTAAGGAAGGTTGTTCAACTTTTTACATTTTCTTTTCTAATAGCTTTACATCTGCTATATAGATTTTTAAAGTCGCATATACACATTTTCAATAAATGAGTAGATATTAGCGGCCTTGATACCAACTACAACAGGGACACCATTGTAAACAAACACATTTTTTGCCTCACACTTGCAAGCCTTAAAATAACTGTACTTTGGTCACCGTACACCATGTTTGACAAGGTTAATGTAAAACATTAGAAAAATAAAAGAAAGTGTTTAATGTGTGCAAGAAGATATATTTGGTAAGTTAGAATCAACAAAATGTGACAGGACAAAGTGCCCGATAGATGGGAATTTCTATGACAATTTTGAATCTTAAAAAACGACTTCCTAACAATAACAAATAAGTTTAATTATTGTCGTGAAAGAACCACCTATTCCCCTCCATAAAACACACAAGAAAGATACGTACCTAAAGTTCTTGTGCAAAAAATAACTAATGCAATTAAAATATAAGAAATGAACTCATCAAAGTTTTTATTAGCATTAATGAAATTGCACCATGGACTTGTGAATAAAGATCTTCCACAACAATGATTAAAGGGATCATTCCCAAGTTCTCATACATACTTTATTACAATAACTCAAAACCGAATGTAAAATATAATACAATAACTTGTTTTTAAAGTCGCTATCTCTAATCCTCTAAAACAACGAAGAAAGTCTCGTGTTTTATTCGCCATTAAAATTTTCACGATGTTTACATTTTTAAACCTCCGTTCAAACCTCTTTGGTATAACACAACTTGTGACATACAAGGTATGTAACATCGTTGCGTATTGTTTGCTTTTGAAATAGAAATGTCTGTTCAACTTTATCACTTTGAGCCAAACAAAAAAAACTTCACTGAAAAATAAGAAACATGATGATAAGGATAAAGAAAGTGGACGGCAGTGAAATTTCAAACATTAAAGAGTCAATCGTTAAACACATCAATCGCTGTGAAATCAACCAAATTCAATTTAATGAGGACATTACTATAAATATTTATCTGTTTATTAACTTTGTAGTGATTTGCTTCCTTATTATATCAGAAAATTGTTCTGTCTATTTTTTCTTTATGACTTCCCAGGTGTTTTCACACATGCATAATTTAGCTCATCCAGAAAACAAGTTTCAATGTATTCAACTTAAATTCCAGACATCTCTTGTGTTACACAGCACAAATCTTTTGCGCCTGTATGTCTAAATCAATATGTATTGTGGACATGCATGGTAGGTCTAAATGACAGAGAGGGGGCCTGGCTTCCTCCTAGAGATAACATACCCCTGTTAAAAAATTTGCATTAGATATTTTATTTCAGTATTGATACGCAGCTTATCACCAGTTTTGCTGGCTTAACTAAATAAAGCTTGGCTGTTACGTACGACGAATAATAGCAGCCTGTTCGTCACGAAGATAATGGAGGAATTTCCAGAACCTAGTGGAGTTTATGTTACCTTTAAAGATTAGGATGATGGCGGAGATTTTGAAGTTGTTACATCATGGGAATTATATGGAAAATTTTGAAGTGAAGAGGCGGAAGTAGGAGAGATGGGGAGGGGCAATAAAAATGAAGCAAAATTTGTGCCCTTAAAAATAAATATTGAAGCACCAAAATGTTAAAAATTTATACAATATATTTCAGGTTAAACAATCGAGGACTTAAAAAAAGTAAGAAACAAATTGCAACTCATGGAAAAACAACATTTTGTTTAACAATGACCACAAAACAGAAGAAAAACTCAAAAATCAAATTGCGTGAAGACGTGAATATTTTCTTGATCGCTCAATGATACCGTCTTTTGTTTCAGTGCAGACTGGAGCCATGACTCGTTTCTTACTAGTTAGTGCTTGTTTATAAACACTGTTTTTCATCACACGAAAGTAGTTGTAGCGCTTTTACAACAAATATATGCAGAAACTGGCTTACAAACTATACAGCTTAATCTCATACATCACAACAAATGATTACCTCACTTTAAGAACAATTTAAAAAACAGAATAACTAGTTAGGTTGTTATTTGTTATGTTTGGGACAAATTCAATTCTTTTTTTTTAGATTTTTATTTATGTATGTTAAATGTGTATGAGAACTTGGGAATCCCTTTAAACTTATTTCTATTAGTTAAGTTATGATTACCAAAAGTTCATTAAAATTAAATCCTTATTTATTTGATCTTTCTTTTCAATTTAAGGTTCGAAAACCCCTAAACGTGAAGAGGAAACCAGTTCACCTGTTCCAACAGAAAATAACAGCCCTTCATCAACAACAACAAAGGCAATGTCTTCCACTAACACGCTACCTTTGTTGAACGGGTTCGTTCCCCCACAGTTAATCAACGAAAAGCTCATGAATGGAAATATGACAAACGGTTTCCTTCCAACTGATGCCAATGGAAATCTTGCATTAGGTGGATTACTCATGCCACCTCCATTACTCCCTCCGGGGTTAATGCCACCCCCTATCCCAGTTGGCATGCTACCACGTGGTATGAAAGGGTTACTCCCTCCTCCAATACCAGGCATGCTACATCCAATCCCGTTTCCACCACCACCAATAATGCCCATGAAAGTTGCTCAAAGAGCAATGAATGGACAAGTTGAAGAGGAGTCAATGCAGAAAACCTTCCCACAAAAAAGCGAGGGACAAACCACTAGGTGTGTTGTTAGGAGAGTGCATTATATACTAGACATGTTATGATCTTTGTGAATATTTATCGACTATGACCTAGCCATCTACAAGAATGGAAGAAATACCAAATTCTTGTGTTTATATTCTTAATAAACATTGCTTTTAGTTTTCCGCGAAATGTTGGAAATGGTGATCTTTAGGATATAGAACAGGGTATTAGAAAAGTGATTTAGTTGAGTGTTTAGATTTGATCATGAAAACGTGTTTTTTAGTAATAATACAATTTGCATTTACGTTTATATACCAAAATATTAAATACTGCTTTTACCATGTGTATATATTTTTAAGCGGGCCAAGTATTCCAGACAATCCTATACGCGGAGATGAACAATCAATGTTGGATCGTTCTCTAACAGTCATCTCTCCGACTATTCAACCAGCAGCCTCGACAGCATGGAACAAACAACGTCGAATGATTTACGTTCGAACTAACATCAAAGGTAGTGTTGGTCACTGGCCAATTCCAGAAGCATTCTGGCCAGATTCGTCGATGTCAAAATTGGTATGTTTTAGAAGTTTGAGGCCTAAGAATAGTAAATTTGTGTCTTTGTTTGCTTGCCTTTTGTTCATTGTTCATGTTTTTGTTGTTGAAAAAAAGCCTTTGAGGCTAGCAGGGTTAATAAATGACATTTCTAAGTCAAATGTGCACAATCCAGTTAAAAAGCATATACCTTAAGAAACCTTAGTCAAGCTGATTACAAAAATATAATGGTTTATAGGGCTGAAGCAATTATTACGTTTAGAACTTCTATTTAGTTATTAGATTACTGCATGTAACTTGATATAAGTTAATGAATTGCTATTTCCTTTTAGCCTCCACGCCATAGTCATCCTCTAATAAAATTTCAATGCATTGGGACAGAGGCTATGATTATTGATAACATGCCATTTGACAAATATGAATTAGAACCGTCCCCACTTACCCAATACATTCTTGAACGAAAACAACCGAATGTTGCTTGGCAGGTGAGTACACAGTTAAAATAACTATAAGCACAAATAGTTTTTCTCCAAAATCCATTTAATTCAAAAATTAAGATTGTGATGTGATGGATTGTTAAATGGAATTGTCTGTAGGAGATGTTGTTTTTAATGAGTTTTTACCAATATTAATCTCAGTTGCAGCATCCTTCTCACTTCACTTAAAGATGTTGTGTTCTTTAATTTTAATAGTAACGAATAGCTTAACACATTTCAGGCGGAATAATAATTTTCACCGACAACATCAAAGATAGTTATGCGCTAAGACATATTTATAGCTACATTAGACCAGTCCTTTACTTGTTAAAACACTGTTGGAAGTAGAAAGATGGGCATGAGTAAAACGTTGCATTTATAGCAGAATGGTTCTTCTGCAGAATTTTAGTCTCATTTTACCGAACTTCCTTGAATATTCCTTGAAACTAGGCTGGAATAAATGATGGTATTGCATTTTGTATAAAATATATTTATTTGCAGGTCTTTGTAAGTGGAAGTGCATGTGATTCAGAACTCGGTCAACCTTTCGGCTACATAAAGGCTTCAACTAATCTACAGTGTGTGAACCTGTTTATATTGCCGTATAACTATGCAGTGGTTATGCCCTTATTAGGTAATCACAGGTGTTGTTATTTATACTTTGAACAATACTTTCATTTCTGTAAATTCTTCTTGTTGAGTTATCCATTTAGTGGTGAAGCATATGCTTTTTCTATTGGAAACTTTTTCTTTTTTTAAGTACAAGCAATGTACCCGTCCTACGGACGTTAACAATAATATGACAATTGAGGAATTCTGTATGTATGTATAAACTTGTCAAAAAAGAAATTCTTTGGCTAAAAACCATCCCAGGGGCATCACAATCATACCCTGAAAATTTGGTTCCCGATTGGAACCAGTCCAGTTGTTTGGGCGTGATTGGCGGACAACAAACAAACAAACATACTCAGGTTTTTCCTCCATAACTCAATTGTAACTCAGAAATAAATATTTTATATATACATTATACTGGAGATGGGATTCGAACCACTTACGTAAATTACAGTACATTTATTTGGAATGTATGTTTTTATTGCATTTAAATAATAAGGTTAACCTGAACTTATTTGATTAAGATTTTTATCTTACTCTTTTGATGTTACATAATACTTCAAAAGTATAACATCCTGTTTGTTTGGACAAATCAGGTCTTTTTTAATGACATGAAAAATCACAATTTTATGAGATTAACAAAAAGTGTGCGAGTGAAAGAAAACCATTTTATTTCAATATAAACCCTATGCAAATTGCACTCAGCTAACTTTGCCAGCTCATCCTTGCATGAATACATTGATATATGTATCTGTATCCACATGTGGTGGTGCAATGTCTTTTTAGCCACATTGCCTAGAAAATGCTAGATAAAGAAACCTACAATAAAAGTAAGAATATTGCAGTGTTCCATGTAACAATGCACCAAATGCTAACGCACGTGCACATAGATAGTTAATGTATAAAGATACATTGATAAGGTATGTAATTATTTTGCTCCTGAGAGGGCGTTTCTCAAACAATTCAAATGCTATGTTGACCTTGTCACGTTACATAAGTGAATGTTATGTTTACCATAATGTAATTAATTATTTTGTAGATGAACTGTTTAAAGTCCATAAATGTAAACCTACGATGAAATGGCAGCAATCTTTTGAACAATATCTTCGCAAGATGCCTGGTTACTACGTTCCGGTGATTAAGGACTTTTGTTGATTTTTATATATTTCTCTATGTATTTCATTGACTTTTTTGCAGAGATTTCATAATTTTATAATAAACAAAGTCGTTATACGTTTATCATTTTTGCTCACTTCTTCTTCTTTTTGCTTCACTCATTTCTTGTATAACGCCTTTGAATGAATTTGCTTGATTATTGTTTACAGTCACTACAAAACGCGCTTCGCAGGATGGGAGCTCCGACGAACTTGATCCCTGAGCATATGGACGGGTCTTTAAGTTACAGCATTATCTCATATCTGAAGAAGGTGAAACACCAGGCGAAAAATGAAGCCGAACGTCTCATTAACATGCACAGTCATCAAAATAATATTGACATCATACAGATATCCTTGCCGTGGTGAGAAAAAATGCTCTAAATTTCTAAGTTGTGTAGTTGTAACATCAAATCTATAGTAGTTTTTGGTATTATTTAGTCAAGTGATTTTCATGTTTTAGACGGTTGTTTACAGTGTAATTTCCTTATGCACTCTTGCCTCCACTTGTTTAGTGCTCCACAGTTATCAGATGGTAAACAAAATGATTACAAGCAGTTGCTACTCAGGAAGGACATCAGTCGTAAAAGGATTGACCATAAATTTAGTACTGTGTAAGCTGTGATAACTACTGTTTAATTTAAATATAAGATGCAGTTTAATGATTTAAAGTTTTCTTTAAAACAATATATTTATTTTCTCAATTAAAATAGCACAAAGCTTTTTGTACGTCTGTACATCATCAGGTGCATAAAAAATATGTACACTAAAAAACTAAAACGTTGCATAAATAGTATGTAGATCGTAAAAGAAATCATAATTAAAAACATTATTTACACAAAATCTCATGATCTCAATCTCAAAATCTTCTTTTACGATCTACATACTATTTATGATAAAAAGACTATTGATAATAATTTCTTGAAGGAACCCTAGTGTCATTTTCATGTGTCAGGTTTAATGCTGTCATAATAAAAATAAAATACAGCAAGGAACTTTCAATGATACCAATGGACATAAGCACATATTTTTATTTTTTTCAGCACCAGTGAAGTGAAAGATGGGTTTGCAAACAGAAATTTGCCATCTATAGCCGAGGTAAGTGATCATTCTTATCATGTTGCTTGTTATTTTGAAATGTTGTTTGCATTTCTATTGTATGAAGAGAAAATGCCCACCTGTTCATAATAATCATAGTAGTACACATTTTTGTTTTTATAAGCAACCCAGTTGCTAAGGCTTCAGCCCTCAAATTAGCCAAAAAATTAAGCAACTTGCTTAGCAACCCTCAGCCCTGACAGTTAGCAACTTTTTTTGCAGAACAAAAGAAATTTTCTTAAAAATAAAAACAGAAGAATTCTTTTCTGATTTTAAACAAATACATAACGAACTATTTACATGTATAACTCACTGTAAGTAGACAGAAGAAACACTAGATATTGTATATATTTATGTCCAAGGCTGTAAGTTGTGTTCATTGATCGTTGGAAATGTCAAAGATAGGGTTACCTCATTACTTTAGTTTTGGCAATGTGTGGACGTGTGTGAAATTTTTCGGTGATTACATGATTCGGTATCACAGAGAAAAAATAACCTTAGCAACCTGTTAAGCAACTTTAGCCCTGAAGTGTATCATACCCTTAGCAACCTTAGCTCTGACCCTGAAAATTGAGTTGCTTATAAAAACAAAATTGTGTAGTTAATTATTTACCAAAAATATCATCATACATAAAAATATAATAAATTATATGTATATAAATATCTCAATAGCAACAACAGAACCTTTTTATAGAAGTGAAATTTGTAATTAGATATTATGGTTGGAGTTACTCAAAGTAGTAACCCTTTAAGAAAGATACACCAACAAAAATTTATAGAGAAAACCTATTAAAACGACAATGTTTTAATAAGACAGTTTTCACATCATTGTTTACTTGTTTATGGCAGTAGTTTTGACTAATTGAGAATATTGAAAATAATTTTAAATATTAAAATAGTCAATTTTTTTTTATTTGAAATAGTTTGTTCGTACTTCTAATTGATTTGTTCCAATCAGTAATGCTCTGATATTTTTTTAGAATATTTACCGCAAGATGAAGTGTTAAAATGAGGAAAAAACACCTTATTATTAGAAGCATTTTGAGTTCCATATTGGTGGAAATTACTAAAATTACTAATTGATGTATAAGCATGTTGTTTAAGTGAATCGAAAAGAAATATTACGTTTAAAAATGTTATATACAATTGTTAAGTGTCAGGTGTATCAAAAAGGTTGGAATTTTATTATTCTGACGACAGAGCATTGAATGGATAAGATTTTATTAAACTCGAAACTTCCTTTTTGAACTTTTCAAATCCTACAACAGTAAGACGAAGAAAATATTGCAAAATAACTTTTGTAAGCATACTGCTTGATCTATTTAACTTTTTACAAACTTCGTTAATGTGAGTTTTCCAAATTAAGTTTTCGTCAATTAACACCCTAAATATTTTATATTTCATGATTGGCATAACCATTTGGCATTTATTAAAATCTTAACTTCAACATCACGCTTTTTAAGACTTTCTAAAAATTATAAATTCAGTTTTATCTGTGTTCAAAGCAATTAGATTTAACCAATCGTTTAATTTTCTTTAGTCAAAATTCATGTTTGTACATGAATGTTTAATCGACCTGTTAATGTATATTAAGTTTGTATCATCAGCGAAATGATGCACTGTTGAAAATTTTGCACAGTTTGGTAAGTCATTGATATAAATCAAAAATAAAAGAAGCGGTCCCAACACAGAACCTTGAGGCACGCCACCACATGTTACTGTCTTCAGAGATGAATTGAAACACTGTTTATTATTTATGCTCTTGGGGGAAAATACCATTCCATACTGGACGTTGATTTTTTTTAACATTGTGAAAAGTATTTTTTGAAATAGATTTGTTTACCTTCTCCTTAAAAGTTTGTTGTCGCCTCTTCTTCACCCTTCTAAAACACCAAAAGAATTCCCCTTTATAGAAACAAATATAAACACTTACCTTTTTTCTCTTCGTGAATGGTTGAATCATTGCTTTTTCTTTAAATTACAGAGAGAATTCTACTTTTTAAAAACATATAAACACTTTACATTGCTTGCATCACCTCTTGTCGAAAATTTTAAAGTCAGCTAAACAAATCCTAAAAAACTTGGCAATTTAAAAACTTCAATTTTTCACAAAAAAGAGCTAGTTAGTTAATAAGTAGTAGTTATTGCGAGTTACGAGAAAAATATGGCAAATATTATTTGAGTTTTTTGTGTTTTTCAAAATATTTAATGAGCCTTTAGGCGAGTATTTCGCAATAACTACTTTATCAATAGGTCTACGTGATATCTTATATAACACGCTTTGAAAGCGTGAACATGAACGTCGTCAAAAGTCAATGATTTTACGATTACATTATTCTAACATTTGCACGTGTCATATTTTGCACTCTGTTTTTAACCAAATAGGAATCCCGGGAATAGTTGCTTTAACCAATCAGAAAAAATATTGAATTTTGCATTCCTTTTTAGGCAATCAAGAAAAAATATTGGGTTTTGCACTTCGAAATATGATATATATTATCTCGTGATTAGCCAATCACGTTACAGATATTCACCCAACCTATTGATAGAGTACTAACCGCTTCTTAAAAACAACATCAACAATTCTTCTAGATATCTAAGGATATAGAGTTTTAATTTTTTTAGTGAATTACGCGGCATGGAAGCTTCACATCAGCCATGTCATTTTTTTGAAAGCAAGCATTTTCTAGAATTTTTTTACTATATTAAACGTCATTGGTGAAACGCCTTATTTTGTTGCTTTTTATAGTAGGAATCGTCATGGTAAGACTGTAGCGTGTAGGACAGGAGCTCAGTAATGTAATGTAGATAACAAAGTGTCATTATATTATCCTTTGTTGTTGGCTCTTGTAGAAGTTCCAGCGTCGTAGCTACAGGAATCCGTTCGACATCCATCGTAGTGATCTCATTGAACATGTGACTCGTATGAGAAGGAATTTCTTCCACATGACAACTGCTG
The DNA here is from genome assembly GCA_963930725.1 of Candelabrum cocksii. Lineage (NCBI taxonomy): Eukaryota > Metazoa > Cnidaria > Hydrozoa > Anthoathecata > Candelabridae > Candelabrum > Candelabrum cocksii. The sequence goes on along the minus strand of OZ005670.1, from coordinate 4,209,342 downwards.
TTAATCAACAGATGCAAGATGAGGGTAATGCCATTTTAAGGATGCAAAATCAAAGTTTAGCGGTAGTTGTAAGAGCCAATACTCGTTGCAATTGCTAATAACATAAATAAGAAAGCCAACGAATACCAGCACAAAAATATAGACCGCTATGTGAAAAGGGAGAGTTTCAACTTCCTGAACACAAGATATCTCAAAACTAACTCTTTTGTGTGTATTGCAATGCATTAGTTGAAGTACATTAGTTCTCATGTTTTAGAAGCGAAACATCGAGTCGCCATCTCCACGATGGGTAATTACAAGGAGCCTGAAATGCAACACGTGAAGCCGCTACGCGAGGTTGATCCAAGCCAAGTGCGTTTGCACACGTTTGGTAACCCATTCAAACTGAAGCAGCAAGATCAGGTTGGTGGAATGTCCTGCAACGCGTTAAATTTTATTCTTTGACTATAAATACATGTAATATTTTGTCAAAATAAGTAAATTTACTTCTTAGTACTTGATTGGTGCCTTGATGTTTATTGAATGTTATAAGATGAGTATCTGAACTAATGTTTATCCATCAGCATTTTGTGGTTGACGAGGCCGATGCTAGCGAAAATGCATTCAACCAGAATTCCCGTAAACGCGCTAACAACGAGCCCATTGCGAGCAAGATCAAACGCAAACGATCGGACTCGGTACCAAGTCGTCGACCTGTCGGTCAACCGAATACTCCTCCGCCGAAACCGCTCGCTATACCGAAACCCGAAGCGAAGAACATTATCAGTCAAATAACCGAACAAACTGTTAAAACTGAAGAGGTTGTTGTAGTAAAAGACGACTCCCCGTCAAAGAAAGAAGAAAAGAAACAAGTGGATAGTAGCGTTAACCAGCAGCTGCGGAAGCTGCAAAAAATGCATCGCATTCGTAAAGTAAACAACACGATGAGCGAAGCAGAAGAAGCCAACGACACTTTTTGCTTTCCTTCGGTTAACGTTGTTCCTATATTGTCATCGGAAATCAAGAAAACCGACTCTCCCTCGGACAATCGTTTACTTGTGGACTGTTTCGAAAGCCTTTCGCTTCACACAACTCGCCAAGCGATGTTCGAGTTACAACGAAGGAGCGTCGTCAAGATAAGATTAGCCTTGTGGGCGGCCATACGCGAAAGAAAAGGTATGTACAGATTTCCTATTATGCCTATGTTGGGTATAACCCTAAAATAATGAACTGCTATCAAAAGCAGTGTTATTCCTAAGATACAACTCTAGTTTTGATAAGAGGACTGTCCGGCAATTCTCCTATTGTCTTTCAATGTTTTCATTTACTTTCTTTTGCGGTAAGATTTCCATCATCAAATTTCGTTATTTTTCTCAAACTACCGTTTAGCTTTTTCACACATCAACGACCTGTTAGACCGCCTGTCCGTCACCTCGGAAGCAAAGTTCTTCTTCCTACGACAATTCTTGTGTGAATGCGAGCGATTCAATTTAACCCACCTCGTGTCCAAACTCGTCGTTATATTATCGAGTTTAACTAAGTCACCAGACAGCTGACACATCGAGTCAAAACGAAAATGCGCGACTGCAAAATTTATTACATCCTGTACATTTTAACGTGACCGCAATAATTTATAATAAAAACATAAGAGCTATATGTTCTTTTCTAGTAATGCAAAGGTGCAATGCAAATAACTCGATTTACCACCAAAGTTAAGCTGTTTTATTAACTATCGCCTTGGCGAGTCATTTCTTTTCCGGACATAAAGGAGTTCAGGTTTATTAAGTCATCTTGGGACTGTAATTGTGTTTTTAAGTCGCAGAACATTCGTTTATTGTCGGTAGACCTCGTTGACGACAGTCGACCTTCGGTAAGCGAACACGCCTCGTCAATCAGCGGCAAACTGCTGTCGTTAATACGAAGAATGTGTTCGTGGCCGCTCCCTATCGCGAATTCCGACGGGTAGATGAACGTCGTAGGTGAAGTGGACGTTTCTTGCTGTTCGTATCTGTTCATTGTTGTTCCGGTGGTGTCATACCTCATGTACTCTCCCTCTGTACAAGAGTCACTGCAAAGATATAAAAAGACCGAAACCAATTTGTAATTACTTACTTCGAGGTAAAATGAAAGGCGTAATATTTTAAGCATAGCACACGAATATTATTTTTGTTTATAGTAGTATTATGACTCGATCTTAAGATTAGTTATATCCTTCGCCACATTTACCTTGACGTCATTCTCATCATGTTTAAGATCTTCTCTTTCAATCCAGTGTGGCTGTCGCTGGGCGAGAAGGGTGGTGATCTATTAGTTGGGCTCATTGAATTGTTGGAACTGTCTGGATCGTTCAAGTCATTTTGTAAGTCCTCCTCTCTCATCGACGTAAGGTTTGGGTGATTCTTTTTCAACGCCTCCATGAAGTAACTTCTATAGAGCGCGTCATCAGTACTTTGATGTGAGCCGAGTGCTCTATCAGAGTTTTGTTCCTCATCGCTGAAAATGTGGACGACGTGATGAGAGAAACTCACTTGTTTGCTTCGATTATCTCCCGATGAAGATTTCGTCTTCATGCTGGACTCTCCGAGATATTGTTGAGAGTAATCCATAGTAGAGTCTCCCTGCATTGCGTGTAGACTCCAGATTTCGTCATCGGCCAGATGTCCGGAACTGGTGTGAATCTGCTGGATGTACTCTTCAGATTGATTTTCGCTTGTAAGCGATGTGTTCGAATCCAGCTCGAATATATGATTCGTGGCGTGCTCACTTTGAAAGCTGTTTGCGCTGAGATCGTCAAGAGACGAGCGACTTTCTGAACGACGGCTACTGCATTTGAGATCTAACAGCAATGCATCGTCGCTTAAAAACACTTCGAACTCCTTCAACGAGAGAATTTCCTTCAAACGTATTTTAGCCTCTTCGTTCAAATCTTCCACATTAGGCATGCTATTTGACTGTGGCAACTCGTTTTTGTTATCGATATACGAACTATGTAGAAGGATTATATTTTCTTCGCTCTCCTTTTTCGTGCATTTCAGATTTTCATTTTCTTTCCGGAGGTTTCCATTTTCATTGCGAAGCAGTTCCATTTCTTCTCTTAGTCCTAAAACAAGTGAAACTCATGGTACACAAGCGTAAAAATTACTGTGTTCCTGCATTATCATTATTTAGATATGTGCACAAGGCTGACCTTCTAGTATCAAAACTCTTGACAGCAACACGTCTCGTTCCATGGTCAGTATTTCAATAGTAGATGGGTTTTCTTCCGAGCGCTTCAGCTTCCCTTCTGCTTCTTCGCAATTTTTCTCAAACGATAATAAACGCTGATGTAACACTGCGATCTCTGCTGACAGTTCCATCACGCCTTGTCCATCAATCAAACTTGCAGCTGGTGTTTCCAATGTATTTTGAATTAACGAAAACGTCGACCCTAAATCACCGCACATTTCCATTAATTTTTCCTTGCTATCGCCCTTATCTTCGCACTGCAATAAGTCGCGAACGATTCTCTCTAAAGAACGCTTCTTTTCCAGCACTTCCACCCTCGCTTGTTCGTACATGCATTTAAATTCGTTTGTTTTTGACTCGATTAACCGCTTTTCTTCTTTCATATTTTCTAAAGCACTCATGCTGGCTTGAAATAAAAACCAGAGCAACTCATAATCTTTCCGTAAAAACTGGTATTTTCCTTTCAACAACCGTTTCTCTTGCCTCAATTGCCTTCTGACCTTCACGCTATTTTTGCAGAGTTTGTGTTTGGCTTGCAAAGTCTTGAACTTCGCTTCGTTTTCCTCCGTCTCTTCTAAATATTTCTCTGTGTCTCGTAACTCGTCTTGCAAACGAAAAACCTTATCTCTCTCCTCCACCAACAAAGCACCTACTTTTTTTAACTTTTTCTCGCATTCAACCGATATATCTCTCGAGGTGTCGTCCACACTATCCGTCGTTTGACCTTTGTTTACCATCTCAAAACACCGATCGTCCGCTGAGAACAAATCACGCACCAACTTATTTCTATCTTTTTCCAACATCGACACTTGTTCGCAGAGTTCTTCGTTTACCTTCTTTAAACGCAAAATCTGCTCTTTCAGCTCTCTGTTGATTTCTTCCAGTGATTTCAACTTCGAAGCGATCTCTGAGTAACTCGGATTTTCTCCTGGCTGCGCCGTGTCCAACGATGCTATGATAATAAATTTAAACACATCTTTTTCCTTCCGTAAATTGTAACAACTTTATTTTCCAGTATCTCGACAGGACTTTATTGTAATATTGAAACAAAGAGACATTTTTAATTTTGTATTCCGGTTATCGTGAAAACCACGGTTAAATTTCACTTAATCCATTAAGGACAGCTACTGGATGTAGTCATGAAACTTTATTGAATTTTTAATATGTGTTGTAGTTTGGTCCTATTAGAATATATTTGGTGAAAAAAATTATAAATTTTAATTACTTTTCTAAAAATAGAATGTTCCTCTACAGGAACAATGGTCCAATAGGGCGTCTAATTTCAATATTTAAAAGAGGGTAATATTTGAATATTGTTGTTATAAAGTCAAGATAATTTGATATCTACTGGATGCAAGCTTACGTTATATGAGGAGTGTGTAATTTTACTCATGAATAATTAATTACGTGGGGAAAACTATGTCGGAAGATAGCCGAGAGCTGCTTGATCCACAATACGAGTAAATCGAATCATGAAATGCCCTCTGCAACCATCGAAAGTTGTAGCCAAGAAGGAACGTGGATTTTATGATTCAAAATCCTTTTGTAACAGTTGTGCAATGGAAAGATAATAAAGTCGTATCACACCAACGAAAAGAGTCAAGAGATATAACCAACACGTCAAGGAGAAGATAGATGTAGAATAACCGTCCTGCTTTTATCTTTACAATCAAGGTATGGGAGGGGACTAACTTGACCGATTTATAAGCATGTACCGACCAACAATTCAAGGGAAGTGGTATTGACCAAATCTTCTAAATTGCATTAGCATGGTAACTGTAGCAGCTTGGAGACTACATGTAAATGTGAATACAAATTCTAAGCTTGACTTGCTTGAATTCACCCGGTCTGTAATCACCACCTTGCTGAAAAATGCTAAGGAAACCTTGCCAGGACCAGCAGGAAAGAGGATAAAAATAAAAATGATGGTTTGCACCATGCTGTAAAGGGTGAAAAGCAAGGACGTTGTGCATTTTGTAAGGAAAACACGGTTATCAATGTAATGTTAGATTGCACCCGATGTGTTTTTAGAATATCACAGTTAGTTTTGTTGTAAAATGTATCAGTAGAAGTAACAGATAAATCAACTTCACTCAACACAAACTGCTTTCTGTTCCCAAATATTTTGCATATTTTAGCAGTGGATTGGACCATTGTTCCTCTACAGAATCATCAAAGTTTCATTGTTCACAGCTCATTTTATGTATGTTTTTATTGATACTTTTGTTTTAATACTTGACATATATGATATCAAAAACAATATGGATAGGTTTGTAGCAATATACTAAAATTTGCTGTGTCAGCAGTTTTAACCAAACACCTTGATGTGAAAAGTGTCAGATAATAGCTTTTTTGAAAAGTAAATTGATCATTAATAATTAATGAACTATTAATAGTTTTTGAATAGATACCTTTAATGACCCTCGTACTACCACAATATATCACGATTTCATCCTAGACATCATTATCCTGCTCACAATCTTAATCTAAATGTTATGTTCCTCTAGAGGAACAATTGTCCAAAATGGGTTAAATAGGTTCTGCAGGTTTTGTTGGTAAAAAAAATATTAAGGTATTACACGCGGATAACTCACCTTTAAACGTGTTTCTCTCGCGGGTCATTGTGTACTGTACGCACATGCATTCCGCAAGTTCTTCCTCCATTAACCGAAGTGCTTTTTCTTTCCTTTCAACGATTTCGCACTGTGACCGAACCAATTCCTTTAATTGTTGATTTTCGATAAATAAATCCTCTTCTTTTTCGTTGTTGTTCGAATTCATTGTCCCGACGCCAATGCTATTGACGCTTTTAACATAGTTTATGTCATTGAAACACTCGCAGTGTTTCTGGTAGGGCATAACATTTACTCTTTTTCTATATTTTTCAATTTCATTTTTGTAAGTAGAGTTTTCCAGCAATAACCTTTCGATGACGGAGTTCTTTGAAACAATGACACCGCACAGGTCGTCTCCACTATTGATATTAGTTGGTGGATTCATGTAAAAATGTTCTTGCCGATGGTTTAGCCTGGATGCAATATTAGGATATGGCGTTTGGTAACAACCTATAGTTGAGAAACAAGAAATGAGTACGCGATTTTAATTGGGGCCTAACAATGTTCGAACTTACCTTTTGTGCATTGGTTTATTTTCCGACATTTTTGTGGGCTTCCTACTGTATCGCTGTGAAAGTTCAACAAATGATTTTTTAAAGAGGAAGAATTGACAAAAAATACATTATCTCCGCAATACATGCACGGAATCCGATAACCAGAAGACGCCATTTTATTGATTCAAAATGTTTAACAAAAAATCCAAAAAGCGCAACTGATTTTTCACACGCAGTGAAGCCATTGCATTGACGTCAGATACGCTACAATGAAATCATTCATTGTTTTCAAAAATAATTTGCATTTACACTTTTCTTCAATATGAAACGTTACTCTGCCTCAGGAATGTAGAAAAATTTAGTAAGGTAAGATCTAGACTGCAATAAATGTAAAATATAAAGTTTTACTGTAAAGTCAGTAAAAATCGCCAAAACAAACTTAAATGTTTTTTACAATTGAGGGCCATGGTACTGTCCAATTTATTGTCACTGCCACCTTAATTCCAGGTTTTGCATACATAATTAGTACCAAATTAGTTGGTGTGGCAGACTGGTTAAGACAACCGACTCTTAACAATAAGTTCTCGGGTTCAATCCGGCCATATCGCGCCAATAAATGTAAACCAAAAAGCTTCAATAAAATATGGTATTGAAAACTATAAAGACGACCTGCCATTTCCAATATTCGTTGAATACGAGTACGCTCGATGGTGTAAAATATGGCATTCGGCAACTGTTTAAGAAGCGGATGTCAACACTGTAGCCAAAGCGCTGAAAAATACGAGCAAGAAAACTGCCCGAATATGTCTGTGTTATGGAAAATTTCATGTGCAGTGACTATGACGTCATGTGAGTGTGAATGGGAATACAGCGTTCTGTACACACAAGTTGAGAAAGTCGTCGAGGCGGTTATTGATAATTTTAGCAAAAAGCTCATTAGAATTCGTCAATATTTGTTCCACATCAATAATTTCAGTGATTATCACCGATTATCTTTTTCTTTTTTACAACCGTCCATTTCTGTAGTATATTGATTTTCAAGTCTTAAAGTTTGTTATTGAAAGCTCTCATGTTGATTTCCTATTGATTATTTTCTTTAAACAAAGTGCACATTGCAGTAAACTACTTCTGATTAAAATTGTGACAAATTTAACATTCCTGGCTACTACTAAAAAGTACAATTATCTTTCTGTATATTGTTATACGACAGACAAATATATACATTGGAACCGCCTTCCTAAAGCGGACAATTTGATTTGTCCCGGGCGAATTCTTAAAGAAACTCTCACAGCGAAACCTCTGTAACCTCTATTGCATCATACACTGACGTGTACGGCTCATGTAAAGTAGAAGTAAAGAAAACCAAAGCAATTAACCGTGGAGATAGCATGGAGACAGAGTGCACGTTATTATTCTGTGGACAGAGACAATATATTGACATTTAAAAAAAATAGTCTAAAAGATTAATGTACTTTGTACTTTTTAGCTGTTTTAAAAGCAATAAATTTTACTATTTTGTTCCATTTTTTTTGCCTTATTTTTTGTAGTGTTCGAGTTATCCGGTGTAAAAACGCTCAAGGGACACGAAATATGGTTCGAGTTAAACGGTATTCGAGTTATCCGGTGTAATTATGAGGGGTTTGATAAGAAAAACCCTTGAGGAATTCGAAATAGTTCGAGTAGTTATCCCGTATTCGAGTTAAGAGGCGGCTGCTGTATCTTCTACAATCGGTACCTCCCTCCTCGGTTGATCTTTTTACCAGTTACTTCTGCTTCCAAGTATGACCCTGGAAGACTTAGAAACATATTTATGTATTTCGATACTACCATAGGTTGTGTCCAACGACTCTTTCATCGTGAACAACTGCAATCGCGTTCTTGTCTTTCACATTTTCAATTTCTCGGATGCAACAATATTTCTCCCCAACGGCAGGGGTTTAAATGTGTTGGTAGACGAATGAACGAATCCAAATTGAAAGAACTTATAATGGTGTTGATCGGAAGCTCTAGTTTAACATCCTTGGGTCACAAATTCAAAGTTTTGCTGTTAGGTGCCATTTCTCGATCGTCGTTGTGATAACGTGTGTAATTTTTACTTGCTTCATCAACATTTATTTTAAAATAAATTGCCATGTTTCTGTTTAGTCAACAACTGTGGTTGTCAACAAGGTTTTGGGAATGTCTGACTGTCTTAATTCGAAGGTGAGAAAATACAGTATACAAAATTCGAATTTGATAAGACTTCCTTTGTAAATTTTTGTGTTTTTGTAGTTTTTTGTGTTAAAGAGTTTTTTTATTCGTTATGAATACCTAAGAAACACTTAAACACCAGCTCCCTAGTTATCTGAGCAAGAAGAGGGGGAAATAAAACCGCTCGATTCCAACAAAGCCTGCAGCTAGCAGAGCAATTCAACAACTGAAAAAAGACAGCTGCGAAATCGCCAAAAATTAGGCTTCCATCCGTAAGGAGTACGAACTTTTCAAGGGAAACTTTCACAGAAAGGTTCAATTTCATGACATTAACAAAACATTGTATGCATGGTTCCAAAAGTGTTGCGCCTCCTCAAACATTTAACCGGACATGCCAATGTTACATAAAGAAACCATGGAAATCAAAGTGTTTGCACCGAGAAGAATTCAAAACTTTGGTGCATCTAACGGATGGTTTAGAAATGGACGTTTTCATATAGCGTACGAGAAAGAAAAGTAAATTATGAAGCTGGCGAAGTGTCTGAATACACGGTAAGTGCTTGAATGGAAAGACTCTTGGAGATAACAAAAGCGATTATGAACCTAACGATATCTGGAATATAAACGAAGCAGGTTGTTTTTCAAAGCACTGCCTGAAACTTATCTGAATAAAAGAGTCAAGCAAAAGGTAGTAAAAAATTTAAAACTAGACTGACTATTGCTTTTTTGTTTAGCTAAAATCAGTCGAAAAATGGAAACTGCCAAGAGAAAAATCATAATCTTCAAGGATAATGTGCCATGCCACCCGGACAGTTTAAGTGATCGCTTTTCCAGCAATGGTAAATTCGTCTTCCTACCAAAGAATACACGTCAAGGTTCCAGCCTTTAAACGTGGGGTATTATAAGAAACTTTAAAGTTAAATATCGAAATAAACTTTTAAAGTTTTTGATTTCAAGGATCGACAATAATGTGAAAACAACAGACATCATTCAAGAAATTGACGTTTTGAAAGCAATTTCATTTCATACTCATGCTGTTGGAGAATGAGGAGGCTTGGGAAGGCCAGTAAACCTCTCCAAAGCGGACATCTTTCTAATGATCGGGTCAGTAGTTACTAAAAGTTAAAATGCGCATGCTCCAAAATGGGAAAATTTCCTGTCTACTGAAATTTTTTTTAACTGGAGATCGGTTTTCGGAATTTTTGTCCCGCAAGTGTCCGCTTTAGGGAGGTTTCACTGTATGGAAAAATAACTTCCGTGAGTACTTGCTCGAGACCAGCAAGAAGTTGTTTACAAATATCATTCGAAGAACAAAATTTGTTTGTTGTTTACAAAATGTTAACGAAAATTACTTGAACTCTGTTCTTGTTTAATTGATTAAAATAACCAGAGTAGTAAACTGATAAAGGCGTTTGTTGAACTGAAGTGTGTGGAGCTTTTTTAGCGCTTAATGCTCAACAAAGCGTGTCCAAAGGTTCGCTCGCTCCTAAAATAATCATTCGATTTGCACGGGTGAATGCATTGTTTTCGCACAAAGACGTGAAGTGAGGGCAGTGAGCAGATAACAACAATAGAAACTAATTGTCAAATGAACAAAGGCTAATCGAAACGCACGCACAAACAAAGTAGGTTGAGTAATTCTCCGGACCGGGGTCGCCAACAATTGATGTAAGGGAAAACAGTAAGACTTCTGCACAAGGCTGCAAAATTTTTGCAAGAGTTGAATATTACACATTTATTTCTGGAGATATTAATTAATTAATCGATGCGAAAAAACGATGGGGCACTTTGCAACGTAACAAAGATGCTTTTAGTTCATTTGCGTGGAATTTTACCGAAACTGAGCGCGTTTAGGCGTTCAAAATAAATGTATGTTCATTTGAGATGCATACTGAAAAACGCGATTTGTGGAAGATTGTCTTCGTAACAATTTTGTTCGCATATAGCGGTAAGTAAAATGTGCAATGTATCCTTAGTAACAATGTTTATTTATGCTAAATATTACTGTTAAATACATATTATAAGAAACAATGCGATTATATTCATGCGAATATATAATATGAGTGATGGGTTTATTTAATGAGGAGTGTGAAAAAACCGTGGCATAAATGAAAGTTCGTGTGCAGAACTGAAAAAAATATTTCACTGAGTATACTTTGCGCTAGCAGTTTAAGATCGTTTTTGAAGCAGAGTGCAATAGTTTACGTTTATGTTGGTTTGAACACAAAAAATATTCCATTCGTATCAAGATCGGTTTGTTTGAGTTTACCATGAATTTCCGATTCATGGTGCTGTAAAAGAATATTTCTTACTTATTTATATCAGTGTTTTAAATTCCAATTCCAAGTCGCAAGACAAAAAACAATAAAATAACATTTGTTTGACGTCACTCAAGTGACGTAAAAATATAAACAATATTGTGTGGTAAGTCATTTCCATAATGGCCTACTTTTGTCTTTTCAGATATCAATGTAAATATAAAATGTTAGTAAAATGTTTATGCAGGTCGATAGTCCGTTAATTAGGTGAGGTAAGTTTTACTTCAAAACCATATTTTTAAAATTTATTTGATGGCTAGAAACTCAAGATTAGCCGTCTATAGTTTTAGCTAGCGCTCTGTATATGGTTTACAGTAGCGATGTTTTACTTTGTGAAAGAAGAAAAGTTGTCATCTATCATCTAAAGTTGTATTTTAACTTAATCTAAAGTGTTGTGTGTAAATGTAACATATTCACGATATATGCCTATAACAACATTAGCGGCGTTCTGATGCAGGAGAAGTCTGGATATATTATTTTTAATGTGATGAAAAGGAGTAATTTTTGAGTTCGCCCAATTCCTACAACGTTAAGGGTTATATATAAACGGATTTTATTACCCAGCATCTATATAACACAAAAATAAAGGAATTTAATTTTTGTCTATGATTTTATTGTAAATATACAACCTATTTAATCATAGACAATTCTAGTGTCTGCTTAAAGAAATCTCCATTACTCCATTTGCAATGAAATTTTTTAAAAATTACACTCCTCAATTCCATAATTTATAAAGACTCGTGGAAATACACTTGTTGCTCTGTCACCCCCCCAAGTTCAAATGGTTTCAACCGTTTTTGCTTCACCTAAATCCACCTTCTTTCAAGTAAGTTGTTTGTAAATCGTTTTTTTTAGATTTTTTACGCAGTAATTTTCTTTGCCAACCTTACATATGCACACACGCGAGTTTCATTTCTTTAAGTAGAGAATAGCTGAGTCATCACTAAACATGTTTGTAACAATCTCTTTACATTTTTGTATTTTCATTAGATTTTGTAATTTTGTAAGAACAAATTTTTCTTGAGAAATTTTTATGGCTTTTATATAGCAATGCTGCCAAAAACTCATGAAATAGGAATATTTTGAAATTTAAATCTAAACCTTACCAAGGGTACTATAGAATATGGTCTAGGATGAGATTAATACTTATAATGTATATGTAAGTATTTAACTCTTTATGCATGATATGAGAGATGTGGATTTGTCTCTTTGATCTCTGTGCCTTTTAAAACAATTATGCCACCAATATTAGAAATCATATCCATCATGCATTTTCTTTGGGTTTAAAACTTCCAGCTGATCATTCGGTGCAAATTTAGAAATTTCAGAAATTGTTATATAAATCACCAAAACCAACATGGAACATTTTAATGTATAATGTTGTGATCAAAGATGGATTGCTCGATTCTGAAAAGCCGTCACGCTCTTCATGATAGCTGTTGTTTGGGGTATTATCAATGATTAGCATGCATGAAAGATGATACTGCAATAGTTACACCCATGTAATAAATCATGTTGCTCCCGTCTAGATTAACTCAATCGTTATCAACATTATCAGCTATGTATTACACAAATTGCAGAAACCAAAGTGGCATCATTAACATCCTGGGTACTAGAGCCACTTGCATAATTGCTGGTGCAATTGTTGAAGCTTTTGTTCTCTTGCTTTTACTACACATCAAATTACAAAGGAATGATTGTAAAATTTTTGTAATAGTAGTAGAATTATAGTGTTAAAGGCTGATTTCTTAGGAAGTAAGGTTCGATTTTGCATAAAATCTTGTCATCTGTGTAACATATCTGTCTTCTGCAGTTGGCCGTCGAAAACGATTTCTGTTAGTAGCATCCTGCATGCAATTCACAACGACACCTGTTAGAGTAACGTGCAAAGAGAAATAGTGGTTCATGAATGCTAATATATATCAAACAATAAAAATCACTATCCTTTGATCATGATATTTATCAAATTTGTTACATATATACATATATATATATATACTTCAACTATTACATCAAGGTGCCATTTTCCTTTATAATACAAACTGCTAACCAGTCAGTTACTTGCTCGGTACTGACCTCCTTTGTTAGATTGAACAAGTCCAAATTATATTTTTCAACATCATCTTGATTCTCTTCAGTGTCATCGTTGTCTTCTTGTATAGGTGGATTGATCTTTGTTTTCTTCTGTGGGTGGGAAAGGTTTTCCTTGTGTACCTCTTATGGCGACATCTTTTTACCACTTTTCTCGCCATCCATAAAGTATTTATATAATATAGACTTCTGTTTGTTGTTGTCCCTAAGTAAATAAATCGCAGATTTTCAAAATTAATATCAGGTTTCAAATTTTCTAATGGACAACAGTTTTGTGCAAAAAGAGCAAAATTGCAAAGCTATTTTTTTGTAGAAACATGCTTTTGTGACAAAATTGCGGGAACTATTATAACTGTTCTTGATATTGAATTTGAATCATAATATTTATGAGACAAGTAGGATTATTCCTTCTCCAATATTGTAATAATAATAACAATTACAAAATTTTCCTGAAAGATTGTGTATACAAAGTTCTTTATCCTTCTTTAAAGAATAGTTGGTATGTTTCATTCACATCATCATTGGTGGTCTCAATAGGGGCTGTTGAAGCATGTGAATGTAGCTGGGATGTTGATTTCATCTTCTCCGCAAATATTGTTTTAACTTTGCCAATAGAAGATGTTGCATTTGGCATGTAATCCAGCTAACATATGATCATCAAGTTTCTAACTATTAAAAGATTGAATGAACCCAAAGTCTTGACAAAAACAAGAGTACACAATTTTCAATCTTCTCCCTTCTTTTCTTCTCTCTTTTTGCCTCCTTTCATGCGTGTATTTGTATCTGGTTTCAGTAGTTTGATTGGTGGGTTTACTGACAAATTGTTGTACTTCTGGTTAATTCTTTCTCTGATGTTGTAATATTTCCATATTATCTTCATGGAATTCTTTTGAGTGGTAATCAGATAATCCTGCAACCTTAGGCCTTCTATTAAAACATTGTCAACTTGTGCTACTGCAATCATTGTGTTGTTCATCCCAAACCATAGTGTAGATGTTGGAAAAGGTCCCCTGTAGTTATACGGTAATGACCAGCATCAATGTAACTTCTTAAAATAGATTTTGCCGCAGCACTTTCACAATCGCATTGATCAGATACAGGCGCTGTAGCTCAGTGGATAAATTTTTCGGCTCACGAAACCAAACCCGCTTGTTCGAATCCCATCTCCGGCAAAATCTTTATTTTGAGTTACAGCTGAGTTCTTGAGCGAAACTCATTACGTAATGCAAGTCTAGCTTAAATAGGTTAGTTGTCTGGTTGAGCGATTTTTGTAGGCGCAAACGGGCGTCCTAAGTACACCAGGACTAACCAACAGGACATGTATGATAGCAGTATTTAGTACTGAACAGTTTATCCTGTATAAATATTCACTTTAATAATAATAATAATAATAATAATAATCTTCCCCGCAACATCTGACTACTTTCATTTATTCTTCTTGGTTTGACCCACGCAACAATTTTGTTAATTATGTACTTCACTACATAGTAATTAGGTATAAAATGAAGTGGACTTTCTCTGCATCATTTTTCTTCAATCACATGCTCCAGCTCACTAGGAGGTCTTCTACTATTGAACAGAAATTCTAAGCTTCTACCAGATTGAATGCTTGTCACACAATTTCCGCCTTATCAAGCCATTGCATCCACTTCTCTGCTACTGACATCTTTGCAATTACCCTGCAGAGGGAGCTTTTGATGTCTGGGAATGAACAAAGTTGTCAAATTAACCCTAATGTTAGTAACGGGCGTAAACGAGGGCGTCTATCCCTTTTTCCTTAGCGCAAGACCTTGGACGCAACTGTTGAGGCAGGTGCCACTCCTACCACCAACACCCGTACTTTGCCACATTGAAATGCTACTCATTCGCTGAGTCGGCGAGGCCAGGAGGATTTGAACTTGCAACCTCAGAAACCTCAGAAATTGCAAGCGCTCTACCAACTGAGCTATCCTGACTGTTAGGGTTAAGGATGAACATCCTGAGGTAAAAATCCCCTTGGTAATGAACCTTGGAGGAAGAATTATTATATTATGGTGTAATATGTCACAAAATAAGTGTAGTTTTTTGTTCTTTAAATATATTGAATATATATAGTTATTATAACCACCATAATTTGATTATTTTATAGTTTAAAAATTAATTTCTATACATGAATATTTTAGTAACTTATTAATGAACTTAAATTGTTGTGGTTTGTAAAGAAGTTGTGATTTTAATGAATTGTTCTTTCACATTTTCACTGATCAAAATCATTTCGCCGGTTTTTTTCTTTTAACTGCAGCGGGGTTCCCAGTTTCTGGGGTAAGGTAAATGTTTTTGGTTTTCAGTTATCCTTGTAAAGTACAATAAAAAAATGTCCATAGAGTTTTAAGAGAAGCAAACTAAAGGCAAGAGTTTGTTTCCAGGTTCAAGGGACAATTTGGGAAGTGAGCGGACAAAGCTTCTTCTCTCCTCATTTTGATTTTCGCAAAATTGTTTATTTTTTAGGTTATTTAACTCTTAATTCTTTTTTGGAATGTGTTTGGAAAAGTTCAGATGAGCTAAGAAGCAGGCTAGGTATTCATAGCATAAAATATGTTATTCAGATGAGGAGGTTGAGTTGATTGCGTCATTTGGAGAGAATTGAGTAAGATAATTAGATAAGAAAGTGTAGAGACTTGGTAGTTCCTGGTGCAAAGCCTGGAGGTAGATAGAGAACGATATGAAAAGAGGTAATAATGACAGATTTGCTACAGAGGAATTTGAGTTTAGTCTAGATCCGATTGGAAGACAGCCCATTTATGACCTAAGATGGACAACAAAGTGAAAACACAGTAATAAAATTATTATTTTTAAACCATTACAAATACACATTTTGCCATCAGATCTATAACCATAAATTTTATGATGGACGCAAAAATATCAACCACAATGTTTTCTTTCTCAGTTTTAGAAATTGCCGCGATCAACAATTGCCGAATTGCAAACATTATCAACGGCTACTCCCTGAAGCTTGGTTTAAATCAACCCAACATAAAGAATCTAGGCAACTCAAACACATTGGCACTGTGTAAAAAACTGTCATGTAGGGAAGACATCTATGACTTTGGTCTGTTCGATGGCAAGTCATGTTATGGCATCGTTTGTCTCCACGACAATGATAAACGTTGCATGCTTAAGCGAGATGGGAACGCAGTGTTCACGATTTTCAAAATTAACGCAAAGAAAGCTGTTCACAATCACAAACGTAAGAACGAAATACTTTCAGAATAAATTATAATAAAAAATATGTTTTTTTTTACATTTGAAATTAGATAATTAAAAGAAGTTTACAAAAAAATAAGTAGTAAATTTGTGAAGTGAAATCTATCACAACTTCATTTCTAGCTTTTTTTTATGTCTGCTTTTCTGAACCCATTACTCTGGAATGGAATCAACATTTTTTTGTTCAATACACTAGTGGTTTGTATCAAGCATTTCTTTAATTTTTGTTGGCTATAAAATAGTTCATATTGTTATAAGCATTTAAACACGTATACACACTCACATTTTTGTTATTGTTATTTGTGCTTCCATTTATTGCTTTGTTGTTTTAAGTATTTTTCATGAATTACAGATCACAGGAAAAAGCTTTCTGCGAAATCTTTTAAATTCAAAACAAGACACGCGGTTGTACCTCACAAACACTCAAGTAACGTTGTATATATCCCGGCAATAAATGCCCGTTCAGATAGCGTGCCGCCAACTAAAGCAAAAAAAGGTGGCGTACGAATGGAAACTTCAGACTCTTTGACGAAACATAGAAGTAAGAATCTACAACATCAACACAGAAAGCGTAGAAGGAGGAGGCCCAAGCGAAAAGTGTCACGTGTAAATAGACCAACAGAGAATCGTGTCGCACGGGATTACCCCTTTTTATACAACCGCCTTTCGCAATCATCAAATCTTCCATTTAACGAACAATCAATGACGCCATATGGCGGTTATACATCCAATCTTAACTCGGTTTATGCCGGATACAACGGTAATCCGTATAACTACGTTCCAGTGACTCAAAGAGACAACATTGCAAATCCACGCAGTAATATGGGCTATAGCAGTTCCTATAATGTACTTCCTGCTTTACCTTACAACCATGTGCAGCCAAATTTGTTTGCAAAGGCAACTATACCTGCATCTGGTTATCCTGTTTCAAATACAAAAGAGTTGATTAGTCCTGGTTTGTTCACTGATGAAAATCTTTTTGAAGGAGTAATAAACAGTTTATCACCAACGAATGCTTCTTCAAAACGCGTTCTCCTAAATCCTGCTTTCTTCACCAATATGCCGACTGAGCCGCAAAACGAAAGTACCGAATTCACACCTTTAGAAAGCACACTCAGCGAAAATGCGTTCCCGGTTATGCAATTCCACTCGCCAAGTTTTTCTGGAAAAGCTTCTTTGCTAAGAGAGGAGGTGAAACCGCTAAGTCAATTTCCAACTGATACGGATTTTAAGATTGAAGGAAAAGACGAAATACCGAGGCCTGATGACTTGCTTCGTATCGAGGATCAAGTCATTGCCACCAAGGACAGTGTCATTGATGTGCCGTTTTCTTCTAAAAACCAACTGCCGAAAACTTTATCTCTACCTGAAGGTTTGTTAAATGCACCGTACGCCACAAACACATTGCATGTACACACACCGCCAACTCCTGTTCAAAAAACTTACCAAACACTGCTACAGCAACGTAAGATTACTGGTCATTCTTTATTTCAACATGTTCCGCATCGGTTTCATGAAGATGCCACTGATTCTAGTTCAAATCAAATCGATGTTGATTTAAATATGAAACAAATTTCTTTAGATGATTTGCCCACAAACACAAGTGTCTCATCGTACAAAATAGTTAAGGGAGATAATAAGTTGAAAAATCCGGCCTATCGAAGTCGCGATGAGGTCCCTCGACCATCTACGGAAAGTGTTAAAAAAGCGATTATCGAAATTAATGAACTAAAATCTCAAGTTGAACAATTGCTTAAAGAAAACCCTCCTGAGACGAACTATGTAAACTTGGTATCGTATCAGCAAAACGTGACTAAACGCCAAGATGTAAACAGAACAATATCTAAAAATGGTACTAGTTCAGAAGAAATTCGTTTCGTTGACGAATCTGATGAAATACCTTTAAATCTCAGCTCAATTCATAAAACAAACAAAAACATTTCCTCCTCGTTAAAATTTCCGAATAACAATTTGGAGCCGGGTGATGTTGACGCTCACGATTTAGGTTTTCAAGCATCAAACCAATCCACAAACTACGATTTGAATTTTTATGCCACTACCTCGCAGAAGTCTGAGGAGTACAGTTATTTGCACTCAGGTAAAAGAAACGTGATTGAAAACAGCTACAAAACAACATGAGTGTACGACAAAACAAAAACAAACACACAGTAATTTACACTAATTGTAATTTCAACTAAAATAACAGCAAACGTGAGAAACTTTAAAATTACACTCGTAACGTTTTAACTGTGCAAAGTTTAAAACAGAAACATACACAACTAAATTCAACAGGACAAAACGTTTCTATACCTATTACATTACATTTACTAGCAATGAACCCGTCCTACGGACGTTAACAATAATATGATAATTGAGGAATTCTGTATGTATGTATGTTACCAATCTATGCCAATCTCTTCCCAAAAAAGTCTATATATGGGTTGTCATGTACATATAGATAAATTAATTATACATTTAAATTGAGAAAGAATTTGTTTGGGAAACAAAGTTATCCATAAAATATTTAATTATTATTATAAATTTTAAACCTACGCAATCGATAAGTGACATCACATCTAATTAAATTAAATTAAATAATTTTAAATAAATAACTAAATAAAAACTTGTCAAAAAAAATAATTTCTTTGGCTAAAACCATCCCAGGGGCATCACAATCATACCCTGAAAATTTGGTTCCAATCGGTCCAGTCGTTTGGGCGTGATTGGCGGACAACAAACATACTCAGGTTTTTTCTCCATTATAGTAGGATAGTAAAATACGACCGTAGCTATAATGAATATATTTAAATGGAAATAAAATGTGATGGTTAAGTACTGATGATACAAGTACTGATAATCATGAATTTGTTAACAAAAAATCACGGCAACATCAAACACTTTGCTTTTGAGACACTTACTTAAAATAACATTTTTTGTACAAACAAACCAAAATGAAAACTAACTGAAGAACTGCATTAACCGCTGTTCTAAAACAAGTGTTAAACGAAATATTACGCAGACGGGCAACTGTGTAGCCAATTAAAAAATGATACTGATGGAAACATGTTGAATTGAGAATATGACGTTTTGACGGACTTTCCACTTTATACTTGTTCAACTGCATAGATACTAAACACAATGACTAACTTTACTGTGATGCTAATTATGTTTTAATTGTTTTTTTACTTTCAAAACTGACAACAAAGTACAACCAGATAATTTATTCAAATTTAACATTTTGACAGAATCTTTACAAGGACTCGTGAGACACTACATAAACATTTCAATCACATCACAATGATTTTCACTTGTATTTGTTAGATAAAAACTTATATTTCAATGGAGAAGAAAAAGTGCATCTTCTCTAACTTTTCTCTTCTCCGTATCAAGGATGCACAAATCCTATTGGAATCAGCCGTCGTGACATTGTATCGGATGCTCGGATGAGTGCTTCTTCCGCAATGGAGAATTTTCCACCCGAAAAAGCTCGGTTAAGACTGTCCGATAGTGGCGAGGGTACGTCCTTTTTATTTAGAACAATCTATAATGATTTAAGGTGAGTTTTGATATATTTCTAACATTAAAGATTTTTCACATCTGAAGGATATGCCAGATGCGAACAAAAAATAAAACTGTACAAATTAAACAAATCAAATGAGTAGAAGCAATTGCTATGCTGGTTTTACATAGTTAATCAGTCTGCACTTGTTGGAAAAGTCCTCAATGATCAATATAGCACCTCTTTTGTTGTTGGAAATAATTAAACATGTCCGACTCTATCTTAATGGCAGCAAAACCTTTGAACTTGAAGCTAACTTTAGACATTCACCAATTTATTAAAACCATCTTTAGTGGTTCACTGTGACTATGAATTGAAATATCTCTCTCTCTCTCTCTCATTTTTTAAGATAGTAAGTGTGATTCTTTAAGATTTTTTTGAGCATGTCAGCATGGAGGACATAACTATTATATATAGATATTTGAGAGTTCTTAATACTAGGTGATAAAGTGAAGAAACAGATCTGTAGAAGAGATTTTTAATTACTTCTTGTTGACTGTTAAGTGGATATTAAAATATATAGCGAACTTTAGGAATATTCCTGCACTTTTTATGATATTTGTTATTATTTATTTTGTTTTTACCCAGATTGTTGACTGTTTCTACGTTTGCATTAGAGATGTTGCAATGAATATCGAAACCGTTTATATATATATTCATTGAAATAGTGGAGGGGGTGCACTAAATCAAATATTCTATGAATATTATTTGATCGTACTTTTGTTTTCCAATGTCAATATTAACTCCAAATCACACATAAAAATAAATACTAAAGTCTGCACGATTGTCTTTTTTATGTTTAGTACACTAGTCACACTAAGTTTTACACATTTCTTATTTAACCCAAAACGTTTATCTACTAATGTGTTAATAACATCGTACTAAGCTCTTTTTTCGATATCTATTGTAGTCCTACAAGACGTTGAGTTATTACCCATGAATTTCCCATGAAAAGATTCAAGTGCACCAAACCAGAAAATGATTCCACTGGTGCCTACTATACATGAGTTATTGGGAATGTCATGTGTTGTCATTATTTGTTGACTTTTAAACACAAAATAGTTGCTAAACATTGTTGACATTAAAGTTATTGACCAATAGCAAAGATATTGTCTAATTTTTTCTCAATATTGAAAATTCGACTCAAGCAAAGGTTGATCTCAGCTCACATAAAATTTATTTTTCTTGATATTTATTTGCTGGAGTATTTGCCACAAACCATATTCAAATGTATTTCGTTCCTTCATGTGCAGCTTACTCGGGTTCCTGGTGTTCATCTGGAAACGACACTGTGGAGGAAAGTCCCCCATTCTTACAGGTGGATATGGAAAAACGCACAATGTTTTGTCGAGTGGCGATCCAAGGTGATGACAATGTTCGTAAATGGGTGAAAAGGTTTCACTTGCAATACAGTGATGATGCAATCAATTGGGAACCATACAGGGAAACTGGCCTTGAAAAGGTTTAATTATTTTGTTAACGTTGTACAGTATCACCAATAATTCACCTTCTAATGTACATTTTTCAACAATGTTTCAGTAAGTACACCAGAAATAAATCACAAGAATAATTGCAATGTTGTATAATAATTTTTTACTACTTGCTCCTGAATGTAACAAATTATTTCAATGGTTTCACTAGTCCTCTGAGTTCATTTTGTGATGGTGATATCTTAATGTATAATAATGCCCATTGATCTTTAGGTGTTTTTCGGGAATGAGGACGAGCAAGACATTACATATCGAACGTTGCGCAATCCGGTCATATCTCGTTTCGTGCGCTTTATCCCGGTTAGCTGGGCGGGTGACACCCCCTGTATGAGGGTGGAATTGTACAATGCAGATATTGAGAAAGGTTTGACATTTCCTACTCTGTTTAGAATGAGAGAATAACAGTCTGTTCATGTACACTGTTTAGTTGAATCTCATTTTAGTGGGAAGTGTTGTTTTTTTATTTTGTAGAATTCTCTCATGGTTTTTGTTTGTTTTTTTGTCAAGATTTTCACCACAGAATTTTCACACATAAAGCTTTCAATGAGAAATTCTATTAAGGTGGAGAGCGGCCAACGTCAAGTGCTCGTTCGAGTATACCTAAGGGACATTCTGGACTCATAGAAGATCTTGATTTTGAGAAAATGGACGGCTCCATCTCGCTGGACCGATCTTCGTTTGGGAACAATGGTTTTTTGTACGGTGGAGCAAAAGTCTACGATACACACAGCTCCTGTCGCCACGCCGTCAAGATTCCGCTTGGCGCAGATATCGTGGTTGATGGGAGCATCATGAAGATCAAACCGCGAGAAGCCATTTCTATTGCGTTGTGGGTGCAGTTGAATCACGTGGAAGGATTGCATTCGATCTTTGACACGGTGGGCGGACATTCCAAACATGATCTGGGACAGTTTCACTTTGAAATTGTTGGGGGGGATGTTCGATGGTTCCATAGAAATGAGACCGAAGATGAGGTCTTTAGTCTAATTACAGGTACTATTGGTTGTCGTTAGTTGATGATATTTCTTTATTTTTGTAATTTCTTATAATACACATCTAGATAGTACATAGTACATTATTTCCATTAATTTCTTAAAACATTGTTACGTGGTACAAGTATTTCAAGACATCATTCTGAAGGCTTCTCAAATGAGTCTCACATTTTCATAATAGGCTAAAAAATGTTGCACTGAATTTATTTCTTATAATATAAGGAAAACGATTAGTATTTATTATGTAACGTAATTGTTTCTCTGTTTTAAGCTGGCAAGAAAGTTTTCTATGGCATTTGTCCTTAAGTATCTTATAAGTGATATCTCAAAAACCTTTAATAGTGAAGGATTTTATGGAAATCAAAATCTGCAAATGTTAATTTTACCAACACGAACATAGAGTGCTTTAAATGATTTGCTTGAGGCACCTTTGAGATATCTTGACACACGATAACATTTGTGCTATTAGAAAGATACATCACAAGCCCTGGTGATACATCTCTTTTTATTTCCTTCATGCTATTTTCAGTTGTATCTTTTTTCCCCATTAATTGTTTCTCAGATCATAAACTCATCAAGCGGAACGAATGGAATCATATCGCTGCTACTTACGATTCTCGTTCGGGTAACACAGTCATTTACGTGAATGGGAGCGAACAGGTGCGGGGTAAGGGTCATGGACTAATCTCGAATGATTGGAGTCAGCGTGTGGGTATCGGACGCCACAAGGGTGTCAGGTTTCTCGACGGGCAAATCGATGATTTTAAGATGTATGATTTTGCAATAACTCCTGAACATGTTGACGAACT
The DNA here is from genome assembly GCA_963930725.1 of Candelabrum cocksii. Taxonomy (NCBI): domain Eukaryota; kingdom Metazoa; phylum Cnidaria; class Hydrozoa; order Anthoathecata; family Candelabridae; genus Candelabrum; species Candelabrum cocksii. The sequence continues at coordinate 4,186,337 of OZ005670.1, read as the reverse complement.
GGCATCCAAATGTGATTTCTCTAAATACTGTGAGTAATTTAGATTAAATAAAATAATTTGTAAATATGTTCTAAGTTTTTAATATTTTAGTTATAATTTTATTTACTTTATAACCTTTTTCATTTATTCTAATATATATAATTCTCATATTTAAATCCTTAAATTATTGGCATCCATATTACTGTTGAATTCACAGACTGTGGTACAACATTAACAGACGATACTGGGTCTTTCTACAGCCCCATTTACCCGGAAACGTTAGAAGGGTCTGTCGAGTGTGTTTGGAACATCCAAGGGAAGATAGGCGAGACAATTGCATTGGATATGCGTCAGTTTGGACTCGGTTACAAATCTGATTGTGGTCGTGCGAACGTAGAGGTGCGAGATTCTATTGGTGAACCGGTGATTGGAGTGTACTGTGGGGCAACTACCACTCCACGTCGAGTTCTTTCTCACTCAAATCACATGTACATTAAGTATTATACTGATGGTGCATACAAAGGAGAAAAGTTCAAAATAAATTACAATAGAGGTAGAATTTCCTGTGACTTCACTTTTTTAATTTTTATTTTTTTTTCACAGCAATTATTATAACAATTATATATAATTATTATAAAATTATATAATTATCATGAATTAATTTATATGTGTTATTATTTATATGAGAAATCCTTGCTACGGAAATTATCTCTAATTTTCCTTAATTATGCTTTTAACAGCACAATTTCTTTCCAGTGAAAAAGCGCACAGCGAAAAAGATGTTAGTAGCACATCAATGTAAACCGACCGCAACAATGTCAAATGTTACATTGGTGGGTGGGGCGAAAGCAGGTAACTTCACTGACCTAGGATCGACTACTGACATGGATGACTGCAAGGACAGGTGTGTTTTTCTCATATCTGCTTCTTCTCTACAAGACTGTTAAATGACGAATCAGAATGTATGATTTGTACTGGACAGTTTGATATTTTCAGGAAGTTCCAAGAGGAATTTAGAAAATAATTTGTAACGTTTTAATATTCAAATTAACTTCACACTGTTTCAAAAACATTTTGTCAGGGAAGAGTGTTAACTTTCGATATAAAGGTCAAAACATTGTTGTTAAAGTTTATTTGGCCGTAATTAATTGTCATTCTCCAGTACTTTTAAGTTTCCAATTGTTTAGTTGAGAGGAGTTTGTTGTTAGTTAAAATTGAGAAGGAAAATTGTTACATTATATACAATTAAAGTACTGTGTTTTTAGAGGCTATCATTATTAGTATGTTTTGTTTGAGTCTTTTCATTGATGTTGACCATAAGACACCCATTCAAAACTCGGTTTCCCTCCTAAATTGCTGATATCGTGTACTAACAAACCAACTTTTAAAACTTATTGGCTTACATGTTTTCTTTTTCTCTCTATAGATGTTGCAATGTTGAAGATTGTGAGGTTGCCTTTCTTATTGATGACAACTGCTATGCGGTAAAATGCTCCAGTAAAGAGTTGTGTCAATTGAGAAAAGCAAAGTCGTCAGTATTGAACCCTCAACTCTCTTATATGACCAACCGTCTATGTATGGAGCCTTGTTAACTTTTACTTTTTTGAGTTTGTTTACACCTACCAATGCCCTTTTCTAACTTTTTCTCATGAAAATTCAATCTGCATAAAAAACTTTATTAGTTTTAAATTGTGTTAAATCTATATATTTAGGGCCACAATTGTTAGCTGAAATTAGACCATCGCCACCTGCAAAGTCCACTTCTGTCATGTGCCCTCATGGGCCTGTCCTCACTAATGTTACACTTGTGGGTGGCATCAAAAGTGGTAACTTCACTTCTCATGGAAGCGTGAGAAACTTTGACGATTGTCTACACTATTGCTGCCAAGCAGATAGCTGTGATCTCGCGTTCATGGTCAAACAGACTTGCTTTTCTTTGAAGTGTTCTAATGAGGACTTGTGCAAAACACGTCCGGCCAAACCGTCATCATATAACCCGACAGTTTCGTTTCTGAAGAGGAACAAAACACCAACGTTGCCAGCAACCCCAGGTAAAATTTATGTACATTGATTTCCTTTTACAACATGAAAAATCAAACACAATCATTCACGAATTGAAATGAAAATTTTATTGGCTTTTCAGAGTACAAATCCGGGACAACGAAAACATCGATTGATGAACCAAAAAAACCTGCTTGCAAAGACCTGCGACTGTCAAAAGTACACCACGATGTCACACTCACTGGAGGGATAAGTGCCGGAGAGTTTACTGATAAAGGTCACGTTTCTAGCATGGATGAGTGTGTGGAGAAATGTTGTAGTTCAGACACTTGCAACGTTGCGTTCATCATCAAGGACACTTGCTTCACGGTAAAGTGCAAGTCTTACGAAGAATGCGCTCTGAAATCAGCCATCTCTGATTATTATAATCCAAAGATAGTATACGTGAACTGGAACCCGCCAAAAGACCTTGGGGAATCTGGTATTTGCCTATGCTCTACTGATATTACATTATGTAGCATGGCTTTTTTTGAAAATGAAATTAGCAATTCAAAGGCCTATCTTAAGTTAATTAACTATATGTTTGACATCAGTTTAATATCAAAATGAGACAATTGAAAATGGAGATCATGAAGACCTATATCATTTTCACAACTATACTGACGTAAGGCTTGTAAAGAGTACATTAAAAAACTAAATCAGTACAAGCAACATTTGATTTGAATTGAATCATAGGAATAAATGTTTTTGTGATATGTTCATTATTTCAGAATAGTTATCCAAGATAACAGTTAAAAGATAAAATTAAACTTGCATCACATGTGTAGTGAAAGTTTGTCAGCTAGTAGCTCCTCGATGTTTTTGCATCTTAGTTTGACAAAATTTATGCATTGCTGTTGTGGCCTAATAAGGCCAAAATATGTAGGGTTTTACGAGATAAACTTTCCTAATTATCTGTTGTAAAATTTTTTACTGTTATGAAGATAAAATTAATTGTTTTTCTCTCAGTTCCCTACACATATGAAGGTTGCTGGAGAGACTTTGATATCTCAGCGTTCGCTTTACCTCTCCTTGAAGGCACTGATCCGAAGCTAAGTGAGCCGTACAAGAAAAGACTCGATCCCATCAACGATTGCTCCAGTGTTTCACAAAGCAGAGGTTACAAAGGTAAAACTCAGCAAAATGTTAGAGAGAGAATTATACCGTTAATTGTGCACACAAAATGAGATAAATGTAACGATTTTAAAATTCAGAGAAAGGCTCTAAAATGTCTCCAGAATGTTGAATGTTACAAAAATACTCATATATATAATAATTATATTAATTTATATTATTTATATTATTTATACCTTTTTACTTTCTTTTTTATTAAAATTTCATTTAAATATCATTGCAATCTCTTTAAAATGCGTAAATATTTTTATTCTTTTATATCTTACAATTCAAGATCGTGAAAATATATATCTATTCTTTTATGAATTTCAACTCAAGCTTATTATTTAAACAAGACGAGTTAGATACTCAAAAAGCATTGAAAATACTTTTCTTTAGTGTTTGCAATCCAAAATGGTGGAGCATGTTTTAGTGGTGCAGATGCTGAGCAGACATATAAACGTTACGGGAAGTCAGAAGCCTGTAAAAACGGAAGGGGTGGTCCATTTGCCAACAGCGTGTACAAGTCTTTTGATGACGGTAAGCTTTGATGATATTGTTGTTCTATACCATTCTGGAAATATCTTATTAAGCATTTTAAGCATTAATATTCCCACTGTAGGATCTGTCATTGCTTTGGGTTGCTGGGCAGATTTGCAGGATAGAGCTTTCAAAAGAATGGAGAAAAATGATCCACTCCTTACCGACAGTTTTGACTCTCGACCTGACCCAATTGGAATCTGTGCCAAAGTTGCAACTAATTCTAAAACCAAGTTCTTTGCCATTCAGAAGGGTGGCCAGTGTTTCGTTGCAAAGGAACGGCATGTCATATACAGCAAGTATTCACCTTCTCGCAAATGTAAATATGGGTTGGGTGGACAAATGGCTAATGATGTATACATGCTGAAACAGAGTAAGCCAATATGCTTTTAAGGTTTAAATTCTGTTATGGGGTTGAAAGTTCTTCGTGCAATAAGCATGTTCGCTTTTAGATTTCACTGAAACCTTTCCAGTTGCCAACAAAAACAATACCATTGCTGTTACAGTCAACCCCAACAATGACATTGAGTCTGACGAGATCGTCTACAAAGAAGAGGTATCGGGTAACGAGCACATACGCTATGTCTACAAAGCGGATCCATACAAATCAAACGTCACATTGACATCTGCAATCAACGCCGGTACTTTTGAAGATAAGGGAAAGATGGACACAATAGGTGATTGTATTAAAGCATGTGGTGTTTCGCCAGACTGTAATGTGGCGTTTATGTTGAGTTCACAATGCTTTAACGTGCATTGTTTCTCCGACGAGACATGCCACGTAAAACCTGCATTTTCATCGTTTTATAAACCGGAACTTGCCTTCATCAAACATAGAGTCATACGCAAACCAGAAAACAAAAGTAAGTTTAACTCTCTTCATATCAGTAGAAACCACCAACTTTGTTGTTGATCATTAACTATGTTTCTTTCAATTGACCAATAGCTTTTGAACAAGTGGCATATTAACTGGAGACAATTACAGAAATCCAGTTTTAGAAGCTGAACATGTTTCGTCCTTATGAGAAGTCATCAGTAACGTCTTAAATCTAATCTTAGTTCTCTATGCTTTTTCTGTGCCAACTAGCTTACATAATTCGTTATCACTTTCAAGCGTTGATTGTTGTACAGAAATAGTCAATGCTTGTTTAATTGGCCTGCATTTTCTTAGCAACTGCCATTGAGGGTGGAAACATGACATGCACGCCAGTATCAGAGCTATCTAATGCCACTTTTGTGCGTGGCATCAACTCAGGAAATTTCTCTGATATGGGCCACACAAATACGATGGAAGATTGTAAGCAGAGATGTTGTCAGGACAGAAACTGTCACATTGCATTCAAAATACAAGAAGATTGTTATGGTGTCAGATGCTTCAGCAAAGACAGTTGTCAAACCCGACCAGCTAAAAACACACTCCTGTTCAACCCACAAATGGCTCTCATTCGAAATTTAGAAGATCCAATGGAATTAGCAGTACAAGAGAGTAAGTAATTCTTTTTTCCATTTCTATTCTGCATTAGTTATCCGGCGATAGCGCAATGGTTCGGCTCTTAACTCAAAGGGTCTGTGTTTGAGACTATGCTACCACAAAGTTGTTTAGTGAGCGGTTATAAATAAAAAATGCTGTATTTCATCAAAAATAACCGTAGCACAAATGGGAGCAATTAAATACACTAAAACTCTGGGTCGGGGTCTTCATAATAATGCTTAATGAGGGTTCTGGGAGCCTCGTTAAAAAATCATACCAACAGTTTGATAGTATTTAGTCAGTGAGAACCAACTTTGATGACATTTTATGACGGCAACCTTTTCACATTAGCTTAGATGGACTTTGAAGTTGAAATGTTCAAACAATATAGAACGTCATAAATAGTGAGACCTTTTTGTTGTCCCTATGAGGGGCAAAACATTTTGATTACATTTGCTGTTACTGGTAACCTACAATTACTTATGACCTGTGACGATTTACATGTGGAGCTTGAGCAAACATATACACAAGTCTGCTATAACTCTACCACACAATGACACACAAATCAGTGCACGAAACGGCTAAACACACACACAGGACAAAAGACCCACTGACCATTACCACAAGAGTGTTAAAACATTTTCTTATGTATTAGCTTATAAAACCACACCATCAAGTGCAATCAAGAACACAGAAGTAACCACCAGCAGGCAAATAGCAACAGACCCAACCTCAACCCAACTTCCAACAAAACGGTGCACATTAGACGTATGGGACAACGAAGTTGTTGAAAACGAAACACTCATTGGTGGTATTAATTCTGGTGAATTCCGCGATCACGGCCAGGTGGACACGATGCCCAGCTGCATGGCTTTTTGTTGCGATGAATCCGACTGCGACTTGAGTTTTATGATTGATAAAGATTGTTACACGGTGAAATGCTACAGACCAAGCTTGTGCATGACACGAGCAGCAAAGCCTACTAGTTTTGTTACGCAGATTGCATTTAAGAAAGCTTCGAAATTGGGTAGGTCTCTTTTCTTCAATTCATGGATATAAACTATTGTTCCAAATCACGAATGACACAATCACATAAGTGTAATTAATGTTTTGTGTTATATTTTCATGTTTTTTCGCAGATCAATGAAAGCATGTAAGTGATTTGCATGCATGTTGGAATTGACTTGCGTTTATTTCAGCTGTAAGTAAAGCAAACCTCACTGAGTTGTTAAGAGTGAACAAACCTCCCACACCTGAGAATGTGTCGTCAGCGGAGCTCGCTTATGCCTCCATAAAATCTGATCTCCTGCATCCATTTTCAAACTACTCTCTGAGCAATGCAAGCCAAAATTTCACCGGAGAGGACTTAGCTGAGTTCATCAGCCGTTTGATTAATGGTAGGGAATAATATGCACAGGAGACAACACCGCAGATACAAACATGCACCGAAATGACACGAAACGTTAAAACAAAAAATACCGCCTATACAAAGCACACACCGCAATGTAAACACCCTATTTTAACACCAAATTGCGGCAATAATTTTTTGAAACACTTAATGGTTGGTTTCCCATAGCTTTTTAATGCTATATAAAAACTCACCTTCAACTTTAGCCTAGCGATGTATGCATAGGTTGATTAGTTCAGCATTTATTGAGACTAGTTTGTAAAGGAATCATAGATAGTTACTTCCAGTTAAAATGATTTTAATTGCTTGTATATGTTACCAAACACTGTAATGTCTAGGCATTAACGACGTAATCGGGTTTGTGAAAGAGACTTTGACTGAACTAGCCATTGACAAGGACAGTATTGAAAAAACGTTCAGACTGCTCTACAGAGGTTTAAGTACAACTCCGACTTCACCCACACTGACAGCACACAAAACACAAACTGTCATTCCTAGACCATACTTTGGTGAGTACACACAGACGCCATTTTAATGAATTACATCACCATACGTTGTTTTATCTCAATTGTTTATTTAACATTAATTATTTAAACGCATATATTCTCCAACGTATTTAATTTACTATCTTACTCGACTGAAATACTGTTTGACATATATGACGTGACTCAAGGAATTTATTTTTAATTGATTGACTATTTGATGTTGTACTGAGAAATTTGTTAGTTTTAGGAGAAAGTTTATGTTTTCAATTTTTTAGAAGAGTTGAAAAACAGACTTGTTACTGAGGTTTTAGTCAGCCAATAAGATTACGCAGTGTTGTTTTGCTCAGCCAATAAGATTACGCAGTGTTGTTTCGCTCAGCCAATAAGATTACACAGTGTTGTTTTGCTCAGCCAATAAGATTACGCAGTGTTGTTTCACTCAGCCAATAAGATTATGTAGGGGAAGACGGGGAAAGCGGGACATCATGATTTCTCACGTTTTGTACTCTTTGACTCCCTCTTACCGGAAGCACTAGTTAGGCAACTATAAACTGTATTTACTGTGGAAAAATGGCGACTGGCAGAGCACAACGGGTGTCGTGAGGAAGTAAAATGTGTTTTGGCATTGTTTGTTATAAGAAAGAGATGGAAAAGTAGCTACCACATTCGTTAGCATAAGTGGATTTGTTGGTAGGTTTGTTTTTATCTTTGTTGGTAACAAAGCAACTTTTACCTAAAACTTTACAGGTTTCAGCAGAGATGTTATTTTCTAAAGGCTATACTTTGGGGCAAAGTGGGACAGTGCATTAGGGTGTTTCCGGAGTGGGAAATTTTGTCTGTGACCTTTGTTCCCAGTGTGTTATTTTGTACGTGATTGGTTTCTAATGCTTTTATGTACTAGCTTATTGCTGTGTTATCTTATTGTTGTGATTATTAAAATTTGATTTTGTTTTATCCTAAATGCAGTGATATGCACTGTCAAAGTAACCTTGAAATCACTTATTAAGTTAATTATCGGACGTTTAAGACTCAAAAAACTTCTTAGCAGTTTTATTTCATTGGATTTCAAGCATTGGAGCAAAGCGGGACACGTGTCTCGTTTTGCCCCACGACTGGGGCACAGCGGGACATTTAAAAAAAAATTCATTTTTCACTTGTACTATAACAGTAGAAAGATTCCGCTTGATCCAAATATGCTGACCAACTAAGGCTTTTGATTTAAAAGGAAATTAACTAAATCCAACCATCACTGTTGCTGAAATTAAGTTTTTACGAAAAGTGTCCCGCTTTGCCTCGTCTTCCCCTAGTGTTTTTTGCTCATCCAATAAGATTATACAGTGTTGTTTCTCTTTGCCAATAAGATTATGCAGTGTTGTTTCACTCAGCCAATAAGATTATGCAGAGTTGTTTCACTCAGCCAATAAGATTACACAGTGTTGTCTTGTTCATCCCATAAGATTATGTAGTGTTGTTTCACTCAGCCAATAAGATTATGCAGTGTTGTCTTGTTCATCCCATAAGATGACTCAGTGTTGCTTCGCTCAGCCAATAAGATTACATAGTCTTGTTTTCAGTTTCACTAATAAAATGACGATACAGAAAAATTAAAACAGTTTATAAGACTATAGTTGAGTTTATACTTAACGCAGCCTTAACTATTAGGTACTATTACAGATGCAGTTAAGTTTGAAATGGTTGACCGTTTAAATCACATTTTTCAAGGATGAAAGAGATTTGGAGTTTTTTTTAAGGCTTCCTTTATTCACAGTGTTGTTGGTTTTAAATTGTAGTAAACAGATAAAAAAGAAGTTAATTTAAAAAAGAACTAATATTAACACAGAAAGAAAGAGGGGAACTATTCAGTTTTGACTATTCAATTGTTAATTTGTCTTGGAGATTGCTAGAGTTTGTTAGTTTAGTGATGGTAGCCAGATTAGTCTTTTTCTTTCTAACATATTGGTGTTAAAGTTACACCATCAAAACTAGTTTTAAAGGGAGTGTTTTATCATATCAAAATGAATACACTTAGAATTATCAAAGTGAATCGCGTACTTTTTTTATTAATCAATTCTGTTAGGAATTAAACTGCAATGCAGTTTGACATATTCACGTTGGAGAATTCATGGACACAGACAACTGATTGGAGAACTGGCATACATCAACTGATAGGTTGTTTGGTTGGTCAATGTGACAACACCTGGTCTCTTCAACTACTGGTTTACCTAACACCCACATCTGATGATAACAAAAAAACTTGTACAATCAACTCACAGACAAAACTCATTCGATATTTCATATTATGAATGTGTATATTTATTTATACCTTTTTGCAAACAATAAATTGTTTTTAATTATAGTAAACCATTTTCCAATTTTTAAATATTTATTTTTAATAGTTGCATGTAAATTTATTGCTTTCTCCTTTCATCATTAGATTCAACTCCTTCTACCATTTTAAATGTACAATCAACCAATGGAGCGTACGCCACCCCAACTTTTGGTACGCAAATATATTTGTGATATCCGTCTACTAATTTTCCTTGAAAGTTTGTGACATAAAATGGAAAAAAATTTTCTGATTATTCACTTGTTTTAGTTAATTAATTTGCAATAATTTTTTCTAAACTTAATTAATTGTCATATAACTGCTGGCTCATGTTGGCACACACACAAATAGTTTTTTACTTGATTTTGAGTGCTGAAGGCTGGAAAGGCATATTTTTCTCTCATGAAGAGGTGATTATTTAAACAGTGAACCCATACACTGTAAAACATTGTAAAATGTCACATGACATTCTGGGAAGGATACATTGTTATTTTATCGGACATTCTGAGCTGATAGACTTGTTATCAATTACAATGACTTCCTAGGATAACAACCATTTAAAGGTTTAGTCGCTAATGGTATAAAATCAGGGTATAAGTATAGAAAACCGGCTAAAAATATATGCCATATTTCATTCGCAATACTTTTAAATACAAAGGTGTTCTAGAAAGAACTTTTCTTTAACTAGATAGGTACCAATTTAATCTTTAGGACTTAAGATATTATACATTGGTAAAAACTGGAACGACAATGAAAAAGTAATTCAAAAGAACAGACAAATGTGTCTGGAAAAGAACTCATTTCAGTGATCACGTAATAAAGTGGTGATGAGAGGCTAATATCTCAGGTTTTATGATTTTATGTAAAATTGTGTGGTTGATTTCAAAATATTCACTAAAGACTGTTGAAAACGAATTTCTTTCTGAACACTAATACATCTTTGTTTTCACAGGTGTACCGAAACCGCATTCTTGTAAAGCTGAGCCCATCATTTACAACGCAACGCTGCGTCTTGGAATGCATTCGGGGTTGTTTACAAAACTTGGCCGCGTGAAACACATGGATGATTGTATTGAGCGATGTTGTCGGTCATCCAATGCCGACGTGGCATACATGCTCGGTCCATTTTGTTTCGCGGTCAAATGCAAAACAAAGGAGATGTGCAAACCTTCTCCGGCCATGTACTCCGATATAACAAGCTTAAATTTAAATCCTGCCATTTCCTTTTTAAATAAAGCCACTGTGGTGCCGGATTACCAGCAAGGTAGCGTGTTTTTGGTCAGGAATGGTTTTGTTTACCTTGACTGTTACACTATACATGCATGTTGTTATTTTGAATATCAATTGTTTCTTTCCTGCATTTACTAATATCACATACGAACAAACAACAGGTTACCTTTAGTTTGTTTTTCTAAGACTTCGGTCAGGTGAGATTTTCTGTTCATGTTCCTGTTACAGTCATTTAATTAAAGAGGTGAAGACCTGTGTTTTGTTTATCTTGCTACCAAATAAACACACTGTAAAATACTAGTGTAAGCAGGTGGTTGTACTGTTGTTGATATGCTTTCGTTGTGTTTGTGTTTCAGACGAAAGTGTAAACCAGTGTAAGTTTAATTGTGACCGGCGTTGATTACGACGCCATGTCATTTTGTCTTCTTGTTGTGATAACCGAGTGTATATTATAAAACAACACAGTTGAAGGTTAAGGTTAAGGTTTTACAAGTACATAATACCAAAGTTTCTGTATATGTCAGCTGTTTGTATCATGCAAGGAAGCGTTATTGATAAATCAATTTTTATTGATTAGCTTGGTTAAAGTATACCTGTTATGCACTTATTGAACAATCTCAGGGCTGGTGGCTACTGATAATATTCCGTTATCTTTTTTATTTCTGTTAGTGGATGCATTTTGTATAAAAACAGTAGTGGTCTCAGCGTTGCGCTCAGAACCAAGAGGTCCCTGGTTCGGCTCCCAGTCTCGAGTAGAATCAAGCCACACCCCTGGAAGTACTGAGCTCAGAGAAGTGGCATATTCTAGAGTTTCTAGGATTTGTTTCATCTCTCTGGGTTAAGAACTGAGAGGGGACTTTGTATAAATTACTTAGAGAGGAGATGGACCCTTATCAGTATTATTACAATTATCACTCCTCACTTTGTCAATAACACCATCAACCCTCTGCACTTAAGAATAGCTTTCTTGGCTTTGCTTCGGGTAACTCCCAAATAGTTCAAAATGTTGCTTCTGATAATGTTTCCCTTTTTATTGAAAAATCGTTTTGCTTTGTGAAGATAACGGAATAAATCAGACAACCTGTGTATGCCATCGCTAAATTTAACAGTGAAACACAAAGTCAAGCACACACATAGTGTTTCACGGTATGTTCTTGCCTACTCTTTCATTGTAACCTCTTCGACCATTTACAGACACTGACTCTGACATCGACATACTTGACACTGTTTTCGAACAAGTTAGTGACACTGACGACCTTATACAGAACGTTGTCTCGAACCTGTCTAAAGATCATTCTTTCGGGGGGCACAAATCTCTGCCTCACAAACCCACACAACGTGCGTTCTTCTCAAAACCTGCTCTTAGTTTTGAGAAGATCCAGCCTGACGAGGACTCTAACGCCAAAAGTAAAATTCTGATCGAGAAAGGTAATTTCTGACCTAGTTCTTCATGTAGCCTTTCTTATATTCTATGCGTTGTCTCATGTTTTCTTTTATTAATACTAACATTTAGTTGAACAATTAGTTCCTTCTTTCTCATGATTTGATAATATAGTTAGACCAAGTAACCAACTAACGTTTCACTTAGTGGCATAATTTCCATTTTATTTCATTTTAAATTAACCCCATGAAATGTTTAAGAGCTTCTAAAGAATTATAGTTTATTGGGTATTTTTTGAATAAAATTATGTAAGGTATATGTTAATGTAAGAACAAACAACAAATATGCTTGTCATGTTTGTTTTTTTTAATGAACGTTAATGACTGTAGTGGAAAGATTAGGTATTAATCACATTCCAACAGCGAAAGTTATGTGGTCTGAATGTTACCATGATTTATTAGCAAACTGGGCCCGTATTTTCAGGACTGGTGAGAGGTGAAAGTGCCAGCAACGAAGCAAACATATGCGCTGACAGCCCCATAAATTACAACGTCACTTTGCGCGGTGGTGTTCATTCAGGTATGGCTTCTTTTATTTTCGGCTGCTGAATAACAGAGTGTACTTAAGGAACAAGCTGCAACAGTTTTCTATGGATTGATCTTTAGGGTTTGTTGACACTTTATTAAGCATCTTCTTTTCACTTCCATGAGTTATTGGGGAGGTGCAGGGGATTATTCTTTGATTGACAAGGAAAGCTTTTCTCTGTGCATATATCACCTCAATTATTTTGCGCTGTGTGCAATCTTTTGTTTGTTGAAGGGAAATTCACGGAGTTGGGCGACAAAATCACAATGAGGGAATGCGTGGGAAAATGTTGTGACACGCCCCTCTGCGATGTGGCGTTCATGTTCTCTGACAAGTGCTACGCCGTCGGTTGCTATGACGAAGCCAGTTGCCAGGCGGTGCTGGCGAAGCCGTCGAGTTTGAATCCGAAGTTGGCGTACGTGTCAAAGTACCGCGTGAGCACAATCACTCTGGACAGCATGCCTTCAGGTACATTACTACAAAAGCAAAATTGCAGCAAATTGCAGAATTTTTTAGTTTATTGTACATTTTTCATTTTTAGTTTATTGTACATTTTTAAAAACAGCTATTTCATTGATAACAGTTATAAAAACTGAAGAAAAACGCTGTATAAATATCATGTAAATACATAAATAAACCAACGTAATAAGTGAGCTACGATATATGCACGATCGTGTCATCTTGATTTTCGTAAGATAGATATGTACGATGCTGAAAATATCCTTAGAAATGTAATATTCGACACTCAATGGCTTATAGATAAAAAAGGGACTTCAAGCATTTCCGGATTGTCTGAATGTTATTTTGTGATATCAGGTATCGGCTTCGACGTGCGAACTGGGGTACCCGTGGACACTTGTTCACCCACACGCGTGGAGCATGGTCCTGTGTTCACGAACAAAACGTTGCTCGGTGGAATGAAATCAGGGAACTTCTCATTTCTGGGGAACGCTGAGTGAGTGAATTGTTAATTGAATGTTCATAGTTATTAGATTGTGGAGGGTTCTTGACGAAAACTTTCATGGTTTCGGAACATTTCGCAATAAATCAGGAAACCTTTCCATTAATTGTTTATTTACCTTTATAGAGAATATAACCAATGCTAACCATTATGTTATATAATGCTATGTTCACATTATACTGGCTAGCTTTTCACAACGGCATAAAAAGCTATCCGATATAATGTGAACAGGATCGTTTCATGATGATGTTTTGTTTTCAAGGTGTTCACATTATGCCGGTAGACGTACTATATTTATGCTAAAAAAACGTTTCTCGCACAAAATTCTTAAAAATATGGTTTCTTTTCCCGATTTACAAGCATACCACATAGAATTCGTTGATACGCCACCAATGAGCTATTCAATAAATGTTGTAATGCGACTATTTTATTCATAGTATCTGTAGACGACATCTTTCATAGCATTCTAAATGCGTTAAATTCCATTCATCGATATCGTTGCGAAAATCCTGCCGTTTAGGTGTTCACACTATAAATCGTTGCGTCTTTAAAAGCTATCCGAACATAACGTAACACTTTCGAGAGCGTTGCGTCTTGATAGCTATCCGGTACAAAAATCATGACGATCTTATCGTTTTAAGTGTGAACAGAAGACCTATCCGTTACATTTTTGTGCCATTGTGAAAAGCTATCCGGTATAGTGTGAACATAGTCAAGTATGCAATTAAAATTCTCAAATTTGCACGCGAACAAAATAAGAAGTACTAAAGTACGAGATTGAAAACCTCACTGAATTCCCTTTTTCCGTTGTTTCCTTTACATCGAAACGTTCAAAATATCTTCTTTTCCCAGCGACATTAACGGCTGTCTTAGCAAATGTTGCGCCCTGGACAACTGTGACATGGCTTACCTTGTCAACAAAGAGCAGTGCTTCTCAGTGGAATGTTATGCACCGGCGCTCTGTCAAATTGCCGATGAACCTTTCAAAAACCGACTTGTTGAAATCTCTAAGCTCGTCAAACACAAGAAGAAGAAGAAGAAACACAATCGAGGTAAGTCCGTTATATATCCATTTCTTTATTTTACCGTTGTTAATATTTATTTACTTATTTTATACTTATTTTATATATATTCATTCATAAAGTGTTTTGTATACTATTGATTGAGTTAGTTGAATCTTACTGTTGGTTTTCAAATAGTTTAACATGATGCTCCAAATAGCAATCTCTATTGGCCAAAACAATTACGATATGATGGTGTTTTAATGTCAGCTGAGCTTGTTTTTCTTTTTCGCCGGAATTTTGTTTACGAGTTAGGAAACTCTTTATTTGACTTGTGGTTTGACCTTTTTTACAACCAAACCTTGGGCTTTAAAAACAATTTTCCTGTGCACTAATTGCTTTTGTTAGAAAGACTTAGAGAGTCTAATTCTTTTAATCGAAGCATCTATAATCCTTTTATGAAAAATATGGTGCAAAACATGTTATAATCCAAAGGAATTTACGAGTGTTTATGTTGTCATCTCTATGCTCATTCAATGGTGAAGTTACGAAACTAAGTTGAAGATGCTATCATGCCCTTCGGTTGCCTGAACCGCCTTTGTAATGCAAATTACACTGAGAACTGCCCCGCATATCTCTCTGTAAAGCTTTCATGCATATGAATTTTAAACTTTTTCCGTTCTTAAATTTAATTTGAACTGAGGTGAAATCTCCATGAGTTACTAACTAACAATTTGCGATTTTGTGATTCTTTGAGGATTCTCATTTCCCTTTTATTCGTTTCAGTCGCCATACTCGCCTACTTGATGATTGGTTTGGTTGTCATGGCAAGCGGTCTCTCGGGACTTTTGTGGGCGGTCATGATATTTGTTCGCAGGTATATTTATAGGTTTTGGGGGGGA